>CM077023.1:103960626-105210626 GCA_039090855.1 Macrothele yani
AGCACTTGAAGATAATTATGGGAGATTTCAATGCAAAAATAGGGCACCGGCAACAGAATGAAACTTCAGTAGGTCAATTCGGTCACGGCAACAGAAACCAGCGTGGAAATACTCTCGTTGAGTTTGCAGAGGCAGAAGGATTTTTCATCTTGAACTCCTTTTTCAAGAAAAAGCCACACAGGAAATGGACATGGAGACATCCAATTGGGACGACAAGTGAAATTGATTTTATTATGTGTAACAAAAAATTCGTCATCGAAGACTGCAGTATGCTGAACAAGTTCAACACAGGTAGTGACCATAGATTGGTGAGATGTAAGATGCGCCTCAACACTAAACTGGAACGTGGCAAGCTCATAAGACAAACAAAATGTATTGACATAACCAACCTTAAAAAACACCATAATACTTTCAAGTTGGAACTGAAGAACAGATTCTCTGCTTTAGAAGGCCTAACATCGGAAGAAGTGGATATTTCGGAAGTTAACAGAAAAGTAACCAAAGCTCTTATGGAAACAGCAACAAAATTAGCTGGGTCTAAGAACAAGTTGCATGTGAACAAATTATCAGGAAAAACCAAAATGTTGATGCAAAAAAGAAGAGAGATGAGGACAACTAAAGAAGATGTGACTTCCAAAGTGGAATATATAGAGCTATGCAAGACAGTAAGAAAAAGTATCACTGAATACGTAAGGAAATTCAACTGTGAACTAGTGAGGAAAGCAATTGAAAACAACCAAAGCCTAAAGATAGCAAAGGGACATCTCAGTAAGGGAAGAAAACAGATTATGACTCTGAGAAAAGAAGATGGTTCTATAACAAGAAATAGAGGCGAAATTTTGACAAGAGTGAAAGATTTCTACTCCAAATTATATGAAAGGGATGATACATGTACTCCAGACATCATGAAAGGTACCAGAGTTCTTCCAGTCCTCCCAGCAGAAGTTGCTCATGCAATCAAGAACATGAAGCGGGGGAAAGCTCCAGGAGAAGATGAAATTACTGTAGACATCATACAAGAAGCATGTGGAGAAATTGAAACAGTACTCGCCCAAATTTTCACCCGATGCCTTAATGAAGGGAAGATTCCTGAGGATTGGAACAATGCTACATAAAAAAGGTGACATTGAGGATCTCAGGAACTACAGACCTATCAGCCTCCTATCAGTGGTTTATAAAATCTTCACTAAAGTTCTTTCACACCGCTTGAAGGTAACACTGGACATGGCTCAACCGAGAGAACAAGCTGGATTCAGGAGTGGCTACAGCACAATAGATCATATCCACGTACTGAGAGAACTAATTGAAAGAGCGAGGGAATATGAACTTCCATTGTGCATGGCTTTTATCGATTATGAAAAAGCCTTTGATTCGGTGAAACCATCAGCAGTTACAACGGCTCTGAAATCCTGCGGTATTGAAGATGCATACATTAATATTATTAATAACATCTATGAAAATGCAAATGCAAAGATTCGGCTGTTTGAAAATACAACACACATAAAAATTGGAAAGGGAGTGAGACAAGGTGACACCATATCTCCGAAGCTCTTTAATGCGACATTGGAAAATGCCTTTCAATCACTGAACTGGGAAAACAAAGGGATAAAGATTAATGATGGAGATTATCTAACCCACCTTCGTTTTGCTGATGACGTAGTCATTTTTGCAACTACCCCATCAGAGCTGCAGAGTATGATCCAGGAACTTGCTGACAAGAGTAAAGAAGTGGGATTAAAAATGAACTTTCAGAAGACAAAAGTGATGTTCAATGCTTTTACAAGAAATGAAGATTTATCGATTGATGGAGAAAAACTGGAGATAACAGATACGTATGTTTATCTTGGACAGCAGATATCAAGTGAGGGTCACATTGATGAAGAAATTAATCGGCGTACAAAACTTGCCTGGAGAGCTTTTGGAAGAAACAGCATAATTTTCAAGAGCAATACGCCATTATGTCTTAAAAGAAAAGTGTTTGATCAATGCATCCTTCCAGTGCTTACGTATGGTGCAGAGACGTGGACCTTAACTAAAAGAGACATACAAAGGCTGCAGACAACTCAAAGAAGCATGGAGAGGTGCATGCTTGGTATAACCAGGAGAGATAAGAAGAGGAACTCGTGGATCCGAAAAATGACGAGAGTGGAAGACATCATGATCAGAGTTAAATCCCTGAAATGGCAATGGGCTGGACATACTGCCAGAAGAACAGACCATAGATGGACAGCCGAAATTTTAGATTGGATTCCAAGGGACAGGAAAAGACCCAGAAAAGACCACACGGGAGATGGGTGGATGAAATTCGACAATATGCGGGAGTGACATGGAGGAGACTGGCACAAGACAGACCGTTGTGGAGGAAACTTGGGGAGATCTTCGTCCAGCAGTGGATTGATAATGGTTGACAATGATGATGATGATATATATAAATCCAGCTTGAAACAGTACTCGCCCAAGTTTTCACTCGATGCCTTAATGAAGGGAAGATTCCTGAGGATTGGAACAACGCTACAATGATCCTGCTACATAAAAAAGGTGACATTGAGGATCTCAGGAACTACAGACCTATCAGCCTCCTATCAGTAGTTTATAAAATCTTCACTAAAGTTCTTTCACGCCGCTTGAAGGTAACATTGGACATATATATATATATATATATATATATATATATATTCTATAAAGAAGATACCTAAGCAAAAAAATACATATATAATTTTGACTCACACCTAGTACAACATAGAAAAGGTTATGTATCTACCTGTGTGAGTAAAAGGAGAAAAAGATAAAAAAATAAAATAAAACAACTGAATGTAGAAGGTGTCGAGAATACTGAGCCTTGGCTTTATCAAGGACCAGCAAAAACTCTGCATTTTCTCACTTCCACAAAGACCTAGTTGGAAATGGGTTTCTGCAAGGCCATAGATGCAAGTAACATTCCCACCTAAAATAGTTTAAAAAATATATATAAGTCATGTCCTCCGTAGAGTTGCATGACCTAGCACTAGTTAACAATTTCGCTTGCATCCATTAACCTTCCTGGCCCGACCCATGCTCTTCATCTGTTACTATTAAACAGAGAGAAGATTAAAGAGAACTCAAGCTGTGAGAGTGACATAATAATTAGAAATGATTTTCAGCCATAACGAAATTCCAAGTTCGTTTGAGAGAGAATTTAAACCTGAAAATCAATGCAAAGAAATCCAAATTTTACATTGCAATTAGAAAAGGAAATGTTAATTTTTAACGAACAGATTTTTGAAAGAAAACTTGAGTCTAAAACCCCCTACTCTACAACTTATGACAGCACGAAAACGAGAATAAGTTAAAGATAATAATTAACTAAAGAAAACTTTGTGAAAGTTATATACCTTAAACAGTTAGTTGCAATATGTACAAAGTATTTCAGCAGTGCTTTAAGTGCATAATTAATTAGTTATTAAGAACTTAACTACTTTGAAAAAACAGCGCATAGACAGCGCATAGAAAAGGAACAAGCTTAGCCATCTTCTGTTCCTAGGTAGCCCAAAAGACGCTCAAAGTTACAAAGAAAAGAAAGAGATAAAACCCGCAAAAATGTTAACAGACAAACCAATGCCTAAAAGCTGAAAAGCTAAAAAACGACAGAGAAAAAGTACATGAAGTACAAACATTGAACTTATAAAACCTAGAACCCAAAAACAAGGAAGAGAGCTTACCTCTTGTGTGACAAAAACTTTTCTCCTCACAAGAGAAGAACATGGCTGACCTCTTCCGCCACTCCTAGACGCTGGGGGGCAGTGAGGGTGGGGCTGATGGCCTCCTCATACAGCAAGAAACAAACGCGCGGAGATTTTAACCAGAGAAAATAATATATAAACTTAAGACTGTGGATCTGTATGATCAGAAAGAGCAGAATTAACTCTCCAGAATACATGAGAAATATTATAAAATACACGAGCAGTTTATTTAATAATCTTTGCATGTATTAAATCACCTTAGTGAGCTTCTATAGATTAATCAGAATCTTATTAATTTTAATGTTGGTTTTACTATTTTTAGTATAGCTATCCTAGTGATGAATAACTAGTTTTCTTTTTTATTTGTTTTTATTTTCTTTTATAAACAGATTTTTAAGCTTTTTTTGTGATTTTGTTTATATTATTTAATTTTTTGTTTTAATAGGACCGTCATATCCATAGCACTAAGGTTCCTTTAGGTAGTTAATAGGCATCCTCTAGCCAACTTCCTTACGGCTTTGATTGGTCAGAATCATATTATTAACTGTGTAGAAAATTAAAGCAGATCTGCCAACCTTACTCTATTATTCAGAATAATTTTTCTTAAAGTTCTTTTGATGAAAGAAGAAGGAATTTCGTTCTCTAGAAAACTTTCTAATAGTATATTAATGTGGTAATTGAAGTCCAAATTGTTGCTGCAAATTCTTGAAACTCTTAGGACCTGAGAAATTAGTACATTCTCAATTACTTTGGTTGAAATGTTATTATTCCAGTGTAGATATTTAATTACTTTGAAAGGAAAATTAACTCTTTTATCAAAGAGGCTAATAGATGGGTTACCTCTGTTGAGCTTAATGCTTAAGTCTAGGAACTCAAGTTCCTGATTACTGTGGTTGGTTTTACTTAAGTTAAGAGAGCTAGGATAGATATTATCAAAATCACTCTCTATAACTTCTGAATTATTGATGCACAGCAGATCATCAATATATCTAAAAGTGTAAAGGTAGTTATCTGAGCAGGTGGGGTGATTTTTAATGAATTTATATTCCTTAAAGAACAGGAATAGATTAGCGATATTCGTGGACGTTGATGTTCCCATTGGAATACCGTTCACTTGCTTATAGAGAGTATTATTATATAAGATATGGTTATTTTTTATGCAGCAATTGAGATAAGAGTTCCAAGTTCCTACATCAACAAATTGGTTAAGTTTAAATTCTGCATACAGCTCTTTAAAGGTAGTGATTATATCTGATAGAGGCAGATTAGTATATAGGTTTTCAAAATCATAACTATTAATATCTAGGGGACAAACTTTGAGTATAGTAGAAATTACTTCTGCATTATTATTAATTATCCAAAAATCTCTGTACATCAAGTTAGAACAGTTTCTAATGTGTTTCAAAACCTTCTTTAAGACATCTTCAAAAGCAAGATCTATTTTCTTTTTATGACTCCTTACTCCACTAGCTATGAACCTGAACTTCACAGGATCCTTATGAAACTTAACCGTTGCAAAAGAAATGGAAATTCAGGCTCATATCTTCTAGTTTGTGGAATTTTAAGTTTCTTGAAGAATGCCTTAAACCGATTTTCTAACTGCTTGGTAGAATAACTTACGGGCTCGTATGTTACTCTATTATTGAGTTCCATAGTTAACAATTCAAAATAGAACTTCTTACAGATAATTGCAAAATTATTGCTAGCTTTATCCGTAGTGGTAAAAATAAATTGGTCTTGTAGTTTGGAGAGTGATCTTTTAGCTTCTCCAGAGAAAAAGAGATTTCTGTCGAAACAAAAGTCCAGACCTGCCAACTCACCGGTGAAGCTATTGATTATATTATATTTCCATTCTGCGAAGGCCTCAATAGGCTGATTGTACGTTAAACTGGTTTTTACGATGTACCTATTTACATCTTGAGTGAAGCTCTCAAGAATCCTTTCTTTGGAAATTGTGAAGGAAGGTCTGAATTTAGAGCCATACTCTAAATACAGCCATTCAGACCTTCCTTCACAATTTCCAAAGAAAGGATTCTTGAGAGCTTCACTCAAGATGTAAATAGGTACATCGTAAAAACCAGTTTAACGTACAATCAGCCTATTGAGGCCTTCGCAGAATGGAAATATAATATAATCAATAGCTTCACCGGTGAGTTGGCAGGTCTGGACTTTTGTTTCGACAGAAATCTCTTTTTCTCTGGAGAAGCTAAAAGGTCACTCTCCAAACTACAAGACCAATTTATTTTTACCACTACGGATAAAGCTAGCAATAATTTTGCAATTATCTGTAAGAAGTTCTATTTTGAATTGTTAACTATGGAACTCAATAATAGAGTAACATACGAGCCCGTAAGTTATTCTACCAAGCAGTTAGAAAATCGGTTTAAGGCATTCTTCAAGAAACTTAAAATTCCACAAACTAGAAGATATGAGCCTGAATTTCCATTTCTTTTTGCAACGGTTAAGTTTCATAAGGATCCTGTGAAGTTCAGGTTCATAGCTAGTGGAGTAAGGAGTCATAAAAAGAAAATAGATCTTGCTTTTGAAGATGTCTTAAAGAAGGTTTTGAAACACATTAGAAACTGTTCTAACTTGATGTACAGAGATTTTTGGATAATTAATAATAATGCAGAAGTAATTTCTACTATACTCAAAGTTTGTCCCCTAGATATTAATAGTTATGATTTTGAAAACCTATATACTAATCTGCCTCTATCAGATTAAATCACTACCTTTAAAGAGCTGTATGCAGAATTTAAACTTAACCAATTTGTTGATGTAGGAACTTGGAACTCTTATCTCAATTGCTGCATAAAAAATAACCATATCTTATATAATAATACTCTCTATAAGCAAGTGAACGGTATTCCAATGGGAACATCAACGTCCACGAATATCGCTAATCTATTCCTGTTCTTTAAGGAATATAAATTCATTAAAAATCACCCCACCTGCTCAGATAACTACCTTTACACTTTTAGATATATTGATGATCTGCTGTGCATCAATAATTCAGAAGTTATAGAGAGTGATTTTGATAATATCTATCCTAGCTCTCTTAACTTAAGTAAAACCAACCACAGTAATCAGGAACTTGAGTTCCTAGACTTAAGCATTAAGCTCAACAGAGGTAACCCATCTATTAGCCTCTTTGATAAAAGAGTTAATTTTCCTTTCAAAGTAATTAAATATCTACACTGGAATAATAACATTTCAACCAAAGTAATTGAGAATGTACTAATTTCTCAGGTCCTAAGAGTTTCAAGAATTTGCAGCAACAATTTGGACTTCAATTACCACATTAATATACTATTAGAAAGTTTTCTAGAGAACGAAATTCCTTCTTCTTTCATCAAAAGAACTTTAAGAAAAATTATTCTGAATAATAGAGTAAGGTTGGCAGATCTGCTTTAATTTTCTACACAGTTAATAATATGATTCTGACCAATCAAAGCCGTAAGGAAGTTGGCTAGAGGATGCCTATTAACTACCTAAAGGAACCTTAGTGCTATGGATATGACGGTCCTATTAAAACAAAAAATTAAATAATATAAACAAAATCACAAAAAAGCTTAAAAATCTGTTTATAAAAGAAAATAAAAACAAATAAAAAAGAAAACTAGTTATTCATCACTAGGATAGCTATACTAAAAATAGTAAAACCAACATTAAAATTAATAAGATTCTGATTAATCTATAGAAGCTCACTAAGGTGATTTAATACATGCAAAGATTATTAAATAAACTGCTCGTGTATTTTATAATATTTCTCATGTATTCTGGAGAGTTAATTCTGCTCTTTCTGATCATACAGATCCACAGTCTTAAGTTTATATATTATTTTCTCTGGTTAAAATCTCCGCGCGTTTGTTTCTTGCTGTATGAGGAGGCCATCAGCCCCACCCTCACTGCCCCCCAGCGTCTAGGAGTGGCGGAAGAGGTCAGCCATGTTCTTCTCTTGTGAGGAGAAAAGTTTTTGTCACACAAGAGGTAAGCTCTCTTCCTTGTTTTTGGGTTCTAGGTTTTATAAGTTCAATGTTTGTACTTCATGTACTTTTTCTCTGTCGTCTTTTAGCTTTTCAGCTTTTAGGCATTGGTTTGTCTGTTAACATTTTTGCGGGTTTTATCTCTTTCTTTTCTTTGTAACTTTGAGCGTCTTTTGGGCTACCTAGGAACAGAAGATGGCTAAGCTTGTTCCTTTTCTATGCGCTGTCTATGCGCTGTTTTTTCAAAGTAGTTAAGTTCTTAATAACTAATTAATTATGCACTTAAAGCACTGCTGAAATACTTTGTACATATTGCAACTAACTGTTTAAGGTATATAACTTTCACAAAGTTTTCTTTAGTTAATTATTATCTTTAACTTATTCTCGTTTTCGTGCTGTCATAAGTTGTAGAGTAGGGGGTTTTAGACTCAAGTTTTCTTTCAAAAATCTGTTCGTTAAAAATTAACATTTCCTTTTCTAATTGCAATGTAAAATTTGGATTTCTTTGCATTGATTTTCAGGTTTAAATTCTCTCTCAAACGAACTTGGAATTTCGTTATGGCTGAAAATCATTTCTAATTATTATGTCACTCTCACAGCTTGAGTTCTCTTTAATCTTCTCTCTGTTTAATAGTAACAGATGAAGAGCATGGGTCGGGCCAGGAAGGTTAATGGATGCAAGCGAAATTGTTAACTAGTGCTAGGTCATGCAACTCTACGGAGGACATGACTTATATATATTTTTTAAACTATTTTAGGTGGGAATGTTACTTGCATCTATGGCCTTGCAGAAACCCATTTCCAACTAGGTCTTTGTGGAAGTGAGAAAATGCAGAGTTTTTGCTGGTCCTTGATAAAGCCAAGGCTCAGTATTCTCGACACCTTCTACATTCAGTTGTTTTATTTTATTTTTTTATCTTTTCTCCTTTTACTCACACAGGTAGATACATAACCTTTTCTATGTTGTACTAGGTGTGAGTCAAAATTATATATGTATTTTTTTGCTTCGGTATCTTCTTTATAGAATGTGAATTCTGAATTTTCAAAACTGCTGCGTTGCGCGTTTTGATTTTCAGGTTATTTTGCAACCTTCGTTTTAAATTCTAAAGTTTTTCCTTAGTCTTCAGTTTTGCTCTTAAGTATATATATATATATATATATATCATCATCATCATCATTGTCAACCATTATCAATCCACTGCTGGACGAAGGTCTCCCCAAGTTTCCTCCACAACGGTCTGTCTTGTGCCAGTCTCCTCCATGTCACCCCTGCATACTTTCGAATTTCATCCACCCATCTCCTATGTGGTCTTCTTCTGGGTCTTTTCCTGTCCCTTGGAATCCAATCTAAAATTTCGGCTGTCCATCGATGATCTGTCCTTCTGGCAGTATGTCCAGCCCATTGCCATTTCAGGGATTTAACTTTGATCATGATGTCTTCCACTCTTGTCATTTTTCGGATCCACGAGTTCCTCTTCTTATCTCTCCTGGTTACACCAAGCATGCACCTCTCCATGCTTCTTTGAGTTGTCTGCAGCCTTTGTATGTCTCTTTTAGTTAAGGTCCACGTCTCTGCACCATACGTAAGCACTGGAAGGATGCATTGATCAAACACTTTTCTTTTAAGACATAATGGCATATTGCTCTTGAAAATTATGCTGTTTCTTCCAAAAGCTCTCCAGGCAAGTTTTGTACGCCGATTAATTTCTTCATCAATGTGACCCTCACTTGATATCTGCTGTCCAAGATAAACGTACGTGTCTGTTATCTCCAGCTTTTCTCCATCAATCGATAAATCTTCATTTCTTGTAAAAGCATTGAACATCACTTTTGTCTTCTGAAAGTTCATTTTTAATCCCACTTCTTTACTCTTGTCAGCAAGTTCCTGGATCATACTCTGCAGCTCTGATGAGGTAGTTGCAAAAATGACTACGTCATCAGCAAAACGAAGGTGGGTTAGATAATCTCCATTAATCTTTATCCCCTTGTTTTCCCAGCTCAGCGACTGAAAAACACCCTCCAATGTGGCATTAAAGAGCTTCGGAGATATGGTGTCACCTTGTCTCACTCCCTTTCCAATTTTTACGTGTGTTGTATTTTCAAACAGCCTAATCTTTGCACTTGCATTTTCATAGATGTTATTAATAATATTAATGTATGCATCTTCAATACCGCAGGTTTTCAGAGCCATTGTAACTGCTGATGGTTTCACCGAATCAAAGGCTTTTTCATAATCGATAAAAGCCATGCACAATGGAAGTTCATATTCCTCGCTCTTTCAATTAGTTCTCTCAGCACGTGGATATGATCTATTGTGCTGTAGCCACTCCTGAATCCAGCTTGTTCTCTCGGTTGAGCCATGTCCAGTGCTACCTTCAAGCGGTGTGAAAGAACTTTAGTGAAGATTTTATAAACTACTGATAGGAGGCTGATAGGTCTGTAGTTTCCGAGATCCTCAATGTCACCTTTCTTATGTAGCAGGATCATTGTAGCGGTGTTCCAATCCTCAGGAATCTTTCCTTCATTAAGGCATCGAGTGAAAATTTGGGCGAGTACTGTTTCGATTTCTCCACTTGCTTCTTGTATGATGTCTACAGTAATTCCATCTTCTCCTGGAGCTTTTCCTCGCTTCATGTTCTTGATTGCATATGCAACTTCTGCTGGAAGGACTGGAGGAACTCTGGTACTGGTATCTTTCATGATGTCTGGAGTGCATATATCATCCCTTTCATATAATTTGGAGTAGAAATCTTTCACTCTTGTCAAAATTTCGCCTCTATTTCTTGTTACAGAACCATCTTCTTTTCTCAGTGCCATAATCTGTTTTCTTCCCTTACTGAGATGTCCCTTTGCTATCTTTAGGCTTTGGTTGCTTTCAATTGCTTTCCTCACTAGTTCACAGTTGAATTTCCTTACGTCTTCAATGATACTTTTTCTTACTGTCTTGCATAGCTCTATATATTCCACTTTGGAAGTCACATCTTCTTTAGTTGTCCTCATCTCTCTTCTTTTTGCATCAACATTTTGGTTTTTCCTGATAATTTGTTCACATGCAACTTGTTCTTAGACCCAGCTAATTTTGTTGCTGTTTCCATAAGAGCTTTGGTTACTTTTCTGTTAACTTCAGAGATGTCCACTTCTTCCGATGTTAGGCCTTCTAAAGCAGAGAACCTGTTCTTCAGTTCTAACTTGAAGGTATTATGGTGTTTTTTAAGGTTGGTTATGTCAATAGATTTTGTTTGTCTTATGAGCTTGCCACGTTCAAGTTTAGTGTTGAGGTGCATCTTACATCTCACCAATCTATGGTCACTACCTGTGTTGAACTTGTTTAGCACACTGCAGTCTTCTATGACGAATTTTTTGTTACACATAATAAAATCAATTTCACTTGTTGTCCCATTTGGATGTCTCCATGTCCATTTCCTGTGTGGCTTTTTCTTGAAGAAGGAGTTCAAGATGAAAAACCCTTCTGCCTCTGCAAACTCAACGAGAGTATTTCCACGCTGGTTTCTGTTGCCATGACCGAATTTACCTACTGAAGTTTCATTCTGTTGCCGTTGCCCTATTTTTGCATTGAAATCTCCCATAATTATTTTCAAGTGCTGCTTACCTTTATTATTTAGATGACAAATTTCCTCATAAAATTCTTCAATTTCTTCTTCAGGATGACTTGTGGTGGGTGCATAAGTTTGAATAATCTGAGCCTGGTATCTTCTCGAGAGTTGGATAACGAGTCGTGCAGCTCTGTCAGAGGAACTTTCAACTTCTACAACTTTATCCTTCAGTTTCTTGTTTATTATAAATCCAACACCACTAGTTCTGCCAGTATCTGTCCCACGATAGTAGAAGAGATGTCCACTTTTCAGTTCGATGAGATCTTCTCCTTTTCTCCTTACCTCACTTAGCCCCACGATGTCCCACTTGATCCTTTGTAGTTCCTCTTCCAATTCAAGAAGCCTTGAATCAGAAGATAGGGAGCGTCCATTGTAAGTAGCCAAGGTCAGCATCAGATGGCAGCCTAGTCCGGTCCTCCGGGGATTCTTAGCACCCTCTGCCTTCATGTCGCACTGGCCGCTGCCTTGGCCAGGTACATTCCAGCTGCCGGAGACTGAGGGCCAAGATTTAAGTTGTGGAATCATTTTGGAGGGGTTTGGCCATAACTCACCACGCTGGCCAAGCGGGTTGGTGAGTGTGGGATAGAATTTCCTCTGATCCCGATGGTATAGTTATACCGCTATGGGCGGTCGTCAGAGCCCTTTAGTGGGAACAGGATGCACCACGAGAAGGCGGGGTTGACATATATATATATATATATATATATATATATGTCCAATGTTACCTTCAAGCGGCGTGAAAGAACTTTAGTGAAGATTTTATAAACTACTGATAGGAGGCTGATAGGTCTGTAGTTCATGAGATCCTCAATGTCACCTTTTTTATGTAGCAGGATCATTGTAGCGTTGTTCCAATCCTCAGGAATCTTCCCTTCATTAAGGCATCGAGTGAAAACTTGGGCGAGTACTGTTTCAAGCTGGATTCAGGAATGGCTACAGCACTATAGATCATATCCACGTACTGAGAGAACTAATTGAAAGAGCGAGGGAATATGAACTTCCATTGTGCATGGCTTTTATCGATTATGAAAAGTCCTTTGATTCAGTGAAACCATCAGCAGTTACAATGGCTTTGAAATCCTGCGGTATTGAAGATCCATACATCAATATCATTAATAACATCTATGAAAATGCAAGTGCAAAGATTCGGCTGTTTGAGAATACAGCACACATAAAAGTTGGAAAGGGAGTGAGACAAGGTGACACCATATCTTCCAAGCTCTTTAATGCCAAATTGGAAAATGCCTTTCTATCACTGAACTGGGAAAACAAAGAGATGAAGATTATTGGAGATTATCTAACTCACCTTCGTTTTGCTGATGACGTTTTCATTTTTGCAACTACCCCATCAGAGCTGCAGAGTATGATCCAGGAACTTGCTGACAAGAGTAAAGAAGTGGGATTAAAAATGAACTTTCAGAAGACAAAAGTGATGTACAATGCTTTTACAAGAAATGAAGATTTATCGATTGATGGAGAAAAGCTGGAGATAACAGACACGTACGTTTATCTTGGACAGCAGATATCAAGTGAGGGTCACATTGGTGAAGAAATTAATCGGCGTACAAAACTTGCCTGGAGAGCTTTTGGAAGAAACAGCATAATTTTCAAGAGCAATATGCCATTATGTCTTAAAAGAAAAGTGTTTGATCAATGCATCCTTCCAGTGCTTACGTATGGTGCAGAGACGTGGACCTTAGCTAAAAGAGACATACAAAGGCTGCAGACAACTCAAAGCAGCATGGAAAGGTGCATGCTTGGTGTAACCAGGAGAGATAAGGAGAGGAACACGTGGATCCGAAAAATGACAAGAGTGGAAGACATCATGATCAGAGTTAAATCCCTGAAATGGCAATGGGCTGGACATACTGCCAGAAGAACAGACCATCGATGGACAGCCGAAATTTTAGATTGGATTCCAAGGGACAGGAAAAGACCCAATAGAAGACCACATGGAAGATGGGTGAATGAAATTCGAAAGCATGCGGGAGTGACATGGAGGAGACTGGCACAAACAGACCGTTGTGGAGGAAACTTGGGGAGACCTTCGTCCAGCAGTGGATTGATAATGGTTGACAATGATGATGATGATGATGATATATACTAACGTCATATTAAAAAATATTTCATAATGGCTTGCCCCCTTCCCCCTTTTTACACATGAAAAACAACCGCCTCCCCTCTAGAGTAAACTTCTGGATCCGCCCCCGGCTTTAATATCCAACATTTTTCTTTTTCATAGCTTACACTAACCGTAATTTCCTAGCTTGATATTTCTAATGGCTGTTTAACACCAGACGTCAGACACTGTCTTCTCAAAATTCTCTACACCGTGAATTTATTATTTAATTATTATGTTCGGATTTATTCGGCAATCGACATTTGGAAAAAAGCTCAAAAAACGTTTTCTTTATTGCGCATAAGCTCCATATATTTATTCCGTTTTTGCACAAACGTAATGGCCTAGCAATGTTAATTTGAGCCTAACCTCCGAACAACGACTACCTCCCAACAACGGTCACTTCACTTTCTCCCGGTCAGAGCAGTGACCGTTATTCAAAGGTTTTACTTGTACTACCTTGAAGGTGCGAAAAGTGAAATCACTTTTTGCTCCGAGGATGCCATGGTCATTAAAAAGGCAATCACCTATGTCATCATCTGGTGGAACTACATGAAATCAGCTGATATTGCGGTCGACTGGGTGCCGATGTCCCCACGTCTCGAGCCGACCGTGTAACCTATCTGGCTTTACATGGCACTCTGTGTAATACAGTGGAACCTCGGCTATACGTTTTCCTAGGGGATGACCTTAAAAACGTATAAAAGAAATTTCAAAATGTTACGTAGCATTTGAAAATTTTGAATGCATCCAAAAAAAAAAGGAGGGGGGGGGGGTAAGGCTCGTAATTTTAGGCCATGCTAATTTATAATGTAAGACATGCATGCATGAATACTTTGTTTGCTGCCCTAAGCCTCTGTCGATTTTGACTTTTGAATTAATTTTTTATACAGATTTCATTGTAAACACTAAGGTTAAAAAATTCTGTATGACTTCAATATACACTCACGGACAACGAAATTTGCGCACCTAGAAGAAAACATGCTACAACCGCGAAACTGCAAATAGCTAGAGTGCGTGATGTTATGCAAATGACCCACGTTTGGTGCGAGTGCGCATGACCGCACACCCTGTGGTGGCGCAACAAGCACGAACCGACAGCCTTATAAACCGGCGTGTAGTCGATACCCCATGAAAGCGAAAAGTACCGGCCGACGCAAGCAAGAGTACAGAGTGACAAGAATGCCGGGTAGACGCCAGAGACGTCAATTTACACAACTTAGGACTTTAAGAGGGGTCTGATCATCGGGCTGAAAACTGCAGGGTGGTCGGCGCGCCGTATAGCCAGTCACGTGGATCGTTCTGACCATACCGTCCGACTGCGTTCTGAGCAGTGGACACGTGACGGCACTGCCACACGACGGAGTGGATCCGGACGGACCAGGAGGACCACCGGTAGAGAGGAAGGACGGATCGCGCCAGGCACGAACGGATCCCACTGGGACCCAGTCCACTATACAGACAGATGTAGTGGGTCCTGTGTGCCCACGAAAAATTTCCCGACGCCCCGCGGAAGCGAATCTGCGAGCCCAGCGCCCCTTACGTGTGCTGCCATTAACACCGTAACATCGCCGGCTCCGTTTGCAGTGGTGCCAGGCCAGAGCAACGTGGAACGCCACAGACTGGCGACGTATGGTGTTTAGCGATGAGTGCCGCTTCGTTTTGCGGACAGATGATCATCGTGTCCGGGTGTGGAGGTCCCCGGGTCAACGGCGCAATCCCAACCTCATTATCGAGCGCCACACCTCCCCCACTGCAGGCATTATGGTCTGAGGAGCCATTGCCTACGATAGCCGATCAGCTCTAGTAGTGGTACGTGGATCATTGACGGGCCAGCGGTATGTGGATGAGATCCTACGGCCCCATGTGCTCACATTCCCGGCTGGGATTCTAGGTGTGCTATACTAGCAGGATAATGCCCGCCCGCACACGGCTCGGGTTGCCTAAGACTGCCTACGTCATGTCCAGACAGCACTTCCATTGCCTGCCTGCTCCTTCTACCGAGTATGTGAGGGACCAGTTGAAACGCCAGCTGCCGACGTGCCGCACGATCCGGGATTTGGAGCACACCGTCCAACACGTGTGGGCCAGTCTGCCACAGGACATCAGGCGTCTGTTCGCCTCCATGCCGGGCCGTATTGCAGCAGGTATCCTCACACGATGCGGTGCTACGCGCTATTGAAGATGACCGGACTGCGTACCACATGTCCCTCTGTAATTGTCCTGCAGCTCGGTTTTTGCCATCATGTGTATCATTCATCTGTATCATTACGTCCATAGAGTTTCAGTTCAATCCGGTGCTTCCTTTTTGGTGCGCACATTTCTTTGTTCTTGAGTATCTTTTTGGTGCGCACATTTCTTTGTTCAAGTACATTGGCCGCTTAAATCTTTGAGATAAAGGTAGTAAATCCGAATACGATTTTGTTTTACATTCGATACATTATTACACATCCTTTACTTATAAAAACAGAGCGGTTTTCAAAGCAGTTTGTCCACTAGTAGTGCCGAGTAAAAAAATATTCATTACTTTGTTTGCCTGTTTCACATTTTTGAATTAAGAGAAAAAGGAGAACTTGGAAAGTTATTTAGTAAATTTTTAGTTGTGTCATCTATTTCATGGCTGCGAAAAAACGCTGTCCCGATTCTCTCAGAGTTGTAATATATCGGTTAAGTGTAAAAATAAATAAATAAAAGAACCGTGTGTTTTTCATAATCTGAAATTAAAAATTTAACGTATAATCGCAAAAAGCGTATAAATGAATTACGTAAAACTGAACTGAAAAAGCGATAGAAACTAAAGTAACATATCGGGATTAGCCCAGAACTGCGTATAAACGGGGAAAAAGAATAAACCGAAAACGTATAACCGAGGTTCTAATGTATCAACCCTTTAACCGACTGGAACGAATTAACTCGGGGTTAGCAAAATTGCCTGAAATCTTCTCCAACGAATATATTCGCTGTCTAAGAAGTGGACCAAACGTGGCTGGAGCTAGTTAATCTGCGCATCAGAAAGTGTTGTTTCCCCCGTAGCTTTGTTATCCAAGGTTGTCATTTAGGAGGGTAATCGACACTACTCCTTTCTGACTGATTATCTGGTAAAATGGCTAAAACAATAGCGACGAACATCAAACCGGAGAGAGAGAGAGAGAAAAGGGGTTTAAATCACTTGTTTCTACCCAGTTCCAGAATGTTCGCGTCAGGGGTACTATGCTAATACTTCCCCATCATGATTTGGGTTATGGAGTACAAGATAAAGGACTAGAAGGGAAGAGACTATGAATGTATCATAAGTGACAGATTTATGGCCTGTACTGCGTAAATGAGAGGGTGAAAGGAATTGTTTTTCCGTAGCTTTCGAAACACTCGGCCGCTACATGAAAATTTTTCTTTGGGGACAACAGGAAACTTTCGTCAGAATTTGGTTCAGGTACATTGGCCGCTTAAAGGGTTAATACATGGCTTCTCAGCCTACAACGAAATTGAAGCAGAAAATGTTAAGTACAGCATTTGTACGAATATCAGTTAAAACATCCTTTAGGGAGGGTGTTCAGAAGTTTATCTGTTAAATAAATGCAAAAGGCAGAAGAAAATGAAATGAGCATCATACTTCATTTTAGCCGTTTAAAGTTCTTTAATACTAAACAGAAATCATCGGTCTTTCCACGTTAATAAGTGAGTCTCGGAAAAATTCTCATCGGCCGCCATCGGGAATCGAACCCAGTGCCTTCCAGTTTCGCGCCGGACATGCTACCACTGCACCCCGGTGGCGGCCGGTGAGAAATTTTCCGAGACTCACTTATCAACGTGGAAAGAGCGATGATTTCTGTTTGGTGTTCCTGATCCACGTCGAGTGTTTAAATTAATTATCCATTCGCCTCCTAGTTATTTGTTCAGTTGTTGCTTTCCATCTTTGGTGAATCCCCAGCACTGTGCGGTGCTCCATGAAGCAACCGGCCATGTAGTTTGCCAGTTAATCATATGTGAGTCTGGAGAATTCAAGGCCACTGTGCTGTAGTGGTAGCATGTCCGGCGCGAAACAGGAAGACTTTGGGCTCGATTCCCGGTGGCGACCGATGAATAATTTTCCGAGACTCGCTTATTAGCGATGATTTCTGCTTGGTGTTCCTGATCCACGTCGAGTGTTTGAATTAATTCTTTAATATTCCTCAGACTTTTCTGGCCTTGACTTTCAAAAGTTCAGAAAAATCTGAGGATTGATAAAATAATATTAAGGGCAGAATAATTTCTGTCCTCCAACATTTCTTATCGGGATGAAGTCAATTTTTGACTTATCCAACTGAAAACAGTTTTCCCACCGTATAACGAAGTAAATTTCTCCGTCATTTTTGGTCCACGCCGGGGCTCGAACCCGGGTCCTCTCATTCCGGAATAAGTCACTCTACCAATTGAGCTACGCGGACGTTCGTTCTGACTGCTATCTGCCTTTATGTCATGTGCGTCCTGCTGGCAGGTACGTCACATCCTCCCCCCCGAAAGAGAGCCGGGGGCATGGCCCACGGGTCAGCCGTGACCATGGCCCTCTCTTCGGGGGGGGAGGATGTGACGTACCTGCCAGCAGGACGCACATGACATAAAGGCAGATAGCAGTCAGAACGAACGTCCGCGTAGCTCAATTGGTAGAGTGACTTATTCCGGAATGAGAGGACCCGGGTTCGAGCCCCGGCGTGGACCGAAAATGACGGAGAAATTTACTTCGTTATAATGGCGCCCGAACTTTCCGGATGACCCGGCCGTTCAAAATCTCGCAATGGTGTGATGTTGTTTCCACACCGCGAGATAGGAAAAATCACAGAATCCCTTCTCCAGCGCTTCGAAAAATATGTGTGTGTGATGTTGCATTCGACACACTAGATTGACTGGGAGTTCTCAAGTATGTTCTACAGAGGATGGCTCCCTGCGACGATGTCATGGCCCCGGCGTGGACAAAATGACGGAGAAATTTACTTCGTTATAACAGTTATTACATATATCCTTACGTCAGCCGATTTGAAAACAAACTACTGCATCACTGTATAGTGAGAATTATTTTACTAATTTGACATTTAGTTGTCTGTTGACGTCGCAGAAGGATTTTAGTTCTACCTATTTTGCAGACTTCTGAAACAGATTCTGCTGCTGCGCTTGGGGTGGGGGTAGAACCCATTTAAGAGGGGGCTGCAACCCCGGGCCCCGCATTTCGAAGGGGCCCCAAAATAACACAGGATGCTTGATGAATTGACAGAGTTCTGCAGTATTTTTTTTTCTTTTTTTGCCTATAGCACAGAAAAAATTATAAGAAAAAAAATCCATTTCTTTCCGCTGTTTAGGAGAAGTCCGCAAAAAGTATAGTCGCTCCACGTCCACCTTTAAATCTTTCGAAAGCATTGCAGATGTTTTTTGTTGTGTTTTTTTTGTACACATCTGTAATTGTGGGAATTTTTCATACATTAAGAATTCGTTTGAATCATGATATTTGGATCATGTTATTTTGCAAACTACTTCGATGTAATTTCAACAAGCTGAACCCTGTGGGGAATTAAAGCATAACTGAGCTGGTGTCCATTTATCAACCATGCATTTTTACACTTTCTTGATACAACTGATTCGTGCCTCCCCGGTGGCGCAGTGGTCTAAGCGATGGCCTCTGATCATTCGTCCGAAAGGGGTCCGGGTTCGAATCCCGGTGAGGCATGGATGTTGTGTTTGTCTTACGGCACTGGCTCTCTCCCTTCCCTGGAACCAGTGGCCCTAAATTAGGGACGGGCGACTGCTTATAGCCCATTGAGTTGCTCACGGTGGTCGTTAAACCTTCAAAAAAAACAAAAAAAAAACTGATTCGTCCATGAATCATGGGACGCACATTTCAATACCGAGGGGATATTTTTATGGCTTCCTCATCATATTTTGGGGATCTTTTCTCCTGTTTTTTTTTTTATCCATCCACCCATAGTGAAATCTTCGATGTGCCACTAACACTGGGGCCCCAAAATACTGTCCAGCCCCCGAGCCCCTTGTCTCCTTAAATGTGCTCTGGGTGGGGGACTTACGTACAGACCTGCTCAGTTAAAGAAATTAGAACTACGTTAAAAATCTGCGACGTTCTTGTTTTACGTCTGTACATAATTTTCTTCCGTATTTGGACATTATGCCATATTATCGCTTTTCGAATATTTCCGCGAAAAAGCTGAACCCTACATACGAAGGAAATGATGCGCAACTACCTGAACGTTCCTGAAATTCCGGGAACGCCTCCAGCAAATAAGTTAGCGGGGAGTCCGACGTGACTTCATTTTGTGGTGCGCCTTTACGTCATGGATAACGGTATTCTAGCATAGTAGTAGACATCTTAATTTTGTGGTCACGTAACACACAATTTAACCTTCCTATTTTATTGAAGCACTTGGTTCACACGCTCCATTTTCGCATTTGCACCGGCAGCAGGCGAAATCCTAGTTCGAAGTTCATCGCACAGACCCGTTTCCTCTTTACCGAACACCGACATCATCTCAGCACCATTTACTCCGACATTACATCGCGTGGCCCTTTGCTATAAACTTCCACCACTTTTCGACAGATCCCTTACGAACCCCCACCGGGAGACAGCCTACTCCTCCAATTTTTAGTCTATGTCTCATACACACGAACATTTGCCGTCATGCCTCAACCCACACTGTAACAAGCATTCTCGTCGTTTCATGTTGTCCCTTTAAGTGGCCTCTGCGTGTGACCAATAACTGCCAGCACTACGAAGAGTACCACGGAAAGTAGAGGAAGCCTGTTTGTACTCCAGCTCTAATTTCCTTAAATCAACTGGTGTGGGTTTACAAGACCTCTAACACTAAGTTATTGAATATGCGTCTTAACATCGCAGAAAGTTTTGGAAAAACCGAGAAGTCCGCATAAAAAGAGCTGTAGCATCGAATTTTCCAGCATTCAGTGATAATTAATCTGGACACTATCGTTGAAAATTAAAAAACGAAAACTTCTCAAAATTTTGTTTGTTCGAGAAATGACGAATATGAATTTTCTCCAGGCTTAAATTAAATCACTTTTCATTTCTTCAAATTCTTCGCCACAGGACTTGTAGCAATTTTACAATGTTGTCTTCTGCATGCTCACCGAAGTAAGATAACATTCCAGAGATTTCTTATTTCTCGATTCCACCTCTAATACCCTTTTTATAGCCGAAGATGCAAAAATTGGAACGTTTTGCGGACTCCAGGAGAGAACAAATTACGATTAACGTCTAAAATCAGAGTCAAAAGAAAATATTTTTTCCTAAATTCCTTTAACTACCTTTGAAAGGTAACATCATTCTAGAATGTTCAAATATGCTAAGAGCTCCAAAGTAATCGAGGTAGTTGCCTTCAATGCACGATCTTAAAAAACAAGAGTCACTCACAATACAAATTTAAATTCGTTGGCTGAATTTAAAGATTTTATTGTATATAAGAACTTTCGGGTTTCTCTAGAACCCATCATCAGATACAGGAGAAGGAATAAATTTAAATAAAGTGTTACGTGAACATAATATAGATATCAGATATGAATATGACATAATGTCACGTGGCATCAAATTGTCAAACGACGTGGCATGTATCATGAAATAAAGAAAATAAAGGAAATAGAATGCAGGTATACATAGAATACTGCATTGTAAAAATAAAGGAAGGTTAGTAGGTATAAATGATGAGAACAACACAATTTATACCTACTAACCTTCCTTTATTTTTACAATGCAGTATTATATGTATACCTGCATTCTACACTGACGGAAAAAAAAATCCCAACACCAAGAAGGGGTTGTGTTAGATAAACGACAGTTGGTAGGCTGTGAGAGAGTACATCTGTAAGATGACGTCTATGCAAATTTCGCGCTCGGCGCATACGTGTAGCGCTAGTAGTGCCCCTCGGAACATGCAAAGCAGGTTTGCTGTAAATACGCGCTGTAACGTTCGTGAGCGTTAGTTATCGTTGAGATTCGACGTAGTGTGTTGATGTTAGTCAAGAATGCCTTTAAGAAGACGAAGAAGCCATTATCAACAGCTCACGGAGTTTGAACGAGGTCGTGTAATAGGGCTACGAGAAGGTGGATTTTCTTTCCCCAATATTGCAGAACGACTTGGCAGGAATGTAGCCACTGTGCATGATTGTTGGCAGCGGTGGTCAAGGGAAGGTACTGCCTCAAGAAGACCGGATTCCGGCCGGGCACGTGGCACTACTGAGAGGGAAGACCGCCGTGTACGGCGTATGGCCGTGGCGCATCGTACCGCGTCTGCGGCAGCGATTCGAGCTGCAGTTGCCACCACAGTGACACAACGAACTGTTACAAATCGGTTACTTGAAGGACAGCTCCGAGCCAGACGCCCTGTAGCGTGCATTCCACTTACTCCAAACCACTGCCGTTTGCGACGTCAGCGGTGTCAAGCTAGAGCTCATTGGAGGACGGAGTGGAGATCTGTTGTGTTTTCTGATGAAAGCCGGTTCTGCCTGGGTGCCAGTGATGGCCGTGTGTTGGTTAGAAGGAGGCCAGGTGAGCGCCTGCAACCAACCTGTCTGCGGCCGAGACACACTGGACCTACACCTGGAGTAATGGTCTGAGGAGCAATTTTCTATGACAGCAGGAGCACTTTCGTGGTTATCCCACGCACTCTGACGTCACAGTTGTACGTCGGTCTGGTGATTCAACCTGTTGTGCTGCCATTCATGAACAGCATTCCAGGGGTGTTTTCCAACAGGATAACGCTCGCCCGCATACCGCTGTTGTAACTCAACATGCTCTACAGAGTGTCGACATGTTGCCGTGGCCTGCTAGATCACCAGATTTTTCACCAATCGAGCACGTATGAGACATCATTGGACGACAACTCCAGCGTCACCCCCAACCAGCATTAACCGTCCCTGCATTGACAGACCAAGTGCAACAGGCATGGAACTCCATCCCACAAACTGACATCCAGCACCTGTACGACACAATGCATGAACGTTTGCGTGCTTGCATTCAACATTCTGGCGGTTACACCGGTTATTAGTGTACCAGCATTTCCCATTTAAAATGGCTCTTCTCGCGCTTACAATAAGCTGTAATCTTGAAACCTTAATCGATTAAATATGTTACCTATACAAATGTATTGCCACCATTTCATTCCTCTACAACTATTTTTTCGTGGTGTTGGGATTTTTTTTTCCGTCAGTGTATTTCCTTTATTTTCTTTATTTCATGATACATGCCACGTCGTTTGACAATTTGATGCCACGTGACATTATGTCATATTCATATCTGATATCTATATTATGTTCACGTAACACTTTATTTAAATTTATTCCTTCTCCTGTATCTGATGATGGGTTCTAGGGAAACCCGAAAGTTCTTATATACAATAAAAATCTTTAAATTCAGCCAACGAATTTAAATTTGTATTGTGAGTGACTCTTTTTTCTTAAGATCGTGCATTGAAGGCAACTACCTCGATTACTTTGGACTATTTCTGCACGAATTTGAATTTTCCTAATGCTAAGAGCTCGTTGCATACTATCCCCATCTTCTTCTTGTTTTTTTTTTTTCATTGGGTACCTATGCAAAATTTGGTTTTTATGATGCGGTGCTACAAAGCTTCTTCTTCTAACGCTGCCTTACGGCGTTTGGGACTATCAGTTTTTTTGTTTGTTTTTTTTTTATTGGAGGTTTAACGACCACCGTGAGCAACTCAATGGGCTATAAGCAGTCGCCCGTCCCTAATTTAGGGTCGCTGGTTCCAGGGAAGGGAGAGAGCCAGTGCCGTAAGACAAACACAACATCCATGCCTGACCGGGATTCGAACCCGGACCCCTTACGGACGAATGATCAGAGGCCAACGCCTTAGACCACTGCGCCACCTATCAGTTTGTATCTCTCTTTATCATGAACTGTGTGTAGAATTTGTGCAGTTGTCAGACCAAGCCAGCTTTTAATATCTGTTGTCCATCCACATAGTTTTCTTCCTGCCAGGTCTTCTTTTCCCTTCTACTTTACCTTCCAAAATGATTCGTAACAGGTTGCATTTGTTGTTATTCCTTGCTATGTGTCCTAGGTATTTACACTTCCGTTCAATGATTATTTTTAAAAGCTCTTGGGCAGTGTTCATATCACGCAGGACTTGGATGTTTGTTATCTTGTCAGTCCAAGAGATTCTCAGCATTCGTCGGTATAGCCACATTTCAAATGCTTGTAGCTTCTTGATTGTTGTTGATGTTAATGTCCACGCTTCTACTCCGTATAGTAGCAGTATTGGCCACAGGTAGCATTTAAGTGTTCTCAACTTGAGCTCGTTTCTTAAGCTCCTGTTAACTAAGAGTGACTTTCATTTCATAAAATGCTACAAAGCTGCATTTAATAATTCAAAACTTAAAATAATAGATTTAAATTTTAATTTCCTCTCTTGTATTCCGAGCAGAAAGTATTTATTTCAGAATAGTTGTGACGTGCCTGCCCGTAGGACGCACAGGAGATAAAGGCAGATAGCAGTCAGAACGAGCATACGCCATTGTAGTATAGTGGATAGCACTCGGAGCTCCGAAGCCGAGAGTTGCACGTTCGAATCCACCCCTGGCATGAAACTGATGGAAAAATTTACTTCGTCATCGTATATATAGAACACAAATATCCAGAACTTAGAGATTTAAAATAGCACAAGATAAACTGTATGAAGTTCTCTCATGTTAAAACGAATTGTTTTTCCATTCTGTTTGATATTCTTTCTCATAACTTTGGTTCTTCTAGTTTCACGTGGGCTTCCGCTGAATTTTTCTTGGTTAAAATGGTTCCACGAGTAAAGACGAATCTAGAGTGTCAATTACACTGCTTCTTTTTTTTTTTTCAAAGTTGTGAGTGTCTGAACTACACTATCTACCAACAAGTAATTGGACACCCCTGCAATCGACGATATCTGCGGCCCTGATACACGTCACGGCCGCCGCCGTTAAATATCGTGTGGGAAACAACAACACAACCAGTCGCATGCAAGATGCTACAAAGTTCGGAGCTCTCTGATTTCGAGAAAGGTTTAATCTTCGGGTATCACAGAAATGGCCGATCCATACGTGATATATCCAGCTAGATGAGGTACCCAAAATCAACAGTGGCCTACGTGATTGGCAAGTGAAAGATGAGAAGTGACTGTCGGCATGTGCCCCGACCCGGCAGACCCACAAAACTGGGAGTTAGAGACCAACGGGTGCTGGCCAGAGAAATTCGGAAGAACCGCACCAAATCGATGGGCCACATCCGCGAGGAGTTTCAACAGGCATCCGGGAGTGTTCTTTTGATGAATACCATCCGCAAAGAAGCCCATCTGCTCGGTTATCATGGACGTGCTGCCGCCCACAAGCCTTTGATCACCAAGTCCAATAGCGCTGCTCGGCTAACGTGGTGCAAAAAACGTCGACAGTGGACCGT
This sequence comes from Macrothele yani, assembly GCA_039090855.1. Classification (NCBI taxonomy): domain Eukaryota; kingdom Metazoa; phylum Arthropoda; class Arachnida; order Araneae; family Macrothelidae; genus Macrothele; species Macrothele yani. Next base: position 103,985,502 of record CM077023.1, read on the forward strand.
TGAACAGTTGAAACAGGTTCTCTGGAGCGACGAATCAAGGTTCACCCTCTACCGTTCGGATGGCAGGGTCTGGGTTTGGCGTCTGCCTGGAGAACGCCTCCTGCCGGAATGTATTGTGCCAACTGTGAAGTGCGGTGGCGGTGGAATTATGCTATGGGGGTGTTTCTCCTGGTATGGCACGGAACCCTTGGTCGCAATTCCTGGTAGACTCAACGCCGAGACCTACTGCACCATTTTGGATGACCATGCGCTTCCTACGTTGTGGTAGTTTTACGGGGTGGACCCATGTTACTTTCAGGATGACAATGCAACCTGTTATGTTGCGAGGTCCACCATGGCTTGGTAGGGTGACAATGGGGTTAATCGAATAGACTGGCCTGCGCAGAACCTTAACCCTATCGAGCGTCTCTGGGACGAGTTGGAGCGTCGACTTAAGGGGTGCCCCGCCCCCACGTCCGAAATCGGTGAAGGAACTGACCTGTCTTCTCCAAGCCGAGTGGAAGAAAATACCGCTAGCCGTCGTACAACGCCTGGTTGAGAGTATGCCCCGGAGGGTCGCAGCTCTAATCGCCGCTCGTGGAGGCTCCACCAACTATTGAAGGTGAATAAACTTCGTTTTCCTTTGCTATCACAGGTGTCCAATTATTTGTTGGTAGATAGTGTAGTTGATGTGATGTTTCATTCGAACATGAAACAGTGTTGTTAAATTATTCGAGAGAACTCGGCTGTGATCAAAGAGACTCCACAGACCTATCTTACAATCATGCACATCACCATGTCAAAGTTATACAGCCTCAACTCGTATGAGTCTTCCTGGTGGCTCAGTGATCGAAGCGCTGGCTTCTGATCGTTCCACCGAGTTGCCCAGGGTTCGAGTCCCGGCTGAGGTATGGATGGTGCGCTTCTCTTACGTCACTGGCTCTTTCCATTCCCTGGAACCTCTAAATTAGGGACGAAAGACTACCTATAGCCTGTAGAGTTGCTCACGGTGGTTGTTAAACCCTGAAAAAAAGTCATATTATAACGAAGTAAATTTCTCCGTCATTTTTGTCCACGCCGTGCATCGAACCCGGGTCCCCTCATTCCGGAATAAGTCGCTCTCCCAACTGAGCTACATGGATGTATGCTCCGCTGCTATCTGCCTTTATCTCATGTGCGTCCTGCGGTGCAGGCACGTCACTCGCCCCCTCCCCCCCTAAAGAGGGCCAGGGCATGGTCCACAGGTCAGCCGGGGCCATGAATCGCTGTAGGCAGTCATGCGCTGAAAAGAACGTACGTTGGAGAAATCCCAGTCAATTTGGTGTGGGGAACGTAACATCACACAGATTTATTTTTCGAAGCGCTGAAGAAGAGATTTTCTTATTTTTCCTGTCTCGCGGTGTGGAAAGAACATCACACCATTGCGAGAACATTAACGGCCAGGTCATTCTTGAAGTTCGGGCGCCAATATAACGAAGCAAATTTCTCCGTCATTTTTGTCCACGCCAGGCATCGAATCGTTGTCCCCTCACTCCAGAGTAAGTCGCTCTCCCAACTGAGCTACGCGGACATGTGCTCTCATTGCTATCTGCCTTTATCTCGTGTGCATTCTGCGATGCAGGCACGTCACAATATGTAAAAAGGAAAAGTTACTTAGTACACTGCTCAAAAGAATTAGAGGAGCAAGAGGTATTGTAAAAAAAATTATGTGCAACTGACGTTCTTGAACGTAACACATTATCTTTATGCAAGATGCAGTAGAATGTTCAGTAATATGGGTAAGAAAAAGCACATTAGCGAACTTTTTTGCAATATCATCAGTTAATGAGCATGATGCGATATGCTATACAACAATATGCATGCATATCTGTACAACAAGAAAAATTAACTTTTGAAAGTGTAACTGACCTCTTGTAGGGTGTGTGGTCCCCTCGAATAGCTATAAGACCGCTGCATTTTTGTGTGGCATGGAAATGACGAGGTTATCAAGGAGGTTTTTGGAAGTATCTTCGCCACTCCTAAATGAGGGCAGTCTCGTCTCTAGTTCACGAAGAGTCAACGGAAGTGTCGGTCCAGCTGCAATGCTTTTGCCAAGCGCATCCCAGGCATGCTTAATTGGATTTGAGTTAGTGGAGCATGCTAGCCACTCTGTACGCTCACTTCCCTCCTCTTGAAGCATGCTGTCCACTAGCTGAGCTCTGTGACGTCAAGCGTTATCGTCCATGAAAAGAAACGAATCACCGACGGCTGCAGCATACGGCATGACAATAGGTCTGAGAATCTCGTCTCTGTATTTCTGGGCCGTCAGACTGCCGTTTGGGATGACGTGCAGGTCCGTACGTTCACGGTTTCTTACCCCTGCCCAGGCCATCAATCCATGCAATATGATGTTTCCTGCAGAAAAGCTGGGCTATTTCGCGTGCCGGGTTTCCTCCAGATAAGAACTCGTGAATTGTCAGACTCCAGACTGAATCTCTACTCGTCAGAAAACTTGACTCTACTCGTTGTGTCATCATCCACGATGTTTCCCAGCCCGGTTTCTACGGGCCGTAGGGTGTTGTGCTGTTAAAGGGTCACACACCATTGGTCTATGTGCATAAAGGCCACCTTGGAAAAGACGATTGGGGATAGTTTGAGTTGACAGCCTGCGTCTTTTTGACACGAAAAGCTCTCGGTGGAGCAGAGTAGCCTTTTGCCGCCGGTTCCAACGGGCTGTTAGCAACAGATAACGGTCGTCTCTTGCTGTAGTTGCTCGTGAACGGTCTTCTACATTTTTCGAACACTTCCCATTTCCTGGAATCGTGTCCGCAGTTGATAAAATGACATTTCGTGACATTCCCATGTCTTCTGCTACCACCCGTTGTGTCTGACCTGCTTCCAGCCTGCCAATAGCTCTCCACGTCTTTGATACCGGTAAATCATTCTGTTGAGACATCATTTAACCGAATACTGGGAGAAACGAAATGTCACTGTAAATGTAGAAGAATAAGGAAGCTTCCGGAGAGCCTTCGTTTTTATCCCAATCTGTGATTTATGCATTTTGACGTCACAGACGCTAATTTGCATAATGATATGTATGATTTGGCTGTCTAAGTCGCACTCGACTTGCGTTTTCCACGTTTCGGTAAGATATCTCACAGTTGGCTTGTATAATATCGCCAAAGTCACATGCTCCCCTAATTATTTTGAGCAGTGTATATTAGAGATATACGGCCTGAAAGCGTATGCGAAAAGGGAAAACGACTCAGCTAAATTTACGTAGCTCGTATTGTGAAGTCGCCCAGTATAGTTTAGTAGTTATGACGCTGTGTTCCTCGGATTACCTTCCGGGGAAGACGTAGGTAGGTATCCCAACCAGCGTATTGACTGATATCTATACATAAAGGTTTACAGTTCTGAGGATAATAGTTACGAAGAAAACTGGTCACCTGAATGAAAAGACCATAAACGTAGCAGGTAGGCTGCTCAATTCAGGACTGTTTTCATACCGGGAAGAATGGGACATTCTCGGTGTACGACAACGGTTTTCGAGCTTCCAGTTCAGAATCGCTATGTAGTATAGAACATCATTGAATTTCGAAAAGTATAACTGTCCTCGAAAGCTATAAGATTTACCAGTATCAACGACGGACCTCAATATACCTGAACTATCACACTGTTGGTAACGTTGGGTTATAACATATCACAGCACATGGAAGCTAAGAACTGACAACAGATAGCGAGAATCTCTAACTCCAGATAACGTCACTGTGGGATCACTTTTTCTACAGCGAAACCACTGTGACTTCCAGACATATTGGGTTGTTGGAAAAGTCACGACGTATTTTAGCCATGTTTTGCAAAGGTATTTTATTCATAGAAAGAACAAAGATCAATCAATGTTATAATGCCCGTTTTGTTCGATAACCTTTTGCCATCTTTCAGTGAACTACAGAATGCCTCGTTCATAGAAGGACCTGTCTTTTGTGGCGAAAATCTGTACAAGGTGTTGATTTACAGCCTCATCTGAATTGAACGTCATACCACGCAAGAACTGTTGAAGAGAGCGAAACAAGTGGAAGTCTGACGGCGCAAGGTCAGGCGAGTATGCTCGGTGTGACAACACATCCCACCCAAGCTCCAATAATTTTTGGCGGGTGATCAAACTTGTGTGTGGTCTCGCGTTGTCGTGATGGAACACAACACCTTTACGATGAACGAGCTCTGGACGTTTCTGGATGATGGATTCGTTCAAACTGTCCAATTGCCGACGGTAAACATTCGAAATGATTGTTTGGTTCCGTGGTAGGACCTCGAAAAACACGACACCTTTAAAATCCCACCACACTGAGACCAGAACCTTCCGCTGATTAATGTCTGCTTTGGATGTCGTTTGAGGCGAAGCAGCACGTCGGGACCAAGACCGTTTGCACAGCACATTGTTGTACACAATCCACTTTTCGTCACCAGTTATCAGTCGCTTCAAAAAAGGATCGTTTTCCTCACGTTTAATAAGCATATCGCAGATGTTTATACGACGGCAACGATTTCGCGCCGTCAATTGAGCTTCCTTAATTTCATGAGGAACCCACACATCGAGCTTGCTTACGTATTCCAGCTTCTTCAGGTGGTCGTGAACGCTTGAATGATGGATGTGCAATGTGCCTGTAATCTCTCGTGTCGTGTAACATGGGTTTGACTCGATCAATGCCTTGATTTGGTCGTCATCAGCCTCGGTGGGCCTCCCGGACCGAGGAGCATCGTTGAGGTCAAAATCACCAACACGGTATTTTGCGAACCACCGCTGGCACTGACGTTCTTATAGAGCATTATCACCGTACACTTTACGCAACGTTTCACAAGCTTGACGCGCGGTCTTCCCTTTACCGAAGTAAAAGAGTAAAATATGGCGAAAATGCACAGTTTTGTCTTCCATCTTCAACTTCATGTCAAATCTCCGCAAATCAACCAAATCGCTCACTATTCCTGTTAGACTGCAGCTAGAACTGGCACCTGTCGAATACCATAGCGATAACAGCCTCTAGTACTTCCAAAACCGCCCAACTGCCATCGAGTGCCAAAATACGTCATGACTTTTCCTACAACCCAATAGTTCTGTCCATGCAACGATTACAGCTGTTTTCAAATGCGCGTACTGATCCGATACAAGTTAGTACATTTACTGAAGTACAACAGTTGGCCAAAACCGTGGAGAGTCCGAATCAGCTGTTCAAAGACGAGTCGCGTCCTGATTCGGACGAAATGATGACAGAAAATCCACCTTAAGGCAAAACCGGAGAAACGTTAAGAGCGTATTGTCGAAAGGCAGGATGAGTCAGGCCGGAATTAAATGCCTTATTTCTTTTTTTCTTTCATTCCTAAGCTTTCCAACCGTAGGTTGAAGAAGCGTATATGCTCCAGCTTTGTCCGTCCGTCTGCCTGTTTGCACGATAACTCGCGTAAAAATGATTCGATTTCGATGAAATTTTAGTATGTGGTAGGGGACAATATGGGAAGAAATCCTATTGAAAATGGGCGAAATGGGGTCAAAGGTCAGGACATAGGAGCGGGATCCATTCCGTCGCCTTTATGCGCCATAACTTACATAAAAATGCTTCTATTGTGACAAACTTTAGTATGTTGTTCCGGAGGTATACTGAACCGGTTCTGTTGAATATCATTGAAATGGGGTCAAAGGTCAGGGCACAGGAGCGAGATTTATTCCACAGCCATTATCTTCATAACTTGAGTAATAACTTAAGTAAAAATACTTCTATTGCGACAAAACTTTAGTATGTTGTTCCGGAGGTATACTGAACGAATCAATAGTCAGGGTAGGGATGAGGGTTTGTCTGCGCGCGATTTCTGGTATATTGGAAAGCGTATCATAATCAATGCATTTCATGATTTTACTAACTTGTTTAATCATGGCCTTACACCACTGGTGCGCATTGTAACTGATATTCAAATCGCCAGGAACTTCGTCGAGCTTGTGCAACCAGCGTAATTGGCATTAGTCCATAACGTTTCAGACAGTTTTGTCGCAGGAAGATTTAAGCCGAGCGTGTTTTCGATTGGGTTTTAACTCAGATTAGTTTCATAAGAGACACTGTTTGTTACGTCTCAGATGTCCTGATTTTGATAGCGGTATTTTTTTTTTTTTTTTTTGATTGGAGGTTTAACGACCACCGTGAGCAACTCAATGGGCTATAAGCCGTCGCCCGTCCCTAATTTAGGGTCACTGGTTCCAGGGAAGGGAGAGAGCCAGTGCCGTAAGACAAACACAACATTCATGCCTCACCGGGATTCGAACCCGGACCCCTTACGGACAAATGATCAGAGGCCAACGCCTTAGACCACTGCGCCACCGGGGCGGCTTGATAGCGGTATACAGAGCAGTGGCGACACCAGGAGATCAGAACTGGGTGGGCTATTAGGGAAACAAAGCATTTTGGAGGTGGAGGCAAAATTTTTAAAGTACTTGGCAGAAATTTTGGCAAAAAATTCCGCTCATGCAAACTTTACCCGATACTGATGATGTTATCCACAGTAAAAAAAAAAGTTCAGGCGCATACTGTACGTACTATTTATCCAACGTATGTATTAAAGTACTTACTGAGAACCATTGCAAGATATTATTTCTTCGCAATTTTAGCTTACTCATGGAGGTTTTTTCTTCTTGGTTGTTTTCTAGGGTAGTTTTTTTATTTATTTATTTTTGTTGTCATACGACTGTTTGTGAATTACAGTATGATTTGTAACTTGACAACAAATCTCTCTCATCTTTTAAAACTATAATTGTAAACATGGTGTCTTTTTTATCACTCTCTTAGACATTTGCTCCGAAGACTCCCCCATTTCCCAACAGTACAAACGCTAAATTTAACAAAAAATTCATTTTATATAATAACATTTCTTGAGTTCGAAATATTCACGTACGTTTATCCAACTTCCCTAAAATCTTAGACGGATGCATGGGAACCGACGGGGGGTGGGGGGGGGCACTTGACCCCCTGTAGAATTATTTCCCCCTTTATTATATTTTATTTATTCCTTTTTTTTTTTTACACTCACAGAACTGGATCACAAGAAAAGATGGAGTTTGGAGCATTTAATTTAATATCCCAATTTTATTGGAAATTTGGAATGGGAAAACGCTAACGTGAAAGCGTAAAATCTAGCTAACCGTAAGATAGTACGCCCAAACAAGTTCCTGTCAGGGTGGTGTGTGCTGAACTTAAAAGGCTTAGCGTGGCCCTTCTCCACACTGTTCATTATTTTGAAAACAGTTACCAATGTACATGATAATACATGACTATTACTAACATACAATTTCTTCAAGAGCAGCATCAATTAATAATAATAATAATAGTATTAGTAGTGTTCTAGTGTAGTAAGTAAGTAATAGTAATAGTATTAATCTTTCATTTTCACGAATTACTGTTTTCTACATATTAGCCAAACCTTAATTAACTACACTTGACCCCCCTTGAAAAATTTCCTGCAAGCGCCCATGGGACTGCTAAATAATTTTTGAGGGGTGGGGCTGGGGTCTAAAGGGTAAGCCCAAAGAAAAAGTCGGGTGGGCTGAACCCACCCTAGCCCACCCCTAGCTACGCGCCTGATATAGAGTGTTAGTGAGAACTTTGTCCTTCAACGCTTGCATAACATTCCATGAGAGAGAAGTAGCGTCCGACTTCCACCATTTAACTTAATTGTTTTAAGGTCACCTCGAGTAATCTAGTCCTTCACTGCTCATCGCCGATCTACAGCTGCAATACGGATGGCTTCGCATCATGTTTTGTGCCGGTGAAAATAAAGGATTTTTCGGGTAGAAACTGAATTTTTTTTTTATTTTAGACAGGGACGGAGTTGTCCGCTGGAAAGCGAGAGAAAAGGGGACCATTGCGCTGCGAGTTGTACCAGCGAAGGCGGATACCAAATTCAAGCAAGCAGAAAAAGCTGAATGCCAGTAGCAGTACATATATATATATATATATATTTTTTTTGAGGTTTAACGACCACCGTGAGCAACTCAATGGGCTATAAGCAGTCGCCCGTCCCTAATTTAGGGTCACTGGTTCCAGGGAAGGGAGAGAGCCAGTGCCGTAAGACAAACACAACATCCATGCCTCACCGGGATTCGAACCCGGACCCCTTACGGACGAATGATCAGAGGCCTGCGCCTCCGGGGCGGCACAGTATATATTACAGCAGATAGATTAGAAACACGACCCTGAGTAACTTTTCGATGCCATTGCGTAGAGCACTGATTCGCGGTTAGGCACCAAACACAATTTTTAAGATTTGTTTTTCTTCCGTGTTGGTTTGCGGGTAATATATCATTGACGTGAACAGTGTTGCATTCAGAGAGTTTTTTCCGGGGGATGGGGCAATTACGAATTTCGAGGGGGCTAAAATTTGTTGACTGATTATATACATATAATCACAGTTTTATTATTTATGTAAATATTAATACATATAAAAATTTTAAATAGAGTACAAACATTTTCTTATATCGCAAATGCAGATTCCAAGAAATCTACACATATAAGTGATTAATAAAAAATGTTATACATTTGCTTTAATTCAGTAATGAACTACGGATTTCACCATGGGGTGGTGTAAAATATTAAGGACGCTAGTAAAGGTAAGTCTGTGCTGGAGAAAATCTCCCCAAGACATTAGGAGTGACAAAAATGTCCTCGCCTTACAACAAGCGTGTTTCTGATTATTAAGGAATCATTACAGTGTTACCTGAAAACGTGTGGTGTAAGCCATTTCCCTGCCACTTGGTTTCAGCCTCTTTAGATTATTTAGATTAGCAAATAGTAGTAAAAAAACAAAAACTAACTAGCCATTTCGATGCCAGTTTGAGGTGACTCGATTCTTTTTTTTTTTTTTTTTTTGTCACACAGTATAAACCACCACCGCCAGAAAAATTAAAAACCTTATTATGGGAACAATTTCAAATAATTTGCTATTGGTGAAAATCAGATAGCAAATATTTTGTTGTATTGGAAGCACTAACGTCACGTTAGCTACACTGAGGCTTAATCGTATACATAGAAACTCGGCGTCCACAAGACTGGAAAAAAAACTGAATGCCAGCTTCCCAAATATGATGATATATTGCATCTCGGCTGTGTGGACTTAGGTTTTTATTGCGGAAGTAGTCCGAGTTGTCAGTGCTTGAAAATTTGCCCCTTCAGCGAGGACTGTTTAATGTTTTATTGAAGGATGATGGAAATTTCAGATTGAAGTTCATTCGGGTGGTTTTTTTTTTTTTTATTATTATAATATTTTCCCTCATTTTCTTAATTTTTTAAATTAATTTCTCTAAATATTCAGTTACAAACGAACACAATTAGACAAAATATAAGGGAAGATCGCCCCAAAACCTACGCGAGGGCATTCATAGATTTTCGGGGGGGGGCTAAGCACCCCTGAGAAGATGCCTGAATACATCACTGGACTTGAAGAAGCTCGCAGCTCTACCACCATCACCTGATCGCACTTCAGAGTTTTTAGAAGCGGAGATACAGCTACAAACACAAGTACACAAACACCACCTAGCGACAGAACTGTGAATTACACGTAAATCTCCTCAAATACAAGCCTAAAGTGGTAAATGACATAAATCTCCTCAAATACAAGCCTACAAGGTAAATGACATTCGGTGTTGAAATTTTTTTATAAATCGCACATGTAGAAGCAGATATATTGAGAAAAACAGATTAAACATTAGCACCCCTACCGGCGAAATTGTGCATTACTTTGGGAAGCAAATACGCACACGGATTTTTCGTAGTTAGTAGTAGACAACTACTAACTATGAAAAATCCATATTTTTTCAGTCGGATTTTTAATCTCGCAGATATTGCTGTAAACGGAAATGTAAACTTACGCCTTCTGGTGGCAGACTTCTGCGTTAAAAAATATCTGAAATTACATGGTAAACATTTCGCACCTAAAACGCTCTCCAACAAAAAAATGATTTTTAAATTCGGACTTTTACAAGCAGAGATATCGACAAAAATAGAATGTATGTCACGCACCCTGACGGAAAAACTATGTATTATTTTACGAAGAAAGTATTCTGAAAAGGTTTACCGATATCGGTTCACGAAAGAATTTTTTCAATCGAGTTTTCAGAAGCTCAGAGTTTGCCGCAAATACGTCAGAAGCATAAATAAACACTTACGCCCTTGGTGGCCAAATTATTCTCTACAAATATTCGAAATTACATGCAAAACATTTCCGATCAAGAGCTGTATCTGATTCGAATTTTTTAAATCGGACTTTTAGATGAAGAGAAATAGGGGTAAACGCAATTTACCTTTACGCCCCTAGCGGAAAATCTATGCATTACTTGAAAAAGAAACTGCACCTAAAATAGTCTACCTTGCAAATGACATCGAAAGGAAAAATAATTTTTTGAATCGGATATTTAGAAGCAAATATATGGAATAAAATATATTTCGAATTCGATATCACCTGCTTTTACGCTCTCTATCGGCGAAATTGTGCGTCGGAAAAAACCGGAGTGTATTAATCATCACTTTCACATTTCAAAGTTCCCAATGCAAAAGGGATTTTTCAAATCAGACTAATAGTTACAGAGATATTGTGTCCACAGACAGAAATACGGACGGACGAAATGATAGCATAAGCACGCTCTTTTTTTTTTGCAAAAGACGTGCTAAAAATTTAAATTAACAGTAGGAGATCAGTTTAAAAAAATCTTCCGCTGGAAAATTTAGCAAAGAAAAAGGTTCAAAAGTAATAAAAATATCTTTCCCCGAGAAAAAACAAATGAGAACCTCTGCGATCACCCTTGTCCGGTCCCGGATAATGCAATTTCCACTTAGCTTGATTTTTGTACAAAAAAATTTCAACTGCGCATAAGATGCAAAATTTAGAGGGAACATTGATTCTGGTTAAAATGAATGTCAATTTATCGGTTCCTTGTCGAACATCTTGCGCATCATCGAAAAAATGCCTACGGCTAAAAAGTTCACAGAAAAATGCCCAAATCTAGAAAATATCCTAAACATTCCCATAACATTTCTACGGGGGGATTGTAAACTCCTTCAACAAAAGAGGGGGGGGGATAGTGCACATCAAGACGAACAATATTCGCAATGGAACCTAGGGCCGCATTCCACTCCTAGTGCTAGAAAAGAGTAAAGTTACATATCCACGTTGAGCCTTCAACAGTGTAAGCAAAATGAAACCTAATTTATGAGTTGCACAATTCCAATCGCATCAGAGAAAGACTCAAAGGAGCTGCTCAAACTGGCGTCCAAGAGCGTCGTTGCACAGTCCACACCGGAGGTGTCTCGTACACCAATGTTTTCATGTGCCCCCAGAAGAAGAAGTCCAGTGGATTAAGGTCCGGGGAGCGTGGGGGCCAAGCCACAAGTCCACCGCGTCCAATCCACAGCCCGGGATATGTCGCATTTAAGAAGTATCGGACCTCGGTGGCAAAGTGTGCTGGGGCCCCATCGTGCATAAACCACATGTCCCTCCGTGTGGTGAGCGGGACAACCTGCAACAGACCTGGAAGCACTTGCTCCAGGAACACACATTACGCTGCGCCGGTCAGACGAATACGTCAATTCTCATGTGATGTTCGCACGGTAATATCGTTGAAAGGGTTCGGCTCCGTTTTTAAATGTTTGATCCTCATCGTCTACGCACGTGTTCAGCGCACCTGATTTGCATCTTGTGCTTCTCATGCACTGGTTGGAACTCCGTGTGCCTGCTGGACGTTTTTCGAACGTGCTCTTTTCTGGCACTAGGCGTGGAATGCGGCCCTAGGTTCCTTTGAAAATATTGTTCATCTTGATGTGTACTATCACTCTTCTTGTTTTGTTGAAGGAGTTTACAATCACCCTGTATAAATAATATCGATTAGCTTCGATTTTCTTCTTGATTTTCTAGGTAAGATGTAGATTTAGTTTTCGGGACGTAAATCACTTATAGTTCTATTATTTCCTTCACAACAACTGTGTTTGTTAATGAATATAACAAAGAAAAATATAGATTTTACGAGCTTGGTATTTTGAGAAATGCGTAACTCATATGGCAAAAGATCAAAAATTGTTTGTAAGAATCATAAATTCCTATGCTTTGAAGAAGTTTGCAAATATGTGAAATTACCATACATTACAGAACAAGCGGTTATATGCGTACCATATTATGACATCAAAATAATTAAAGTTATGGGAACACCGTTTTACCATTTTGGGTTACTGATAGATAAAACTGATTTGTAGTGGAGAAATCAGAATTTTATTTCAGGAGTTGGGGCGACGGCGTAAGAATCTTTCTTTGCGAAAATTATTGATCGAAACCTTTTTTTAATGGAACATATAGTCATTTGCAAGAGTTTAAAGACCACCTGCCAATTTATTGAAAATTAAGAGTTTCAAAGAAACAACTTATTACTAGTCAGATATATTTTTAAAAAATGACACCACAGATGAATACTTACATTCTTTAGAACACAAAAAAAAAAAAAAAAAAGACCGAAATCAGTACTTCCTGTGGGCACCTTTGTTTTTTATAACAGACAGAATACGATGTGGCATACTCTCAATGAGGGATTTGCAGTAGTCACTTGAAATGTCTTTGCACCCCACGTACTTTATCGCGTCAATCAAAGCTTGGGAATTTGATGGCTGTTTTTCTGCTACCTTGTCTTTAGAAATGGTCCACAAATGTTCGATGGGATTAAGGTCGGGACTGTTACCGGGCTAGTCAAGCACAGTTATGTTTTTCCTCTGCAGGTAGTCCTTTACTGTCTTTGATCTGTGGTATGGTGCACCATTCATGAATAAAGATTGTGCATCTGTGCACTTGCATATGAGTTAACAGCTCCTCACGTCACATTTCCACATAAAAAGGACCAGTCATGGTAGTGCCTGTTGACAAAAAGAATAATGAAGAAGTACCGGATGCTGACATAGCACCAGTGTTTCTTTCAGGACTTTTTGGGCTGAGGGGGGGGGGGGCAAATGGAAACCTAGAAGGGGCAAGTTTTCCATTTGCTATGTATATATATATTATATCATCATCATTGTCAACCATTATCAATACAAGCTTCCTCCACAGCGGTCTGTCTTGTGCCAGTCTCCTCCATGCCACTCCCGCATATTTTCGAATTTCATCTACCCATCTCCCATGTGGTCTTCTTCTGGGTCTTTTCCTGTCCCTTGGAATCCAATCTAAAAGTTCGGCTGTCCATCGATGGTCTGTCCTTCTGGCAGTATGTCCAGCCCATTGCGATTTCAGGGATTTAACTCTGATCATGATGTCTTCCACTCTTGTCATTTTTCGGATCCACGAGTTCCTCTTCTTATCTCTCCTGGTTACACCAAGAATGCACCTCTCCATGCTTTTTTAAGTTGTCTGCAGCCTTTGTATGTCTCTTTTAGTTAAGGTCCACGTCTCTGCACCATACGTAAGCACTGGAAGGATGCATTGATCAAACACTTTTCTTTTAAGACATAATGGCATATTGCTCTTGAAAATTATGCTGTTTCTTCCAAAAGCTCTTCAGGCAAGTTTTGTATGCCGATTAAGTTCTTTATCAATGTGACTCTCACTTGATATCTGCTGTCCAAGATAAACGTACGTGTCTGTTATCTCCAGCTTTTCTCCATCAATCGACAAATCTTCATTTCTTGTAAAAGCATTGAACATCACTTTTGTCTTCTGAAAGTTCATTTTTAATCCCACTTCTTTACTTTTGTCAGCAAGTTCCTGGATCCTACTCTGCAGCTCTGATGGGGTAGTTGCAAAAATGCATGGGCGCGGGAACATCGTCACTGGACCCTAGACATGTGGAAAAATGTTGCCTGGACTGATGAGTCGAGATTCACGTTGGTACATGCGGATGGCAGGATACGAGTACGGCGCAAACCACATGAAGCGATGGGTCCTTCTTGCCAGCAGGGTACTCTTCAAGCTGGTGGTGGTGGCATTCTCGTCTGGGGACTGTTTACGTGGACTGAAATGGGACTCCTGGTACGTGTGACATCGTCCCTCACAGGTCAACGTTACCGGGATATCCTGGACGACCATTTGCTCCCGTTTGTGCGTCTTCAAAAATCTCACTGCGGACCTCCTCCTGCAACAAGAAAATGCACCATGCCATCGCTCCCGAATTGTATCCGAATGGTTGGATGAACACTCCACCCAAGGTACTTAGAAGGAGGAGAGGTAGGTCCATCGTAACCGCGCCGTCTTTCCGCTTCTCTTCGCTGAGCTGTGACGTCACGGTGGCCATAGGCAATGCTGTATAGCGCACGGAGCCATACCGAGAAACTATCCCACACTCACCAACCCGCTTGGCCAGCGTGGTGAGTTATGGCCAAACACCTCCAAAATGACTCTACAACTTAAATTCTTATCCCTCAGTCTCCGGCAGCTGGAATGTACCTGGCCAAGGCAGCGGCCAGTGCGACATGAAGGCAGAGGGTGCTAAGAATCCCCGGAGGACCGGACTAGGCTGCCATTTGATGCTGACCTTGGCTACCTATAATGGACGCTCCCTATCTTCTGATTCAAGGCTTCTTGAATTGGAAGAGGAACTACAAAGGATCAAGTGGGACATCGTCTAGCTAAGTGAGGTAAGGAGAAAAGGAGAAGATCTCATTGAACTGAAAAGTGGACATCTCTTCTATTATCGTGGGACAGATACTGGCAGAACTATAGTGGTGTTGGATTTATAATAAACAAGAAACTGAAGGATAAAGTGGTAGAAGTTGAAAGTTCCTCTGACAGAGCTGCACGACTCGTTATCCAACTCTCGAGAAGATACCAGGCTCAGATTATTCAAACTTATGCACCCACCACAAGTTTTTTTTTTTTTTGAATGAAGGTTTAACGACCACCGTGAGCAACTCAATGGGCTATAAGCAGTCGCCCGTCCCTAATTTAGGGTCACTGGTTCCAGGGAAGGGAGAGAGCCAGTGCCGTAAGACAAACACAACATCCATGCCTCACCGGGATTCGAACCCGGACCCCGTTCGGACGAATGATCAGAGGTCACCGCCTAGACCACTGCGCCACCGCGGCGGCACACCCACCACAAGTCATCCTGAAGAAGAAATTGAAGAATTTTTTGAGGAAATTCGTCATCTAAATAATAAAGGTAAGCAGCACTTGAAGATAATTATGGGAGATTTCAATGCAAAAATAGGGCACCGGCAACAGATTGAAACTTCAGTAGGTAAATTCGGTCACGGCAACAGAAACCAGCGTGGAAATACTCTCGTTGAGTTTGCAGAGGCAGAAGGATTTTTCATCTTGAATTCCTTTTTCAAGAAAAAGCCACACAGGAAATGGACATGGAGACATCCAATTGGGACGACAAGTGAAATTGATTTTATTATGCGTAACAAAAAATTCGTCATCGAAGACTGCAGTGTGCTGAACAAGTTCAACACAGGTAGTGACCATAGATTGGTGAGATGTAAGATGCACCTCAACACTAAACTGGAACGTGGCAAGCTCATAAGACAAACAAAATGTATTGACATAACCAACCTTAAAAAACACCATAATACTTTCAAGTTGGAACTGAAGAACAGATTCTCTGCTTTAGAAGGCCTAACATCGGAAGAAGTGGATATTTCGGAAGTTAACAGAAAAGTAACCAAAGCTCTTATGGAAACAGCAACAAAATTAGCTGGGTCTAAGAACAAGTTGCATGTAAACAAATTATCAGGAAAAACCAAAATGTTGATGCAAAAAAGAAGAGAGATGAGGACAACTAAAGAAGATGTGACTTCCAAAGTGGAATATATAGAGCTATGCAAGACAGCACGAAAAAGTATCACTGAAGACGTAAGGAAATTCAACTGTGAGCTAGTGAGGAAAGCAATTGAAAACAACCAAAGCCTAAAGATAGCAAAGGGACATCTCAGTAAGGGAAGAAAACAGATTATGGCTCTGAGAAAAGAAGATGGTTCTATAACAAGAAATAGAGGCGAAATTTTGACAAGAGTGAAGGATTTCTACTCCAAATTATATGAAAGGGATGATACATGTACTCCAGACATCATGAAAGGTACCAGAGTTCTTCCAGTCCTCCCAGCAGAAGTTGCTCATGCAATCAAGAACATGAAGCGGGGGAAAGCTCCAGGAGAAGATGGAATTACTATAGACATCATACAAGAAGCAAGTGGAGAAATTGAAACAGTACTCGCCCAAATTTTCACTTGATGCCTTAATGAAGGGAAGATTCCTGAGGATTGGAACAATGCTACAATGATCCTGCTACATAAAAAAGGTGACATTGAGGATCTCAGGAACTACAGACCTATCAGCCTCCTATCAGTGGTTTATAAAATCTTCACTAAAGTTCTTTCACACCGCTTGAAGGTAACACTGGACATGGCTCAACCGAGAGAACAAGCTGGATTCAGGAGTGGCTATACAGCACAATAGATCATATCCACGTACTGAGAGAACTAATTGAAAGAGCGAGGGAATATGAACTTCCATTGTGCATGGCTTTTATCGATTATGAAAAAGCCTTTGATTCGGTGAAACCATCAGCAGTTACCACGGCTCTGAAATCCTGCGGTATTGAAGATGCATACATTAATATTATTAATAACATCTATGAAAATGCAAGTGCAAAGATTCGGCTGTTTGAAAATACAACACACATAAAAATTGGAAAGGGAGTGAGACAAGGTGACACCATATCTCCGAAGCTCTTTAATGCCACATTGGAAAATGTCTTTCAATCACTGAACTGGGAAAACAAAGGGATAAAGATTAATGGAGATTATCTAACCCACCTTCGTTTTGCTGATGACGTAGTCATTTTTGCAACTACCCCATCAGAGCTGCAGAGTATGATCCAGGAACTTGCTGACAAGAGTAAAGAAGTGGGATTAAAAATGAACTTTCAGAAGACAAAAGTGATGTTCAATGCTTTTACAAGAAATGAAGATTTATCGATTGATGGAGAAAAACTGGAGATAACAGATACGTATGTTTATCTTGGACAGCAGATATCAAGTGAGGGTCACATTGATGAAGAAATTAATCGGCGTACAAAACTTGCCTGGAGAGCTTTTGGAAGAAACAGCATAATTTTCAAGAGCAATATGCCATTATGTCTTAAAAGAAAAGTGTTTGATCAATGCATCCTTCCAGTGCTTACGTATGGTGCAGAGACGTGGACCTTAACTAAAAGAGACATACAAAGGCTGCAGACAACTCAAAGAAGCATGGAGAGGTGCATGCTTGGTATAACCAGGAGAGATAAGAAGAGGAACTCGTGGATCCGAAAAATGACGAGAGTGGAAGACATCATGATCAGAGTTAAATCCCTGAAAGTGGCAATGGGCTGGACATACTGCCAGAAGGACAGACCATAGATGGACAGCCGAAATTTTAGATTGGATTCCAAGGGACAGGAAAAGACCCAGAAAAAGACCACATGGGAGATGGGTGGATGAAATTCGTAAATATGCGGGAGTGACATGGAAGAGACTGGCACAAGACAGATCGTTGTGGAGGAAACTTGGGGAGACCTTCGTCCAGCAGTGGATTGATAATGGTTGACAATGATGATGATGATACTGAAAAAAAATGGAAACATGACATGAATACTGTTCGATGCTTTTTTGCTGAATATCTTTTTTTTTTTTTTTTCCAAAAGCACACTGCAATGGATCTTTGGAGCTGGAAAATCTACATTTCATTACGTCGAATCAGTCATTTGCCAATTTTATAAAATTAGCAATTTGTTTTTTTTTCAGGAAAAAAATACTCTACAGTTTTGCTTACGTTGTTAGATTGCACCTGGGGCGCTAAAACTAATTCTCTTTCTCATGGGGCTTCTTACATTTGTGTGGATCCATTTTATTTTATGATACACCTTTTATTTTGAGTTCTTACGTTCCAGCAAAAGGTCAAATATCTGGCGAGTGATGGTTCCACAATACAGAGTGTTCCGCGATCAAATATAAGATTTCGAAGAAGTTTAATTAGATGGGGCACATCGGCAAACATCCATATTTTTCGATTTTCATTTACTGGATTTGGGAAAGAAGACAATATTGGGGTTATTCCAAGCTGCCTCCAAACCTTGATACCCCCCTTCCCCCAAAGATCAGCATCAGCACTAAATAACCCGATTGCTCAACGGCTCGAATTATGTCAGTTAACAGCTTTTGATCCATCTGCTTATCAAAGGAATAATACAGTATATGGTTGTTTCTAAGCTTTCCAGAAGCCTCTCAGCATAACTACTAAAACGTTACTATGCAGTCCTAAAATTTTATCTGCAGCTGCATCATAACAATATCGGCAATCAACGCTCATTTCACCAAAAGATAAAACTGAAGCTTTGTCGAATTCGGTTAGGTGTATAGCATTCATTTTCATCACCTTTAAAACGGGCTCAATTAAACGATCGGTAACACAAATTTACCACACCACCGTTTCAGAGAGGAAATGCTTGGAAGCGGTATGTGCATTTTATTTTTGATGGAAAGATATGCTTTTCGAGAAATAGCATGCAAAACAAGTGCTTGACTTATATATTCTTCATTCCATTTTGCCGGTCTCTTTTTTGACCCAAGAGTTTGAATTTGCACTTCAGTGAAACAATGGCCAAGCAAATTTATGAAAGCTGGCCACCTTTCACTGTTACTCAGAAAATTTCTATTCTTGCATTTGCGTTTCATGATATTTATTTCCGTTTTCAGGCTTCTTTTCTCGAGGCAAAAGCATTGTTTTACCATTACCAACTGTTTTCTTACGTTTGATAATTCTTCCCGTAGTGAATTATTTTCACACTTCAGTTGCATTATATTTTTGTTCAGACATTCGCACTTCTCACATAACGTTGACGGTATGATAAATGTTGGTCAGGAATGATGTCACTTTCATTGTGACCTGTGATTTGACGTTTAATTGGAGATATACTTTCAATTCGATTTAATGCAATTTTTTTCTGACCTCTCCGATCTTAAACCGTTCACTTCGAACAGAAGTTTGCTCCTCCATCTGCTAAGGCATATTATTTGTAGGCATGGCATCTTTTCTCAGTTTTTTTCTGGGAGGCAAGTTCAGCAATTCATTTCTAAGATCTCGCTCTTACTTCGAGACATCAAAGTGTTCTGAACACATTCGTGCTTTTCTTTGCATCGAATACATCCTTTCGACAGCATTTCGCTACCTATTGCTTCAAGAAATCTCTATCCGATGGGAAAACATGGTGTGTAACATCTAACTTCCTTTCCTTTGAACTGTTATTACGACAAAGTGCAACAGCGTATCCAGGTATTTTCGAGATAGTTGTACACAGAAAACAAATGAAGAAAAAAATGAATGAAACGACAAAGCAGGTCTAAAATTGACAAAGAAATACAGCTAGTAATCGACACTACAGCACAAGCTCCGAATTACTCCGAATGCTCAAGAAATCGTTTATGGCCACTGTGACGTCACACACCAGCTCGTAGGGTGACAGCTCGCCGGCGGCACGGAAACAAAGGCGATTGGACCTACCTCTCCTCTTTCTAAGTACCTTGACTTAACCGACGTGACCTCGCTTCCTTGGCCAGCTAGGTCACCTGACCTCAATCCCATCGAGCATATCTGTGATGCCATCGAGAGAGATGACCCCCTCCATCAAATCTTCGTGAACTGTGGGAGCTTGTTCAGGGATCGTGGATCCGTATGGCTTCCCAACGCTTCCGGTGTCTTGTCGAGTCCATGCCGAGACGAATCGCCGCCGTCATCAGGCCGAAAGGTGGTGCTACACGTTACTAGACAGGTATCTCTAATGCAATTGCTCTTCAGTGTAGTAAAAGCAGGAATGACATAGTAAATACAAATTTTATCCATTACTGGATGCTGACTAAAAGAGACCATTTTGCTACTATCAGAACCAGTAGTAACTTCGGTAGCTTTCAAGATTTTTTCTTTCTTTCTCTCTGCGTATAAATAATGCGTGTGGTCAGGAGCGGATTGGGACGACCAAACCATGCCGGGAATTTCAGTCTTGCAGTCCACTCTAACAATACACATATATGTGCACTGTTATACTTCCCTCATGAAAACAAATTCTGTTACATCGTGGATGAAGTAGAACTGTTGAAATATGCTTCGTAAAACAAATTCATTTGTGAACAAATTTTAACATTTTAACGGTGAAATAATTTTAAAAATCCTTTCGTGATTGAATGTAGCTTCAAACCAAGTTCAAAACGGGGTGTTGTGCCAGATTATTAATTTCCTTTAAAAAATTTGATTTT
Source organism: Macrothele yani (assembly GCA_039090855.1). Taxonomy (NCBI): domain Eukaryota; kingdom Metazoa; phylum Arthropoda; class Arachnida; order Araneae; family Macrothelidae; genus Macrothele; species Macrothele yani. The sequence goes on from CM077023.1 coordinate 104,005,754, forward strand.
GACAAGAACAAAATCGAGTCTCTTGAAGTCCAGCTAAATCACTATGAAGATCATTCTGAATGTTAAACTATGCGCATGCAACATAACAATTTCCGTGCGCAATTAATTTTCATATTTATTTGTCTTCTGATCTATCTCCTACTGCGCAATGTCTTCTGATCTATCTCCTACTTTTACTTGTCTTCTGATCTATCTCCTACTTTTACTTTGCAGCCAACACGCAACATAAATATAAAGAAAAGTAGGGGTTTTTTTTTATATTGGTATCTCCTCCTTGAGTAGAGGCCTTTTCCAAGTCTAGCCATTATTTTGACACCTGAGTTAGTACTGTTAAAATGCTGTTTCTTTTAAGATACATGTGTGTGGGACACAGATTTCGGAACATCTCTGCCGGTGAAGCATTCTCTGCATCAGTCAATGGATAAGTGTGTGGGAACGATAAACTATCACATGAGGGTAGGGAACACCAATGACCCTGGGTTCCGAAATCCAGCAACCTACGTCTAACTGTAGTTAACCTTAGCCTAATTAATTTATAAGAGCTTTCTTGGACAAGAGGCACTTTTCTCATAGACGTGCACAGAATTTTGCTATTTTACTTTGCAGCCAACACACAACATAAATATAAAGAAAAGTAGGGGGGTTTTTTTATGTTTTTTTTTAATGTAAATAACCTTTCAGGTAGAAATGAAGCTCGGATGAAGTTTACCATTATACACTGAGTGGCCACATTATTATGACCACCTGACAGTTTTAAGCAAATAAGCTATGGCTGCACGCTGTTGCCGCCAGTGGGCAAGGCTAGTATAAAAAGGGAAAGCTTAGTGCTTGCGACACTAGTAGAAGTGATTTCGGGGTGACGAGATGGGTAAAAAATGCGATTTGACGGACTTTCAACGTGGGATGAATGTAGGAGCTCGGAGCCATGGAGCGAGTATCACCGATACCGCCGCATTCGTGAAATGTTCCAGAGCCGCTGTTGTTAAAGTGTTTAAAGACAACTGTCAGCCAAAAAACTGGGTCTCTACGTGCAACGTGTGGTCGTCATCGACTAGTGACTGCTCGGGCGGAACGGAGAGTGTCCAGACAGTTAACAGACAACAGAAGGGCAACAGTGCAACAAATTACAGACCATCTTAATCAAGGATCCCCTCAAATGATCTCTGCGTGCACTGTTCGCCGTACACTGCATCGGATAGGATATGGCAGCCGAAGGCCTGTACGAACACCCTTGCTGTCTGCAGTTAACAAGAGAAAACGTCTCTAGTTCGCACATGAGCACAAGGATTGGACAGTCGATAATTGGAAACAAATTATGTTATCCGATGAATCACGTTTTCAGTTGCACCATACCGATGGCCGAGTGAGAATTTGTCGGAAACAGCACGAAAGCATGGACCCCAAATGCACTGCTACAACCCTTCAAGCTGGTGGAGGCAACAGTATGGTTTGGGGAATGTTTTCCTGGCGTGCTTTGGGCCCTTTAATTCGTGTTGATCAACGTCTAACTGGCACATCATATCTAAACATAGTTGCGAACCAAGTGCATCCTGTCATGTGGATGGTTTATCCCAATGTCGATGGCTACTTTCAACAAGATAACGCGTCCTGCCATAGTGCTCGTATTGTACAGGATTAGTTTCAGGAACATGCTGGTGAGTTTACTTTGCTTAGGTGGCCCCCACAATCTCCAGATCTCAACCCCATTGAGAATTTGTGCGATGAAGTTGAACGAGCCATCAGACAGCTGGATTCACAACCCTGCAATCTCACACTCCTGGAAAGTGCTATTCACCAAGTATGGTCTCAGATTCCACAAACCACCTATCAACGTCTCGTGGAGTCCATGCCACGAAAAATCGACGCAGTATTAAAGGCAAAAGGTGGCCCAACCAAGTACAGAGGGGGTGGTCATAATAAAGTGGCCACTCAGTGTATAAGTACCGAAATAATTATTCGTTCTTTCCAAGAAATCCACGCAAAAAGAATTGGAGAAACTGGGCCAGTTCTCGAATGGTCCACCGGGAAATGTCCCGGTATCCCAGTGGGCCAATCCGTTCCTGCGAATGGTGGACACAGGCAAGTCCAACGCATGCACAATGTCTTTATTTCGTTCACCATGATCGAAATGCTTAGCATCAAGCTTACTTCCAGTTTTACGCTAAGCGTAAAACTGGACTTAAGCTTGATGCTGAAATGCTTTTCTGATACCTTTGGACACATTACGCAAAGCGTAAAACCCTTACGAACTCTCTTAGGCTTTTCTGATACATTTGGACACATCTTGTTAACGGATCCACAAAAATAAATCGAGATAAAGCACAGATTCTCTCAAACGTAGTTCAAAGCAGCTTCACGCTGAGGTTTGTTCCCGGGAAAGGAACTTAGCAGCATCACTCCCACTGCTTCTATAACGGTTCGCTGCAAAACAAACGCTGAACTCTATATCGCTTTTCGCCTTTTTTCGTAAGAGAATCTTCTTCCGATTTCTTTCGTAAAAGTGAAAATCCTCTTCCGATTTCTTTCGTAAAAGTGAAAATCCTCTTCCGATTTCTTTCGTAAAAATGAAAATCCTCTTCCGATTTCTTTCGTAAAAGTGATAATCCTCTTCCGATTTCTTTCGTAAAAGTGAAAATCCTCTTCCGATTTCTTTCGTAAAAATGAAAATCCTCTTCCGATTTCTTTCGTAAAAGTGAAAATCCTCTTCCGATTTCTTTCGTAAAAGTGAAAATCCTCTTCCGATTTCTTTCGTAAAAGTGAAAATCCTCTTCCGATTTCTTTCGTAAAAGTGAAAATCCTCTTCCGATTTCTTTCGTAAAAGTGAAAATCCTCTTCCGATTTCTTTCGTAAAAGTGAAAATCCTCTTCCGATTTCTTTCGTAAAAGTGAAAATCCTCTTCCGATTTCTTTCGTAAAAGTGAAAATCCTCTTCCGATTTCTTTCGTAAAAGCGAAATGGCGTAAAGCGAACTTTAGGAAAGCGGGGGATACCCGTGTATCATTTTGAACTTCGGGAGACTGATAAGTGGCATAAGATGGTATATATTTTAAGCACTCAGAAAGCTTTTCATTTTTTCTAATGTACCGGGTGTCCCATAAATTCGTAAACAGTTCAAAAATTCATAAAAGTTGAAGGAGATGGAATATTGGATTGCGGTTTGCAACAAACTAATGCACACGAGAGGGGGGGGGGTTTAGACAAAAAAGTTTAGTTCACATTTTCGTCGAAAGAGAGCGCTTCATGCATTGAAAACACAAAATTCCGTGGAAACCTATATTTATTTGCTTGCAGGCAAATGTTTACAAGCATAACACAGCAGTAAATGTTCTATGTGTCAGCCAGCAGACGAAGATACCCTTTGCAAGCGAGTTAGAAAACCGTTAATTGCAGCATGGAGCATATCCGGATGGATGCAGCAGATTTCGTGGCGAATGGTGTCCTTTAACTCCGCTAAACACGACGGGCTACTGCGGTACACCCGGGACTTAACGTAACCCCACAGCCAAAAATCAAATGCTGTCAAGTCCGGTGAGCGAGGGGGCAATTCATTTGTACAGCAACGGCTGATTAATCGTTCCTCACTAAATGTGCTTATCAGGAACTGCTTCACTGGAGATGCGGTATGAGAAGGTGCCCCGTCTTGCATGAATGTTACTGTGTGAAGGAGATTACGTTCCACTAAGCACAGTATCATTTTCTTCTGTAGCATTTTCAAGTAGCGTGCTGCAGTCACTGAGCACGTCTTCCAGCCTGCTTTTGCACAGGGCTCCTCAAAGAAAAAAAAGACCCACAATAATGGATGCAGTGAAGCTACACCAAACGGTCACATGTGGGGAATGTAGCGGCTCCTCAGTGTAGGCATGTGGGTTCGCCTCTGCCCAGATTCGACAGTTATGGGTATGGACTGTCTCGTGCAATGAAAAATGAGCCTCATCTGTCCAGAAGATGTTGAGCAGCCATTGTGGATTTTCTGCGATTGTCGCGAAAGCTCACCTTGCGAATTCCTACCGCTTAGCTGTGTCATTTGGTAAGAGCTGGTGAAGTGATTGCAACTTGGAGGGGTACAAGTTTAACTCTCCATGAAGGATACGGAATACCGATGTCTTCGGAATGCCAGTTACTCGTGTCACTTCTCGTGCGCTACTTACCCCACTCGTGGACTGTTTCCTTAGCGTGTCCATTTCCGAAGTCACAGCGGAGGTACGGGCCTCTGATAAACGTGGTGCACCGCTGCGAAGGCGATCACACAAACTATCCGTTGCTTCGAAACGTCGTAGGAGGGAGAGCAGTTCGGCAGAAGTGATTGGACCCTTACCTTTCTTCATTGTTTTCTGTGTCCGAAACCGTGGTAGAGCTTCACCTGGCGATTCGTGGCTGAAGTAAAAGAGCTTCACCAGTAGTGTTTTCTCCACCAACGTCAACGTCCCAGTGCGATTCCCGTGACTGCGCCAGTCACGGGAATCGTGAGATATGAGGTGTCAGGCGTAGACCCTGCATATTATAGGACTCAGATTTGCATATTGCATGTGTTTTCAATGCGTGACGCGCCCTCTATCGATATAAATTTGCATATTGCGTGTGTTGTCAATGCGTGAAGCGCCCTCTGTCGACGAAAATGTGAACTAAACTTTTTTCTTTATCAAAAAAAAAAAAAAAAAAAATCCCCCTTCGTGAGCATTTGTTTGTTGCAAACCGCATTCCAATATTCCATCTCCTTCAACTTTTATGAATTTTTGAGCTGTTTACGAATTTATGGGACACCCGGTATAATTCAAAAGTCTTAAAAATAAACTCCTTTCTTTGCCTTCTTTAATATCGTACTTACCCCGAAGAGCTACTGTAGTTCATTAACGGCAAGAAACTGGAGAACTGCTAATGCTTTCACATAATACCTGTGACGTTCCAAAACATTAGAATTCAACATCGTTCATACCGATGTTCCCATTAGTTCACGCTTTCCTTTCTCCTGCCAAGCAAACGTCGGCGCACATGAACTTCTGACGGTATGTGCCTTTCAAAACCTTTTCTTTTACGTAAAGCGGATTTCAAATTTTTGAAACCAGAGGGCGCGAATGCGCATTCTGTAGACCCAAAAGGTTGAATCTCTCGACAAACATTACAAAAATACTACAATCAATAGCTCTGAAATGTTCAAGCCACTTGAATTTCTGTCACCACGCTGCTTCTAAACTTCTGTTTTCCCAGGTTGTGGGATAATCAGACAGCTTGTGTTGTTTTATTATTTCTTCGGGTATCGATATACCAGAGGGTATCGAAGCACAGACGGCTTGGTCTACTACTTTTAAGGTTTTGCAATAGTAATTACTAGACGAAACCCGTCGGAATCGACGGTTAGTTTTTTTGTTTTTTTTAAGAATAAACTCATGTGAAACAACAAATGTAAACTTTATTTGACTGATAAATTCATTCAACCACTTCAGTAAAGACCAGGTTCGTGATTTTTTCTTTTTTTTTTTTTGAATGACGGTTTAACGACCACCGTGAGCAACTCAATGGGCTATAAGCAATTGCCCGTCCATAATTTAGGGTCACTGGTTCCAGAAAAGGGAGAGAGAGCCAGTGCCGTAAGACAAACACAGCATCCATGCCTCACGGGATTCGAACCCGGACCCTTCACGAACGAATCATCCATAAGACACCGTTTAGACCACTGCGCCACCGGGCCAGGTTCGTGATGAGCATCACGACTGCACCCTTTTTCAGTCGTAAAATGTGAGGCGGAAGACCATTCATTTCGATCGTGTGCAAAAATTCAACTGGATAGCGCACTCTTTCACTCTCATCTTCAGTTATATCTGTGTTTGTAAATGTTTTCGGAATGAGATTCGCGTTGCGAATACTCTTCACCCGTCGGAATTGACAGTTAGTTTTTTTTTTTTTTTAAGAATAAACTCGTATTAAACAACAAATGTTAACTTTATTTGATTGACAAATTCATTCAACCACTTCAGTAAAGACAACAGTTCAGGCTCGTGATTTTTTTTTTTTTTACTGAAGGTTTAACGACCACCGTGAGCAACACAATGGGCTATAAGCAGTCCCCCGTAATATTTTCACTAACAATGGTCATGTTTATTTACATCTTTACATAATGGGAAACATCTGACCTATGTGAATAAACTGGATCGAATGAATATTAAATTGTATATGTACATCGCACAGTCTAACGGCATAACGCAATCAGGTCTTCGAGAGTGTTCGCAGTTCCGATGAAAAGAACTTTGATACGAATTCCTGCTAGCGTTGCTTTGCGCAACGGTTCATTCAAAAAAGAGAAGACTTCGGACTTTGGACTGTATCAGTCCCTCCATGCTTCCGCCTTCAACAGCGCGTGAGTCAACCGCAGGCGATTGAATGTCAACCGCCCGTTTCTCCCATAAACTTTACATGAGAAATTTACCGCCACACAACGCCCGAACCGTTGCCCCATTCTCATTTTCTCTCTTCAACTGGCACATCTACATTGTAAGACCTTTATTTTGATACCTCAACCTTATCTTTACGTTCACCCGTTCTCTCAAAATAGGACTCACAGTAAAAAACCTTATAGAATTAATAAACTGCTGGCCACCCAAAATGCAACACCAAGAAGGAAGCATCCGATTGGCCTGAAATTCGCAGCATGCGTCGCCCGCGAGAGGACATGCAAACGATTAGCATTGCAAGGCATATGCAAATCATGTGCGCCCGGCACGCCGCCGAGAAGCACTATAAGAAGGGTGCACAGAAGGCGGGGTGTAAGTAATGGAAATGTGTTGTGCTGCCGGACCTGTGAGTGGGAAGCTTCCTGATGCCTCGTCGCAAAATACGCCAGTCATTCCAGCACGTTTCGGAGTTCGACAGAGGACGAATAGTGGCTTATCGCGACAGCGGTTTATCGTACCGAGACATCGGCGCCTGTGTGGGACGACATCCAGCCACAGTGAGGCGAGTATGGATTCGGTGGGTACAGGAGGGACGGAGGGACCGACGTGAGTGATTGCCGCAGCCGCGGCACACCACCGTACGAGAAGACCGGCATGTTGTGCGGCGGGCATTGACGACTCGCACCGCCACATTACGAACGTTAGCGCAGGAATTAGGGTGTGTTGCGCAACAACCTGTGTCAGCACGTACCGTTCCACGTCGTCTGCAAGAGCGGGGACTTGTCGCACTGCGCCCATTGCTCCGATTACCATTGACGTTACACTACCGGCGAATGCGGCGGCAGTGGGCCGTTGAACGCCGCACCTGGACTACGGAATGGCACGACATTGTGTTCTCCGACGAATCCCGCTTCTGCCTGCAACACCACGATGGTCGGATCCGCGTGTGGCGGCACCGCGGCGAGAGACTGTATGACACATGCATTTTGCATCACCATACCGGTCCGTCGCCTGGTGTTATCGTTTGGGGTGCAACTGGATATAACACCCGCACCCCTCTGGTGCGCATCGCCGGTACACTCAACAGCCACCGCTACATCTTCGACGTTTTGGAGCCTGTAGTCCTCCCTTACCTGCCACGTTTCAACAGGACAATATGCGCCCGCACGTGGCACGCATCGTGCAACAATTCTTCACGGCTCACCAGGTGTCACAGATGCCGTGGCCTGCCTGTTCTTCCGATATGTCGCCCATCTAACTCGTTTGGTCGCTGATCGGCAACCGAGTGGCCCGGCAAGCATCACCCGCGGCTACGCCTGATGAACTGTGGCAACGTGTGGAAGCAGCCTGGACTGACATACCCCAAGCCCACATCCAACGCCTCTTTCGTTCGATGCCGCGGCGTGTAGCGGCCGTTATTGCCAGCCATGGGGGCCACACGAACTATTGATGTCTGCGTGTTCTGCAAGTCGCACGGGCCTGTAAGTGCAATCGTTTCATCTTTGTATCAGTTGTTATGTGTCCAGTAAATCTGGCTTTGCTATCCCGTGTCCTTCTTGGTGTTGCATTTTGGGTGGCCAGCAGTGTATATAGGTTCCCTGGCGAAGCATTTGTTGCAGACGTTGTCGCAGTCTTCCCACAATCATCATCCCTGGTTCGCGCAGCTCTAATTCATCGTTTCCTACTTACACATGTCAGTGCCTTCCGTTTGTTGAGCAGGAGCTGCTGCGGAAGAAGCAACAGAAGCAGTCAGTGGTTTCGCCTCATCATCGACACTAATGAAAACAGTAGAGAGCATTGGCGCACCCATAGAGGGGGCATTGGGGGCTTAAGCCCCCTCCAAGGATATTAAAAGCAACGTGCGTCACAAATTAAACATTCAAAAATATTAATTTACATGTTCGAAGCATTACATAGTGTCTTCCATTACACGGTGCCTTCTTCCCAAAGCCCCAAAGAGATTAAGAGCGACGCACGTCATAAATTAAACATTCAAAAATATAATTTTACAAGTTCAAAATTACATAATGTGCGACATAGTGTTTTCTAATACATGGTGTCTTCTTCCCAAAGCCCCAAAGAGATTAAGAGCGACGTACCTCACAAACTAAACATTCAAAAATATTATTTTACATTTTCAAAACATTACATAATGTCTTCTTCCCAAAGCCCCAAAGAGATTAAGAGCGACGTACCTCACAAACTAAACATTCAAAAATAATATTTTACATTTTCAAAACATTACATAATGTCTTCTTCCCAAAGCCCCAAAGAGATTAAGAGCGACGTACCTCACAAACTAAACATTCAAAAATATTATTTTACATTTTCAAAACATTACATAATGTCTTCTTCCCAAAGCCCCAAAGAGATTAAGAGCGACGTACCTCACAAACTAAACATTCAAAAATATTATTTTACATTTTCAAAACATTACATAATGTCTTCTTCCCAAAACCCCAAAGAGATTAAGAGCGACGTACTTCACAAATTAAACATTCAAAAATATTATTTTACATTTTCAAAACATTACATAATTTCTTCTTCCCAAAGCCCCAAAGAGATTAAGAGCGACGTACTTCACAAATTAAACATTCAAAAATATTATTTTACATTTTCAAAACATTACATAATGTCTTCTTCCCAAAGCCCCAAAGAGATTAAGAGCGACGTACCTCACAAACTAAACATTCAAAAATATTATTTTACATTTTCAAAACATTACATAATTTCTTCTTTCCAAAGCCCCAAAGAGATTAAGAGCGACGTACTTCACAAATTAAACATTCAAAAATATTATTTTACATTTTCAAAACATTACATAATTTCTTCTTCCCAAAGCCCCAAAGAGATTAAGAGCGACGTACTTCACAAATTAAACATTCAAAAATATTATTTTACATTTTCAAAACATTACATAATGTCTTCTTCCCAAAGCCCCAAAGAGATTAAGAGCGACGTACCTCACAAACTAAACATTCAAAAATATTATTTTACATTTTCAAAACATTACATAATGTCTTCTTCCCAAAGCCCCAAAGAGATTAAGAGCGACGTACCTCACAAACTAAACATTCAAAAATATTATTTTACATTTTCAAAACATTACATAATGTCTTCTTCCCAAAGCCCCAAAGAGATTAAGAGCGACGTACCTCACAAACTAAACATTCAAAAATATTATTTTACATTTTCAAAACATTACATAATGTCTTCTTCCCAAAGCCCCAAAGAGATTAAGAGCGACGTACTTCACAAATTAAACATTCAAAAATATTATTTTACATTTTCAAAACATTACATAATGTCTTCTTCCCAAAGCCCCAAAGAGATTAAGAGCGACGTACCTCACAAATTAAACATTCAAAAATATTATTTTACATTTTCAAAACATTACATAATGTCTTCTTCCCAAAGCCCCAAAGAGATTAAGAGCGACGTACTTCACAAATTAAACATTCAAAAATATTATTTTACATTTTCAAAACATTACATAATGTCTTCTTCCCAAAGCCCCAAAGAGATCAAGAGCGACGTACCTCACAAATTTAAACATTCAAAAATATTATTTTACATGTTACAAACATTACCTAGCGTCTTCTTCCCAAAGTCCCACAGATATTAAGAGCGACGACGTCACAACCATATATACACTACAGGCGTACACTGTAAGCTATATATATAGTACACACATTGTGTACGTATACTATGTATAGATATAGCCCTCCAACAGGAATTCTTGGGTGCGCCACTGGTAGAGAGTTAACATTCATAACTTTGGAGAACAACGTTTAGGATGCAACCTGAGCCTTTAGGTTCGGTGTGTGCCCTCACGTGCATATTTACTTCAACTCTCATCTGCGCGAAACAATTTTTCTGGATTTAAAAATCGCATGCGGGTGGGGCGGGGCTCTACGTCTTTCAGGGGGCTGATCCCGCCATGCGCCCCCCCCCCTCGCGCGTTATAGCGTTGAATGCACACCGGGAAAAGCTAGAGCCAAAAATGGTAACCGTGCGTGGTAGGTACGGAAACAGTTGAACGAAGGTTTAAAGCTAGTAACGTATTCTTTTTGAAACTGATTCACATCAATCCCTTCAAGACCTGTTTTTTAAAACTGACTATATGTACAAACGTCTAGTAAAATAAAATGAGAAAAATTCAACATGCATGCTGCGCAAAGAAATTCATCAGCTTCGGTAAAACTGTTTCAAACCCTACGTAATGAAAAAGGTTATGAACCTCGTTTACGCTGTCCCGGTGACGCAGTGGTCTAAGCCAGAGTTCCGCAACCTTTTTCTACTCGCGGCACACCATAAAACTATCCATGACTCAACATGGCACACCAAAATGTTAATCCCTTTAAAAACGTATGATATGACCGAGAGAACAAATTGGATTCAGGAGTGGCTACAGCACAATAGATCATATCCACGTGCTGAGAGAACTAATTGAAAGAGCGAGGGAATATGAACTTCCATTGTGCATGGCTTTTATCGATTATGAAAAAGCCTTTGATTCGGTGAAACCATCAGCAGTTACAATGGCTCTGAAAACCTGCGGTATTGAAGATGCATACATTAATATTATTAATAACATCTATGAAAATGCAAGTGCAAAGATTAGGCTGTTTGAAAATACAACACACGTAAAAATTGGAAAGGGAGTGAGACAAGGTGACACCATATCTCCGAAGCTCTTCAATGCCACATTGGAGGGTGTTTTTCAGTCGCTGAGCTGGGAAAACAAAGGGATAAAGATTAATGGAGATTATCTAACCCACCTTCGTTTTGCTGATGACGTAGTCATTTTTGCAACTACCCCATCAGAGCTGCAGAGTATGATCCAGGAACTTGCTGACAAGAGTAAAGAAGTGGGGTTAAAAATGAACTTTCAGAAGACAAAAGTGATGTTCAATGCTTTTACAAGAAATGAAGATTTATCGATTGATGGAGAAAAGATGGAGATAACAGACACGTACGTTTATCTTGGACAGCAGATATCAAGTGAGGGTCACATTGATGAAGAAATTAATCGGCGTACAAAACTTGCCTGGAGAGCTTTTGGAAGAAACAGCATAATTTTCAAGAGCAATATGTCATTATGTCTTAAAAGAAAAGTGTTTGATCAATGCATCCTTCCAGTGCTTACGTATGGTGCAGAGACGTGGACCTTAACTAAAAGAGACATACAAAGGCTACAGACAACTCAAAGAAGCATGCAGAGGTGCATGCTTGGTGTAACCAGGAGAGATAAGAACTCGTGGATCAGAAAAATGACAAGAGTGGAAAACATCATGATCAGAGTAAAATCTCTGAAATGGCAATGGGCTGGACATATTTCCAGAAGGACAGACCATCGATGGACAGCCGAAATTTTAGACTGGATTCCAAGGGACAGGAAAAGACCCAGAAGAAGGCCACATGGGAGATGGGTGGACGAAATTCGAAAGTATGCGGGAGTGACATGGAGGAGACTGGCACAGGACAGACCGTTGTGGAGGAAACTTAGGGAGACCTTCGTCCAGCAGTGGATTGATAATGGTTGACAATGATGATGATGACACTATTAGTATAAATACGTAATGTAATCAACCTATTATTATTATTATTATTATTATTATTATTATATAATTATTCTATTATATTATTATTATTATTATTATTATATAATTATTCTATTATATTATTATTAAACAGAAATCGACTCGTGCATTTACTAACAATTTATGAAATTTAATTCAAGGCAGAAAATACACTTTTCTATTACTATTAAAGTAAATAATTCTACTTATACCTTCAATGTGATACTTGAGCCTGCCTAGCTGTACACAAGCGGCTGATCCGTGGCGGAATCGTTGACAATGCGAGTCTCATTTCTTCATCAACGGATTTGAGTCTCTCCCCTTTTTGATGCTTAAATTTCAGTCAACGTCGAGAAGCCCAGTTCACACAAATATGTAGTTGAAAATGGCAATAACATATTAACTGCCATCTCGGATATAGCCGGGTATTCACTCCTTATTGTCAACCAAAATGTGTCTAAAGTCACTTCGAGAAGTTTTAATTTCAACTTTCCGTCTGCTTTTAAATCTGCGAGTTCCTCTTGTATATTAATCGGAAGAGGTTTTGAATTCGCAACGAATGGATCACAAACCCAGTCGAAACCTTGAACACTCTCTCCAAAATACTTCTTGAACTTCTGCTGCAAAGATTTATAAATGTTCTTTAATTAAGTCCATCATCACTTTATTACCGTCAGCAAAGTGGCCATACAGTCCAGAACATCTCAAACGACCCATTAATTTAGTAGTAATAGAAAATATAAAGACTGACTAGCAATCACAATTTTCGGACTACTTCAGAGCACAGCTGTGATAGAACTGAAATAATTGTTAGACGCGGTATAACGAAGTGAATATCTTCGTCATTTTTATCCGCGCCGGGGCTCGAACCCGGATCCCCTCATTCCGGAATAAGTCACTCTACCAATTGAGCTACGCGGACGTTTTATTCTGATTCCTATCTGCCTTTATGTCGAGTGCGTCCTTCTGGCAGGTACGTCACATCTCCTGGTACGTTACATCATCTCCCCTTATGTTTTTTTTTTTATTTTTATTTATTTATTTATTTTTTTTCGAAGTGCTGGAGAAGGGATTCTCTTATTTTTCCTATCTCGCGGTGTGGAAATAGCATCACACCATTGCGAGATTTTGAACGGTCGGGTCATCCGGATAGTTCGGGCGCCATTATAACGAAGTAAATTTTTCCGTCATTTCTGTCCACGCCAGGATTCGAACCCGGATCCCCACATTCCGGAATAAGTTACTCTACCACTTGAGCTACGCGGACGTTTTATTCTGATTCCTATCTGCCTTTATGTCGAGTGCGTCCTTCTGGCAGGTACGTCACATCTCCTGGTACGTTACATCATCTCCCCCTTATGTTTTTTTTTATTTTTATTTATTTATTTATTTTTTTTTCGAAGTGCTGGAGAAGGGATTCTCTTATTTTTCCTATCTCGCGGTGTGGAAATAGCATCACACCATTGCGAGATTTTGAACGGTCGGGTCATCCGGATAGTTCGGGCGCCATTATAACGAAGTAAATTTTTCCGTCATTTCTGTCCACGCCAGGATTCGAACCCGGATCCCCACATTCCGGAATAAGTTACTCTACCACTTGAGCTACGCGGACGTTTTATTCTGATTCCTATCTGCTTTTATGTCGAGTGCGTCCTTCTGGCAGGTACGTCACATCTCCTGGTACGTTACATCCTCTCCCCCTTATGTTTTTTTTTATTTTTATTTATTTATTTATTTTTTTTCGAAGTGCTGGAGAAGGGATTCTCTTACTTTTCCTATCTCGCGGTGTGGAAATAGCATCACACCATTGCGAGATTTTGAACGGTCGGGTCATCCGGATAGTTCGGGCGCCATTATAACGAAGTAAATTTTTCCGTCATTTCTGTCCACGCCAGGATTCGAACCCGGATCCCCACATTCCGGAATAAGTTACTCTACCACTTGAGCTACGCGGACGTTTTATTCTGATTCCTATCTGCCTTTATGTCGAGTGCGTCCTTCTGGCAGGTACGTCACATCTCCTGGTACGTTACATCATCTCCCCCTTATGTTTTTTTTTTTATTTTTATTTATTTATTTATTTTTTTTCGAAGTGCTGGAGAAGGGATTCTCTTATTTTTCCTATCTCGCGGTGTGGAAATAGCATCACACCATTGCGAGATTTTGAACGGTCGGGTCATCCGGATAGTTCGGGCGCCATTATAACGAAGTAAATTTTTCCGTCATTTCTGTCCACGCCAGGATTCGAACCCGGATCCCCACATTCCGGAATAAGTTACTCTACCACTTGAGCTACGCGGACGTTTTATTCTGATTCCTATCTGCCTTTATGTCGAGTGCGTCCTTCTGGCAGGTACGTCACATCTCCTGGTACGTTACAGCGGGACCTATACTCTTCAAAGGGAAGAAGGGACACATATACCGACTTATTTAAAATAAAGTCTAACAAGGGGTGGGTGCACCGGTACAGGAAAAAAGTAATAAAGTTGAAGAAGAACTAACAAACAGGGACAAATACCAAAACAACGTAATAAAATAATAAAAGACAAGAAAAGTTTTGCTATTACCCGCACTTTTAGTGAAAAGCGTACACAGAACATGCGGCAAGTGTAACAAAGAAGCTGTACACTGAAGAGCAATTGAATTAGAGACAGCTGGCGTTATGCAAATGTGGCGCTGAGGGCGGCCCTGTAAACGGAAACGATATGACGTATGCAGCGATCCGACAATATAAGGTGTGATGCGACGGGAATCAGTAAGAGTCGGACGCAGTATGGGTACGACGAAGGATTTAAGCGCATTTGATCGTGGGAAAATTGTCAGGGCCGAACGAATGGGTCACACCATCTCGGAAATCGTGCAGGCACTGGGATTTTCACGAGCCACTGTCTCACGGGTGCATCGTGAGTACATCGAATCCGGTAAAACCATCTCTGCTGCCGTGGACAACAGCGTGTGGATGAGCGGGGTCATCGTCGGCTAGCTCGCATTGTAACAGCGGATAGACGGGCCACAGTGCAAGAAATCACTCGGCAATTTAACGTTAGTGCACAAAAAATTGTAAGCAGCCACACCATCCAGAACCTTCTCCTCGCTATGAGGTACAAGAAGCCATCGTCCCACGAGGGTACCGCTGCTGACCGCACATCACAGGGTGCAAAGGTTAGCATGGGCGCGGGAGCATCGCCACTGGACCCTAGACATGTGGAAAAATGTTGCCTGGACTGATGAGTCGAGATTCACATTGGTACATGCGGATAGCAGGATACGAGTACGGCGCAAACCACATGTAGCGATGGATCCTTCTTGCCAGCAGGGTACTCTTCAAGCTGGTGGGGGTGGCATTCTCGTCTGGGGACTGTTTAAGTGGACTGAAATGGGACCCCTGATACGTGTGACATCGTCCCTCACAGGTCAACGTTACCGGAATATCCTGGACGACCATTTGCTCCCGTTTGTGCGTCTTTAACATCCAACTGGGGACCTCATCCTGCAACAAGACAATTCAGGGGTCGTCGATCAGTATGGCTTCCCAACGCTTCCGGTGTCTTGTCGAGTCCATGCCGAGACGAATCGCCGCCGTCATCAGGGCGAAAGGTGGTGCTACTCGTTACTAGACAGGTATCTCTAATTCAATTGCTCTTCATTGTACAGTATATACATGTATGCAGTATATATGCGGGAGTAACATGGAGGAGATTGGCACAAGACAGACCGTTGTGGAAAAAACTTCCACAACGGTCTGTCTTGTGCCAATCTTCATCCAGCAGTGGATTGATAATGGTTGACAATGATGAAGATGATATATATTTACTGTATATACTAACGTTATATGAAAAAAAAAACATTTCATAATGGCTTCAACCCCCCCCTCCATCTTTGTACCCGAAAAGCGCCCCCCCCCTAGAGTAAACTTGCGGATCTGCCCCTGGGTAAACAACGGCACGTGTGAAGGTCATGAAACGGTATAAATAACACCTGATACTGAGCTCTGTTAATCAGGGTCATTCGTGTTCTTCAGGTGGGAAATGCCAAATTGTAATGCCAGACAACTGGGTCAGATATTTCCCAAAAGAGCAAAGATTGTGGGGTACTCACAGACAGCGGTGGTTGGTACCTTCAAAATGAGGTCCGAATAGAAGAAAAACCACGAACCGCCGGCAAGTTATATGCCAACCACGATCTCATCGATACTAAAGGTAAGCGAAGGCTATCCCGTATTCTATGAGCCAACAGAAGCAGGGACGCCGCTAGACTTCGAAATCAGGATGGGCGACAAATGGGCGAGTATTATTTTTCCTGGGACAAGTTTGATAGCAACTTTATTTACAAAACACTGAAAGAAAGAATGTGTTTTCTTTTTCAACAGGCTGCAAAAGTATTCGCAATAACCCCGCCCCCTTCCAGCCCCACAACCTGGATACATACTCATTAATTTTGGAACTGTCTTGAAATTTTTGCACTTTTTTGGAATACAGAACAATCTAAAGTTTGGGGTCATATTTTGCTAATGTTCCGTCCATTCATTTTTTTATAAAATTGGTAAAACCTAAATAGTTACACACCCGTATAATAAACATGACACACTGCCACCAGCACCATTAAAACGCCCTGCATAAAAGAAAATTTCATGCCTAGGAGAAAGATCTTAAAACAAATGTGTTCGTGGATTAGGGTTGACGGGAAAGGTTCAAGTTAGTAAGAAAAACTTGCACATTTCTCCTTAACAGTTCAAGTTTGTATATGATTCCAACGCGCAAACAGTACCTTAAACCCCTTTCCTTCAAGCCATCAACCTTGTCTTGCACTCATCTCAGAATATCAAATTAATAATGACACCTGAATATTAAATAGTGACCACCTGCCTTAGAATATCAACAGGCAGGTGGTCACAAATTTGTGTTAGAATATCAAATTAGTGACCACCTGCCTATTTTATTATCTCTGATAATCGTTGTCTTCGTAGGGAGGTTCTTGATGATATTTATTAGATGTGCAAATAAGTTTTAAAGCGTTTTAAGACAACGCAACATGTAATTTGAGAGAAAACAACAATACCTTTACGAATCAAAATATGCGCCGTCATTATCTATCACCTTCCGCCATCGGTCGGGCAGCTGGCGGATTCCAGCCATGAAGAATACTTCGTCGTGTGACGCGATGAAGTCGTCAACCCATTTTTGCACTTCGTCACATGTCCGGAACCGTACAGCAGGCAAACCATGTTGCATCGATCAGAACAAATGATGGTCTGAAGGGGGCTATATGTCGAGACTATACGCCGGGTGCTCCAAAACTTCCCAGCCAAGCGTCAATAACGTTTCCTTGACAGTTTCCGCGACATGCGGCCTAGCGTTGTCATGCAATAAATTCACGGGACGCAACCTTTGCCTGTGAATGGACGTTTCCGACAGATTTCCTGGTTCAATCACAGCAATTGTTGCTTACCACGATCAGCAGTAAGTGTTTGACCCTGTTCCAATAGTTCATAATAGAGCACACCCTTCATATCCCACCAGATGCACAGCAGAACTTTCATGGAGTGAATATTGCGTTTCGGTGTCGAAGTCGTTGCTTCACCAATCGCCAGGGTCTTCCCAGTGTTTATTGCGTTTGGGGTCTGTCGCACCATGTTCACTTTTCATCACTCGTAACGATTTTCTCACAGGAAAAAACTTGCTGTGTTGTTTATTCAACAGATTCAAACACTTCATGAGACGCTCATCTTTGTTCCGCTGGCTCAGGTCATGTGGCACCCATTTTCCTTCCTTATGAATCTTTCTCATTGCGCGTAAACGATTGGAAATGGTTTGTTGAGTTAACCCCAGTTATTCAGCAAGTTCTTTTTGCGTTTGAGACGAATCTTCATCCACCAGTGCTTGCAGTTCCTCATGTGCAACCTTCTGCGGGGCGTCGCTGCGTTCTCGATCGCTAACATCAAAATCACCTGCTTTAAACCCTCTAAACCAAAACTCACACGTGCTTTTCGATACAATATTCTTCCCCAGAACAGAACAGATCGATGCACGTGCTTTTGCAGCACTTTTTCCTTGATGAAATTCGTAACGAATGCAGTGTCGAATAAATGCAGTATCACTCGCCATCTTTCAACTACCAAAGTGCAAGTGCGTTTGACTGTTGGGCAAACTTCTGTGTCACATTTTATACTCTGGACCGGTTACGGTCCCATGACAACAACTTGTGGGAATGTCGGATATGTAAATTAGCGGTATATACGTCACACAAAAAACGGTTCAAAACTTATTTGTACACCTAATGTTTTAGAAATTTTTCTGAGGAACATTTGAATATGTTTAGAAATTACTTATCAAACATTAATTGGTCTTGCACACTTGAGGATATTAAACCTGATGCTGAACAGGTTTATAATAAATTTGTTTTTGTATTTAACTCTTATTACATTAAGTGTTTCCCAATGGTTAAAAGTGTTGCGAGAAAGCGAATTAGGAAATCCTATATGACTCGCGCCTTGCTCAAGGAGATTGGAATAAAAAATAAACTATTCCATAAATTTATTAGGAGCAGGGTTTTGGAGGATCTTTCTAATTTCCGTGCATACCGCAACAAATTAAATAAAAAATTAAGATCAGCAAAGAAACGGTACTATAAGTACAAATTTTGAAATTCCAATTCCAGTAAGTTATGGTCTGGTATTAATGAATTATTGGGCAGATGTAATGTAAATAATGTAACTGTGGACGCTGTGATCGTTGATCAGTTGACATTAACATGATCCTAAATTAATTGCAAACGCTTTCAATGAACATTTCGTGAATTTCCCCTCTTCGTTGACATCTCAACGTCGGTCAACGGTTGACTGACTGTACGGCTGGTTGTCACAATTATGGTCTTGTTTACGCTTTCCAACCGTAGGTTGAAGAAGCGGATATGATCCAGCTTTGTCCGTCTGTCTGCACGACAACTCACGTAAAAATGGTTCGATTTTGATGAAATTTTAGTATGTGGTAGGGGACCACTGGGGACGAACCCTATTGCAAATGGGTGAAGTGGGGTCAAAGGACAGGTCATAGGAGCGGAATGCATTCCATTGCCCTTATGCGTCATAACTTGCTTTAAAATGGTTCAATTCCGATGAAATTTTAGTATGTGGTAGGGGACCACCTGGGGACGAACCTTACTGAAAATGGGCGAAATGGGATCAAAGGTCAGGACATAGGATCGGGATCCATCCCATCGCCCTTATGCGTTATAACTTACGTAAAAAATGCTTCGATTGAGACAAAACTTTATCATGTTGTTCTAGAAGTATACTTTACCGGTTCTGTTGAATATCATCGAAATGGGGTCAAAGGTCAGGTCATAGGAGCGAGATTTATTCTACAGCCATTATCCTCATAACTTGAGTAATAACTTCAGTAATGATTTCTGGTATGTTGGAAAGCGTATCATAATCAATGCATTGCATGGTTTTACTAACTTGTTAATTCTTTTTTACGCTTTCCAACCGTAGGTTGAAGAAGCGTATATGCTTCAGCTTTATCCGTCTGTCCGCACGATAACTCGCGTAAAAATTGTTCGATTTCGATGAAATTTTAGTATGTGGTAGGGGACCACCTGGGGACGAACCCTATTGAAAATGTGTGAAGTGGTCACGGCATAGGAGCGGAATCCCTTCCATTGCCCTTATGCGTCATAACTTGCGTAAATATGGTGGTTCGATTTCAATGAAATTTTAGTATGCGGTAGGGGACCACCTGGGGACGAACCTTGTTGAAAATGGGTGAAGTGGGGTCAAAGGTCAGGACATAAGAGCGGGATGCATTCCATTGCCCTTATGCGTCATAACTTGCGTAAAAATTGTTCGATTTCGATGAAATTTTAGTAT
This sequence comes from Macrothele yani, assembly GCA_039090855.1. NCBI lineage: Eukaryota > Metazoa > Arthropoda > Arachnida > Araneae > Macrothelidae > Macrothele > Macrothele yani. The sequence continues at coordinate 104,025,588 of CM077023.1, forward strand.
GTGGTAGGCGACCACCTGGGGAACCCTACTGAAAATGGGATAAATGGGGTCAAAGGTCAGGACATAGGATCGGGATCCATTACATCGCCCTTATGCGTTATAACTTACGTAAAAATGCTTCGACTGAGACAAACTTTATCACGTTGTTCCGGAAGTACACTTTACCGGTTCTGTTTAACATCATCGAAATGGGGTCAAAGGTAAGGCACAGGAGCGAGATTTATTCCACAGCCATTATCCTCATAACTTGACTAAAATTGCTTCTATTGCGACAAAACTTTAGTATGTTGTTTCGGAGGTATACTGAACCAATTCTGTTTAATATAATTGCAATGGGGTCAAAGGTCAGGGCACAGAAGCAAGATTTATTCCACAGCCATTATCCTCATAACTTGAGCAATGATTTCTGGTATGTTGGAAAGCGTATCATAATCAGTGCATAGTATGATTTTACTAACTTGTTTTTTTAAGTGGTATTACTAATTCTGAACTTTCTGGAGTGCTAGGGGAAATGGATGTCAGTAAGGGCCCTGGGCATGATCAAATTCACCCTATTGTTGTGAGGTTTGATGCTGATCTTATTGCGTCATCTTTGTTGTTTATTTTTAATCTAATTTTTTCGACTGGCATAGTGCCGGTTGCTTTTAAAATTGCTTCTGTTATTCCACTCTACAGAAAGGGTTCCAAGTCTGATATTTCTAATTATCGTCCTATTTCAATTCTAACAATCTTCTCTAAGACATTTGAAAAGCTGCTTTACGTTCGCTTACGCGATTTTTTCATGTAATAACATTCTCCATCCTGGTCAATTTGGCTATTTCGAAGATAAATCTACTGAACATGCACTTCTTGCAGCACTTAATATCATTCATTCTTCCTTGGAATCTAGAAGATCTGTTCTTGGTGTATTTCTCGATCTATCGCGAGCGTTTGATTCTATAAATCATGAGAGGTTATTACATGATCTAGAGTCATTGACTGGTATAGCCAATGGAGAGATTCAGAAATATGTAGATTTTTTTTATTATAATTTCTTAACTTTAAATTCCTCTAAAACCAAATGTTTACTTTTCAGTAACGGCAGGAGGTTAAGACTCGATCGATGTACAGTTTTTGTAGGAAATGTTGTTGTCCTATTGTCTCGGGAAACTACTTTTCTAGGTGTGGTGTTTCAGTCCAACCTTAGATGGGACTCACATGACACCAACATTTCTATAGCTAGAAATGTTGGTGTCATTCAGTGGGTTTCTTTTAATTTGCCAAAGGGTACTCTTGGTGTGTTATACTATTCATTTTTTTTCTTACGTTTATTATTGTTTGTTTTTTATTTGGGGTTCCACATCCCAATTAAATATTAGTCTAATTCAGAGGTTACAAAATAAATATCTTCGTCTTCTTGAGGACTCTCCGAATGACTTTTCAAACAGTATTATTAGGAAATACAATATACTGCCTATAAAATAGCTTTATGAATTCAAATTAATAACATGTATGTTTAATAGAATAAAGAGGAACGTTTGCAAAGATTTATTGACATTGCAGTTGCCATCGCATGATTATAACACACGCATTGTAAATTATTATCGACCAAATTTTGCTAGAACTAATGTTACACTTGGTAATGTGGGCACTGGTGGTTCAACAGTGTTGAACGGTCTGCCTAAAGAACTTAAACAATTTACTTCATTTTCGTTATTTAAAAAAAAAGTTACTGGAGCATTTACTTCAGATTTGGTCACAAAGTGGTCAGTGTGGATTTCACTCGATATGGTTCATTTATAATTCATTGTGTTTATATATGAAAAAGTTTATTGTGTATATATATGAAAATGTAATTATGTATTTTTTTCTCTCCTTTTTCAGGTGGCATGGGCTTTGTCAGGCCCCTTAGAGCCTTTTCCCATTGCCGCCTGGGTGGATGCTTGAATACCGTTGTAAAGGGGTTGTCCAAAACAATGGAAACACCTGGAAACAATAGATGCTACGCACCTAATATGGTATGGGAGCGCCCTTGAAATTCAAAACGGCTTGAATCCTCCTTGGAATGGACGCATACAAGACCTGGATGGTGGTAAGTGGTATGTTGTACCATTTTTCCTGCAGAAACTGCTCCAATTCCTTGAGGGACGCCGGAGGAGGATAACGGGATCGCACTCTGACCACAGGGGCTCAATGATGTTTAAGTCCGGTGATTGTGCAGGCCTAGGAAGGTGTGCAACTTCATCCTCATGTTCCTCAAACCATGATTGAGCAGTTCGGCTTCTGTGAATCGGGGCATTATCATCTTGAAAGGTGCAATCCCCTGACGGAAGCAATGTCTGCGCCATTGAATGCACATGGTTGGCCAAAAGAGTGACATAGTCAGCGCTAGTGATCCGTCCGTGTAAGGTGATAATGGGACCTGCTGCAAACCACGAGATCATGGCCCAACCCATTACGGAACCGCCCCCATGCTTCACTGTAGGAAGGAGACAGTCTGGGTTGTAGGCTTCTTCGGGGTTTCTCCAAACGTAAACCCGTCTTGTGGTGGGGAATAGTGTGAAACTTGATTCATCGGAAAACAAGACATATTTCCAGTGATCCGCAGTCCACGTTTTATGTTCCTGGCACCACTTTAGTCTCTGTTTCATATTCACCTGTGACACAAGGGGCTTTGCAATCACAGCTCTGCCGTAAATATTGTGCTTATGCAATTCCCTTCGCACGGTATAGGTCGACAATGGGTTTTGAAGATGTGCATTAAGCTCAGCAGTCACTTTCGTCGCCGTGGTCTTCCTCCTTGCGGTCACAATCCTCTTTAATGTCCTCCTGTCTCTCGCAGTGAGTTTGGTTTTCCTTCAACAGTTGTGTCTCGCAGATGATGATGTGCAGTGAACATTGTATGCTGCCATGACCTTCGACACGGCACCTCTCGATACCCCCAATACCTGTGCCACTGTGGTTACCAACCAAACGGACTCCTACAATCTGCCCTTTTTGGAACTCCGACAGGTTTCCATTGATCCGCAGTCCACGTTTTATGTTCCTGGCACCACTGTAGTCTCTGTTTCATATTCACCTTTGCCTTCACCCGGAACGAAATTATGCAAACACCGATTTACAATGCAATCACACAGACCCTAGAAACTATAAGCAAATCTTTTTTACAAAACAAATTGTAGCTACATGTTCGTTTTACTCAAAAAGCAGCACATACCAAAGTCACTGTTTTCAGCGTGGTGCTTCCATTATTTTGGACAACCCCTATATACACTGACGGAAAAAAAATCCCAACACCAAGAAGGGGTTGTATTAGATAAACGACAGTTGGTAGGCGGTGAGAGTACATCTGTAAGATCACGTCTATGCAAATTTCGCGCTCGGCGCATACGTGTGGCGCTAGTAGCGCCCCTCGGAACATGCAAAGCAGGTTTGCTGTAAATACGCGCTGTAGCGTTCGTGGGCGTTAGTTATCGTTGAGATTCGACGTAGGGTGTTGATGTTAGTCAAGAATGCCTTTCAGAAGACGAAGAAGCCATTATCAATAGCTCACGGAGTTTGAACGAGGTCGTGTAATAGGGCTACGAGAAGGTGGATTTTCGTTCCGCAATATTGCAGAACGACTTGGCAGGAATGTAGCCACTGTGCATGATTGTTGGCAGCGGTGGTCAAGGAAAGGTACTGCCTCAAGAAGACCGGGTTCTGGCCGGCCACGTGGCACTACTGAGAGGGAAGACCGCCGTGTACGGCGTATGGCCGTGGCGCATCGTACCGCGTCTGCGGCAGCAATTCGAGCTGCAGTTGCCACCACAGTGACACAAAGAACCGTTACAAATCGGTTACTTGAAGGACAGCTCCGACCCAGACGCCGTGTAGCGTGCATTCCACTTACTCAAAACCACTGTCGTTTGCGACGTCAGTGGTGTCAAGCTAGAGCTCATTGGAGGACGGAGTGGAGATCTGTTGTGTTTTCTGATGAAAGCCGGTTCTGCCTTTGTGCCAGTGATGGCCGTGTGTTGGTTAGAAGGAGGTCAGGTGTGCGCCTGCAACCAACCTGTCTGCGGCCGAGACACACTGGACCTACACCTGGAGTTATGGTCTGGGGAGCAATTTCCTATGACAGCAGGAGCACTCTCGTGGTTATCACAGGCACCCTGACGGCACAGTTGTACGTCGGTCTGGTGATTCAACCTGTTGTGCTGCCATTCATGAACAGCATTCCAGGGGGTGTTTTCCAACAGGATAAAGCTTGCCCGCATACCGCTGTTGTAACCCAACATGCTCTACAGAGTGTCGACATGTTGCCGTGCCCTGCTAGATCACCAGATCTGTCACTAATCGAGCACGTATGGGACATCATTGGACGACAACTCCAGCGTCACTCCCAACCAGCATTAACCGTCCCTGTATTGACCGACCAAGTGCAAAAGGCATGGAACTCCATCCCACAAACTGACATCCAGCACCTGTACGACACAATGCATGAACGTTTGCGTGCTTGCGTTCAACATTCTGGCGGTTACACCGGTTGTTAATGTACCAGCATTTCACATTTAAAATGGCTCTTCTCGCGCTTACAATAAGCTGTGATCTTGAAACCTTAATGGATTAAATATGTTGCCTATACAAACGTATTGCCGCCAGTTCATTCCTCTACAATTATTTTTTCGTGGTGTTGGGATTTTTTTTTCCGTCAGTGTATGTAAATTTTGTTTTTGGTTCACCCGAATTAATTGTATTGTATTGTATTGTATTGTATCTTTTTCAAAGTAGTCGTCAGCTACGACCTGCTCCCTGATTACCCTAGGGCAGGCTTAAGACCGCTGGTATAGCTTTACTCTCCACTTTCCGTGTTGGAATATCCAGCTTAGTAGCACAAACACACAGCAGAGCAATTACTAATGACTCCGTGAATTCCTATTCACGCTCTTCATTCGCCCCTATTCATACTAACTTGAGAAAAAGCTCAAATTGAGAATTTGGATGAGAGGAGAACAACTGAATTTTCATGGCTCTGCGGATGCTATGATGATAACTTTTCTACGGAGAAGGAAAAACGCACTTTCTTGTGGGAAAATACGTACGGCTACACGACGAAAAACACCGGAGTCATTATTCCTTGGCAAATTCCAGATTTTATTTTAAAGTTAAAAAAAAAAAATTAAAATACGGCACACCTTGAACTCGGCCGAGCGGCAGGGTGGGCTAGAGCCCACCCTCGCACCTTTTTGGCGACGTCCTTCAACAGAAGGGAGCGCATCTCGCCGGTAATTTAAAATGCTGGTGACGGGAGTACTGTGTCACAACACACAGTACATCGAAGTCTGCCGAAGATGGGGTTGCGGCCGCTCCGAGAGCCCATGCTAACCTCGGTTCACTGTTGAAAGCGTCTTCAATGGGCACGCGAGCATCAAAACTGGACCTTGAATGATTGGAAGTTCATCTGGTCCGATGAATCTCGTTTCCTGTTGCACCATATGGACGGCCGTGTATGTGTGCGTCGTTCACCCGAGGAAGTGTTGGCACCAGAGTGCACCGCGGAAGGAAAACAAACCAGTGAAGGAAGTACAATAATGCTTTGGGTAATATTCTGCTTTGATGCCCTGGGTTCAGTCATTCATGTGCAGGAAACTATGACTTCTACCACCTACCTAAGCATCATTGCAGACCAGGTGCATCCTTTCATGGCAACGCTATTTCCCTCTAGTAGTGTCTTCTTTCAGAAGGATAACGTGCCACGCCACACTGCCCGGATTGTTCGATAATGGTTCGCGAAATATGAGGAAGACTTCCAGATCTTGCTTTGACCTTCGAATTTCCCTGATATGAATCCAACCGAGCATCTATGGTTTGCGTTGGAACAGCAAATTCGATCTGCGGCGGCTGAATCACGTGACTTACACGTGTTAAAAATCTGCTAGTGACGTGTTGGTACCAGATACCACAAGACACCTTAAGAAATCATGCAGTGTCCCATCCACGCAGGGTAAGAGCTGTTTTGGCGGAAGGTGGAGGACCAACACCATATGAGGCAAGTGATCATAATGTTTTGACTCATCGTGGTATGTAATCAAGCCAGCCGAAAATACACTGTTCGACATAGAAAACGCCACACCAGGAAGTATCGTTCGGTGCGCCTTCCAAATTGATGGGCGTATGTCGGCCGTTGGGTATGTAAATTATTGAAGTTGCAAACTAATCACGTGATACGCGAGGGAAGTAAAAGGGCAAAACAGCTCGGCCTAGCTACGTTTGTTTGTCCTCACCTGGGCAGGTGGACCACTGCATCGGAGTGATCTCGGGGTCGAAAGCATGTGTAAGGAGTGTGACGTGCCTGCCCCGCAGGCACGCACACGAGATAAAGGCAGATAGCAGCGAGAAGATACGTCTGCGTAGCTCAGTTGGGAGAGCGATTTATTCCGGGATAAGGGGACTCAGATTCGATGCCCGGCGTGGACAAAAAATGACGGAGATATTTACTTCATTATATTGGCGCCCGAACTTCAAGCATGACTTGGCCGTTTGTGATGTTCTTTCCACACCGCGAGACAGGAAAAATAAGAGAATCCCTTCTTCAGCGCTTCGAAAAATAAATGTGTGTGATGTTACGTTCCACACACCAAATTGACTGGGATTTTTCCAGAGCACATTATTCAGCGGATGACTGCCTACAGCGACACATGGTCCCGACTGACCCATGGGCCACGTCCCCGGCCCGCTCTCGGGGGGGTGACTTGCCTGTCCCCAGGACGCACACGAGATAAAGGCAGATAGCAGCGAGAAGATAAGTCTGCGTAGCTCAGTTGGTAGAGCGACTTATTCCGGAATAAGGGGACTCGGGTTCAATGCCCAGCGTGGACAAAAATGACGGAGAAATTTACTTCGTTATAGGAGTCAGAATGCTTGGACGACATCATCGGGAATTCTACCATCACACGAACACCTTTACCAGACGCTTCATCCAAGGGCTACGTACGGCTGCTTGATGTTTGCGCCGCATCGCGGCGGAAATGTATTGCGATTAAACAACTGTAGGGCGAATGTGGTTACAGCTGTTGGAGGAAGGTAACGTGCACCGCGGTAGTGGGGCTGGTGCAGGTGAGCAGATTTCTGAACGCTTTAATCGCAGCACTCAACGGGCAAGACGTGGAGACCCACAACCCACAGAGGAAGACATTCGACGAGGTGTAGAGGCAGCTATGGATATTTCCGTATCAACACAGATTGTGAATCGCAGATTCGATGCGGCAAGCTTCCGTTCCCACTAGCCGTTACAACGACTACCACTCGCCGCAGCACATAGTTGCGCTAGGTTGCAGTGGTGCCGTACCAGACGTGCGTGGCTAAACGAATGGACCCATGTCATACTCAACCATGAGTCTCGCTTCTATCTCAGCGCCGACGATCTCCAATTGGGAGTCTGCAGACGACGTGGTCACCGGGATGATCTTGCTGCCATCCGGGACGAATGGAACCATGTCGTATTCAGCGACGAGTCTCGCTTCAGTCTCAGCGCCGAAGATCGCCGATTGGGAGTCTGGTGACGACGTGGTCACCGGGATGATCTTGCGGCCATCTGTGACGAATGGAACCATGTCGTATTCAGCGATGAGTCTCGTTTCTGTCTCAGCGCCGACGATCTCCGACTGTCAGTCTGGAGACTACTTGGTCATCTGGTTTATCTGGCTGTCATCCGGGGTGCGTCGTATGACTCCTCAGCTTGGTGCCATCGTTTGTGGGCCTATCAGTTTCAACTGCTGTTCACTGCTCGAGCCCAAAGTGTGTATAATGATAGCACGAGAATACGTCGTAATTTGCTGCATCCCGTCTGGTTGCCGTATCTCCGTGGTATCCGTGATGCTGAGTTTCATCAAGATAACACCTGTCTGCCCACATCAACAGATAGTGCATATAGGATGTCCAGAGTTCTCCTCAATAAAGAACGTGCGAGATGTCATTGGCAGACGACTTAACGCCTCGTCACGACTCCCTCGCAGTGTCGCAGAATTGTAGAAACAGGTCAAGGAATCGTGGTAAGCAATTCCTCGGGACATCGTCCAGGGATTTTTTTCACTTGATGCCTGTGTTGCTGAATTTGTATTAGAGCATGCGGTCATACGACTTGTTAACTCACTCTACATCTTACTATCTCCTATCCCGTCGCATTGATGTAATCCATCAGAAATTAAATCACTTCTTTCCCACCTACTTGTCTCCAGGTGTGGCAAGATTCGCCTCATTTCATGCATTCCTTCACGGCGTGGTATTTTCTACGTCGAACAGTGCATTTGCCATTTCAATCAGAAGAATAGAAATTCAGCTGGAAATTAGGATTCTCCAGGAAAATCTTTTTGATTGAAAGGCAGAGTTTTTTTTAATTTTCAGTAGCTGGTCAGCTCAACATTCGATTCTGGAAACTGTGTATCGATTTAGTTGTATGAATCGATGTGGGATAAACAAAAAACAAATTCGAATCGTTTGTGCACGCCCTCATTGCAAACTGTTGAACAAATTTTGATGCTGCTCCTTTCCTTTTCTTTTGTCTTCTTTTTTCTTATTCTCCTGAAAATTCTCAGCAGTTGGGCGCATAACATCTATCTGGGTTTTTTTTTGTAGCCTTGCAGTATGCAAAAACATCTGCTGAATGTATTTTACAGGAAAGTATGTATTGTGCGTCAAAATAGTAACGGAATGGGATGAATTCAATGATGTTTTCTTCTTTCACATACCCACACAGCACAGAATATTTCGTATACGTTACAAGTACGTAGCACTGAAACATTGAGACTTTTCAGATTCGTTGCGCAATGTAACAGTAATGCTTCAGAAGCCTTACGGTTACGTCAAAATGTCCTCAAACGTTACATAACTTTGAAACATTACCGATACGTTACAGTAAAAGGTCTTTGTAACTTCAACGTACCAACTTCATGCTACTGTTACGTATTTGAAAGATATTTGTAACTTCGTTACATTACTATACGTATTTGAAAGATATTTGTACTATACGTATTTGAAAGATATTTGTGACATCATCATATTACTGTTACGTATTTACTACGTTGAACATTTTAGTTTTAATAAACTTTGCAAAATCACAATAAAAAATATTACACTCGACAGCTGTTTCAAAAGCAACAACAGTCGTATTACGAGTTGTTTACGTTTTCACAGGTTCAACGCAGTCCTCTGTCCATTGGAACAGTCGCGGCGTTTATACAAGATAACAAAGAAATAAAAGTCGATCCCAAATGAAGGTGTCGAATTTCTATTATACATGTGGAATAGACTATATTTCAGCGAAAAAAAGAAAGAAAATCAAATTCGTCATTTCTCTAAATACCTACCAATATGAAATTTCTCATCTTCAAGTAAAAAAAAACATGCTGGTATAGTATACTAATACAACAAGTTAGTAAAATCATGCAATGCATTGATTATGATACGCTTTCCAACATACCAGAAATTATTACTCAAGTTATGTGAATAATGGCTGTGGAGTAAATCTCGCTCCTGTGTCCTGACCTTTGACCCCATTTCGATGATATTCAACAGAACCGGTTCACTATACCTCCGGAACAACATGATAAGGTTTTGTTGCAATAGAAGCAGTTTTACGCAAGTTATGAGAATAATGGCTGTGGAATAAATCTGGCTTTTGTGCAATGACCTTTGACCCCATTTCGTTGATATTCAACAGAACCGGTTCACTATACCTCCGGAACAACATGATAAAGTTTTGTCGCAATCCAAGCACTTTAGGTAAGTTATGATGCACAAGAGCAATGGAATGGATCCCACTCCAGTGTCCTGACCTTTGACCCCATTTCGCCCATTTTCAATAGGGTTCGTCCCCTGTGGCTTCCTACCACATACTAAAATTTCATCGAAATCGAACCATTTTTACGCAAGTTATGACGCATAAGGGCAATGAAATGTATCCCGCTCTTATGCCCTGCCTGACCTTTGACCCCTTTCGCCTATTTTAAATAGGTTTCGTGCCCAGGTGGTTCCCTACCACATACTAAAATTTCATCGAAATCGAACCATATTTACGCATATTATGACGCATAAAGGCAATGGAATGGATCCAGCTCCTATGTCCTGACCTTTGACCCAATTTCACCCATTTTCAGTACGGATCGTCCCGAAGTAGGTCCCTACCACATACTAAAATTTCATCGAAATCGAACAATTTTTACGCAAGTTATGATGCGTAAGAGCAATGGAATGGATCCCGCTCCTATGTCCTGACCTTTGACCCTGCTTCGCCCATTTTCAATAGGGTTCGTCCCCAGGTGGTCCCCTACCACATACTAAAATTTCGTCGAAATCGAGCCATTTTCACGTGAGTTATCGTGCGGACGGACGGACAAAGCTGGAGCACATACGCTTCTTCAACCTACGGTTGGAAAGCGTAAACAACACAGCCGTCTACTTAGATTTTATAAAATGCTTTTTAGAATTTAAAAATTATAATAATCAGAGCAATTACAGTACTTTCAGGTGATCTTGAATCACACACACAAAAAAAAAAAAAAAAAAAAGAATGAAATATTAAATCAACTAACTAGCTAACTCGAGTACGACAGTAGCACATGGAAATACGACTAGGAGAGTTCTTCGGTGAAATGGCATAAATGCGCATGCGCATCCACGCCGTTGCCAAACCAAAAATCTTAAATATCGCCGGAGTGTAATATCAAGGTAGCAACTATGTACAATGAAAACTATAAAACAGTAGTATCGGTGAATGCTATTTTTAACGTAACCGTAATGTACAAAGAGTTAAGTTCCAAAATAGAGGTTGCTGAAACGTAATTGTAAGATATCTCTGAAAGTGTAACGAAAATGAGAGATTGTAACATTATTGATACATATCTGAAACATTTTGTGCTGTATGGGTACATTTGTACCTGCCAGTCGGTACGGTAGTCCAGTGGTCAAAAGCGCGGGCTCGAACCCAGAAACGATATGGGTATCCCGCCTGCAGCCAGGGAATAAATAGGCTTCCCCAGCCGCGTGCTTTCCTGCTTTTAAACTTCCTGAAACATCTGCCGGCTGTTTTCTTTTGTTTATTTTTATGCCAGTGTGCTTGCTCATTTTGGACCCCATATATACGTTACGGTAAAAGTGATTAATCCGGTAATTATATGCATAATCGCCGGTTATTCTGCATAATAACCGATCATCTTGGTGAGTTTGATAAATATATTTCATATATTGCGAATTAATCACATTTACCGGTGATTATGCAAACTCGCCAGTTCGTAGTGGTAAATATGATAAATCATACTTCATTAATCAAATTTACTGGGCATTATGCATAATCGTCATTCTAGGAGGGTAAATTTGATAAATAATGCATTCTCGTCGAGTACAGTGGCGCACCCAGAAATTCCTGTTGGAGGGGGCTATATATTTATATATAACCAAAAATTCTGAAGAATACGAGTAATAATAAAGGGCCAAAAGTAAAAAATAATGAAAGAACAAATAAGTAAATGAATCAAAACATATCAAAGTGGGGTCGCGCATAAGCAGCTAACACCTACCCGGAACTGTATAAGAGAATAGTCGATCACAAACCCCAACACACAAAACCAGAAATCCACCAACAAACCTCCCCCCCCATCCTCACACCCCTTCTCCCCTACCCCCACCCCCAAGCGCCCAACACCCCCAAGACAAACCAAGCCGAACCAAACTAAACAGACCGAACCAAGAAACTAGTAAAAACGCACCCATCCCTAGAACGAGAAACCCAAAAGGCAAGTACACCTAAATTTACACAATGTAATTATTCACATAATTCAACCAACTAACATGTAACTGCACCCAAACTTTGTAGCACAGTAGTTAAATCATACATACCTCAAATCATCAAATATAATAAAAATCCCACATTGAACAATAAACTAGCGGAACGAGTAAATACAGTGGCGGAAAGTGAAAAAAGAACACCAAGAAGGAGACGTCTGATACCAATGAAATTTATACAACATAATAACGGAATACAGAGGATAACGTGATCAAAACATTATGGCAAAATACAGCTGTATTTGCTGGTAAACTGAAAAATAACATTTCCATGTAACATGGTTAGTACGAGGTTGAACTGCCATGAACTGCGTCACAGTGTGCAATTCCGGCATGGAGTCTGTCGTACAGATGTTGGATGTAAGTTTGGGGTATTGAGTTCCAGGCATCCTCAACCTGGACGCGTAAATCGGGGATGGTCGTGGCTGGCCGTGGAGACCGGATAAGTCGTTGTCCCATAAAATCCCACACGTGCTCAATGGGGGACAAATCCGGTGAACGTGCAGGCCATGGAAGTTGTCTCACACCCTGAAGTGCATGTTGCGTTGCACGTCCCGTGTGTGGGCGTGCGTTATCTTGCTGGAAAACACCACGATGGATCGACCTTATAAATGGCACAACAACGGGCTGAATGATGTTGTTCATGTAGGAGGTGCTGTTTAACGTACCCGGTACAAACACTAGTTGTGTACGGGAGTGATAGCTGATCGCTCCCCACACCAGGAGACCAGGTGTAGGCCCTGTGTGTCGCTGCCGGATGCAAGAAGGGTGGAGACGCTCCCCTGTGCGTCTGCGAACACGCATACGGCCATCGGAGGCCCCCAAGCAGAATCTGCTTTTATCGCTGAACACGACAGATCGCCATTGCGTTCTGCAGTGCAGACGTTGGCAACACCACTGCAACCTTTCCTGACGGTGGGCTGGAGTCAGAGGTACACATGCCAGAGGCACACGTGCACGTAGGCCTGCATCCAATAGACGGTTGCGGATTGTTCACACAGTCACCTCAGGTGCAACGGCAGCTCGGATTTGCGTCACAGTGGATGTTCTGCTTGACAACGCCGCTCTTCTTATGCGTCGATTGGTCCGCTCATCAGTCCGTCTGTGACTCCCGGTTCCACGTCTTCTCGTGTGGTAATGTTCCTCGACCATCCACGCTACCATCGAACCACCACCGATACTTCCCGTCCAATTCGCTCCGCAATACGACGATACGACCACCCGGCCTCGCGGAGTCCGACTAGACGACCTCGCTCAAAGTCCGATAACTGCTGAAATCGTACACGTCTTCCATGTCCAGGCATTGCAGCTTCTTCAGGGCCTTAGCACGTGTCCGTTCCCCGACGACTGATTACATTCACTTCGCCGTACTCCTTAAATACCACCGACGATAATTTGCATATTATGCCGTGCTGTGGTGTAGGCGCTCACCGGTTGGCCCCGAAATTAGCATCACACCTACGTAAACTCGACCCCATTAGCATATGTAAATTTAATGATCGTCCGCCAATTCCTTCTTGGTGTTCTTTTTTCACTTTCCGGCAGTGTATATAAAAAGCTGTATTTGGCCAATAAAACAACAGATCCTGAAGCGAGTGCCAAAACACACAAAACTTACCCCATATGAAATGAGCCAAGACAGGTAAGGTACATGTCGTAACTTATCAAGGGAACACCGACATGTAGAATGTGGCTTTTCGTAGATAGCAAAGGCTGCGTAATGCAAAACCTGCTATCGTCTTCCCGAAGTCACAAGACCGGAACAAAATCCAAAGCATAAACACCACCATCAAACCACAAACCTCGAAACGAAACAACTGACCCCAAAGCGACCACACACCTCCAATCTCAAAGTTAACTAAAACAAAAACAAAATCCAATGAATTGACAGGACCAATATAGCAAAAACCCAAGTCATGGTCACGGTTAAATATCTATCGGTATGTTATCAAAAGGTTATTCGTGTAGAAAATAGAGGTGTTTAAGCACTATTAGTACGTACGGCTACAAGTGACCCATCAAGTAGCACTTAGCACCCTAACACATTAACTTTGTTGGATCCTTTGTTAATTAGGTCTGACATAGACAGGGTACATAGGAAAGTCCCTTTAGCCTGGAAAAACTTGCGAACGGAGAGAGGTACAGTTATGCAAGTGAGATAACGGTGTAGCAAAGCGACTACGCCCAATCGAATGCAACCAATAGCAGCGCCCCTAGTGGCGAAATGCGGAAGTTAGCCATTGCAAATCGAAAACCAAAAGAGATAGAGCAAAATTTCCATTTACAAAGTCGTAGAGCATCAATTAATTAGTACAAAACGACATTTTTTTTTCACACGGATAAGATAAATTGTCGTCTGAATACCCTAAAATGTCCGAAATCGATGCGCGACGATTCGAATCTGCATATTCACATTTAGCAAATGTAGCCGTATGCAAATGCAGATTGTGACGTTGTACCGTACCTACGATATAAAAACCAGTAGCAGGATGTACCGTGATCAGAAGTTTAGGTCTACGTACGCAGTGTGAGAATGGCGAGCTTCACTCACTCCCAATATTGCGAGATGTGCTTATTTGCGGCGAACGGACAGAGATACCTCCAACTATTACAGGATATCATACCTGACTATTTAAATGACCTTACCCTGTCCGCATTACGTTCCTTATGGTTCCAACATGATGGTGCTCCTGCACACCAGCCAGCAGCAGTGCGACGCTTTCTCACAGATTGTTTTGGGCAACGAATCATCGGGTATGGTGGTGCTGTTGAATGGCCTCCACGATCGCCGGACCTCACGCCGTTGGATTTCTTCCCCTGGGGTTACGTAGAAAATCAGGTGTATGCAACAGCGCCTACAAGTCTGCTGGATCTACGTTGTCGTGTTACAGATGCTTGCAATAGTGTGACACCTTCACTGCTGAGGAATGTGCATGCAGAGTTACTTTCGCAAATACAAGTCTGTATCGTGGGCAATGGCGAACTCTTCGAACATAGTCGACATGAAATTTTAATCACTGTGCGCCAGTTTGCCTTTTTTGTTTTTGTTTTGTCTGACGTCATCAAACTGTATTGACATAAGTATGCATTTACGCAATAAATTGTGTGTATTTGCTCATACCTATGCCTGTTCCTTTCAAACGTTCACACAAAACGTCGCGCACTGATTTCGGATATTTTAAGGTATTCAGGCGACAATTTATCTTATCCGTATGAAACAAATGTCGTTTTGTACTTATTAATTGATGCTCTACAACTTTGTAATTGGAAATTTTGCTCTATATCTCTTTTCGTTTTCGATTTGCAATGGCTAATTTCCACATTTCGCCACTAGGGGCGCTGCTGTTGGTTACATTCCATCGGGCGTAATCATTTTACTATACCGTTAACTCACTTGCATAACTGTACTTCTCCCCGTTCGCAAGTTATTTCAGGCTAAAGGGACTTTCCTATGCACCCTGTATATGTTCCCACACAGCCTACCGCTAGCAAATGCGGAATTCAATAATTGTCTGAACAAGGTGAAAACAAATCCAAAAGGTTAACCATTCGAAAAAAACATATTAAATAACCAACCTAAAGAGCTAACCTGTGCATTATAATTATTACAAATCAGTAAACATCTAAAGAATTGCGAGATAAGTATTCCTCTGTGAACACGACGAGAAATGTTGGAACCCCATTTTGTGTAGAAGATAATGTCATGTCAAACCTGTAGTCTCTTCTTTTATCATAAATATCGGTCATAATCGAGCCATTAATTTTCTTAATTCCAACGTCCAAGTAGTTTATACTACCCTCATTTGCTGTTGTGCGTACTAGTACTAAATCTTGGGGATATACACTGAAGAGCAATTGAATTAGAGATACCTGTCTAGTAACGTGTAGCACCACCTTTCGCCCTGATGACGACGGCGATTCGTCTCGGCATGGACTCGACAAGACACCGGAAGCGTTAGGAAGCCATACGGATCCACGACCCCTGAACAAGCTCCCACAGTTCACGAAGGTTTGATGGAGGGGAATCAGAGCCTCGAACATCTCTCTCGATTGCATCCCAGATGTACTCGATGGGATTGAGGTCAAGTGACCTAGCTGGCCAAGGAAGCGAGGTCACGTCAGGGGAGTGTTCATCCAACCATTTGAATACAATTCGGGAGATATGGCACGGTGCATTGTCTTGTTGCAGGATGATGTACCCAGTGGGATGTTGAAGACGCACAAACGGGAGCACATGGTCGTCCAGTATATCCCGGTAACGTTGACCTGTGAGGGACGATGTCACACTACCAGGGTTCCCATTTTAGTCGACATAAATAGTCCCCAGACAAGAATGCCACCCCGACCAGCTTGAAGAGTACCCTGTGGGCAAGAAGGATCCATCGCTTCATGTGGTTTGCACCGTACTCGTATCCTGCCATCCGCATGTACCAACGTGAATCTCGACTCATCAGTACAGGCAACATTTTCCCATATGTCTAGGGTCCAGTGGCGATGTTCCCGCGCCCATGCTAATCTTTGCACCCTGTGATGTGCGGTCAGCAGTGGTACCCTCGTGGGACGATGGCTTCTGTACCCCATAGAGAGGAGATGGTTCTGGATGGTGTGACTGCTTACACGTTTTTGTGCACCAGCGTTAAATTGCCGAGTGATTTCTTGCACTGTGGCCCGTCTATCCGCTGTTGCAATGCGAGCTAGCCGACGATGACCCCGCTCATCCACACGCTGTTGTCCACGGCAGTTGGCCCTTGCAGAGATGGTTTTACCGGATTCGATGTACTCACGGTGCACCCGTGACACAGTGGCTCGTGAAAATCCCAGTGCCTGCACGACTTCCGAGATGGAGTGACCCATTCGTCGGGCCCCGACAATTTGCCCACGATTAAATGCGCTTAGATCCTTCGTCTTAGCCATACTGCGTCCGACTCTTACTGATTCCCGTCGCATCACTCCTTATATTGTCGGATCGCTGCATACGTCATGTCGTTTCCGTTTACAGGGCCTCCCACAGCGCCACATTTGCATAACGCCAGCTGTCTCTAATTCAATTGCTCTTCAGTGTATGGTATTAGCTGCAATATGAAAATCCCTCCACTTGAAGACAACCAAATCGTCGACATAACGAAATACTTGTCCATCTGGTTCACCGTAGCTTGCATTGTACGTTTCCTCGTAATGGTGTAAGTAGGGGTTCGCCGAAATACTGGTGTAGGAAGAACCCATAGGTATCCCTTGATTCCGTATATGGACGGCATCTCCCATTTTAACATAGTTATTTTCAATACATAAGCAAATAAGATGTTCCCCAAAAATTCTAGGTATTTGTAATACCGTTTCATATTTCCGATACATTGAGTCGCATACCCTGAGCAAATCAGGTATCTTGATAGACGTGAATAAATTCTTGAAATCGAAAGTTTCAATCGAAATCACCCCTGAATCATCGCTCCCCTTGAGAAAGTTCAGCACTTCGTCGTTGTTATTGGTAATAATTAATCCAGCATTTACGTATATGCTGTAGAACAACCTTTAGATGTTTCTCAAGTAGCTTACCTGCATAGTTATTATAGCAGTTTCTTGTATTTGTAATAAATCTGAACGATATCGGATATTTATGAAATTTTGGAATAGCATATAAATATCGGTAGCGTAAATTAATGTCTATAATTTTAAGTCTCTTTAACAATGCAATTATTTTTTTATCAATGATCTTTAAATCCATCGACACAACTCCGATGAAATAAGATTATGTAACGTACCAGGAGATGTGACGTACCTGCCAGAAGGACGCACACGACATAAAGGCAGATAGGAATCAGAATAAAACGTCCGCGTAGCTCAATTGGTAGAGCAACTTATTCCGGAATGAGGGGACCCGGGTTCGAATCCCGGCGTAGACCAAAAATGACGGAGAAATTTACTTCGTTATAATGGCGCCCGAACTATCCGGATGACCCGACCGTTCAAAATCTCCCATTGGTGTGATGTTATTTCCACACCGCGAGATAGGAAAAATAAGAGAATCCCTTCTCCAGCACTTCGAAAAAAAAATAAATAAGGGGGAGATGATGTAACGTACCAGGAGATGTGACGTACCTGCCAGAAGGACGCACACGACATAAAGGCAGATAGGAATCAGAATAAAACGTCCGCGTAGCTCAATTGGTAGAGCAACTTATTCCGGAATGAGGGGACCCAGGTTCGAATCCCGGCGTAGACCAAAAATGACGGAGAAATTTACTTCGTTATAATGGCGCCCGAACTATCCGGATGACCCGACCGTTCAAAATCTCGCATTGGTGTGATGTTATTTCCACACCGCGAGATAGGAAAAATAAGAGAATCCCTTCTCCAGCACTTCGAAAAAAATAAATAAGGGGGAGATGATGTAACGTACCAGGAGATGTGACGTACCTGCCAGAAGGACGCACACGACATAAAGGCAGATAGGAATCAGAATAAAACGTCCGCGTAGCTCAATTGGTAGAGCAACTTGTTCCGGAATAAGCGGACTCGGATTCGAATCCCGGCGTAGACCAAAAATGACGGAGAAATTTACTTCGTTATAATGGCGCCCGAACTATCCGGATGACCCGACCGTTCAAAATCTCGCATTGGTGTGATGTTCTTTCCACACCGCGAGATAGGAAAAATAAGAGAATCCTTTCTCCAGCACTTCAAAAAACAAAACAAAAAATAAGGGGGAGATGATGTAACGTACCAGGAGATGTGACGTACCTGCCAGAAGGACGCACACGACATAAAGGCAGATAGGAATCAGAATAAAACGTCCGCGTAGCTCAATTGGTAGAGCAACTTGTTCCGGAATAAGCGGACTCGGATTTGAATCCCGGCGTAGACCAAAAATGACGGAGAAATTTACTTCGTTATAATGGCGCCCGAACTATCCGGATGACCCGACCGTTCAAAATCTCGCATTGGTGTGATGTTCTTTCCACACCGCGAGATAGGAAAAATAAGAGAATCTTTTCTCCAGCACTTCAAAAAACAAAACAAAAAATAAGGGGGAGATGATGTAACGTACCAGGAGATGTGACGTACCTGCCAGAAGGACGCACACGACATAAAGGCAGATAGGAATCAAAATAAAACGTCCGCGTAGCTCAATTGGTAGAGCAACTTGTTCCGGAATAAGCGGACTCGGATTCGAATCCCGGCGTAGACCAAAAATGACGGAGAAATTTACTTCGTTATAATGGCGCCCGAACTATCCGGATGACCCGACCGTTCAAAATCTCGCATTGGTGTGATGTTCTTTCCACACCGCGAGATAGGAAAAATAAGAGAATCCTTTCTCCAGCACTTCAAAAAACAAAACAAAAAATAAGGGGGAGATGATGTAACGTACCAGGAGATGTGACGTACCTGCCAGAAGGACGCACACGACATAAAGGCAGATAGGAATCAAAATAAAACGTCCGCGTAGCTCAATTGGTAGAGCAACTTGTTCCGGAATAAGCGGACTCGGATTCGAATCCCGGCGTAGACCAAAAATGACGGAGAAATTTACTTCGTTATAATGGCGCCCGAACTATCCGGATGACCCGACCGTTCAAAATCTCGCATTGGTGTGATGTTCTTTCCACACCGCGAGATAGGAAAAATAAGAGAATCTTTTCTCCAGCACTTCAAAAAACAAAACAAAAAATAAGGGGGAGATGATGTAACGTACCAGGAGATGTGACGTACCTGCCAGAAGGACGCACACGACATAAAGGCAGATAGGAATTCAAAATCAACGTCCGCGTAGCTCAATTGGTAGAGCAACTTGTTCCGGAATAAGCGGACTCGGATTCGAATCCCGGCGTAGATAAAAATGACGGAGAAATTTACTTCGTTATAATGGCGCCCGAACTATCCGGATGACCCGACCGTTCAAAATCTCGCATTGGTGTGATGTTCTTTCCACACCGCGAGATAGGAAAAATAAGAAAATCTTTTCTCCAGCACTTCAAAAAACAAAACAAAAAATAAGGGGGAGATGATGTAACGTACCAGGAGATGTGACGTACCTGCCAGAAGGACGCATACGACATAAAGGCAGATAGCAATTAGAATCAATGTCCGCGTAGCTTAATTGGTAGAGCAACTTATTCCGGAATGAGGGGATCCGGGTTCGAATCCTGGCGCGGATAAAAATGACGGAGAAATTTACTTCGTTATAATAGAATATTTTACAGATCACTACAAAATTGTTGTTTGCTTTACCAATAGTTGTTATCATAAAGTTATTTTTTAAAACCTTTAATTTCTTGAATAGTCCTTTGGGTGTTATTAGCCTATCAGCCTCATAAAGAGCAGTAGCCTCCTAAAACTCCTGAAGAAGGGCGCTCATCCATCCATAAAAAGCCCTCATATGGTGTATTATATCTGTTGGAGGTCCTCATAACGTATTGTGAAATATTGGATCTAAAAGTATTTTTCAAGTTTCAAATTGTAATTCAATTTATATTAATTAATCTCTTGATTTATTTTATTAAAATTTGTTTAAATCCATAAGCACTTACCAATTTCATTTCGGAATGACACATAATCGCCGGTAGAAGTGAGAAATTCTGGGATATTTATCAAATTTACCAACTTCAATTCGGAGGGTAAGTAAACTGTCCATGCACGATAATCAACAAGCCATGGGGATTCAACTGCAGATAAAGGGCGAACTTTATGTACAATTAAAAACACTAGCTGCAATAGGTTAAAATGACACATGCACGATCTTTCTGGCTTACCTCAAGCCCATAATCAGGCAACACACAGACAGCACCACGCCGACATACCACTAAATATAAGGGGACGAACTCTCAGGATGCGTCAGTTGTTACGTAATACACTGCAGGCCACCCAAAATGCAACACCAAGAAGGAAGCATCCGATTGGCCTGAAGTTCGCAGCATGCGTCGCCCGCGAGAGGACATGCAAACGATCATGATCATATGTAAAGGATTTTAGGAAGGGAATGTCTGACCCCAGGTCTTAAACAACCCATAGAAATAGGAAAACTAGAAGATTTGGGCTAGAGCGCCCAATAGGAAAGTGATACGGAAGCGAAGTAGAAAGGGGGAAGATGACGCACTTATTTATTACCGGGGGCAGCACCCGGGGTCCGACGGCTTAACGTGCCCATCCGACGCGCTGCGGATATTTAGTGGATCCAGCGTTCGTACCTCCCTGGGTTCGAACCTGAAGCCCTTTCCGTGGCAGTCACGAACGTTGCCCACTAGGCCACCCGCGGCCTACATGCAAACGATTAGCATTGCAGGGCATATGCAAATCATGTGCGCTCGGCACGCCACCGAAGGCGGGGTGTAAGTAGTGGAAGTGTGTTGTGCTGCCTGACCTGTGCGTGGGAAGCTTCCTGATGCCTCGTCGCTGAATACGGCAGTCATTCCAGCACGTTTCGGAGTTCGGCAGAGGACGAATAGCGGCTTATTGCGACAGCGGTTTATCGTACCGAGACATCGGCGCCCGTGTGGGACGACATCCAGCCACAGTGAGGCGAGTATGGATTCGGTGGGTACAGGAGGGACGGAGGGACCGACTTAGCGATTGCCGTAGCCGCGGCACACCACCGTACGAGAGGACCGGCATGTTATGCGGCGCGCATTGACGGCTTGCACTGCTACATCGCGAACGTTAGCGCAGGAATTAGGGTATGTTGCGCAACAACCTGCGTCATCGCGTACCGTTCGACGTCGTCTGCAGGAGCGGGGACTTGTCGCACGGCGCCCATTGCTCCGATTACCACTGACGTTACACCACCGGCGAGTGCGGCCGTAGTGGGTCGTTGAACGTATCACCTGAACTACGGAATGGCACGACATTGTCTTCTCTGACGAATCCAGCTTCTGCCTGCAACACCACGATGGTCGGATCCGCGTGTGGCGGCACCGCGGCGAGAGACTGTATGATGCCTGCATTATGCATCTCCATACCGGTCCGTCGCCTGGCGTTATGATTTGGGGCGCAATTGGATATGACACCCGCACTCCTCTGGTACGCATCGCCGGTACACTCAACAGCCACCGCACCATCTCCGACGTTTTGAAGCCTGTAGTCCTCCCTTACCTGCAGGACCTGTCAGCGGCCACGTTTCAACAGGAGAATGTGCGCACGCACGTGGCACGCATCGTTCAACAATTCTTCACGGCCCACCAGGTGTCACTGCTGCCGTGGCCCGCCTTTTCTCCCGATATGTCGCCCATCGAACACGTCTGGTCGCTGAGCGGCAACCGAGTAGCCCGGCAAGCACCACCCGCTGCTACGCCTGATGAACTGTGGCAACGTATGTAAGCAGCCTGGACCGACATACCCCCAGCCCAAATCCAAAGCCTCCTTCGTTCGATGCCGCGGCGTGTAGTGGCCGTTATTGCCAGCCATGGGGGCCACACGAACTATTGATGTCTGCGTGTTCCGCAAGTCGCACGGGCCTGTAAGCTCAATCGTTTCATCTTTGTATCTGTTGTTATGTGTCAAGTAAATCTGGCTTTGTTATCTCGTGTCCTTCTTGGTGTTGCATTTTGGGTGGCCAACAGTGTAGATACTGAAACTTACAAGGTTTCTTCCCCATTTTATAAATTATCAATAGAAATTAAATTAAAACAGAAAACAAAATATACCGACAATTCTGGAGAATAACTTCATTAACTGCTTAAAGCATGTTTCATGATAACAGCGAGCATCGTTACCTAACTCGAAGAAAACCTTTAAGATCGCTTCAGAAAAGAATCCTGACGCCTGCGTTTTTCAGACTCCATTTCCCGTTAATTCAATTATAGCAAGTAATGCTATTTTTGAAATTTGGAACATTTCATAGAGATGAATATTTGTTGTGTGTCATCTTTTTCATTAACATGGTATTTAAAAAGTTACTGGTCTTTGAATGTTTCTTCTCACAGGGATACAACATGGTGGTGCTCCGAATAAATTGGAAAATGAGTGTATGTATATGTGCAAAACTCAGAGACTATATTTCGTTTTTGGTTCATTATAAATAAATGTTACATATGTATGTATTATACACTAACGGAAAACAAAATCCCAAAACCACGAAAAAAATAGTTGTAGAGGAATGAAATGGCGGCAATACATTTGTATAGGTAACATATTTAATCGATTAAGGTTTCAAGATCACAGCTTAATGTAAGCGCGAGAAGAGCCATTTTAAATGGGAAATGCTGGTACATTAATAACAGGTGTAACCGCCAGAATGTTGAATGCAAGCACGCAAACGTTCATGCATTGTGTCGTACAGGTGCTGGATGTCAGTTTGTGGGATGGAGTTCCATGCCTGTTGCACTTGGTCGGTCAACACAGGGACGGTTAACGCTGGTTGGGGGTGACGCTGGAGTTGTCGTCCAATGATGTCCCATACGTGCTCGATTGGTGAAAGATCTGGTGATCTAGCAGGCCAGGGCAACATGTCGACACTCTGTAGAGCATGTTGGGTTACAACAGCGGTATGCGGGCGAGCGTTATCCTGTTGGAAAACACCCCCTGGAATGCTGTTCATGAATGGCAGCACAACAGGTTGAATCACCAGACCGACGTACAACTGTGCCGTCAGGGTGCGTGGGATAACCACGAGAGTGCTCCTGCTGTCATAGGAAATTGCTCCCCAGACCATAACTCCAGTTGTAGGTCCAGTGTGTCTCGGCCGCAGACAGGTTGGTTGCAGGCGCTCACCTGGCCTCCTTCTAACCAACACACGGCCAGCACTGGCACCCAGGCAGAACCGGCTTTCATCAGAAAACACAACAGATCTCCACTCCGTCCTCCAATGAGCTCTAGCTTGACACCACTGACGTCGCAAACGGCAGTGGTTTGGAATAAGTGGAATGCACGCTACAGGGCGTCTGGCTCGGAGCTGTCCTTCAAGTAACCGATTTGTAACAGTTCGTTGTGTCACTGTGGTGGCAACTGCAGCTCGAATTGCTGCCGCAGACGCGGTACGATGCGCCACGGCCATACGCCGTACACGGCGGTCTTCCCTCTCAGTAGTGCCACGTGGCCGGCCAGAACCCGGCCTTCTTAAGGCAGTACCTTCCCTTGACCACCGCTGTCAACAATCATGCACAGTGGCTACATTCCTGCCAAGTCGTTCTGCAATATTGCGGAAAGAAAATCCACCTTCTCGTAGCAGTATTACACGACCTCGTTCAAACTCCGTGAGCTGTTGATAATGGCTTCTTCGTCTTCTTAAAGGAATTCTTGACTAACATCAACACCCTACGTCGAATCTCAACGATAACTAACGCTCACGAACGTTACAGCGCGTATTTACAGCAAACCTGCTTTGCATGTTCCGAGGGACGCTACTAGCGCCACACGTATGCGCCGAGCGCGAAATTTACATAGACGTCATTTTACAGATGTACTCTCACCGCCTACCAACTGTCGTTTATCTAACACAACCCCTTCTTGGTGTTGGGATTTTTTTCCGTCAGTGTATATACATAGAAAATAGAACTCAAAGACGATATTTTCAGGCCCCTCTCGAAAGTATAATTAATCTGAGAATTTAAAATTCCATCCAACATGAAGTTGAAATATATTATTATTCTTCTACTACACTGCTGGACAATTGCTAAGGACGTATCATAAACGGCTATATAGCGCATAAAAAAGTAAGTGTGGTTGGATGCCAAGTGAAATATAATAATGTCAGAATGCCAGGACATTAGAAGAAAGACAATTTATTGTGCTCTGAAATCCAGAAGGCTTTGGAACGTGTTCAAGGGACAAACAGGCCATTTTGTGCAGAATACGTAAACTTGAAAGAAATGCAATTACCGTCCGCAGGCGTTCCGGCGTAAGATGTCAATACGGGATATGGCCACCATGGAGGGCGATGCAAGATTCCACACGTCGTGTCATGCTTTGCACAACATTATCAAGCAGCTGTTGGGGTAATTTATCCCATTCCTCTGTCAGTGCATGGATGAGGGTGTCCTTGTTTAGTGGAGGGCATTGGCAACCAGCAAGACTCCTCCCCAAAGCATCCCACACATTTTCAATGGGATTCAGATCTGGAGAACGTGCTGGCTATACGAGGCGTTGAATATCCTCGCTCTCAAGACACTCCTGGACAGCGACTGTTCGAGGATATGTTGCGTTGTCATCCATGAAAATGAATCTATCACCGACAGCATCACGGAACATGCGAACATGAGGTAGCAGAACATCATTAATGTATCGTTGGCTAGTCATAGTCCCAGTTGGAAGCACATAGAGGGACGTACGGCCATTGATCATGATGCTAGCCCATACCATGACACTACATGTCGGATATCGGTCCCTTTCCTGTATGTTTGCTGGACAATATGCAGTACCACTATCACGGCAGATCAGTTGTCGTCGACAATCAGACGATAGACTGTATCTACTCTCATCTGAGAAGAGGACAGCAGACCAGTCGTTATCAGTCCAATTGCGATGTTGATGACACCATTGCAAACGGGCGGTACGGTGACGTCTGGACAATGGGATGCACACAACTGGACGGCGGGCGTATAGTCCTCCTTCATGCAAACGTCTGGCGACAGTTTTTCGGGAGATCCGCTTGCCAGTAGCAGCCATAAACTGATTTGCTACCTCACTAGCTGTGCTGCGCCGGTGTCTTTTTGTTGATAGCACTATGTACCGATCTTCTGCAGGTGTCGTACTGCGAACACGACCTCCCCCGTGACGTTTGCTACACTCTCCATTTGTTTGAAATGATTTCCAAAGCCTTGAAACAACACTGTGGTTGACGTCGAACTCCCTGGCAACATCTGTTATTTTTCGCCCTTCTTCAATCTTGCCAATAATAAGGCCACGCGTAAGATCATCTTGGTGATGTCGGGAAGACATACTGAAAATTGCAAGTTCGTCAATTGATTCTTTCCCTTTCAACTTTGCGTTTGAACAACAACGGTCAATACGCGTCAAATCCTTTATATCTCTTATCAGCGCTATGACGTCACGAACAAGTTCGGCAATCCAAAATTTGCATACGCACAACACGTCTTACTGTATCCCGCACTTATGCTAATTTCCACATTTTCCTGCCTTCCATTTTATGGTTGCTATCGTTGTTATTGTCATCCGTCCTTAGCAATTGTCCGGCAGTGTATATGTCATTGCTTTAGTGCGCATGTGCTTGTATACACAGTGCGTCAAAGAATTTTTAAGACTGGCGCTATATTTCAGCCTACGGTGGCGCCACCAGTGTAATCGTGAATGCGTTATAAACCGCGACCATCTGCTTGCTTTCTGCCAAAAGTACTGCGCTGTTGTTAAAGTAACTCAAACGAAACGGCCGTTCATTAGAGAAGTAAAATTTTTTTCATGTTGAATTATTAAATTTAACGCAAAACTTGGTAAAAGTGCCTCGGAAACGTACCGAATGATGAACAAGTTTACGGTGAGTTTTGTTTAAGTAGATCAAATGTTTTCCTGTGGCACAAATGTTTTTTGGACGGAAGGGATACGCTAGAAGATGATAAGCATACCGGATGACCAAGTTCATCTAGGACACCTGAGATTATTGAAAAAGTGCGTGATTTCATGGCAAACAATCGATCTGCATCACTAAGAATGATGGAAGAGTCTTTAAACACCAACAAAGAAACGATTCGAACCATCCTGCATGAAGATTTGGGCAAAACAAAAGTCTGTGCTAAATTTGTTCCACACACGTTAACCAATGAACAAAAATCAAGAAGTACACATTGCAGAGACATCATTTCAGCCGCTGAAAATGATCCAAACTTCTTAAAATCGATTGTTACAGGTGATGAAACATGGTGTTTTCAATATGATCCTAAAACAGAGCGACAAAGTGCGGAATGGAAGTAAAAAAACTCACCACAAGCCAAAAAACAAGAAAAGTTCCATCGAAAATCAAAACAATGCTCATTACATTTTTCGATATAGTAAGGATATTATCCACAAAGAATTTGTTCCAAATGGACAAACAATTACTGGTGAGTTTTATTTAAATGTTTTGAGGCGTTTGATGGGCAGAATTCGTCGCATTCGTCCAGAATATCAGGTTGAAAACAGTTGGCGTTTGTTGCGCGATAATGCACCTAGTCACACCTCACTTCAGCCGCCCCCGGTGGCGCAGTGGTCTAAGCAATGGCCTCTGATCGTTCGTCCGAAAGGGGTCCGTTTCGAATCCCGGTGAGGCATGGATGTTGTGTTTGTCTTACGGCACTGGCTCTCTCCCTTCCCTGGAACCAGTGACCCAAAATTAGGGACGGGCGACTGCTTATAGCCCATTGAGTTGCTCACGGTGGTCGTTAAACCTCCAATCAAAAAAAAAAAAAAAAAAAAAAACCTCACTTCTTGTTCGTAGATTTTTGGCGAAAAATAACGTCTGTGTGTTCAATTATCCACCGTATTCACCTGATTCAGCACCCTGTGACTTTTCTTTATTCCTAAAACTTAAAATGACGTTAAAAGGGTGTTATTTTGATGAAATTTTGACCATACAAGCAGCTTCGACGCGTGCTTTGTAGGCAATTCCGCAAAGTGAACTGGAACAGTCATTCGAATAATATTAAATCGCTGTAACAAGTGCATTGAAGCCGGCGGGGCTTATTTTGAATAACAAACCAAAACAAATTATAATTTCTTGTTTCTATTTCATTTTACAGACCCAGTCTTAAAAATTCTTTGCCACACTGTGTATGTGTGTGGTTAAACGACGATCGATTTAAAAAGTGAATGCTACTTTCTCGTGATTTTTTGGTTCGCCCCCGTGGCATTCATGAAAAGTCGGCACCTATGTTGGGAATTATGTAAAATCGCCAGTAAAAGTGAGGAATTCTGGCATATTTATCAAATTTACCATCTTCCTTTGGGAATTATGTAAACTCGCCGGTAAAAGTGAGAACTTTAGCGATATTTATGAAACTCACGAAGATGATCGGTGATTATGCATAATCACCGGATAATCACTTTTACCGTAACATATATATTTATTCATTTTGTAGGCGATTTTAAGTAGCGAAGACAATAAGAAGGTATGTAACGATATATATATTTATTTTATGGGAGTTGTTCTTTAAAACGGGAGCATGGTTGGCAGGACTACGAGGAAGTAGATTACCAGCTCCTATGAAATAGTGAAGTAGCTTTTGACCTGAAAAGTGGGGCGACCGTTGTGTTGTAGAGGGTCCGCATTCTGGACCCTCTTCCTGACCTTTGAGAAAAACCTGTTTTCAGCTGTTCGCTTGGCAGCTAGAAATGTTAGTTTAAATTGCAATGCACCTTTTAGATCCCCACCTCCCAATAATTAAGGGTCAGCGACGCCCATGTCCCCGTATAAGAGATTGTTTTCTTTCGATGACAAATTCGTATTTCCTTCCGTGAATGATTAATGGCATCTCAAATCCAGTCGTTTCTGAGATCGGGGGACCATTACTCTGAAACTACGCTGCTCATATGAAAGCTGTTATGTAGAAATTTCCAGGAAACAGTTCAACGTCAGAAAATCAAACACTCGTCTTTTTTTTTTTTTTTTTTTTTTGAGTGGAGGTTTAACGACCACCGTGAGCAACTCAATGGGCTATAAGCAGTCGCCCGTCCCTAATTTAGGGTCACTGGTTCCAGGGAAGGGAGAGAGCCAGTGCCGTAAGACAAACACAACATCCATGCCTCACCGGGATTCGAACCCGGACCCCTTACGGACGAAACACTCGTCTGTCTAGAGTGAGGAAGGTAACTTATGATTTCTTACACCTGAGGAGCAATACCGACGTTCGCTGTAGAAACACCTTTCCTGCCGCCCCGGTGGCGCAGTGGTCTAAGGCGGTGGCCTCTGATCATTCGTCCGTAAGGGGTCTGGGTTCGAATCCCGGTGAGGCATGGATGTTGTGTTTGTCTTACGGCACTGGCTCTCTCCCTTCCCTGGTACCAGTGACCCTAAATTAGGGACGGGCGACTGCTTATAGTTCATTGAGTTGCTCACGGTGGTCGTTAAACCTCCAATTAAAAAAAAAGAAACACATTTTCCTTTTTCCGACGTCGTGTGACGTAGTACAGAGGTGAAAACATGTCTCAAGACGACAGATCTGCAGATAGTCATTTTGTCCTTGTAGCTCAGTTGGGAGAGCGACTTTCTCCGGAGTGAGGGGACACGGACAAACTTGTGTTTTCACATTAGAGGTCTGCACGGGCCTTAATTTGGAAAACCCGGCCCGGCTCGTGTATTTCTCCTGTTTCCAAGGCTCGGGCCGGACCGTAAAATTTCAACAATTACCAAAACACGAATTTGACACCTGGTGCACTCGGTCATTCGACTCTTGAAGAGTTTTCGTTTTCTTAATTGCTACACGTATTCTATTACAATAAACGTTAATTCAGAATATTTCTAAAACTCTGTATAAGTCACGTGACGTCCGAGGAAGGGGGCTTGTATACTAAAAATATTGCATGAAAAGGACAATTTCCATGCCTTTCAAATTTTCTGGGTTTTCAAGTTATCATTTCCTACCGCCGGACCCGGAAATATTCTTGAGGATAAAGAGGGAGGGGGGTATTAATTCGAAAAGTACGAAATATCCAGAATTATGAGTCCGATTGTTTTACTGGGAGAAGATTTTATGGCTTTCTAAACTGCACCTATCTCTATTGGCATATCATATTGCTGGAACCAAATATGTCTCTCGTGTGTGTGTGTGGGGGGGGGGACACATTTGTGCCGCTTAAGATGCGATGTTCTAGATTTTGGCTTATCGTAACTCAAAAAGTTTTTGCATTTAGTGCACTGCACAACGTTTTCTGGCCGACTAGTTTCAGAACCGGACAGAAATTTAAAATATTTCCAAATATCAGTTTTCCCCTTTACATTGTCTACAAGCACATAAAGTGATTTTTCGCGAGAAGTGATTTTTTCTCGAAAATCTTTCGCTTTCTTAAACTTCATAATAAGTATTGAAGAGTATTTATTAGCAACACTGAACTGAGCATATGCTAAGGGTAAACAACGACAGACTGCCCAGCTAACCAGTGTCACAGAAGTTTTGAAAACGGCTGCCTGAGAGTACAAATGGGGAGAAAACGGCACAGATTTATACACAGAAGTAAGTTTCTCCCAGCCCATTTTTCCCGTGCCATTTAAGACAAGTTAAAAGCATTTCACAGATCTAGAGAACAAAGTTCGCCGACCAGAACAATAAAAGAGATCGTCTGCAAGCGGGTGGCTCGGTTTATAAATGCTGCAGTTAATAGCCTACCCTGAAGCACGAGAGGAGGGTGAAAGTTAGAGAGAGAGAGAGAGAAGGGACTACATTCACATTGAAAAACTAAGGGAGCTGACCCACTCCAATTGTTTTGTAGGAGGGGAGGATGTCGTAAAACTTCTATTTTTTCCATCAGCGGAAATTATTCAATCTTATCCTGCTGCTGTATGTTGCAAGTTTTCCAAACGAGAAAGGCATCGTACAGCGATTGGTTTGCTCATTAAAAAAAAAAAAAAACCCTGCTCGGTCCGTGTCTGTTTTACATTAAATATTGAAGGCCCGGCCCAACCCGTTTTCCCAACTTAGAAATGAGCAAAGGCCCGACCCGGCCCGGGCCCGTGCGGACCTCTACTTTACATTTTTTTTTTTTTTTTTTTTTGATTGGAGGATTTTTTTTTTATTTGATTGGAGGTTTAGCGACCACCGTGAGCAACTCAATGGGCTATAAGCAGTCGCCCGTCCCTAATTTAGGGTCACTGGTTCCAGGGAAGGGAGAGAGCCAGTGCCGTAAGACAAACACAACATCCATGCCTCGCCGGGATTCGAACCCGGACCCCGTTCGGACGAATGATCAGAGGCCATCGCTTAGACCACTGCGCCACCGGGGCGGCCTGTTTTACATTAGCGCCCGATTGTGGAAAATGGATCCACTGACCGTTGAGTTCTTCGAGAAATGTGTGATGTGTGTTCCACACTTTGTTTGGAATTAACGAAAAATTCCTACTTTGTATAAAAAAAAATAACAAATTAAGAGGGATATGATGCGATGAACTACAAAGGTGAAAACATGTGTCAAGACGACAAATCTGCAGAGAGACATTCTGTCCGCGTAGCTCAGTTGGGAGAACGACTTACTCCGGCGTGAAGGGACACGGTTTCGATGCCTGTCACTGACAAATTTGTGTTTTCACAGTTGTAATCAATTTTTAGTAAGTTTTGTCTTTTTGTTGCATGTTCTCTTGAATCCTCTGGCAGCCTTAGGTCATGAGTCTGTCCTCCATTCCAAATTCCTACAACAGAAGTAACAGCTTAAAGATTCAGGTTAAAAAAACTGAAGCCGGATTCAAAACACTAGCAACAGGGGCGTATTTAAAGGGAGGGAGGGGGAGGGGCTTTGCCACCTCTAAATACGAAAAAACAGTGTTTATTTTTTTGTTAAAATGCGACTGACATTAGAAACGCCTTAATTTAATAAAAATGCATCAACTTACATTAGAAAATAATACTTTAATGTTTTCTTCTATTTTTCCTTAACTCTTATTTTGCCCCTGATGGATATCAAAAACTTCCTTCTCTGTCTCCCCCTTTACCCCGAAAAAAGTCTACATAGGCCCCTGACTAGCAACATGAAAAGTGGAAGTATTTCCTTTCGGGAGAATATTCTGAGAAGTGCAAATTTGGAAAAGTTCCATATCTCAACTGGAATTCTTACAAAATTCCTGATAGGAGGAGAGAACTCGGAGAGTTCGGCCATCAAGTAACTGTCACCTCGCAACTACGAAAAATTCTGTAATGTAATAAGCTAATGTTTAGTGATGATAGAGATCAAAAACAAAGATATTGAAAAATAAGCGGCGACAACGGAGGGAAGAGGGAGATAAATGCACTCAGCCTTTACCCTGGATTTTCTGAATAATATACCAGTGTCAGAAATCAACTAAATTTGTACATATTTTTTTTAGGATTTAGTCTTTTTTACGCTTTCCAACCGTAGGTTGATGAAGCGTATATGCTCCAGCTTTGTCCGTCTGTCAGTCTGCCCGCACGATAACACGCGTAAAAATGGCTCGATTTCGATGAAATTTTAGTATGTGGTAGGGAACAGCCTGGGGACGAACCCTATTGGAAATGGGCGAAATGGGGTCAAAGGTCAGGACATACGAGCGGGATCCATTCCATCGCCCTTATGCGTCATAACTTACGTAAAAATGCTTCGATTGCGACAAACCTTCATCATGTTGTTCCGGAGGTATACGGAACCAGCTCTGTTGAATATCATCGAAATGGGGTCAAAGGTCAGGGCACAGAAGCGAGATTTATTCCGCAGCCATTATCCTCATAACTTGATTAAAAATGTTTCTATTGCGACAAAACTTTAGTATGTGGTTCCGGAGGCATGCGGAGCCAATTCTGTTTAACATCATCGAAATGGGATCAAAGGTCAGGGCACAGGAGCGAGATTTATTTTACAGCCATTATCCTCATAACTTGAGTAATAACTTGAGTAATGGTTTCTGGTATGTTGGAAAGCGTATCATAATCAATGCATTGCATGATTTTACTAACTTTTTTTTTTTTTTTTTTTTGTCATGTTAAATATATTGGGTTTATCATACCTAAAATATTAAAAAATATTTCTTGATATTGATAGCTGATCTGACCCGCTATTCACTGTTGCACAATAAACTCTGTTTACACATACATCATTTGACGCCAGTAGAAAGTCGCCTGTATGACCGACCAGGAAAAAAATATATATATTGGGTTGTCCGAAAAGTCATGACGTATTTTTGCCATGTTTTGCAAAGGTCATTTATTGATAGAAAGAACAAAGATAAATCAATGATATAATGCCCATTTTGTTCCATAACCTTTTGCCATCTGTCAGTGAGCTGTAGAATGCCTCGTTCATAGAAGGACCTGTCTTTCGTGGCGAAACACTGTACAAGGTGCTGATTTACAGCATCATCTGAATTGAACGTTATACCACGCAAGGCCTGTTGAAGAGAGCGAAACAAGTGGAAGTCTGACGGCGCAAGGTCAGGCGAGTATGCTGGGTGTGGCAACACATCCCACCCAAGCTCCAATAATTTTTGGCGGGTGATCAAACTTGTGTGTGGTCTCGCGTTGTCGTGATGGAACACAACACCTTTACGATGAAAGAGCTCTGGACGTTTCTGGATGATGGATTCGTTCAAAATGTCCAATTGCCGACAGTACACATTCGAATTGATTGTTTGGTTCCATGGTAGGAGCTCCAAAAACACGACACCTTTAAAATCCCACCACACTGAGACCAGAACCTTCCGCTGATGAATGTCTGCTTTGGATGTCGTTTGAGACGAAGCAGCACGTCGGGACCAAGACTGTTTGCGCAGCACATTGTTGTACACAATCCACTTTTCGTCACCAGTTATCAGTCGCTTCAAAAAAAGGATCGTTTTCCTCACCTTTAATGAGCATATCGCAGATGTTTATACGCGCCGTCAATTGAGCTTCTTTGAGTTCATGAGGAACCAACACACCGAGCTTGCTTACGTATCCCAGCTTCTTCAGGTGGTCGTGAACGCTTGAATGATGGATGTACAAAGTGTCTGCAATCTCTTGTGTCGTGTAACGTGGGTTTGACTCGATCAATGCCTTGATTTGGTCGCCATCAACCTCGGTGGGCCTCCTGGAACGAGAAGCATCGTTGAGGTCAAAATCACCAGCACGGAATTTTGCGAACCACCGCTGGCACTGACGTTCTCGTAGAGCATTATCACCGTACACTTTACGCAACTTTTCACAAGCTTGACGCGCGTTCTTCCCTTTACGGGAGTAAAACAGTAAAATACGGCGAAAATGCACAGTTTGTTCTTCCATCTTCAATTTGATGTCAAATCTCCGCAAATCAACCAAATCGCTCACTATTCTTTTTAGACTGCAGCTATAACTAGCACCTGTTGAATGCCATAGCGATAAGAGAGCTGCGCATGCCTCTAGTACTTCCAAAACCGCCCAACCGCCTTCGGGTGCCAAAATACGTTATGACTTTTCCGACAACCCAATAAATGGCATGAAAAAGAAATAAAATCGGAAATTATTTCCCATAGGCAGCACTTCTTGTGGAACAAATATACATGTCCCTTATGTATTTAATTCCTTGTTAAGTCAAGGGGAAGGATTTCACACCCGTTTATTCGAATCGTGTTCTTCATCTCTGTACAGCTGTTACTTATGACAGAACAACTTCTAAACAAGATTGTGAGCAAAAAGAAGCACTTATACGAATCGATGTAACATTCATTCGAAAACATACCTGCCTCCCAGTTAACCGCGTGGGAAAAGGTGCAGGTTTCTGACTAATCACTCCATCTGGACCCGGGTCCGAGTCTCGAATGAGCCATGGGTAGTGCGAAGCCTTAAGCCACTAGCTTTCTTTTTCCCCGGAACAAGTGGCCCCAAATTATTAGGGAGAGGCAACAGTTTATAGCCCTTTGAGTTGTTCGTGATGGTCTTCCAACTTTAACTGGAAAAGATTGCGATTAAATATTTCATTCATAAGTAAACCAGTGCCATCTTAACATTTTTGGGGACCCTGGGCCGTTATATTTTTCGGGGCCCCTGATCTTGTATATACAGAACATATGCAACGTATGGTATTAATACAATATGTGGTTATTTTTTCACGTATGGCATTATTACATTATATACAACATATGGATATACGTATATACAACGTACGAGAATTATTATATACACCACCATCACCATGTTATCCCTATGAGAACAAATATTCAATATCCAGTAACTTTTTAAATACCACTTGAATGAAAAATGATACATGACAAAAACTGTAGAACTTCATGAAGTGTTTTTTTTTTTTTTTTTTTTGAGGTTGAGCGACCGCCGTGAGCAACTCAATGGGCTATAAGCAGTCGCCCGTCCCTAATTTAGGGTCACTGGTTCCAGGGAAGGGAGAGAGCCAGTGCCGTAAGACAAACACAACATCCATGCCTGACCGGGATTCGAACCCGGACCCCCTTGCGGACGAATGATCAGAGGCCAACGCCTTAGACCACTGCGCCACCGGGGCGGCCTTCATGAAGTGTACCAAATGCATTCACATTTTGTTTTTTTAGCAAATTACTAGAAAATGGGTGCTGAAAGATAGAATGTTTCTTTCCCACTCTACAAATTATTCAACGAAAATTAAATTAAAACAAGAGGAAGAAAAAAAATCAACCAGCGCCGTTTCCAGACAATATGACGCACCGGACGAAAATGCCGATATGCAGCCCCAGTCATCATTTGCGTAAAGAGCGACGATAGAAAAAATATACGGGGTGATTCATAAAGAAGTATACCGTTTCCAGATGCTGTAAAACAGTAACAGTTGAAGACACGGACCACAACTGCGAACCGTTAGGTAGATGTACTCATAAAGTTTGTGTCCCGCTACTGAGAGAAGTGACGTAGGCGAAAGCGCGCGTGTCACGTGCGAGATTATCTCGATGAACATCTTCCTCACCGATGGATTAGACGAGCCGCGCGCTTCAACATGCCACTGACCCAATGGCCACCCAGAAGTCCTGACTGAACACCTTGTGACTTTTTCCTGTGGGGGTACGTAAAGGACAAGGTATTCGCCCCTTCCTTTCCTGTTGATCTAGCAGAGCTGAAACAGCGTAACACAGCCACTATCACTGCACTTGATTCAGATATCTTACCTCGCGTTTGGGCAGAAATGGATTACCGGCTTGATGTGTGTCGTGTGATTAAGGGTGCACACATAGAACATCTGTGACTGTCTCTAAAAAAACTTGTAACATTCCCCTACAATTCTGTTACAGGTAACATAAAATATCTTACATTGTTCTTGTTTTATAGTGCGTTGAAACTGTATACTTCTTTATGAATCACCCTGTATAAGTAGCCCAGGTGGGCAAACCCCAGTGATAAACATACGTGCACTTCTTCGTATATATAACCCAAATGACTGTTTAAAAGGAAAAAATGAGTCGGAAAGAATGCGATTTGTGCGTGGTCCTCACCGGTCCTCAAGCCTCACCGACACTCGGGATCGGGAGGGAGGTCTGCGTTCTTTGTTTTTTATTTTATCACAAAAGATCCACCATAACACCTAACTTTCCTCCTGCCTCCTCGGGAAATCGAAACTACGAGTAAGGTTTCTAAAAAAAAAGGCAAAAGAACTTCCAACTTTCTGGATTGGTGTTTCTTCTTTTCCTTAAATAAAAAACCAACCTGCTGGTGAGTGGTGAAAGAGTTTGACTTTTTGTGAACACCATAAGACTCTTGGGGTGTTGGGGGGCCCCAGTTGATGTGGGGGCCCTGGGCACTGGCCCCGTTGGCCCACCCGTTAAGACTGCCATGAGTAAAGCGCCACACATTTCCAGGTGAGCTGTACTAGTATCGAATAAAACCTGTATATCCAAATTTAACGTAAGTAACAGAAACGAAAACAGAACTTATGTTCGAATTAGACGCTGTTTATTAACACCTTGCTAAATGACTTTGCAGCATGCACACGCACAATCTGTCTTTTCCCCTTCCTATTGCTATTCTGTTCGGCGGTAAAGATGACTGAACAGAAACCTCTCTTGTCGGTTTGATAAACACTCCATAAACTAAATTATGAATGTACGTATAACGTATCTCATCTTTGGATCATCTGAACATCTACAGGCCGCCCCGGTGGCGCAGTGGTCTAAGGCGCTGGCCTCTGATCATTCGTCCGTAAGGGGTCCGGGTTCGAATCCCGGTCAGGCATGGATGTTGTGTTTGTCTTACGGCACTGGCTCTCTCCCTTCCCTGGAACCAGTGACCCTAAATTAGGGACGGGCGACTGCTTATAGCCCATTGAGTTGCTCACGGTGGGTTAGTCGTGTTTTTCTGTGCTCCTCAAGTTTTCGTCGGTGTGTGTTATTTTTCTTCGTTGTCAGTGTTCTATTTCGTGTGTGTGTTGTGTGTGAAGGTTCCGTGTTTCTTTTTATATGCCTGCCGAACTGGTAAGTGCTTATTTTGATTAGTTATCCTTATTTTTCTGCCTTGGCCAAGCTGGCTAAGGGCTAAGCTTCTCCTCGCCATTGCAAATGGCGGCATCCGGGGAGAATGACGTCCTAACCCTTGCTACCGGAAATGATGATCTCCCGATAACAGCTTCTCTAAATACTACTACCAATGACGAGTCTATCTCGATAAACCACTCCTCCTTGCAGCCTTCTGTTGCTGCCTTACCATCGGATATCGCCTCTTCTTCCAAGTCTCCCAGCGGTGATACGATGTCCTCTCTGAAAGCTAATGATGACGCCATGGATGTTTCGCACTCCATGCCGGAATCATCTCCAAAGCAACGTACATCTACCCTCTCATATGCTGACGTAACCGCATCTAAGTCGGGACCTTCCCAGTCTTCTTTTTCTCCTGGACAATATGTGATGACGCATAATGCCGAAGTCATTGAGGTTGTCCTTAAAGAAGATACCCCTTCTGGGCTGAAATTCCTTCAAACTATGGAGAATGGTGTGTTTCCGAGCCTGAGAAATACAAAACTCACTGCATATACTGCTGCTCTTCGAGAGATTGTTCCTGCATCAGCCATGACTCATGTGGGCAGGAAGCCTTACAAAGTAGTTGTTTACTTCTCTACTCCTGCCCATTCCCTACATGTACTGACCAAGGGCATCTCAATTGGTGATCGTCACATCCATGCCGAACCTGTTTCACAGAGTTCCGTTGTTGTAAGTTTCTCACCAGTTCCACCTGAAGTTTCAGATGATCTCTTGATTGCAGCTCTTCTTCCTTATGGCCGGATCATTGGAGGTGTAACTACCTACTCTTCGTTTCCAGAGGTGCCAGAAGATAGATACATACTCGGGTTTCGCCGCAATGTTCGTGTGGTCTTCCCTTCAGAGGAGCACATGCTGCGTATTCCACCCACTTTACGTGTACGCTGCTACACGCACATTAGAGAGATATTCATCACAGTAGGCTCCGTCTGTCCGAATTGTAAAGGCACGGGACATCCCCGCGCTCTATGCCCTCATAATGCGAACACTCTTTCCAAGTTAACAGCACGACCTTCTTCCTCTTTGTCACGTCAATCGGCTTCCTCTTCTGGTGCTAAAGACCAGCAACAGCAGACTTCCTCAAAAAGTAGTGATGCAGCAGTTGGTCAACCGACGTCTACAAAAAGTAGTGAGACAACCGTTGGTCAACCAACGTCTACCAGATGTAGTGAGGAGCCGCCCCGGTGGCGCAGTGGTCTAAGGCGCTGGCCTCTGATCATTCCTCCGTCTGGGGTCCGGGTTCGAATCCCGGTGAGGCATGGGTGTTGTGTTTGTCTTACGGCACTGGCTCTTTCCCTTCCCTGGAACCAGTGACCCTAAATTAGGGACGGGCGACTGCTTATAGCCCATTGAGTTGCTCACGGTGGTCGTTAAACCTCCAATCAAAAAAAAAAAAAAAAAAGATGTAGTGAGACAGCCGTTGGTCAGCCAACGTCTACCAGAAGTAGTGAGACAGCCGTTGGTCAACCGACGTCTACGGGTAAACCCTCGACCTCGGGTGATGCATTGGCGCCCCCATCATCTCTTCAGTCGAAAGAGGCATCAATTGTTAATCCCAAGTCTCCTATAGAGATGGTTGATGACGATTCTCGGCATACTGCCACACCGACCGTTGAGGTTGTTTCTTCAGTTCCTTTTAAATTGCCGGAAGTTCCAATTCCGGTTATAGCACAAAATCGTGGACGGGCGAAGCGACGTAGAACTTCACGCGCTCAGAATAAGAAGTTTAGAATGACAACCACCCTTAGGGCAGGACGTGATCCTTCTAGTAGTCAGATGCTCACGTCTGAAGGCTCTATGGAATCTGATACAGATGATGGAACAATTATTCCGATCTCCTGTGAAAACTTTTACATATTCTAGAGGCATCCTCTCTTCCACAGACACCTGTGTCTGGAGAGAAGGTGTATGCGTTCCTAATAAGTCCCCGTAGAGACAAGCTGTCTCGCAATTTTTTGGAAGGTTACTCCCACTGTCTGTCTGACACCATGAATCAAATGTTGGCGATACATTCTCATTTACGCACCGTTCCGGGCAGAGATCTGGGTGGTCCCTACTGGGCAAAGAAGTTCCGTAGCCGTCTGGCCAAGTTACAGAACGCAACCGACAACATCCTCCAACCATCATCAGACTATTCTGTTCAAGACAGTCTCACTGAATAGTAGGGGTATGTGTACCCCTTTGGCTAATGCTTTAGCGTATGAAGACGTCCACCACCTCAAAGCAGATCTCCTACTTTTGCAAGAGACAAATTGTCTCTCCACTTCACCCTTCCATCGCTGGAGGAGATGGGACTATCAATTTCATCACGCATATAGGCTCTCTCTTCGTGGAGGTTTAGCGATTGGTGTACATAATAGATTTCGTCAAGCACTCTCCTCTGTTAAAGTTCATAACCTGTGCCGAGATTTATTGCAGCGACTCACTTTCGTCCTAGATGGACAACGATATTTAGTTTTCAACATATATATTCCATGTTCATCTACACATCTAACGTTGTTATTTTCGTCGCTCCGCACTGCACTTCAGTCAGCATTACCATCAGATCATGTGCTCATTGGAGGAGACTTTAACTGTACACTTCAACCAGAGCTCGATCGCGCTCCTTCGAGGATTGAACATCGTTCACGTCTTGTGGAGCAATTGCGATCATTAGTGTCTGATTTTGATTTACATGACGTGTTCCGACGATTGCATCCGACATCCATTTCACATACCTGGAGAGCTGCATCTGCATCCTCCTCTCTTTCTGCCAGGCTGGATCGATTTTACGCTTCTGCTCCGTTATTGCCCATTACAACGGATTGTATGCACTCTCCTACAGCTTCATCGGATCATTGTGCCATCACTATCTCCTGTAACTCTTCATCTCGTCTGCATGTTAGGTCTCGGTCATGGACACTAGACACTTCTCTCCTAGCTGATGAGAATATATGCACCGAGATCAGAGATCTTCTTGATCGTATGCGAGAGGGCCTGTCCACTGCACCTTGTGCCATCAATTACTGGCTCGAGGTAAAATCTTACCTAATTTATCTTCTTAGACGTCATTCCTTCTCCGAAGGCACGAAGCGCTCCATGGAAGAGCAAAATCTCCGAAACATCCTGTTACAGCTTGGTGCGAGTCATCCCATGTATACAGCTTACCAAGCGGATCTTAGAGCACTTCTTGAGCCTCTTGCACGTCAGGTAATTCTTCGTCTCCGTTTACAACATCTATCACCAGAGGACTGCTCCTTTGAGTTTCTATCCGCGTTAGAAGAAAAACGCCGCTCGTCGCATCAGCTTCGACTACTTCGGCGGCCTGATGGTGAAATCACCTCTGATCCGGATGCAGTTTGCTCTCAGGTTCGTCGATATTTTACTATCAAATACAGTGAAACTCCTCAGCCTTCTGTTTCTGCTTCTGCTACTTTACTCTCTGCTCTTCCCCAAGTTCCTTCCAATCTCTCTGATTCCCTTTTACAACCTATTTCGCAGACTGAACTTCGGACCATTCTAGTCTCTCTAAATTCCCGTGCTGTCCCAGGTCCAGATGGCCTTCCGCTCCTTTTCTACCGTACTTTTCTCCCTTCGTTGCTTCCATTTCTTCTCGCCGCTTTCAATGCTGCTCTTTCTTCCTCTTCTCTTCCGAGGGGTTTCACAGAGGCTCATATGGTGTTATTTCCCAAGAAAGGCGATCTGCTTGACTTGGGAAACTGGCGTCCTATCTCGCTACTAAACATTGACTATAAACTCTTCACTAAACTCCTTTCCAATCGACTCAACTAAGTTCTTCCATTTCTTCTTTCTCCCGACCAGACCTACACGGTTCCTGGTCGGTCCATCACTTCTAATCTCAATCTCCTTCGAGATCTCCTACACCTGGCTCGTACTAACTCTGAACCACTTGCCCTCTTTAATCTTGACCAAAGAGCTGCTTTCGACAATATCTCACATTCGTATCTTTCTGCTGTTCTTATTGCTTTCGGCTTTCCTTTTGCTTTTGTTACCTCTATTCTTGCCCTTTATCAGGACGCTGCTTTCCATGTCAAGACGGCCGCCTTCTTGACTGCACCTATTCCTTTTCGGCGAGGCATTCGGCAGGGTTGCCCACTTTCTGGGCAGCTCTTTGTCATTGCTTTTGAGCCGTTTCTTCGGTCTGTCCATCGAGCCTTCATAGATGCACTGCCACCGCCTACTGCAAGTACTAGGCACTTTTCTGTGACATACTCTGCATATGCCGATGACGCGACCTTTTGTGTAAGGACAGACGCTCAATTCGACATCTTGCTCCAGATTTACGATCAATATTCTTCATGCTCAGCGGCATCACTTAATACATCCAAGAGTGCAGGCCTATGGAGCGGAGCGTGGGCCTCTAGGACTGACACCCCGTGGGGCGCCTCATGGACTGCTTCATCCCAAAAATTCCTTGGGGTCCATCTCGGAGTCCGTCTTTCTGCTCAAAATGAAACATGGAATGCTCTCAGAACACGCCTTACTCGAACTGCTGCATTCTGGCGAGGTTCCCAGTTTTGTACTTCTTACTTCTCAAGAGCTAGAATAGCTCAGACTTATATTCTTTCACCATGCCTATATGCATGGTCAGCAGAACGTATCCCCATTTATCACCTCAATGAAATCCCTCGAATCATCTCAACGATAATATGGAACAGGTACCATTGGATCCAGGTCTCCACTCTCTGTCGTCGAGTCACTGATGGAGGTATTTCACTGCTGGAAGTTCACACCTACTATAAAGCACATAAAGTGGTTTCTTTCCTGCGGCTACTAAGTGCACCAGAGTCGCCAGTTACGCTCGTTAGAGATGTCATGATATCGCCTAGGAATCCCCGAATCACTTTCATCACGTATCTTCTAATGGATCAATCTCCTTTTTTTCATTCTAAACTTTCCCCTTTCTACAAAGAGGTCCTTTCCTTTCTCCGTTCTCTACCCCTCTTCCGTGCTCCACCGGCTTCCACCACTGAACTATTAGCTGAGCCCCTGTTCTTTTCTTCCATCCTTCATCCCCCTAATGCTCCCTACTTTACTGACCTTTCCTGGCTCTCCGCCGGAATAGTATCTGTTCAGGATCTAATTTCTTCAGATCTTTCTTGGAAACCCTTCTCTGATCTGTCCCCCCACATCTCCCCTACCTCTTCCTCTCTTTCGCTGTATGATTCCTTCCGTTCTTCAATCATTACCCTCTTCCCTAACCTTGCCTCTCAAGCTCGGTTAACTCTTGTTCCCTCTGGCTCTCTTCTTCTTCCCTTTTTCCTTTCTGTTCGAGGCTCATCACTTCCTCTCTCCAGTTTTTCTGTCTCGTCTCTTTACCGTTGTCTCATTGATCCACTGTATGCTACACCATTGATGATTCCAGATGTTCCGAATGTCGCCCTTTCACAAGTGTGGTCCGTGTCTAATTCGCCACTATCTATTCCAGCAGAAAGAAACATCCAATGGTTGTTTCTTCATCGGCGGTTACCAGTTCCTACCAAATTATTCAGGATGACGCTTGTTGATTCGCCCAACTGCATGTTTTGCTCTACGATTGCGGATGTAGATCATGTGTATCAACATTGCACAGTACTTCTTCCCTTGCTACATCTGACCTTCACTACTGCACAGTGCCTTAGTACTAATGATCTCTCCTTCTCAGCCTATATATAGCACGCTACTCAGTTCAAGTACTCCGCCTATTCCTATATCAGAGTCATGTGCTTATGTATTCATATTAGCAAAACATGTGATTTTTTGCTACTATCAACAGCTACGTTCTACCCCTATACAGCCTACCATCTTTCAGGCGGGAGCTGCGATGTGCAGTCAGTTCCGGAACAGAATGATTTCACGCTTGAGGCTTGCTTTCACTGTTGCTAAGGCTGCGAATCGAATCCCACACTTTATGTCAGTGTGGTCACCTTTTCGTCAATGGTTTTCTGGTCCATCAGGAGACCTTAGACTTTTGTTTTGACTTCTGTGAAATTGTTTGGACTAATTGAAGTATAGTTTTGTGATTATCGTGTTCTTAGGTGCCCTTGTCATCATTGCTTCTTAATGTTACTGCACGTTTGTATGTTTCTCACCAACAAGGTCCTGTAGGCGAGTTTCTTGTTATACCACAGGCACTTAGAATAAGTTTAAAGTTTTTTTTTTTTTTTTTTCGGCACTTTCCTTATGTCTGCCGGGCTTTATAATATATGGTTTTTGCTCACGGTGCTAAGCAACTGTTTGATAGTGTTTAAATTGTATTATTGATTTTGCACAGTGTGGTTTTTGATCATGTTACATGTACATAAAGGGATATGATCAGTCGATTACACCATGTTCTGCAAGGTTTAGCACTTTTGTAGTGCAGGGGGTAATTGTTCATCATTCGGTTATTTGTACTG
Source organism: Macrothele yani (assembly GCA_039090855.1). NCBI lineage: Eukaryota > Metazoa > Arthropoda > Arachnida > Araneae > Macrothelidae > Macrothele > Macrothele yani. Next base: position 104,068,803 of record CM077023.1, read on the forward strand.
TACCTGAAGTATAGTTGCTATGCCAAAAGCTCAGTTTTGTATATACTAATGTACTTTCCTAATTGCACTGTAAAATTTATGTTTGGCACATTTCGCATGTTGGGTCACGATTACATGTCTTAAGTTTTATGCTCATGGTGCGGAGCAAACGCTTTGATAGTATTTCAATTATATGTTAATGTTACACAGTGTGGTTTTTCTCATGTCACATGTGCCTAACAGGAAATAATCAGTCTATTAGATAATGTTCTGCGCTGTGTTGCATATTTGCTGTACAAAGAGTCAGTTTCATATTTTCATTATTTGTATTGTACCCGAAGTATAAATTTTCTGTAAAACGCAAGTTCTGTTTGTACTAATATACTTTACTCTTTGCACTGTGAAATTTACAGTTGTACCATGGAATTGTAACTCCTTATTAGTGTCTTCCCTATGCCGTTGCATGTTGTGTACATATGTTGTTGTTCATTACAAGTTAATCTATAGCATTGTGATTGAGGCACTTGTTTAAGCCTAAGTAATAGTTCTTTTTGTAATTTGACAGCATTTCACAAGAGAGATATTGCATTCAATTTGTATAGAGTTCACACCATCATTGTGGATAGATCATTTATTCGCTTATCTTTCAGATACTGAAAAGTATAAACCTTCTGCTCTTTTCTTCTTTTTTTTCAAGATTGCTCAAAATATACATGTTTGTTTTTGCACTGTAAAATTTATAGTTATACCTTGTACTGGTGTTCACCTATTAGAGATGGCATTCTGCTGATGCACATTGAGAACATATGATGTACATAGAGTAAGTCAACCCTTCAGTCCAGTATTGTCAGTGTTATGAATTTGCTTACATTGTATATAGTGCATCCACATAATGTAAATATCTCATTGTCATTGTAAATAGGTCATCTACTTGTTTATCTTTTGGTAACTGTTAAGCACAGGCCATCTGTATCTTCCTGTCCATGTTTGCTCCAAATAAAAAATTGTTGAAGCTCACGGTGGTCGTTAAACCTCCAATCAAAAAAAAAAAAAAAAAAAAAGAACATCTACAGCTCAGCCAGATATCATCAAAATCATTTTTTTTTTTTGATTGGAGGTTTAACGACCACCGTGAGCAACTCAATGGGCTATAAGCAGTCGCCCGTCCCTAATTTGGGGTCACTGGCTCCAGGGAAGGGAGAGAGCCAGTGCCGTAAGACAAACACAACATCCATTCCTCACCGGGATTCGAACCCGGACTCCGTTCGGACGAATGATCAGAGGCCATCGCTTAGACCACTGCGCCCCCAGAGCGCCCCCCCCCCCAAATCATTGACAAGCGCTTCAATTATTCCGACAGTTATACCAAGATGTTTAAAAATTCAGATCTTGTACTTTTGATTTAACGTGGTTTCTAGGTAGGTTTTAAATCCCTTTCAGTATGTTTTATTTAGGGCTGTTGACAGTGGCGTACCGAAAAGCTCAGGCCTCCCCGAAAAAAATATCTTGGAGGCCCTTTTGCGGAAATGTATTAGCTTTTAATTATTGAAAATTTTAAATTCCATATTATTAACTATGTTTTATTAGCTTTTCAATAATTCAAATCTTTTTGAACCAACAGGTATTTATCGGAAAACCAAAATGATTGCACCTGAAAACCAAAATGATTGTACAGGGATTTATCGGAAAACCAAAATGATTGTGTGTAACACGAATGTGCACGTTGTAATTGAAATGATCGTTCTAGTTGAGCGGAGCTCTCTTTACGAGACTCGAGACAATTAGTTGTTCGGGCATAGGTACGAGATGACACATCCGATCACCTTGATTTTTGCATGCGATTGGACATCGTCCATGGTCAGGTTTTGACACCTTCCGATTCCCGAGTTTCGGTGTCATTGAGGAATAATCGTCCCAAAACTTGCATTTTTAGGGGGTTTTCGGGTTTCGAGGAGGGGTCGTTTGTTACCTATCTCCTCCAAAGATCTTCACCCCATCGCAGTGACACTTGCCACAGTAAAAGGGAAGGACATGGTGAGTGGCTTTAACGCATGCACTGACCATTCCAGACATGCTTTCGACAAGGTTCTGGAACACAGCGATAGGTATGCGCTTCCATTCAGTACATAATGCTGCCGCTAACTGTTGCTTAGTAGTACACCTTGGTTACAAACTTCTTATGCGACGCCCTAATTCATCCCATAGGTGCTCTATGGGATTAAGATCAGGACTGTGCTGGCCAGTCCACACACGATAGGGAATTATTGTCAAACTACGCAATAACAGTCCTTGCTTTATGGCGCTCTGGACGCGTGTGCCTTTGCTCTGTATTTTTGTGTCCTTCTACGCTCATATAGTGATTCCCGTCATTTGCCTTGCTGCGTGTGATGTGCATGAAGTTCTCGTCCTTCATTTGAGATATCTCCCAAGTCGGTGAGTTCTCATTCGTTCCCACTTTAATTTTAATTCTCGACCACGTTGGTCGTTTACGAACTTTCCTCGCCATTGCAAATGGCGACTTCACTCGGATTGGCTAGCAGCCCATGAGAAATGCCTGCTGGCCACGCCCTTCTGAGCACAGTAAATTGTTCTCTGTTTTCCTGTCTTAAGCTCGTGAAGCCTTGTTAATTTGCTTTTACTTCGTGCATGAACGTTAGCGCTTGCCTACCTGTAACTTTTCCGGCTTGGTAAGTCCGGACTTTGCGAATAATCCATCATATTTCTTCACTTTGGGTATGCTTACATAACGGCCATCGTGACTTGCCTTGACTGCTTGCTCTGTTACTGCCAGCTGCCTGTGTCCTGTGTCTGCGTTCATCCGCTGCGTAAGTGTTCCCCCTTTTGTGAGTGATCCGCAGTGCTGCCTTCCCGGTGTGCTGCATGCCTTCTCCGAGCTACGCCTTTCTTTAGCGGTTCATACGTCACCTACCTTAGCGATCTATCTCCTGTGCCGGTACCTTGCCTTCCATTAGTGGATTTCTACGCCCTTCCTGCGTAAATGGCCTGTGCTACTGAGCCTTGCTTCAAATCTTTCATCTCGCTTCCTTACGTTGCCTCGCCGGACTGTCATCCTACTGCCTCAATGTCTGCTTTTCAGGACTATTCTTTTGCACCTTCCCTACCGGGTGTGTGTTTTCCGTTCTACGCATTGCTTCCGATTTCAATGGATTCCTTCATCGCCCATCAAGATGCTACACTTACAGCAACTGTGCCCGAATCCTCTACACTTGGTAAGTCCATGCTTGAAATTCTTAGGCTTGGCGTCAAGTTTGACGCGCTTCCTCATACAAAGCTGAATGTCTACTTGACAGCGTTGTCGTTTCTCCCTGTCGGTGCGATCGCGCATATTGCCAAAAAGCCCAAGTCGGTGCTCGTTTATTTTTCATCAACTGCTTATGTTGCGCAGGTTCTTTCCACTTGCATTTTTTATTGGGGACCAGAGTTTGGTTCTGTCGCCCCTTGCGCACTGCCCTGTTCTTGTTACTATGTTCCCAGCCCCCCCCTCCCTAAGTGTCCGATGATTTTTGTCGCCTTTCTTTCTCGGTGTGGGCGCGTTGTCGGCTGTGTATGCCCGCTCCCCTCCGCACCCACCGATCGAGGTTATTGGCCTTATTTGAGCTTTCGTCTTCAAGTCCTTGTTATTTTTCCAGACTCTACCTCCATAACTTCCTGCCCTACTGCTTTCCGCAACGTTCTTGGTCATCGCACGATTTCCATTTATGTCTTCTCTGCGTACCATTGCTTCTCCTGCAAAGCCCCTGGCCATCACCGATCACAGCGCCCGTCTTCAACCACTTGCTCCTCTGCTGTACCCGTTAGTGTCTCCTTCACGTTGCCATCTTCTCCTCCTGCAGCACCGCCGGTGTCTCCTACTTTGCCAGACTCGCCTGCACCTTCAGTTATGCCCACGCTGCCTGCATCCGTTGGCTTATTTCCGCCTGCGCAGTTGTCGTCTTCTTCCCTTCCGGCTACTTCGTCCCTGGTTCTTGACTGTGTTCAGCCTCATTTTTCTCCGACTGCTGCCCCGATGGTGCCTTCTCCGTCGCCTGCTCCGTGCGTGCCTGTTGCTGAGCCTGAACCGCCTGCCTCCGTTGTACTCTCTTCGTCTCTGCTGCTGACATCCTCTTCTTCCCTGCTGGCTCCATTGCCACCAGTTTCCGGCTTTGTTCAGACTCATGACTTTTCTGCGCCGGTTTCCGCTCTACCAATCCAGGACTTGGTGTGTGATTCACTCAGTGATAGCACCCCGACTTGCTCACCGCTTCATACGCCTGTTCAGTGCTTTTCTGATACCTCCAGCGTTGATGCCATCATAGCTCTTGCTACCCGCTTTCATATTCACCGTCTCGGATTACTGCTCTGATTACCTCGTACGAGTCTTCTTTACAACCCTTGCTGCTGCTTGAGTTTACTACGGTAAAGCAGCTGTGCCCTGTTGCCCGCCTCCTCCTCGTCTGCCAGATGAGACTCCTCTCCAGCCTTCCTCTTCAGCTACTTTCACTGCATCGACTGGCGCTATTTCCAAGAAGCGTCGTCGCCGCCCTAATCGTCGGACCCGCAAGAGGTCCGCCGCATCTCCCGATGGAGGTCTGGGATCAATCAGTATATGAACACTGAGCCTCGCTGCCTCCTTTTGGACTTCCGCTCTGATGCTCCATGTAATTTGCCTCGTGTCATTTCTCGTCTACAGTGTGCTCATTCTGTATGACATCCTGAGGGGCCTCGTCGCCTCTTTCTGGACTCCCACCTTGTTGCACCAGGACATTTGCTCTGTGTTCTGCCTCGCCCACTAAGTGAACATTTTCAGTTTTGTAATATTATGCTTGTGTCCAGCTATTGTTTTGCATCTGTCTACGTACTGTATTGTATTATGCTCTTTTCCCTGTTCTGTTTGTGTTATGCTTCGCCTATGCTGCTCGGCATGCCCCGCCCTTTGCTATTGGTTTATTGTGCACCGGTTTTCCCCGTTCTTTTATGTAAAGGTCCCAGACACCCAATAAAGCGAAGTTAAAACCTTGCTTTATAACGCAAGGTCGCCGTAACAGTCCTTGTTCGGTGCATTATCCTGCTGGTACCAACAAGGTTTGGTTCCATAGTATTGCCACAGAGTTGGTAGGGCATAATTGTCCAGAATATCGAGGTAGAAGTGCCGGTTAATAGGTTTGTCCACGATAACCGATGGGCCGGAACCATACCACGAAAAACACCCCCACACAATTACACTGCCAGCTCCAAACTTGACCGTAGGAACAGTACATTGTGGTAAATAGCGTTCCCCCTGCTGCCGCCATACCCGCACACCACCATCAGACTGATGGATCGTGTATCAGGATTCATCAGTCCATAGAACCCGTTTTCATTGATCTACGGTCCACGCTAAATGTTGGTTACACCATGCTAAACGACGAGTAGCATTCCGGGTGGAGATGAAAGGCTTATGAGCAGCCGCACTACCACGGTAACCCGTGGAATGAAATTCTCTGCGAATGGTAAGTGTACATACCGAGGTTCCAGCGTTGCTACTCACTTGTACACTGAGGTCTTCTGCAGTACTCCGTCGATTAGCTGTAACGACTCTCCTGAAGCTTCGACGTTTTCTATCACTGATTTTCTTTGCACATCCGGTACGTTTTGCTGCTTCAGGCACGCCATGTGTCTTCCACTTATTCAGTACATCCAAAACAGTTGATTTAGAAAGGTTTAAACGCCTCTGGGTTTCTTTTATGGACAACTCACTAATATAACACCCAACAATCTTTCCTTTCTCAAAGTCAGTTCTCTCCCACCTCGACATTTTCACTGAACCTCACAGTGCGATATGATCGCGGTCAGCTGCAGGCTGGTTTTTATACCATTTGCAACTGTACCGAGAATCTTAACAACTCAGCGGATCCGTTCATTTGTTTTTGAAGGGGTGTCCGGTGACTTTTGTCAATATAGTTTACATCATTCAAAAGCAGCATCAAATTGGAAAGCATCCGAAAACAGATTCATTCTTTTGCTTCCACTATAGTGTCTCGTGAACCTAAGCATTGAACTCCTCAGCAGTAAATCCTCTTCACTCACTTTCAGATTCACCCTCACCGCAAATTCTGTTCCCCCTTCACAACTGACGGAATGGTATTCAATCTCGGATTAACTAGCTCACCCTTGTCATCGCACTGTACAGAGCCTTTTTTTTTTTTTTTTTTTTTTTTGATTGGAAGTTTAACGACCACCGTGAGCAACTCAAATGGGCTATAAGCAGTCGCCCGTCCCTAATTTAGGGTCACTGGTTCCAGGGAAGGGAGAGAGCCAGTGCCGTAAGACAAACACAACATCCATGCCTCACCGGGATTCGAACCCGGACCCCTTCGGACGAATGATCAGAGGCCAACGCCTTAGACCACTGCGCCACCGAGGCGGCGTACAGAGCCTTCGAGATTGGATTGATAGATTCTGTAACACACGCAGTCTTTAACCGGTCCCGGACGATTGGTCCAATGCCGATTGGTCCAATGTCCGATTCGTCCAATGCCGACTCGTTCAATGGTACGATTGGTCCAACGCCGATTCGTCCAATGGTATCATCTTACCAACGGTAAACTTTTTTTTTTTTTTTTTTTTAGCCGCCCTGGTGGCGCAGTGGTCTAAGGCATTGGCCTCTGATCATTCGCCCGAAAGGGGTCCGGGTTCGAATCCCGGTGAGGCATGGATGTTGTGTTTGTCTTACGGCACTGGCTCTCTCCCTTCCCTGGAACCAGTGACCCTAAATTAGGGACGGGCGACTGCTTATAGCCCATTGAGTTGCTCACGGTGGTCGTTAAACCTCCAATCAAAAAAAAAAAGAAAAAAAACTTTTTTATTTTCCAGAAAGGAATAATAATTTAAATTATTCTCTTCTTTATATCCTTTTGAAGGATAATTTCCGTATATTTGGTAATTGTAAACATTTTACATAAACCTGGTAAAAGGCACTCAATGGAGCATTTCTCAGCTGTTTGCAAAGCACCTAGGCCGCGGGCCCTTTTAGAAGATTTTGAGTTACAACCTAGATATTTGGTATTTGTAAACATTCTATAAAACCTTATAAAAGGCACTCATTGAATCATTTCCCAGGTCTTTACAAGTTACCTAGGCCGCGGACCTTTCTAGAAGATTTTTAGTCACAACCTAGATATTTGGTATTTGTAAACATTTTATAAAATCTAATAAAAGGCACTCATCGTATCATTTCTCAGCTATCTAACAGGCACCTAGGTCGCGGGCCTTTTTAGATGATTTTAAGTTACAAGTTAGATATTGGTATTTGTAAACATTTTATAAAACTTTATAAAAGGCCCTCATCGTATCATTTCTGAGGTCTTTGCAAGGCACCTAGAATTAATATTTCGTGCTTACGTGAAAGCGCAGTATTATTAACTTGATTTAATATGTAATCGTTGTGAATATGACATCGGTAGAATAAAAAGTCCTAAAAAGGCCTAGGCCTAGAACCTATGAATTAATATTTCGTGCCTAAGAAAAAGCTCAATATTATTAACTTCTTGATTTGATATGTAAACGTTATGAATATGACATCGGTAGAATATAAACTGTTGAAAAGGCCTATGCCTAGGCCTAGTGTCTATGAATTAATATTTCGTGCTTAAGTAAAAGCGCAATATTATTAACTTGATTTAATATGTAAATGTTATGAATATGACATCGCTGGAATAAAAACTGTTGAAAAGGCCTCTGTTTTTTTTTGTTTTTTTTTTTGATTGGAGGTTTAACGACCACCGTGAGCAACTCAATGGGCTATAAGCAGTCGCCCGTCCCTAATTTAGGGTCACTGGTTCCAGGGAAGGGAGAGAGCCAGTGCCGTAAGACAAACACAACATCCATGCCTCACCGGGATTCGAACCCGGACCCCTTACGGACGAATGATCAGAGGCCAATGCCTTAGACCACTGCGCCACCGGGGCGGCTAAAAAAAAAAAAAAAAAAAAAAAAAAAAAAAAGGCCTCTGTCCAAACCCCGACTAGTTGTTTCCATTGGGCAGTTGGCGGAACCCCACTGCATTCTACAAACAGAAACGGAAAACTGGTATTTTTTTACTATTTCATGCAAAAGAGAAACATTGAAATTGATTGAACGGCTCGTACATCAGTAACTTCATACGGCAGCAAAGACAGTATAACAAAAAAACACGATTCAAAAAAAAAAAAAAATCTGTAACCACAATATTACGTATGAAATGTAACATTATTTTACATTCTTTGGACTACCAGTACTTTCGTATAACATCGGAGATAGAATCAGAACAGATGAGACTTTTGTAGCACGAGTAGCACTTCGGACAGATAGGACGGAATTGGACCAATCGTCCCATTGGACGAATCGGCATTGGACCAATCGTACCATTGGACGAATCGTACCTTTGGACCAATTGTCCATTGGACGAATCGGTATTGGACCAATCGTCGTTGGACGAATCGTACCAGACCCATTTTTGAACTCCACAGATGCAGCTGTTCATCTACCTGCTAGAATAGCGACCCTACGACCGGAGCCGAATAAGCTTCGTTCTTATGTCTTCCAGGGATTGTATTGCCATACTACACTAAAAAGCAATTGAATTAGAGACAGCTGGCGTTATGCAAATGTGGCGCTGTGGGCGGCCCTGTAAACTGAAACGACATGACGTATGCAGCGATCCGAAAATATAAGGAGTGATGCGACGTGAATCAGTAAGGGTCGGACGTAGTATGGGTAAAAAGAAGGATCTAAGCGCATTTGATTGTGGAAAAATTATCGGGGCCCGACGAATGGGTCACTCCATCTCGGAAGTCGTGCAGGCACTGGGATTTTCACGAGCCACTGTGTCACGGGTGCACCGTGAGTACATCGAATCCGGTAAAACCATCCCTGCAAGGGCCAACTGCCGTGGACAACAGCGTGTGGATGGGCGGGGTCATCGTCGGCCAGCTCGCATTGTAACAGTGGATAGACGGGCCACAGTGCAAGAAATCACTCGGCAATTTAACGCTGGTGCACAAAAACGTGTAAGCAGCCACACCATCCAGAACCATCTCCTCGCTATGGGGTACAGAAGCCATCGTCCCACGAGGGTACCGCTGCTGACCGCACATCACAGGGTGCAAAGATTAGCACAGGCGCGGGAACATCGCCACTGGACCCTAGACATGTGGAAAAATGTTGCCTGGACTGATGGGTCGAGATTCACGTTGATACATGCGGATGGCAGGATGCGAGTACGGCGCAAACCACATGAAGCGATGGATCCTTCTTGCCAGCAGGGTACTCTTCAAGCTGGTGGGGGTGGCATTCTCGTCTAGGGACTGTTTACGTGGACTGAAATGGAACCCCTGGTACGTGTGACATCGTCCCTCACAGGTCAACGTTACCGGGATATCCTGGACGACCATTTGCTCTCGTTTGTGCTTCTTCAAATTCCCACTGGGGACCTCATCCTGCAACAAAAAATGCACCGTGCCATCGCTCCCGAATTGTATCCGAATGGCTGGATGAACACTCCACCGACGTGACCTCGCTTCCTTGGCCAGCTAGGTCACCTGACCTCAATCCCATCGAGCACATCTGGGATGTCATCGAGAGAGATGTTCGAGGCTCTGATCCTCCTCCATCAAACCTTCGTGAACTGTGGGAGCTTGTTCAGGGGTCGTGGATCCGTATGACTTCCCAACGCTTCCGGTGTCTTGTCGAGTCCATGCCGAGACGAATCGGCGCCGTCATCAGGGCGAAAGGTGGTGCTACACGTTAGTAGACAGGTATCTGTAATTCAATTGCTCTTCAGTGTATGTAAACTTGCTTTTGGCAATTGCGTTTTTCCATTTTTTTTGATTTTCTCATTGTCGATATCTTTCAGCGTCAGTTGTAAACTGATGTGGAGTTTTGTTCTACGTTATTATTTCCTTTATGCTTCTTTATTGTTCTCTCTAGTTTTTTCGGGATTAATTTGCTAGACCTACCTGCATGTTTGCCGTGCGCTGTGACCCGTAAGTTATCAGCCACAGCGAGCATGGAGACTGGAGTTTCTACTGGCCAGGAATATGTTACCTCTATCGACCAGCATTCCTCATTACTCGTTGTGTCATTCTAATCTGGAGGATAGGAATATACCCAGTGAAGTCTGGACGCCGCCCCGGTGGCGTAGTGGTCTAAGCGATGGCTTGTGATCATTCGTCTGAGATGGGTCCGGGTTCGAGTCCCGGTGAGGCATGGGTGTTGTGTTTGTCTAACGGCGCTGGCTCTCTCCCTTCCCTGGAACCAGTGGCCGTACATTAGGGATGGGCGACTGCTTATAGTCCACTGAGTTGCGCACGGTGCTCGTTAAACCTCCAATAAAAAAATAGCCTGGACAGAGTGTAGTTCATAATTTTAATGTCCACTGCTTGTCTTGCTACACGACAGGCTGATGCTTAGGGACAGTGTGGTCGTGGTAAGAGAATGTCACAAAGGCACGGATAAGTCAAAGCACGATTCTAAAATGTGTCTACGTCATCAACTGACTATCCGCTCGGTGTCCTGTGTCCTTGATGCATAGTAACCTATATCCGCTCCGTGTCCTGCGTCCTCTTATGTATAGTATCGTTTTGAGATCGATCGGAGGCGCAGATGTTGGCGAGCGTTTTTTTTACCACTCATATAGAAACCTAAAATATGTTGTATACTTTTCACTTTAAGGTGATTGATATGCAGTCTTATTACTCCCATTGCAAACGAATGGATGCGAACAGCATCGGCCTTGTTTATTATTCATTGACATCACGAAAATCTGAAATTCACTAAGTTTTTTTAAACCAAATATGACCAGAGTATCTCAGGAACTTTAAAAAAATGTCAGGAAGTTGCATTCCTGAGATTTTCTACGTGAGATGTAACACGAAGAATTTCAGAGGTTCTAAGTTGGCTGATGTCCCGGTTAAGACAACTCCAGTACCTGAACTTTTCTCATGGTGTTGGTGCGTGATGTGCTGGAGTGCACTGAGAGGAGAGTCTATGCGGTGTCAGCTCATAAAGTTCAAACGTAAGAGGAAGTTGGGACACCCGAGGACAGTAATCTTGAGAGTAAGTTCATCAACTTTGCCGCTTTCTATGAGAGCTATGGGTACTTGAACATAAAGACAGGCCATATATCCCGAATCCCGTGAGATAGCTTTGATACCAGGTATATAGGCACTTGCTGTTGTGCATTAATGCAGCTGCTAGTGGGCCTTTTCTAGCACTGTCTCTATGCCTTTTTTAGCACGTCTTTTGTAAAAAAGATCGTGCTTATATTGAAATATTTTCTTTGCATTGGGAAGCTTGAAATGTGAGAACAATAATCCTTGCATTCTGGTTGTTTTCCAATGCACAACTTCGCCGCTAGAAGGCGTAAAAGCAGGTGATATCGAATTCAAAATATATTTTATTCCATATATTTGCTTCTAAATATCCGATAGGAAAGATTATTTTTCCTTTCGATGCCATTTGTAACGAAAACTATTTTAAATGCAGTTTCCTTTTCAAGTAATACATAGTTTTTCTGCTAGGGAGCGTAAAGATAAATTGCATTTCCCCCGATATCTCTGCTTCTAAATGTGCGATTAAAAAAATTCCATCTGAATCGGATACAGCTCTTGATGGGAAATGTTTTGAATATAATTTTCGGTAGAGAATATTTTGGCCACCAGGGGGATTAAGGGTATATTTCTGCTTCTAATGTATCTGCAGCAAAATCTGAGTGCCGCCCCGGTGGCGCAGTGGTCTAAGGCGCTGGCCTCTGATCATTTGTCCGTAAGGGGTCCGGGTTCGAATCCCGGTCAGGCATGGATGTTGTGTTTGTCTTACGGCACTGGCTCTCTCCCTTCCCTGGAACCAGTGACCCTAAATTAGGGACGGGCGACTGCTTATAGCCCGTTGAGTTGCTCACGGTGGTCGTTAAACCTCCAAACAAACAAACAAACAAACAAACAAAATCTGAGGGTCTGAAATCTCGATTTAAAGGATTTTTTCTTGGACCGATACCGCCCACCTCGGAAAACCTTTTGGGAACACCTTCTGCTTAAAATAGTTCATAGTTTTTCCGCCACGGGGCGTAGAAGTATATGTTACTTTTGTCGATATCTCTGCTTCTAAGAGTCTGATTCGAAAGATTCTTTCTCCATCGAGAGCGTTTCCGGTGCGAAATATTTCTCATATAATTTCAATGTTTTTTCTTAACACACAAATGTGCCACTAGAGGGTGTAAATTCACGTTTCCATTTGCAGCATGCTTGCAGTAATATCTGCCGGACCAAAAACGCGATTGAAAAAATTATTTTTCGATCAGATGCTACTAACTATGAACACATTTTGCGTGCATTTCCTTCACAAAATAATGCAAAATTTCGTCGCCGGGGAGCAAATGTTTAATCAGTTTTTCTCAATATCTCTGTTTCTAAATGTCCAATTTCAAAAAATGTTTTAACACCGAATACCATTTACCTGATGGAACACTTTAGAGTTGTATTTTATGAGTTTTGTAGTTCACAGTTCTGTCACTTTGTGGTGTTTTTGTACTTCTGTTTACAGCTGTATCTCCGCTTCTAAAAACCCTATTGAGAATTCTCTCTTTTCTGCATGCCATTCATTGCAACAGAGATGTGGAGCATCATCCTCTTTAAGTAACGCACAGATTTCCCTCTATGGGGTGTAAAGGTCAAAACCTTTTTCTCGATATCTCTGCTTCCGAGAGACGTATTTGATAAGTTATTTTGGTACTTACGTATTAAACCGAGGACCTCAGCAGAGACCGATTTTGACGCAAATCTAACCACGGCAAGTACACGTACAAGAGTGAAACAGTTTAATATGAAAAAAAGAAACATATACTGCCTAAATTACACATACAAAAGTCAACATATACTGCCTAAATTACACACACAAAAGTTAAACAGTTTAATATAAGAAAAAAGAAACATATACTGCCTAAATTACACATACAAAAATCAACATATACTGCCTATATTACACACACAAAAGTTAAACAGTTTAATAAAAAAAAAAAAAGAAAATTTACTGCCTACGAGATCCTTCGAACCAATTTCCAACACGCATACCTACTTTGCTCTTACAGCTTTTTACATTACACTGCCAATATTTAAATGAAAAGTATAATTTCATATTATGGCCATTCTTACATATACGCTGTCTTGGCAATATTCCTATACCCTGAAAAAACTCACTGCCTCTTCCTCAGTGTTAGGTAGATCCCAAATTTGCATATCCACAAAATGGCGGAAGCTTACTTACTTACACAGCATTAGCAATCAACGATTGAAGCACACAGAATGCGAAACAAACTAAAAAACGAGAAACAAAGAATCGGTTCCTCAGTATTAGGTACATCCCAAATTTTCGTCAGATTTCCACAAAATGGCGAAAGCTTACTTAATTAAACAGCATTAGCAATTAACGATAGAAGCACACAGAATGCGAAACGAACTAAAAACGAGAAACAAAGAATCGGTTCCTCAGTATTAGGTAAATTCCAAATTTTCATCATATTTCCACAAAATGGCGAAAGCTTACTTAATTAAACAGCATTAGCAATTAACGATAGAAGCACACAGAATGCGAAACGAACTAAAAAACGAGAAACAAAGAATCGGTTCCTCAGTTTTAGATAGATCCCAAATTTTCATCAAATTTCCACAAAATGGCGAAAGCTTACTTAATTAAACAGCATTAGCAATTAACGATAGAAGCACACAGAATGCGAAACGAACTAAGAACGAGAAACAAAGAATCGAATGATATATCAAATGAGCCGCCCCGGTGGCGCAGTGGTCTAAGGCGTTGGCCTCTGATCATTCGTCCGTAAGGGTCCGGGTTCGAATCCCGGTCAGGCATGGATGTTGTGTTTGTCTCATGGCACTGGCTCTCTCCCTTCCCTGGAACCAGTGACCCTAAATTAGGGACGGGCGACTGCTTATAGCCCATTGAGTTGCTCACGGTGGTCGTTAAACCTCCAGTGAAAAAAAAAAAAAAAAAAAAAAGATATATCAAATGAAGTTCTCGCGTGACGTCACGAGTCCATAACGAAGTTCGGAACAATGATCGACTTGATCGTCACGGGTCGCTGTTGAGGTCTCGGTTTAATACGTTAGTACCGTTATTTTTCCTTAGCATAGCTTTAGCCATGAAGATAACTTTTCACATATTTTCAACTTTTCTATTATGCAAAATTCTTCCGCTAGAACGGGTAGAAATAAATCGTGCTTCTTCTACATTTCTTGTTTTAACTCTTGATTTAAAAATGTCTTTGTCTCTGATATCTTCTTCCTGCTATGAGAAACTTTTTGTGCACCATTTGGTAATTTTCGAAACATAGTTTTTAGCCGCTGGTGAAAGTAAGTAGCTGTTTCTATTTCTGGATATTTTGTCGGTTGTAGAAATCCAGTTGATTTTTTTTTTTTTCTAACTGATTTCATTGACTTTGAATAATTTTGATAAATTTTATTCACGTCGGAAAGGATTCAAAAGACGTTTATTACAACCGAATATTCGGTGTCATCTTTCTTGCTAAATTTATTTATTTGAGAAGAAAAATGAAAATGAAAATATCGTCATTTGGGGACCCTTTCTGAATCGTGGAGCCCCACGGCTGGGCTTCCCTGTAAATCTGTTCCCAAAGCCAGGATTAAACATCAAGCCCCTCCCTAACAAGCTGAACAACTGTTTCATCTAGTGAGAACAAAGGTAAGAAAAAGAAGATACCTAGTAACATCTCATCCTTCGATTCCTCTGGCTCAGACACAGAAGATGACAGATTGGAGTCGTTATACACAAATCAGCGATATCCCCTTAACTGAGCTGCTTTGTGAACCTTGCAGTGCCATGAGCACTTCCATTTTTTTGAAGTGATGGGACAACACTTCCATTACTACAGGCTTTCTTGCCTTCTGCCATATGCCCCTCAGGCAGATCATCGTGTTGGCTCCAAGGACTTTAGAACAAGACTTCCACGGGTCTCTTAACCGTGAAGCCGCAAAGTGCGAGAATTTGATGTTGTTTACATGCTATTCATGCAGTTTCAGCTGTGTGTATTTTTGAATTGTGTAGTTTTTGGTTGCAGATTTTTTTATTTTTTGGAGGTTTAACGACCACCGTGAGCAACTCAGTGGGCTATAATAAGCAGTCGCCCGTCTCTAATTTAGGGCCACTGGTTCCAGGGAAGGGAGAGTGCCAGTGCCGTAAGACAAACACAACATCCATGTCTCAACGGTATTTCAACCCGCCGGACCCCTTTCGGACGAATGATCAGAAGCCATCGCTTAGACCACTGCGCTACCGGAGCGGCGTTGCAGAGATCGTGTTAACATCAAACCGAAATAGATTACACTTCAGCCGCCCCGGTGGCGCAGTGGTCTAAGGCGTTGGCCTCTGATCATTCGTCCGAAGGGGTCCGGGTTCGAATCCCGGTGAGGCATGGATGTTGTGTTTGTCTTACGGCACTGGCTCTCTCCCTTCCCTGGAACCAGTGACCCTAAATTAGGGACGGGCGACTGCTTATAGCCCATTGAGTTGCTCACGGTGGTCGTTAAACCTCCAATCAAAAAAAAAAAAAAAAAAAAAAAGATTACACTTCATACACGAGTAAAGTTTCCAATTTTAACGTTATATTTTGTTTTGAACTTGCACTAAAGTTTCAAGAATTTCAATTTAAAATAAAAATTGGAAGGTTGATCAAAATAATTAAGAATTTTATAAATCCAGCATTTTCTCACACATCGGCAGCAAGTTACGATGCAAAACTAGAAACATTTGGGACGAAAGAATGCGATTCGGCCAACACAAAATGCATTGCAATAGTCTTGGAAGTCACCAGCTTTCGCACTTTAACGGCCGCTGCTCTCAGTTTTAGGCTTCACACAAAGTAGTGCTGTTCTATTGACGAGAGCATCTCCAGATATCTTATTCTGACCTCCTCAGTTGGTCCATGTACTATAGCTACCCACTGTGGCGATTCGCCTTTTCATGCTTCTGCTTTTCTCTGTTTTCTGCGTCAATTTGCCCCTGGGTGAGTCTGTGAGTGTTGCAGATACGGAACGTTTAACAGAGAGAACGTTTGGTTTCATCTCTTCTTCTTTTTTGTGCAATTTGATGTACATAATTCGTTGTAATGCCAGAAAGGATTCAAGGTGTCGCATGGGAGAATTTTTACTTTCTTCCTCTTCTAAACGTTTGCTTAATACCGGCTGGTGGCGCAGTGGTCTCAGCTCTGGCTTATGATCATTCGTCCGTGAAGGGTCTGTGACGTACTACAGAGTGAAAACATGTGTCAAGACGACAAATCTGCAGCGAGACATTCTGTCCGCGTAGCTCAGTTGGGAGAGCGACTTACTCCGGAATGAGAAGACACGGTTTCGATGCCCGTCGCGGACAAACTAGTGTTTTCATAGGTCCAGGTTCGAATCCCGGTGTGTCATGGATGTTGTGTTTGTCTTACAGCACTGGCTCTCTCCCTTCCCTGGAACCAGTGACCCTAAATTAGGGAAGGGCGACTGCTTATAGCCCATTGAGTTGCTCACGGTGGTCGTTAAACCTTCAATAAAAAAAATGCCTCCTGAGAGATAGATCTATTCAACTATAGCTCGCGAACCTACCTGTACGTTTTCCTCAATAGATTCTTTTCTGGCGGTCAGTTGTCACGTGGCCCTAGACTTGGAATTCTTGTTTCTCGTATTTCTAGGTCCGAGTTCGAATCCTGCGGCAAGATCTAGATATTGTGTTTGTCGTTTCGGTTCTGGTTCTCTTCCTTCCCTAGAACCAGAGGCTCTAAATGAGGAATAGCAGACTCCTTCGCCTCAGATACGTCGAGGTCGTTAATCTTCCCCAAAACACCCATATGATATTCATGCATAATTTTGGGGGTTGCTTAATTAATTAGCCGCAAGGTGGAGCTTCCAAATAAGGTATGTAAATAAGTATAAATAGATCAAGTTGATAGAAGTAAATTAATTATTTAAATTGATTGTGCGTAAATTGTGCTAAATCGATTAAAAGGATTAACTGTTAGAACGTTTCGGAAATCATAATAAAGTGCTTGCTGATAGCCAGGAAACGTGAAGGGAGAGAAAAATGCCAGCGCAATGGTTGAGGGCAAATGCAGTTAGCAGTCCGAGGCAATAAACTAAACTTTTGAGGAGAGGCGGGGTGGGGGGTGGGGCGTCTTACCGACGATAAACTGTAAAAAGGAGACCGTTAAAAGCCTCGTGCTGGCTGCTGCTATCAGTCTGAAGAGAACGCTATTCCCTCTCTGCGGAGTTAACCGTGGCGGGACACAGAGGCCATTGACCCCCAGTTCTGCCCGAAACTGAGCACTTATCAATGACACGACGAAGGAATCTCGAAGTTAGGTCAGGGGCGCACCCAAGGGGTGTCCCCGGGTCCTGACTCCTCCCCCATGACGCCAAGTGTTTTGTGATATGCAGTGGCGCCCATATGAGCACTTTTAGGGAGGAGGGGGCTAAGAAAAATCCTTACCTCCATCAAGGCTGTCAAACATTTTAGTAAATGTACAAGATACTAAAATACAACAAAAAAAAAAAAAAAAAAAAAGAAGTTTGATAATTGCAATCAATCATTAATGTCTTATTATTATTATTATTATTATTATTATTTTTTTTGATTGGAGGTTTAACGACCACCGTGAGCAACTCAATGGGGTATAAGCAGTTGCCCGTCCCTAATTTAGGGTCACTGGTTCCAGGGAAAAGAGAGAGCCAGTGCCGTAAGACAAACACAACATCCATGCCTCACCGGGATTCGAACCCGGACCCCTTTCGGACGAATGATCAGAGGCCATCGCTTAGACCACTGCGCCCCCGGGGCGGCCTTATTATTTTAAAAAATGCTTTAAAAAAAAAAGGTTTCGTCTATTTTAGTGTTTTAAATTTATCAAACATTTAGCTACACCAACGGGGGCGGGGGCTGGACCCCTCTCCTCTTATGGGCGCCCTTGGTAATACGATTCCGACACGAGAGATTCCTAACCCTTTAACTGTTCTCTAATTTTCCTAATTGGTGAATTTCAATTTTCATAATTGCTGAAATCACGCAGTATAGAATTTGTTCTAAAACACATTCTCTGACGCTATAATATTGCAATTGATAAAATAATTACATTTGTGGTTAACTCCTTTTCTGAGATATGTATTTTTATTAAAAGAAAAACAACAATGAAAACACCAATTGCAGCTGGATAATTCATGAATGCAATGTATGAAATTCTTTCACAGATCAAAACATTTATTATAACAGTAACGTCGCGTAAGGACACATATATGAGCATTTTTACTTGCAGAGCCGCCCCCATTCTGAATTTCTGGGTGTGTCCCTGAGTTAGTTTATGTGATTTCGGCTAAAAGGGGTCAGACATAGAAATGTCTCAAACATGTCGTGCTCGGTCTCTGCATATTGCATCTACACTAAAAGCCTTTTGTAATAAATTAGACACGTACAAATTGTGAATCCCGGTAAACTCCCCCACCGGAAAATTCCCCACATTCAGTCAATTCCCGCACCTCGGAAAACTTCCCACCGGTAAATTCCACCACCTTTTTCAGTCAGGGACCGTGCACAAATGAATTTTACTCAAAATACGACTCAGAAAAGTGGGGGAATTTACCGGTGGGCGAATTTTCCGATGGGGGAGTTTTCCGACCGGTAAATTCCCCCACCTTTTTCAGTCAGGGACTGTGCACAAATGAATTTCACTCAAAATACGACTCATAAAGGTGGATGAATTTACCGGTCGGAAAACTCCCCATCGGAAAATTCCCCACCCTTTTGAGTCGTATTTTGAGTAAAATTCATTTGTGCACGGTCCCTGACTGAAAAAGATGGGAGAATTTACCGGTCGGAAAACTCCCCCATCGGAAAATTCCCCCACCGGTAAATTCCCCCACCTTTTTGAGTCGTATTTTGAGTAAAATTCATTTGTGCACGGTCCCTGATTGAAAAAGGTGGGGGAATTTACCGGTGGGGGAGTTTTCCGAGGTGGGGGAATTGACTGAAAGTTGGGGAATTTACCGGTGGGGGAGTTTACCGTTTATCACAAATTGTAGGTGAGAGCACAAGGAGGAAACGCTGAAAAGAAGCAGTCTCGTAACTGCTCTGGCACAGAGAGAGAGAGAGAGAGAGAGAGAGAGAGACTCGGTTGCAGGTCTTGGCGTGATCCTGCGTAGGTTTTGACGGGTCGGCGAAGTCAAGCCGACAGGGGAGCTGTTTGTTCCCGAGAAGCCAAGAAATATGCCGCCTGAGTGTAATGAAAGGAGAACCGCTTTCTGAGATCAAGTGAAGTTGGTCTGCTTCTACTGGGTATGGACGGAGAGTCCCGATCTAGAAACCAAGTGAAAAATGGTAGCCGCTTGGAGTTGCGTGACGGAGGACTTATTGGTGGCCAGTAATTTTCCACCGGGAAAGATGAAAAGATTCTTGATTCTTGGAAAGATGAAAAGATTCTTGATTCTTGGAAAGATGAAAAGATTCTTGATTCTTGGAAAGATGAAAAGATTTTTTTGTTAGGGCTAGTGCAAGTTCATTAAAACTCACGGCCACTGAAGATGTCCTCGACAAGGAGGATGACACGCGTCTGGGAGGAAGCACACAATGGAGTGTAAATATTTGTGTGGTTTTCATGTTTGTTGATGCCGTCCATTTATTTTCCTTCAGACCGAATGGACATTCTGGACTAGTAGGTGAATACTCCTGGAGTAGTCAATTATCCGACCATGCAACCTAGACACTGTAGTATGGAATTATAGTGGATTTTAATCTTCATGTTTTAATCTATCATCAGTTTTAACTATCAACTATAATATTTTAACCAACGTAGCGAATACCAACAGGTGATCATTGAACATTTCCGGCTTAGTGTTTGCAATGGACTACATGTGTTTATACTACAACACTGGACAACAGAAGAGCGGTGAGTGTTACACAATTGTTTTGTTCTGGGCTTTATGCAGTACTTTACAATTGTTGCAAGCTAGTTAATAAGTAACTCTAGTGAGTGGGCAGCTTGCGAATATGAAATTACATCAAAAAATGCTTCCGCATATTAGATGCAACTATAAATGACTTTTGAGTAGGAATGTTGATAACTATTTCCCCATCTCAACCATTGTTCATGTCTTCATCAGGTTTATTATTCTTGGTTCTTTTGTGATGTATTTAATGTATATATTCAATTGGAACCTATGCTTTGTGATTAAATTGTTTAGTATATGTGATCACCTTAGTTTGGTATAATGGCTGTACTTGATTTTTTTTTTTTAATTCGGGGTGTTCATTTAGCGCAAGGTTTAATATGGTATTCATCACAGACGTGTGTAACCAGTAACCAGGGGCGGATTGGCGGTCGCAAAAGAGACCGGGAAAATGTTTACAAATGGGCCCGTTGAGTTGTAGTTCTGCGGTACTATTGTATCACAACTGAAAATCACTTTTATTTATTTAAGAAACAAAACAAAAGATACAGTTGCTATGAAAACAGTGGCAAACTTTGGTACTGGTGGTGGTGGGGGGGGGGGTTGATGTTTAAAAAAAGGGTAAACGGTAAACTCCCCCACCAGAAAATTCCCCCACCGGTAAAACTCCCACCTTTTTCAATCAGGGACCGTGCACAAATGAATTTTACTCAAAATATGACTCAAAAAGGTGGGGGAATTTACCGGTGGGGGAATTTTCCGATGGGGGAATTTTCCGACCGGTAAATTCTCTCACCTTTTTCAATCAGGGACCGTGCACAAATTAATTTTACTCAAAATACGACTCAAAAAGTTGGGGGAATGTTCAGGAAAGAACAATAAGGTGGGATTTTTTTAATAATGCTGCATTTTTACTTAGGCATTAAATATTTCCATAACATGTCAAATTTGTAATATTTTTCTTTTACTTAATTAAATCATAGGCCCTACACCTCGGCCTTTTTAACAGCTTTTAAAAAATCCGCCGACTTCATATTCATAACGCTTACGTATCAAATCAAGTCAATAGCATTGCGCTTTTACTTAGGCACTAAATATTAATTCATAGGCCCTAGGCCTAGTCCTTTTTAAACAGTTTTTATTCTACCGATGTCATATTCATAAAGTTTACATCCCATGTTAGGTTAAGAGTATTGCGCTTTTACTTAGGCACTGACTAAATATTAATTCATAGGCCCCAGTCCTAGCCCCTTTTACCAGTTCTATCGTTGCCATATTCATAAAGTTTACATACCGCGTCAGGTTAATTGTTAATTATATTGCGCTTCTACTTATGCACCATACATTAATTAATAGGCCGTAGGCCTAAGCTTTTTTAACACTTTTTTCTTTGCCTATGTGATGCTCGCAAAGTTTACCAAAAAATCAAGTTAATAGCATTGC
The DNA here is from genome assembly GCA_039090855.1 of Macrothele yani. NCBI lineage: Eukaryota > Metazoa > Arthropoda > Arachnida > Araneae > Macrothelidae > Macrothele > Macrothele yani. Next base: position 104,090,186 of record CM077023.1, read on the forward strand.
GCTTTTACTTAGGCATTCAATATTAATTACTAGGCCAAAGGCCAATGAATTAATAACTAGTACCTAAGTAAAAGTGCAATATGATTAACTTCAGTTCATACAAAAACGTTATGAATATGACATCGTTAGAATAAAAACTTAAAAAGGCCTAAGCCAAGGGCCAGTGAAACAACATTTAGTACTTAAGTAAAAGCGGAATATTTATAAACTTGAATTGATATGTAAACGTTATGAATACGGCATTCGTAGAATAAAAACTACTAAAAAGGCCTAGGCCTATGGCCTCTGAATTGATATTTAGTGCCTAAGTAAAAGCACAATACTTTTAACCTGACTTGGTACGTAAACTTTGTGAATATGACATCGGCAGAATAAAAACTTCGACAAAGGCCTAGGCCTAGGCCTAAGGTCTATGAATTAATAGCTAGTGCCTAATAAAAAGCGCAATGTTATTATCTTGATTTAATACGTAAACGTTATGAATGTGACATGCGTAGAATAAAAACTGTTAAAAAGGCCTAGGGCCTATGAATTAATATTTTGCGCTTAAGAAAAATGGCAAAATTATTACCCTGATTTAACACGTAAACATTATATGAATATGACAGGGTTAGAATAAAAACTGTTAAAAAGGCCTAGGACTAGGGCCTATGAATTAATGTTTAGTGCCTAATAAAATGCGCAATGTTATAACCTTGATTTAATATGTAAACGTTACGAATATGACATCGGTAGAATGAAAACTGTTAAAAAGGCCTAGGCCTAGGGCCGATTAATTAATATTTAGTGCCTAAGTAAAAAAGCAATATTATTGCCTTGATTTAATACGTAAACGTTATGAACATGGCATCGCTTGAATGAAAACTGTTAAAAAGCTTTGGCCTAGGGCCTGTGGAATAATATTCAGTGCCCAAATAAAAGCGCGATTTGATGTATAAACGTTGGGAATATTACATCATTAGAATAAAAACTGAGGCATAATAATTAATATTTAGTGATAAATATTCCTACGCATGAGACATTGTAATTAATATTAATATTTCTGCGCATGATGAATAGTAATTAGTATTTAGTGCCTAGGTAATCAAAAGAGAAATATTAATAACTTGACATGAAAACATTCGACCTCATGCAATTAGAGTACATGTGAGAAGAACATGTCTCTTCCAACGGAGGAAAATTTAAAAAACCGGGCAAAAAGATGAACTACAAAATTCGAAGTATATTTTAAAACGCAATTGTTATTTCTCATCAGCAAATGAACTAGGAAACAGAAATATTCTTTTGATGAATATTAATATCTTTACAGATAAAATTCAGCCTGTGATTTTATAAAAACATCCGCAGAGAGTTATTTCCAAATGTCGGAAAACTCCCGAACATCGGAAAACTCCCGAACATCGGAAAATTCCCCACCTTTTTGAGTCGTATTTTGAGTAAAATTCATTTCTGCACGTTCCCTGATTGAAAAATGTGGGGGAATTTTCCGGTGGGGAAGTTTACCGGGATTCAAAAAAAGTACACTCATCATCCTTAAATTGAAGAGGGTGTTGCGGAAAAATTTTTCATCGGCCCATGCCAAGATTTTACTGCAGAAAAATTGTACTGCACTTTTTCTGTTGTGGACAATCACAGTTAGAAATTTCAAGATATTTAAATATCTTGGCAAACTCACTTAATCGATGTGGAAAAAGCGGATAACCAGGTTTAAATCACTAGTTTACTTAGTTATGTATGTAATTGCGCTGGAGAAGCTTCCAATTTTGGACACACTCAATATTTATATTTGTTTAAAATTTTCTCTTAAGAACGCTGAAGTAAGGACATTATTATTATTTTTTAAATTGCTGATACTATTCGTATGTGTTTCAATTACAAAACGTGCTTTTATGCTGCGGTTATGTATTGTAAAGACATCTTACTAAATAACGTAAACAAAACATTTTGCGACTTCATGTTAAAATGATATCTCCGTAAATGCCTTCATCTGCAGCATTTGTCAGTTATCACAAGGAGCGTAGGCTGCGTAGGTAGAACATTTCGGGGGAAAGGGATCTTATATAAACACCACCGCAAATAATCTTACAGTTATTTCAAAATAAGTTCTTGATATTATTAGCTTTCACTCTGAATTCTGTATTGTCATATAGTGGATAGTACATCCCATAATGACCATTATCTAGCATTGTTCTGCAACTTTATCAAACATGGGTGAGTATTTTAACCACTTTAACTAAAGTAGTGAAAAAAATTTAGCTCTGTTCAGCCCCTACCCCAATGCTGTTAACATACGTAGATTGTTGTGCCTCCCGATTTTTCCTGATGCCCTTCGAAACATTTCATGAAATGAATGGTCAAAGAAACTATAGAAATAGATAGACATCCCTTACCCACTCCGTAGTTGAGAAAGACATCGGTTAATTGCACGGGGAGGAAGGAGTGCAAGTTTGGAAGAGGAGATTTTTTTTAATGCCTAAACAGATTAATCATAGTTTCGGGCTCGTTCGGGCCCGGGCTGTATTTTGCAATATAAAATATAAAATTCGGACTCGGGTGGGCTAGGGCTCTTAAAATTGAACCCGAACTCAGCTCTTATGAGCACAGCACTAATGCCTCCTACAACCAAAGGGAGTAACATCAACTACCCCCCCCCTTCCTTGGGGAACATGTAGAACATCTTGTAAACACCCCCGCCCTCCCGCAACATACGGTACATACATTTTCGTTCCTCAGCTACTAAGTGAACCCAGAAGTTCGCAAACACACATGGCCTATCTATTGTAGTTGCCTAATGAGGGGATTTTTTCCCTAATTCAAAATAGAAGTTTGTTTTTTTTACCCCGCTTGTTATAATTACATTATGTGTATTTCGTTTAAGTGTTGTGGTTCAGTTGTGTGTTTAAAACAACTGAACTGAAAACATTTTTAAGAAAGTAAGAAAGAAAGAAAGAGACAAAATGTACGGAAGGGGCCGACCGGGAGATGTCCCGGTGGGCCAATCCGCCCATGTGTGTAACAGCAAAAAGTACTCCGGCGTGTCACTTCTTTATATAGGACAAACGTGTGGAACAGAAATGCAACGAATTTCTATTCGTCATAACTCTAACGTTTACTTCCACGTAATACAGCATTAAGAACAGCTTGTTCTTGAGCTAAATACTGTACATATGAAAAGATTCACCTGTGGCTAGTAAAACTGTCCGACCTAGGATTTCCTTGGACTGTATGTATGTAAATGAGCCTGAAATAAAGACAGTTTTATGGAAAGTTCTGGATGGAATGACGAACTGTTGAAAGTGCCGCCCCTGTGGCGCAGTGGTCTAAGCGATGGCCTCTGATCATTCGTCCGAACGGGGTCCGGGTTCGAATCCCGGTGAGGCATGGATGTTGTGTTTGTCTTACGGCACTGGCTCTCTCCCTTCCCTGGAACCAGTGACCCTAAATTAGGGACGGGCGACTGCTTATAGCCCATTGAGTTGCTCACGGTGGTCGTTAAACCTCCAATCAAAAAAAAAAGAACTGCTGAAAGCAGCGAGGATGCTATGTCGGCTGAGTTCCACATAGGACTGCCGAACGTAGAAGCTGTTCCACCCTTTTTCGTTTCGTCTGCTGAGGAGAAGGGAGGCCTGGGGGCCATGTGTGTGTGTGTGTTCGCACCCTCCCGGACAGCGGGGATTCAAAACCAGCCCAATTTCGTAAGACAACTGCGACCGTGTCCTGCGAATGTCATCTTGTGGAAACAAAGTATCGTCCATCGACGTATTTGTGTGTGTGTGCGTGTGTTTTGTGCTTCCGGTTTCGTGCTGTGTGGTCTTGCGTTATCGTGGTGGAGCTGTATGGAATGAATGTCTTTATCGCTTCTTCCTGATAACCACCATCAGCTTCTTAAGTGTTATAACTTAGGTTTCGCTGTTGATTGTGCGATGCCCATCCAGAAAGTCAATGAGAATAACGCCCTGTGTGTCCCAAAATATTGTTGTCATCCTTCTGTGTTGATCTGGCAGACTTGAAGTTTTTAGGACGTGAAGAACCTCTACGGCGCCATTTCTTGGATTGAACCTTACTCTCTGGGTCGTACACGTCTCGTCCCCAGTGACCACATTTTTGAAGTTTTATTCCTCAGCTTCAAATGCATCCAGGAGCTCTTGACACACCTCCACCCGTCTATACTCCGATTGTCGACTGTCAACTGCTTGGGAACCCACTTAGCACAAACCTTTTGATATCCCAAGTCAGAAATTAACGCTTTTGCAGAACCAAACGACACGTTCAATGCATCAGCAACATGCTGAACTGTGATGCGTCTGTCTCCTCGAATCAACTCATCAGCGACAGATGTTGACGGACGGCCACACCTCGGCTTATCTGCAATTTCGGTTTCTCCTTCTTAAAACTTCTTCACCCAACGCCGCACATTACTAATGTCCACAAAAGCGTTCCCATAAACATTTTTCAGCCGATTATGAATTTCCTTTGGTGCGCAACCCTCTTTCGCCAGAAATTCATTTACCACCCTTTGTTTTAGGCGCAGATCCATGGTTCTAAGCACTCAATCTGAAAAAGAAAAGCATACATTAGTGGGGTAATGTCTCCTCTATAAACAACATCGTGCAGGGACATTCACAGTCACTCTAATAGATCTAACATTACCGACACGAAGGCATTACTTTTTGATTGACCCTCGTGTTTGTTCGAACAGACACAAACTTTTTGCCCATTATCGCCGTCCCTTACGTTCACCAAATGCTCAAAAATGCAGAAATAACGTTCGGAACTGATGGTTTTTGCGAAGAAAGTAAAGTCTACAGCTACAATGAATGTGCGTTCCCAGGGAATGTTTTTTTAATGGTTTATCGGACCTGGTGGTACAAAGACATACAGGCAGACATAAACAGGAGACAGAAATTACACAGCAACAAGTACAAATCATACATGGTTGACAGCATGCCAAATGATCAATCTACACAGATATAGACAGTGTTGATCAGGTAAAACATTGTGAGCAAGTATACATCAAACATGGATTTTACAGTATGCTAAATGACCAATGTACACAGTGAGAGCAATTGAGAGCTAGCGCCGTAAGACAAACTCAACATCCATGCCTCACCGGGATTCAAACCCGGGCCCATCTAGGACGAATGATCAGAAGCCATCGCTTTGACTACTGCGCTACCGGGGCGGCCCAGGGAAATTACATTAGCTTCTAGTGAAGCGACTACACGCTTTATGTTTTAGACACAGTAAGTGACCTCATGAAACAGTACACTCACGGGGAAACTATTTTCTGAGAAGGAACATGATATTGACTGCAGGTTTTATCTTCAAAAAATGTGCAGCCTTCACAACAAATTTTGGTGCCCTTTTAACATATTCGTGACATAACACTTAATAAAATGATGCATAAATATTTTTGCTTTTCCTCTCTACGGGTAGGATATCCCAGCCCCCAGAAGTCGTACTAGAAAGATTCAATGATCTTTTTATGGATGGTAGCATGATCTCGATTTTTGTTTTGATTGGAAGTTTTTTTGTTTTTTTTTTAATTATTTATTGGACTTGCCTGACAGATACATTGACATACAGATTGAACTTGGTGGATGGATGGATTGAATTGGAAGTTTAACGACCACCGTGAGCAACTCAATGGGCTATAAGCAGTCGCCCGTCCCTAATTTAGGGTCACTGGTTCCAGGTAAGGGAGAGAGCCAGTGCCGTAAGACAAACACAACATCCACGCCTCACCGGGATTCGAACCCGGACCCTTTACGGACGAATGATCAGAGGCCATCGCTTAGACCACTGCGCCAACGGGGCTGCTGAACTTGGTGGACAGATATATACAGTATAGAGCATTCTGTGCTTTTTTTTAATTGGAGGTTTAACGACCACCGTGAGCAATTCAATGGGCTATAAGCAGTCGCCCGTCCCTAATTTAGGGTCACTGGTTCCAGGGAAGGGAGAGAGCCAGTGCCGTAAGACAAACACAACATCCATGCCTCACCGGGATTCGAACCCGGACCCCCTTTCGGACGAATGGTCAGAAGCTATCGCTTAGACCACTGCGCCAGCGGGATGGCATTCTGTGTTTCAACGACAGCAATGTACGTAGGTGAACGAGGAACTCAGCGAATAAATCTCCGAAAGACAAACACAAACAACCATGCCTTACTGGGATTCGAACCCACACCCCTCTGTTGGGTGAATGATCAGAAGCCATCGCTTAGACCACAGCGCCACCGGGGCGGCATCGAATTTCCAGTATCCCTTTCTTGCTTATATGGTGGGGTGTCTGCCCCTACCTGGATACCATGAAAGAAAGGATAACCAAGTTTTTTCAAAAGGCTGAACTGGAAAAATTAACCTTTTGTCAAAAAGTAAAAAAAAAATGTCGAGAATTTTCTAGCTCTGTTTGCGTGCTTGTTTTTCCTCCAGTTAGTATATACGTCTATCTGACTGTGGGCACGAAATTTCCGTTTCTAGAAACTAGACTGGTGGAATTCCTAATGTACTAAGTAGATGTAAGCATGACGAAAATTAGCAACGTCACCAAGAAGTGACGCTAGCCCCATACATTTTTACTGTGCCACCCAAAGATTCCGAGGTTTTTTTTTATAGGGTAGAGTCGATTATCAAAATTTATGAACCATCATACTACTTTTGAACTGATGTTGTCCGCTCTCCCGTTACACTGTTATGAATCTTGTAGTACGTTGCACCAAAAAGTGGTGCTACACCAACTACACCACCTTCCGGGACAAAGGTAAACCACTGTGTAGTGCAAGAAACACACAACAACACGGTGTAATGTGTGCAACTTCGCACCAGCCAGGTTGCACCAGTGGCGCAATCAGCGGGCTGGCCCAGGGGTCCGAACCTTCCCTGTGAGATGCCACTTGGTTCTTCGAAGTTTGTTATGGAATGTTTATTTTTATATACACTATATTGACAAAAGTCACCGGACACCTAGAAGAGAAACACAACATAGCATTTATTGACATACATTAGTACGGTGTCGGTCCACCTTTGGCCTTAATGTATGCACTGACCTTTCGAGACATGCTTTCGACAAGGTTTTGGAACACAGCGATAGGTATACGCTTCCACTCAGTACATAATGCTGCCGCTAACTGTTGCTTAGTAGTAGGCCTTGGTTCAAAACTTCTTATGCGGCGTTCTAATTCATCCCATAGGTGCTCTATGGGATTAAGATCAGGACTGTGCTGGCCAGTCCACATACGATACGGAATTATCGTCAAACCACGCCGTAACAGTCCTTGCTTTATGGCTCGGTGCATTATCCTGCTGGTACCAACAAGGCTCGGTTCCATAATATTGTCACAGAGTTGGTTGGGCATAATTGTCCAGAACATCGAAGTAGACGTGTTGGTTAACAGGTTTGTCCCCGATAACCAATGGGCCGGGACCATACCACGAAAAACACCCCTATACGTGTACACTGCAAGCTCCAAACTTGACCGTAGGAACAGTACACTGTGGTAAATAGCGTTCCCCCGGCTGCCGTCATACCCACACACTGCCATCAGACTGATGGATCGTGTATCTGGATTCATCAGTTCATAGGACCCGTTTCCATTGATCTACGGTCCATGATAAATGTTTTTTACACCATGCTAAATGACGAGCAGCATTCCGAGTGGAGATGAAAGGCTTATGTGCAGCCGCACGACCACGGTAACCCATGGAATGAAGTTCTCTGCGAATGGTACGTGTGCATACCGAGGTTCCAGCATTTTTACTCACCTGTACACTCAGGTCTTGTGCCGTACTCCGTCGATTAACTGTAACGACTCTCCTGAGGCTTCGACGTCCTCTATCACTGATTTTCTTTGGTTTGCCGGTACGTTTTGCTACTTCAGGCACGCCATGTGTCTTCCACGTATTCAGTACATCCAAAACAGTTGACTTGGGTATGTTTAAACGCCTCTCGGTTTCTGTTATGGACAACCCACTAATATGTATAACACCCAACAATCTTTCCTTTCTCAAAGCCAGTTCTCTCCCGCTGCGACATTTTCACTCAACCTCACAGTGCGATATGACCGCGGTCAGCCGCAGGCTTGTTTTTATACCGTTTGCAGGTGTACTGCGCATCTTAACAACGCAGCGGATCCGTTCATTTGCTTTTGAATTGATGTCCGGGTACTTTTGTCAATATATTGTATATTGCGTTTGTGTATGTTTTTAAATATATATTTTACGAATAATTGGAAGCGCATTTTAATATTGTGGAGATATTTTTATCGCTTTTCAGTACTTCGGGAGGTGTTTGTCCGGGGTATTTTTATTTGCATCTTCGATATTTTAGACCACCCCCATAAAGAAATCCTGGGTGCGCCACTGGGTTGCACCGTAACATGTTGCATAATTGAACTATGTTGTGAGTTTCATCCACCACACGATGGTTACCTTTACCACAAAAAATGGTGCAGCTGGTCTTGCACTACTTTTTAGTGCAACACTCCACAAAATTTTGAACAGTATACTTTGCTTCTATGCTATCCGTGACATTTAAGTCTAGCTACGTCACTGACTAAAATTCTCCAATTTGTTTCATCCCCAGAACCTTTCCGTCGGATAGCAGTAAATTACAGCACAGGAGGAAAAGGCACGCATCGTTGTCCGTTTCTGGACACGTTATCTGTGTTGTTTTGAAATTTTCAAGAATATTCCACTAAAATGTGTTATTCAAAATTTGTTTCTTCTTTCGCAAAAGGTGTCCTACAGTGCTAAGGACACTATTGCTGTCGAAAAGGGTTCACGGGTCTCAGTTTATATTATTTTATTGCTCTGAGAGTGAATGGTTAATGATCTTATGGCTTTATAACGTCAGACATCTCGTAAGGAGAGCATTCAAGCACCTAACTTTTTCTTACAACGTTAGGCTTTAATAAGGGATTTCTCACGATGAGTCGAAGTGGTGATGATGGACATTCAGTCACTTACCAGAGGTCCGTAAGCGGAAATGCACACATGCAAATAAATTGCTAACGAAGGAGTCTGTGAGGAGTGAAAGTGGACTAGGGGGATTGTAGCATGCCCATTTTCTCTTGGAAGAGAGATGACCCGAAAAGAATAGAGGCGTCGCGTGCGCATTTAGTTTGGATGGGATTTTGTGGAAATAAAACTATATATAATAACTTTCAAAGATTGTCTCTATCCACTGTGTGCTGGGCAAAGGTCTCACCAAATTTCTTCCACAACTTTCTTTTTTGAGCCAGTCTCCTCCATGTCAGTCCGACATGCTTCCAAATTTCATTCACCCATCTCCTAGGTCTTTTCCTGTCCCTTAGAATCCAGTCTACTATTTCAGTTGTCCAACGGTGATCAGTTTTTTACGCTTTCCAACCGTAGGTTGAAGAAGCGTATATGCTCCAGCTTTGTCCGTCCGTCCGCATGATAAATGGCGTAAAAATGGTTCGATTTCGATGAAATTTCAGTATGTAGTAGGGGACCACCTGGGGACGAACCCTATTGAAAATGGACGAAATGTGGTCAAAGGTCAGGACATAGGATTGCGATCCTTTCCATTGCCCTTATCCCATATTATTAAGGTGGAAGTCAAGTAATTTTGCTTCCTACACTTCCAATGGAAAAAGTTTTGTACACACTTCCTTCACAATTAATGTGCTCCCAAGGATGAAAATTTGAACATCGATTAAAAATAACTTCATATTATAACTTGGAAAACTTAATATGTTCTAAAACATAACCATAATCATATTAAAAATCAATAACTTTTCCTTTGGTTGTGTTGAAACCAGAGAAAAGATGGCGCGACCTGTACTTTGATGACGTCAGTGGGCAAAAAAATGTTAGATTGCATGATTACGGTTTAGAAAATATTAAGTATTCCAAGTTATGAAATGAAGCTATTTTAATCAATGTTCAAATTTTCATCCTTGTGAACGCATTAATTGTCCAGAAAAAAGATGGCGCGATCTGTGTTTTCATGACGTCAGTAGACAAACAAATGTTGAATTGCATAATTATGGTTATGTTTTAGAAAATATTAAGTATTGCAAGTTATACGTAAAATGAAGATATTTTAATCGATGTTCAAATTTTCATCCTTGGGAACGCATTAATTGTGAAGAAAATGTGTACAGAAGTTTTTCCATTGGAAGTCATCATCATCATCATCATTGTCAACCATTATCAATCCACTGCTGGACGAAGGTCTCCCCAAGTTTCCTCCACAACGGTCTGTCTTGTGCCAGTCTCCTCCATGTCACTCCCGCATACTTTCGAATTTCATCCACCCATCTTCCATGTGGTCTTCTTCTGGGTCTTTTCCTGTCCCTTGGAATCCAATCTAAAATTTCGGCTGTCCATCGATGGTCTGTTCTTCTGGCAGTATGTCCAGCCCATTGCCATTTCAGGGATTTAACTGTGATCATGATGTCTTCCACTCTTGTCATTTTTCGGATCCACGTGTTCCTCTTCTTATCTCTCCTGGTTACACCAAGCATGCACCTCTCCATGCTGCTTTGAGTTGTCTGCAGCCTTTGTATGTCTCTTTTAGCTAAGGTCCACGTCTCTGCACCATACGTAAGCACTGGAAGGATGCATTGATCAAACACTTTTCTTTTAAGACATAATGGCATATTGCTCTTGAAAATTATGCTGTTTCTTCCAAAAGCTCTCCAGGCAAGTTTTGTACGCCGATTAATTTCTTCACCAATGTGACCCTCACTTGATATCTGCTGTCCAGGATAAACGTACGTGTCTGTTATCTCCAGCTTTTCTCCATCAATCGATAAATCTTCATTTCTTGTAAAAGCATTGTACATCACTTTTGTCTTATGAAAGTTCATTTTTAATCCCACTTCTTTACTCTTGTCAGCAAGTTCCTGGATAATACTCTGTAGCTCTGATGGGGTAGTTGCAAAAATGACTATGTCATCAGCAAAACGAAGGTGGGTTAGATAATCTCCATTAATCTTTATCCCTTTGTTTTCCCAGTTCAGTGATTGAAAGACATTTTCCAATGTGGCATTAAAGAGCTTCGGAGATATGGTGTCACCTTGTTTCACTTCTTTTCCAATTTTTATGTGTGTTGTATTTTCAAACAGCCGAATCTTTGCACTTGCATTTTCATAGATGTTATTAATAATATTAATGTATGCATCTTCAATACCGCAGGATTTCAGAGCCATTGCAACTACTGATGGTTTCACCGAATCAAAGGCTTTTTCATAATCGATAAAAGCCATGCACAATGGAAGCTCATATTCCCTCGCTCTTTCAATTAGTTCTCTCAGTACGTGGATATGATCTATTGTGCTGTAGCCACTCCTGAATCCAGCTTGTTCTCTCGGTTGAGCCATGTCCAGTGTCACCTTCAAGCGGTGTGAAAGAACTTTAGTGAAGATTTTATAAACCACTGATAGGAGGCTGATAGGTCTGTAGTTCCTGAGATCCTCAATGTCACCTTTTTAATGTAGCAAGATCATTGTAGCGTTGTTCCAATCCTCAGGAATTTTCCCTTCATTAAGGCATCGAGTGAAAATTTGGGCGAGTACTGTTTCGATTTCTCCACTTGCTTCTTGTATGATGTCTACAGTAATTCCATCTTCTCCTGGAGCTTTTCCCCGCTTCATGATTGCATGTGCAACTTCTGCTGGAAGGACTGGAAGAACTCTGGTACTGGTACCTTTCATGATGTCTGGAGTACATGTATCATCCCTTTCATATAATTTGGAGTAGAAATCTTTCACTCTTGTCAAAATTTCGCCTCTATTTCTTGTTACAGAACCATCTTCTTTTCTCAGTGCCATAATCTGTTTTTTCCCCTTACTGAGATGTCCCTTTGCTATCTTTAGGCTTTGATTGTTTTCAATTGCTTTCCTTACTAGTTCACAGTTGAATTTCCTTACGTCTTCAGTGATACTTTTTCGTACTGTCTTGCATAGCTCTATATATTCCACTTTGGAAGTCACATCTTCTTTAGTTGTCCGCGTCACTCTTCTTTTTTGCATCAACATTTTGGTTTTTCCTGATAATTTGTTCACATGCAATTTGTTCTTAGACCCAGCTAATTTTGTTGCTGTTTCCATAAGAGCTTTGGTTACTTTTCTGTTAACTTCAGAAATATCCACTTCTTCCGATGTTAGGCCTTCTAAAGCAGAGAATCTGTTCTTCAGTTCCAATTTGAAGGTATTATGGTGTTTTTTAAGGTTGGTTATGTCAATACATTTTGTTTGTCTTATGAGCTTGCTACGTTCGAGTTTAGTGTTGAGGTGCATCTTACATCTCACCAATCTATGGTCACTGCCTGTGTTGAACTTGTTTAGCACACTGTAGTCTTCGATGACGAATTTTTTGTTACACATAATAAAATCAATTTCACTTGTCGTCCCATTTGGATGTCTCCATGTCCATTTCCTGTGTGGCTTTTTCTTGAAAAAGGAGTTCAAGATGAAAAACCCTTCTGCCTCTGCAAACTCTACGAGAGTATTTCCACGCTGGTTTCTGTTACCGTGACCGAATTTACCTACTGAAGTTTCATTCTGTTGCCGTTGCCCTATTTTTGCATTGAAATCTCCCATAATTATCTTCAAGTGCTGCTTACCTTTATTATTTAGATCACGAATTTTCTCATAAAATTCTTCAATTTCTTCTTCAGCATGACTTGTGGTGGGTGCATAAGTTTGAATAATCTGAGCCTGGTATCTTCTCGAGAGTTGGATAACGAGTCGTGCAGCTCTGTCAGAGGAACTTTCAACTTCTACCACTTTATCCTTCAGTTTCTTGTTTATTATAAATCCAACACCACTAGTTCTGCCAGTATCTGTCCCACGATAGTAGAAGAGATGTCCACTTTTCAGTTCGATGAGATCTTCTCCTTTTCTCCTTACCTCACTTAGCCCGACGATGTCCCACTTGATCCTTTGTAGTTCCTCTTCCAATTCAAGAAGCCTTGAATCAGAAGATAAGGAGCGTCCGTTGTAGGTAGCCAAGGTCAGCATCAGATGGCAGCCTAGTCCGGTCCTCCGGGGATTCTTAGCACCCTCTGCCTTCATGTCGCACTGGCCGCTGCCTTGGCCAGGTACATTCCAGCTGCCGGAGACTGAGGGCCAAGATTTAAGTTGTGGAGTCATTTTGGAGGGGTTTGGCCATAACTCACCACGCTGGCCAAGCGGGTTGGTGAGTGTGGGATAGCATTTCCTCTAATCCCGATGGTATAGTTATACCGCTATTGGCGGTCGTCAGAGCCCCTTTAGTGGGAACAGGATGTACCACGAGAAGGCGGGGTTGACATTTGTCAAGGAGAGGCTGTGATGTTACGCATCACCTGACCTTACATCCCCCATTGGAAGTATAGGAAGCAAAATTACTTGACGTCCACCTTAAAGTAGCAATTCTTGTATGTTTGTATGTACATTTTATTTTGAAAACAGCCCTAAGAATTTTGATGAAAGTCGTTAACCTACCGTTTTCTGGTACTAGAAATCGATTTAGCTTGATCTCGACTTTAGGAGAATTCGTTTGGTGGGTTAAATAACCACCCCGAATTATAATGTTTTTAGTGATGGCGTTGTTCCATTATTCCATTAATGTTACCAATGCTTAGACATCTTATGACGTCACAATCTCGCCGCGTTTGAGAATGTTGGCGCGCGGTCACGCCATCTGTCTCATTACGTCACGCGTTGTGTGTGGATCCTATTAAAGTTTTATGACGTCACACTCTTGCGGCGAGCGATGGTCGCGATTCCCATCTGCCTCATTACGTCACGCGTTGTGTGATTGTGTCCGTCCGCACAATAACTCGCGTAACAATCGTTCGATTTCGATGAAATTTTAGTATCTGGTAGGGGATCACCTGGGAAGGTACCCTATTTAAAGTGAACGAAATGGGGTCAAAGGTCAGTACACGAGCGGGATCCATTCCACTGCTGTTATGCGTCATAACTAACGTAAAAAAGTTTCAATTTCGATGAAATTTTAGTGTGTGGTAGAAAACCACCAGGCGACAAACCTTATTGAAAATGGGCGAAATGGGGTCAAAGGTCAGGACATAGAAGCGGAATCACTTCCATCGCCATTATGCGTCATAACTTACGTAAAAAGGCTTCGATTTGGATGAAATGTTAGTATGTTGTAGGGGTCTGCCTGGGGACGAATTCTATTGAAAATGGGCGAAATGGGGTCAAAGGTTAGGACACAGCAGCGGGATCTATTCCATAGCCCTTATGCATCATAACTTACGTAAAAATGCTTCGATTGCGACAAAACTTTATCATGTTATTTCTTAGGTATACCAAACCGGTTCTGTTGAATATCATCAAAATGGAATCAAAGGTCAGGGCACAGGACCGAGATTTATTCCACAGCCATTATTCTCATAACTTGAGTAATGATTTCTGGTATGTTGGAAAGCGTATTATAATCATTGCATGATTTCACTAACTTGTTTTAGCAATATATTCAGCCTATTCCCATTTCAGGGATTTTATCTTGATTATGATGTCATCAACATTCCTGTCATTTTCCTGATCCATGAGTTCCTCTTCCTCTCCTACCTGGTTGTGCCAATCACGCACCTCTCCAGGCTTCTTTTTTTCAGTAGTTTGTAGAATGGGGATGTCTTCTTCAAGACCATGTCTCTGATCCATAAGTAAGAACTAGAAGGATGCACTGCTGAAACATTTTTCTTCTAAGACTCTTGAAAATTGTATTGTTTCTTCCAAATGCTCTCCAGTGTCTAGTTCCCCTGACACGGACATCATGACAGACAGAAACAAGTGACTAAAACATCGTCCCTCTCCTTTCTTAGGTTCGTCGCTGTTGTTACAGCCCTTAAAATAGGTCAGAAAGGATTAGTGTCAATCATTCACCTAAATGACCACTGTGAATAAAAAAGCTAAGGGGAGAGCAGCGCTTTCTGATGTGCAGGTTTACTCCTTCCAGTCTCATCCTACCTACTTGTTAGATAGCAAATACATTCGTTAGAGCTGATTTCAATCCATTATGCTTCCCCGAGTTAATTCGTTCTAGCCGGTTAAAGGGTTACACTTATTCCCCTCACTTACTTATGCACTAGCTTCAATCGAAAACACAGCGAAAATGAGAAGAAAAAAAAGCAACTCATGACACAACGCTTTATTGAATTGCTCCACACAACTGCCATTCGCCGCCCCGGTGGCGCAGTGGTCTAAGGCGATGGCCTCTGGTCATTCGTCCGAACGGGCTCCGTTTTCGAATCCCGGTGAGGCATGGATGTTGTGTTTGTCTTACGGCACTGGCTCTCTCCCTTCCCTGGAACCAGTGACCCTAAATTAGGGACGGGCGACTGCTTATAGCCCATTGAGTTGCTCACGGTGGTCGTTAAACCTCCAATCAAAAAAAAAAAAAAAACTGCCATTCTATGCCAACTCCTCCCGGATGCTTATCTGACCGCGGGTGCTATATTACTCCTCCCGGATGCTTATCCGACTCCGGGTGCTCTATTACTCCTCCCGGGTGCTTGACTTGAAGGCGGTAAGATGCAAAGTTTGGAGGAGGACTCTCCATTCTCCGTAGAATGGTCTGAGATTTCTTTGAGACCGAGATGGAACAAGGAGAGAGAAGCAGACGTCTGGGAGCAGAAAAATATCAATGGGTAAATGATAAGGAGAATGTATGGGAAGTAATATACAGAGGGTGAGTCGAAAGTTGTGCAATATTTGGATCCCTTTATGTCTTCATATGTATTTTTACTACGAAAGCTGAGCTGACTAGCATTCAAAGTATAGGCCATCGTGTTGCACCGTCTTTAGCCATCTGTCTGCCAGTTCTTCGATTCCACAGAGGGTGAGTCGAAAGTTTTGCAATATTTGGATCCCTTTATGCCTTCATATGTACCTTTACGACGAAAGCTGACTATCATTCAAAGTATAGGCCATCGTGTTGCACCGTCTTTAGCCGTCTGTCTGCCAGTTCTTCGATTCTACAGAGGGTGAGTCGAAAGTTTTGCAATATTTGGATCCCTTTATGCAGTGGCGGCTCGTCGTAAGCTGAGATGGGTGGGATGCATCTCAATTTTGTAGATATCACGATACCACTTCGAAAGCTAAGTTACTGCGCCTGTGCTGATGCTGTCCGTTTAATAATAATAATAATAATAATAATAATAACAATAACAATAATATATATATATACTGATCGAAAGTGCATTTTTTTACAAGAAATTAATATTTAGATTTTATATTTAGCGATTGATGGGGAAAATGTAAAGGTACCGATACCTAAATTAGGCGACAGATATTAAGCGATGGCCACATTGTCACATTTATGAAGAAAATAATCGACCTATAAAACTTCGTCGGATACATTATTTCTTAAAAAGAAACTGATTAATCAGTGCATCCTTCCAGTTCTTACGCATGGAGCACAGACATGGACCTCAACTAAAATAGACAGACAGACGTTGCAGACAACTGAAAGAAACATGTACAGATGCATGTTTGTTGTTACCTGGAATGATACAAATAGGAACTCGTGGATTGGGAAAATGACAAGAGTGGAAGACATGGTCAAAATTCCTGAAATTGCAACGGGATGGACATATTGCTAGAAGAAAGAACCACCGACGGAGAGTTGAAATATTGAACTGGATAGCAAGGGAAAAAACAATATCCAGAAGATGACAAGAGGGAGATGGGTACATGAAATTCGAAAGCATGAAAAAAACTGTCTCAAGGCAGACTGTTGTGGAAGAAGAAACTTGGAGACTTTCATCCAGTAGTGGATTGATAGTGGTTGCAAATTATATACGTATACATATAAGTACGTATATATATAAGGACAAAAAATTAATTCGTGTGCCTGTGGTAGCAGAGAAACACTCAAGGTCATGTACGCGTTCTCAAGTGTCTCTTTTTTTTTTTTTTTTTTTCTAACTGGAGGTTTAACGACCACCGTGAGCAACTCAATGGGCTATAAGCAGTCGCCCGTCCCTAATTTAGGGTCACTGGTTCCAGGGAAGGGAAAGAGCCAGTGCCGTAAGACAAACACACCATCCATGCCTCACCGGGATTCGAACCCGGACCCCGTTCGGACGAATGATCAGAGGCCATCGCTTAGACCACTGCGCCACCGGGGAGGCTCTCAAGTGTCTCATTGTTTCCCCTAGAAATATGACAATTAATATTTTTTCTTCTGATACACTCCCTTTGAAACTTCGACTTGATACCGACCACTGCAACTTGGACGGCGATGAAAAACATTTTGTGGAATTTTGCAGGATCTGCCAGAATTCCGCGATGAGTTGTTATTGCGATACTCACACACCGGCATTCTCTTTAATAAAAACGGATTGCAAACATATTCAGTCTAGTTTTAATTCTGAAGCCATCATGATAACAATTTAGTGTAGAAAAATTTGTTTTCCAAAATTTACCAACTTCGTAAATTTTCTAAACAATGATATCTGATTAAATGTTCTTTTCAAAGTAATTAAGTACACTACCTCAATTGAAATGCGCAGCTGATTTTTGGGAGGGAGGGGGATGCAGCAGAAAAATAAAATGTATCCAGTGGAGTGACTTTAATGATTTTTGGTGAATAAAAATTAACGTGAGTTTAAAAGCGAAAATTTCTCTGTGCTTGGTAAGTGAAGAAATCAATCTTGTGCAATTATTTCGCTGCAGAAATTAGTATCTCTTTTTTTTTTTTTTTTCAATTTATCCAATACTGAACTCTATTTTTAATCGCAACTTGTTCACATGTCCATTTTGACCAGAAGAGAAAATATAAGTAAAACTTTTTTTGCAAAAGTCCCGGCAACTGAGTATTTGTTATTAGATGGGAGCTTAATGTTGTTAGAATTATTACGTTGAATAAAAGCAGGAACAAACCAAAAATTGGAAGAAAAAAAACCCCAGGTTGAGTAATACATTCAAACGTACTTTATTTAATACTTTATTTCAACATTCGTCGTTATTTTTAATTCATTCCCCTATTTTATGTCTTATTCGGAAGCACAAGAACCGTATTAATCAACAAAGCACACAGGCCCGGCGATGCATTCCCACCCCCAACGAGAGACTGCATTCGCGAGCAACCCTGCTAGCGAGAGCTGCCATGAATGTAGTCCCCAGGGAAGTTTTATTCAAAGGAAACGAACTGATGTGGGAATAGGCAGAGCATCCCACATGAGTTGGTTTCAATAGCCGTCAGGGCTGCGAGAAGCGCAGTCCGTAACGTTCTTCCCGCTCCCCCTGGTGTTATGCAGGAAAAACTTCCAGTTGAGTTCAGAAAACTGCAGTCGTGGCATTATGCTGGGAAAACTTACAGCGGTGTTCACAAAACTTTTCTCTCTTGGTACGGCATGAAAAAAACTGCATTGGGTAGGGGGCTGCAGCCCCACAGCCCCATAGCAGGAGCTGCCCCTGCCTTTATGTCTTCATATGTACCTTTACGACGAAAGCTGACTATCATTCAAAGTATAGTCCATCGTGTTGCACCGTCTTTAGCCATTTGTCTGCCAGTTCTTCGATTCTACAGAGGGTGAGTCGAAAGTTTTGCAATATTTGGATCCCTTTATGTCTTCATATGTACCTTTACGACGAAAGCTGACTATCATTCAAAGTATAGTCCATCGTGTTGCACCGTCTTTAGCCATCTGCCTGACAGTTCTTCGATTCTACAGAGGGTGAGTCGAAAGTTTTGCAATATTTGGATCCCTTTATGTCTTCATATGTACCTTTACGACGAAAGCTGACTAGCATTCAAAGTATAGGCCACTGTGTTGCACCGTCTTTAGCCATCTGCCTGCCAGTTTTTTGATTTCGCGGCGGTGCCAGTTCTTGTCTTTCCAGGCGAAGCACTCCTTCACCCCAGCTGCCACCTTCTCCTGGTTGTTGAAATGCCGCCCGCGAAGGAAGTGGGCAATGGACCGGAACAAGTAATAATCCGACGGGGCAAGGTCCGGACTACATACTGGGTGTGGCATCAGTGCGCTGCCCTCAAGTTCATGAAGTTTTGCCCGGGTCGTACGCGCGGTATGAGGCCGAGCGTTGTCCTCCTGTAGGTGAGCGCGTTTTCTGTTCACCAGTACCGAGTACTTCTCCTCCAAAACGGCATACATCCGCTCCAGCTGTTCAGAGTAGAGGTTGGCGTTGATGGTCCGACCGTCTGGAACAAATTCGTAATGGATTATCCCCTCGAAATTCCACCAGACGCAGAGCATCACCTTATGCTCGAAGCGCCCACGTTTGGAAACAGGTTCTGGAAGCTGGCCCGGGCTTATCCACTGTCTTTGTGTGTTAGGATTGCGGAAATTGACCCACTTTTCGTCGCACGTAACAATTCTCTTGATGAAACGTACATCGCGCGGGATTTCTAGGAATTTCGTGCACGCTTCCACTAGGCGGTTTGCTTCAGGTGGCGTCAGTTCGTGAGGAACAATGCGGCAGCTCCTGTAGACCTTGCCGAGGTCCTGAAGGTCACAAACCACGGTGGTCTGTGATATGCCCAGCTCGCCTGATAATCTCCGAGTGCTGGTTGTCGGATTTGCCTCTACGGCCTGGCGCACGGCCTCCGAATCCACGGTACGCTGCCTACCTGACCTTGGCTGATCGTCGAGGTTTCTGTCACCTGAGCGAAATTTCTTGAACCGTCTGCTTGCGGTGCTGTGGTCCACGGAACCTTCCCCTTTTGCATGACAAATGTTTCGTGTTGCTTGAGCAGCTTTATGGCCGAGTTCAAATTCGTAAAGCAAAAGTTCACTAATTAGCCGGTTGTGGCTGTTCGTCTTTTAGGAGTCCAACCACTGACAGAACAACGACATGCAATGATGTTCACAGCAATGACTACCACTTTATATCCCTTTCGACTGACTGCAGTGCACGACTTGAACTAGTTTAAACACGTGACATACGCGCCGCAGCACATGCGTTTATGCAAATGTTGCAAAACTTTCGAATCACCCTCTGTGAAAGCAGGACAAGTGGAAAACGTGACCTTTTCCATATACAGCATTAAATAAAGAGTACCAATGCAAAAGAGCCAGTCGTTATATAACTGATAACCTATTTATTTCATTATCTGAGAAAAACGGAGTGAAAACCCTTTAACTTCTGAATTCTCTTATAAGCGAAGGTCTGACGTACCTATACGACCGGGTACTAAAGCAAACACAGTGTACTAGTCCTGTAACAACGGTAGTGACTTAATTACATCCAACAAGTCGTTCTTTAAATCGCCGTCAGTTTTCAAAGATACCATAACTATAAAATCAGTACCTCTTATTGATACCTTCATATTAAATAAAAGCAGTTTTGATTATCAGGCTTCTGAGTATTTATTGAGGTAATTATGTAAGTATACTTATTGTAATTGAATCCTCTCTAAATAATCTTACGCACGTGTAAACTTGGAAAAGAGGGGAGCCGCCCCGGTGGCGCAGTGGTCTAAGCGATGGCCTCTGATCATTCGTCCGAACGGGGTCCGGGTTCGAATCCCGGTGAGGCATGGATGTTGTGTTTGTCTTACGGCACTGGCTCTTTCCCTTCGCTGGAACCAGTGACCCTAAATTAGGGACGGGCGACTGCTTATAGCCCATTGAGTTGCTCACGGTGGTCGTTAAACCTCCAACCAAAAAAAAAAAAAAAAAAGGGGGGGGGGAGGAGTAAGCAATTTTGAAACTGTGGAGAATTAAACAATAATAAATATTGGGGGCAATACGCCCTGTATTTATTAACTGAGCCGCCCAGTGGCGCAGTGGTCTAAACGCTGGCTTGTGACCATTCGTGCGATATGAATCAGGGTTCGAATCCTGTGAGGCATGGATGTTGTTTTTGTCCTACGGCACTGGCTCTCTCCCTTCGCTGGAGCCAGTGGCCATAAATTAGGGATGGGAGACTGCCTATAACCCACTGAGTTGCTCACAGTAGTCGTTAAACCTCCAATCAAAACAAATAAAATATGACACACAACAGTTTACCAGCTTCTATCAGCTGGTGGTGCAGTGGTCTAAGGTGCTGGCTTGTGACTATTCGCCCTAGTTGGCTCTGGGTTCGTAACCCGGTGAGGCATGGATGTTTGAGTTTGTCTTTCGGCACTGACTCTCAATATGTTACTTGTCAAACACTGATTATCTGTGTACATTGGTTATTTAGCATACTGTAAAACCATGTTTGATGTGTACTTGTTCATAATGTGTTACTTGATCAACACTGGCTCTCTGTGTACATTGGTCATTTAGCAGACTGTAAAACCATGTTTGATGTGTACTTGTTCATAATGTGTTACTTGATCAACACTGGCTCTCTGTGTACATTGGTCATTTAGCATACTGTAAAACCATGTTTGATGTGTACTTGTTCATAATGTGTTACTTGATCAACACTGGCTCTCTGTGTACATTGGTCATTTAGCACACTGTAAAACCATGTTTGATGTGTACTTGTTCATAATGTGTTACTTGTTCAACACTGGTTCTCTGTGTACATTGGTCATTTAGCATACTGTAAAACCATGTTTGATGTGTACTTGTTCATAATGTGTTACTTGATCAACACTGGCTCTCTGTGTACATTGGTCATTTAGCAGACTGTAAAACCATGTTTGATGTGTACTTGTTCATAATGTGTTACTTGATCAACACTGGCTCTCTGTGTACATTGGTCATTTAGCATACTGTAAAACCATGTTTGATGTGTACTTGTTCATAATGTGTTACTTGATCAACACTGGCTCTCTGTGTACATTGGTCATTTAGCATACTGTAAAACCATGTTTGATGTGTACTTGTTCATAATGTGTTACTTGATCAACACTGGCTCTCTGTGTACATTGGTCATTTAGCATACTGTAAAACCATGTTTGATGTGTACTTGTTCATAATGTGTTACTTGATCAACACTGGCGCTCTGTGTACATGGGTCATTTAGCATACTGTAAAACCATGTTTGATGTGTACTTTGTTCATAATGTGTTACTTGATCAACACTGGCTCTCTGGGTACATTGGTCATTTAGCATACTGTAAAAACCATGTTTGATATGTACTCGTTGATGTGAAACATCTGCATCCTGTCTATGTCTGCCGGTTTGTCATGTCTCTGTACCACCAGGTCCAATAAATCATTGAAAAAAAAACACCTCCAATCAAAAAAACAAAAACAATGTTATTCATTGAGTTGAGGGCGGTGCATAAAATCTCAAGCCACCAGTTCTGGCGCTCCTGCATTTTGGAGGATACAAAAGCAGGTAGCTGCAGTACATTTTTCGTTAAGGAGATCGTACATTCAGATTCCAGTGACAGATTCATGTACCGTACGTCCATTTCCAACTGTGCATTGTGTACTTAAAACTCCCTTATAGTTGTGGTCGAAAATGTCTATATTAAATCCATGCAAAAAGCTCAGTTAGTAAATTCTACGTATCATTTTCTTTAATCGTATTTTTCTAGAAGACTTATTTGGCAATAGAAGTGTCCCTCTCTTTTTTTTTTTTTTTTTTTTTTTTTTATTTTGCTAGTGTTTCCCAGTAGTAACTAGAAACACGGATCATGTTCTGTCTCAGCCTTCAGACGTACACAAAGTCGCCCTCAAGCTTTAGAGAAGTAATTTTGAAACGTGCGAACTGTCTGTTGTCACTTGGTTCACAATGTCGCCATAACATTGGATCTGATTTCCAGTTCTCTGTTGGCCGAACGAGAGGGTCCAACAAGGGTGACCTACACTGGATGCTGGAATGCCGATCCGTTCTCACGTGGGAGAAAAAACACCTCCTCCAATCACCAGGCTGGGAATTTGGTGTTATCTTACTCGTTAGAAGGTAAAAGATGGGTTCTCCTTATTATTTTTTTTAATTGGAATCTGCCGGTTCTCATGTTTTAATAAATCTTTAATTCGTGTGTGCGGACCAGTTTCTATGTAAAAACAAAGTGTAAGCACACCGTACCAAGAAAAAAGCCTATCCATTCGTTTTAACAGCAATAAAAGATGTGTTAGTGAAGGTACTGTATTTAGTTTTTTCTTTGTTAGACGTATTTCGAAGACACTTTCTTAAGACTTTGGACTAGGATTGGTTTTATAATGGAGAAAGGATAGCCTTATATAGTTCATTTTACTTGGTGCTACGATTCAAGGGATATATACTAGTGGGTAAGCCTGTCTCAGCCAAACTGGAGGTGATTTAAAAGAAATAAATAAATAAACAATGCAGGAAAAAAGAAAGAAGAGGAAAAAAGATGCATTTGTTTTTTATTTCTTTATTTTTAACGTTTGTCCAAGCAAAGAGAGAAACAAGATTGCAATTTAAAGCTTGTTTGCTGGCTTGTATACAATTAATGAAATAAAGTGAACGAAACCCGATTTTATCAATTTCGAAAAATTCAAGATCCCCCAATTACCAAATTCCTGAAAATGGAAAAGGCAACGCATGACTGTCCGTGACGAAACAAAATATTTTTGTAATGAGTGGTATATGGTCGAAAAGAAAAAGGAATTACTTCATTCGGGGTATTTTTTTTTTTTTTCGATTGGAGGTTTAACCACCACCGTGAGCAACTCAAATGGGCTATAAGCAGTCGCCCGTCCCTAAATTAGGGTCACTGGTTCCAGGGAAGGGAGGGAGCCAGTGCCGTAAGACAAACACAACATCCATGGTTCATCGAGATTCGAACCCGGACCCCTTTCGGACGAATGATCAGAGGCCACATCGCTTAGACCACTGCTTCATCGGGGGGGGGGGGGGGGGGGCACTCAGGTTTTTAGCCTCGCAGATACGGCTGCAAGTTTGTTGCAAACAGAAATATACACTTGCGCTCACTATTTGTAAAAGAAATTTGGAAACTACTTGTAAAATATTTCTCACGAGGAACTCTGTCCTACAAAAAAGCCTCCATTAGTTTTTAATTTTTCAAATCGTACTATTAGAAGCACAGATATCAATTAAAACAGGATACATGTCTACTTCCCTGGCGGAAAACCACTGCATTATTACAAGAATTTCCCGCCTGCGCGGTATCTGACTGAAAAATAATTTCTTCAATAGAGTTTTGTTGGAGCGCAGATACTGCTGTGAACAAATCGGAAACAGAAGTATGCGCTTACACCCCCTAGTGACAAAATTATTCGTTACAAAAAATAGAAATTATAAGAAACATTTGTTCTCCATACGCTATTCGACGCAAATTTTTTTTCTCAAATCGGACTTTTAGAAGCAGAGATATTGAGGAAAATGAACTGCACATTTAGCTGGAAAACTATGCATTATTTGAAGAAGAAATTATATGCAAAATAGTCATAATTCTAAAAGGTGCCGAACGAAAGAAATGCTGTTTCAATCTGTTTTTTAGAAGCAATGATATGGAATAAAATACAGGGCTGCCAAAAAGTTACTTTACCAATTGAACGAGCTCCAGGGATGGCTGTAATGGATGGATGGAATGGAAATTCAGAATATAGATGTTACGCAGCATGCGCTCGCGATGCGCAAACGGAAAATCGTCCAAGCTGCCACGGTTACGGTTGCGGTTACCGACTTTCGGAATTTTTGAATGGCAACACCCTAATTTTTTTAACGTCACTGTAACAAGCGCCATGAAAAACGGTAAATGGCGTTGAAATTGTATCACTAGACCGAAAAGTGAACGAGATATCATCAAATGAAGGACCAATGCGCGAAGTACGGAATTAGCACGACAAACAGCACTGCGATCGGATGCACACAAGAGATGATGTCAGTATGCAGCGATAAACAAATGAGATGACATCAGTTGAAACACTGTTTAGATGCAGCGTGCTGCCGACAACCAGAAACACTCGAGATGCAGCTCTCAGGAAAACTGCGGGGGGGGGGGGGGGTGAACTCTTGAAATGTTGCAATGCTGCAGCTGCATTACGTGTCTTCCGCAGGAGTCATCATTGACGCCCGGGGTCTGTGCTCTACTCAAGCTGTCCGTGACTTGATCCGTAAGTTTTAAGATACAGGATGCATGTGTGACAGATCTCGATCTGGACGATCTGCAACTGCTGTGAAAGCTGTAGCTGAAATCCACCACGCCATCCCTGAAGATTTAGGAGCAAGCGCAAGAGGTGTTGCACGGACGCTGGACATACCCAAGAGGACCGTGATAAAGCTTCTCAGATCAGTCCTGCACCTGTTCCCATACCGGTTTCACCGCGTGCTCGTGTTACAAGACTGAGACCGTGAACTCCGTCTAGACTTCACAAATGAATTTCTAATACGGTTCGATGCCGATGGCAGCTGGGCACTGTGAATTCTTTGGACATCCGATGAAGCGCATTTTACCTTAACAGGGAGAGTGAGCTCAAAAATTTCTGCGCACGGTACGGACACCAACCCATGTGAGGTTTTAACCCGTTCCCGTACAAGAACAGAAAGTGACCGTATGGTATGGAGTGACCAGCGATTTGGTTTTGGGGAAGTTACCCCTCGAGGACTACGGACATGCACTGTAGCAGGCGTCTGCTATGCCGCGTTGCTGACAAACTATGTCATTCCGCATCTGAAACAACGGAATGCATTGGAGGACGTTATTTCGATGCAAGATGGTGCTCTCCCACAAGTAACCACTAGATGAAAGGCGTGTTGCATTTGTCTGACCGAATCGTATCTCGCCACATTCCTTTCTCACGGCCTTCACGTTCCCCTGATGTAACTCCGATTGATTTCTGGTTCTGGGATTATCTGCAATCCAAACCTCGTACACTAAGTGAACTGAAAGAAGCCATACAACGCACCATTTCGAACCTGTCGTCGAATATACTGCTTCTGTAATGTCTGTCGTCAGCCGCATGCAGTGAGTGTCATTATCGCTGAAGGAGGACATACTGAACATTTGTAATTACTAGTAAAACATCGAAACGGTTTGTGTTATTATTTCTTTGCCGTTTTCTTTAGTTTGTTTCTTCTCACATTTAAACAGGCATTCCTATGCTATCCTTAGGTTAAACTGTGTCGCACGTCTTGCTGATTTCGTACTTATTTTATTTATTCTTTTATTGGAGGTTTAACGACCACCGTGAGCACCTCAATGGGCTATAAGCAGTCGCCCGTCCCTAATTTAGGGTCACTGGTTCCAGAGAAAGGAGAGAGCCAGTGCCGTAAGACAAACACAGCATCCATGCCTCACTGGGATTCGAACCCGGACTCCTTTAGGACGAATGATCGGAGGCCATCTCTTAGACCACTACCGGGGCGGCATTTCGTACTTCGCAAGCCGTCCTTCATTTGACGATATCTTGTTCACTTTTTGGTCTAGTGATACCATTTTAACGCCATTTACCGATTTTGAAGGCGCTTGTTACAGTGACGTTAAAAAATTAGAGTGTTGCAATTCAAAAATTCCGAAAGTCGGTAACCGCAACAGTAACCGTGACAGCTTGCATTACCTGTCGTTGTTTGCGCATCGCGAGCGCATGCTGCGTAACATCTATATTCTGAATTTCCATTCCATCCATCCATTACAGCCATCCCTGGAGCCCGTTCAATTGGCAAAGTTACTTTTTGGCCGCCCTGTACATTTTGCAGTCAATAACATTGGCACTTACGCCCCCTAGTAGAAGCATATTTCTGCGCCGGGGGCAAACCAAAACTATTGTGCCCTCATGTGTCTTTCTATCACATACAGACTGCTCCACAAAACAAAATTAGTGCCATACGCCAATGTTATCTCTGTACGGGAGGCACAATGAAACTATGACTATTAACTCAGCTGTTTTCAACTGCTATGAAGTTTGGACCTTCAGTACCATATCAAACGGAACAAATGCAGGTTCCAGACGTGGCTCACAGCCGCGATAAATGTCGGTTAGTTCCCAAAGAATCTCCAGCAACGTGAACGACATCATTATCTCGCAACGTACGTGTAGTCCATCTAAATTACGAACACCTGCAGGCCTCATTGTTGCAGATGAAGATCATGGTTCTTCTTAGTTGGGCGGCCTATACAACCGCGCCTTGATTTTTAAATGTGAACAAGTAACATCCCTGAACATTTTGAAAAAGAAATTCGAATTTTAAGCTTCCAAGGGTACCGAAACTGGCGAAAAATGTAAGTGAATTCTGTAAATAGACAAATATCAAAGTATGGTGTTAACAAACTGTGCCAGAAACTGCTACAAAAGTTTCAATTCCAGTTTTAATCAGACTGTGAGCAGGGACGTCGCCAAGCGGGTGTGAGGGTGGGCTTCAGCTCACCCTGAAATTTGTCTTGCCCACCCTGCCGCCCACCCAGTTCAAAATCTGCCTTTTTCAGTATCATCATCATCACTGTCAACCATTATCAATCCACTGCTGGACAAAGGTCTCTCCAAGCCTCTTCCACAACAGTCTGTCTCGTGCCAGTCTCCTCCATGTTAATCCCGCATACTTTCGAATGTTCATACTTTCGAATTCACCCATGTGGTCTTCTTCTGGGTCTTTTCCGGTCTCTTGGAATCCAATCTAAAATTTCGGCTGTCCATCGATATGGTCTGTCCTTCTGGCAATATATCCAGCCCATTGCCATTTCAGGGATTTTACTCTGATCATGATGTCTTTCACTCTTGTTATTTTTCGGATCCACAAGTTCCTATTCTTATCTCTCCTGGTTACACCAAGCATGCACCTCTCCATGCTACTTTGAGTTGTCTGCATCCTTTGTATGTCTCTTTTAGTTAAGGTCCACGTCTCTGCACCATACGTAAGCAGGATGCATTGATTAAGCACTTTTCTTTTAAGATATAATGGCATATCACTCTTGAAAATTATGCTGTTTCTTCCAAAAGCTCTCCAGGCAAGTTTTATACGCCGATTAATTTTTTCATCAATGTGACCCTCACTTGATATCTGCTGTCCAAGATAAACGTACGTGTCTGTTATCTCCAGCTTTTCTCCATCAATCGATAAATCTTCATTTCTTGTAAAAGCATTGAACATCACTTTTGTCTTCTGAAAGTTCATTTTTAATCCCACTTCTTTACTCCTGTCAGCAAGTTTCTGGATCATACTCTGCAGCTCTGATGCGGTAGTTGCAAAAATTACTATGTCATTAGCAAAACGGAGGTGAGTTAGATAATCTCCATTAATCTTTATCCCTTTGCTTTCCCAGTGCAGTGATTGAAAGACATTTTCTAATGTGGTATTAAAGAGCTTCGTAGATATGGTGTCACCTTGTCTCCCTCCCTTTCCAACTTTTATGTGTGCTGTATTCTCAAACAGCCGAATCTTTGCACTTGCATTTTCATAGATGTTATTAAAAATATTAATGTACGCATCTTCAATACCACAGGATTTCAGGGCCATTGTAACTGCTGATGGTTTCACCGAATCAAAGGCTTTTTCATAATCGATAAAAGCCATTCACAATGGAAGTTCATATTCCCTCGCTCTTTCAATTAGTTCTCTCAGTACGTGGATATGATCTATTGTACTGTAGCCACTCCTGAATCCAGCTTGTTCTCTCGGTTGAGCCATGTCCAGTGTCACTTTTAAGCGGTGTGAAAGAACTTTAGTGAAGATTTTATAAACCACTGATAGGAGGCTGATAGGTCTGTAGTTCCTGAGATCCTCAATGTCACCTTTTTTATGTAGCAAGATCATTGTAGCGTTGTTCCAATCCTCAGGAATCTTCCCTTCATTATGGCATCGAGTGAAAATTTGGGCGAGTACTGTTTCGATTTCTCCACTTGCTTCTTGTATGATGTCTACAGTAATTCCATCTTCTCCTGGAGCTATTCCCCGCTTCATGTTCTTGATTGCATGTGCAACTTCTGCTGCGAGGACTAGAAGAACTCTGGTACTGGTACCTTTCATGATGTCTGGAGTACATGTATCATCCCTTTCATATAATTTGAAGTAGAGTTCTTTCACTTTTGTCAAAATTTCGCCCCTGTTTCTTGTTACAGAACCATCTTCTTTTCTCAGTGCCATAATCTGTTTTCTTCCCTTGCTGAGATGTCCCTTTGCTATCTTTAGGCTTTGGTTGTTTTCAATTGCTTTCCTTACTAGTTCACAGTTGAATTTCCTTACGTCTTCAGCGATACTTTTTCGTACTGTCTTGCATAGCTCTATATATTCCACTTTGGAAGTCACATCTTCTTTAGTTGTCCTCATCTCTCTTCTTTTTTGCATCAACATTTTGGTTTTTCCTGATAATTTGTTCGCATGCAACTTGTTCTTAGACCCAGTTAATTTCGTTGCTGTTTCCATAAGAGCTTTGGTTACTTTTCTGTTAACTTCAGAGATGTTCACTTCTTCCGACGTTAGACCTTCTGGAGTAGAGAATCTGTTCCTCGGTTCCAATTTGAAGGTAATATGATGCTTTTTAAGGTTGGTCATGCCAATATACTTTGTTTGTTTTAAGAGCCTGCCACACTCGAGTAAAGCATTGAGGTACATCTTACATCTTACCATTCTATGGACACTACCTGCGTTGAACTTGTTCAGCACACTGCAGTCTTCCATGACAAATTTCTCGTTACAGATAATAAAATCAATTTCACTTGTCAATCCATTGGGATACCTCCATGTCCATTTCCTTTGCGGCCTTTTCTTGAAAAAAGGAGTTCATGATGGAAAAATCCTTCTGCATCTGCAAACTCTACGAGAGTATTTCCACGCTGGTTTCTATTGCCGTGATCAAATTTACCTACTGAAGTTTTATTCTGTTGCCGTTGCTCTATTTTTGCATTGAAATCTCCCATAATTATCTTCAAGTGCTGCTTGCCTTTATTATTTAGATGACGAATTTCCTCATTTAACTTTAAAATTTAATCTTCATTTTTTGAAGTATTAAGTACTGTGTTTTATTTCATGTAGCCGTACGTATTTTTCCTGGGGAAGTGCGTTGTTTACGTCTCCGAAAAAAGGTTATGAACACAGCATCCTCAGGGCCATGAAAATTCAGTTGTTCTCCACTCTTCCAATTCCTTAGTTTAAGCCTATTTTTCATGTTTCTATGGCCAGGGGGGGGGGCTAATAAGGAGAGTGGCTAGGAATTAACTGAGGGATTCACTACTAATTGCTCTCCTGTTTGTTTTCTTTACAAAATAGGATACTCCAAAACGGACGGTGAAGTCTAAAGCTACACCAGCGCTCTTAAGACTGCTCAGGGTAGTGAAAGTAGGTCTGCTTTGTAGGAGAGGAGTGCAAGATAAAGTCGCTGGCTTGAAGGAAGGAAGTTAAGGAGGGGGAGGTAGATATATTGTGTCTGCGTGGCACGACGTTAAAATTTGATTTAGATAAACAAAAAACGACATACACCTATAGATAAATTGTTCAAGTACAGTACTATTTTTTGTGAGCAACAATGCAAAATTTTGAAAAGCAATTTAAAACAATGCATTCAGAGCAAGCAAAAGTTAAAGGCGACATGAAAAAAGGAGTTCATGATGAAGTTAAAGGCGACATGAAAAAAGGAGTTCAACACTTGTATCTTACACCAGTAGTGTAACTAGTCAGATCCGTGTTTGTATGTATGGATGGATGTCTACGTGGAGGGGTTGGGAATTGCGTGAGTTCCTTTGCGGCCGGTAGTGAAAAGCATTGATAATTCGTTCTTTCAGAGTTCCGTTAAAAAAAAGAAGTTGCTATCAAGCTTGCCCGACCAAAAAAATAATGTTCGCCCACCCGTCGCCCATTCTGATTTCGAAGTCTAGCGACGTCCCTGATTGTTAGCAGTGATTTTTGCTTCCTCTTTTCAGCTGTGCCCGGGGCAGCAACCCCGCCTGCGCCTCCCTAGTTACACCTATGCCCTCCTAGAATCGAAGTTAAAATCGGAAATAGGTCAAAACACAAGGATCGAGGTTTTCACATTTCTGGCTTTTAAGTGAAAGAATTTTCCACATCGGACTGATAGGTACAGAGATATGTAATGCGCAGATTGAGTGATAACCTATAAGCACGTCCTTTTTTCCCCAAAAGCCGTGCTAAGAATTGAATTTTGTTGTCAATCTGGAAATAAAATGCTCTGTTTCAGCGGAAAGAAAAGAAAAACAAATTTGCATAAACCATTTTTGTGAATGGATTTTTTTTTAGAAGTGCTGAGGTTCTTGTCCATGAATGATACACAGTCGAGTCAGATTATTGTGACCACCTCCTACTTTTGACATGAACAGCGAACCAATGAAAGAAGACACGTATCGTGAACTGGCTTGGAGGGTATATAAGTTGTGCGATAGGCTATCACTCGTTGCTGGGTCGGCAACGTTCGTGACTGCCACGGAAACGACCTCAGGTTCGATCCCAGGCAGGTACGAAAGCTCGATCTACTAAATATCCGCCGTGCGTCGGATGGGCACGTTAAGCCATCATCGGACCCCGGGTACTGCCCCCCCCGGTAATAAATAAGGGCGTCTTCCTCCCCCTTTCTACTTCGCTTCCTTGTCACTTTCCTATCGGGCACTCTAGCCCAAATCTCCTATTTCTAAGGGTTGCTTAAGACCTGGGGTCAGACACTCCCTTCCTAAAATCCTCTACATATGATCATCACTCGTTGCTGTCATCATGGGCGCCGGAAGGTAGGGGACGCGGGGGTCCGGACCCCTCTGAAATTTTATGGACCCCCTCACTGAGGTGATCCACCCAGGAAACATCTTAAAAATATGTGGTTCAGATATAATTTACATTTTTTTTAACGATTTCCTGGGTACCGTCACCATGCTTCGCACTTTTTTGTACAACTCTTTATGTACACTTTTGAAAATTGATTTCGCACAAATAATACTGAAAAGTTAATTCAATGTTCTGTTTTTCTCTTTAAAAAGATCGTTAAACAATTCTTTCAATTTCTTTAAAACAATAACCAGGGCGGAGAAGGGGACTCTCTCCTTCTCTCTGTCAGTTCTCTCCCCCCTAAGTCCGAATGTGTCTTACCCGATATCAGAAAACCCATTAAATATTTACATCTGAGAAATAAATAACTGAACAAATGAATTCGAACTCAAATTAAGCAGTATACTATTTTTTGTGCACAGAGCACAAATCTTTTCTTGGTGTTTTGACACATAGAAGATAAACGATTCTGGACGAATGTACGTGCGTTTTCGGCCTGTCATATTGCTAGGAAAACTGGCCGTCTTTGAGCAACTGTAATATTACATATAATATCAAGGGGCAGGAAAAGATCCAGAACAAGACCACGCGAAAGATGGAGCAGAGACATTAATGTGTTTGCACCATATGTGGATGAAATACGAAAGACTGCTGGAGTGACTTGGAAGAGACAGGTTCAAGACAGAAAGTTGTAGAAGGTACTTGGGGAGACCTTCATCCAGCAGTGGATTGAAAATGGTTGATGATGATATGTACGAGTATATACTCATCTACCGACGTTGTTTTATTTCTCTCTTTCTCTCTCTCTCTTTCTCTCCTTAGTTTTTTTTTAAATTGTTTTCGCTCTCGGCAAAGTTGGACTCCCCCGGAAAATATTAGGTTCCGCCGCGCATGGCTGTCATGGATAAAAGGAGCGATTTATCAGATTTGCAAAATGGATGAATATCGCCTTTCGGGCCAAGGGTGGCAGTATTTCTGAAACAGCGCGGTTTCTGAACTGTTTGCGTGCTGCCGTGGTTAAAGTGTATCGTGATTGGAGAAATGCCACCATTGCGAATAAGCGACGTGGAAACTGCGGAGCACCACGTGCCATTGATGTGAGACTTAAATTCGGCTTCGAAGATGCGTGAGAGCCGATCGACAGGCTACAGTGGAGCAACTCAGTGGCCGAATGAACCAGGGGGCTACCGGAAGTGTGTCTAAAACGACAGTTCGGCGAACCCTGCTGCGTATGGGGCTCCGATGCAGACGGATGGTCACTGCACCTATGCTAACGAAGGTTCAACGGCAGAAAAGGCTTACATTTGCACGGCAGTATCGGAATTGGAACTCCGCTGATTGGCAAAGGATGGCCTTCTCCGATGAGTCACGTTTTCTGCTTCATCGAATGGATGGACGTTGGCGTATAAGGCGGGAAACATTGGTGAACAAACACTCTTTAACCACTGCTGGAAGAACACCAGCTGGTGAGAGCAGCGTTATGGTTTGGGGAACGTTTTCGTGGCATTCCCTGTGTCCACTCATACCTGTGGAAGGTACTATGGACCGAATTCATTACGAATCCGTCCTTGCAGACCATGTACAGCCATACATGCTGATTGTCTTCCCTAGGGCGGATGGGATCTGCCACACGACAATGCGACGTGTCACACAGCTAGAAATGTCCGAGAGTGGTTGGAAGAACACGATGAAGACTTCAAATTACTTCCCTGACCCCCTAATTCCCCAGACGTAAACCCAATTGAGCATCTGTGGGACCACCTCGATCGTGTTGCTCGCTCTACAGATCGTCCACCACGCACCCTCCAGCGGCTGTCAGATGCACTGCAGTCAGCATGGCTCCACATACCTGCGAACACCTTCCAGCACCTTATTGAGTCACTGCCAGCCCGTCTAGCTGCTGTCCGCGTTGCACACGGCGGTTACTCTGGATATTAGCTGGTGGTCACAATAATGTGACTCGACCGTGCAGATTTTCAGTTATAGAAAGTCTGTCAGTGGAAAAAAAAGGCTCCTGTGTAGTACGGTCAGTTTAAAACTTATACAAAAAGACCTTATTTGTTTTTGTTCACTCTAAAGAAAATTCCGTTTAATACTGTATTACGATCAATAACTTTCAGCTAGGGGCCTGAATCTTCCTCTCCTTTAATTAACTGAGTAAGGACTCGATTTCGCATCTACTATTAATGATCGTTGTGGGCAGTTTTTCCAGTAACACTGGTTGGTACCGAAAGTTGCCTAATTAAGCATCAAACATGCTTAATTTGGGAACTTTAAAAAAAAAAAAAAAGGAATGTTACATTACAGTCAGATGGATGCGAAGAATATTGAGCTTTTCTTTTAAATACTGCTCTGCTACTCCACATGATTCCAAACATTCCGCAAAAATAATCCAACTCACAGCCCCGGTGGCTGTGTGATCAGATGCGTACGTTTTTTGACCAGTCGTCCGAGCAGGGTCGTGGCTCAAATCCCGGATAAAGGATGAGTGCTGCGTTTGTTTTACGACGCAGGCCTTCTCCCTTCCCTGGAACCAGTAGCATCAAATTAGGGACAAGCGACTGCTTATAGCCCTAAGAGTTGCTAACGGGGGTTATTACACTCCATTTCAAAAACAAACAAAAAAAACAACAACAAAGAATCAGTCACATTGAATATAATTACTGTTAAAATTTTGTGGTAGGTTGCACCAAAAAGTGGTACTACACCTTCTGCACCACTTTCTGGGAAGAGATTATGTGGTGAAAACAAAACGCGAAAATATGCATCTTCGCACCACGATATGGTACAAGGTTGCACACATTATGGAGCAAGGTTTCACCATGTTGTCGGCTTTTGTTTGCCCCACACAATGGCGTACCTTTTCGCAGAAAGTGGTGCAGCTGGCGTAACCCCACTTTTTGGTGCAACCAAGGAAGTTAGAGTAAGATATCTGGAGCTGTACTTATTAATGAAGCAGTACCACTTTTCGTGAAGCCTATAACCGCGAGCGACGGCCATCAAAGTGTGGGAAAGCTCATGGTTTTCAAGGCTATTGCAATGCATTTTGTGTTGGCCGAATCGCCTTCTTTCGTCCCAAATGTTCCCAATTTCGCATCGTAACTTGTTGCCTGTGTGTGAGAAAATGCTGGATTTATAAAATTCTTAATTATTTTGAGGCTCCTTCCCATTGTTATTTTAAATTGAAATACACGAACATTAGTGCGAATTCTAAACAAAACATATTTGTACACCTCACTCGTGTAAGAAGTATAATTCATTCCGGTATGATATTAACGGATCCCGGGAGATTGGTACCCGGCAAACTGGTACCCGGCAAATTGGTACCCGGCAAACTCGTACCCATGCAGTTTCATCCCCTCCTGTTCAGTTTTAATGCCTGAATTTCAGGATTTAGCATCATCTTCACCCCTTCTAACTATTCCGACACATTTCCCCCTCCAAATTCGTAAACTATTTCACAAATTGAAGCAATCACGGCATTTTCCTAAAATTGAATTTTAGAAAACTCGTACCCGGAAAACTGGGCAAAAAAAAAAAAAATCCCACCCGACCCTCTTTTCGGAAATAGAATCAGTCTTATTATGATTCTATTGTTTCACCGAACACCATAACTTTAAAAGATCTACAAATTGACGGCAATTTGTTAGCCATGCAATTTGTATATGCCCCCGTAACGTCGTAACAACAGAAGGGTACCAATCTCCCGGGTACCAATTTGCCGGGTATACCAAATTCCCGGGTGCGAGTTTTCTAAAATTCAATTTTTGGAAAATGCTGTGATTGCTTCAATTTGTGAAATAATTTACGAATTTGAAGGGGGGAAATGTATCGGAATAGTTAGAAAGGGTGAAGATTATGCTAAATCCTGAAATTCAGGCATTAAAACTGAAAAGGAGGGGATGAAACTGCATGAGTACGAGTTTGCCGGGTACCAATCTCCCAGGATCCCGTAGCAACAGAATGGTACCAATCATCCCGGGTACGAATTTGCCCGGTACCAATCTCCCAGGATCCCGTAGCAACAGAAGGGTACCAATCATCCCGGGTACGAATTTGCCGGGTACCAATTTGCCGCTCCCCGATATTAACACGTTTTCTGCAACCGAAAACCACGCAATTTCAAAATACACACAGTTGAAATTACATTAGTATCACTATCATGTAAACAACGGCAACTTCCCACACCTTTTCTTTTGTGTAAGTTTTCTTTGTTACGGTTTTTTTTTTTTTTTTTTTACTAGAACTGGCTCAAACCGGTAAGCAATGCATCGGGGCTCATCCTCTGTGGGAGCCTCTTTGACTCCTTACAACTCTTGTATAATTTTACCTGTGGGGGGAAAACAAAATATATATTTCAGGGGCTCCTATAACATAGGCGCCGACTATAGGGGGGCAAGGTGAATCTTGCCCCTGCCCCCCAATAATTTTGCTGGGTGGCTGTGCCCACTCAATATTTTTCATCCTGTTTAATAAAATAATCGCTTCAGCCTCATAAGTTGTGGACCAAGCTCCACCTTATGAGGCCAAAGCGATTTATTTCCAAAAAATAATAAGTGACAAAATAAATAAAAACTTTTTTCCCGTTGTCCGCATTGCTCATTTGATTGCCAGCCCCATATTGTGTTTGACATGTTCTCGTGATATGTGGGAAATGTCTAAAACAACTATCAAAAATAAAATAAATAAAAATACAGAAACGTATGGTCTCTAGCGCCTTTATTTATCTATTTATTTTTTGTGCTTCTTGTTCGTTGTTTGGGTAACCCAACTAATTTCTCATATTTTTTACTAAACTTTGGAAATAAAATCTCTCTGGATATTTTTATAAAATCACAGACTGAATTTTGTTTTTAGAAATATTAATATTCATCAAAAGAATATTTCTTTTCCTTGTCCATTTGCTGATGAGCAATTACAGTTGCGTTTTAAAATATACGACGAATCTCATAGTTTATCTTTTTGCTTCCTTTTCTTTATTTACCTCTTGACAGTGGAAGAGACGTTCCCCTCCCAAGTCTGATGTCTTCACGCCTGTCCCCCATTCCCCCAACAATCTGGAGAAGTTGGCGCCGCTGTCCTATAACCTT
The DNA here is from genome assembly GCA_039090855.1 of Macrothele yani. Lineage (NCBI taxonomy): Eukaryota > Metazoa > Arthropoda > Arachnida > Araneae > Macrothelidae > Macrothele > Macrothele yani. The sequence goes on from CM077023.1 coordinate 104,126,793, forward strand.
ATTTCGTTTTATAACTGAGAACGAGGAGTGATTCTTACTCAAAAGTAGTAATGACCAATTTACACTGCTCCCCTCTTTTGCCCCAAGGCTGATTTGCTTTATCGCATCTGTCAACGAATTTTCTTTCCATTCCCAGAGGCGTAACTAGGGCAAGGCAGGCGTCTACCCCGGATGCAGCTCTAGAAAGGACGCAAAACTCATTGCTTGCAATCTGATTAAAACTGGAATTGAAACTTTTGCCCCATATTTTGGTGCAGTTTTTTAGTGCCGTACTTTGTCAGTTGTCCATTTACAGAATTTGCCTTATAATATCGCCAGTTCGTAAGCAATGACAGGCGACAGCTTAGAATTTGCATTTCTTCCTCAAAATGTTAAGGGGATGTTAGCTGATCACATTCAGAAACGAAATTACGGATGTTTAGTCAGTACAAGTAAAGAATGACCACGGCCTTCGTTGACAATGGTTTCTCTTCGGCTGAATGAACTATACGTACGTTGCAAGATAAGGATATTGTTCACATTGCTGAAGATTCTGCGAGGGCGGCTATTCGGCCATTACTGTGACTGCAAGCCACGACTGAGGAGCTGCATTCGGTCCATTTGATGCAGTACGGAAGGTCCGAACTCCGAAGCAGAAAGCTGTTCAAAATGTCACAGTTGATATGACATTCATCTTGTTTTATAAGTTATATATATATACACTGAAGAGCAATTAAATTAGAGATACCTGTCTAGTTACGTGTAGCACCACCTTTCGCCCTGATGATGGCGGCGATTCGTCTCGGCATGGACTCGACAAGACACCGGAAGCGTTAGGAAGCCGTACGTATCCACGACCCTTGAACAAGCTCCCACAGTTCACGAAGATTTGATGGAGGGTGTCAGAGCCTCGAACATCTCTCTCGATGGCATCCCAGATGTGCTCGATGGGATTGAGGTCAGGTGACCACGTCGGTGGAGTGTTCATCCAACCATTCGGATACAATTCGGAAGCTGCATTGTCTTGTTGCAGGATGCGGTCCCCAGTGGGATGTTGAAGACGCACAAAAAACGGGAGCAAATGGTCGTCCAGGATATCCCGGTAACGTTGACCTGTGAGGGACGATGTCACGCGCACCAGGGGTCTCATTTCAGTCCACGTAAACAGTCCCCAGACGAGAATGCCACCCCCACCAGCTTAATGAGTGTTCTGTTGGCAAGAAAGATCCATCGCTTCATGTGGTTTGCGCCGTACTCGTATCCGGCCATTCGCATGTGCCAACGTGAATCTCGACTCATCAGTCCAGGCAACATTTTTCCACATGTCTAGGGTCCAGTGGCGATGTTCCCGCGCCCATGCTAATCTTTGCATCTTGTGATGTGCGGTCAGCAGCGTTACCCTCGTGGGACGATGGCTTCTGTACCCCATAGCGAGGAGATGGTTCTTGATGGTGTGGCTGCTTACACGTTTTTGTGCACCAGCTTTAAATTGCCGAGTGATTTCTTGCACTGTGGCCCGTCTATCCGCTGTTACAATGCGAGCTAGCCGACGATAACCCCGCTCATCCACACGCTGTTGTTCACGGCAGTTGGCCCTTGCAGGGATGGTTTTACCGGATTCGATGTACTAACGGTGCACCCGTGACACAATGGCTCGTAAAAATCCCAGTACCTGCACGACTTCTGTGATGGAGTGACCCATTCGTCGGGCCCCGACAATTTTCCCAGTATCAAATGCGCTTAGAATCTTGCCCATACTGCGTCCGGGTTTTACTGATTCCCGTCGCATCACTCCTTATATTGTCAGATCGCTGCATACGTCATGTCGTTTCTGTTTACAGGGCCGCCCACAGCGCCACATTTGCATAACGACAGCTGTCTCTAACTCAATTGCTCTTCAGTGTATATATATATACACGGTCAAGTCACATTATTGTGACCACATGCTAATATTCAGAGTAACTGCCGTGTGCAGCGCTGACAGCAGCTAGACGGGCTGGAAGTGACTCAATAAGGTGCTGGAAGGTGTTCACAGGTATGTGGAGCCATGCTGATTGCAGTGCATGTGACAACTGCTGGAGGGTGCGTGGTGGAGGATCCATAGAGCGAACAACACGATCGAGGTGGTCCCGCAGATGCTCAATTGGGTGCCAGGGAAGTACTTTAAAGTCTTCATCGTGCTCTTCCAACCAGTCTCGGACATTTCTAGCTATGTGACACGAAGCATTGTCGTGCTGGAAGATCCCATCCGCCCCAGGGAAGACAATCAGCATGTATGGGTGTACGTGGTCCGCAAGGATGGATTCATAACGAATTCGGTCCATAGTTCCTTCCACAGGTATGAGTGGACACAGGGAATGCTACGAAAACATTCCCCAGACCATAACGCTGCTCCCACCGGCTGGTGTTCTTTCAGCAGTGGTTGAAGAGTGTTTGTTCTCCGATGTTTCCCGCCTTATGCGCCAACGTCCATCCATTCGATGAAGCAGGAAACGTGACTCATCAGAGAAGGCCATCCTTTGCCAATCAGCGGAGGTCCAATTCCGATACTGCCGTGCAAATGTAAGCCTTTCCTGCCGATGCACCTTCGTTAGCATAGGTGCAATGACCACCCATCTGCATCGGTGCCCCATACGCAGCAGGGTTCGCTGAACTGTCGTTTTAGACACACTTCCGGTAGCCTCCTGGGTCATTCGGCAGCTGAGTTGCTCCACTGTAGCGTGTCGATCGGCTCTCACGTATCTTCGAAGCCGAGTTCAAGTCTCACAGCAATGGCACGGGGTGCTCCGCCGTTTCCACGTCGCTTATTCGCAATGGTGGCATTTCTCCAATCACGATACACTTTAACAACAGCAGTACGCGAACAGTTCACAAACTACGCTGTTTCAGAAACACTGCCACCCTTGGCCCGAAAGCCGAAAATCATCCCTTTTTCCAAATCTAATAAATCGTTCCTTTCATTCATGACAGCAAAGAGTGATATGTTTTTAGAATGCATACAGCACACCTTATACATACCCTTCAAGCCAGCTCATGACACGTGCCTTCTTTCATTGGCTACGCGCTGTTGGCGTCAAAAGTAGGAAGTGGTCACAATAATGTGACTCGACTGTGTATATGTATATATACAGAGTAAGATCCAAAAGTTTCCTGACTGCGCCTGTACGGCAAACTGATTATGGGACTACGTTGCGGTATTATCCCCCTCACAGGGAAATTGGTTTAGTCCATATACGTCACGCGCTCGCTGCGGTGCATCCGAGTATTGCGAGCAACTTACGCAGTGTTCGGCGATTGATGAAAATGGAGTTTTTTGACCAGCGCGTTAACCTTAAGTTTTACGTTCGTTTGGGCAAAAGTCCAGCAAAAACTTAAGAGATGTTGAAGCCAGTTTATGGCAAAAACACCCTGTCGCGGTTACGAACATTCGATTGGCATCGAAGCTTCAGAAGGTAGACAGGATTTCGAAAACGACGCAAGAAGAGGCCACCAGGACAACTCGCACGGGTGAAAACATTTCGAAGGTTACGGCCATCGTAACCGCCAACAGACAACAGACGATCGAGCAAATAGCAGAGACTGTCAGGATATCGCAGACTACGCGTTGATGGATACTAACATATGATCTGGAGATGTGTGTGTGTACCGGGTGTGTCAACACATCGTCCCATCATGCACGTTAACTGACGATCAGTTGGCCATACGGATGGAAATGGCAGGCGATCTCGTAACAGCTGCCGATCAAGACCCACAATATCTTTGAAGAATCATAGTTGGGAATGAAAAATGGTGCTTTCTCTCCAACTCGCTGGCCAAGCGGGCATCAGCTATACGAAGAAATTGCCATCGTCTTATTTGATTTATTTGATTGGGGGTTTAACGACCACCGTGAGCAACTCAATGGGCTATAAGCAGTCGCCCGTCCCTAATTTAGGGTCACTGGTTCCAGGGAAGGGAGAGAGCCAGTGCCGTAAGACAAACACAACATCCATGCCTGACCGGGATTCGAACCCGGACCCCTTACGGACGAATGATCAGAGGCCAGCGCCTTAGACCACTGCGCCACCGGGGCGGCGCCATCGTCTTAACGCAAGCAGAAATTCCACCGAGATCGCAGCAAAGGCAAGGTCATGCTTGATGTCTTCTTCGACATCCAGGGTATTGTTCATCTTGAATTCATCGATGAAGGACGCACTGTCAACAAGGAGCTCTATCTTGACATCATGTGACGTCTACGTGAGTCGATCCGCAAGAAGAGCCTCAATTGTGGGGCCATCAATCGTGGGTGCTGTTGCACGACAATGCACCGGCACACAGGTCACTCCTCGTTCGAGAGTTTCTCGCCAAAGCAAGAACTGTTGTCCTCCCACACCCACCGTACTTAGAGGTCTGCATGGACCGGGTCGGGCCTTTTTTAGTTTAGAGAACAAAGCAACGGGCCGGGGTTTTTTTCCAGACTAATGCCGAGCCGGGCCAGGCCAAGTCGACTCATTCTTTTTACCGCACTGGTAAAGAAAGAAAAAAGTCGTGTTCCCCAATTTCCTGGTGTGTTTAACTGTCCCTATTAACTGTTTATCTAACCGTTCCTCGAGACTCTTATAGTGTTTTTACCAATCTGTTGGTATTAAGATGGTAAAACCATTTTGGGGCTTGTTGACAACAAAAAAGATTCGGCCCGAGAGAGTGTGTGTGTTGTTTAGAGGGGGAGAACGGGGAGTGTCTGCAGTGGAGAGGGGTGTGTATGTGTGTATTTGTATGAGACGACATGGATTTTTTCTTCTATCCCTAATCTGTAGAGGGGTTGACTTTTGTAGTGTTACCTCTTGCTAGTTCAGAGAAAGGGAGATTCTGAAGGCGCTTAGTCTTCCTTTTTCTGTTTTTATAGGTTATATTTTTCGATAATTGTCAAAGTTTAGTTAATATTTTTAGGCTGACATTCAACTAAATATTTTCAATATCTCATTTTATTATTTAATTTTCACATTTAAATAAAATATAATAGAAAGACAAAATAATACCAAATGGCACATCACGGGCCGGGCCGAGTGTCTGATATTTGAAACGGGCCGGGCCAGGCTCACCAAATTAGGCCCGTGCAGACCTCTAACCGTACTCACCTGACCTCGCCCTCTGCGACTTCCACCTCTTTTCTGAGCTGACACGTCGACTTCAGGGTCTTCAGTTTTCGAGCGCAGAAGTGAAAAATGCATCGCTGATTGCACTGAAGAACATTGCAAAGAATGGGTGCCAGAAGTGCTTTGACGAACTCTACAGCCGCTGGCAAAAGTGTGTTGTTGCAAGAGGGCCTTATTTTGAAGGAGGATGTGCTTCAGCTGGTTGCACTGAATGACATTGCAAGGAATGGGTTCCAGAAGTACTTCAACGAACTCTACAGCCGCTGGCAGAAGTGTGTTGTTGCAAGCGGGTCTTATTTTGAAAGAGGATGTGCTTCAGCTGGTTGCATTGAAGGACATTGCAAAGAATGGGTGCCAGAAGTGCTTCAACGAACTCTACAGCCGCTGGCAGAAGTGTGTTGTTGCAAGCGGGTCTTATTTTGAAAGAGGATGTGCTTCAGCTGGTTGCATTGAAGGACATTGCAAAGAATGGGTGCCAGAAGTGCTTCGACGAACTCTACAGCCGCTGGCAGAAGTGTGTTGTTGCAAGAGGGTCTTATCTTGAAGGAGGATGTGCTTCAGCTGGTTGCACTGAATGACATTGCAAAGAATGGGTTCCAGAAGTGTTTTGACAAACTCTACATCCGCTGGCAGAAGTGTGTTGTTGCCAGAGGGTCTTATTTTAAAGGTGGATGTGCTTCAGCTGTGTAACTCTAACTATCTATGGGCTTAGGGACTTAGTCCTGGAACTTTTGGATTCTACCTCGTATATGTATACATATAAGACGGAAAGATAGATGGGGCGCAATATTTTATTGCGGAAATACCTAGTTATGCCTCTACCATTTCACTTCTTTCTTTTTTCGTGGAAACACCGTGCTTATTTATCTGAAGCCTCCACCCCCACCCCGTCCGGAGTGTCGTATTTCCCATTAAACAAAGGAAGCAGCTGCTTGGAGTGACAGTTAACGACGGGGAGGAATTTTGCACACTAAAATTTAACGAAGCATCTTTTTTTTTTTTCCGCATGAGTAAAATGTGGAGGACACTGAAAAATTTCTTGAGTATTTTTATCTCTGTGTGGAATCACTCTGAGTAGAGAGAAGCATTAGGGGCGCCAAACCGGCTAAGTGAATCTAGTACACCCAATAATTTTACGAGGGGCAGATCCTATCTAATATTTTTTAAAGTGAATGAAATCCCTATTTTCCTCGTGACAATTTGTGTCATGAAGTACTTGAAAGATACTAAAACACCACATCTCTAAATTTTTGGGGGTGGAATGAGGCAGGACAACCAAATGCATGTGAGTATGCACTGTTAAAAATTGGTACTTAGAAATAAGCAAAATGTACCCGTTTTTAAGTACGTTCTGGGCTTATAATAGCTCCGAGTACTTGTCTCATTTTTGGAAAAGACACGTACTCATTTTTGAGTACATATAGGGAATCAAGTGTGAACAGAGCCGGATTAAGGTCTTAGTGGCCCCCTAGGCTAAGTCATTTGAGTGAGCCCCAAGGCTAAGACATCTGCAAAATGTACCCGTTTTTGAGTACATTCTGGGCTTATAATAGCTCCGAGTACTTGTGTCTCATTTTTGGAAAAGACACGTACTCATTTTTGAGTACATGTAGGGAATCAATTGTGAGCAGGGCCGAATTAAGGTCTTAGTGGGGCCCCTTCGCTGAGTCATTTGAGTGAGCCCCAAGGCTCAGACATCTGAGGGAGCCCCAAGGCTAAGACATCTGCAAAATGTACCCGTTTTTGAGTACATTCTGGGCTTATAATAGCTCCGAGTACTTGTGTCTCATTTTTGGAAAAGACACGTACTCATTTTTGAGTACATGTAGGGAATCAATTGTGAGCAGGGCCGAATTAAGGTCTTAGTGGGCCCCTAAGCTAAGTCATTTGAGTGAGCCCCAAGGCTAAGACATCTGCAAAATGTACCCGTTTTTGAGTACATTCTGGGCTTATAATAGCTCCGAGTACTTGTGTCTCATTTTTGGAAAAGACACGTACTCATTTTTGAGTACATGTAGGGAATCAATTGTGAGCAGGGCCGAATTAAGGTCTTAGTGGGCCCCTAAGCTAAGTCATTTGAGTGAGCCCCAAGGCTAAGACATCTGCAAAATGTACCCGTTTTTGAGTACATTCTGGGCTTATAATAGCTCCGAGTACTTGTGTCTCATTTTTGGAAAACATACGTAATCATTTTTGAGTACATATAGGGAATCAATTGTGAGCCGGGCCAGATTAAGGTCTTAGTGGGCCTCTTCGCTGAGTCATTTGAGTGAGCCCCAAGGCTAAGACATCTGAGGGAGCCCCAAGGCTAAGACATCTGAGGGAGCCCCAAGGCTAAGACATCTGCAAAATGTACCCGTTTTTGAGTACATTCTGGGCTTATAATAGCTCCGAGTACTTGTGTCTCATTTTTGGAAAAGACACGTACTCATTTTTGAGTACATGTAGGGAATCAATTGTGAGCAGGGCCGAATTAAGGTCTTAGTGGGCCCCTAAGCTAAGTCATTTGAGTGAGCCCCAAGGCTAAGACATCTGCAAAATGTACCCGTTTTTGAGTACATTCTGGGCTTATAATAGCTCCGAGTACTTGTGTCTCATTTTTGGAAAAGACACGTACTCATTTTTGAGTACATGTAGGGAATCAATTGTGAGCAGGGCCGAATTAAGGTCTTAGTGGGCCCCTAAGCTAAGTCATTTGAGTGAGCCCCAAGGCTAAGACATCTGCAAAATGTACCCGTTTTTGAGTACATTCTGGGCTTATAATAGCTCCGAGTACTTGTGTCTCATTTTTGGAAAAGACACGTACTCATTTTTGAGTACATGTAGGGAATCAATTGTGAGCAGGGCCGAATTAAGGTCTTAGTGGGCCCCTAAGCTAAGTCATTTGAGTGAGCCCCAAGGCTAAGACATCTGCAAAATGTACCCGTTTTTGAGTACATTCTGGGCTTATAATAGCTCCGAGTACTTGTGTCTCATTTTTGGAAAACATACGTAATCATTTTTGAGTACATATAGGGAATCAATTGTGAGCCGGGCCAGATTAAGGTCTTAGTGGGCCTCTTCGCTGAGTCATTTGAGTGAGCCCCAAGGCTAAGACATCTGCAAAATGTACCCGTTTTTGAGTACATTCTGGGCTTATAATAGCTACGAGTACTTGTGTCTCATTTTTGGAAAAGACACGTACTCATTTTTGAGTACATGTAGGGAATCAATTGTGAGCAGGGCCGAATTAAGGTCTTAGTGGGCCCCTAGGCTAAGACATCTGAGGGAGCCCCAAGGCTAAGACATCTGCAAAATGTACCCGTTTTTGAGTACATTCTGGGCTTATAATAGCTCCGAGTACTTGTGTCTCATTTTTGGAAAAGACACGTACTCATTTTTGAGTACATGTAGGGAATCAATTGTGAGCAGGGCCGAATTAAGGTCTTAGTGGGCCCCTAAGCTAAGTCATTTGAGTGAGCCCCAAGGCTAAGACATCTGCAAAATGTACCCGTTTTTGAGTACATTCTGGGCTTATAATAGCTCCGAGTACTTGTGTCTCATTTTTGGAAAAGACACGTACTCATTTTTGAGTACATGTAGGGAATCAATTGTGAGCAGGGCCGAATTAAGGTCTTAGTGGGCCCCTAAGCTAAGTCATTTGAGTGAGCCCCAAGGCTAAGACATCTGCAAAATGTACCCGTTTTTGAGTACATTCTGGGCTTATAATAGCTCCGAGTACTTGTGTCTCATTTTTGGAAAAGACACGTACTCATTTTTGAGTACATATAGGGAATCAATTGTGAACAGAGCCGGATTAAGGTCTTAGTGGGCCCCCTAGGCTAAGTCATTTGAGTGAGCCCCAAGGCTAAGACATCTGCAAAATGTACCCGTTTTTGAGTACATTCTGGGCTTATAATAGCTCCGAGTACTTGTGTCTCATTTTTTGAAAACATACGTAATCATTTTTGAGTACATATAGGGAATCAATTGTGAGCCGGGCCGGATTAAGGTCTTAGTGGGCCCCTTCGCCGAGTCATTTGAGTGAGCCCCAAGGCTAAGACATCTGAGGGAGCCCCAAGGCTAAGACATCTGAATGGGTCCTCAAAGAATTATGACCGGAATCATTATGAAGTCCCTTAAAACACGAAACTGCAGCAATATGCTTGTAATTATTAATACACGTAGTGCATTCTTCAAACTAATAAATTATTTGCTGAGTTTTCATGATAAGTCACTGTATTTTTCATTGTTCTCATAAGAACATGAGTTAAAAGCTTAAGATTCCTAGATTTTGTCTTGGATTTTCTAATGATTCAGCATTGTATTCTTTCCTTAGTGCGTCTTTTTTTGTTATTCAATATAAAGCCACAGGGGACTTCGACCATTAATGTTTCCAACTGCAAACTGGGACGTGTCGTGGATGGTAGAGAAAAAGCTGAAACTACCTCGCCAACCCCGCTGTACACAGCGACATGAAACCACTGCAACATCTGGAACTCTGGGCAGTAGAAATCAAACATTTGGGAATGGGCAAAGTGACGCCGGCAGAAAGAACCAATCAGACATTTTTAAGGTGGAAGTGATACCGCTGAAGAGGAATTTTACTAATTAGCAGCTTACCCCTCGTTTTCGGATATCTGAAGGACAACATTGCTCGGACATAACTCAGAAACCATCTCTTAGGAAGCGGTAAAAGCACTAATAAACAGCAGGTGTGGAAACAACATCCTCCTCGTCCGTTATCTGGGGTTGAAGAATAAGCAAATAAATCCTATACAGCTTGTCACGATAGCACGATATTTGAAGGTTTTAGGAAGGGAGTGTCTGACCCCAGGTCTAAAACTGCCCTTAGAAATAGGAAGCTGGGAGATCTGAGTAAGTGAACTCAATAGGAAAGACAAACAGAAACATATAGTGAAAGGAGAGGGTGATCCGATACACCAGTCAGTGGGGAAAGGGGCAAAATAAACAGCTTGTCCTGTGAAATGAAAGTATAACTACTAAGCCTGTTTTAAGTACATGTGATTTCCTTTGGGATAACAGTTGCTGTACAATGTTCACTATAAACCGCCACACAGGAAAACTGCTACACGCTTTTCATTAAGGGGAAGGGTACAAATTGCTATTCCTCCGAGGAACACTTTGAATGTGTGGCCGTTTTCAAAGTTTCCGAATTATGTGTGACAGTTTCCCAAGGTGCCTAACGATGGGAAGGAGCTCTTTTGTTTGTCTGAATTTTCATGTCGGTTCATGCTTATGGCAAACTCGCAACGTAAGTGCCGGGGGGGGGGGGGGGGTAAAGATTACCGTTTCGTGGCCTATATTGAGAATTGAATTGGGAACTCCAACCAAATTTTGAGAAAACGTTCTGTGTAAGCCAAGCGAAATTTGCTGTGTTCAGGAAAGGACAATAAGGTGGGATTTTTTAATAACGCTGCACTTTTACTTAGGCACTAAATATTTACATAACATGTCAAATTTGTAATATTTTTCTTTTACTTAATTAATTCATAGGTCCTACACCTCGGCCTTTTTAACAGCTTTTAATCCGCCGACTTCATATTCATAACGCTTATGTATCAAATCAAGCATTGCGCTTTTACTTAGGCACTAAATATTAAACTCATAGGATACAGGCATAGGCTTCTTAAACAGATTTTATTCTACCAGTGTCATATTCACATCGTGTACACATCAAATCAAGTTAATAATATTGCGCTTTTATTTCGGCACGAAATATTTATTCACCGACCCTAGGCCTAGGCTTAGTCCCTTTTACCAGTTTTTATTCTACCAATGCCATATTCACAACGTTTACACAGAAAATCAGGTTAATAATATTGGGGTTTACTTAGGCACGAAATATTAATTCATAGGCCCTAGGCCTTTTTAGTAGTTTTTACTTTATCAATGCCATATTCACAACGTTTACACAACAAATAAGGGTAATAATGTTGCGCTTTTACTTGGGCACGAAATATTAATTCATTGGCCCTAGGCCTAGGCCTTGTTAATAGTTTTTACTCTATTAATGCCATATTCGCAACGTTTACACACACACACACACACACAAAAGAAAAAAATGTAATAATATTACTTAGGCACGAAATATTCATTCATAGGCCCTAGGTCTGGGTCTATGAATTAAAATTTCGTGCCCAAGTAAAAGCGTAATATTATTAACTCGATTTGCTGTGTAAACGTTGTGAACATGGCAATGATAAAGTAAAAACTGTTAAAAACAGTCTAGGCCTAGGGCCTATGAATTAATATTTCGTGCCTAAGTAAACGCCCAATATTATTAACTTGATTTTCTGTGCAAACGTTGTGAATATGGCATTGGTAGAATAAAAACTGGTAAAATGGCCTAAGCCTAGGCCTAGGGCCTGTGAATAAATATTTCGTGTCTAAATAAAAGCGCAATATTATTAACTTGATTTGATGTGTAAACGTTGTGAATATGACACTGGTAGAATAAAACTGTTAAAAAAGCCTATGCGTGTGGCCTATGACTTTAATATTTAGTGCCTAAGTAAAAGCGCAATGCTATTACTTGATTTGATACGTAAGCGTTATGAATATGAAGTCGGCGGATTAAAAGCTGTTAAAAAAACGAGGTGTAGGGCCTATGAATTAATTAAGTAAAAAAATATTACAAATTTGACATGGTATGTAAATATTTAGTGCCTAAGTAAAAGTGCAGCGTTATTAAAAATCCCACCTTATTGTCCTTTCCTGAACACATCAATTTTCGCTTGGCTTGCATAGAACGTTTTCTCGAAATTTGTTTGGAGTTCCCAATTCAATTTTCAATATAGGCCAGGAAACGGCAATGTTTATAACCCCCCCCCCGAACTTCTGTGGCCAGTTGCCCTAAGTATGAACCGACATGAAAATTTAGTCAAACAAAAGATCTTCTTCCCATCGTTAGGCACCTTGGGAAACTGTCACACACAATTCGGAAACTTGGAAAACTGCCACACACAATTCGGAAACTTGGAAAACTGCCACACATTCAAAGTGTTCCCGGAGGAATAGCAATTTGTGTCTGGCCCCTTAATGAAAAGCGTGTGGCAATTTTCCGATGTGTGGCAGTTTTCTAAGTTGCTGAAAGATGTGTGGTAGTTTTCCTGTGTGGCAGTATTCCTGTGTGGCGGTTCTCCGATGTGTAGCAGTTTTCTAAGTTGCTGAAAGATGTGTGGCAGTTTTCTAAGTTGCTGAAAGATGTTAGGTAGTTTTCCTGTGTGGCAATCTTCCTGTGTGGCGGTCTTCTGCCAACCGCTGTACAGTGATGTGGAAAAGTATTTCTTTAACATTACAATGAGGTTCCGAAAGTATTATTCACAGAGATAATGAGAGCTCTCTGTCCATTGGGGGGTGCCGTACCGCGGGAGTTGAGGGGGCTAACACTACGCTACTGATAAAACAAATATTTTTTCGCACAATTTAAATTACTGAAAATTCTGTAGACACAATGATTGCTTGTTAAAAACAGCAGAACTTTAATAAAAAGATGTTCTGTATTGCAAAATCCATTGTAGAACATATTTCCTGGAAACGAAATATCGTTCGCGTTTTAGATATACGAATTTCATGTACTGATGTGCATACAGTCGTTTTTTGTGACGCGTGTCGTAAAGATCACACCTCGAAATCGTTCAGGGTAAATGGTTGTTGAATGAGGAGTCTTTTACCTCAACAGTTGGTCTGGTACAACCCTTGGTGTGATTTCCAGCATTTCTTCCCAGCTCTGAGAATTTATATTTATACACTAAAACATCTTCCATTGATCGAGCTGTTTGGAGAGTGGGCTTCATACTTCCCGTACTGCTGAGTGAGGGTTCGAATCCCAGACAAGACATGGATGCTGTGTCTGTCCTTCCGCTCTGGTCCTTTCCCTTAAACCACTTACTCTAACATAGGGATGGACGAATTCTTAGTCTTCCGTTAAAAAAAAAAAAAAAAAAACCATCCTCTGATGTAAACAGAAAGTAAACCGTATTAGCATCTGGATTTTTTCCTTTCCTTTGCTTTCCTTTCGTTTGTTGTTTTTATTAAGTAAAAATACAAAACAAGAAAACAAAGGAATCGGACTGATTATGTCATCAATTGTGAAAATAATGATAATGGCATGGACTTTAAATAAAATAGAGAAAATATATAATAATTATCCTAGTCTCCATCCTCACAAAATAAATCTAGTAAAATCTGTTAACAATTATAAATAAATAAATTTAGCCGGATTTAGATTGGCGCTAGCGAAAACCGCTCCTTGGACCAGAAACGAAATTTTAGATGGTGAACTCCGAAGTCTCCAAAAAATAAAAGTGTGATAGCCTGAAAAACGCAAACAAAATTACTAAAAACCTACCTAACAATTTTTACCTGACCAATTTTTCAAGGGATTAAAAAACAAAGCAAATGCCAAAAGATCATGACCCTCCCTCATCCCCCCCTTCCCCCAAAGCACCGAGGACCAGAGAATTGTGAAAATAATAATTGCAAATTTTTTTTTGACTCAGTTCAACTGGTTATCCTGCGAGTTTCAGATATCACTTTCAAACACTGAAATTGTCAAAAACCAGTAAAAAATGGCCACGACAAATATGTATCAAAACATCAGTTACTTAAGGGATTGTTAGATGCAAAGCCTAAATGCACGAAACCTTTTTATAATGCTAATTAATAGCATGAGATGGAAGGAAGAAAGAAGAGGACTACGTCAATTATGCCTGTATTTCAGACAGTTATTTTTCTTTTCTGTACAGTGATTCTATGCAGAGTCGGATTAAAGCCTTATTGGGCCCTAGGCTAAGACATTTGTGTGGGCCCAAGGCTAAGACATCTGAGTGGGCCCCAAAAACTTATGACGGGGAATTATTATGAAGTCCGTTAAAATACGAAACTGTCGCAATATGCTAGTGAAAATTAATACTTGTAATACTTGTAGGGTGTTCTTCAAACTAATAAATTATGTGCAGAGTTTTCATAATAACTCTCGCTGTAGTTTTCATTGTTCTCATAAGAACATGAGTTAAAGGCAGTGGTGCACCAAGGAGTTCCTGTTGGAGGGGGCTATATATTTATAGTATACATACACAATGTGTGTACATTATATATATACACTATCTACCAAAAAGTAATTGGACACCCCTGCAATCGACGATATCTGCGGTCCTGATACACGTCACGGCCGCCGCCGTTAAATATCGTGTGGGAAACAACAACGCAACCAGTCGCATGCAAGATGCCACGCAGTTCGGAGCTCTCTGATTTCGAGAAAGGTGTAATCGTCGGGTATCACAGAAATGGCCGATCCATAAGTGACATATCCAGCAAGTTGAAGTACCCAAAATCGACAGTGGCCTACGTGATTGGCAAGTGGAAGATGAGAGGTGACTGCTAGAATGTGCCCCGACCAGGCAGACCCACATAACTGGGAGTTAGAGACCGACGGGTGTTGGCCAGAGAAATTCGAAAGAACCGCACCAGATCGATGGGCCACATCCGCAAGGAGTTTCAACAGGCATCTGGGAGTGTTCTTTCTCGATGAATACCATCCGTAAGGAAGCCCATCTGCTCGGTTATCATGGACGTGCTGCCGCCCACAAGCCTTTGATCACCAAGTCCAATAGCGCTGCTCGGCTAACGTGGTGCAAAGAACGTCGACAGTGGACCGTTGAACAGTGGAAACAGGTTCTCTGGAGCGACGAATCAAGGTTCACCCTCTACCGTTCGGATGGCAGGGTCTGGGTTTGGCGTCTGCCTGGAGAACGCCTCCTGCCGGAATGTATTGTGCCAACTGTGAAGTTAGGAGGCGGTGGAATTATGCTATGGGGGTGTTTCTCCTGGTATGGCACGGGACCCTTGGTCGCAATTCCTGGTAGACTCGACGCCGAGACCTACTGCACCATTTTGGATGACCATGCGCTTCCTACGTTGTGGAAGTTTTACGGGGGCGGAACCATATTACTTTCAGGATGACAATGCCACCTGTCATGTTGCGAGGTCCACCATGGCTTGGTATGGTGACAATGGGGTTAATCGAATGGACTGGCCTGCGCAGAGCTCGGACCTTAACCCTATCGAGCACCTCTGGGACGAGTTGGAGCGTCGACTTAAGGGGTGCCCCCACCGTCCAAAATCGGTGAAGGAACTGACCTGTCTTCTCCACGCTGAGTGGAAGAAAATACCGCTAGCCGTCGTACAACGCCTGGTTGAGAGTATGTCCCGGAGGGTCGCAGCTGTAATCGCCGCTCGTGGAGGCCCCACCAACTATTGAAGGTGAATAAACTTCGTTTTCCTTTGCTATCACAGGTGTCCAATTACTTGTTGGTAGATAGTGTTGTTTACAGTGTACGCCTATAGTTTATATACGTTTGTGACGTACGTCGCTCTTAATCTCTTTGGGGCTTTGTGAAGAAGGCACCATGTAATAGAAGACACTATGTAATGTTTGGAACATGTAAAGTAATATTTTTGAATGTTTCATTTGCGACCGACGTCGCTCTTAATCTCTTTTGGGCTTTGGGAAGAAGATACCATGTAATAGAAGACGCTATGTAATGTTTCGAAAATGTAAAATAATATTTTTGAATGTTTAATTTTAGACGTACGTCGCTCTTAATCTCTTTGGGGCTTTGGGAAGAAGATACCATGTAATAGAAGACACTATGTGATGCTTCTAACATGTGAAATAATATTTTTGAATGTTTAATTTGTGAAGTACGTCGCTCTTAATCTCTTTGGGTCTTTGGGAAGAAGACACCATGTAATAGAAAACACTATGTAATGTTTCGAACATGTAAAATAATATTTTTGAATGTTTAATTTGTAACGCACATAGCTCTTAATCTGCTTGGAGAGGGCTTAAGTCCCCAAAGCCCCATCCGTAGGTGCGCCAATGGTTAAAGGCTTAAGGTTCTTAGATTTTGTCATGGATTTTCTAATGATTTATCATTGTGTACCTTTCTTAGTTCATCTCTTTTGTTAAATACAATGTGAAGCCATAGGGGACTTCAACCGTTAACGGTTCCAATGCAAATTGGGAAGTGTGGATGAATGGTAGTGAAAAAGTTGAAACTGTTTCGCCGATCCCGCTGTACACAGCGACATGAAACCTTTACCCTTTGGATAGTCACTGCCTTGGAATGTGTCCCTCTTCCAGCTTCTGTTTCTGACCAAGTGGAAATCATACGAGGCAAAAGTAAAACTATTTTATAAACCTCACTTTCTCTCTCTCTCTCTCTCTCTCTATCTATCTATCATTTGCCTAGGAATACTTCCTCTCCTAGGCCCTTGGTTATGGTGGGCTTCAAGGCTATAGCCCCAATAGACCTCCCCTTAATCCTGCCCTGATTCTAAGTTGGTTTAGAACAGCTACTGAAACCAACAAGAGAGATGACACCGAATTTTCGGATTTAATGAGCCCTTTTTTGAAACGAAAAGAATTTTTCGAAGTAGGATTTTAACAAAAGAAAAAGAAACGACGAAAGAGAGAATATATTTTCATCCCTAGTGAAGAAACTGCGCATCTTTTAAGATATGCAATATCAGTAGTATCCTTTATAGTGAACAGGGGCAGTTATAAAGGGGGAAATTCAGCCGTATATCTGCAAACGGTAAAACATCCTCAAACAGCAACAGCTATATACACCAACAAGCCACAGAAATATGTGGTATGAAAAATCACATATTGTCCGCAAAATGTTTCTCACAGCGAAAAAAATACGAGGAGAAAAATATTTTTCAAATCGAAGAATTAGAGGAGACATGGAGGAAAACGCGATATAATTTACGCCCCCCCCCCCGGCAAGAAAGTTGCGCGTTATCTAGAGAAAAAAACGGGTGCAAAATATTCGTCATAATGAAGAATATCCCACAAAGAAAGTTTTTTTCCAATGAAATTTTAGAATCGGAGATTCTCTTTCAAATACAAATACACGCTCACAGCCCTGGCTACAGAATTGTGAATTATTCAGAGGTAGAAAATATGTGCAAATAATTCTTTACAGCAAAAGCTGTGCGATGTATTTTTTTTTTTTTTCAAATACGACACGTGCAAGCAGTGATAGCGAGAAAAAAAGCTTTTACGCATACGACCTCTAGCGGGAAAACTGTGCATCAAAATAATTACAATCTTTACCGAAGCAACTCTCATACAGTATAATAAAAATATTTTTTTTTTCAATAGGAAAGGTGCAAACAGAAATACTCACTAACGCCACCTAGCGTCGGAACTGTGTATCATGAAAATATCCAAGACTATATGCAAAATGTTCCACAAAGTGAATTATATCCGGTGTTAAAAGAATTTTCAAATCCGACTTCTAGAAGTAGAGATATCAGAAAAATAAGTTGTACATTTGTGCCCCTAGAGAGTATATTGTGTATTAATTCGAGCAGGAAACGAGCTTAAAATGTTTTTTTTTCTTGTGAGCGATGTGTGACCGAAAAGGAACTTTTTCAACTGGGTTTTTAGACGCGCAGATGTAGCTGCAAATATGTTGCAAAAAAAAAAAAAAAAAAAAAAAAACGAAACACTTACGACATTTGGTAACGAAACTGTACTTTAAGAAAAATCAGAAGATATATGCAAAGCATTTTACAGCACGAACTCTATTTTATGCAGAAAAAAGTTTTCAAATCGAATTTTCGGAGGCAGATATATCGTGGAAAATGCAATACACATTTACGCCCCCAAGCACGAAGACTACGTATTATTTGAACAAGTTAGTACAATCGTGCAACGCATTGATTATGATACGCTTTCCAACATACCAGAAATCGCGCGCAGACAAACCCTCCTCCCTACCTTGGCTATTGATTCGTTCAGTATACCACCGGAATAACATACTAAAGTTTTGTCGCAAGAGAAGCATTTTTACTCAAGTTATGAGGATAATGGCTGTGAAATAAATCTCGCTGCTGTGCCTTGACCTTTGACCCCATTTCGATGATATTCAACAGAACCGGTTCAGTTTACCTCCGGAACAGCATGATAAAGTTTTGCCGCAATCGAAGCATTTTTACGTAAGTTATGACGCATAAGGGCGATGGAATGGATTCCGCTCCTATGTCCTGACCTTTGATCACATTTCGTCCATTTTCAATAGTGTTCGTCCCCAGGTTGTCCCCTACCACATACTAAAATTTCATCGAAATCGAACCATTTTTACGCGAGTTATCGCGCGAAAAGGCAGGCAGACAGAAGGACAAAGCTGGAGCATATACGCTTCTTCAACCTATGGTTGGAAAGCGTAAAAAAGAAAATAATGTACGCAAAATGATTTCCTTTGTGAAAGGTATCGAATGTTGAAATTAATATCTTCCAATGGGATGTTTAGAACAATGATGGCGTACCGGAAAAACTCGAGTGGGGGGGGGGGGGGGTAAATAAAAATGCGAGGCCCTTTTGAGAAAATCTTTTAGCTGTTGATTACTGAAAATTCTATATTATTATTAGGGGCGTTTTGATAATTCAAATTCTTTGGAACCTACAGGTATTTTCGTAAAACTAAAATTATTGCGCTTTATTGAGTGTAACAAATGTGCACGTTGTAATAAAATGGTTGCCGTAGTTTCATACCAATACAAAGTACTACAAAACCCTTACGCCATAGTTAATCATATGCAAATTTTATTCTTTTAGGAAACTAAGGACGTCCTCTTTGAAATGTCTCACTATCAACAGATAAAACAAGTAACTGCTGTTAGTTGGTTGGCTGGAGTTAATTGACGCAAGAGTCTTCATGGGCCAAAGAACGCCATGCCAAACGGTTTACACCAGAAACAAAGGAAAATATATATATATATATATATAACCAAAGGTAAGGTACAAAACAGAAACAAGACAAAAAAAATTGTGGCCCACAAAAAAAAAAAAAAACATTTTAAATTATTTACTGTTGAACATAAAAAACTCATTAACATCATACCACAATATTTTGTATGTTGGTAAAAGTACCCGCGAAGAACATCTTTTAGTTCATTATATTCTGAAGGATGAGTAGGTACGTGCAAACGATTGTAATCATCATCATAATCATCATCATCAACCATTATCAATCCACTGCTGGATGAAGGTATCCCCAAAGTTCTTCCACAATTGTCTGTCTTGGGCCTGTCTCCTCCATGTCACTCCAACATACTTTCGAATTTCATCCTTCCATCTCCCATGGGTCTTCTGGGTCTTTTCATGTCCCTCGGAATCCAGTCTAAAATTTCGGTCGTCCATCGGTGGTCCGTTCTTCTGGCAACATGTCCAGCCCATTGCCATTTCACTCTGGTCATGATGTCGTCCACTCCTGTCATTTTCCTTATCCACAAGTTCCTCTTCTTATCTTTCCTGGTTACACCAAGCATAAATCTCTCCATATTTCTTTGAGTATATTGTCTGCAGTCTTTGTATGTATTTGTTAGTTAAGGTCCACATCTCTGCTCCATACGTAAGCACTGGCAGGATGCATTGATTAAACACTTTTCTTTTGAGACATAATGGCATACTGCTCTTAAAAATTGTACTGTTTCTTCCAAAAGCTCTCCAGGCAGGTTTTATACGCCGATTAATTTCTTCATCAATGTGACCTTCACTCGATATCTGCTGCCCAAGATAAATGTAGGAATTGGTTGTCTCACGATTTTCTCCATCAATCGATAAATCTTCGTTTCTTGTAAAAGCATTGAACATCACTTTGCCGCCCCGGTGGCGCAGGCCTCTGATCGTTCGTCCGTAAGGGGTCCGGGTTCGAATCCCGGTGAGGCATGGATGTTGTGTTTGTCTTACGGCACTGGCTCTCGCCCTTCCCTGGAACCAGTGACCCTAAATTAGGGACGGGCGACTGCTTATAGCCCATTGAGTTGCTCACGGTGGTCGTTAAACCTCCAATCAAAAGAAAGAACAACACTTTTGTCTTCTGAAAGTTCATTTTTAATCCCGCTTCTTTACTCTTGTCAGCAAGTTCTTGGATCATACTCTGCAGCTCTGAAGGGGTAGTTGCAAAGATGACTACATCATCAGCAAAACGAAGGTGAGTTAAGTAATCTCCATTAATCTTTATCCCTTTGTTTTATCAGTTCAATGATTGAAAGACGTTTTGCAATGTGGAAATGATTGATTATAAACGATTTGTAATAAATGTACATAACTCCTTATCCTCATTGGTATAAAAATTTAATTCACGGAACTGATGTTTCTTTCACATTTGCTATGGCTGTGAGAAGGGGCCTAAATCACCTCAAGTAGCTGCTTTTCAGTCGTCCAGTTTTTATGAACTAAAACCGCGAAACTTATTTCTAAAATATTTTACTTTATTTACTGGAAATAAAAAAGTGCTTTTCTTTTTAATACTTCTTTCAGAGCTGCACTCAAAATTCCCCGCTATTTCCCCAACCAGCTTCATATGAAATTTCTGCCAACATTTTTTTTAAATATTTTTGCTGAGGCTAGAGGCTCTTTTAGCCGTGAGGTCCCCCCACTGCGGGGGTTGGGGGGGGGTATAAGTGCGGCCCTGGCTGTTGACTTCAATAAATACAGAATATTTGGAATCATAATAAAAATTATGAGGAAAAAATAGAATCGTTTTGCCGTGAAATTTGAAGCAATTAAGAACTGCAGCACAAAAATTTCAAAACTTCTTAAATTATTTTCTCTTGAATATCAAAACGCATTTAACATCATGCCACGATATTTTGCACGTAGGGAAAAGCCCCCTCGAAAAACCGGGTACGGAGATCTGGCCACCGGAGAACTGGCCACACGGAGAACTGGACACATTGGAATTTCAGTGCCATAAAATTGTTCTGCATAAACAAATTTCGTGTGGCTATATTCCCCACTACTTGAGCAACTATTGTTCATAATTTTTTTCTTTAATATTTCATTTTTAGTGAGCAATTTAGACATTTCCATGATTTTCGGGGCTAAGACTAAGCGGAGAACTGGCCACAAAAATTTTACGAGTCCGTATAAAAATTGCGTTCTGGGCTGCTTGCTCCTTGGCTACGTCTCCCCTAGATTAGTTATCTGACACACATAATGTCCGTAATTTCGTATTTTCTTATTTACGATATTTTTCTACAAACTACAACTAAACAAATTCTCTGCGAGTATGTGCAGACCCAGGAAACTTGTCGTTGGAGGGGAGAGGAGGAGGGGGGGGTGCTGCTGCTTAAAACCTAAAAGATGAAATATAAAGAATTTCTGGTCCGATCTGGAGATTTTCAGCGTTTACAAGCTACAACTCATCGAATTATCTGAAGGCATCTGCTGCCTCAGGATACTAGTCGGGGGGAGAGGGGCAATACCCAAATTGTAAAATATAAAAATTTCTCGTCCGTTCGGGAGATTTTCGGCATTTACAAACTACAACTGGACAAATTTCCTGAGCGCATGTTTCCCCCCTCTGGGAACCTGTCGCGGGGGTTATACCGAAAGTGTAAAATATGAAAAATTTCTCGTCCGATCGGGAGATTCTCAGCATCAACTCAGCAAATTATCTGAGGTGTGTCTACTCAGGAAACCTGTTGGGGGGGGGGTTCAAAAGTGTAAATTATGAAGAATGTCGCGTCCGTTCGGGAGGTTTTCAGCATTTACAAGCTACAACTCAACACATTATCTGAAGGCATGTGCCCACTCAGCAAACCTGTCGGGGGGGGGGGTAATATCAAAAGTGTAAAATATGAAGAATTCCTCGTCCGATTGGGATATTTTCAGCATTTACCTCCTACAACTCAAAATATTATCTGAGGTGTGCCTACTCAGGAAACCTGTGATCCTGCCGGGAGGGAGGAGGAGGAGGGGGGGTTAATACCAAAAGTGTGAAATTTATAGAGTTGCTCGTCCGATAGGGAGATTTTCAGCATTTACCTCCTACAACTCGACACATTATCTGAGGTGTGCCTACTCAGGAAAACTGTCGGGGGGGGGGGGGGGGTAATATAAAAAGTGTAAAATATAAAAAATTCCTCGTCCGATCGGGTGATTTTCAGCATTTACAAGCTGCAACTCGACAAAATTTCTGAGCGCAAGTGCCTACTCTGGAAACCTGTCGGGGGGGGGGGGGGTAGTACCACATGTGTAATATATGAAGAATTTCTGGTCCGATCGAGAGATTTTTAGCATTTACAAACTGCAACTCTACAAAATTGCTGGGGGCATCTGCTGCCGCAGAAAATTGTCTGTGGGAGGGCAGAACCGGGGTGGGGGGGGGGGGCTCTTAATGTCAAAAATATTAAGAATTGTAGCCCAATCGGAAGTAGATTTTTAGTGTTTACACAATAGAACTCTACAAATTCTCTGCGGGCATCTGCTACTGCAGGAAACCCGTCTGTCGGGGTATACCCCCCCCCCCGACAGGTTTCCAGAGTAGACACATGCGCTCAGATAATGTATCGAGTTGTAGCTTGTAACTGCTGAAAATCTCCCGATCGGACGATAAAATTTTCAAATTTTACAGTTTTGGTACCCCCCCCCCACCCCCTACAGGTTTCCTGAGTCAGCACATGCGCTCAGATAATTTGCAGACTTGTAGTTTGAAAACCCTTAAATCTTTTGCTGAGATGTCGATCATAAACATTTGTTATAAAGAATTACATTAATTATCGCAATTAAGAAAAGACGAAATTACGGAAACTTTATATGACTCAGATAACCAACCTCTGGGGGTCGTGGGCATGAAGCGGTCAAAAACGCAATTTTTATACGACCCCTTAAAATTTTTGTGGCCAGTTCTCCGGGTGGTCAGTTCTCCGTTGGCCACTTCTCCGGTGGCCAGTTCTACACCCAGTTTACAGTGAACCGTTTGTTCTGGGGGTATTTTTTATCAACATATGGCACCACAATACAACTTTCAATTTATGGTAAGTGCAAACGTTGATATTTTTTTACTACTTATAATCTACGTATCTCACAACAACAGAAGTGTTGGCTACCGTTGCTTACACCGGAGTCCTTCATTTACGCATTCTCTGAAAGAATGGCCGTATAACCAAAACAGGGTCGAACATTCACGTTCATAGCTTACTGAGGGTTCCCTGTTTTATGCTTGTTCCTACCCCTCGGAGATATCTCTTAGCTCATTAGGCCATCACCTTTTATGCTCCACGTACACAAAGATCAGCACAAAGATTAGTCTTTGACCTACGATCGTGACCTATGACCTGGCATGGTAAAGGTCATGCATCCTGTTGGACAACATTTGTTCTTCCGAAGGTCAAGCTGAATTCGTCAAACGATTCCTTCCGTCAGTAAAATTTGTTCCGCGTAAGAGTAGTGAAAAAATGTAGCGCGAAATTTCGTTACAAACAAAACTACTTTTTTTATTTTTGTAGTTACGCTACACTACAAACTACAATAAAAGAAGCACACTATTGTAACGTCGCTAGTAGTAGCGTGCTACTTCCCAACACTGGTCACTTCACTTTCCTATCGGGCACTCTAGCCCAAATCTCCTATACTCCGAGCTACCTCCGCTTCGAAAAATAGTACCTAGCGTTTAGAGCAAAAAACAACGGAACTGTTGCTTAGAATCCATTTTTGTTTGCTCAGCAGTTGATCAGACAGTACTGATATCGACCGCCCAGGTGGCGCAGTGGTCTAAGCGATGGCCTCTGATCATTCGTCCGTAAGGGGTCTGGGTTCGAATCCCGGTGAGGCATGGATGTTGTGTTTGTCTTACGGCACTGGCTCTCTCCCTTCCCTGGAACCAGTGACCTTAAATTAGGGACGGGCGATTGCTTATAGCCCATTGAGTTGCTCACGGTGGTCGTTAAACCTCCAATCAAAAAAAAAAAAAAAGAACTGCTGTCTTAAAAAAGAATTCCAGAAGTTAGAGCGCTTTTAGAATTAAATTTGATATGAGAAGTTCCTCAATCAAGAGCTTGGTTGTTTTTGTCCATTTGGGATACAACTCGGAGGGGGCTGTAGAAGACCTCTCCCAACCAGTGTTTCTTTCAGGCATACATCCAAGGGGGCGAAGCCCTCCCGGAAACGACCATTCGCCCGCCTGAAGAAATTTTAGGATACCGAGCCAAATTTTAATTAATTCAGGCTATGATGAAAAAGGAAGTTTCGTTTCTTTTTATGCTACAAATATTTCTCCAATTATATTTTTTTAAATAATTGTTCAAATGGTACCAGTTTTAGTTTATTTTATTAAAAAGTGTATTACGACTCACGGTATTCTTCAAAATATAATAAGTAGACTAATCATACCTAATTGCTTGGGAATCGTGATCCAGGATCAAAAGTGCGTTGAATGCATTTTAATAGATGCAAATTTAAAGTTTGCGGACCCCCTTCCCCTCCCTCCTTTAGCTGAAGAAAGTTTGTTATTCCTGAAATGTTTGAAGAGAAGTAATAACTATATCGGAGATGTATATAGAATTTTTCTTCGGGGAGGATGGTGTGACAAAAATAGGAAGTTTTTGAAATCCATCATCTGCGGAACAAAATCAAAGTTAGTGAAAAATTGAAGAAAAATTAAAAAAAAATGTTTCAATGTAAGTCGATACATTTTTATTAAATTGAGGCATTTTTTTCTAATGTAAGTCGCATTTTTACCAAAAAAATGACACATTTTCCGGGGAGGGGGCAAGGCCCTCTCTAAATGCGCCACTGTGTTAGATATATAGTAATTACGTCTATATATATATATATATAAATATAGTAGTTAAAATTATATATATATATATAGATATAGCAAATGGAAAACTTGCCCCCTCTAAGGTTCCATTTGCACCCCCCCCGGCCAAAAAGTCCTGAAAGAAACACTGCTCCCAACGTTCACAAGACAGAGGCAATAAATCGACGATCGTGGAAACTCAAAGGGTATGTTACTTAAACAGGCAGTAGGAGAAGAAGTTGGACAAGGGCCCGCTTCATGGGTGCGCGGTCGCACAGGGCCCCGCGCCAGCGTTTGTATAATGTTTTTGAATTTTTCGTAATTTATTTTCTTGTATTAAAAATAAATGACACTTAACGATGTAAAATTAGAATTTTTTAAATTTTTATATCATTACACTTTATTGCCTTAGTGAACAGAATTCAAATCTCTTGGGTCCATCGGAATGATTCGCCGTATCAATGTAAGAGAATGTGCATTAATAACATCATATACTGTATATAATCACCCAGATCTCTCTGAAACGCTGACGTCACAGTAACGTCACAGCTACGTCTGCATTCTGCCGCAATCACACGCGGTCTGTATGGTTTTTCGCGTGCGTGGGCGGCGAATTTCTGGCAGATGGTTTATCAATAAAAAAGTGAAAAACGTATCCTTGCGAACTTTTTATGAAACTGGCTGAAATTTTAATTAGAACACTCTAACTGACAGATCGATTGTACCTGGCGACGACGAGTGACGGCGAATTTCTAAATTTCAACATAATGCCGATTCGGGATTATCAGGACACTAGACCACTGCCACTGGTTCCCAGAGACTCTTACAAGCAAGCCGCGGACCAGTTAAATTTCACAAATTGCTTCGCGGACCGACCGGCACGAAGTTGCTTTTATGTACAAGGACATTTGTGCAGGCCTGTTTTTACTGTGCAAATTCGGAGATCTCTACCATTGCTCAAGTTTTCCTCCGTTTCCGCGGACCGGCAGAAAGTCTCGTGACGGACCGGTGGAGTTTGGGAAACACTGCACTAGACTGCTATCGCACTCACCGCATTTCAGCTACAAAGCTGCAAGCTCCCACTACCCACTGAAACAAATTACAATTAACTGTAGAACGTGGTTACCGGAAAAAAAATCCAAGGAAAAAAGATCCACGGAAAAAAAAGCCAGGAAAAAAAAATCCAACGGAAAAATAATCCAGGAAAAAAAAGCCAAAGGAAAGAAAAGCCAAAGAAAAAAGGCCCATGGAAATAAAATCTATCGGCTACATTTATGTAGGCTAACCAGTAAGAAACTTAGGGGATCATATAAAAATTTACATAAAAAAATTTCTCACTTCTCAAAGATTACAAGGACACCATAATTTGCTTCCATGGAGGTTCGAGCAAAATTGGGGGCCGTATAAAAATTGTATTTTTTTTTTCTTGTGCCGACTTCCATGTTGGTTGACCTTGTAAGAAATGTAGGGGGTCATACAAAAAATGCACTTTTGATTTTCTTGTGTCCACTTCCATCTTGGGTGACCTTGTAGGAAATTTAGGGAGGTCGTATAAAATTGCATTTCTGTTTTTTTTGCTTCACTTCTATGCAGGAAGCTTAGAGTGTCGCATAAAAATTTTCATTGGATTTTTTCCCTGGTTCTGTTTTTTTCCTGTGGATATTTTTCCTAGATTGACGCCACAGGGGCAGCAGAGTTTGATTAATTAATAACCTACGAATTAATAATAATAAATATTTATAATCTTACAATTGGTAAAGCAAAACTGATTGCGATTTTGAAGTTTGGTAGCAATTTAATATAAGAGTAACACAGGGTTTTCTGAATATTGGAACTGTTCCTTTTATGAATGCATTGCAGATTGGCCAATAAGAAGCGTGCAATAAAACCCAACATAAATTAATACCTTAACAGTATTAATAATAAAGAAAATAATTTCAATAATGATTAGGCCATTTCTAAAAAAAAAAAAAAAAAATTAAAAGGTGGCCGTGTTAAACTATGGGCCGAAGGCCAAGGCCCTGCGATTGCCGGAAAACCGCCGCACAGGAAAACTGCCACACATTTTTCATTAAAGGGGCGGGCACAAATTGCTGTTCCTCCAAAGAACACTTTGAATGTGTGACAATTTTTCCAGTGGGGCAGTTTTCCAAATTTCCGAATTATGTGTGGCAGTTTTCCAAAGAGCCTAACGAGGGGAAGGAACTCTTTTGTTTGTCTGAATTTTCATGCCGGTTCATTTGAGTTTAGGGCAACTGGCCACAAAAGTTCAAGGGAGGTGGGGGCTATAAAGATTGCCGTTTCTGGGCCTATATTGAGAACTGAATTGGGAATTTGAAGAAATAAATAATTTGAAGAAATAAATTTCCGAGGTACACTTGGTTTGGGGGCTCTACCCCCAACTTCCGTAATATTATATTCTGGGCCGCTGGAGTCTGTCAGTGTATCCAGGATGTTCCCATTGAAGCGTCCGCGAGTTCCGTGAGCTGGGGGAGGCCTTCCCCCAAAATGTTAAAATGGGTGTAGAGCTGTAAACATTAGAATCATGCTTATATAATGATTGTGTACACGACCACAAATTTTCAGGAGGGTGGGGTGAATTCACCCTCCCCCAAGTTATTAAGAGCACAGACAAGTGTTCAAGGTAAATGATTTGCGCGCAATTTCTATGCTTCATGTTGTGTTAAGTGGCAGACTATGTATGCTCTTCCCCCTCCCCCAGAAATTTGGTACAACCTGTAAAAGGGATACGAGGTGCTTGGTTTGGAGGGCTCTACCCCGAACTTCCGTAATTTTATGTTCTGGACCTCTAGAGTAGG
This sequence comes from Macrothele yani, assembly GCA_039090855.1. Taxonomy (NCBI): domain Eukaryota; kingdom Metazoa; phylum Arthropoda; class Arachnida; order Araneae; family Macrothelidae; genus Macrothele; species Macrothele yani. The sequence continues at coordinate 104,154,330 of CM077023.1, forward strand.
AGGTCAGTGTATCCTCGATGTTACCCCTGAAGAGCTCTTATAAACATGGGGGGAGGGTGAATTCACCCCACTCTCCTGAAAATTCGTGGTTGTGTACAGAATCATTATATAAAGCATGATACTGATGTTTAAAGCTCTACGTCCATTTTAACATTTTGGGGGAAGCCCCTCCAAGGTCACGGACCTCGCGGAGGCTTCAAAGGGAACATCCTAGATACACCGACAGACTCAGGCGGCCCAGAATATAATATTACGGAAGTTGCGGGTAGGGCTTCCCCGAACAAAGTGTACCTCGGATCCTCGGCAATTTATTTCTTCAAATTAAAGTACAATTCTCGCTTGGCTTATTGGCTTACATGGAACATTTTTTCGAAATTCGTTTGGAGTTCCCAATTCAGTTTTCAATATAGGCCCAGAAACGGCAATCTTTATAGCCCCCACCCCCTTGAACTTGGGGGGGGGGCAGTTGCCCTAAACTCGAATGAACCGGCATGAAAATTCAGACAAACAAAAGAGTTCCTTCCCCTCGTTAGGCTCCTTGGAAAACTGCCACACATAATTCGGAAATTTAGAAAACTGCCCCACTGGAAAAATTGTCACACATTCAAAGTGTTCTTCGGAGGAACAGCAATTTGTGCCGGGCCCCTTAATGGAAAACATGTGGCAATTTTCCTGTGGGGCAATTTTCCAAGTTGCTGAAAGATGTGTGGCATGGTTGCCGGTAAATTGCCGCACCGGAACACATCAGTATTCCTGTGTGGCAGTTTACAGTGAACCGTTTGTTCTGGGTTTTTTTTTACCGCTTTTCAGTTTTCAGGAGTATTTTCTCCGGGGATATTTTTTCCCGTGTGTATTTTTACCGTTTACCCCCTATAGACCCCCCTCCTTAATCCGGTCCTGTGTCGATCATGTTAATGGATAACTGTTTCGTTGGAGTTACAGTTGGATTTTATTTCCCTGGCTTTTTTTTCCGTTGGCTTTTTTTTCCGTGGATTTTTTTTTCCATGGCTTTTTTTCCGGAGGCTATTTTTTCTGTGGATCTTTTTTTCCTAGATTCGTAGAACGTGGCCAGCAAAAGAACTTTTCTTCCTAGAAGTAAAGAGACAGAGAGATAAGGTAAGAGTTTTCTAAAAATTGCATTACTCATGCAGTATTGTGCGGACGGTCTTTAGAACCTCAATATTTCAACCATGAATCATCGAAAATGACATTTCCTATGATCCCATTTTATTTGTTTAAACGATAGCTATTTTTTTTTTTAATTTTGTTTAAATTACATTCATTTTTGCCATCCGCACGCATTTCGACGAGGTGCGGGAATTATATTTTGTCGCTTCAATTTAATCAATGGGTTCATGTCCCGCTCCAGGACGATGAAAATGCCGCCCCGGTGGCGCAGTGGTCTAAGCGATGGCCTTTGATCATTCGTCCGAACGGGGTCCGGGTTCGAATCCCGGTGAGGCATGGATGTTGTGTTTGTCTTACGGCACTGGCTCTCTCCCTTCCCTGGAGCCAGTGACCCTAAATTAGGGACGGGCGACTGCTTATAGCCCATTGAGTTGCTCAAGTGGTCGTTAAACCTCCAATTAAAAAAAAATTAATCAACATCAATTTGATCTGACAATGTAAATTAATATAACGCAATTTTAAAATGTATCTTTTTATTCTTCAGTGAATAATAATAACAGCTTATTATAACTCATGAATAAATAATAATATTCCTTAGTACCAACATGCTTTATTCAGCTTCATGAGAAAATGAAAAATGTGGTTTCTCTACCTGACCCCCTCCCTTCTTTCAAAAACGTTCCAACGTCCAAGCCCATTTAGTAGATGTAGAACTCGCTGGGAAAAGGGCCTCCCAATTTCATTTTGCACTGGGCCCCGCAAATTATGCAGCCGGCCCTGACTCCACCAGACCCCCATTCACAATCCCCACTGTTGTGTGATGTGTGGGTGGGTGGGGGTGGGGGGATCAGAAAGGAAATAGCAGGAGAGCACAGTAACATGGATGGATACCGTTCGTGCGTTCCACGACGAGTCGTGATAAGGCTCCCCGACCTTTAACAACAGTACACTTTTAGGGTGACTCGGAGTAGAGCTTCCTATTTCTAAGGGTTGTTTAAGACCTGGGGTCAGACACTTCCTTCCTAAAATCCTCTAGATATGATCTGATCTGAATTTGGGGCCATTGGTTCCATGTAGGAGTAGAGCCAACGCTACAGGACAGACTTACTGCACATGCCAGACCCAGCTCTGACATTTAGCCAGAGTCCCATGCCTATGACCACTCAGCCACTGGGGCGTCATAAAGAGATTTATTCTTTTTTTTTTTTTTTTTTTTTATTGAAGGTTTAACGACCACCGTGAGCAACTCAATGTGCTATAAGCAGTCGTCCGTCCCTAATTTAGGGTCACTGGTTCCAGGGAAGGGAGAGAGCCAGTGCCGTAAGACAAACACAACATCAATGCCTCACTGGATTCGTAACCCTCCCAGACGAATTATCATAAGCCACCGCTTAGACCACTGCGCCACCGGGGCGACTATTCTGGTTTACTTCATTCATGTCTAAATTGATTGTTTCCCCATCCTCATCGGCAGCAACAAGTTTGAAATTTGTCTCGCCGCTGGATTTTTTTTATTTTTTTTATTGGAGGTTTAACGACCACCGTGAGCAACTCAATGGGCTATAAGCAGTCGCCCGTCCCTAATTTAGGGTCACTGGTTCCAGGGAAGGGAGAGAGACAGTGCCGTAAGACAAACACAACATCCATGCCTCACCGGGATTCGAACCCGGACCCCGTTCGGACGAATGATCAGAGGCCGTCGCTTAGACCACTGCGCCACCGGGGCGGCCCGCTGGATTCGAAAAATGTACAAAATTTTCACGAGTGTAGTAAATAAAAGAAAGAGGCAAGTTCGTCCGGAGTTTTATGAATTTATAACTAATACACCACGCAACAATTTGGCTTCTGATCATTCGTCCGAAAGGGGTCCGGGTTCGAATCCCGGTGAGGCATGGATGTTGTGTTTGTTTTACGGCACTGACTCTCTCCCTTCCCTGGAACCAGTGGCCCTAAATTAGGGACGGGCGACTGCTTATAGCCCATTGAGTTGCTCACGGTGGTCGTTAAACCTCCAATAAAAAAAAAAATTAGTACCGATATAAACGCTTTTTTTTCTTTTTGATTGGAGGTTTAACGACCACCGTGAGCAACTCAATGGGGCCGCCCCGGTGGCGCAGTGGTCTAAGCGATGGCCTCTGATCATTCGTCCGAACGGGGCCCGGGTTCGAATCCCGGTGAGGCATGGATGTTGTATTTGTCTTACGGCACTGGCTCTCTCCCTTCCCTGGAACCAGTGGCCCTAAATTAGGGACGGGCGACTGCTTATAGCCCATTGAGTTGCTCACGGTGGTCGTTAAACCTCCAATAAAAAAAAAAAAATTAGTACCGATATAAACGCTTTTTTTCTTTTTGATTGGAGGTTTAACGACCACCGTGAGCAACTCAATGGGGCCGCCCCGGTGGCGCAGTGGTCTAAGCGATGGCCTCTGATCATTCGTCCGAACGGGGCCCGGGTTCGAATCCCGGTGAGGCATGGATGTTGTATTTGTCTTACGGCACTGGCTCTCTCCCTTCCCTGGAACCAGTGACCCTAAATTAGGGACGGGTGACTGCTTATAGCCCATTGAGTTGCTCACGGTGGTCGTTAAATCTCCAACCAAAAAAAAAAACTCAATGGGCTATAAGCAGTCGCCTGTCCCTAATTTAGGGTCACTGGTTCCAGGGAAGGGAGAGAGCCAGTGCCGTAAGACAAACACAACATCCATGCCTCACGGGATTCGAACCCGGACCCCGTTCGGGCGAATGATCAGAGGCCATTGCTTAGACCACTGCGCCACCGGGGCGGCATAAACAATTTACGTTTTCAGGTAAAAAAAAAAAAAAAAAAGATTTTTACCTGCCCTCCATTTATTTTACACTCGGAAAGATAAGAGCTTACATCTTGAGCTGCGATGTGATCGCAGCCGTCCCGGCGACCGAGTGCCCAGAGAGGCGTTGGTTTTTGGCTAGTCGTCCGAGCAGGGACCGAGTTCGAGTCGTGAAGAGGTATGAGTGGTTTGCCTGTCTTCCGCGCGAGCCCTTCTTTGGAGCCAATGTCCCAAAATTAAGAACAGGCGGTTGCTTACAGACCTGAGTCGTTCACGTTAGTGTTTATACTCCACCTCCTCCCTCCCAAGAAAAAAAAAAAAAAAAAAGATGTGAGCCCAGCATTTTCTTTGTATTTCAGCTTTCTTCTCTAAACTTTTCCATTACCGAAGAAGTAGTCACGATTCCACGGTACATGACAATGATTTTTAGCTTTCCGTCTCGTTTAAAAACAACACGCTGGTAGACCTCTCTACTTGCCAGCAAATTACTCCACACCCTCATTGGTCCTGAATCGCGATGCTAATAAACATCGAAAACAAACCTTGAAATAGTGAACGCGTCTTCCCGGCTGATGCAAGAAGTGGGCATCGATAAGCGCCGGCCGCTGATTGGTTGATCAGTGTCGCCTGACTTCAGCTGTTTTCTCTCAGCTGTGTAGCCGTAGCTCATACGAAACTCGTGCACAGGGATCGTGGAGTTCAGATACTCCGCTTGGCACCGTGCGTGAGTTTTAGGTGGTTGTGGTGAGGATTGATTGTGTGGATAATCGGAATATTTTTGCGCAAAGGATTAACCCACCCGAGTAATTATCATTGTTTGCAACAGGCGTATGATATTTACGTTGCATTTCAGTTCACGTCATTTCTAGTCCGATGGGACAAATAGGCGATAAAAATGTAAGTACAAATTGTGTATTTCTACATTAAATTGCGTATATTAGCTCGCCGTCAACTGATTTCTAGTATAGTTATGTTTACCACGTTTTATACTCATTTTGAGTCATTGATATATTTAATTTCTTGAATTTTTTTTTGAGGATAGTTCGATAAGTAAAACAAACTTTTAATCTTAGAAGTAGTTTTCACAGGTTTAAGATTACTTATTGATTAGACACGTGCACTGTTATAATTTTGTCTTTCACGTTGCAAGCTCATGAAAAAAAAAGCCCAATGATCCATGTGATGAATCAAAGATCGATAAAAAATAAATAAATAGAAATCGTGAATTGTAGTTTTGGTAGTGTTTAAAAGTAGCTCAGTATTTGTAACTGCAAATTTTTTGTTCAGCAAGTTAAACGCGCTAACTGGATGAAGTTCAAGGCCGGTAGTGATTTTTAGGACACTGAACTTGTGAATTGTTATAAATTAGAATTTGCTCTGCAAATTTTATTATGGTACGGGCAATTTTTGATAGGTTTTTGGTATAAGATTCAAATTTATGTGCTGTTGTTGAACATAGGTTCTCTCTCGAAAATTTGTATTTGCAGTTGTGCCGATGAATGTAAACATTCAGCCTGTTTAATTTGTTATTGTCTGCAAATTTTTTTTTTATCAAGTTAGTGGATGTAGTGGTCTGGATTGAGCTGTCATGAAATTAGGCGGATTTTATAAATTTAGACCGGCGACGTACAAGTCCGTGCTTGTTTATCTACTGCACTGCGAGCATGCTTCTCATTAACGGCATTTTTTTTCTTGCTGCTGGGATTGACAGATGCGTTCTGATTTCACTCGTTGGATTATTTGTTAGTGTTACTTGTTACTGCCCATGTAGGAAAGTTTTTTGTACTGTAATAAACTGCACCGAGAAGTGCTTTGCATCTTTTAAGTGGACGCTTGATTAACTTCTATATTCAAGGTTCCTGTCACCCTAGCAACAGCAGCGGCTTTCCTTATTGGTCGTTACTACGGTATCTTCTGGTCGCTGTCGGTTGTCTCTGGCTGGTTTAACTTAGCGTACTTTTCCCCCCGTGCAGTTACATTACGGATGTACAGTTGCATTGTTATGCTTTCCGAAACATTGTTAACAGTAGCCCACTATCTCTTTTCATTTAACGAAATCTAGATTGTGAATGATCACCATTTCATTAACATACTATGTTGATAAAAACACCTTCCCTTTTAATAGAAAGTAAGATTTCTTCGCCGGTCGGATACATGCTTGCCCAACGATCATTGTCAAAGCGAGCGTTATTTACGAACAAGAAAAAGGAAAAGAAAAAGCATTATAAAAAGTAATAACTAAGCAATTTTAGATGCAGTTTAGTTTAATGCAGGACTTTTTCCATGCTTAAAACATATTTTGAAAGTATAATTTCTGAACAGTAAGTATGTGTTATAAACGATTAATCGTTATAAACCTACATGTGACACAATTAGGGAAAACGGGATGTTTTCAACCAGACATTTCATTTTACAGTAAACAACTAAATCAGAAATATATGAACGATTTGAAGTGTTCATTTGCTGTATAAGTGACGCACTCGTAATTAGAAAAAAACAACAACATTACACTGGTGTGCATAAATTGCTTTGAAATCATTTTTACAAATAGGGTTTTTCATTTTTCACGACTTTCGACTTTCGATTCAGCTGGCTTATGAACCAGCATTATCAGAAGTGGGCTTAGGTGCCCATAGGGGGGGGGGGACACCCTCCTGAAAATCTGATGAAAGCATTTCAGTTCTTGAGAGGAACTACAAAGTTATCTGCTGTAACACTAGTTCTGATTGCTAATTTTTCTGTTGAACTTCTGTAGGTGTCTGTGTTCATTAAAAATAGCATAAACATTGGGAATTTACAGTAGAATGTGATAACATTGAAGGCCCCCATTGCATATTGGAGCATGGCATACACATACAGTATGGAAAAGTATGAGAGAAGAAATGAAAAATATATATTCTGTTTTAGCCATTCTCTGCTGAACGAATATCTCCTGCAATTTTTTCCAAGACTATTTTGAAGGTATGTTTTCCTTCTTGATCACCAATTGAGTGATCTCTGGAATTTCGTGGTGCATGTGATCAGGCATGCATCCAAGATTTCTGTTGGGGAGGAGCCAGAAAAATTGCATCTATATGTTGAAGAACTCATGGATCAAAAAAATTACAAGAGTGGGGGACATCATGATCAGAGTGAAATCTCTGAAATGGCATTGGGCTGGACATAGACCAGATGAACGGACCACTGATAGAATACCAAAATTTCAGATTAGATACCAAGGGACAGGAAAAGACCCAGAAGAAGACCATGTGGGAGATGACTGGATGAAATTTGAAAGCATGCTGCAGTAACGTGGAGGAGACTGGCTGAAGATAGAATGTTGTGGAAGAAACTTTGGGAGGACTTCATGGGTTGATGATGATGATATGTCGAAAGAAAAAAGCACAGAACCACAACAAGATTTAAAAAATAACTGTTAACGCACGATTTTTAGCATAGTATAGTTAAAAAGCTGGCCTGTTAAACTACTTTTCATCTTCCACCCCTGTTCATCTGCTTCACTTTCTTTATACCCAAACCCAGCTCAGACACTGTAGACCCCTACATTAAACTATAAATATTTTCATGAATATAATAGTTTGCAAAAGCTAATGGGGTCAGGGCATGTCACCCACACATCTCAGATTTTTGTGAGACTTGATACAGAATATTTTGTTTGTGAGTTATGAAAACTGGGAAAGTTTTATGGCAGTTTGTGCAGCAGATCTTAAGTTATGCCACTTAAAAAATTGGATGGCTTTGCCTTAAAAGTCAGCCATGGTGCCAGTTTTCACAACTACACCATATGACAAAAAAAAAAAAAAAAAAAATCAAAACTTCAGAACTAAGCCATATATATATATATTTTAAATGATCTACATGATCCATACATTTAGGAACACCTCTACACATTGTCAGATATAAAAAAACACGGTTTTTTTTCAATTTTGTGGTAAAAGAGATGAAAAAATGAAACCACATTGTCATTAAACTAAACATTTTTTTTCAAAATGTGCCCCCTCCTTAAGTTTATTGAAAATTTATTTATGTATGTATTATGATAGAGCCTTTCAGCAGGAAAATAAATTACTCTGGGATCTTTGCAATTTTGGGAGAAAAAAATTCCGAAAAGTAACTTATTTTATATGTTAATTTTTTTATTGTACATGCGTGTTGAACATAATTCTTTTCATTCCTCAACCTCAAACATGTTAAAACTTTGTTTATGTATTTATGCATTATAATAGAGCTTTTCAGTAGGAATAAAACGCCTTTGGGATCTTTGTAATTGAGGGGAGGGGTCTTAAAATGCCTTATTTTATATGTAGGCTTTTGTTGGCAGTTAGCATAAAAACAGCGACATTGCATTATGAGACTTTTAAAGTGACTGTATTTTTTCAAGAAAAATACCTGAATCACTACTAACAAACAATGAAAGGAAAAAAAATATTTTATAGCAATAAATTTGATTTCAAAAGGAAATTACTGTAACTATTTGTTGATGAATAATTCCATCAACAGAAACATTGATTTTCCATAATTTTCATGGCATGCCGTAACACCAATAAAAATAATGTAATATTATAAAATAGATTCGAAGCACAGAATTCTTTGGATTGGAAGGCAAGTGTTCCCTTTTTTTCTGCAGCAAGCCATGGCAGGTCTCCATGTGATGGAACTGATGCAGTTCTAAAGAGGCTAACAACCAAAGCCAGTTTGTAGCAACCTTTACCTGAAGAAATCACACATCTGCTACAAAAATGTATAACTTCTGCAAAGATAATAAAAAAGGAATTACATATATATATATTTTTATGTGTGCCGAGAAGAGATAAACAAAGTGCTTAGTCAGTTTGGTACACACTGTGAGAAAGCAATAATGTTTCCTAGTACACATACAATGCATCATTTTGTACCACTTCCAAATTTCAGAATGGGTGCTAAAGGATTAAGTTAAGATTAATATTTTAGCTGTACATCTGAGATCAGTGTATCTGATTTTGAAAATGAGTTACACTTGCATGCTAACTGCTACATATAAAGACCACTGTGAAATACCTGTCACCCACATCTTATGTTTGGTTAAGGTGACTGCAACACAAAGAACATACAGTCTATTCAAACAGTCTGAAGACCAGGAGCGTACTGATAGCCCTTGCAAAAAATTTTACGGAAACTTCGTGTGAAACTGGTTAAAGAAATAGCGAAGGATTAAGGCAGCTTTAAGAAAAAAAAAAAAAACATTTTTTTTCTTAGTAAATATGTAAAATTTTTAGAAATCATTTCTGTTGCTTTAGTTCATAAAAACTGGATGACGGGAAAGCAGCTATTCAAAAGAACTTGAGGCTCCTTGTAATAGCCCTTGCTGTTACAAGGGGCCTCAAGTTCACAGCTCTTGCAATAGTTTCCATGCAGGTATCTTAACAAGAGAATCTAAAAAAAATGTCAGTTCAGTGAGTGGAATTTTAATACCAATGAGGATAAGGTGTTATATGTATTGCAGTTGTTTGCACATAACTATGCATCTTTCCAAATATAATGAACGTAAAAGGTGTTCTTTACGGGAGCAAAAAATCAGAGACCTATCTCATTTATTTATTTTTATAACAGAGTCAAAATATTGTTTTATACTATGTGCAAAACATTGTGGCATTACAAATATGTTTAAGCGTGTTTTTTATATTCCAGAGTAAATAATTTAAGTAGTTTAACTATTTTTGTGCTACAGTTCTTAATCATTACATAGTTATTTGCTACTTATGCTGTGACATTTCGTATAAATCGGAAAAGTCGTCAGACACTGTCACAAAGCAGTTGCATGTTTTGTGTGTGCAGTCGTGAGGCATTTTAAAAAGCAGGCCTTAGTTTTTTAAAATAATAAATTTTGCGTGCTAGGACTCACTTTGATGTATTTTCTAGTAATTTGTTTCGATAACGGGGACAATCATTTTACTTATAAAATATGTAAAATCTTTAGAACAATTTCACTTCATTGATTGTTCTAAAGATTCACTTCATTTCACTTCATTGCGTGTTTCACGCAATGAAGTGAAATAATTTTTAATTTATGAAAAATACTTGTAGGTTCCAAAGAATTTGATTTATTAAAACACCCGTAAAGTCTAGTTAACAATATGGATGTTAAGATTTTTAGTAATTGAAAGCTAATAGATTTTTGCAAAAGGGTCTCTAAAACATATTTGGGGGTAAAGATTAAAATTGGTGATTTTTTCAAGTGGCTATTGGCCAGTGGGTGGACAAAATCTAGTGGCCACTTTCCTTACGACTATTTCATGTTGTATACATATTTTATCACTGCACAATTATTTTAGACAGTTAAATTTAAGCTTAGTAGTTACAAGGGCCCACTGTCTATGCAATTAAATGAATAAATATAATCTTAAAAGTTATATTTTTTCAACCAAATTTTCCAGACAGTTTTTATTGGAAAGATAATTTAATCACTTTTATTTGGCCTCTCGCTATGTTCACAAAATAAAATCTCTCAATCTCTCCACCATAAATTGATAGCAGTGGACTGCTCAAAATTTTCAAGCAGTACTTACCTTGGCGTACTTTATTTAATTTGCTGTATTTTCTAAAGTCATTCTTTGCATGAGCATTGTCTTGTCATCAAGAACATTGCCCACAATGCTTGCATTCTCTTAACTTCTGCATTGCTTGACATAACAGTCAGCAATATTTCAACAATTTGTGCTATGACCTTCATGTACTAAAAATGGCTTGTTTTTAGTTTCTTGAGCAGTTTTTGGTGAGTTATTGATGGTCAAAAATGTTCAGACATATTTCAAAGCTGCTTCCATTCTGCTAATTTTTTCTTTTCATTCCATTTATTTTTGGTTAGGTTCTTCTTGGTGTCAAAATGAAAACTGGCTGTATAGCTTTTAAAAATGAATTTCATACCTTCTAGCAGAATCATTTTCTGGTACAGCTGAGATTGGGAGAAATGTGATACCAACCTGGTCACTGTAATATTTTACATACTCACAATGATTCCTGACCACTAACAAAAAATATATTCAGTAATTTCCTGGGTTGTCCTAATAAATATTACATTAAAAACATTGATAAACCTTCAGAGGTGTTGAAAAATAGTTTCCAGTGTCAGGTTTGTTTGTTGCTGTTTTTTTTTTCAGAAAATGTTGATTTGGTAGAATTTTAATGATTTGTCATTTTTCTTGTTTGCCCACCACAGACCTTCCAAATACTACGAAATTCTCCAGTCACTACGGAAATCGTCGATCGCTGCGGAGTACGGGAAACATCGAATATACTACGGAAATAAAAAATCTGGTTGTCGGTTTTTAGCGCGTCTTTTGTAGAAAAAAGATCGCGCTTTATGTTACCGGTTTGTCCGTCCGTCCGTCTGTACCCACGATTAGAGGTAGGTACAAAATCACGTCACGGTTACTTTGCAACGTTACTAAAATTCCGCTGTCACGGTTTGTGATCAGCGGCAAAAATCACCGTTCCAAAATCACGAGAACACTTTGGTTTCTGAATTGTTCCAAATTCACGCTACTTTCGAGGAACGACAGGTACGTTGCAAATCAAGCGTTCCCAAATCATGCTACTTTCGTTTACTGCTCCAAAATCACTGGATATTAAATATAGATATTTCCAAGCTTTTGTACTCAGTAATCTCACTTTTAAAGCTATTTATCTGACGGTGTTGGTTTTTATTTTAAGTGACATTTATATATGCTATTTCACACCCAAACCAGCGTTCAGTGAAGTTAAGGAGCACCAAGATTTTTATTTTAGGGCTCCAGCACAAAATTTCAGAAAAATGCAATTATTGGCAAAAAATACACCCGAATAAAAATATTTTGTGTGTTTAAGTCTGTCTACAGACCAAATAGATGAATTATAAATAATAATTTATTTAACTTCCTCTTGAAAATTTTTCATATACGAGCTGGACTTACTATCTGCTCTTCGGGAGTTAAAAGATTTCATATTTAATGTTCCTCCGTTACTTACCTATGAAAAGTAACTAAAATACATATGAAAACTAACTAAAATGCATATGAAAAGTAACTAAGAATACAAATGCCTAATTAGTCTGTCAGTGGAAATCTCGGAAATAGCACGAACACGAATCCTCGTGAGAACTCAGAACGAGAACTGCGAAGCGAAGTGCCGGGTAACGATTAATGAAATGTTCCTGTGGATTGTGATTTCGCCACGTGACTAATTTGAGCATGCAAGTACAGGTATTCGTTCGTTCTTATCACAAACCGTGACTTTGTCACGGTTACTTTTTTGGAACGTTACCGAAAAGTCACAGTTAAGCCCATCCCTACCCACGATATCTCTGCAACTATTAGTCCGATTTGAAAAATTCTTTTTTGCATTGGGAAGCTTGAAATATGCGAATGATGATCCTTCATTTCGTTTTTCTTTTACGATGTACAATTTCGCCGATAGAGGGCGTAAATGCAGATGATGTCGAATTCAAAAATACGTTTTATTCCTCATATTTGCTTCTAAACATCCGACTGAAATTTTTTTTATCGTTCGATTCCATTTATGTCGAAGAGTATTTTAGATGTAGTTACTTTTTCAAATTACGCATAGATTTTCCGCTAGGGGACGTAAAACTACATTACATTTTCCCCGATAATTCTTCTTCTAAAACTCCGACTTGAAAAAAAAATTTCTTCAGCAGATACACCTCCTGATGGAAAATCTTTTGCACATAATTAAAAATTTTTGGTAAAGAATACTTTGGCCACTGGGGGAGCGTTAATTTTTGCTTCTGATGTATTTGCCATAAAATCTGGGCTTCTAAAATATCGATTGAAAAAATTCTTTCGTGGACTGATGCCACTCACGTCGATAAACCTTTTCGGAATATTTTCTCCTTAAAATATTTCACAGTTTCTCCGCTAGGGGGCGTAGATGTATATCTATTATTTCTAATTATTATGTCACTCTCACAACTTGAGTTCTCTTTAATCTTCTTCTCTCTGTTTAATAGTAACAGATGAAGAGCATGGGTAGGGCCATGAAAGTTATGGATGCAAGCTAAATTGGCCGCCCGGTGGCGCAGTGGTCTAAGGCGTTGGCCTCTGATCATTCGTCCGTAAGGGGTCCGGGTTCGAATCCCGGTCAGGCATGGATGTTGTGTTTGTCTTACGGCACTGGCTCTCTCCCTTCCCTGGAACCAGTGACCCTAAATTAGGGACGGGCGACTGCTTATAGCCCATTGAGTTGCTCACGGCGGTCGTTAAACCTCCAATCAAAAAAAAAAAAAAAAAAAAAAAAAAAAAAAAAAATCAAGCTAAATTGTTAACTAGAGCTAGGTCATACAACTCTGCGGAGGTCATGACATATATATATTTTTTAAAACAATTTTTGGTGGGCTTATTACTTGCATCTATGGCTTTGCAGAAACCCATTTCCAACTAGGTCTTTGTGGAAGTGAGAAAATGCAGAGTTTTGCTGGTCCTTGATAAAGCCAAGGCTCAGTATTCTCGACACTTTCTACATTCAGTTGTTTTATTTTATTTTTTATCTTTTCTCCTTTTACTCACACCGGTAGATACATAACATTTTCTATGTTGTACTTGGTATGAGTCAAAAAAATATATATATTTTTTGCTTAGGTCTCTTCTTAATAGAATTTTTGTCAATATCTCTACTTCTAGGAGTTCGATTTGAAAAATTCCTCTTTTGTTGGATAGTGTTTTCAGTGTGACACGTTTTTCATATAATTTCAAACTTTTCAAGAAATTCATAAACTTTCCGCTAGGGGGCATAGAGGTATAAATTGCGTTTCCCCCTATATCTCTGCTTCTAAATCTCTGATTTGAAAAATTCTTTCTGCACCGGATACAGCTCCTGATGGGAAATTGTTTGCACATAATTTCTAATTTTGGTAAAAAAAAATTAAAAAAATGGTTTGGCCACCAGGGGCCAAACCATTTTTTAATTTCCACTGCTGATGTATTTGCAGCAAAATATGAGCTGAATTCTTGACTGAAAACGTCGTTTGTAGACCGATACTACTCATGTCAACAAACCTTTTAGAAACATGTTCTTCGTAAAATAATGCATGGTTTCTACGCCAGGGGGCGTAGATGTATATCTTATTTTTGTCAGTATCTCTACTTCCAGGAGTCCAATTTGAAAAATTCCTTCTTTGTTGGACAGTGTTTTCGATGCGAAAAGTTTTTCCTATAAATTCAAAATTTTCAAGTAAATTATGGACTTTCTGCTACGAGGCACAAAGGTAAATTGCGTTTTCTGCAATATTTCTGCTTGTAAAATTCCGATTTGAAAAATTCTCCCTGTATCGCATACAAGACCTGATGGAAAATATTTTTCACATGATTTCTAATGTTTGGTAAAGAATGGTTTGGCAACCAGGGGGCATAAGTGTTAATTTCTGCTTCTGATGTATTTGTAGCAAAATCTGGGCTCCATAAACTCGACTAAATTTTTTTTCTTGGACCGATGCCGCTCATATGGAAAAACCTTTTGAGAATACTTTCTTCCTAAAATAATGCATGGTTTTCCACCAGGGGACGTAAAGTCACATCTTATTTTTGTCGATATCTCTGTTTCGAAGAGTCCCATTTGAAAAATTCTTTCGGTGTTGGAGAGCGTTTCCGGTGCGAAATGTTTCTCATATAAATTCGTTTTTCTTAACGCACAAGTCTGCAACCAGAGGGCGTAAGCTCACGATTCCGTTTACAGCAATATCTGAGGGATTAAAACCCGATTGAAAAACGTCTTTCTTCCGTCAGATACTATTATTTTCCATACCGGTTCCATTGACTTTGAATAGCTTTGATAAATTTAATTTACGTCAGAACGGATTCAAAAACGTGCTTATTACACCCGAAAATTCGGTGTCATCTTTCTTGTTTTTTTCCCCTTCAGAAAACGTTGTTTTGGTAAAATTTTAATGATTTGTCATTTTTTCCTGTTTGACCACCTTAGATCTCCCAAATGCTACGAATTCTCCATAGTCACTACGGAAATCGTCGATCGCTGCGGAGTACGGAAAACATCGAAAGTACTACGGAAAAAAAATCTCTATGAAATAATGTTATTCAACATTTGTTCAAAGTTTATTTTCATGTTTTCAAAATTCTAACATTCATCAAACATTTTTGGGACTGTTTATTGGATGTTTTTTAAAGTCGCGACATTTGTTCGATATAATTTGGGCATCTTCATGCCGTTCGTAGCCTGAAAATGATTGTTTTAGCACGGATGAAAATGTTCTGTAGTTTTTTAATTTTCGAATTTTTCTTACCCCAAGATGCGCTTTCTTTTCACTTTCTGGTTATATTCTTATTTGTTATATTTTGTCTGATAATGTTTCTCGTTTTTAATATCTTCAGTAAATAGTGAAAAAGAACAACTTCGTATTTTAAAAGTTTTTTCTAGTGAAGCGCAGTTTTTGTTATTTCTAACAGCCTGTTCTTCAAAACCGATAATACGGAAAGTATTTTTTCTTTTCCGATTTTTTAAAGCTTAATTAAATTTCAAAATCGGTACTTATTCCGCCCGTGATGGAATTGGCCTTTTCCGTGACCATCTAAATGACTATCACGGCAGAGTGAACAACAATACAATACTGATTTTTAATATTTAATTTCGCTGAAAAACTTGTGTTTACCCATTCTTTAGTAACATTTTACTGTATTATGGGGCAGACAAGAGTTTTTATTTTATTTTTTATTTTGTTTAAAGCGAACTGAAACGCGACACTACATGGAATGAAAGACGGCGCGTTTGCAAAGGAAACGCGACTCTGCGTGGAATGAAAGACGGCGTGCGGCGACAGAAAGTGAAGTCCCTATTTTCTACCTTTGATTTCTTTTTGTAAACAAAAGGGAAAATGCTTGCACATTTTGTTTGAAGAAAAGCAAGAAGTGCCTAAGCAATGGAAAATCGCGCATTTTCAGAGAAACCAAACTTTAAAAAACGAGCTGCTGACGACGAGTTGTGATGCCACAGTTCTATCTAAAGCCACAGGTGTCCATTCACGATATGGTTACTTTGTGCCCCAACTTAAGTGGTAAAACGAACAGCCGCCCCCGATCTTGAAGAGTGAATCTGTAAATAGATCATACCCACTTATTTACGGAGGAAAGGGCTGTTTTTCACCGTGCGTGAGTTGCAAGATTTGAAAATGCATTTCCTATAACAGGAGCGTTCTAAAAAGGCAAATAAATTCTTTAGCAATGAAAAAGTGCAAATTTTCGAGCATGGCGATTAAATTAACTTTTTCTACTGGACATTTTATTTTATCCAGTCGCCACGTTGCGAGTGGCGACCGTTAATTTTAATCTTTAGGGGGAGGGGGGTGTCAAGTTTTCCCGGTACGCCACTGTTGAACACCTAGTTTGGTCAAAGTTTTTTTCATATCAAAACTAGTTATTGTTTTTGGTTTTAATTCAAGCTGACTGATAAAAAATTACCTATGTTTTTACCAGGGAAAAGATTACAGTTTGATAAAATGACTTTGATGTACAAAATATCTGGCATAAAGTTTCTTTCAGTGGTGAAAGTAGACTTTGTTTTGGGGGCACACAATGTTTAGTGATAACACAGCGATCCGACATCGCTGAATTGACTGTAGTTACTGTTTCACACGTGAATCAAAGCACATCAGAAAACTTAAAAATTTAATCGCTGTGGAGCGGGAATCGAATCCGCATCTCCCGATTACCGTTCGAGCATGCTATCCGTTGCACCACCCACGACGGCGAATTCGCAAGTATCTGGTGGTGCAACGGATAGCATGTTCGAATGGTAATCAGTAGATGCGGGTTTGATTCCTGCTCCACGGCGATGGAATTTTCAAGTTTTCTGATGTGATTTGATTCACGTGTGAAACAGTAATTACAGTCAATTCAGCGATGTCTGATTGCTGTATTAATTATCATGACGTATTTGCCACATATTATGAGAAGAATATTTCTTCCACTCTTTACACAATGTTTAAAGTCTGAGAAGATTCTCTTTCTCTCTCTCTCTCTCTCTCACACATTTTATACATTTGTGTTATTTTACATTGTACATAAATAATAAAAATTAAAAATATTTCAGTGAATAAAAACTAAACTAATACATTTTATAATGCAGCCGAAAATGCCTGTATCACGAAAAGCAAGTTACGCGTCAGCTGAAGGAGTTTCGTTTTTCTTAATTGTGCAGCTGAAGAATAGCGAAAACATTTGGAATTCACTAATTGTTTTCCTACCTAATTGTACACAGTAATTATCATAATAAATGAGCATAGTTAGTTGATCGACATTCTGCAGGATCAAAAGGACAAAAACTACACACCCCGGTAATTTAAAATTAGAAGGGAACACTTCAGAGAGTGTTCATTTCTAAATTTAAGTTACCAAAGAAACCAGTGCTGTTAGACACCAGTTTAAACAATTAAAGGATGCCACCTCTTCCTGAAACCAGTATGATCTTGGTTAGCTGCTATGTACCGAATTGTTACTGTGAATGAATTTGAGTTTGATGTTCTAAAGCCAAGGTTAGTGGACGCTATTAACCTTGTTCGAAATCAAGCCTGCAACATTGTTACTAGTTCAGTATTCCGCCGTGTAAGATAATGTACTGTATGATATGCAAGCAAAACAGTCGAATGCTAGCATTCCCTCTGGCTTTGGCCTTTAGCTAAGAGTCCAAAGGACAAAATTTATTGTCTCGGGTCAAAAACTCTGAAAACTTCAAAATCAGAGACAAAATTTTCAAATGTAAAAATCGTACACAAATTACACTAGTGTGCAAAAATTAAGGACGAAGAGGAGAAATTAGCATAACAGCGGAACGAGCAGACAGAACGGAGCACGGCGGGTGTGTGTGTGTGTGTGTCAGAAAGGTATAAAGCACACGGGCAGTGTGCGCTCAGCAATTCGGTGAAAGCTATTGCATGGTGTAGATCGGTTTGAACGACGTCGAGTTGCTGCCACCATGTTATATGGCCAACAGGCAATCCAGTAGACGACATCTGGATGACTTTACCCGAGGTCGCGTCATTGGGAAGTTGGAAGAAGGTCGAAGTGTGACTAGTGTGGCTGAGGAGTTCGGGATCGCTTACAGCATCTTTTCACGAGCTTGGAGAGCATTTCAAACGACAGAAACAGCTGTCCGAGAGTTTAGCAGTGGTCATCATCCACGAGCAACCACGGCGGCGGACGACCGATATATTGTCCTACAGGCGAGAAGAGACAGACGGCAGTCAGTGGGAGAAATCGCAAGGCACATGCAACAGACAACTAGACGTTCGTTATTGCGTTTTACTGTGGCCAGGAGGCTGCAGAAAAGTAGTCTATTTGCACGACGACCAGTATGGTGTGTGCCATTAACGCCTGCTCATCGAAGACGGCAATTTCTGTGGTGCTAGGAACACAAGAACTAAACACATCAGTAATGGGGTTAAGTTCTCTTTACGGATGAGAGCCGATTTAGTCTGACGAGCGATTCTGGATGTATACACATCTGGAGAGAGCAGGGAACACGCAATCACACCTCCAACATTATCAAAAGGAACCGGTTTGGAGGTGGCGGAGTTCTCGTTTGGGGCGGTATCATGCTTGGTAGCCCTACTGACCTCCACATCTACCAAGGAGGTTCAGTCATTGGTGTCCGCTATTGTACCGATGTTCTCCGTCCTCACGTACGTCTGTTTAGAGGTGCTGTGGGTCCTGAGTTTCTCTTCATGGACGACAACGCTACACCTCATCGTACAGTTGCTGTCGCAGAGCTGTTGGAGAATGAAGGTGTTCAACGCATGGATTGGCCCGCAAGGTCCCCGGACCTAAATCCAATCGAACACATGTGGGACTTTCTTGGGAGACACTTGACAGCACGTCACCAGCCGCCAGCAACAATTTCGCAGCTGCGATTGGCACTACAAGAGGAATGAGCAGCGATGCCTCAACAGCTCCTTGACAACCTCGTCCTCAGCCTAGACAGACGTTGTACATCCTGCAACGCAGTCAGGGGTGATCATATCCCCTACTAAAGACTGGATTTTTCTTGGCAGCCGCCTGTCACATGGATGTTTCTGTCTTCTGTCCAGTTGTGCTCGAAGCTACCTTTTTAATAAAGTGCCTTTAAATCCTTTGGATTCCTTGTCTGGACGGTTTTGCTCACTTGTCCCATATTCTTACATCTTGGGGATCTTATGGTATGATTTGAGTCAATGTGGATCACTTCTGCATGACGTTACATTCGAAAAACCATCTCGTTCTTAATTTTTGCATGCCAGTGTATTATGAATATAATTCATTGTTATAAATAAACTGCGAGGCAAAATTTCCTTGGTATAATTCTTCAGCTGATTTTTCAAATATTATGTACTTTTGTTCACTGCCATTTAGGGGAACACCGTTTCTTTTTCCAATTTCTTAAGGGAATGCCGTTCCCCACCATTCCTGCCCACTTCCACCGATAATTTGATCGAATGATAAAAAATACTGTCACAAAAAATATACGGCTATAAATTATATTATGCATTATTCTATTATTATATGGATACGAAATCCGTTGTTTAAAATGTTAGGGTGTTGAATGTATCATACCCTGTTAATTCAGTAGTATTCATTGCTTTACTTTATTAAAAAATCAGAAATACAAATTAATAATAATTACCTTAAACATGGTTTGCAGTCACTGCTTTAGCCAAGATTTTAGGCACAAGAGCTTGTCATTGGATGGTTTACGCTAAGTACAGAGTTTGTTAACAATACTGGCGGCACTAAACACTCTTTCACTTGGTACAGACGTTGCTGGAATGCACAGCAACCATTTTGCTAAAGTAGCAAGCAACAGCAACTGTAATGAATGAGTTTTCCACCACTGAAGAGGATCTGTAAAATCGTCATCGAGTTCAGGCAAGCTCTGATAAACTTGAAGCTATAATTCTATCGTATAAACTTGAAGCTATAATTCTATCGGTGTGCTGACATTTGTGTATTCCTTTATTTCTGTTTCTGGAATCGACGAATCATCAAAACAAAGTTTTCTTTGTTTCTGTTGCACATTACTTTGTTCTTGGTGTAAGAGCAGCTGCTGATTTGTGCTACTGAATTAAATTCTGTTCCACACTAGCTCTCTGATTTTTTCTGGTATACAGCAAAGTGTCTTTAATTGAGGGTCAAGGGCAATAGCTTCTTCGTACTTGTCGTATAAAGGCCATATACTGAGTCTTTCCATCAGATCATCGAGCAACATGGCTTTAAATCTGCAAATATATGCTGGGTTGGTATCAGACAATCTCATTGCGCTTTTGAGGTATGTAAAAGCGGAAAATACAACATTGGCAGTTACGTACTTGTGATCTCTGAGTATTTCAGTGATTTTCAAGCAAGGTTCCAATACGCTGATTAGCTTCTCAAGCACTTCCCACTCAACTGTTGCCAGAACAGGGGTATTCGATGCTTTGGGTACCAGAATGTTGTCTACTGCATTTTTAGTTTTCACAAGACTTTCCACCATGATATTGGTACTATTCCAGCGAGTCACTATGTCCTGTTTGCAGCTTAGTGTCAGGAAGACCAAGTTTTTTTTGCTTAGATGAGAGTGTAGCCTCTACAGTTGAGCTATGTTTAAAATGCCCTACACTTTTTTGGCATTTAGCTAGAACCTTTTTCATCAATGCCACTGTAAGAGCTTTATTTATACTTAACTGTAAAAGTATGTGCTGAACATCTTACACTGTCAAACTTCGATCTGTTAATGGCACATACAATATTTCTGGCATTATCAGTGCAGATGGCAACAAGCTTGTCTGTTAGTTCCCATTTTCGACGGGTTCCTCAAATTCAGTTGTACACTGATTTGCAGTATGCTTCTCAATCACCTGTTTCACTTGAAGAGTTGCATCACAATAATGCCACTCATTGTCAATCCAGTGTACTGCTATTGCTAAGTAGCTGTCGTTGGCGAGCGAGATCCAAAAATCTGCAGTTAAACTCACATAGGAAGCTCTCTTTAATTCATTAAACACTCTTTACTTCTGAATGTCATAAATTTGGACAATTTTATTCATAATGGTACTTCTGGCAAGTAAATTGTAACACTTAGAATTCAGAGCTGTTTGCAACAACACTTTCAGGCCAGGATATTCAACAATACTGACAGGTCTTGAACTAGATGCAATCCACAACGCTAATTTATTTGTTAATTCCTGTTCTTTTAATGCAGAAACAGGCTGTTCGAGGAAGGAATTTATAACCATTTGCTTCATAGCGGTGGCATTTGAACTAGGCTGCTCCTGTGGCGTATTTGATACAATTTCCAAGAGTGGATGTGATTGTAAATGATAATGTAAGCTAGTTACACTTCCACTGTAATAAAAAAAATTCTTACATTTTAGACAATAAACATGTCTGCGATCAGTAACTTCCCCACTGTTTTCTAATTTATATCCAAAACAAGAGGACAATTTCCCATTTAATCCCTGAAACTTCATTTTTGGAGCTCAAATAAACGTGACACAAAGGGATGAATCAGCATTCAAACTTTCTTCCATTGACAGACATGCTTATCCCAGTAGGCTCCACCAACAATAAATTAACACTATTTGCTTTTTCAATGAGGAGAGTAGGGGTAAAAATTTTCCCCAGACTTTTGCTCTTGCACTGGAAATTCTGCCTGTTGACGGATACGGTACTTCTGCAATTTTACTCAACTTGGTCCTTGGGTAATTAAGACTAATTGTCTAACCCCATTGATTCCAAGAAACACGTGTATTAATCCCTCATCTTTCCTATTGAAAGCTGAATCTCGTTGTGAGGTCTGGCAGGACCAGCGGCATATTTTCATCTGCATCGATGTAATAAAACCTTGGGGAACCACTACCCAAGCTTGGAAGATGCAGGCAGTCTGTTATGCCTACCTTACATATTGAAACAACTAACTCTGCCCAGACGATTCATCTGAGACAGAAATAGAGGAGGTGTGGCACCCCTTAATGACTGACGGAGCTGTATTTCCCTGAATAGCTACAGTCAACAAGGGGATAGCAGGGAGGGGAAGCACAGACCACCGTATGAGAAGTGAGTACAGAGCACAGCAATAAAATAACAGGGGGAACAAGAGGTCGAGAAGCCCTTAATGAAATGCTGGCAGGACAAGTATGGTATTAAAGGCGGAACTTCAGAATTTACGATGGACTTTGAAGACTAGCATACTGACACACAATGAACGATGGAATCCTTGCTGATAATAGTGACTGCTAGATTTAAACTCCATCACCATAAAAAGGCTAGTTTTCAAAAAGCAAAGGCACAAGAACAAATTGGTGTATTCAACAAATGCAAAACTATTTGCAGTTTTTTTGTAACAGTTTCTAATGAATTTTAGTTTTATACTAATTTTTAAGTAAGCGATTAATCGGAAGAAAATAATCAGCCATTAAAAATTTGAAGAAAATAGTCGGTGATTAAAAAATTGATCGATTAATCGATCAAACCTGACAGCCCTAATTTTTTTACTTGTAGAAATATACGTTTTCAACTGCTCGTCACCGTAATTAATGTAATACCACAAAAGGGTGCCAAATTTCTAGCTTTCTTTTCAAAATTTTATAGTTAGTCCACGGCTATCATAATCACCTAAAAGAAATTTCTTTTGTTGCCCACAACATATTACCGTATAGTTTCAATTATTGGCCTCAGCGCTTCTCTGTATTTTCAAGTGCACCCCATTTTATCTGAGATCGCATCAGAAATAATGCAGTATTGTAAAAGGACGTGCGATTTCTTGTCTGTTCAGGATCTTCTAAAGTAAGTGCACTGTATACTATCATCATCATCTCTGAAAGGAATTTCCTATTGGCCACAAAATATTATGGTTTTAAACGTTTGCATCAATCAGAGCTGCTCTATTTTAAAGTCCTCCCATGTCTTTGAGTTGCCACATCATCCCCAGCACCTCAGTAAACAACTAAAAAAATTGCAGAAGCTATGATAGAAGAATTCTAGTGATAAACGTTTTGTTCATGCATTTTGAATTTATCTGCAGTATAGGTGAATGGCTTTATAACTAGAGCTCCCTAACTTTGGTAGAAAGTTTTTCCTACACTCGGATTCCAGTTGATGAACAAAACACAATATTGACAAAATGTGCATCAAGCATCTTAGAATAAATAAGCCTTTTCCATATGTCTACCAGGAAAACTGAAACTTTAATTTTTGGCGCCAAACTGTCTGGCTGGAAATACTGTTTTAGCAATTCATATGTGGTTTCTTCTAGAAAACTCATTTCATGTGCATGTTGAGCAAAGAAACCAATATCATTAGGATTTCTAAAATATACATGTGATAGTAATCTTCACACTAACTTCTTGAGCAAAAGACTGGTCATAACACTTTCATCTTCATATTCATTATTCTGGTGCTCACTGCAGGGACACTCACATGGGAAGGGTCCACCCACCACCCCCAATAATGCCCATGTCCTTCATTCTACAGAGGAAGGAAATAAATGATGTTCTTTCAGTATACATTATTCTGACTATGGCTTAGTAAAAAAAATAATCTTTGTGTACATGGTTTTATGATTTTAACATTTCCATTATAATCAGGTATTTTTCTGTATGTCTTGTGATCTTACAATGATTATCAAATTTGTCTTACTTATTCAAAACAGTATTCTTTTTTTAACATGTGTGCCCATCATTGTTGATTTATGCCAACATTCATTTTAAAAATGCACATGCATGCACACACACACATTTAAATTTAGCTGTAGTCTGAATAAGGTGTATGTACACATATGAGGGGTGTCCAATAAGTATCCGGATTTTTATTCCTAATCAATTACAGGAGAGAAACAAAAAAGTACAGGATGCATAAATATGATACTCACCAGAGCTAAGACGGGCTGAGCCCGAAGCAAAGCCCGGGCCCGAATCGGGCTCAGGCTCTTAAAGTGAGGGAAAGCAAGAGAATATTTTTAAATATAAAAATGTGATTTTATATGATTTAGCAAATCAAGACACTTTATAGTTGGTAAAGGGAATTCTTCAGCAACTGGTTCTGGTTGGGGAGCGAGCATTCAGGACTGCTATTTATTCTGGGCATGGGTAGAAAATGCCATAGGCCATGCATTGCTGTGTTTCTGCAAAGAAGAAAAAGCTTTTTCAAGAACTATAGATATTGGATGTTGATAGGTTGCCGACGATAATTGACCCCCTATCTCCAGGCAGTAGCTCCCTGCTAATTCTATTTAGCAACGTACATATTGCAGCTTGTGAAAACACAGGTTTGTCCCAGGTCCCCTCACTTCGGAGTAAGTCGCTCTTCCAACTGAGCTACGTGGACATGTGCTCTTACTGCTATCTGCCTTCATCTCGTGTGTCCTGTGGTGCAGGCAAATCACAAGCTCGTTATGGCACGATAATATTAGAATTATTTGAGCAACATACAATTGCAGCACCACTTAATCATTTTGTATGCCCGGCCGCCCGAAGCACTTCAGGTGGAAACAAACTGTCAAAGAAAATCATACCGTTACACTGTAAAAATAGATAGAGGTCCCTTCTCTACTCCCCACATTGCGGGAGGAAGAGAAAGTGGAAGTGTGGAAAAGGAGATATGTTTTTTAATAATGGTTGAACAGGTTAGCCAGTTTTCTGGCTCTTTCGGGCCCAGGCTCTATCTTGCAATATAAACAGTGACGACCCGTGGCCAAAATTGCTGAAGAGGCAAATTACTTTTCAGCCTGGATTCAAACAAATTCATTAAATTTAATGCCATTTTTTTCACATAATTTTTTTTTTTTTACTTTCTCGTGTGCAAAGTATAAAATAAGTAACGTGACCCGTGAAAAGATTTTACCGGAGACGCACGTTTTACATGGCTTTGAGACCACAAAACCTGTTTATGTAAAATTCCAGTCCCTCACTTAAATATATTTTTTCTCAGTCTGAATTGCCTTCTTGGACTATTTGGGAACTGTTAAAAGCCAGTTTGAATATGAACTATATTGCATCGAAATAGTTTTTTTATTAAAGAGATCAACAGAAGATAAAAAGCAAGACTGAATAATACATCTTTTTCATCTCAAATGAAATTCTATATACACCTCTACCTTCACTGACGCCAAAAGAAATGTCTTGAAAACTTCTGCACACTGCGTTTACCTATACAGCAAGAGAGAAAGCTTACGTTACGCTTATATTGTCTTGTATATGAAGTCTATCTTTTGTTCTTTCTCTTTGGCGAAGTGATTTATTATAAGGTCATACCATGTCTGTTCTGCTTCCATCCTCTTCACGAGCGCCTTCTCACCATGTCTGTTCTGCTTCCATCCTCTTCACGAGCGCCTTCTCACCATGTCTGTTCTGCTTCCATCCTCTTCACGAGCGCCTTCTCGATGGACAGAACTGATAAACTTGGCAACCTTCTTGCCCAATGGAGTTTCTCTTGTAGTTTTTTATCCTCCCCAGGCACGAGAAACTGTTCCATAGAGGCGGATGTTGCAGGAATTGTTACTACGAGGGAAAAAAGTCTAAACAACTCTGGCAGTGCCTGTGCTAGATTATTATTGTATATGGCAGATAGAAGTTCTGTTGTACTTTTGGCATTGTTCCACAGATCTCTGTCTGAATACAGAACCTGCAGCTCACTATGCAGTTTGGTGCTGTCAAAGTTTTTTTCATATGTTTGAAGCAGAGCTTTAAAACAATGTGCAGGAAAAATGCTAGAATGAGTTTCAAAGCAGTGTACATTGACCAGCTGAAGAAATTTTAATTTCTCAATGTCAGAAAGCCGGCATTTTAACTGAGTTGTAACATTGTCTATTACCTCATAATACAGTCTTCTGTATTGCACGGTGGGTTGAATATCATTGCTTCCTTTAAATCTTTTATTTGGAGAACCAACCTCACTGCACACGTTATGATAGAGATCATCAAACTGTCTCTGATCTCGAAAGTACAACAATTTTTCACATAAGCCAGTAATTCGTTTGTTACAGAATGTAACATGGGAACTATTTGGTTGCAGTACAGAGAAAGTAACCTCAGTTAAATAAAATATTTTCTTATATGAGAAGAGAAGAAAACCGAAATTAAAATCTTGAAGCCACCGGTTTAGTCCTGCTGCTTTGTGAATTGTCTCATCATCATAGTTGGAATCATTCTCAATTTTCTTTCGTTAAAAATTTCCCTACTGCTCGCTGCTTGAACTGAACACTTAATGTAGCTGCCATTGTTTTTGATCGACAGCACCACCTAACAGTATCAAGCCGCTCCGCTTTTATGGTGCTTCACTGAAAGTAGTCATAATAGTTTCACACATACATACGATCATACACACGGTTTTGTATCGATAGGAATAAAAATACGGATACTTATCGAACACCCCTTATATACACTATCTACCAACAAGTAATTGGACACCTGTGATAGCAAAGGAAAACACAGTTTATTCACCTTCAATTGTTGGTGGAGCCTCCACGAGCGGACATTATAGCTGCGACCCTCCGGGGCATACTCTCAACCAGGCGTTGTACGACGGCTAGTGGTATTTTCTTCCACTCGGCATGGAGAAGACAGGTCAGTTCCTTCACCGATTTCGGACGGTGGGGGCACCCCTTAAGTCGACGCTCCAACTCGTCCCAGAGGTGCTCAATAGGGTTAAGGTCCGAGCTCTGCGCAGGTCAGTACATTCGATTAACCCCATTGTCACCATACCAAGCCATGGTGGACCTCGCAACATGACAGGTGGCATTGTCATCCTGAAAGTAATATGGTTCCGCCCCGTAAAACTGCCACAACGTAGGAAGCGCATGGTCATCCAAAATGGTGCAGTAGGTCTCGGCGTCGAGTCTACCAGGAATTGCGACCAAGGGTCCCGTGCCATACCAGGAGAAACACCCCCATAGCATAATTCCACTGCCGCCGAACTTCACAGTTGGCACAATACATTCCGGCAGGAGGCGTTCTCCAGGCAGACGCCAAACCCAGACCCTGCCATCCGAACAGTAGAGGGTGAACCTTGATTCGTCGCTCCAGAGAACCTGTTTCCACTGTTCAACGGTCCACTGTCGACGTTCTTTGCACCACGTTAGCCGAGCAGCGCCATTGGACTTGGTGATCAAAGGCTTGTGGGCGGCAGCACGTCCATGATAACCGAGCAGATGGGCTTCCTTACGGATGGTATTCATCGAAAGTACACTTCCGGATGCCTGTAGAAACTCCTCGCGGATGTGGCCCATCGATTCGGTGCGGTTCTTCCGAATTTCTCTGGCCAACACCTGTCGGTCTCTAACTCCCAGTTTTGTGGGTCTGCCGGGTCGGGGCACATTTCGACAGTCACCTCTCATCTTCCACTTGCCAATCACGTAGGCCACTGTCGATTTTGAGTACTTCAATTTTCTGGATATGTCACGTATGGATCGGCCATTTCTGTGATACCAGACGATTACACCTTTCTCGAAATCAGAGAGCTCCGAACTGCGTGGCATCTTGCATGCGACTGGTTGCGTTGTTGTTTCCCACATGATATTTAACGGCGGCGGCCGTGACGTGTATCAGGATCGCAGATATCGTCGATTGCAGGGGTGTCCAATTACTTGTTGGTAGATAGTGTATAATATGATGCATTTTGATTGTCCTGTGGTTCTTTTTGTCGGATCTCTTCCTTGAAGAAATTCTTTGTGCTTTCCAGTTCACTGTTATTTTTACTACAATATGGTAATTCAGAGAACACTTTTTTCTCAGCAGGATTAAAAAAAAGCTATAATTTTCCGAGAGCATTTCGCATGACTAGCTACATTCACAAACCCCGAAAAGTGACTGCATGACAATGTGTGGCGCTAAGAGCTTTTAGTTTTTTTATTGCCTGTTGGCTGCAGTAGTTAGCTAACCAAAGTCACTTGGCAAACATAGGTGTGAGTGAATCACAATAATGTATACTTTAACCCAGACCTCATGTCAAGGTCAATACAAGAGTATTAACATATCCTTAAATTGGAAATGTATATTTCTGTATCTTTTTTTTTTTTTTTTTTGATAGGGTTGGACACTCAGCCATAAAAATGAGTGGCTGTTTTTTTTCAATAAACTTGTTTGTTTTCTTTTTGATGGGTTATTATTTTTCCCATGTAATGATTATGCAAAAAGGGCAGCAACAGTTATATTGTTGAAAAATCCCAATTTCCTATAGTATATCTTAAAAAAATTCAGGGGGGTGATGGTCTGGAACCACTGGACTCCCCTAAATTGACATACTTGTTAGAGGAAAAAGTGCTTGAAAAAATACCTGTATTAGCACAAAGGAAAGACGTTTCACAAAGGCTTGTTGAATATGGTGTTCGGGATTACTCACGTATTATTGCTGTCTGGTAATAATATTAATCAGGTAAACATAAGACCAGATGTAGTGTTGTCAGAAATTTTTTTATGGGATTGAACTTATTCAGCAGTATTGGGATTGAACTTATTCAGCAGTATTAGACTCATAGTTAAATGGGGTTGCTATTGAAGAACTTTGACAACTGAGTTTTGTCTTGAGTCTTCTTACTCTTTAAATTCCTGATAGTTTGTTTTCTCAATTCTGCTGTCACATTTAGATCATTTGCTTTTATTAGCTTCATGTTGATTTCTCAACATCTCACTAATATTTCACAATACACTTCCATACTAGTTAAAGTTATCTCTTCAAATGTTTCCATCCAGTTATTCCATCTTGTTTGCACTCCACAACTCACTTGCTGTTTTGCATTTCTGTCTTCCTTGAACACTGGGTGTTTAAATCACTTTAGAATGTCTCTTGGCATGACATGTGTCTAAGCAAGTCATTTGCGTAGTTTTACTACCCATCTGACTATGGATACATTTCAGTCAATTGTATTCAAACTGTTTTTGTCTAGTCTAATCCTGAAAATGATGAGCCAGGCATTTTCAGATTTACATAATGCATAGTTTTTCTGCTAACTGGCATATTCTTGCATTTTTCATATCTCCAGATCCAAAAGTTGGATTGGTAACATTTTTTGTACAATGTAGCAGGAACAACTAGCAAAACTTTCCATTCAATTCTTTCATATCAAGGTGCACTATCTTTCTCAATAGCATAAATGAATTTTTTTATTTGGCATATTTTTCTGAAAATTTGATCTGAAGGTGTATACTGTTGCATGTATTTTGCAGCTTTTCTAAAGCAAATTTTCTTCTAGGTGAGATAAATTTGCATTTTTAATTTGTACATATCAGCTTCCTGAGGTGAAATGAGAAAAGCTGGGTTTTTTTCAACACTGTAACCATTATCAATAATTTTTGCATGCTTCCTGATGTTCCAGATGCATATTTCACTCTGCTGATTTTTATTTTTCATGATATTTTTGCATGTGGAGTTTTAATTGGAAAAGTTCTTTTTGCAACAGGTAGTGATGCCATAGGCAAGATATCCCCAGTTTTATTTAATGCAGGGTTCCCACAATCTTTATAAATCCTTAAAGGTCTTTAAAAAGGGCTTAATTTTCTTTGGGGTGCTTAAAAGTCTTTAATTTTTGCCAGAAATTCCCCAAAGTGCTTAAAAAGTACTTATGTTTCTTTCCTAATTGCTTGCATGAAAAGCAGAAGTTACAGTGTAGTGCATACAAATTCTGCTGCTGGTTGGCTATGTTGATGGTGATGCCATGTGACATTAGCAGAAAGCCTGTGGGAGAGCATGAGCACGAGGTGCTCTAGTGAACCCATGGCAACTTTGACTTTGTAATTTTGACTTTCGTTTTACAATTCAAGCTATGAAATAATTATGCATAATATCCAAGTCTAGATCTTGTAACTTTAACTACAGTTTTATATGATTTACATTATTTTTTTTGCCTATGTGATTATTCTCTTATATGAAAACTGATTTGACCAGCAGAACTGTCTTTTAAATTGAGTAAATTCTAATTTATTACATCCACAAACTTAAATTATATGCAACAATATTACAAGCTTCATCAACAGACTTTTTAGTTTGTATAGTTAAATCATGTGTAGAAGTATATTTGTATATATGTTATTTTCACATGTGCAGTTTGTACAATCCTTAAAAAAAATTTGTAGGGTGCCTGAAAGTCCTTAAAAAGTGCTTATATTTTTTGGGAGAAAATGAGTGGAAACCCTATAATGTAAAACTCTCCTACATGGTGTAAATGCATATTTATACCTGCAGGTCAAATTAAAAACATTCTTTTCTCATGAGTAACTGTGACTTGAGATTTTCTATGCATTTTGTAATTTTTCCTCATGTAGAATTTTTCTGTTGGGTAGCATAAACGTGTATTTTCATTTCTTGTTCTTTTCACCATGAGTTGGATTGAAATAAATATTTTTAACTACTAGGCAGCTGTGAAAATGATTCAAGATTATGCAATTTTGATTTTCCAGTCACTTTATTTCCCCCTGCCTAGGGTTGTCAGTGTGTATTTGTATTTGGAAACAATATTTCTGTTTGCACTAGATGTTCCGGAATTTTTTTTTATTTTTTTTTTATTTGTAATGTACAGCTAGAAGAACCATGATTGTCCACATACACTACTCAATGTTGAAATTACCCCACTCAGACAAAATGAGTGAAATGAGCCAAAAATCACCAGAGACATATATGTGGTGGATAACACATGATGTAATTTACAAGCTAGTACATCAGTTTTACAGGTTACAAAGCAGGATCATGTGACAGAAGTTTAATACCTTGTGTGACCACCATGTTTTCCAATGCAATCAGAGATACAACATTATACAGTCTTCTAATGGTGTCCTGGGGTATCTTGGACCATATTAACATTTATCTGGTCCCATAATTCACTGGCAATCTGGGGTAGCTAAGATAAGGCTTGCAAGTGTCATCCAATGAGGTTCCATACATGTTTGATGGGTGATAGGCCCAGAGATCTTGCTGGCCATGGAAGCATATAGACTCCTCTGGCAATGTTAGTGGTGTGTGGCCAATTGCTATCTTACTGAAAAACTCAAATTATGTGCATATCCCACTTAACTGCTCACACCTAACAATTTGCATGCCAATATGCCTGTTTCTTTTGAGTGAGGTAATTTCATTGTTGAGCAGTGTATGTTACAACTTTCTTTATGCAAAATTTTGCTGCAGTGTGGTGTTTGTTTAAAAGATATGTTAGGTGCATGGGAGAATTCAGTGGCATCCTTCTTATTGCTTCTTCCAGTGTTATGAACACTGTCAGTTTCATTTAATGTTGTATTCATTGTATTCCACTATGTTTTAATGCTCATATGCATGATTCTAACTTGTGCATGTATTCAACTATTCTCAGTTTGTTCTATGTTACTTCTGACACAAGTACAGCAATTAGTACATTTTCTGTAGCAGTTGCAAATATTTCACTGTCACCATTTTCTGTTTCACACAATTCTGTTTTCTGCATAGGCAGCCTTTATCATATAGCTTTTCTAAATACTGAATAAAATCTGTATGCAGTAGTACACTGGCGTGCAAAAATTAAGGACGAGACGGTTTTCCGAATGTAACGTCATGCAGAAGTGCTCCACATCGACTCAAATCATACCATAAGATCCCTAAGATGTATGAATATGGGACAAGTGAGCAAAATCGTCCAAACAAGGAATCCAAAGGATACAAAGGTACTTTATTGAAAAGGTAGCTTCGAGCACATCTGGACAGAAGACAGAAACGTCCATGTGACAGGCGGCTGCCAAGAAAAATCCAGTCTTTAATAAGGGATATGATCACCCCTGACTGCGTTGCAGGATTTACAATGTCTGTCCATGCTGAGGACGAGGTTGTCAAGGAGCTGTTGAGGCATCCCAGCTCATTCCTGTTGTAGCGCCAATCACAGTTGCGGAATCGTTGCTGGCGGCTGGTGACGTGCTGCCAAGCATCTCCCGAGAAGGTCTCACATGTGTTCGATTGGATTTAGGTCCGGGGACCTTGCAAGCCATTCCATGCGTTGAATATCTTCACTCTCCAACAGCTCTGCGACAGCCACTGTATGATGAGGTGTAGCGTTGTCGTCCATGAAGAGTAACTCAGGACCCACAGCACCTCTAAACAGACACATGTGAGGCAGGAGAACATCGGTACAATAGCGGACACCAGTGACTGAACCTCCTTGGAAGATGTGGAGGTCAGTACGGCTTTCAAGCATGATACCGCCCCAAACGAGAACTCCGCCACCTCCAAACCGGTCCCTTTCGATGATGTTGGAGGTCTGATTGCATGTTCCCTGCTCTCTCCAGATGTGTATACGTCCAGAATCGCTCGTCAGACTAAATCGGTTCTAATCCGTAAAGGGAACTCCACCCCATTGCTGATGTGTCTAGTTCTTGTGTTCCTGGCACCACAGAAACTGCTGTCTCCGATGAGCAGGTTTTAATGGCACACACCGTACTGGTCGTCGTGCAAATAGACCACCTTTGTGCAGCGTCTTGGCCACGGTAAAACGCGATAACGGACATTCAGTTGTCTGTTGCATGTGCCTTGCAATTTCTCCTGCTGTCTGCCGTCTGTCTCTTCTCACCTGTAGGACAATATACCAGTCATCCACCGCCGTGGTTGCTCGTGGACGACCACTGCTAAACTCTTGGACAGCTGTTCCTGTCGTTTAAAATGCTCTCCAAGCTCGTGAAACGAAACGATGCTGTGAGCGATCCTAAACTCCTCGGCTACACTAGTCACACTTCGACCTTCCAACTTCCCAATGACGCGACCTCGGGTAAAGTCATCCAGATGTCGTCTACCGGATTGCCTGTTGGTCATATCACACGGTGGCAGCAACTCGACGTCGTTCAAACCGATGATGTACGCTGTGCAATAGCTTTCACTGAATTGCTGAGCGTACACCGCCCGTGTGCTTTAGACCCTTCTGACACTCCCCCCCAGTCATGCTGCATATATGTGCATGCCCTACTGTACCGGACCCTAGTCTATCTCCTTAGTGGTCTTTCGGTCTGTTCTGCCTGCTCGTTCCGCTGTTATGCTAATTTCTCCTCTTCATCCTTAATTTTTGCACACCAGTGTACTTTTCCTGATCTAGACTTTCTATATACAAATGTTATCTCAAGGTAAACATAACATCTGTTATACTTTTATCTGTTCTTTCAGTTTATTATGCATTGAAAATTGTCCTGTGCACAAGACCCTCGTAACACATGTGAAAATGGAGCAGTTTCCATGTTTGAGGAGAATGACCGCATGTGCAGTCTATGTTGTTGAATATAACATTTTACTAACTCATGTGATGCTTCCCAATAATAATACATTTGAGAAACTTTTCCCAACTCCTTATAAAAAGATAAACACCATAGCATCAAGAGACAGCATGTAACATAAAATAGCATTAATAAGCTTATAAACATGCTGTTATAATTCACAATCTTAAACCACCTGAACAAGCTGCTTTTGCACCAGATATGCCAACCAGACACAACTGGCATCCAAAAAGGTGGAACTCAACTATATGTAACATTTTATTTTACAGCCTTCATAAATATATATACAAATATCTGTTTATACTTCATTTTTGCATAGTCCTGAGTTCACCATATAATTGCTCATTAGATTGCACAGTTGCATGCTAATATAATCATACAAAACTAATGCAGAGTCCACATAGCAAAAGAGAAGTGTAAGATTCTTTTAAATTTAAAATCTAATAGATTGTTGCTATTAAATATTCCATACAAAACACAGTGTTTACTGTTTTCCACTATCTAGAAACATGAACACCATGGAATTTATTTTTATGTTGGTTGAGAGAAGATATTTCTAAATAACTGGAATACTTAGAAAGCATCTGAATTACAGGTATGAAATTTTTATGTTTTCCCTGCTATATAATGGTGCTTTATTAATAATAAAGCAGCAATATACCTCACATCTGAGATATCTAATCTTTAAGGATCGTAGAGTGGAGAAAGTTCCTGTATATTTTGGCTTTATTTATATTTCAGTATTTTAGAATGAATAAATTGAAGGGTTCAACTAGGGTTACACGTATCCCTTACATTTGTCAGAAAAGGACATAAGTTGGAATTAGAGGGTAAAAGCAACCATTAACAGTGTTGGGTTTCATTGAAGGTTAGAAACCAAGACTGTGCTGATGTAGGGATTTATTAAAATATACCAAGGGTATGTGGAACACAGCATTATAAACATGGAACCACTGGGGAAATGCAGCAGGGGAAAACTTAAAATCAGATAAAGGTGTGGTCATGTGAGGTCAACTGTGTGTTTGAGCAATGATATGAAGAGAAAGGAATTTAAGTAATGAGATGACAAGATTGAATTACTGAATTTAGTGGAGGATGAGAATCCACAACCCAACCTTTTAACTGTAGTAATAATATTAGCTGCAACCAGAAAAGATTCAGATTATTACTTAATACCATAGTTATTTTATCTAACAATAACAGCATTTGAATTACTTAAAACAAAGGGTAGTGTTTCAAAATGCTTAAAATTCGGCAAGACTATTATGTTCCC
The DNA here is from genome assembly GCA_039090855.1 of Macrothele yani. Taxonomy (NCBI): domain Eukaryota; kingdom Metazoa; phylum Arthropoda; class Arachnida; order Araneae; family Macrothelidae; genus Macrothele; species Macrothele yani. Next base: position 104,188,732 of record CM077023.1, read on the forward strand.
CCCCCAAAAAAAATTCCCTACACTTTTCATCAAAGTAGTATCATTGTGCAATTCCTAATGCTGATTCAAACTATGTGAATAGCATATGGCATTATTTAGGCTTTATAAAGCATTTTACTTTGGTTTGATTCTTTGCTAAAATAGTAGTAAAAAGTTTTCAACTTGGTAAACCTATACAGTATTATAGGCAATAACAGTGCAGCCAGCAAAATTGCAGCTGGAACAAATATGAAATACGTTTTATGTAAACAACAGGTCATTAATGCAAGGTAACTGCACTTGTTGTAATGCAAGAATAATTATCATGCTTGTAAAGTTTGCTAGGTGGCCAATTTCAGTTAGTGCCAACAACTGGCTGTCACTGACCTTGTAAATGTGTCACTCCTAGAATTAATTTTTCTGTGTTATTTTTGACGAATTGTAATATCAACAAAAGCTCTATTGTACACATCACAAATGTCTTCTTTCACATCTATATGGCTTTCACCTTCTTGGATAATATTATACACATAATGTGTAGCCCCATTCAATCTGCAATGCTTCTGAGCTTTCACAAAAAGAGTTCTGAGTAATCCCACAAGAGTGAAACCTGGAGTAAAAATGGTATAGACACTATTTAGAAGAAATTCAGCTAGTATTTCTGAGTGGACTAGAATATATTACATGTAATATTTGCAGTGTAAATCATGTCAAGCACTAGGTTGATGAAGAAATGTGAAAGAAAACAAACATCTCCGGGAGATATAACAAAGCCCATGACTGGACACCATGGCTTTGGTGTCCAGTCATGGGCTTTGTTATATCTCCCGGAGATGTTTGTTTATATGTCATAGTTTGTTCTGTCTGCCTCAGATGTTTTTTTCCCCATTTATCTATCCCAACTGCAGTTACCGTCCTATAAAATGTATGAAGATGAGTAAAAGATATGCAGGTTATCCATGTAGAGTGCTAGATACAGTAGGAAAAAGTTGGTGAAGGATATGTAGATCATAGTGAGAAGAATTGGCAGAAAAACACGTAACACACAAAACATTAAAATAATTCTTGAAATCGTCATCACACGCATAAGTTACGTTGAAAAATTATGACGTAACTTACGCGTGTGATGACGATTTCAAGAAATCTTTTAAGGATATGTAGATGTGAAAGATGAACAAAGGCACAGACACTGCTATATCCAGGTACACCTGGAACACCAGATTGTTGAAACAACCAGCAACAACTGTGGGTTGATTCCCCTGCAGCCTAAACTCATGGAGGTCACGAAGAATATCATGTCACCATGCACAGTCATATGCCTCCTTAATGTCAAAAAAGAGATACCAAATGCTTTCTGAATGCAGCTTTCAAGGCAGAGCAAATGATTATGATGTGAATGATAGCAATAGAAAAAAGCCACTTTGTGGGAGTGAAAGGATGTTACAACTCCCAGATTGTGAACTGGGCATTAACTATTCATTCCATGACTTCCACAGACAGTTGGTTGAAAAATCCTTCTTAAATTAGAGCAGATACTCCAGAGATGATGGCAACAGATATCGTAGCATAGCACAGTGGATTTCATCAGGCATAGCATACATGTATGTGGTGCCTAGACCAATTGATGTAGAGCCACCCTTAATTCCACCATCATAAAGGGATGAAAAAAATCTGAGGCAGCCATCCTGGTAGCGCAGTGGTTTAAGCCCAAACCCCCTAAAGATTAAGAAAGCCTCCGAACTGGTCTGTGATGTCAAAGCTAGTGAGCCGACCGACTCGAGCCTCGAGCTCTCCGCTCCTGAAAACGCCGACAAAGTACCGCAGTGTTTACGCAGAGAAATAATTTCTTGAATGCGATACTAGACAATTTGCGCTCACAACAATAAATCGACCGTTTTTTTTTTCTCCTTATTTTTTGTCCTTAAATAACATCAAAAGATTACATCCTTAGCTTTCATTTTTTCTTTTCTCAGTTTCCAGCAATGATATTCGTAAATCGGGGAATTTCAAAGTTTTGCTCTTGTGCTGGGAAATGATTTCTTGAATTTTTTTCTTTAGTTTTCAATTTGGCTAAAGGAGCAAAAAAATATTTTTTTCACGCATAACGTGAAAAGCCCAGCATTTTATGTTAAGCATTTTTGCAACTACAATCTTTTTAATGGCAATTTGCGTTAATGGCAAATTGGTAGGACTGTATGAACATAATCATGTCACTGAACATAATCATTTCTCTTAAAACTTTTAGAAATTCCCTTCGCGTTCGATTTATTAAAATGAAAGAAAAAAGGAAAAGACTTTTCCGTAATTACGTAACGAACGCGAAAACAAAATTTCCGATTTAGTGAGTATATTTACTGAAAATACGGTAAGATGTGTGCTCAAATCTTGCAACTATTTCTAGAAGGTAAAAAAAAAATTATAAATTAAAATCATTTAGGAAAAAGTTCTTTGTCAAATGAACATGGAATATATTAATTCCAAACTTTCGGACACATTTGTTGGACATTCCAATAAACTTTTCTTTGGGCTAGCCTTCAGATTATCAGCACATCAAGTAGTTCTGTACATTTCGTGCAAATTCTTGTTTTAATTAGGACTCTGATACACAGCAATTTTATGAAGAAAAATTACAGTTGTTTTACGGAAATGAAATGTTGATTAATAAATAACGTAATTATTTATTGCCAGTTTCTTTGCCTGGTTAACCTTAGTACTTGATGCGCTGATAATATATGTACATCTTTTTTTTTTTCAATTTGAACACTACTGACTACGAATTTTGTAAAGAAAAATAACTATTACTTTATGGAAATGAAATGTTGAATGGTAATACCATTATTTAAACGGCAATAAATAATGAGGCGATAATCGGAAGGCTAGCCGTTATATTTTACTCCGTCAATAAAAAAAAACCCCAAAAAACTAACAATTCACTAAATTATAATTGTATTTACAACGAAAGCCGAAAAGGCTCTCATGAAAACTTAACTAACCTTTGAATTCACGGTGGGTTCAAAATTCTTCGTTGGTACGGAAGAAATCCGCCTTCTTCGAAAGCTGAAAACAGTGGCTTTTGGATGTGCTTTATAATTAGATTTATATAAAGGCACTCAATATTTTCCAGGCATGTTGTATAAAAATGCTTACTCACGTGCACGACTACCGAAAGCTCAATACTGATCAATGCCGCATGAACGCGAAGCTAATATCGGCATTCCCTTTACGTTTGCCCTTTGACCTCTCTGGAGAGAGGGATTGCGATGGCCCTTTGACCATGACATCACACCTCTTCGTAGTTCGCGCACTGGGGCTTTCTCTCTAGGGGGTTTTGTTTAAGCACTGGCCCCAGATCATTCATCCCATATGGGTCTGGGTTCAAATCCCGGTGAGGCATGGATGTTGTGTTTGTCTTATGGCACTAGCTTTGTCTCTTCCCTGGAACCAGTGATGGCCATAAATTAAGGACAGGTGACTAGCCATGAGCAACAATATGGGCTCATAGCCCCCCATATAGTTGTTCATGGTGGTCATTAAATCCCCAAATAAAAAAGTCTGAGGCTGAATAGAGTCCAAGTTTCTAACAGTTTGTCATGTTTGACAGAGCGATGAATGCGGTAATGTTAGAAGGGTGCTATTGAGACACGGAAAAGTCAAAGTACATGCTGAACACATACCTATCCTATTTACAAGATTCACGCTAGAGCTGTGTCCTACATCATCTTGGGCTTGTGGACCTCAGACTTTCTTGTTTTGAGCTGGATGGTAGGTGCAGAGGTTGGTGGATGAGGCTTTTTTTTTTCTTTTCTATTTTTGACCTCATGGGGTTTGATAGTATTTCCCAGTGGGCTTTGCCTAAGCAACCTGTTGATAAGGAGCCTGGTTCTTTGTCTAAGAAATTCACTCCAAAGGCATCTTATTTACTTTTTTTCATCATAAATTCTGTGGACAAATATACAGTATTTAAACACTGTGAGTCATCTTTCTGGATTTATAAAACTTTCCAGAATGTTGCTGGCTGCCCTAAGAGGACTAAAATGCTACAGTCTAGAGATATGCTTGTAGAGACTTGAGTTTGAAGCATGGTCCTTTTGTCTTGAACTTGGATGAGTTATTGATGTTCCTTTCAAGGTAACCTTTATTACCTTAATACCTTGCAATTTTTAGTTTCTTTATGTTAACTGCACGAGTGTGATGAAATTGAATTATTTCAGGAGCTGGTAGTGCGGCATTTTGTCATGTGCATAATCCATTTCAAGAGGGATGAGAAGATCATGCATCCTGCAGTCTGGTTTTAACCTTCAGCTACACCCCAATCCTGCTGTTGCCAGTCATAGCAGGTTCCCTTTGATGATGCACCCATATGTACCTTACTCACTTTGATGCTTTAAATGCTAGGCTTACAGCATTCACAGCAGTCCTGTCACAATACTTCTCAGTGTGGACATTGCTGTGCCGCTGATTATGTTTTGTAAGCTTGTGTTGCTGATGCCAAGCTGAGAATAAACTGAAAGGGAGTTCATGCAGCATTAGCAATGGGCTATTCTAAATGAAATAAGAAAGAAATCCAGTGTTTCAAGACCTTCGAGAATATCCCACACTAAAGAATTGGAGAGTCATTCCTGTTAGCTTTGATTGGTACTACTATGCATATGTGGTAACACTCGTGAAGACTCAATTTTCCTCCAGCAGTATCCAGTTGATTATAACCTGGTCACTTTTAAGTGTGTAAAGACCTATGCATGGTTGGGCTGTTGGTACAGTAAGAGATTCTAGAGTTGTGTGCCTTCCCTCACCACATATTTCAATTTATCCAAAACAAGATTTGCAAGATCTAGGGAAATTAAGGTTCTCATCAGATTGCCATTCTCAAGAGTGACAGATACTCTCATGCTGGTATCACAGGTATTGCAGATTGTCTGGGTGCAGTATTTGCTACTGTTTCCAGTGATAAGTGGTCTCTTCCCAATGGGTGAAGGTACAGACAGAACATCAAAAAATGTTCTCTGTTCTGTTTCAGGCTGAATGTAAGTTAGTTTGTGGTGATGGAATAAATCATTCCTTCTTGGAAGTTCCTTTATCATTCCTGCAAAAGTCATTCATGAATGATAATTTAAATGAATGATCCTTGAAACGATGAAAGATTTCCGTCTTTAGCACGATTTAATGATTAAAAGATGAGAAATATATACAATTAAAACCATAATGATCCAATTTTCAGTATATTCACTGAATAAATCATTCATTGCTGGTATCTCGTATTGCACTTTCAAGGCCACAGCTCTTTTTGGCAACTTCCCCGAGTGTGAGCTCTTCAACCATTCATGATGATAAATTTGGACACACCATTCAAGTGAATGCCATTCTTGTATCATTCCCATCCTAAGTTTTACCATTATTTCATAGCTGACTGGTGATGGCTTGCTCACACAATGATTGACGCTCATTAATTCTTGACATTACTTTTGTTATTAGGAATTATTTTCTGTATTCATGCGCGTTGAGAAAGTTAAGCTTGCTGTGACTTTGGGTGTCACAGTAATGGCAGATCCATTGGTCACTCACAGCTGTGAGAGTGAACCGTTCACCATTCATGATGCAGAATCATTTATTGTGAACAAATCATTCATGAATGGTCCATCACTATTAGTTTTGCCGTATGCATCACAAGAATTAAATAGATGATCAGTAATTTTAAGTTTGATGTGTAAGAACAAATACTTATTAGATTTCATGTAGTTTTACACTTTATAAGCAAACTCTCACTCTTTAACATGTAAGGTGTCCTTCAGACAGATTTATTACTATAATAATGTAACAGAAGGTAATTATACCATAGTGTGATGATGCATGAAAGAAACCAGTTTTATATTTATGTATATTCATGACAGATTTTTTTGGTTGACTTCCTATTTGATGAAGCAAACAAAAGTTACTGTAATTCCTTTCATTGGACTTAATTGAATGTGTTCACGCACAAGTACTCTGATAAAAATGTTTATGCAATATTTGGTTGATTGCTTTACAGACAAAGATGATTTTTATCGATGCCTTTATTCAGAATAACAGGTTGGATCCGATTATCCGGCAGATTGATTATCATCCTGGTTATAAAAACCATTTCCTGCGGGTGCAGAATTATATTCTGAGAGGAGATGGCCCACTACCGTATGACTATAGGCATTATATAGCTATAATGGCAAGTATATTTTGAATATTATTTTTTTGCGTTCTTGAGTTTATAAAAATGAAATATTATGGTTCTGAAGTTTATGATTTTCAGTACTTCAAAAGTGTTTCATTATTGGAATTTAAAAAAAACAAAAACTGATTCACATCTGAAGGTGACTTTCTTTATGCGAGGCTTAGCAAATACACTAACTAGTAAGATTCTAGTGAAAACTGCCTTTTTGTAAGTAAAAGATACATCTCACTAGCAGAAATGCTAGTGTAAGAAAGTGTGGCAATTTAAGTTTCTATACATTTTTGCTCCTGTTCTCCATGTGATCACTTAAAATACTGGTTGCATGGTGCAAGCAAAAGTTCCCATGTGTGTAAAGAATATGCAGTCGCTGGATAATTAGATACGTTTATGCAGAGTTGATGAGTGAAAGTTGTGTCATGTTAGCACTGGGACTTAAGTCTAAAAGCTGTCATAGTTCTGTATCTCTGTGATCATCAAATCAGGAAACCCGGTTTACCTGTGCACTTACCTTTGCAGCTGCTGACAGCTATATTATTATGGAATTCAATAAAGTAATGACAAAGTATTCTGCAACAGATTTCAAAGGGAGTTATTTTTCTTTCACACCTGACTGTGCCAGAGTTGTGTTAAGAATGAACACAGGATTTTTTGTGTAAAATTACAATTTAAAATAGAATCTTTGCACTGTGTTGGCCACATGTTACATTGGTGCATTAATTATGGCAGTAAAAATACAATTAATGCTATAAACACAACCATAACAACAGTTTGTGACTTTTCCAAAGACTCGCCAAAACAGCCTTGCAAACTAAGAAAACCAGCAAAAACCCCCAAAAGAAAATGTACATGTATTTTCCAATCATCTTACTTATAAATGGATTGCTACAAAATGCATTATGCATCTGGGCACTAATAAATAATCTACCATGTATTCTCATGAATTTAGAAAAATGCTTACAAAACTACAAATTTGCCCAATAGCAATGGCATTCTGAGTAGACATCTATACAATGTGTATTTTGGCCACATGTTTTTGACAGATATATTTACTCTTTGGAAAGAAACATCTATAACTGTAAAGGACTTTTATTTGCCATAGTTCTTGCTTGAAATGCATCTACATCATAAATTAACTTCTTTTGTTCCAGCTCTTGAGAATAATTTTTGACAATTATAAATAACAAAACTGGATTCTTTTAAAGAACCTTACACTAAACAGTATAATGTTTATATAAAATTCTTGTGTGAAAACTTAGAGAGAAGAAAATCAAGCAAGCTAAAAAACCATAAAGTATTTTACAACAGCCATGATTTTTCTCCAAACATGTAACCAGAGAAAAACCATTCAGAATTTGCATCATATGGCTTAAAATAATTAATAACTCATAATGCTTTTCCTAATGAGAAGCCAGATAATTATACTCTTGATGAATCAGCACAGTTCACAGAATGGATGATTTTAAAATTAACTGCATCTAAAATAGCCCTTCATACTTTCTCAGCCTTATTTTTGATCTTGTAACAGGTGATGTTTCCATTTGTCTTAGTTTTTATAAAACATGCCAAGCTGTATGTGTTGTGTTGGTAGCATAAGTGTACTGTGAATCTGCATTTTTATTTCAAAAACAGATTAAATCAAGGTATAGAAATTGTCTCAATATTGACACACTGAATGATTTGTTGCAAATATGTCTTAATAGTGTACCCATTCATGATATTGATTTGCAAGAAGACTGGTATGTGAAAACTGTTGTGAGAAAACTGTTATAAAAAAAGAGAAGAAAAACTGTTATGTTAAAAAAACTGTTAGAAAAAGCAAACTTATGGCACAGCTTATTGACGGACACAAAGATAAAAGTGTGAGTGATGAGATTCTAAGATGTGCAACCATAAGTTTAAAGTTTATGATATGCTTGTACATAGTGTTATTTTGCTGTCAAATGATAATAAACATATGATTTCATATAATCTACTTCTGTTCACTTTGCATGTTTTTTTTTTTTTATTAAATGGGAATTATCTTGCTAGCAACAATTCTAAAAATGCTAGTACCAAAAGGATGGCATTTAGCAAGTTTGCTACCAAATAAAAAATAAAAAACATAGCCCTTGCAGAAATTGATCTGTCGGTGTTTGAGAATAATTCTTTATTATTATTATTATTTTTTTATTATTATAAAGAAGGGAGACAAAAGTGTGCCCTTCCTTTTTTTTTAAAGAAAAGAGAAAAACTTGCTTGAAGAATTAATTTTGTGCAACAGATAGACAATCTCATCCAAGTTTAATCATAACCCTGATTTCTGCTCTGCAATTATGGTTCTGCAGTTTTATGGTTTTCAGTGCTTTAATACTTTTGAAGTGTTTCATAACTGGGGTCAAAAATTCATGTTCAGAGATGACTTCCTTTTGATGAGTTGTTAAGTCCTATAGAAACTGCCCATCTGGCAGTTTAATGTAATGCCTTTATCACTCTCCTAAAAAACCCAACAACTTTTGCTCGAATAATTAATTGATTAAATTGCACAAGAGATGAGATAGGAAATCTGACCTAAACTTGATAATAGCACTTTGATTTTGCCTTCTATACTGGTAGTATCAAAACCCATGTACCTTCTAGTCACTGATCTGTCTTGTGAGATTTCATCAGAATTCTGTCACTGCAGCTTAGCAGTCTTGAGTCATACTGTCCTTCTGTTTTTCAATGGTTTCCAGCAGACAGTTTTAGTGTGTCAAAAATGGTTATGATATTGATGTGATTGAATTATTGCTCAAGATACTGATTCAAAAGTGTAGTGGATGTAAATGAACAATCACTGTTTCCTGATTTTGTCAGGGACTCAAACCTCTTAAAAATATTTTTTCCAGAATTCTTTCAAATAATGGCTGAGTACAAAAAGGTGCAACTCCAAGTTGATCTGGTAGACATCTGTTACAACCTTTTTGTTTTCCCTAGATATCTGTGAGTGTGTGAAAAAAGGCAATGTATTTTTTAGGAATTAAAGTGTGTTCATACTGAAAAGGCTAATTGCTAAACCCAACGGCAAAAAAACCACGTGAAATAATGTGTAGGAGAGGACTTAAAGAAATTACTGTTTTTCGCTATATAAAGTATAATTTTATAATATTATATAAAATATAATTTTATATATTATTTTATATAGCTATATCTATATAAAACCTGTGTTTACTGATCTGTGAGGTCATCATCCTCAGTACTTAATTGTGCATAACCCAAATGAAAGTATGAAATCAAAAAGTCTCCTATTAATGAAACAATTTGATGATTCTAATTCTTTCATTAATAGGAAAGACATTATTATGAAATAATTAGCATGATTCTTTTGTTCACAATGGGATTTTCTTTTTGTCATTATGGGTAAGTTACTTTGGCTTTGCTCAGAGACAAGTGTTCTAAAAATGCAATTAGGAGACAAACAAAACTTGCTGTTATAGTAAGAGTTGTGTTAATATGGACAAAAGTTTTAGAGTTCTTGATATTTTATCTTTTTAGCATTTTGCTTATTTCAAGTTATGTAATATTGAATGTTCAAATTAGTACTTTGGCTTTACATAAAGTAATTCCAACTTTTATTGCAACTCAGAGTGTAGCAATTTTTACCATGGATGAGGATAATGATGTGACCTCTGTTAAGCCATATAATCCTCAAAAGTTACTTTTTGCTATATTCATAAATTATGGCATGTTAGTTTATTTCAAGAAATCTAGAACTCACAAACTATTAATTCATTTCAGTTCAACAAGAATGACTTTTATGTTATTGCATGCAAAACTTTTCTAATAAATTTTCAAGTTCACTTTAATCTCATTTAATCTTTGCAGTCAGCAGCTACTTTTTATTTTTATCAGGTCTTTGTTACTTGAAAGTAAGTTTTTTGTAATTCCTGCAGCATATGATTCTGTTTGTGTAATAGCATCTTAGTTATCACTCAGTAAGACAAACAGCCATTACAGATCACAACAACCACCGGGATGCGGGATGATGGGTGTTGCCAATCTCGTTTATTCATCTACAAATTAGCTATATAAGAATACCAGAGAATATGACAACAATATATGACATCTTTTTTTTTTTTTTTCTTTCAAAGATTCAGTTTATCAGGTGGATGAATTTTTCATCCTGAACGAGTGGTCACAGAATTAGACAACTTAGTAGGTGTGTCAATGCACTGAGAAAAACGAGATGGTAATTGTGATTCAGGTATAGTAACATGACGTTTATCTTTAGGTGGAGCGTTCTGAGGAAGGAGCAACCAATTAGAATCAGGTATAGTAAACATAGGTGTATCATAGTTTTGAGAGTTCTCCAGGGGAGACAAAACTGGTGGGCACTTAACTACAGGCTCTTTTGGCGTGAATAGAGCTTTTGTTGGACGAATACAATAAATAGGAGTGAGGAGTATCAAGCTTCGCAGATACAGTAGCAGGAATCCAGTTGTGATGTGCCGTTTTGAGTTTTATAGATTGGCCCTGTACCAAGGATGGTGCTTGGTTATGAGTACCAGTTGTGGCATTTATACGCTGGTTCTCTCTGGAGAACTGGAGGTGAGCAGAAGTTGACGCCCGAGGCAAACATGCCAGAGGATGTAACAGGATCATTGTTCGTGTAGGACGTCCAAATAGACGTTGAGCTGGAGAAGGTAGGTCACCGCGAGGAGTATTCCTCCAATTTAATAGTGCCAGATGCAAGTCAGATTGTTCTAGATCAGTACGCTTTAACATTAACTTAGTGATTTGCACATACTGTTCTGCCAAACCATTTGACTTGGGATAATGAGGACTGGATGTGAGATGTTGTATCTTCCAGTCTCTTGTGAAATTACAAAATGCCTCAGAGTTATACTGTGGACGATTGTCAGTTTCTAAGATATCAGGAATACCATGAGTGTCAAAAGTAACTTTTAAATACTTAACCACAGCTTGAGACGTAGGCTGACTTAGTTTTTAAAAATCAAAATATCCGGAGTAACTATCAACTACAAGGCAATAATGGTCACCCTTGAAGTCAAATAAAATCTGATGCTATTCCTTTGCCATGGAAAACAGGGAATAGGTTTCATCAGTAATGGTTCTGTGTTAGGAGCACAAGCAGTTTGTTGATATGTTGGACATTTTTGAACAAATAGTTCAATCTCTTTAGACATTCCATGCCAAAATATTATTTCTCTTGCACGACGTAAGGAAAGGCTAGTACCCAGATGACCCCGATGGATAAGTTTGAGATATTTAGGTTGAAGTACTCTAGGAATAATCAGTCGTTTAGCCTTGCACAACAGATTTTCGTATTCAGATAATTCTTCCAGTACCCAGATGACCCTAATGGATAAGTTTGAGATATTTAGGTTGAAGTACTCTAGGAATAATCAGTCGTTTAGCCTTGAACAACAGATTTTCGTATACAGATAATTCTTCTTGATAATTCAAATACTTGTGTAAAGAAACAGGCACTTCCTTTATTGTTGGTGGCCAACCTTCAAGGATAACTCTCTTGAGTTGTTGTAGTTCTTCATCTGCATTGGTTGCTGCTATCAGCTCTTGAAATGTTAATGAAGAAAGCGGTATATCGAGTAATGTTTCGAAAAGTTCTTGATCTTCACCAGTGGTCTCCAAATACTCCACACTACAGTCACGACTTAGAGCGTCAGGGATTGGAATATCAGTACCACGTTTAAATATTATTTTTGGCAAATACTGAAGCACATCAAAAATTAATCACTGTAATCTAGGTAGAGCTGTTTGTAAGGGTTTCTTTGCGATGACTTCTAAAGATTTGTGATCCGTTTCAATGGTAACAGACTTGCCATAAATATAGTCATGAAATTTTTTGGCACCCATGACGAATGGCAAAGGCTTCTTTCTCAATTTAATGATAACGCTGTTGTGCAGATGTGTTAATGCTTCGGTAGAATATGCTACCGGTCTACCATCTTGGAGAAGTACAGCACCAACTGCATGAGAACTAGCATCCACAGAAACAACCAATGGCTTGTTTACATCATAATAAGCCAACTGTGGAGTATTTTGAAGAGATTCTTTTAACTTACAAAAGGCTTTTTCTTGGTCAGAAGACCACTCCCATATGACCTTTCTGTAGAAGTCTGCGTGTGGGTTCTGAAATACTTGAATAATTAGGTATGAATTTAGAAACATAATTAGTCATAGCCATAAATCTCTGCAACTCAGTAACACAAGTAGGTACTTTTAATTTTCCAATGGCCTCAACCTTGGATGGGTCAATTTCTATTCCACTTGGTGTAAAAATGTGACCTAAGAACTTAACTCTTGTTTTCTCAAATTCACACTTGTCTTTATTCAACCGAATTCCACACTCTAAAAGTCGATCAATGACCTTCGATGTTAATTTTTCTTAACAAATTAGGTACCCAAAATTTCGAGAAGGGTTGTATTAAAGTCCTAAATGAATTTTGATCATTTGGGTAAATGCAAAGGCTCTAAGGTTTAGGCCTTGGACACATGATTGTAAAAATTATGTCATCAGATGTTTTTCAATAATAGAATGTGCACACAGCAACACTTCAACACTGATTTCAATGAAGTAAAAGAAAAAATGAAAAGTAAATTTAGCTACTCTTTCTCTTTTCAAAATAGCTTTTCACAAAAATTTAGAACATGGTTGACATCAGCTCAACCTGTCGGTATTATTCAAACTTAATTTTTTTCTTTACCAACACAAATAATACACACACATATGCATATACAATTTCACGACACTAATACACACTTTGTTTCTAGTTTTCATATTTTTTTCTCAGGCTCAAAAAGCCACAGTGCACTGCTAACCTTTAACCCCTATTGCTGAATTTTGTTTTGTCTTTTACATGCTTGCTACATTTCCTTTTAAATTTTAACCTTTAACCACCACCAGGTGCGGCGGAAAGTGAAGTTCGTTGACCGGGCCCGAAATTTTGAATTGTGGTGCACCCCCTCCCTTCCCGCCTCCCGGAACAAACAGAAGAAAACAATGCCGAAGGAGCTTTGTTAATGATTAGGACCACCTGACCACTTACCTAGAGCAATTTTCTAAGGCACATCACAACAAAAAATCGCACATATGCCAAAAACATTTCTTGGGTAAAATTATTGACCGGGCCTGGGCCCGGCGGTTCTGCTGCCACTGACCACCACAAATTTATTACTTTCATTACTTTGTTACACAATATAAACAATGGATATTTTACACAATTTTGCAGGTATTTGTGTTTTCAAAAGATATTTTTTTCTCTTTTAATTTTATGGCCTCAGCCTTGACCGGATATTTAAATTAACCTAAATGAAGAAAGAAAACAATTTGACAGCTTCCTTAGCCTACTGCAACATTGAATTTAAAACTTATGTTATTATTAATTTTTTTGGACACTTTTTAACTTGAATTTTTAATTAGACCTTGAATTTTTTTTTTTTTCAATTCATCCTCAACTCCTGGAAAGTTCCACGCCAACTTGAATATTCTACCGGCGGTAAAATTGAAAGGAAAACATTTTCATTACCTTGCCTTCACGATCCTAGCTGAGGATAAAAGCCTGGGAGTCTTCCGAAACATGGGCAAAATTCACCTGTGTGAGGCCATTTTTGCTTTCACTCTTATTCTGGTGAGGCAGGAGGATGCTTATACTGAGGCTTCTCGCCTAGTGTCTCCTGCAGGTTGAGATGCTGGACATCCAAGGGAGAGGGGTGTCTTTTCATTCCAAAAGGCCACAAATACTGGGGGTCTTGCTGACCGGCGGTTAGATGAACCACAGCTGGAGAGTTTACTTTACTTTCCGTGCCATTTTCATCTACATCTTTTCTCTGTTGCAGCAGCTATTCGAAGTTGGGGGTGGCACGGGTTGCTGACTGGGCCCTCATTCGGCACAGCCCTTCTTCCCTTAACGGGCCTCCAGCGAAGAAGTTCTATGATGACATCTTTGCATGGCGGGCACCATCTTTCTCCCTCGGTGTTCCCGGGGAAAGGCTAAGGCAGAATCTCTTTTTGCCACAAAAAAAAAAAAAAAAAAAAAAAGGGAGCATTCAACTCTTCATAGTACTCATTCCTTGCGGGAGTTGGCAAGCGATGGGGCAACGAGGCCCATTTTCAACATTGTACGGAGGCAAGGCAAGAAAAAAACAAAACAGTGCCCTTCCGGACACCAGGGCACAGACCCAAATTGTCTGATACCAACCATGAAATTGGTCGTAATGCTCTTCACAAACACCTCCGCTGAGCTAAAAGCGACCAGTCACATTGGCGACATCTCATTGGTTGAAAGTTTCCCGCCTAGGAAGAGAGAGTGAAGCTGGGGTGGGGGAAGGAAAATGAGACCGTACTTTCTCCACTGGACAATGTAAAAAAGCAAACTTACGCAAGGCGGTTCGCCTTAGTAACAACATAAGAAGAAAAAAAAAAAAAAGATTTAACACTTTTACCAGCTCTGACCGTGGAGATTGGGATGTGTGTCAAGGTTACACACTGACCTACGACCTTCGCTAAATTCTGGGAATCTCGAAGAGGAGAGGATGCAAGGTTACATGAGAATTTCCATGAACATTTTCAACGACGACCCAAAGAAACAAAATTATTATGGTGAGAAGAATTCCTGGCTTTCTTAATGTTAACTGGCACACACACAAAAGAAATACATCCAGAAATCACTAGTTATACAGCATTACATATCATACTCACATACAATTATAATTTTGATTTTCCTAATAGGGACATATTGAAAAACGAGAGAGAGAGAGCTGCAAAACGAACTCACTTTTTTTCTTCTTCTTATTATTATTACAACGTACAGAAGAAACTAAGATGCAGAAGAAACAATATCTGCATTTAAACTCTGATACTAAAGGATATTAAAAAATTAAATACATTATGATAATTCTACGGCAATATTAATTTTCTCACTTGTTAAAATAAAAAATGCAAGCAAATAATCACTTAGCTACAAGAAATGAATACGATACATTATGGCACTAGTACAAAAAAAAAAAAAAAAAAAAAAAAAAAAAAAACGTTATTCTACGATTATCCAAGCACTATTGTTATTACACATCACTATGATTATTGTTAATGTACACATTAACAACTTACACTACCAACAAAATTTACTTAATTATCACGGAGAAAAAAATTTAATTCATGACGACATATTACATGTTAATGCATTTCCACGAGAGTTCACAAGGAATAAAGAGAAAGGAAGAAAAACGAAGGTAATCACAAGCCTTGAATTATGACAAAAATAAACGAATGAAGAATATGCATTTTAATTAACTTGGACTTATTCTTGACTCCTTTTTTCTTTCCTTTTTTTTTTTTTTTTTTTATTTTTGCAATGGGTGTTTGTTCATCCATGTATACTTACTTAAAAGAAAAAAGAAGGAATTAAAAGGAAGTAAGTATGAGAAAAGATACATTCTTGGACCAAGAATGCGTAGATATTTGATGGTTTCGGCAGGCAGAATTGAAGGAAAACTGGGCCCTGATTTGCCAAATGTTCGCCTGGAGAAAACAGCAACATATCAAATATATCAAACAAAGATCTTCGCTCTTCCCACGTTTATAAGTGCGTCATGGAAAAATTCTCATTGGCTGCCACTGGGAGTCGAACCCAGGGTCTTCCAGTTACGCGTTGGATGTGCTTCCGCTACACCACAGCGGCCTCGAATTTCTCCAGACTCACACACGCTAACTGCCAAGCCAAGTTGGCAGGTTGCTTCTTGGAGCCCCGCACAATGCTGGGGATTCACCAAAGATGGTAAGCAGCAACTGAAGAAATAATTAGGTGAAAGAATAAATAATACAGGCATTTAACGTGGACCAGGAACATCAAACAAAGATCTTCGCTCTTCCCACGTTTATAAGTGAGTCACGGAAAAATTCTCATTGGCCGCCACCGGGAGTCGAACCCAGGAAGAGCGAAGATCTTTGTTTGATGTTCCTGGTCCACGTTAAATGTCTGTATTATATCAAATATATATGATGAAGTGTGTTGTGGGAAGCATGGAGTCTGTAGAGGTATCAGTAAGTGTGAAACAGCATTGTTTTATTAAATTTCATGTGAAAGAAAAGGTAAAAGGTACTTAAATTTTGGGAAGATTGCAAGCACAGCATGGGATAACATGCTGCCAAAGGCAAGTCTTTACTACTGGCGGAACAAGTTTTACGAAGGCAGTAGCAAATAAACTACATGGGAATTTGTTAACAACTACTATGACTGAAGTGAACATTGATCATGTGCAATAGGTTATTTTGGAAAACAGGAGGGTAAGAGTACGCGGCATAGCTGCCGTAGTCAGCATCAGTGTTGGTAGTGTGGAAAAAATCACCTATGAGCACCTGCTGTTCAGAAAAGTGTATGTACATTGGGTACTAAAGGTATTGGAATTTGATAAGAAGTTGTTTTGTGTTGCTTTCTCCACAGAGCTCCTGCATTTTTTAAGTCTGAGGAAAATGTATTTCTGCATCAAATTGCGTGACCAGCGATGAGACCTGTGTTAATTATGTTACTCCTGAAACAAAGTGAGCCAGCTGTGAATGATGCCACAATGGTTCCCCATGGCCAAGGAAATTCAAGGCAGTTCTCTCTGCAGGAAAGCTAATGGCTACTGTATTATGGGAAGCACTCCTGGTGGATGTACTTGCATGGGGAGCAAAAATGAATACACAGTATTACTCTACTCTTGTAAAAGAGAAGCTTTGACCCACCATCTGCCAGAAGAGGCCAAGAAAATTGTCAGAACAGGTCATGCTGTTGCAATGACAACTCCAGGCCACACATTGCTCATGTGACAGTGACCTCTGTGGCACCCGTGGGCAGGGAAATACCCACACACACTACAGTCCTGACTTGGCTCCAAGGAATTTCCACCTGTTCAACCACCTCAGGAGCATTTAGGAGGAAAATTCACTACAGATCAACAACTGCAGTAATGTGTCCTACAGTGGCTATGACAGCAACCCAAATCCTTCTACATGGTTGGAATACAGAGTCTTCCATGGAGATGGGACAAGCGTGTTAATGTTAAGAGAGAATATGTAGAGAAGAACCCATTGTTTATGTGGTAAAGATATTCATATTCATTTCTTTTGTGCAACAAAAGATCAGGTCAACCCTGAGCTACCTTCATATATCATCATCATTATGATCATGATCATGATATATGAAGGTAGCTCAGGGTGACATGATATATGAAGGTAGCTTAGGGTTGACCTGATCTTTTGTTGCACAAAAGAAATGAATATGAATATCTTTACCACATAAACAATGGGTTCTTCTCTACATATTCTCTCTTAACATTAACACACTTGTTCCATCTCCATGGAAGACACTGTATTCCAACCATGTAGAAGGATTTGGGTTGCTGTCATAGCCACTGTAGGAACACATTACTGCAGTTGTTGATCTGTAGTGAATTTTTCCCTCTTAAATGCTCCTGAGGTGGTTGAACAGGTGGAAATTCCTTGGAACCAAGTCAGGACTGTAGTGTGTGTGGATATTTCCCTGCCCACTGGTGCCACAGAGGTCACTGTCACATGAGCAGTGTGTGGCCTGGAGTTGTCATTGCATCATAGGTATATAAATTTATTATGGCTACCAAATCTGAATGGCTATAAAAGTAACATCGGCAAGGTAATAAGGATTCTGCAGAACTTTCAGTAATATTTTTATACTAGCTCTATGTCGTTGTTTTTACCTGATTTTCATAATGTTCAGTTCAAAGTGCTGTGTGCATAAAAATGATTTTGCAGTTGTATTATTGCATTTCAAATGTATTTTTTATGTATTATTGCATTTGTGGAATTTTTCAGGCTGCAGCGAGGCATCGTTGCCCTTATCTAGTCAATGTTCATAAAGAAGAGTTCCTTAGCCAAGGTGGAAAATCTGAGTGGCTCATAGGTTTAGATCATATACCAAAGAAGCTATATGACTTAAATGAAATAAATAAAATTCTTGCCCACCAGCCATGGTTGCTTAATAAATCACACATTGAAGTAAGTTGATAAGTTTAAATAGTTTGCATAAAACTAAATTCTTTAAACATCTTTTCAGAGGTATGAAAACTCACTTAAGATGTGGTAATTTGTGAAGTGTATCTGAGCTTCCAAGAAACAAGGTTTATCATATAACTTTTTCAGATGTGGTATGATGCTTGTAGGCTAAGCTAGCATCCTTTAGATGCTCATATTTGTCAAAGGATTTTTTTTGTAGTGTGTCAACAACAAACACAATTTAATATTTTTTTGAACATGAAGGTAAGTGAAATTTGCCATTTCCTTTGATGTAGAGAGATGTGAAGTGTGACTATAAAATAATGAGATTGATTTATGAGCAAACATACTTAATCTTATGATTAAATTCATATGCATGTTGTCTTTTTCATCATAGTCACCATGATAGGCTATTCACTTATTCCAATGATGTTGCCATTCTTAACACATTTCTGGCACTCCTCTTTTAGGATTGCTTCCAGAGGCTGCTTTGTAGTGAACTTCTTCAGTGATGGCAAATCTTTGTCTTGTTCAAGTGGGTTAAATTTTTGGAAAGTTCCAAAAGTTATTCATAGATAAGTTTGATGAATAAGATTGATGATGAAGGTAAGTAATACTAGTAACTAATGACTTCATCGCTTCCTCTAATTACTGTCAGTACCAAAAAAACTTAACAGGAATTATAGAGGATAAATTTAGTAAGGTACATTACCTTTTAATTTTTCGATCTATGCACTAGATCATCATAAGGAGTTCCTACGTTGTACTACTTCCACAGGTCGGAGACCTGTGGAAGTAGTAGAGACCTATCTCTGACAATGATCTGTGTAGATTAAAGTAGCAGTGACCTGTCTCTGACCTGTGGAAGTAGTTAGATGCAGGAACTCTTGATAATCTAGTGTGTAGATCAAAAATTTGAGAGGTAATGTAACTTAATAAATTTATCCTCTATAATTCCTGTCTAAGTTTTTTTCAGTACGTAGGTAATACTGTTTTTGGTTAAAAACCATTTCACAAAAAGTGCACTGTGTTTTTTTGTTTTTTGTTAACACAGAGTACAATGTGCACTTTCTTTGTGTAGCTGCTACCACATGATTGACATGATGGCATTAAAAATTCTGGTGATAACAAATGTAATGAGGATGTATTTGCCACAAATACTTCACTTTCTCTTCTGTAAGCTACTTGCATAAATCATTCTCATTACTTTATGATCACATTTTATAAAACAGCTGGGTCTATCAAAGGAAATATGTTGTGAGAAATAATTGCTGTAATACATTAATGTAATGCAATATGATTACTTAAGTAATTTGCAGTTTTTTAGTGTAAAACTTGTTTTATTACGAAGGCAAAAAGATTTTACTAAACTTTTTGATTATAGTTATGTTGATTTTATATAGTAGTCAGCTCTGATTTCCAGAGTATTTGTTTTCTGATTTTTTTTTTAAGAACACACCATCTTCTTTAGAAAAAGAATTCTTTATGTAGAAACACTGATAGCTGAGAGCAAAAGTGAGTTGCACTGTATGTTTAGGATGCATGAAGTTTTCATGAAATTCAAACTCAGTATAGTAAGAGAAAAAACTAAAGTTCAGGTTTTTGAGCAAGTAATTGTTGGTGCTTGAACACAAGATATGCAAACTAGTGCAGAATTAGACTAGGTGAACAAGTCTGTGTATCTAGAAAGCATGTTTAGAAAGTTATAGCTGCTTCAGGAGGACATCACAGAGCTAATGGGTTGTCATATAGGTTCTGAATGGCTGTGTATGAAAGGAAAGTGTAATTGTTCTTACTCTCATGTATCGCAGTAAAATCTGGGTACTGCAAAAGAGAGACAGGAGTCCTTTCTGTGCTGGCAAGATATACTTATGGGAGGTTTTCAGCAAGACTTGTTCTGATCATGTCTGGAATAAAGATGCGTTGCAGCGTGAGACAAAATGTTAGTAAAGATAAATATTTTGAGGTGGTTTAGCCATATTGAAAGAATGAGTGATGAGATGCTAACTAAGATAATTTATTTGGCTCAAGTGGCTGGAAAGAAAGGTAGAGGAAGACAGGAAATCATGAGAGGATCAGATTCATGAATGCCTAAAAGAGAAAAACATAATATAATGAGTGTGAAGTACAAAAGGTCATGTGTGAGATGTGTGATAGATCTTAGAATAGACAATATTTTAAAGTGTTATTTTTTACTTCAATTTTATTTGGAGTTTTATATACATGTATAACATATACAATGTTTTAAAGACCCTGGGTAACTTTCAAATGCAGCTTACTGTAAACTTGCTGAGTTGCTTAGAAAATAACAAATGGTACCTGCAATGTAGAATGTTAGCAGCTGGTTGCTGTCTGACCAGAAAAATGAGGAGCACTGAAATATACCGATTTTAGATACTTATACCAATTTTTAATGCAGGATCATTTTATTTTGCTGCATAACAATGAGCAATTGTAGTCACAACACTTGATAAACTGTATGTTCTGCTATGTGACATATTTACAGTGCATTCAGAAGTTAAAAACAAAAGTAAAAGTAAACTTGATATAAAACCATTCCTTACATTGAATTTCTCACTAACACAAGTGTTCTTGAGACAACAGAGAGATTTCCACTACAGCTGAGACACAACTGATACATTAATAGATTCTGTGGTTGTCTCATTCTCAGGTCTTTTTTTTTTTTTTTTTTTTTTTTGCAGTTTCAAGGGTGGTTTGCAAGGGATAGTTTCTTTGGAAAATCTTATATCATGATTGGCTGAAGGCATGCATCACTCATATGGTTGCTACCATTTTTCCTGAGATGTTCTAACACATAGGTGGTGAACTTTAACATTAGCTAGATATTGTGCATGCAGCTGGCATTATTAGCCTCATTGAAATGTTTTAAGGTAAGATGTGAAATTTAGACTATCAAATGGTAGAAATTGCTGTGTTGCAGTTTCTTTTCTTTTGCAGTTGCACTTGAAACTTTTCCAGGACTTTGGGATATACTCATATATATAACTAACTGATAGAGTCTTGCCCTGAACTTACAGTTCTGAATTTTCAAAGTTCATATCACTAGCTAACATTTTGTTTTGGTGTCCAAATACTCTGTGAATGACATATATTGCCTCTCAATTAGCCTTGGGATTTATCTCTCCACTTTACTAATGCACTTTTTTAAAAGCAAGACCAAAATCGAACAGGCTAAGTGCTGATTGAAGTATCAGTCAGTCATATTGAACTTGTATAATGTACATGTTATACACTTCTAAGGCAAGTGTTAGATACACACTTTGGCCAAAAAATTATGAATTTTTATGATAAGACAGTCACAGAGAGAAAATAAACAGCAAAATATGCAAATGTAACAGTCTCGTGGGCTAATGATGTTTTTGTCTTGTGCTTTAGAGTGTACAGATTATTCATCTGCAGTAACTCATGTAAACACGGAAAAAAAAGCTCAGGATCTGTCAGATTTTGTAAAAAAGCTCTACGATTAAATCAGCACACATTTAGAGGAATCCTACAATTAACATAAGAAAGTACTGGTTCGTAAAAGGCAACCATTTCGAAGATTTTTGGCGACTACAAGACAAGTAAATCTTCTATACCCAGAAGAGATAAATGCAGCCAGAAAACTAGATTTTGAATGCCTGTCATGCTGTGAAGAAGGATTGTACAAAAGAACAGGTCTTTCACTGTGCAACAACTGTGTTTTGAATTCAACCAAGGCCAAGAGCTGCCAATTTTAACCCAAACCATGTGTGTAGGGAATTATGAAATTGAGTATTAGGAATAGTCTACACAGTTTGATGCTATTTGTCTGGACTAGAGAAACAGAAAAATCTGCTTTCATTGGTGCCAAGAATGCAGTGAATGAACAGTACTGTAATGGAAGAAAGTGATGTTGGAATAATCACACTATACATTGTTTTGCACTGATGGTTGGCAGAGAGTGTGGCAAGAACCTCATGAGGGGATGGACCCAGCATGCCTTGTTAACATAATCCAAGCATCTTCAGTAGCACCATGCAATGGGAGATGTTCCATAGGTACAGACTAGGACCACAGATATCAATGAAATTTAAGATGACATGGAGAGAATACCTGAGTGTTGTTGCAGACCATGTGCAGTTTGCAATATTGCACTTTCCTGCATGTGACAGCATCTTTATGGATGACAGTGCAACACTACATCATGCAAAAATGATTTGATGAGCATGACGAGGACTTCTATTTTTCCTCTGACCTCCATAGTCCCCTGATCTCAATCATGTTAAAATTGTTTGGGACATGCTGGAAAGAGCTGCTTGGCATTGCCCTCTCCTGTCAACAGTGACAGAGTTAGTTGTATGGTATTTTGCTGCAAAAATGGTGATCTTTGGTCCCAAATGAACTGAAGCACATCATAGAATCCATATCACATGACAAGCTTGCAGTCATTTGCAACAAAGGTGGCTCTAATCAATGCAAAATAAAGATTCAAATATTTTTAACCAGTGTGGGTATTTGGTCTATGTTATACACATATATTCAGGATGCAAGAGAGATGCAGTCTGCCTGTTTTTGTTATTCATACTGTATTTCAAGATTCTGATTGGTAATAATTGATGACATGGCTATTCCTAGGCTTAATAAACTACAATTATTTCAAATTATGACAGTAACATTATATCTCATGTGATTCCATCATAAAGTTCACATACCATTACGTGACCACAAAGTTCTTCAGGAAGACGCTTTGACGTCTGTAAGTTTAAGTTTTACATTTTGTAAAGTGGATACAGTCTGTGGTGGTGCATTAACTTATTCAATTAAAATATAAATCGGTTAAAAGTCCTAAAAATGTTACTCACGGAAGTGCATGTTCAGTCCGACATCAGTAGTTATTGTGAGTTTCTTTGTCCAAAGTTGTATCTTGCTTCAATACGGTCAGTTGTTGGGGTTAGCTCGAGAGCCATTTCGCCAAAAGTTGTACCCTACTGTGATTATGTCCAGTTGTTAGGGTTAACTCAGTTCTGGCTGTGTCAACATCATATTGAATGGGTAAAGGTTTCCAGATAATAATTAAAGATTCTTGAGTTAAGAGTTACTATTTACATACCACTTGAAGTTCCACGTCGTACTTGGCCATTAGGGCTATCTCGTCAATGCTGCACTCTCGTAGAATTGCCCAAGAAATCTTCAAGTTAGGTCAGGTTCATAAAAAATTTAAAAAGATTAAAAAATTCCAGTTAAAATCATTATATACACCACCCCATACCGTCCACAGTCTCAATCACCGGACGCACGTTTCACCTAGGCTCTACCCTGGCGTTTTCAACAGAGACTTCACACCCTCTGTCGAAGTCTGCTATCTGAAAGTCTCGTGTCCACAGTGCGCATGTTCCTCATGTAACCCATCGTCAATGCCATCTGGTATCAAGTCGCATCAACTATCTTCATCTATGCCATTCTCACCCTTCCCCTTTCTCTTCCTCTCTCTCCTCTCCCTATTCAATTTCTTCTCGGTTTCAATCAGGTTCCTCCAAGCGTACAAAAGGTCGTATGGACTGATATTATTGCAGTTAAATGGTTTGGTATTATTTATTAATACTGCTTCTGCTACTTGTATTGTTCTCATATTATTCTGCTGGCTTAATTTGCAATTCCTTCCCAATAGGGTACACATTGATTATCCAAACAGAAATCAATAAGTGCTGTTTTATTCTCTCTTCTGCTCCAGTTCTTCATGTGTTCAGTCAATCTGATGAATATTAAAATTGCTATTCATTTTTCTGGGGATATTAGACTATCTTTTCTTGCTGTGGTTCATATTATACGGGATGAAAATAGAGAGTGGTTGATCCGATTTCTTCATTCTAACGGTGCCAGAATGTTTTTTTTTTCTTTTGTATGTTCATATGGGGCGGGGGATGTACTATGGATCTTATTGGTTAAAAAAAGTCTGGATAAGAGGTGTGACTATTTTTTTGTTGTGTATAGCCACTGCTTTTTTTAGGGTATGTTTTACCATGAGGACAGATATCTTTTTGAAATGCGACAGTCATTACTAATTTATTGTCAGCCATGCCATATATAGGTAAAATAATTGTGGAATGAGTGTGAGGGGATTGCTGTAGGAAGACCCACTTTGACTCGGTTTTTTGCTTTTCATTTTATTCTTCCCTTTATTGTGGTGGCGTTAGTGGTTGTTCATTTAGTGTACCTTCATGAAACAGGGTCAGGAGACCCATTGGGTTTATGAAGGGATAGAGATAAAATTTCTTTTCATCCCTTGTTTACTGTAAAAGATTTGTTGGGCCTTGGGGGGGGGATATTATTAATATTAGTTTACATCTCTTTAATTTACCCCTATATATTTATAGATTGTGAAAATTTTATCCCTTCTAGTCCCTTAGTAACCCCCACCCATATTCAGCCTGAAGGATATTTTTTATTTGCTTACACTATTTTACGGTCTGTCTCAAGGAAAATGGGAGGGGTGGCCGCGTTGTTTTCTTCTGTAATAATTTTATACATCCTTCCGTTTGTCATAAATCAATGAGGAAGAAGAATGGGATTTTATTTTTTAGGACGGGGAGTATTCTGGCTAATCATGGGAAATTGGGTATTTTTAACGTGAGTCGAGCCCGGGAGGTGGAGCTCCACTTTAGAGATGGGGGGGGGTTAGATTTATGTATTTCTTTCTATATTTTATATTGGGGGGTGCAAGATAGCCTTTTAAGGTAGCTTCAAATATCTTGTTTTGAAAGCAGGGCATAAGGAAAATCCTTTGGAGCTGGGTTAAACTTTGTAAGTTTAAGATCATATATTAGCGGAGGAAAATGAAAGGAGAAAGAAAGTAATTATCAGGAGAAGAAAGATTTTTCAATTAAGTTGTATAAGAAGATCAAATCGAAATCGGGGGAGAGTTCCTCATACTAATAGAAAAGAAGCCGATAATAAACACATTAGGACCCAGGAAGAGGGGTGATGAGCGGTCCTCAGTAAAGCACTACCGCTATAATTCTTAATGTAATGATACTTAAATATTTGGCCAGAAAGATTAAAGCAAACCATCCACCCATATATTCTTACGTTAAAAGAGACGAACTCGGATTCCCCCTCTGCAAAGTCAAATGGTGACCGGTTAGTTTCTGCGAGGCATGAGACTAGCCATATGCATAGGGTCAGTGAGAGAAGTGTGATAAAAGGAGTAAAAGTCTGAAAAAAAGAAACGTGGAAAAAAGAGTAAGATTTAATAAAAGCATTTAAAATAACAATAAGAAATAGGGCAACTGCGTATGAAATTATTTGCGTCAAGCTGTGAATTGCCTCTAAATAGCAATATTTGGAGTTGGTGGACCAGCCGATTAAAAGAATAGCGTATACTCTTAAACTGGAAAAAATAAAAAATCCTAGAATACTGAAGTTAGAATCTAAAATTCCATTTGTTGAGAAAGGAAGGAGGGGCCAAATTAGGATAGATAGGGTGAGGGCGAGGGCGGGAGAGGAAAAACAGAAGAATGAATTTCTATTTTCTGTTGATATTAACAATTTGGAAAAGAGTTTTATTGCGTCTCTAAAAGGTTGAAGAACTCCTATAAACCCGACTTTGTTGGGACCCTTACGAATTTGAATGTATTCTAGGATTTTTTGTTCTAAGATTGTATAAAATGCTACTCTGATTAATAATGCCACAATAATAATAAGAAACAAAAAGATAGTAATAAAGCTTCTTTAAATTCTAAATTGACTCCAACTATATGCTAAATAGATAGATTAAAAAAGTTTGCGTCCTTTCGTACTGTAAACTTTTTATAGGAGATAGAAAACTGACCTGGCTCATGCCGGTCTGAACTCAAATCATGTAATTGTTTAAAAGTTGAACAGACTTGAAATATTAAAATCAGATTGACTGAACACATGAAGAACTGGAGCAGAAGAGAGAATAAAACAGCACTTATTGATTTCTGTTTGGATAATCAATGTGTACCCTATTGGGAAGGAATTGCAATATTAAACCAGCAGAATAATATGAGAACAATACAAGTAGCAGAAGCAGTATTAATAAATAAGACCAAACCATTTAACTGCAATAATAACAGTCCATACGACCTTTTGTACGCTTGGAGGAACCTTATTGAAACTGAGAAGAAATTGAATAGGGAGAGGAGAGAGAGGAAGAGAAAGGGGAAGGGTGAGAATGGCATAGATGAAGATAAAATTGATGCAACTTTACACTAGATGGCATTGACGATGAGTTACACGAGGAACATGCGCACTGTGGACACGAGACTTTCAGATAGCAGACTTCGACGGAGGGTGTGAAGTCTCCTTTGAAAATGCCAGGGTAGAGCCTAGGTGAAATGCGCGTCTGGTGATTGAGACTGTGGATGGTATGGGGTGGTGTATATAATTATTTTAACTGGAATTTTTTAAAGCTTTTTAAATTTTTTATGAACTTGACCTAACTTGAAGATTTCTTGGGCAATTCTACAAGAGTGCAGCATTGATGAGATAGCCCTAAGGGCCAAGTCAAGTGGTATGTAAATAGTAATTCTTAACTCAAGAATCTTTAATTATTATCTAGAAACCTTTACCCATTCAATATGATGTCGACACAGCCAGAACTAAGTTAACCCTAACAACTGGACATAATCGAAGTAGGGTACAACTTTTGACGAAATGGCTCTCGAGCTAACCCTAACAACTGACTGTATTGAAGCAAGATACAACTTTGGACAAAGAAACTCTCAATAACTACTGACGTCGGACTGAACACGCACTTCCGTGAGTAACATTTTTAGGACTTTTAACTGATTTATATTTTAATTGAATAAGTTAATGCGCCACCACAGACTGTATCCACTTTACAGAACGTGTAAAACAAAACTTACAGATGTCAAAGCGTCTTCCTTATGACAGCAAATATATATTTTTTATTTTTTAGTAAAAAACCCATAATTTGAAATGATTCTGATTGTTTTAAATTTGAGTTAATACAAGGTTTAGCCGCCCCCTGCTCCCAAATAATCCTTTCAGTTTTTGTGAAATGAAGTGAGCACTAGCATTTTTACTGGAAAGATAATATCAAACATCTTCATCATGAATCTCAGTTGGACTGTGCATTGTAGTTCATTATAACCATGGTTCATTTATAACCAGATTGTGGTTAATTGATATTTCAGTATTTTTTATTTTTTTTATTATATATTTTTTTATTTTTTATTATTTTTATTATATATATTTTTTTTATTTTTATTATTATATATTTTTTTTATTTTTTTTATTTTTTTATTATATATTTTTTTTATTTTTATTTTTTATTTTGTTGTTGTTGTTGGGGACTAGGGAAATGAATCTGTATATTGGGGAATCATTATAAACATGGTTGGTTCACCACACAGATGTTTGTATGAATATTTTCTTTGTATGCAGATAAATTGACTATGAACTGTAAAGGTGCAGATCTCAAGGATGCAAACTTTGTACCATCACATACTGGGTATGAAATAGGTCACTTTTCCTGTGGAACTATTTTAATCACTGATGCCCAGAGCTTTGTAGAATTTTAGATGTTTTCTTTAGTGCATGTTAGTGATCCATTGAATTAAAAATAACTGTTGCAAATGTGCTAGAAAAATTTCTCATTGTTTTCAATATGCATTCTGACCTGCCTGACTTGTTAACATTCACAAAAGCATTATGTAAAAACAGCACTATGGAATGTGTGCATCTTGTTTTTTCGTGTGGAGTAATGAAACTGTTAGCATGGTTTAGTGATGATTGGCAAATTTCATATATGCCTTGATATGTGGGATAGTTTATATGAGCATTGTTTCTTCTATGAAAACTAAGTTTTAAACAGTATGACAAAAAAAAATTCATATCAAGTATTAATGTTATTTTGGCTTCATAATTGTTTCATATTTATAACTTGTAAAAATATAAGTGTACACATGCATTTTCTTTTTTTCAGAAACTGACCAAAGGGAAAGATAACTGGTCAATAGGAGAAATTGTACATGCTGTAGTCCTCCTTGCTCATTTCCATTCATTATGTGGTTTTGTGTTTGCATGTGGAATTTTCGAAGATGAACAGCAGCAGCTTGAAACAGCTCATAAACCTAGTGTTAGTGCTTCAAATAAGGAAACGCCAGGAGTAAGTGTTAAATTTAACTCATTTGACATATATTGCTTAGTGACATGTTCCTAAATTAACAGCAACTTAGTTGTTAGCTTGACAAAAGACCGGTGTGATATTAGTATGTTCTGATGTGATAAACTTGAATCTTGGATATGAGCTTGTATGCATGGTGAGAAAGTAGGAAAATTTTTAGCTTGTACATACATGACTAATTTCATAACCGCATTAAAACATCTGAGTTTGATTTGTCCTGTGAGTTTCATTTTTTGTGCATGACTAACTCAAAAAGTTGATATGTAAAAAAAGTTAGCTTCCATTGATTAATTTTGTGACATGGATTTTACATACGAGGAGCTTGGAGGAGAAAGAGTGAATGTCAAAATGAAGGTTTTTAGAAAATGACTGTGAAGTTTCAAAACCCTCCCAGGATAGTAACTGTGAATATTTTATCATGGAGTTTCGTTACTCTATAGTGTTTGAAATATTCGCCCTTACTCTCCGGGGAGGATTTTCAAACTTTACAGTCGTTTTCCTAAAACCTTCATTTTGACATTCGCCTTTTCTCCTCTGAGCTCCTGATATAGACTCTGGGGGAGCATTCTCCAGAATGGTAAGAAACTCATCTCCTGTATGAACCTGTTGGTGTCAGTTGATTAGGTGGTTGTATTCCCACAGTCCAGACTCACAAAACTAGCTCTTGTTTGGCACTCTCTGGTTGCACTGGACGCATGCTGTAAAACCATGTACCTGGTCCTGTACCTCTCATCCTCCCATTTTCACACCATTTGACCTCTGTTTATCACGTTTTTTTTTTGTTTTTTTTTAAAGAAAACTAAGGTAAATGGATTTTGTGATATTTTTGAAAGACCAAACTTTTTTTCTGTATATACTGAATTTTTCCTCTCTCATTTTCATCAACTTTGTCAATTTTTGAGCATATACATATTAACGATTAACCAGATTAACAGATGGGCATATATTTGAATGCTCAAACCAGTTTTAATTTGTTATTTTAAACTTGTTAGTTTTATGCTTCAATACACTTTGAGAGAAATTTAATTACTTTGTTTTGGATAAAATTGTAAGAAATCTAACTTATTTAAAAACTGGTAAGATGTAGTGTTTTCTCCAGAGCCAGTTTTGTTCAAAGGGCCCACCTGGCTGCTGAGTTCATCCCGTGTAAGTATTATGGAGCATTTTATTTAGTTAGGTTCATTAATTTTTCTATTCCTAAATTTTTTAAAAATGGTGTTGTTATTCAGTTTTAGTGATTTGCAACATAAATGTGTGATTCCAATAAATGTTTTCTTTAGCGAGCAGTTAGCTTTGCATCCGGGTCCAACTAAAAATACCATTGGTCAAGCTGATAAGTTGCTTCAGCAGCAAAGAATAAGGCTTTCTTTAACCAGTTGATTTAATCCGGATGGAGGAAGAGGAGAGATCTGCCCTAAGACTCACTCTTCCTTGAAAGCAAAGGCATGGAAATACTATGTGATGTCGCTACTGTTACTTTCAAGTGCTTTTTATATTTACATGAAAAATCATTTTAATCCTCTAAAATAAAAATTTGTGGGCATTTATTTTCTCTCTTGTTTTCTTATCATTTGTTCTTCTGTACTTTATATTTGGAATACTTCTCCATGAGTCTATTTTTAACTGAAACATTTGTAGAAATAAAGTAAAAATCTATTCTGCTATAGACTTGGTTCTTGTGTGGAAGGGATTGGGTTGGGAGCACTGCCCAGCTTAAACAGTTTTCTAGGAAGAATATTGTAGGTGTGCCATTCTTGTCATTGCATGTTGGTAATAAAATCAGGCTTAAATTTATGTGCGTTTAAAATTTTGATTTTTCACTTCTTTTACCAACTGTCACACGGGCAAATATGTTGTTGATTATCGACTATTCTTTTTCTTGAAATAATAATTTTGCTGTTGACTGTGGAATTAAAGATCACTCGTGATTGTTTTGCTGATTGTGGACTGTGTTATGGTTTAGTGCTAGTTGTATGCACATATTTTTAACTTCAGTTGCTATGGCTACTGTGATGCCATAATAGCTTAATGGATCACTTAACATCAATGCTATCTCTTAATTCACATGCATATTAAACATTGAAACATGAAGGCAACTTACCTTTTGAGGCTTGCCTCTCTCTTGTAACATTTCTTGCACGTTTAACGTGCAAGAATTGTTAATAAGCGGGGTTCTTGTAGCGTCTCGTGGGGCAAGTTGATGTTTTATCTTCTTCTGTTCTCTACGTTACGTACGTATATTTGCAGGTCATACATATCCAGCATCCTGCATGCAGGCCTGTTGCTCTTTTGATATCATTTGAATTTACCTGCCATTTGAGCCAAATGATATCAAAAGAACAACAGGCCTGCGTGGAGGATGCTGGATATGTATGACCTGCAAATATACTTATGTAACATAGAGAACAGACGAAGAAGATAAAACACCAACTTGCCCTATGAGACGCTACAAGAACCCCGCTATTAACGTGAAAGAATTGTTACAAGAGAGAGGCAAACCTCAAGAAGGTAAGTTGCCTTCATGTTTCAATCCTTATTATGTTTATTTTAGTCCAGTGAGAAGTTTTCAAAAGTTTAACCATTGAGGAAATTGGTTGCTGCCTTGATGGACAGCAGGTGAACCTGAATTATTTTGGTGTTTGCTTTTGGTGTGGCTGTGCTAGTTGATATTGCAGATTTGAAATTTTATCTGACTGAATCTAAAATTATGGTAGTCTGTATGAATTGTTCCATTTTAAAGTGCATAATGTACCTAACACTGCAAAAGTGTCACAGTATGAAGAACTTGGGCTATTTATTCATGAAAAAGTGTACCTTTCTGATTTAGACTTTTTATGGTCAGTACTTTTTTAATCTATTACTGTAATGAAGAAATGTGCAAAATGTTCTTTGTCTGTTGGTTTCAGTCTTTGTCAGCATTTGATGTTTGTAGGTATTAAATGCTTGTACAGTGGTTATTAACTGAAAAAACTGGGATACAAGTTTGTTAATCTTGTTTCTTTTTCGAAAAATGTGAAGCTTGTCATAAATCATGTAAAGAGAAATTTCAGCTACACATTGGTGGTACAATTTCAAGTCAACATTGATACTGATTAAAAAGGAATGTTTATTCACCAGTTCTTTGAAAAACTTTTTGAGAATTGTGAAGAAAAGGCCCACAGAAAAATGCCCACTAAATACCTTTTATACCTTTTGGGTCCCTAGGCGCTAAATTATTCTGGGGCCCCTCCTTCCCCTTCTTATCGCCTCAGAAATTTTCATCTGTCAGATTAACAAAAAAAAAAAAAAAAAAAAAGTAAAGTCAAGAAAAATGTTTTTGCGCTTTTTGAAATGCGATTCTATCATAAATTATTAGGACGTTTTGTCAGAAACAGTGGTAATGTAATCAGTTTAACTGTTCGCGCACGTCGAACTTTTTTGTTTTTACAGATATTTCAAAAATTATTTTTGGGGCTAATAGGAAATCAAAGGGCACTAAGTTTGGCACTTTAAATATCCCATATTCTTTATGAATTTATGACTAAGGGCTGTCAAATATTCAAGAAATTAAAGTTCTCTTGTGAAGAAATATTTTTGTGACTCTCAGATTAGGCTTAACAGTTCTTTCTCAAATACTTAA
Source organism: Macrothele yani (assembly GCA_039090855.1). Classification (NCBI taxonomy): domain Eukaryota; kingdom Metazoa; phylum Arthropoda; class Arachnida; order Araneae; family Macrothelidae; genus Macrothele; species Macrothele yani. The sequence continues at coordinate 104,220,692 of CM077023.1, forward strand.
ATTTTCGAATCAGTTCATTAATTTCCTGCTAGAGGTAGTGAAGGACAATAAATGTGGTTTTCACAGATTCTTCAAAAATTATTTTTGCGAATGATAGGACATAAAATTTTATTAAATTTTGGCCATTTTAAATTTTACTACCAGTTCATAAATTTCCCTCTAGTTCTGGAATTGGAAATTTAATAAATTTCAGCTTTACGCTACGAGAGACCATTTCGGTTACGGCAAAAGTTCTTTTTGAGTTTGATACATTTGACAAAACTGGCTACATCAGTACATCTTCAGTTGCTATAGTTACTTGGCAAATTTAACGCTAAAGGCGCTGAAAATGGAGTTTCGCTAAATTTATCAATAATTTTCGTATAAATTGTCATGAAACTGGAATAAGTTTCAATTACAAAACATGCCCTCTCCATTGCTTCAGCTTTAGAAAATCACCTTGTTTTTACGTTATGAGCAAATTAGTCAAATTAGTAGGCAATGAGCATGGTATCCAGCAAAAATAAAATACTTGAAAACACTGGCAACCGGAGAAGTCCTCCACGTTACAAAATACGGAAAAAATTTCAATTTGTGCACAGTACTTTGCTTAAAAAGGGTGGATGACTTTTTGTGGAGGAGTTTTCTTGTGGCGAACGATTCTCTGAATTGAAGAAATTCAGCCGTCCACAGCATAGACAAATGTCATGGACCAAAAAAGTTGGACAGTAAGAATTTCATCAGTCAGTGCAAAAAAGCGAGAGTGTGAAGAGTTTCTTGAAAACATTTTTCCTTATTACTTTCATCAGAAAATTGAGGTCTGCGTTTTCTTTTATTATGTCAAAAAGATGTGTAAGATTTTCTTTATACCTCCACCACAGTTATCAAAAACAGAAGCATAAGGATTAAGTGCAAAAGATCCAGCTTGAAAATGAAAAAGTAGGAACCACAGTTTTTCGAGTAAGAGTATCATTTAAACTTTTATTGGCCCTGGCTTATGACCATTCGTCCGAGATGGGTCCGGGTTCGGATCCCGGTGAGGCGTGGATGCTGTGTTTGTTTTACGGCACTAGCTCTCTCCCTTCCCTGGAACCAGTGACCTTAAATTAAGGACGGGGGACTACTTATAGCCCATTGAGTTGCTCATGGTAGTCGTTAAACCTTCAATAAAAAAAAACAAAAACTTATTGCTTTTTCAAATGTTAATTTGTTATCAATTTCAGGAATAGAAAAGGTAAGAATACTTGATAATTATCAGCATTGAACTAGGGGAGGAGAAAGCAATAAAAAAATGTTATTGCAATACAATAGAAATTTCTTTTAACACTATTCAATAAGAAAAAGATAAACAGTGCAACATTTTCGAATTTAGAAAAAAAAAAAAAAAGAACGAAGCACACCGAGAAAGTCCTTTGCTTTGATCGTAATGAAACTCTGCATGCAAGTACCTCAGGGCCGAATATGCAAATGATTAATTAAAAAATAACGACCAATGACTAAATAGCGGCCCGCGAAAGGGAACCGCATCGAGAAGGGTATATCAAGAGCAAAGAGCGACACAACAGGCCGTAGAATGCGTCGATGTACTGGACAATTGCGACAGTGAATTGCTGGTACATTAACCTCCAGACTGTGAGGATGCCACAACGATGGATCCGTGAACACCACAAGAAGTCGAGCGAGTTTGCGAGAGGATATATAATTGGGCTGAGAGAAGCCGGTTGGTCAAGTCGTCGTATCGCTAAGCATTTGGATTGGAGCAATGCAGTAATTGGATGAAGTTGGCGCCAATGGGTCAAACAGGGCACCACAATCCAGCGGCACACGGGCAGTGGACGGCCGAGAGCATTGGTGGAACACGAGATTCGAGCTACTGTGAGAGCCGCACGAACAGAACCGAATTCGTCGCTCTCAACCATTCGTGGAAATGTTGCGTCATCCACAGGTACGAAAGTGGCCATTTGGGCCATTGCCAGATGAGTTGCGGCACAGGGATTACATTCGAGGAGGCCAATCCGCCGCTTATTACTGATCAGAGAGCATCCCAGGCACCAGTTGTAGTGGTGTTGAACCCGATCGACAAGGGATAATGTCCAGTGGTGTCATGTTGTCTTCAGTGATGAGTCACGGTTTGCACTCAGCACCGATGACCAGCACATGTGTGTCTGGAGACGAGACGACCAGCGCACAGATCCTGCTTTTACCGTGCAGTGGCACAAGGCTCGGACACCCGATCTGACTGTCTAGGAAGCTATTTCCTACGATAGCTGGACACCCGTTGAAGTCCTCTATACTACCCTCATGGCTCAACGGTATGTCGACGCATTCTACGACCTGTTGTGTTGCCCTTCCTGTAGCACATCACTGAGTAATTTTTGCAAAAGGATAATGTCCGGCCACACACGGCACAGCTCTCCCGGGCCTGCCTCTGTAATGTCAACACCCTTCTAGGCCAGCCCGATCACCCGATTTCTCACCGATCAAACATGATGGGACCCCACCTACACCCATCCCGGAATGTTGGCAAATTGGCCCACAATTTGGACACCATCTGGCATTCCATACCTCAGAACAGTATCCGTAAACTGTATGTGTCTGCCACGCTGGGTTTCTGCTTGTATCCGAGCGAGAGGTGACGCTACAATACAACTTACTGACTTCTTCTACTCATGTAACTGTTTTATCCGGATAAATGGCCCAACTGCTGTGGAATTGCAATAATTTCCTCTCCTATACATGTACATTACACATGCCAATTTTCATCTTGATTGGATGATTCCTTCTGGGTGCTTCGTTTCCTTTTTTTTTTTTTTTTTTTCGTTCTTCTTTCTTTCTTTTTTAGTGAAGATTGTATTAGCTACTTTGGTTTAGGGTGGTGTAGGGAGATTAGGGCTAAGGAAGAACTTGATTATACTACCCCAGAAGAGAAAAGGTAGTAAACAGCAAACACCCCGGATCATCAGGACAGTTTTTAAAAGCACTCTTCATCACAGCTCAGGAAAGGCAGGTAAAAAGTTCCAACACAGATGTTTTTCCTTGGCTGGAAGTCATATGAAAGTAATTTATATCACAGCCAGCTAAGTATTCGCCTTAAACAATGAAAAATGTGGGAAGCGTCAATCCTTGTTTCACCTACCACTAAATGGAAGGCTAGGTTATTTTAACAGTTTTTTTCAAAACAAGTACATCAATAACAATTTGAAAATTTAAAATGAGAAAGTAAAATTATCAATTGACAATAAAGTGGTCACTTTAAGGATTGATTTTTTTCGGTCCGTGAAAACCAAACCAAAACAAAACTGGTAATCCAATTATATGTTTTCGGGGCCCCTCAAGCTCTGCGGCCCTAGGCATGCACCTAGTGGGAAATCTGCCCCTGTATAAGTGGAAACTGATTGTCTTTACATGTTACATAATCTGTTATCAAAAATTATGCATAAAAACTTGTAGTTATGGTACTCCTATTTGCAAATGTTAAAGCATCTATCAGTTTTTTTTTATTTTTTCACATATTTTTGGTATTTCATAAACATTTTCTTTATAAATGTTTCTCAAAAATGTTAATGTATGGAATTTGGGGTGTATTTTAGTCTCAAGAAAGTGTTGAAGAGCTTATGGAGAAAATGAAGAATTTGCTTGAGCAACAAACTGAGGATCCTTCTGATGAAGAACTTGTAAAAAGGTTTGAAAAAGTCAAAAATCATGATGTGGTGTTATCAACTGAAAGTGAGACTGCAGCTAGTGTCGAAGCAGATGTGCTTAGGTATAATGATGATCCATATTTTAGGTATGAAAATTTTGCCATGCGCCGTGACCCATCTAGGTTATCAACATTTCGTATTCAGGTATGTATTTTGAGATCACACTTTTATCACATAATATAAAAACTATATTCTATGTATTATATTTGAACATATTATGTACTTGAACTGTGTTTTTTCAATTTCTCTTAACTAGTTTGCTTATCCTACTACCTTCATTATAGTGCAAATATCTTTATAAAAATTGGTGCAATAACTCAGTTTGTAGAAAAAATTGTAGGTATTTCATATGCACAGATAATATTATAATAATCATTACACATCTATATACCAATAATGGCATTCAAGCATGTTGTTTGCACCAGCTACTGAAAAATAAATTCTGGTTTATAACAAATTTTCAGTCTTTGTCTGTCCATTGCAAGATTTTTGGTCTTTAAGTGTTACGTACTTGACCACTAACAAATAGATAATTTAATACTTCAGTCCACTATGTTCCTGGTTTATCCCCCTGTGTCTGTGGCCTGATACCACAGAATGGAACATTGGTTTATGTAATCCTTTATTTCCCACGTGACATACTTTCAAACTGCCTCAGTATGTTTTCATTAACTTCTTTTAAAGAACTAACTTGCTCAGTTGTAATGCCTGTGTTACTAATTATGCTCAGCCACTGAATCCACCCTTTTTCCTGACATTCCTCTTACCATTTTCATGTTAGCAGCTTCTAACATCCAAAAGTGCTCTTTGTTTTGCACCCAGTTGTTGCTGTTTTTTGTTGTTGTTGTTGTTTGTTTGTTTTCAAAAGTAGGCCTAAATACTGGTGTTTTCCGGTCAATCTCTTTCTTACTGAAAATAGTTTTATGCAGTTCATAAGATATTTTCTCTGCATTGTTTACTCCATTCTTTAATTTCAGCTCAAGCTTTCTTGTTTCATCATGAATCACATCCAGACATTTAAATACCTGTAACTTGTCTAAGCTGCCACCTCTGTTATGAAATTACTTTGGGGGGGGGGGGGGCTCCATTTGCACTATATTACCCAGTGTTGATATTGCTAATACATTTTATTATTAACTTTCAGATGTTCAACACTGTTCATTTCAATTCTCCTTCTTTATTGATGTGATATCCCCAGTGTTTATATTGTTCATATTGATTTGTGAATTTTACTTATTCTTCATATTCATTTTTGCTGAACTTTTTTTTTTTGGAACATTTTACGTTTACTTTCTTCTCTTCTTACCAGTACTTAAATGCATTGTGAATACCATTCATTACAAACTTTCAATCACCTATTAACGACTTACTCACTCAATAGCATAAAATTAATTCATATCAATACTAGAACATTAATTAACAAAATCACCTTATTGGAATCACTAATTCAACTGACAAATTTAAATCTTGATATAATTTGTATTTCTGAGACTTGATTTCCTTCACATCATTATTCATTACAAATTACTGACTACAAACATTTCCACTTAAACAGAACTTACCCAAATGGTGGGGGGGGGGTTGCAATTTATGTAAGAGATATTTATAATGATTTTTCCATTATTCCAAATTTCACAGTATCCAACCAAAATGTCGAAATTTTCACTATTCATAATCAATCTTATATAATTATTGTTAATGTTCGACTCATAAATCTGAAAAAGAATTACAATTTTTTGAATCTATATCTATTAAAAAACTAAAAGATAAAGTTTGCAATTTTCATGACCCAACAACCCTTCCCGAAGTGTGGAAAAAGTTAATTCCCGCCTCGGTGGCACAGTGGTCTAAGCGATGGCTTCTGATCATTCGTCTGAAAGGGCTCCGGGTTTGAATCCTGGTGAGGCATGGATGTTGTGTTTATCTTATAGCACTAGCTCTCTTCCTTCCCTGGAACCAGTCACCCTAAATTAGGGACAGGCTACTGCTTATAGCCCATTGAGTTGCTCACGGTAGTCGTTAAACCTCCAATCAAAAAAAAAAAAAGGATAATTAAAAGAGAGAAAAACTTTTCAAAACAAAAAGCAAAAAAGCAAATTCTTTATCAAAAATGAACAATAAAAAAAAATAAAAAAAAACCATGAAAAATGCAATAATAAAATACAACATTGAAAAAATCATAATAAAATATACCAAAGTTAAATTAATAAAAATTAATGAGTAACTCATAATCATCCATTAAATTTAAAATTAAATTAATTTCCATTCATTATAGAGTATTAATTATACTTTAAAATTAAAGTTAAATCAATTTCCAACTGGTATTCTACAATAATAATCCATTAAAGTTAAATTAAATCAATTTTCAGATCAATATTGAATCCAATAGAAGATGCTCAAAATGAGAATCCCCCATACAGACAAAAATAACAGCAGTGCATGCGTGCCTGCACATTGATACTGCCGGTAAAAATTGAGATGAGGACAAATACTCACAATTCCTTGTTGTGTGTGGGAGCACATAAGAACAGTGCTGAAGATGGTGTCAAGAGTCGCACCAAAAACCTGGCTTACAAGATCATAAGGAGCCGTCCATAAAGTACGTCCATGATTTTTACTATTTTTAGTCCTCCCCATGTCACATTTTGTCTGATTGTTGACCCCCTACCCTAAAAAGTACATCATAATTCTGGCAACCCCCTTTTTCTTTGACGACTGCTTTTAGAAGTCCTTTGAAAAACAGAAAGAAAACATGTATTGGGTTGGCGGAAAAGTCATGACATATTTTAGCCATGTTTTGCAAAGGTCATTTATTGATAAAAAGAACAAAGGTCAATAAATGATATAATGCCCGTTTTGTTCGATAACCTTTTGCCATCTTTCAGTGAGCTGCAGAATGCCTCGTTCATAGAAGGACCTGTCTTTCGTGGCGAAAAACTGTACAAGGTGCTTATTTACAGCCTCATCTGAATTGAACATTATACCACGCAAGAACTGTTGAAGAGAGCGAAACAAGTGGAAGTCTGACGGCGCAAGGTCAGGCGAGTATTTTGGGTGTGGCAACACATCCCACCCAAGCTCCAATAATTTTTGGCAGGTGATCAAACTTGTGTGTGGTCTCGCGTTGTCGTGATGGAACACAACACCTTTACGATGAATGAGCTCTGGACGTTTCTGGATGATGGATTCGTTCAAACTGTCCAATTGCCAACAGTACACATTTGAATTGATTGGTTGGTTCCATGGTAGGAGCTTGAAAAACACGACACCTTTAAAATCCCACCACACTGAGACCAGAACCTTCCACTGATGAATGTCTGCTTTGGATGTCGTTTGAGGCAAAGCAGCACGTCGGGACGAAGACCGTTTGCACAGCACATTGTTGTACACAATCCACTTTTTGTCACCAGTTATCAGTCACTTCAAAAAGGATCGTTTTCCTCACGTTTAATGAGCATATCGCAGATGTTTATGCGCGCCGTCAATTGAGCTTCTTTGAGTTCATGAGGAACCCACACGTTGAGCTTGCTTACGTATCCCAGCTTCTTTAGGTGGTTGTGAACGCTTGAATGATGGATGTGCAATGTGTCTGCAATCTCTCGTGTCGTGTAACATGGGTTTGACTCCATCAATGCCTTGATTTGGTCGTCATCAACCTCGGTTGGCCTCCTGAACCGAGGAGCATCGTTGAGATCAAAATCACCAGCACGGAATTTTGTGAACCATCGTGGCACTGACGTTCTTGTAGTGCATTATCACCATACACTTTACGCAACTTTTCACAAGCTTGACACGCGTTCTTCCCTTTACGGAAGTAAAACAGTAAAATATGGTGAAAATGCACAGTTTGGTCTTCCATCTTCAACTTGATGTCAAATCTCTGCAAATCAACCAAATTGCTCACTATTCCTTTTAGACTGTAGCTAGAACTGGCACCTGTCGAATGCCATAGCGATAACAGAGCTGCGCATGCCCCTAGTACTTCCAAAACCGCCCAACCGCCATCGGGTGCCAAGATATGTCATGTCTTTTCTAACAACCCAATAACTGTTTAAAGGATTCTTCCATATATTTACACTTTTTTTTCAGAAAATATTTATTATTTAGGCATTAATTTATTTCCAAATCCTACCCGAACTTTGTCATTCTGAAATAAAGATTTACAAATGAATACATACATTCAAGGTTGCAACACTCCCGATCATACTATCTGTAAAACACGATGGATTTGGTAGTACAAGTACGAAAACTAAACATTGTGATTTAGCTAAATATCATCAGAAATCTGAAATATTTCATACCTTTTTTTAATTATCAAAAGAAGAAACAAAAAAGATGACACTGAATTTTCAGGTGTAATGAGCACGTCTTTTGAATCTGTTCTGATGGGAATTAAATTTACGAAAGCTATTCAGAATCAATGGAATCGGTATGGAAAACAGTAGTATCTGAATCTGACCGAAGAAAGAAGTTTTTCAGTCAGGTTTTTAATCCCGCAGATATTGCTGTAAACTGAAACGTTATCTGACACCTTCTGGTGGCAGACTTGTGCGTTAAAAAAAATTGACAGTATACTTGTATGCGAAACATTTCGCAGCAGAATCGCTCTCCAACAAAGAAAGAAATTTTCAAATCAAGCTCGTAGAAGCAGAGATGTCGAGAAATATAAGATATGTGCTACGCCCTCTGGCAGGAAAACCATGCATTATTTTAAGAAGAAAGTATTTTCAAATGGTTTTTCGATGTGAGCGGCGTTGGTCACGAAATAATTTTTTCAATTGAGTTTTTAGGAGCTCATTTGTGTGACTGTCATGCTCTGAGGAGGATGCAAATACATCAGACGCAGAAATTAACTTTTACGCTCCTGGTAGCCAAACCGTTCTTTATCAGATATTACAAATTATATGCAAAGCATTTCCTATCAGGATCTGTATCCGGTGCAGAAAGAATTTTTCGAATCGGAGTTTTAGAAGCACAGATATTGAGGAAAACACAATTTATCTTTATGCTCCGTAGCGGAAAGTCTATGTATTACTTGGAAATTTCGAAATTATATGAGAAACATTTTACACCGGAAACGCTGTCTGACAAAGAAGGGATTTTTCAAATCCAACTTTTAGTGGCAGAGATATTGACAGAAATAAGATAGACATCTACGCTATCTGGTGGAGAGACCATGCATTATTTTAAGAAGAAAATATTCTCAAATGTGTTTTGACATGAGCGGTATTGGTCCACGAAATAATTTTTTTAATCAGGCTTTTAGAATCTGAGGTTTTGCTGCAAATACTTATAAAGCAGAAATTCAATGCTTACGTCCCCTGGTGGCTAAACCATATTTTATAAAAAATTAGAAATTACAACAAAAAAAAATATCCGTCAGCAGCTGTATCTGATGCTGGAAGAATTTTTCAAATCGGAGTTTTAGAAGCAGAGATATCGGGGAAAGCGCAATTTACCTTTACTCCCCCTAGCGAAAAGTCAATGAATTACTTGAAAATTTTGAAATTATATTAGAAATATGTCGCACTGGAAACTCTGTCCAACAAAGAAGAAATTTTTCAAATCGGACCATTAGAAGCAGAGATACTGACAAAAACAGGATATACAACACCCCCTGGCGGAAAAAAACATACATTATTTTAAGAAAACATTCCGAAAAGGTTTGTCTACGTGAGTAGAGTCTGTCCACAAATGAATTTCTTCAATCAAAATTTTAGGAGCTCAAATTTTGCTGTAAATACATCAGAAGCAGAAATCAACCCTTACGTCCCCTCGTGGTCAAACCATTTTATACCAAAAAATTAGAAATCAATGGCGTCGCGTGCCTATTTTGGTTGGGTGTGCGCTGTTACAGGAAAAAAATTCCTGCATTGATTTTGCAGAATTCATGCAAAAAATATCTGCAAAATCTGCAAAATTCGCTCATTGATTTTGAACATACGAAAAGCATTTCTTTAACTTAGCTGTCTTCTAATAATTTACAGTAATAAATATCTTTATGTACACTCAGTTGTAAGAAAAATCTGAATTTCCTGTGCAAATACTAGAGTGATGAAAGAATTTTCGGTGTATTTTTCTTTATATATAAGTTTTAAATACAGCACAAGGCTTACTTTCTTTAACCTGCTTTACACAATCTGCAAATTCTGGCAAAAATGGAACACTTAGTAGATCGTCAACCTTAAATGGATGTCAAAATTCAAATTGTATATGAACATCAAAATTCAATTGTATATGATTGTCAAAATTCAATTGTATCTGTGCTCATAAACACACCGATTCACACAGTGACGAAAAGATAGAAAACTCGTAGCAGAACGATGAAGTGTGTTTATGACTCCGTGCTATTCCAAACGCAAACAAGTATGACCAGTGGTGCTTTTTAAGCTCGCACGCTCTGGAAATTTAAACCTCTGTGTTGGATTCGCGAAGAAATAAAAACATGACCTGTAGCTCCATCTGGAATGCTTTTAATTACAGTTGCTTTAATGACTTAGGGTGTCCGCTGTTAAAATAGCATTCCTGCAGCTGCAAATATTATTTACTATGTTTTGTTTACTGCACGAAGCAATGAAACTTCTCCTCTTCACGAAAATATTGCACAAAGGAATTAAGTTTAGCTGACAAACTTCAGCGAGTCTTACTGGAAATACATATTAATTAAAGAAAACAATATGACAGCAACTGGCTGCTCCGTGAGACTCAAGCGGTGCTGATTTCGGGTAGCATACCTTGAGAGTTCCGCTGGTACGTTTGAGACCACAGGGAAATAAAAATGTGACCTGCAGCACCATCTGGGGAGCACTTGTACCACAGTTGCTTTAAGGTCATCCGATGTGCGCACACAAAACAGCACATCCTGGGATTTTCGCGTGAATGCGATATGCTTACTGAACAAACCTCTTATTAATGAAAACATTATGTGGGGGAATTAATTTTAACCACCACTAAAAGCCTTAGGATGAACTCTGCCATTTTTATTAGAAACAAATCCGAAAAAATAATATCGATAATATAGGTTAAATTGCGACTCTGTGTAAGTGTGAGCCACACACCTAGCACACCCCAAATATTCGCCCCTGTTAGAAATTACATGCAAAATATTTCCCATCATGAGCTGTGTCTGCTGAAGGAAAAAGATTTCAAATTGGAGTTTTAGATGCAGAGATACCTGAGGAAAAGTAATTTACTTTTATGCCCCCTAGCGGAGAATCTATGCATAACTTGGAAAAGTGACTATGCTTAAAATAATCTTCGACACAAATGGAATCGAAAAGTAAAATAATTTTTTGAATTGGAAGTTTAGAAGCAAATATATGGAATAGAATGTGTTTTGAATTTGATACCATCTGCCTATACGCCCTCTAACAGCAATATTTTGCATCATAAAAGAAAAAAAGGATCATTATTCGCACATTTCAAGCTTCATAAGCAAAAAGAATTTTTCAAATCGGACTATTAGTTGCAGAGATATCATTTTTGCAGACAGACGGACAAACCAATAACGTAAGCACAATCTTTTTTTACAAAAGACGTGCTAAAAAACAAAACAAAATAAAGAAATACCATCCACTATATTTTTGCTGCTGGACATCTGGATTACTAAACCTCCCCCATCCCCCATGTCACATTTTGTCTGGTTGTCAGGAACCACCCCTCCCCCTTTAGTCTCGGACGTACTTTATGGACATCCCCTAAGCTGCATTCGCGATCGAACTTACTGTGTACCTCATCTACCCATATTTTAGGTTAAAATTTATTGAAAAACGACAAATATTAAAAAAAAGTGTACATATAAAAAAATGTATTTGAGCATTAATAACTACTAACCAAGTAAGTATCCTAAAATCACATGGTTTTAAGGTAAGTTAAGTTAAAATTTTTATTAATAGTAACAGTATTTTACTTAAACCAAATATTATTTTGATTACAATATAATTAAATATTACCATCTGATTCTTCTAAATATTTATTTTTCAATTTCAAATAAAAGACAAAGTACACGTGGTTCATATCGCGAATCAGCAAAACAAAAAACGTGCTGTAAAAGTAGTGTTACTCCTACAATGATTGTAGTGTGAGTATATGTGTATTTCATACATTAATTTACTTGCAAATGTTAGATTCTCCTGTTGTTTTCCATGGCCTGAGTGATTCCAGATTGCAAGAGTAAGTTGTCTTGCAGACACTCCTTCACATCCTGGAAGCCTTTTCGAACATCTAAGAAGGAAGAATAAGCATTAGCCAAATTAACTGATCTATTGGCCACCATTGCAGAATACAATTTTCCAAAGATGTTGCTAAGTGCCAAATGTCTCCAATTATTGATACCATCACTGGCCCCAGTCTTAAAAATAAGGGACTCTACATTTACACCAGAAAGCACAGATTTTTTTGTAAAGATTACAAATCTCAAATATCTTGCAGATTATTTGACATCTAGGACAAAAAAAAAAAAAAAAAAATAAATAAAAAAAATGAGCTAATGTTTTGTGTTGTCTGGTTCCAGAGCTGTGTATTTCATTATACACAAACATTCCCAAATTTCCATGGACATTCGTGGTTTTGGCAGTACCCCATTAGTATCTTCTCGCGGTACTGGCAAATCTGAAAAATTAATCGAGGTATCTTACCCAATAGTTCCAGCGGGAGGGGTACACACATTCGAAAAGTACTCAAGTAGGTCACTTTCTGATATCGTTCAACAGGGGTTTTCTTCATTACATATTCCTTCAATAGCTTTCTTTGGATATGAAGTATGCTTTCTTATTTTAATTATAGAAGCCATTTTAAAAGCATCACATCTTGGTTTTCTTCCTAAAAGTTTACCCATTGGACCATACCAACGATTTCATTCATTGTCTTTTCCTGACATTGATAGTTCATTAATGTGGTGTTTACTGCCAAAAATGGAGACCTCTTTTATAATTTTAGTGCAAATGTCTTCAAATTCAGACCATGGTAAAGTATCCACCTATGAGTACTAGGTATTTCTATCAGCAGAGTAGTTAGTGACACCTACAAGAATATAGTTTCAGGGAGAAAAACTGTGTTACAGTGTAGAGAGATACAACACAAAGTCAGAAAAAAATATATCTGTAGGCAAGTATGTTTTTTTGTTCCCCTGTGCTGAAAGACCATCTTTTTTATGTTGTTTCTTATTTAAATATAATATGATTTCATAATTAAAAGTTTGGAATATTTTATTTTCAGGACTGTTCCTGGGGTGACCATGCTTACTCGTTATTAAACAGGTTTTATGATGATGTGGGCACCATGTTAGATGAAAAATTTAAAGTTGCTTATAATCTCACTTACTACACGTAAGGGCTTTTTTTATCAATACAGTATGTAATTGATTTTCATTGAAGATGTACACTTATCAGCCACTGAATGAGAAACCTTTATGCAGATGTATGTAAATGTCACTTATGCAGTGTATATGCAGGCCACATGCATCATGCATTTTCTTTTTTTTTTTTTTGTAACAAACACTTTTTTTTCTATTTTGTTTTAGGTTTAATGACCACAGTGAGCAACTCAGTGGGCTATAAGCAGTTGCCCATCCTTAATTTAGGGCCACTGGTTCCAGAAAATGGAGACTGCCAGCACCATAAGACAAACACAACATTCATGCCTCACCGGGATTTGAACCCGGACCTATCTCGGGCGAATGATCAGAAGCAATCGCTTAGACCACTGTGCCACTGGGGCGGCTCACCGCGTGATGTAGGCAACTATATAAGACTGCTGCTCCTCAGTAATCGTCAGTAGTTTGATCACAATGGGAAAAAACAAAGGATCTTTCAGAGTTCGATAAAGGGCTTATTGTGGGTGCCTGTCGGGCTGGACCAATGATTTTGAAAACAGCAGAGCTCTCTGGTTTCTCAAAAGGTGAGATATCCTGGGTCTTTAATCAGTGGAAAAATAACCCACATTGATTGTCTTAAGAGCTGTATTTGTGGCACAATGACAATCTGTCAGGAATGAGATCGCTGTCGTTTGAGAAGGCTTGGATGGAGAAACAGGACTTACTGCATGCAGCAATTGACTGAAGCATTCAATGAAGGCTGTTTCTGACCCATATCTCAGTGAACAATGCACAGGGAATGGAAGAGGATCGGTATTGGCAGTCACATGCCTATATGAAAACCTTTGATTTCTACAACAAACCATAAAGTTTGTCTAGAGTGGAGTAAGAAACCTTGTGACTGGATACTAGAAGACTAAAAGAAATACATGTGGTCCACTGAGTTGTGATATACTTTGACCTGTGCTGAGGGTAGGCAGAGAGTTTGGTGGAAGCTATGTACCCAGCTTGCTTTGTAAACACAACTTAAGGTTCTGGAGGTGGTGTCATGATGTGGGGCATATTCTGTTGGTACAGAACAGGCCCCCTGATATTGATGGAAAGTGAGGTGTCGTCCAAGGATTATCTGAACATTGTTGCCAATCAAGTCAATCTTGCAATGTTGATTTTTCATCCAGTAAGTGAGGACTGTTTCATGGACGCCACTACTATGGTTTATGCACGAGATGCATTCAGCAGTGGTTCAGCGAGCATGACAGAGACTTCCACCATTTTTCCTGGCCATCACAAAACTTGGGTCTGTACTCATTGAGAATGTATGGAGCATGTTAGAAAAACAGATCTGGAACCAAAGTCCTCTTCCATCAAATCTGAGCCAGTTGAAGGACAGTCTAGTGAATGCCTGGTATGCTGTAAATGTAGATGCACTCCAACACCTTGTGGAAACTATGCCACCTTGTGGAAACTATGCCAAACTGCATACATGCTGTAATTCAGGATAAAAGGAGGTCTACCCTGGTAGTGAATAAAAGTTTCTAATTCAGTGGCCGATGTGTGTGTGTGTGTGTGTGTGTGTGTGTGTGTGTGTGTATACACACACTGCCATACCATTAATACCTGGACACCTTTTATTTCGTAGTGAATTTGGTCCTGCACATAAGCATCACATCACAGACCCAACTATTGGGTTGTTGGAAAAGTCATGACGTATTTTGGCACCCGATGGCGGTTGGGCGGTTTTGGAAGTACTAGAGGCATGCACAGCTCTGTTGTAGCTATGGCATTCGACAGGTGCTAGTTCTAGCTGCAATCTAAAAGAAATAGTGAGAGATTTGGTTGATTTGCGGAGATATGACATCAAGTTGAAGATGGAAGACCAAACTGTGCATTTTCGCCATATTTTACTGTTTTACTTCCGTAAAGGGAAGAACATACATCAAGCTTGTGAAAAGTTGTGTAAAGTGTACGGTGATAATGCTCTACAAGAACATCAGTGCCAGCGGTTGTTCCCAAAATTCCGTGCTGGTGATTTTGACCTCAACGATGCTCCTCGGTCCGGGAGGCCAACCGAGGTTGATGACGACCAAATCAAGCCATTGATCGAGCCAAACCCACATTACACGACACGAGAGATTGCAGACACATTGCACATCCATCATTCAAGCATTCACGACCACCTGAAGAAGGTGGGATACCTAAGCAAGCTCGATGTGTGGGTTCCTCATGAACTCAAAGAAGCTCAATTGATGGCGCGTATAAACATCTGCAATATGTTCATTAAATGTGAGGAAAACGATCCTTTTTTGAAGCGACTGATAACTGGTGATGAAAAGTGGATTGTGTACAACAATGTGCTGCACAGACGGTCTTGGTCCCGACATGCTGCTTCGCTTCAAACAACATCCAAAGCAGACATTCATCAGCGGAAAGTTCTGGTCTCAGTGTGGTGGGATTTTAAAGGTATCGTGTTTTTCGAGCTCCTACCACGGAACCAAACAATCAATTCGAATGTGTACTGTCGGCAATTGGACAGTTTGAATAAATCCATCATCCAGAAACGTCCAGAGCTTGTTCATCGTAAAGGTGTTTTGTTCCATCCCGACAACGCGAGACCACACACAAGTTTGATCAGCCGCCAAAAATTATTGGAGCTTGGGTAGGATGTGTTGCCATACCCAACAAACTTGCCTGACCTTGCGCCATCAGACTTCCATTTGTTTCGCTTTCTTCAACAGTCCTTGCGTGGTGTAACGTTCAATTCAGATGAGGCTGTAAATCAGCACCTTGTACAGTTTTTTGCCACGAAAGACAGGTCCTTCTATGAACGAGACATTCTGCAGCTCACTGAAAGATGGCAAAAGGTTATTGAACAAAATGGGCGTTATATCATTGATCGATCTTTGTTCTTTCTATCAATAAATGACCTTTGCAAAACATGGCTAAAATACGTCATGAGTTTTCCAACAACCCAATATAAATATGCTCATAGGGCTATGATGAGACAATAGCATGACTGTGAATGCAAGATGCCTCAATGGACAAATTTAACTGATTTCTGGCATGGATTGATAATAGGCTGCCACATAAGTATGTTCTGAAACATCACAAGTTTAATTACATTTTAAACTATAAAACTTAAAAATATAATTTCAAATTTTTTTTAACCCACAAGTTTGTCACTAGAAACATAAGTTCACATTTCTGTTTACAGTATATTTGTAGCAATATCTTTGTGTCTAAAAACCCATTTGAAAAAAATTGGGTAAACCTTCCAAATGTGACCCGGAAATAGTTGTCTGAAGCGACGATAGATGGCAACACATTATCACTACATCGTAAAGCGTTGCATTACGTTGTGAAAGTGGCAAAGGAAGTAAATAATATGGATTAAAGGCGCCCCTTAAAAGGACCTTTATGAATGTACATTGTGGCATATGTGTGAAATATTTATTATGCCGGAAGAATAAGTATTCCTCATGAATATGAAACTGTCTACCTAGCAGAATAAAAGCAAGAAAAGTTTTATCTGCGAGAGAAGAACTGCCTGAGCGCATGAATCAGGACTTCAAAGCAATGTTCTGAGGAAAGTCGGCAATTCCATCGGAATAAATATTCCATAATATGGTCTGCCAAGTACATTTTGTGGTTGCCCTGTGTTAATTAATGTTTCAGGGGATGCCAATTGCTCTCAGATATTTAATCCACCATGAAATAGAGGTTTTCTTAACCTTCCCAAATTCATTAAAGAATGTTTTCCAGTTCCACATATAACAGGAGCAGAGATTGAAAAAAAAAAACTTACGTAACACAGGAGCAGAGACGGAGAACTAAGTTACGTAAGTAGCTATAACGCATTTCACTTGAAAACGAGAAGAGTGGAGGAGAGGTGAAGTGCTACCGTGGTGCCATCTACGAGTCGGCCACTTTTGGAAGGTTAGCCAAAAATTGTTTTTCAGTTGTACTACTAACTACAAAAACACTTAATGGGCATTTCTTGCCTAATAATAATGCACACTTTTCCCACTTTGGAGTGCAGATGTTTAATCTATTTTTTTGCATCTCCACTTCTAAAAATCCTATTGAAAAAAAAAAAATATTCCCATAATAAGGAATAAAATATATGAAAAAAATTATGTTTTTACCATATGTCATTTGCTACAGTAAAGATTGAGAACATTTTCCTCTTCAAATAATGCAATGTTCCCTCTAGGAAAAACAAATGTCAAAACTTGTTTCTTGCTATCCCTGCATCCAGAAGACATTTGATTTTTTTTCCTTAGCATAGCTTTTGCTATGAAGAATACTTTTCAAAATTTTCTATTTTTCCATTATTGAAAATTATTCTACCAGGGTGATGTGTGTATATTTCTATTTCAAAGAGTTTTTTTTTGGTTCTAAAACTCCCTTAAAACTTTTTTTTTTTTTTTGGCAGGATACTCTTTGTTATGAAGAGCATCTTGCACCCATTTTTTCTTCTTTAAGTAAAATACAGCTTTTGCACTATGGTGCCTAAAGTTATACCACGTTGCTTCTCTTCTTCTAATTGTTCAATTTGAAAATCCCTTTTGCTTCTGATTCCTTCTACTGTGTGAAACTTTCTGTTCCCAATTTGTTAATTATCATAACACACTTTTTAGCTACTAGTGGAAGTAAGTAGCTATTTCTATTCGTGGATGCTTAGAATTTTTTTTTTTTTTTTTTAATCAGTTTTATTCACTGCGAATAACCCCATCCGTGTTATGTATTTAAAAATATGTGCAGGTTTTCCATAGGTGATGTATTGGGTTGTCGGAAAAGTCATGGCGTATTTTGGCACCCGATGGCGGTTGGGCAGTTTTGAAGTACGAGAGGCATGCAGCTCTGTTATCGCTATGGCATTCAACAGGTGCCAGCTCTAGCTGCAGTCTAAAAGAAATAGTGAGTGATTTGGTTGATTTGCGGAGATTTGAAGATGGAAGACCAAACTGTGCATTTTCGCCATATTTTACTGTTTTATTTCCGTAAAGGGAAGAATGCACGTCAAACTTGTGAAAAGTTGCGTAAAGTGTACGGTGATAATGCTCTACAAGAATGTCAGTGCCAGCAGTGGTTCGCAAAATTCCGTGCTGGTGATTTTGACCTCAACGATGCCCCTCTGTCAGGGAGGCCCACCGAGGATGATGATGACCAAATCAAGCCATTGATTGAGTCGAACCCACGTTACATGACACGAGAGATTGCAGACACATTGCACATCCATCATTCAAGCATTCACGACCACCTGAAGAAGCTGGGATACGTAAGCAAGCTCGATGTGTGGGTTCCTCATGAACTCAAAGAAGCTCAATTGATGGTGCGTATAAACATCTGCAATATGCTCATTAAATGTGAGGAAAACGATCCTTTTTTGAAGCGACTGATAACTGGTGACGAAAAGTGGATTGTGTACAACAATGTGCTGCACAAACGGTCTTGGTCCCGACGTGCTGCTTTGCCTCAAATGACATCCAAAGCAGACATTCATCAGCGGAAGGTTCTGGTCTCAGTGTGATGGGATTTTAAAGGTGTCATGTTTTTTTATTAATCATATTTATTCTGAGCTGAGATATGTGTGATTGACGAACAGTGTACAAATCGGACATTTCATTATAGACATTTGTTTTGTGATGTCCATTCTCCCATTTTAATTTCAGAGTTTTCCAATATTCAGAAATGCATATGTCCTTTTGAAATTTCATGCATGTGAGTAAAAAGGTAAAATTGTGATACAGTGCTGTTGATTTAATTGTTTTCTTTTTATATATTTTAGAATGGGGAACAAGAAGAATGTCGATACCACAATTTTCCGTAGAGCCGTGTGGAATTATATTCATTGTGTTTTTGGAATTCGTCATGATGACTACAACTATAAAGAAGTCAATGAGCTTGTAGAGCGTGACTTAAAATCCTACATCAAAACTGTGTGTTGTTTTCCAGATAGGACAACCAAGCACTCGTATAAAGGTGTCTTGAGAGCTCTTAGGCATCCAGAAAAGGTAGTTTTTCCTTCCTCCCTCTATGATGCAGTACTGTCGGTATGTGTGTATTTGTGTGTGTGTGTGTGTGTATTTGTGTGTGTGTGTGTGTGTGTGTGTGTGTGTGTGTGTGTGTGTGTGATAGTTTACTTAATTAAATCTTAGTATACCCCTTATACTTCATAAAAACTGGATTACTTTTATAACTTTTTTTAATTTTAAAATGATTTAATGCACACAGCGACCAAAAAATTATGATCGTTTATGATAAAGCAGTCAATATTTGCTGATATAACAGTCACGTGGGCTGAAGACATTTAGCAGTGTCCTTTATAAAGAGTGGACAGATTATTTAGCTGTGTAATGCTTGCTTGCAAGCATGGACGAAATTTCCAAAAAAAAAAAAACAAGAAAAAAACAGGATCTTTTGAAACTTGAAACAGGTGCATGCTTAGTGGGAGCCATGATAAACAAAACTAAAGAAATTACTGGTTTTTCAGAAGCAAACATTTTATAGGTGTTTAGCAACTGGGAGACAAATAAGTGGATCTTCCATATCCAGAATTCATAAATGTTACTAGAAAACTGGATTTAAAATGTGTGACTGTCATGCTCTGAGGAGGATTGTATTAAAAACAGGTCTTTCATTGTGCAGCAACTTACTGCTTAATTCAACCAGTGCCATGAGCAGCCATTTCAACTCAAACCATGTATATTAGAGTTAAAGAAATTGGTTTTTGGAAGTCATCTGCCCATTCAGAAGCCACTTGTCTCAACAAGAAACAGAAAAGCATACTTACAGTGGTGCAGAGAATGCCGTGAATGGACATTAGAGCAATAGAAGAAAATGATGTGGTCAAATGAACCACACTATACATTGTTTTGCTCTGATGGTGGGTGAGCAGAAAATGTGGCAAGAGCCTCTGAAGTGATGGGCCTAGCATGCCTTGTGAACACAATCCAAGCATCTGGAGGTGGCATCATGCTTAGTAGGGCAGGCTGTGTTGATATGGACTGGGTCCACTGATAACAGTGGAAGGTAAGATGGCATCTAAGAAATACCTGAGTATTGTAGCAGACCAGGTGCACCCTGCAGTGTTACTTTTCTTGTGTATGTGATGACATCTTTACAGATGACGATGCAGCAGCACATTGTTCCAGGGTCATAAAAGAATGGTTTGATGAGCACAAAGAGGACTTAAATCATCTCTCCAGGCCTCCATTGTCCCCTGATTTCAATCTTATTGAAAATATGTGGGACATGCAGGAACTAGCTGCTCAGCATCGATGCCCTCTTCTGTCAACACTAACAGAGTTGTGTGATATTTTGTTGCAGGAATGGTTATCTTGGACCAAAAACGAATGCAAGCACATTGTAGAATTTGTGCCATTTTGCATACTTGCTGTTATTTACAACAAAGGTGTCCCTACTCAATACTAAATAAAAGTTCATTTTTTTTTGGCAATTGTGTGTAGTTTCTCACTGTTCTGAAAGTTTTTTAACCATGACTTGGTTAAAAAACTTTCATTTATAAAATTTAATGTTATTCATGTGGTAGTTATTTTTCCCAACAGTACTATTTCAGTTTTGTACATTTTGTATCCTTCCTCTTATAAAGTTTCTAGATTCATCCATGGGTTTCTCAGTTTTATGACACTGTAAACTGTAATATGTATGTTTGAGACCACCTGACAACTTAAATTTGATTCTGTTAACTGTTAAAAAAAAAAATCTCTCTACTTCAAAGAATTTCTCTTTCTGTCTCATCCAAATATCCAAATGTTGTGTATTTGGCACTTGCACTAATATGCTTAGTTTAGATGCTTTATAGTCCCAAACAAGTTTTATACGTGGTTCTCATTGCTGCTTGTCTGGTTTCAATGTGTGCTTTTGTGTTTTTCCTAGACTTTTGAGCATCAATTTAAAAACCACTTATTTTCTAAATGTTTTTTTATTTTAGGCAAGAATTCAAAAACATGGGGTTATTGTGTGATTTTGAAAAATCAGCAGCTTTGCATAAATTAAGCTATCAATGCACAGCTGACATTTGACTTTATGGTAGTCTAAATTCATGGGTCATTGAGGTTCATTGCAGGTCTGATTGCAATGCTTGACACTTCTGCATTATTGTGCATGTCCAGTCAAAACTGTGGTTAAATACAGCCATCTCCCATAGCTGCCTGAATAGTGATTGATTATAGGCGTGATGGGTAAGACAATATGAATTGAATGCTTTTGACAGGGGTAGATTATAGGTCCCTGCAGGATGGATCACTCCATCTTGGAAGTTGTCAACATACTGGAGTTTTCCCACGCTTCAGTGTCCATTGTGTTTTGGGAATATGAAAAAATCTTGTAATACAACAAGCTTCTGAACAAATTGCGAAGGTGTACCAGCCTTGACAGCTCGTGGTGTATGCCTTTTGGGCCACATTGTTCGAACTGATAGTCACTTGACAATATCACAAATCACCACACATTGGAACAGTGGATCAAATTGCTATGTCAGTGCTAGGACAGTGCAACATACTCTTTAAATGTTGAGGGTTCGAGAGCTGCTGGTCCACATGTTCCCACTGTTAACAGCATGACACTGGGCTCAATGCCTTGCCTTGACAAAATCACACTGACACTGGATCCCAGATGACTAGAGGCAGATAAGCTAGACAGATGAATCCAGATTTAAACTGCATCAAGTCAATGAGAGAGTGCAAATCTGGCATCAACTTCATGAAGCCATGCCCTTCATGTCAAGTTGGAGTTGTACACGGTGGTAACTCAATAACAGTCTGGGTTGTCTTCAGCAGGAATGCTTTGTGACCTTTGGTACATGTACAGTCGACTTTGAGTGCCCCCAAATATGTAGACATTCTAGCCAACCATTTGCACCCATTCATGTCCAGCATGCATCCCAGTGGCAATGGTGTATTCCAGCAAGATAGTTACCTATCCCACACGTCCCACCTGGCTACTGCATGATTACAAGAGCATTGTAGTGAATTCAAAATATTTCAGTGGTCAGCTGCCTGGATTTGAACACCATCAAACATCTTTGGGATACCATTGAACAGGCTGTTCATGCACATGTAGCATTGGCTACGAACCTGAGTGAATTGTGGATAGCTTTGGAGGGAGCATGGCTGGTGATGCCTGCAGAACATTTTCATAAACTCATGGAATCCATGCATCATCATGTGGCTGCTATCATTAGGACAAGAAGTGGCCCAATGCATTACTAGGCAGGTATCTCTAATTCAACTGCACTTCCTGTATAATTACTTACTGCAAAAGCTACCATGTTAACACTCATCTTAACTGATGGCCAGATTTTAAAATTTGATCAGGTAGAGAGGTCTGCAGTGAATATTTGTTCTAGTCTTTAAAATTTCACAATGATTTTCTGTTGTAATGTAATGGTCTGTTTCTGCTTTTGTTTCTGCAAGTTTTCATTTTAGTTTACACACTAGTCCATCCAAGAGTGATTTTGTAAAAAATAAATAAATGGCATTAGTATTTTTTTAATGTCATTTTTGTACACTTGCGTAGCACATATTTCCTCCTTTTGCACAAATAAGTTTAGCCATGTATCTAGAATCTATAGCCATAAAATTTGATTACTCCTGTGAATCTCACGATTCATATCTAGTTCTTAACTTCTCTATTTACCCTTGGGTTATAAAGGAAAGCTTTTCTAACTTTGGCATTGTTAGAAACCTTTTAGCTGAAATCAGATTTCTAGTATAGTTTTACTGTAGTTGGTGTACAGTTCCTCGTTATTAATTTGTTTGCACTTAATATGTGTCCTAATAATACCATACAATAGGTAAAATCTAACCAGTATCTACTTCTAGCAGTATTTCAGTAGAACAGCAAACTGTATTGATGCCTAAAAAATAATATGTTGAATTCAGTTTTGAAGATAATTCTTGCTTCAACTGAAATAGTATAATTGCACTTCATTTTATTGCTTGGATAATAATATTACCATCTAATCGAATGTTTTGTGCATTTCATCTAAAATCAGCCTTTCAAATAATTCCTTTTGGTTAGTAAAAACAACCAAAAATAAAAATACGTGGTATTATATAATAGAATAATAGCTACATACTATATGCACTACTGTTTCACTGAACGTTACATACGTTCCATGTGTTGTGTGCATATTTGCAGCAAAATCATCTTGGCATTTATATATCATATACGACTAGGAATATTATTACAAGTTTCAATTATTATATCATCAAGGACTCACTTTGTATTAGTATTTCAAATTAGTCAGCTTCATCCTGTATCGTGAAATAAAATATGTATCTAGTGTGTCATTAGCCACGTAGAATCTTCCTATTGCAAATAGGTCTAATTGAAATTTGCGACCAATGTTTAAACTCAAATAAAACACGACTATGGATATCTTACAAAGAGAGTGTGAAAGAATTATATATAATGCAATTAAAAAACCATTTACCATCAACAGGTGTCGTCAATCTTTAAAAGAAGGTATGGACATAATCAATGACAATCCAAACAGACATTAAATAAAATTTCATCAATTACTGAACAATGCCACACAACCTCTGCAACACGCACACGACTCCACATAAACCACTGGACTTGTTTCGGCACGACTGACTTTCGGCCATTATCAACGGTATGCATCCTGGATCAATGTTCAAAGTTGTTATATATCTAGGTCACCTCGACATCACCCCCGCTACAGTTGCTCCACGTCGACGTCTTCCGTCATCGTTACACATACGTGTATTCACGTGTGAGTCACATCCACGCCATCTATTGGGTTAATTTCGGAATTGCTGCAGCTGTTCTTATATCGTAAGTATATGTTATTTCTTTTATTTCCCTTTTTGTTGTTATATGTCATATTATTTTCTTGTTGTATTAGATATTTCCACAGATATGGGATATCTTTCGGAGTAGACGTATTGCAATTAGAGCTTTGGGTTTTCTCAATTGTTATAGCTTCAGACCACAAAATTTGATTATGTTTATTGTGGGAAGTTAAGATTTTACTATTTTCCCAATCGGGTATTAACTCATTTATCATACAATGTTGTATAAGTGATGTTTTTTCTTCCTTTTTAATACAATTACTATAGTGCTCATTCAACCTCGTTTTAAACCTTCTTTTAGTACTACCAATGCAGTAATTGTCTTGCTTATTTTCCTTTGGATCTATTGTAGGAATCATGTACACACCTGCCTTATTTAGTGGATTTTTATTGTAACCACTATTTGTCAGTAATTTAGAATTATCAGTAACTATTTCAGCAATTTCAATATTGTAATCCTGGCATTCTTTTCTTATAATATTGCTTAGTGGAGGTAAATATGGGATACTTCCGTAAAATAATGTATTTCTTTTTGTTGAACTATTGTTGTGCCTCAGTATATCAGCTCTTCTTATTTTGTGATATAATGAATCTATCAAGCCAACAGGATATCCAAAACATTTAGCAGTGTCTTTAATCCATTTTATTTCCTCTATAAGTGCAGTTTTAGTTGATGAATGTGTTATAGCTCTATTTATGAATGATCTGAACGCTGAAATTTTATACCTCCACGGGTGACAGGATTCTTTGGGAATTATAGCAGGAATGTAAGTAGGTTTTGGTATACACTGAATTCAATTGTATTTCGATACTTAAATAAAGAAATGTCAAGAAAGTTAAGTTTGTTGTCGATTTATTTTTCATACGTTACTTGAATAGTTGCGTACATACTATTGAAGTTGTTTATGAAGATCTCCATATCATTTTCCGAGTGCGGGCAGAAGATCAATACATCATCAACATATCGTAAGTATAGTATAGGTAAGTTATTATTAGATCTGTTATTGAATATTTTCTTTTCTATGTCCTGCATAATAACCCCGGCAAGCAAACCAGGTATTGGTGATCCCATTGGTGCGCCATATAATTGTTTATAAATTGTATCATTGTAAGTGAAGTAATTATTCTCAGTTATGAGCTTGAGTGCACATACAATACTTTCAATTTTCGAAAATTCGATTTTTTCTTCTTCTTATCTTTCTTCAATTAGTTTAATAGCATCCGTTATGGGAGTGTTTGGGTACAATGAGATGACATCCATACTATACATCAAATATTCCGCATCGTCAATAGCTTTAATCTTGTCGATTACTTTGGTTGAATTCTTCACTGTATATTTATGATTGCAATAATATACTTTCAAGTGGTTATAAAGGCTTTTTTCTAATCTGATTGTTGGGGCTTTATTTTTATTAACAATGGGTCTAATTGGTTTATCACACTTGTGGATTTTTAGCTTGCCGAAAATGTGAGGCACAGATGGAGCAATGGGAGGGTACGCACTCTTTTTAACATCATCTGGAAGTGACATCATCATCATCATCATTGTCAACCATTATCAATCCACTGCTGGACGAAGGTCTCCCCAAGTTTCCTCCACAACGGTCTGTCTTGTGCCAGTCTCCTCCATGTCACCCCTGCATACTTTCCGAATTTCATCCACCCATCTCCTATGTGGTCTTCTTCTGGGTCTTTTCCTGTCCCTTGGAATCCAATCTAAAATTTCGGCTGTCCATCGATGATCTGTCCTTCTGGCAGTATGTCCAGCCCATTGCCATTTCAGGGATTTAACTTTGATCATGATGTCTTCCACTCTTGTCATTTTTCGGATCCACGAAGTTCCTCTTCTTATCTCTCCTGGTTACACCAAGCATGCACCTCTCCATGCTTCTTT
Organism: Macrothele yani; assembly: GCA_039090855.1. Classification (NCBI taxonomy): domain Eukaryota; kingdom Metazoa; phylum Arthropoda; class Arachnida; order Araneae; family Macrothelidae; genus Macrothele; species Macrothele yani. Next base: position 104,246,420 of record CM077023.1, read on the forward strand.
GAGTTGTCTGCAGCCTTTGTATGTCTCTTTTAGTTAAGGTCCACGTCTCTGCACCATACGTAAGCACTGGAAGGATGCATTGATCAAACACTTTTCTTTTAAGACATAATGGCATATTGCTCTTGAAAATTATGCTGTTTCTTCCAAAAGCTCTCCAGGCAAGTTTTGTACGCCGATTAATTTCTTCATCAATGTGACCCTCACTTGATATCTGCTGTCCAAGATAAACGTACGTGTCTGTTATCTCCAGCTTTTCTCCATCAATCGATAAATCTTCATTTCTTGTAAAAGCATTGAACATCACTTTTGTCTTCTGAAAGTTCATTTTTAATCCCACTTCTTTACTCTTGTCAGCAAGTTCCTGGATCATACTCTGCAGCTCTGATGAGGTAGTTGCAAAAATGACTACGTCATCAGCAAAACGAAGGTGGGTTAGATAATCTCCATTAATCTTTATCCCCTTGTTTTCCCAGCTCAGCGACTGAAAAACACCCTCCAATGTGGCATTAAAGAGCTTCGGAGATATGGTGTCACCTTGTCTCACTCCCTTTCCAATTTTTACGTGTGTTGTATTTTCAAACAGCCTAATCTTTGCACTTGCATTTTCATAGATGTTATTAATAATATTAATGTATGCATCTTCAATACCGCAGGTTTTCAGAGCCATTGTAACTGCTGATGGTTTCACCGAATCAAAGGCTTTTTCATAATCGATAAAAGCCATGCACAATGGAAGTTCATATTCCCTCGCTCTTTCAATTAGTTCTCTCAGCACGTGGATATGTGATCTATTGTGCTGTAGCCACTCCTGAATCCAGCTTGTTCTCTCGGTTGAGCCATGTCCAGTGCTACCTTCAAGCGGTGTGAAAGAACTTTAGTGAAGATTTTATAAACTACTGATAGGAGGCTGATAGGTCTGTAGTTTCCGAGATCCTCAATGTCACCTTTCTTATGTAGCAGGATCATTGTAGCGGTGTTCCAATCCTCAGGAATCTTTCCTTCATTAAGGCATCGAGTGAAAATTTGGGCGAGTACTGTTTCGATTTCTCCACTTGCTTCTTGTATGATGTCTACAGTAATTCCATCTTCTCCTGGAGCTTTTCCTCGCTTCATGTTCTTGATTGCATGTGCAACTTCTGCTGGAAGGACTGGAGGAACTCTGGTACTGGTATCTTTCATGATGTCTGGAGTGCATATATCATCCCTTTCATATAATTTGGAGTAGAAATCTTTCACTCTTGTCAAAATTTCGCCTCTATTTCTTGTTACAGAACCATCTTCTTTTCTCAGTGCCATAATCTGTTTTCTTCCCTTACTGAGATGTCCCTTTGCTATCTTTAGGCTTTGGTTGCTTTCAATTGCTTTCCTCACTAGTTCACAGTTGAATTTCCTTACGTCTTCAATGATACTTTTTCTTACTGTCTTTGCATAGCTCTATATATTCCACTTTGGAAGTCACATCTTCTTTAGTTGTCCTCATCTCTCTTCTTTTTGCATCAACATTTTGGTTTTTCCTGATAATTTGTTCACATGCAACTTGTTCTTAGACCCAGCTAATTTTGTTGCTGTTTCCATAAGAGCTTTGGTTACTTTTCTGTTAACTTCAGAGATGTCCACTTCTTCCGATGTTAGGCCTTCTAAAGCAGAGAACCTGTTCTTCAGTTCTAACTTGAAGGTATTATGGTGTTTTTTAAGGTTGGTTATGTCAATAGATTTTGTTTGTCTTATGAGCTTGCCACGTTCAAGTTTAGTGTTGAGGTGCATCTTACATCTCACCAATCTATGGTCACTACCTGTGTTGAACTTGTTTAGCACACTGCAGTCTTCTATGACGAATTTTTTGTTACACATAATAAAATCAATTTCACTTGTTGTCCCATTTGGATGTCTCCATGTCCATTTCCTGTGTGGCTTTTTCTTGAAGAAGGAGTTCAAGATGAAAAACCCTTCTGCCTCTGCAAACTCAACGAGAGTATTTCCACGCTGGTTTCTGTTGCCATGACCGAATTTACCTACTGAAGTTTCATTCTGTTGCCGTTGCCCTATTTTTGCATTGAAATCTCCCATAATTATTTTCAAGTGCTGCTTACCTTTATTATTTAGATGACAAATTTCCTCATAAAATTCTTCAATTTCTTCTTCAGGATGACTTGTGGTGGGTGCATAAGTTTGAATAATCTGAGCCTGGTATCTTCTCGAGAGTTGGATAACGAGTCGTGCAGCTCTGTCAGAGGAACTTTCAACTTCTACAACTTTATCCTTCAGTTTCTTGTTTATTATAAATCCAACACCACTAGTTCTGCCAGTATCTGTCCCACGATAGTAGAAGAGATGTCCACTTTTCAGTTCGATGAGATCTTCTCCTTTTCTCCTTACCTCACTTAGCCCCACGATGTCCCACTTGATCCTTTGTAGTTCCTCTTCCAATTCAAGAAGCCTTGAATCAGAAGATAGGGAGCGTCCATTGTAAGTAGCCAAGGTCAGCATCAGATGGCAGCCTAGTCCGGTCCTCCGGGGATTCTTAGCACCCTCTGCCTTCTTTGCTTGAACTACGAAATAACCCTGGCATTAAATGTATTTTAGCCGATAAATCTCAGCAGCTAATAATTTTGGACCAAGCTGATTATAATCAAAAAATGAAAGATGCTATTGATGATTTAAAGGCCACCCCAGTAAATAATGATCCTACGGATAATATTTTGTGTAGAATGGCACATATAAAGAACCATAAATAAGGAAGTGACATATGGTTCTTTATATGTGCCATTCTATGCAAAATATTATCCGTAGGATCATTATTTACTGGGGTGGCCTTTAAATCATCAATAGCATCTTTAATTTTTTGATTATAATCAGCTTGGTCCAAAATTATTAGCTGCTGAGATTTATCGACTAAAATACATTTAATGCCAGGGTTATTTCGTAGTTCAAGCAAAGCTTGTTTTCGTATTTAAGTCGAACATCAGGTATATTCTTTTTCATATGATTAATACATCTTACCATTTTAAAACGTGTAGCATCTTGCTTCTTTTTAGGAATTCTGTGTATAATGTCTTCAATCTGAGGCAAGATATTTTCTAATTTTGGCACGGAAGCAGCATATGCAAAGTTCCCACCTTTGTTTAAAGCCTTTTCCTGCCATGTCGTAATTTGTTCGTTTGAATAGTTGGCGAACAGTACGTTTTGGTCATTATTCTTCTTGTTGATATTATATTGATATTTAGAGCCAACTAAACTTTCTATTTTATAAAAATGTTTAGCCCTACACGTAGTACGTAGTCTATCAACAGTGGCAAAGACCCTTATCATTTCAATTCTGATACTATTTTGCTCCATGTACTTTGTGCAGTCACATTAGTTTTCATAACACTTTCTACTTAGGTAGTCTATGGACTTCCTTTTATCTCGTATTGTGGCTCTTAGTCGTTTAATTTCACACATTTTAATGACTTTCTTGTCGTAATAATTGATAGGCTTGTTGTTAATTTGTAGGAATTTAGGAATTTCTTACAACATGTAAAAACAACAATGTTATTCCTAAATTCCTACAATATAGATAAAAGGAAGTCCATAGACTACCTAAGTAGAAAGTGTTATGAAAAGTATTGTGACTGCACAAAGTACATGGAGCAAAATAGTATCAGAATTGAAATGATAAGGGTCTTTGCCACTGTCAATAGACTACGTACTACGTGTAGGACTAAACATTTTTATAAAATAGAAAGTTTAGTTGGCTTTAAATATCAATATAATATCAACAAGAAGAATAATGACCAAAACGTACTGTTCGCCAACTATTCAAGTGAACAAATTACGACATGACAGGAAAAGGCTTTAAACAAAGGTGTGAAATTTGCATATGCTGCTTCCGTGCCAAAATTAGAAAATATCTTGCCTCAGATTGAAGACATTATACACAGAATTCCTAAAAAGAAGCAAGATGCTACACGTTTTAAAATGGTAAGATGTATTAATCATATGAAAAAGAATATACCTGACGCTCGACTTAAATACGAAATAACCCTGGCATTAAATGTATTTTAGCCGATAAATCTCAGCAGCTAATAATTTTGGACCAAGCTGATTATAATCAAAAAATTAAAGATGCTATTGATGATTTAAAGGCCACCCCAGTAAATAATGATCCTACGGATAATATTTTGCATAGAATGGCACATATAAAGAACCATATGTCACTTCCAGATGATGTTAAAAAGAGTGCGTACCCTCCCATTGCTGCATCTGTGCCTCACATTTTCGGCAAGCTAAAAATCCACAAGTGTGATAAACCAATTAGACCCATTGTTAATAAAAATAAAACCCAAACAATCAGATTAGAAAAAAGCCTTTATAACCACTTGAAAGTATATTATTGCAATCATAAATATACAGTGAAAAATTCAACCAAAGTAATCGACAAGATTAAAGCTATTGACGATGCGGAATATTTGATGTATAGTATGGATGTCATCTCATTGTACCCAAACACTCCCATAACGGATGCTATTAAACTAATTGAAGAAAGATAAGAAGAAGAAAAAATCGAATTTTCGAAAATTGAAAGTATTGTATGTGCACTCAAGCTCATAACTGAGAATAATTACTTCACTTACAATGATACAATTTATAAACAATTATATGGCGCACCAATGGGATCACCAATACCTGGTTTGCTTGCCGGGGTTATTATGCAGGACATAGAAAAGAAAATATTCAATAACAGATCTAATAATAACTTACCTATACTATACTTACGATATGTTGACGATGTATTGATCTTCTGCCCGCACTCGGAAAATGATATGGAGATCTTCATAAACAACTTCAATAGTATGTACGCAACTATTCAAGTAACGTATGAAAAAGAAATCGACAACAAACTTAACTTTCTTGACATTTCTTTATTCAAGTATCAAAATAAAATTGAATTCAGTGTATACCGAAAACCTACTTACATTCCTGCTGTAATTCTCAAAGAATCCTGTCACCCATGGAGGTATAAAATTTCAGCGTTCAGATCATTCATAAATAGAGCTATAACACATCTCATCAACTAAAACTGCACTTATAGAGGAAATAAAATGGATTAAAGACACTGCTAAATGTTTTGGATATCCTGTTGGCTTGATAGATTCATTATATCACAAAATAAGAAGAGCTGATATACTGAGGCACAACAATAGTTCAACAAAAAGAAATACATTATTTTACGGAAGTATCCCATTTTTACCTCCACTAAGCAATATTATAAGAAAAGAATGCCAGGATTACAATATTGAAATTGCTGAAATAGTTACTGATAATTCTAAATTACTGACAAATAGTGGTTACAATAAAAATCCACTAAATAAGGCAGGTGTGTACATGATTCCTACAATAGATCCAAAGGAAAATAAGCAAGACAAATACTACATTGGTAGTATTAAAAGAAGGTTTAAAACGAGGTTGAATGAGCACTATAGTAATTGGATTAAAAAGGAAGAAAAAACATCACTTATACAACATTGTATGATAAATGAGTTAATACCCGATTGGGAAAATAGTAAAATCTTAACTTCCCACAATAAACATAATCAAATTTTGTGGTCTGAAGCTATAACAATTGAGAAAACCCAAAGCTCTAATTGCAATACGTCTACTCCAAAAGATATCCCATATCTGTGGAAATATCTAATACAACAAGAAAATAATACAAAATATAACAACAAAAAGGAAAATAAAAGAAATAACATATACTTACGAAATAAGAACAGCTGCAGCAATTCCGAAATTAACCCAATAGATGGCGTGGATGTGACTCACACGTGAATACACGTATGTGTAACGATGACGGAAGACGTCGACGTGGAGCAACTGTAGCGGGGGTGATGTCGAGGTGACCTAGATATATAACAACTTTGAACATTGATCCAGGATGCATACCGTTGATAATGGCCGAAAGTCAGTCGTGCCAAACATGTCCAGTGGTTTATGTGAGTCGTGTGCGTGTTGCAGAGGTTGTCTGGCATTGTTCAGTAATTGATGAAATTTTATTTAATGTCTGTTTGGATTGTCATTGATTATGTCCATACCTTCTTTTAAAGATTGATGACACCCGTTGATGGTAAATGTTTTTTTAATTGCATTGTATATAATTCTTTCACACTCTCTTTGTATGATATCCATAGTCGTGTTTTATTTGAGTTTAAACCCTGGTCGCAAATTTCAATTAGGCCTATTTGCAATAGGAAGATTCTACGTGGCTAATGACACGCTAGATACATATTTTATTTCACGATACAGGATGAAGCTGACTAATTTGAAATACTGATACAAGGTGAGTCCTTGATGATATAATAATTGAAACTTGTAATAATATTCCTAGTCGTATATGATATATAAATATATAAATGCCAAGATGATTTTACTGCAAATATGCACACAACACATGGAACGTATTATAACGTGTGAAACAGTAGTGCATATAGTATGTAGCTATTATTCAGCCTTTCAAAATTTGACTGCTTTCCCATACTTATGTTCAGTGTCATACTAGGTTTCATAAGGGTGTTGAAACCCCAGAATACACCCCCCCCTCAAAAAAAAAAAAAACAGTAATAAGTGCATAGAATTTTGTTGTGTTTACCACTGTCTACAGTGGTAAACACAACAAAATTCTAAAGGCATGTTGAGTCCTCTTCTCATGAGTTCTTCTTTTAACGTGACTTTGCGTATACAGCTGCTTGTTTCTGAACTTGAAACTTGTTTAAGTAGATCAGATTATAATTAGTGGTGTCTGCTGCCTATTGAATTTGCACTTAAATTTTATATTTTTTAATTTTTTTTCTGAGTCACCAACTATTAAATATCACCTACTTTCTAGACAAATATTTAGCATAATCTTCATTTAGTTTTTTATAAATGCTTATTAATTTTTTTGTTATGTTTCTTTTCCCTAATCTATCAGCCTTTTTAGTACAAGAATTGTCATATTGTGATGAAAACCCATAAAAGTGGTTTAAATTGGCGTGATATGTCGGAAAAAAAAAAAAAGCATGTCGTATTGTAAGATTTTCTCATAGCATATATTACACTTTATTTCCTTATTTTAACATGTAGATGCTCTTAAAACTCCAAGCCTTAGTGTACTTTTGCTACACCATAATTTAGAAGGAACCAAACTGGGCATCTTATTCTTTATTGTTTTGTAAGTTTTTTAATGATTAATTTTAGAATAGTGAATATGACTGAAGTTTTGAAAGTAATTTTCCAACATTAATTTGGCTGAATGCCTGGTTTCGATGCAGGTAAGAGATGATGACAGTGGTGTCATGTTGCATACCCTAAACAGAAAAGTGTAGATTGTGAATTGGATTGATATATTGCAACCATTTATTTCTTAATTTTGCTCAGTTGTAGTGATACATTGCAGACAGGTTAGATTTTTAGCTTGAAATAAAAATATATTTCTTTAATGCGTGCTGTCTGGCAAAAACTAATAACTTTACTTTGAAAGTAATGAAGAAAAATATCTCCTTTGCTAACATTTAGCATCATCCACCTTCTTAGAAACTGTCATAAGATTTTGTCATAACCAAACACCTGTGCCTTTTTCAAAACTTCTTTTCCTAAATTTTCATGATTTTTAGTGTTTCTTATACAGAATACCTGAGAAAGAATGGCTACATTTCAAACATATTTCATGATGAAATAAAGAAAGTTAAGACAATACAATTTTCATCACAGGAAAAAGCAATGCAAAATGAACAGTGGCACAAGAGTACAGTTTTCACCACATAACAGCGAACTCTCAGAATTTTACATGCTGACTACTCTGATCGTCCCTATCCCTTCTTGCTCTCTCTCTGCTGGCGTCAACGTCACGGTGGCCAGCGCGTCTCTTTCTCCGTTAACCGGCCTTGCCCTTCCTGTTTACAAATAACTCGCTTTCTGCAGTAGGTGACCAGTACTTCTGATGTTCCATTAGCAGTATTTTCTTTGACAGACTTAACTTTTTGCAAAGTACAACAACCATCGAATATAATTCATACTGAATACATGGATACAATGAATAACGTCTAGGTTCCCAGACATTCAGGCCTCTGCTCTCTGTTTGACAATACCAGCGGATATCGCCTGCTTAATTGCTGATGCCTATCTGCTTGGGAACGACATCCACTTCCCAGAGCGTGCGAATCTCAGAATCTCTTTGTCATACACCAATACTTTGTAAAAATGTTCTGGAACAATCCATTGCTTTGTTATACATTTGCACCATTTTGAGTTCATTAAACAATTACATATATGTATATAGATACTTCATCCTAAGTCCGTCTGAACTTACATTAGCATGAAATTGAATAAACTTAATATTCTTCGCATTAGTCCATTAATGTATGTTTTCACAATATAATAGGCACAATGTTCGGTTCATTATTTTCTTGGGCATAAATAATGTGCCCGCTCTCACACACATGTTCGAAACATTGTTAGGGAAAAAGAGTTACAGTTACGGGAGAAATCTTTGCTACGTCCGATTTACGTTTTCGGACATTTCCTCTCCATTTTCAAGGTGAAAAAATATTTATGAAATAAAATGATATTTGACAACAGTACTAGTCAGAGGAAACATCGCATGAAAAATAAAATCACGATTATGGAATAAATCTTCACTGCGTCTAACTTCCGTTTTCGAAAGTTTTGAAAGACGGAATTTCTGTTTTCGAAAGTTCAGAAAGATTTAGGCGGAAAGCATCCTTCATCACTACCAATTGCACCAAAATTTTTGTTCAATTATGCATAAATCTAGCTCAGCAGTCTTACATTGCTCAGCAAATTATCTTGGATCACTTAAGGGAAAATAAAATCACCCTAAGTAATATTCCCATTTCTAAGGAACTATGAATAACTGCTGCTGCTAGGCAAAAATATGTTGCCTATGTGGCTGAACAGTGAAGTGTTAAAGAGCAAAATGCTGGGAGGGAGAAGAGGAAGTCATGTTCTGATGAACTGGATGCACTGAGATTCAAAAGAGCCAGGCTTCAGAGTACAATGGGTGATCTGCAAACATCTGCAGGCAAGCTTGCTGATAAAGCTGAAAACACAGGTGACATAATATTTCTTTGTTTCATTGCCAATCAAATAGTTTCCAAAGAACTGCACAAGAAAAGAAAACAGAGCTAGAAGATATAAACCTGAAAATAAATAATTTGCAAAAAGAAAAATAAAGAGAGAGAGAGAGAGAGAGAGAGAGAGAGAGAGACACACACACACACACACACACACACACACACACACACACACACACACACACACACACACACACACACACACACACACACACAATGGGCTACATTAAACACATTCTGCAGATTCCACTTAGCAGCTACATTAAACACATTCTGCAGATTCCACTTAACAGCTACATTAAACACATTCTGCAGATTCCACTTAGCAATCCCCATCACCAACTGATTGTACTGATATTGTATTTCTTCTTTTTGTATATGCAAATCACAATTACTCTGTTATACCATGAGAAAATTAAGTGCAAAATTGAAATCTCGAACACATAATTTTTTACTTTGGTTTTGCAATTCAAGCCATGAAATGATTATGTGCAATATCCAAATCTATAACTTGTAGCTTTAACTACAGTTTTACAATTTACATTCTTTTTGTTGCATATGTGAATATTCTCTCATGTAAAAACTGCCTCGATCAGCATAACTGTCTTTTAAATTGCATAAATTTTAATTTATTGCATCCACAAACTTGAATTACAACAGTATTCTAAACTTCATCAACATGCTTTAGTTTGTATTGCTAAATCATGTGTAAAAGTATATATGTTATTTTTGCGTGTGCAATTTGTACGATCATTAAAAGGTGCTTATATTTTTTGGGAGAAAATGAGTGGGAGCCCTGATGAGTGACAAGTTGAAAGACTATTAATCTTTTTGAGTGGCTTGTTCATATAGTAAAAACTGTATTCTGCTAATTTTCTTTATTTCCTCATGAAACATGTTTGAAATGTATCCATTCTGTCATGGCCACACTGTAGAAAATTTCTGAACTGGGAAATTCAAGAGTATTATAATTCTCAACAGATGTGTCTGATTGAAAACAAAAGGCAACTTTATTCTCCACAAAATAATACTTGTTTCAAACATTCTTTGTGTTCCAGGTGATGAGAATTTTAAAATTTCCGCATCCTTACAGAGGAAATCTGAAAATGGGTATCTTTATTAAATGATTGAAAAATGAAAATTATGCTTGTGCTTCTCAAAAATGTCTGTATGAAGAGTAAGAAACAAACCTGTGTATCCTTAACTTTCAAGATAAAAGACAGGGATTCTTGGAAGCAACTGATTTTTGAATTTTTAAGGATTCTCAAAGCCATACTTCCACAGTTACCTTTGAATGGAGGTTGTTGAAGCTTTTAGTGTGGTTAAAGTGACTGTTTTGGGTAGCATTTCCAGTTGTTTTCCTTGGTTTTCCATAGCTGCGAATTTTGAAATGGGAAAAGTTCTCATGTCACAACTTTTAAGTACAGGTTTCTTTTTTTTTTTTTTTTTTTTGCCCTCTCTGTTGCTTTGAAGCCATTCGGAGGAGAATGAAATTATGCTTTGAAGTAAAAATTAGAGAGACCAAAAATCTACAAAACAGCCAAGGAAAATTGATATCCAGTCAAGAAAATTTTAACTCAAGCCTGTCAAAAATTCTGTTGAATAATGTGTATTAAACCCTTCCCTATGTATACAGTGAAAGTAAATGCCCTTCCTTTCTCATATAGTGCAAGGTAAACATTATAAAGCAATATGCAATTCCTGAGTCATACTAGTTAATAATGAAGGTGCAAAAGATATTCATCACAATCAGTTATTATTGTTATTCATGCACTGTAGTGAAATTTTCATTTTGAACTAAATTAATTTTTTTGTTTTTTTGTTTTTTCCCTACAGGTTCATATTAACCTTATGCTATTTGAAGCCCGAATGCAAGCAGAATTGTTGTATGCTCTCTGTGCCATAATGCAATATATGAGGTGATTCTGATGTTCCCAATCAAATTGTCTGTGATGTTTCCTGAATGTTAACAGCATTCACATGCTGCAACTCAGGCTAAATGTTATTGCCTAATATTTTTTGTGGATGTTGCAGGCCAGTACGTAGTTTGTGTTTTTGACATTCATTCATTTTCTAATGTTTTAGCATTCATCTTATTTAATTTCTTCATAAGTAATTGTCGCTGAGATTTTACATCCTGTTCATAACTATGCGATACTTATAATGTGAAATAAATATTTTTATTTCTGGGCATTCAGGGTCAGTGTTTGTTGTGTTTTCATCAAAACTAAAACTGTTTTATTATTTCTTGGCAATCATGTACATACTTAAGGAATTCTGGTAATTTGAGAAAAGTTTAAACAAAACTATTTTGTCAAGATGATACTTAAAATTATAGAACATCTCTATATTACTTTTTATAATATGCAGTAGACAGAGTAGACAGTACTTTGTATTAATGTTTTCAGTCATCCTTTATGTATTGTCTGCTTTATTGTTTTCAAACATGGCCTTCATTTGAAAAAGTCTTGGAGTTGGTGATTAAAAAATAAATAGCACAGTGATAACATTTATAATCAATGCAATTGTACTCATATTATCGTCTTATTGCAGTTTCTCCTTGATTTATTGATTTAGCTCTTTCAAAGTAAAAATTAATTTTTCTTCGAAGTTTTTTGGCTTACTTATCATATTATACATTAACCAGCCTAATGCGTGGTTAACTATATACTATGACAATCAATACCATATGTTACTCTGTTCTACATATTTTTTTCTGAATTTTGTATGCTATATTGAGCTTAAGTTATTGTGCTAAACTAAATTAAAGTCAATTACTTATAATTTGAAATTTGTGTTGAAGGGTAATTTTTCTTCAACTGTCATATTCACTTGCTAGGTTAGGTCTATCATCATGGGAGTTGATAAGCCAAATCTTATGTGGCCATGAAAACCACTTCAGTCAGACTGTAATTGTTGTCCTTACAATATTTCTTTTGTTGTTATTTAGATATAATACATTTATTATTCAGTGATATCCAAAGTACATCGCAAGATTGGATGATCAATAACAAAGGATTGAAAGCCTTGAAATCAGATAGTATGCCTTAGTGAATTATATGACTAAAAATGTGAAACCATAACCAAAGTAAAGTGGTTTTGGAGTCACATTATATGAAACTATAACCAAAATGTAGTGGAACAGACCATTACGATCTACAGCACTGTTGAAGATGCTGGTGAAGTAGCCGTGCAAAATACGTCTGGATTATGCTGTGGCTGATGCAATATTTTATGGCAATTGAGATTCTCAATTCAGAATTTTAAGTCTATGGTAAATTCATTCGTTTATATTTTTAGATTTCATAAAATTGTAAGCCTCAGTCTTGAATTTTGATTATGGTTTCACGTTTTTAGGTTTTAGAATCACATCGTTTGCTAAGGCATACAATCCTTTGTTGTCAATCATCCAATCATGTGATGTATTTAATGGATATCACTGAATGATAAGATTATATCTACATAACATAAAAAGAAATTCCATAAGGACCTTCTGGCTGAAGTAGTTTTCATGGATATACAATATTAGGTTTAACAACATATACGACGCTAGACCTAACAAGTAAATGTGACAGTTGAAGAAGAAAAGTTACCTTCTGACACAGATTTCAAGTAACAGATATGTAATTTATCTTAATTTACTTTTACATGATAAGTAAAGCTCAATATAGTGTACAAAATTCAGAAGAAAAAAAGCATATACAACAGAGTAAAATGTGGTATTGATTGCCATAGTATATAGTTACAGTAAAAATTCATATTTTTAATTTGCAATTGCATCTATGCATTTTTTGGATGGAAGGCAACTTCAGAGCAGGAATTTCTAACAGTCTGCCAAAAATGTATGTAAATTGTATACATATTTGCTGAGATATAATGTGCTTTATACTCTACATTTAACAAATTACTAGTGAGAATGTTAAGCAAAAAATCTTTTTGATTAGTCATAACTTTTCTGATAAGTAATCTAAATGCAAGCATATAAATTAACAATATGAATGATTGGTTTCATGAAAATTGATTTAAAAAATATTGGGTCATATCTGTACATTGCAATCTAATAGCAGTAAAAGTAACTTCAAAGATAAGAAGTAATAGGGGGGGTAGAGTAAATCAGTCTGATTCTGCGTAAATTTACTGACTTAAGTATAATTTACCCACTTGCCAAGCACAGTCAAATGACCTTGACAATGACTACTCAGGTATTTCCACAAAACCTTTAACTTAACATTTGTGAAGAATTGAAACAAAACATTTTCCTTTGATTCATCTCTTACTTGTTTCTTACTCATTCTGAGTCTCACACTTTTATAATTTCAATTTATAAAGTATGTCAAACACAAAGGCAGTTTAAAATGTAGTTTGTTGCAAAAGTTTTAAATACAGTAGTCTCTTAGTTAACAAATGGGTCAGTTAACAAGTTACCTCACTTAAGGACTTTCAGGTCAACAAACAAGAACAAATTGTACTAAGAGCAACCTTTAAAGCACTTAGTGCTGTGCGTGCATCAGCTGATTGACTCACCTGCTATGCTCGCTCATGTCCGCTGATTGTCTCACCTGCCAATAATTATTCAGTTCTCTGTTTAGCATTATTCCCAGTGGTGTAAACATAAAGAAAGCTGTGTTCTTCAAAAGGGTACTTTTGCAATTGTACATTAAAATTATTGGTAATTCTGAAATTATCATGAATGGGTCTAAAGAAATCTCAGAAGGTAATTTTCATTCAAGTGAAACAAACAATTTTGTTATTCTAAGCTTTATGCTTAGTGCCTTCAGCTCATTAAACTGGTATCGCCAGTGAATTTAAACATTCCTTCTCTTGGTCACTTTACTTTTTTACACCTGCATGCTGGATGTGTTTATGTTACCATTCCATCACCCATCAGGCAACTATTGACACCAACTGATCCACCTTTCTCTCTTCCTTTGTTTACATGTCCATGCTACTGCCCTATGAGAATTGCTTGCCCCCATTTAGCCACTTGAAGCACATTTGAGCGAGCCTGCTGTTTCATAACAATGAATGATGAATTAGCTTTGCTGACCTTTGACCCTTCAAGGTGCAGTGTGTTCCTTCCCCTGAGATTCCCTAAACCAATATCAACAGCAGGCTTATCTTGTTACCAAACACGAGGAGGAAACAAAATAGCATGAGCCCATTTTGGACAGGGAAAAGAATGACTAAGCATCTGCATTGGAGTCTCAGAAAAAAAAAAAAAAAAAAGCCAGAAAAAATTAGGAATTGCCAAAAACAAATCAAGCATAACAGCTGCATCAGCATTTGGGCTGCAATTCGAAAATTATCACTTTTAACAATATAAGAGCTATGGTTCTTAGCCCCAAAATTGCTGTAATTTAAAAGGAATTCTGTGAATTAGAGTGAATTACTCTACATCCCAGTGAAATAATAGATTCAGTTAATGAGATTTCCAGTTTAATGACTGACTCTGTAGAGCAGATTGTGCTTGTTAATAGAAGGTCTGCTACATGATATGCATAAATGTTAAATATGGTAAGCTGTAATGTGCAAAATATTTAATGCTAATATGCTGTGTGCAGTACACAGAAGAAAAGCTACCAATAAAATATGGTGTGACAACAAAGCAATCTGTCTCATAAAAAATAAATTCAGCATATTAAATAATTTCAGAAAAAATTCCATACTAGCTTGTTTAACCTTTTGCATGTATCTTCGACATTTCTGTTTTGTTTGAGCCTAATCAGTAAAATTAAGCAGTCTCTTTTCAGAAATTGGGATTTAGATTTGTACTTTTATAAATGAAATATATAAATCATGTCCTTTTCATGCAGCTGTGTGCCCCCCCTTTCCATGATGTAATTTTATCCTCCTAACAGTTTTTTGAGTCTAAATTTTAATATACAGGGCGTCCGAGAATTATTGAAAACATTACAAAATTATATAAAACAAAACATTAAACAGATAGAAAGAAACTGACTGTACTAACTTACAATGTAACTACATAAGTTAATAAATTTCGATGTGAGATCCCTTGGTTGCTCGTAGTACGTCCAAGTGATACTCGATTTCATGCCATGTATCGGCAAGCATCTGAGGAGTTATGGAATTAATAGCAGCTGTGATACGTTGCTTCAGTTCTTGCAAATCAGTACAAGGCATCTGATAGACAGGATCCTTCCCATAACCCCACATGAAATAATCCAATGGAGTTCGATCTGGAGAGTGAGGAGGCCACGGAATGGGACCACCACGCCCACTCCATCTGTTGGGGAAATGCTCATTTAGGCACTTACGTACACACATTGACCAATGCGGAGATGCGTTGTCTTGTTGGAAAACGACATTGTCATATCTTTTGATCTGGGGTATAGCAAAATTTTCTAGCATATCCAAGTAAATGTCACCATTTATGTTTTTTTCACAGAAGAAGAAAGGGCCAATCACTTCTCTTTTTGATAGGGCGCACCACACATTAACTTTTGGAGAATCACGTTCCAGTTCAATAGCAGCATGAGGCGGTTCACTGCCCCATATCCTACAGTTGTGATGATTCACAATTACTGATACATGAAATGTGGATTCATCACTAAAAATTACAGTACTGAGAAAGTTTTCGTCATTTTCCACTCGATTTAGCATATCCACAGCGAAATCGCATTGCAGAGTGTGATCATTTACATGCATCTTTTGCACTATTTGAATTTTATAAGCATGAAACTTTAATTTCTTGTGCAAGATATCGTGAACTGTCGATTTCGGAATGCACAGTTCTCTGCTTGTTTTACGAACGGATTTCCTGGGGCTTCGTCAGAAACTTTCATTAGCTTGGTCAACCGTCTCACCGCTGACTCTAGGCCTACCGGCTCCTCCACGATGTTCCACATTGCCAGTTTCTTTAAACTGTTTCATCCACTGCTTAATTGAATTCGTTGATGGAGGATTACAACCACACTCTGAATGGTACCATCTTTTAACTTTAATGACAGACTTTAATTCCGCAAGCCATAACACACATCACCTTTTGCTGTACGGATGACATGACTACTGATTGCACATTTCTCATACATTCCTCATCAGGCCACACCTAGCTGATTCTGGGAATAGCAATTCTGCAAAACAAAAATATATAAACCGTGTTAGTAATACGTGACATAGAAAAACAGACAATGCTTATAGTTTTTTTTGTACATAATTTTGTAATGTGTCCAATAATTCTCGGACACCCTGTATATTTAGCACTGAATCATGGCTTTTTTGTGGGTGTTATGTGAAATAGAAGTTAAGTCTTTGGGCATTGCTAGGTGTCTGTAGTTATGCACTGCAAAACAAGACTGGGCCAAACATGTATGTTTTAATGCAATGAATAAAATAAATTTCATTTTTTTCCCCTGATTAATGTGCTGCACTATTATCACTTCTAAAATATATGAATTATTTTGCTCATAAAAAGAAATTGTAAATCAATAAACTTCGGAATTTTTGTATATGTATAAAATAAAATCTTGTGTTGAATAAAAAAGTACAGTTAAACCTCTGCTGTGAACCTGATATAAAATGATTAGAAATTAAATTCTTCAGTTATGGGTATTTAATTATTGAAGTTGATTACTATTTGGACTTGTTGAATTTTCATGCTACACCGTAGCTTGTCATCAGATGTAGCCCAAAATTTGACAACTCTAGTAAGTAACTAATTTTGATACCAACAATGCTAGTATAATTTAATTGTAAGGTGCTGTGAAAATATATAATAATATCATACACTTTAATAAAAAGTGTGTATGCTTGTATGAAAACTCTTTACAGGTTGCTCTTGAGTAGCTAAGGACACTGTCTTATGAACATTGAAGTATATTAAGTCTAATGGATGACAACTAACATACATATATGTTACTGACATTTAT
Source organism: Macrothele yani (assembly GCA_039090855.1). Lineage (NCBI taxonomy): Eukaryota > Metazoa > Arthropoda > Arachnida > Araneae > Macrothelidae > Macrothele > Macrothele yani. Next base: position 104,263,413 of record CM077023.1, read on the forward strand.
TTTATAAAAATTTTACATAATTAAATTATTTTATTTTAATTTTTTTTTTTTTACATAATTACGGATAGTTCATATATTTTTAATTATGTAAATTTTTTATAAAATAAATGTCCGTAACATATATATTAGTTGTCATCCATTAGACTTAATATACTTCAATGTTCATAAGTGTCCTTAGCTACTCAAGAGCAACATGTAAAGAGTTTTCATACAAGCATACACACTTTTTATTAAGGTGTATGATATTATTATCTAGTAAGTAATTTCAATAATACTCATAAACAAGCCATTTGATTTCTAATTAACTTGAAGATGTAGTCAGGGTTATGATATTTCTGCTATAAAATGACCTCTAGTATGCTGTCCTAAGCAGAATAGCATAATGTCAATGTAATTTAAATAAGCAAAATTTCATGGTCTTGATGAAGTATGAGCAAATTGGCTGTATGGTTAATTGCATTTATTATAAGTGGGCAGTTTGTTCTTTGTATGTGATAGATGAAATGTAATTTGGTGATCATGTGAAAACTGTACACTGCTAAGCATTTGATTATGTATGCAATTGATTTCTTTACTACTGACTACCATTAAAAGCATGCATAAAGAATATGATTGAAAGTAATTATTTGCACTCCTTGTGAAAAAATAAATTGTGACTTTTGTAGAACATTGTAGTCCACTGTATTTCAGTATGAACTTAGTAAAACTTAATATGGCTTGATATCTCAAAATAAGTGTCAATGGAAATGTCAAGTTTAGCTTGATATGTTCTGCTCTATGAGGAAAAAGTGGGAGATTAGCTTCAACAGATTTAGCATTTAAATTGGAGATAGAAAGATAATCTAAACTAAACTACAGGTAGTTACTCAGATTTTATGGAAAATGAGGAAAGTCATTTACAAATATGGAATTTTGCTAAAACAAAATTAGCTAAAATGTTATCTTCAAACTTTTGTTTACTTCTTAAAGGTCATACTTTATAAGATTACACATCAGCATTAAACTTGCATCAATAAAGTAAATGATATGCAGCAATAAAATGAATGTGAATGATAATTTGCATATCATGTTTCTACATTGTTTTCATGTTATTATAATCAATAGCAGTCTCTGTGTGTTAGAATGTTGTGCATTTTTTGTAACAGCCAGTGTGGCATTAGTTTCTAATAGTTTCTATTTTTCACAGTAGAAAACTTTTTGATCCTTTGTCAGCATATATGAAAACTAGCTGTGTCTTAATGTTCTGCATAAATTTTAGCCTTGTTTTATTCTGCAATAGTAGTTAATATTCCACAGAAGACAGTTTAAATATGTTCTGTAATGCTTGTGACTATTTGCTACCAACAGAAACATTGTTTCTTTTGGTGGTCACATATTTCTTTTACTTGCAATGACTTTTTATTGGTAAATCCATGTAAAACTGGCATATTTTCTTTTATAAGTATTTCACATCATTCAGTGTTCTATTAAAATTTTCATTAGTGAAACAGGTTAAGTAAAGTTAGGCAAGTTTGAAGTAAATCTTGATCTACAAAAACTCAAAACTGGGACTCACTGTGAAACATCATTAATTGCTTATCATGAATAAATTTGTGTAATCCATTAAAAAGCTTTGCATTTTGTAGGGCAGAAGAAACATCAGTAAGGACTAAAGTTAAACCCATTTTTCCAAGTCTTTTTAAACTAAAGATGCACAAAGACTTTTAATTTCAGTGTAACCAGTAATATATGAAGTTGAAACCCTAACTTGGAGGAGTTATTGCTACTCATTCTGTGTTCATAAATTTGCAATATCATATGATAGGAAAGAAGGGGGACACAACTGATGTAACAGCTCTATCCACTTATTTCCTAACAAGTAAGTTCACCACAGATTTAACTCTCCCATGTTTAATTTTATATTTATTTTCCATTGTACTAAGAAATTTCATGATATGGATTTCTTTACAATTGTATATTTATAATTGTTTATCTTGCTCAGTGAAACCATTTGGTTGTTTTTAAACATAAAATACTGTTTTGTTTTTATCTGTTTTTTTTTTCAATGACTTGATTCCTTTATTCTTGCCCATTCAAGTTTAGCACAGAACACAAAGAGTAGACGATTCCAGTGTATTGTTAAGTCATCTGCCCTTATTGTTTTTTACCGAATTTCAGTGGATGAATAGAAGGAATTTTATATTCACATGGTAACATCAAACAGAAGTCATTGCTTTTTCTACGTTTATATATGAGTCACGGAAAAATTCTCATCGGCCACCATCGGGAATCGAACCCAGGGTCTTTCAGTTAAGCGCCGGACACGCTGCCACTGTACCACAACTGCCTCGAATTCTCCAGACTCAGACTCGTATGTGAGTCTGGAGAATTCGAGGCAGTTGTGGTACAGTGGTGCAGCGTGTCCGGCGCTTAACTGAAAGACCCTGGGTTCAATTCCCGATGGCGGCCGATGAGAATTTTTCTGTGACTCACATATAAACGTGGAAAGAGTGATGACTTCTGTTCGATATTCTTAATCCACGTCAATTGTGTGTATTAATTATATTCATTCGCCACATGGTAAAAAGACAAAAGAAAAATCTTTTTGCACTAATTGGTTAAATCCACAGGCACATAGACTAGAGTTGACCTAAATGTGTGTATATGTGTTTTAGATAATTTAAAATAGCTAAGAATTTCCAGCTTTTACCTTGCCAGTTAGAAGTCTTTATACTCATCCACTAAATTCAGCACAAAATTACCATGGCTAAAATCTAAGGTCAAAACTAAAGGTATGTGTTTTGCCAAAATATGAGAGACCTTAAGTAATACATAGCTGCCATTCTCCCATCCTGGGGATGGATTTCTGTCTTTGAAAATTTTGGAAACCTGTCATGATAGACAGGTGATTTTAAAACTGTTTCCTCTTTTCTTTTCCGTTTGCAAATTATGTAAAATCGTATTTCTGTAATTGTGGAGTTACACCATATGTTTTCAAAAGTTTGATGCAATTGCATACCTGCCGTATTTTTTGGATTTTGCTGTTGTCTTCTGGTCAGAAAGAGCTTTTTCAGGATATCATCAAATTTCTGGAAGTTGAACAGATTTTCATCTGCCGGCCGAATTTTTGTGGACACACAAAAAAAAAATGTTCATTCTAGTGGGAGTGAGAATGTTCCACGATTTTCCTCCTTTCAAATTTTTCTGATGAAGTTGTTCTTTTTCCTTTCTTTTTCTCTTCCTGAGAGTGTTCCTCATTTTTAATTGTTTTCAGATAATGTTCCTCATTTCTTGTTTTTCTGTAATGGTGCAAAAGAGCGACTTTGTATTTTTTAAATAATTTTTCTTAATGAAATACTTGTTTTTTTATTTCGTAGTCTCTCCTTCAAATTAAATCAACAACGCTCGCATTTTTACCTTCCTTCCTCAATTATTTTAAGCAACATTAAATTTCAAACTTTGTGCTTAATCTGTCTGTGGAACAGTGGTCCAAGAACTTCTAGCCATTTGTCTGAGATTGGTCCCAGTTTGAAACGTGGTGAGGCATAGATGTTGTGTTTGTCTTACAACACTGATTCTCTCCCTTCCCTGGAACTATCAGCCCTAAATTAAGGATGAGTGACTATAGCCCATCAGATTGCTCATGGTAGTCATTAGACTCCCCTCCCCCTTCTCTCCGTGATTGATTCGGCACCATTTCTGTGACCCATAAAATTGTTTTCATGACAGAGTGAGCTACAGCATCACTGAATTTTGAAATTTATTTCACTTAAAATGCATGTTTTGCCATTCCTTAGTTACCTCTTGCTACTTCAAGTAACAGAGCAAGCATTTTGCCATTTTGTTAACGATATTAAAGTTCAAAAACACTGCTTCATACTCACTGTGCAAAGAGAGTCTGCATATCATGATATATAGTGACAGAGAGTTGAAGTTCCCATTTTGAACTTTAATTTCTCATCAAATAAAAGGAAAAACGTTTGTGCCTTTTATTTCTTGATATAGCAAACAGTTCCTAAGGAATGGGTAAGCATTCATTTTCTGCAAAATTGAAGTTTAAAATTTGATACTGCTGCTTCTAACTCTACAGTGAAAGCAACTTTACAGGTCATCAAAATGGCGCAGTTTGTTTTTTTGTCAGTAAAGATGTAAATTAAGGGAGGGAGTTAATTATATGTATATGTATTCCTTTCCACATTAACAGATAGTCCCAACTCCTCTCATTGAGTGTGCCTCGATTTTCCATCTTGGCTTGAGCACCTTAATGGTACCCATGTAATAATGTGTACTTTCACTGTTTGCATTAATTATAGTCCTGCATAATGTGCATTTACTATGTATAAGTATTTGCAGTGATCTTATTCCTTCTCACTGAAAGAAATGTATTCAGAGCTGAGATTTGTCAGTTGTTGCAGTCTAGCAGGAAAGCTTTATTCCATATGATTCTATATTTTCATGGTGGAATTCTGGTCTGGTGATTGTACAGTCCATGGGAGTGAGAAGTGTATCACAGGAGAATGCTCTGCTAACCATTCCTATTGAATCTGTGCCCAATGGACTTTTTGCTTTGCCTTTTAGAAACTTTCTATTTTTATCTACATACTGCATTATCATTTATGGAATTAATATAATGTGATGTAATGCTCAGATATACCCCATTGAGTTCACAGGACCATCCAAAAAGATAAAGCTGCTGTGCCATACTAAGGAAATACTACTGAAATGAATTTACCACTACCAGCAACCTGTAGATACAGCAGAACATAGTCAAGGTTTATTGTTTCATGAGCTATCCTTCATACTCACAAGAAAAAATGTGTAACCTGATTCATCTAACCACATTACATGTTTCCAATGCTCCACTAATTGTTATTTGCTTTGTAGCACAACTGTTGATGGAGAGATTAAGAATAAGTAATGTACAGGTTGTATGTGGCTATGTATACCCTCTGCCTCAAGTTCCCTGCAGGCTATGCTACAGATGCGTATATGAATTCTTCTTATCCATCATTTGAGAACGTTGGTTATCATCTACAATATCACCTTTTGATTGCAGTTGACTGTTGGCTTTAAGACTAATGTTTGTGACTGCTGATTTTGACTCTTATAAGTGGTGAATTTTTTTAAACCTTCAGGTATTTTTAGTATTCTACTGCATTCCATAGTAATGATAATTTTGCATATTATTTCTTGGGAAACTTTATTTTAAAATCCATTAAGATAAGGATCTAAAAAGAATATGAATATAGATATTTATTTTGTAAACTGCATATTTATGTATTTAATAAATAATTGATGCTTAACACACATGTAACATGTGAAATATTTGTTTTAACGAATTTAGCAAAATTCATGCATTCCTTCAGTTGAAGAGCTATGGAATACTAAAAAAAACCCATACATGCTATCCAAAAAATTTATTAATTTTAAATTGCTGATAAGATTTGTACTATTAAAGTTTGTAAAACTTGACTGAGACTTCTGGGAGCATCCTCTTTTTTTCCTTCATTTTTCCAAACATTTAGACAGTTTGACATGCTTCTTTTGCAGTTGATCTTTGTAATTTTTCCTCTGCAGCTTCTGTTTCTGCTGATTTCCATATTTCTTTAACAGTTTCACCATCCATCGTTTCAGAAGTTCTGCATGTCTGTCTAAATTAATGTATATCTTCCAACAAGTGATCAAAGAAGAAAAGAGGCTTATTTTTAACAAGTGAAGAAAATCCATTTTTCTTCTTCTTGCATCTCTTTTACATTAAGTTAATTGCTTTGTTTTAGAAATGCAAATTTTTGTAACATTTTTCCAGGCAGTAAACACCATTTGTGTTGTGTTATTAAGGATTTAAAAAAAAAAAATTCCGATGCCAATCTTTTGCATCCTTCAGTTCCATCCACAATGTTTCTGTCATGTTCCTTTTGTAATACATTCTGGAAGTCTTGGTTATCCCATGATAGAGAGGCTTCATAATTGATGTTGTGTGTAGCAGCAAGAAGACAAGTTTTATCCATAACTGCACTTTGGATTAACTGAAGAATTGTCCAACACCAACATGCATGTGGTTTCTATAATTTCTTTTCCCATTTCAAAAGGTATCCATGACGATGATGGGCAAAACACGTAACAATAATAACAAATAAAGGTAACTTGATCACGCTAGTTATGTTGCAAGAAAATAACTTACAAGAAAGTTCGTAAGTTGGGAGCTTTCAACCTTATCTTAGGTATCCAATAAAAATTTAGTAGTGGTTCATGCATTGCTTGAACATTTATATTCTATGGGGATCTGTTTGTGCCTTTAAAACATCTTCCACGGGTGGTGTCTTTTTAACAGCTCTGGTCATGTTGCTGATCAAAAGAGCTGTTATACACTCTTTTTGTATTTTCCAACAGATGTAATATCATTTTTAAACATCATGCAGTGCCCTTGTAGTGCTCTGAAATAAGGACCTGTCTCATCTGCATTGTAAATTTTGTGTAGTTCTTAACTTTCAAGAATTATAGCTAAACATCCAGATGTCCATTTTTCTTCAGTTTGGTTGTTGGCTTCTATCTTTTTACCATATGCTTCATACGTGCTGGCTATAGGGAGCAAGGCAAATCTTGCTCCCCAATATTTTTTCTAGTAGGACATTGCCCACCCTATATTTTTTGTCCTGTTTAATTAAATAAGTTTTTTTGTTCTTTGTATATATGTCATTTTCTAAAAATTGTGAATTAAATTATCTCTGGGCATGAAAGGGAATTATCATTTTTAAAGTCTTTAAGTCTGCTCCCCTCCTTCCAGTAATTTGAAGTCAGTACTTCTGTGCTTCTTTACATATATTCTTTCTTTGCTTTGAGCACATCGGCCTACTATCAGTTCCTCTGAAATTGTTCTCTCCAATTGTTTTAAGAACTCTCAGCATTTTTGAGCTCTTTTTTTTTAATTTGGGAATCCATAAGCCTTGCTATCTGAAACCAACTTTGAAGGGCTTCAACATTGACACATTTGTTTGCAGTTTCTTTTTCTGTGCAAGTTTCCATTTGATGCAATCTGAGGAATGAGTTTATTTCCTGCATGCAAACTTTTGCTTATTGTAGTCTCTGGAACTTTCAGTTTAAAAGCACCACCCCTTTGCCTGCATTTTGTAAGTAAATCAGTTTTCTTTGAATCTGCTGCTCTGACAAATTTAAGACTCTTTAAAATCCTAAAATGCCTGCTTGCTATGAGATGTGTTCTGGACTGGCCACATACAAAAACTTTTACTGTACTATAAGTGAATTCCAGCTGTCTTCCAGGAGTACAACAAAAGTGACTCACATGTCTTAAGTCTGTCATTCCATTCCCTGGAAATCATGAGATGCTATTCTGTTTCTTGGAATGAAGCAGTGAAAGAACAATTTGTTATGGACATTAGACTGACTCCATAGTGTACACACAACTCCTGAGCCACTTGCTCTGCTGATGTCTTTCTTTTTCTTCCAAGTTTGATTTCATTGACAGAAAATCTCGTTAGTATAGAAAAAGAAAGAAAAAAAAAAAGACAAAGTGAACAAGTGCTATTAATGTGAATATTGCTCAGAAGTGGTAAGCATTCCTAAATGGGATTGTAAATTTATCTTATAAAGAGAATTTAAAAACACTCGCATGTAGGGAAAACTTGCTGAATGTGCCGAAAACAGTTTTGTCTGTTAAAAGTTCCAGATGTCGATAAATGTATTCAAGTAAGAAAGCCAAATATTAGGAACAAAGGACCTGTCTGTTGAGCCTTATATCCAGCAAAAGTGGCTCTTTTAAGCAGAAGTTTTGACATATAAAAGATCAGTTTGTAATAGGATTTCCAGTTTTGTGGCTCTTATGTGGCTGAGTCATATAACCTGTGAAAATTAAAAGTGGCAGTCCCTGTATGATGTACTATGACAGCCATACATATGCAGTCTGTGTTATTGAGGATAAGTTTTTGGCCACACCTATTTTTCACGTTGCTGATTCCATAACTGCACTCTACTGTGTTTCCTGGGAGACTCCCAATTGCAATCTTCTGATTCCCTGGCTTATCGCCAGAATCTCCTGGTTTTTATGAAACTTTTGTAAGAGCATTATAAATATTCATTTTTGCAATTCATTTGAAATTATTTAAAATTTTTATGTCACAAAGCAAAAAGAATGGTTTCTCATCATTTCATGCTCATATTGACCAAGCCAAATGAGTGCATTCATTGTAGTAGCAGGATGTGGGAATGTATGCAGTGGGGTTGCGGTGTAAGAGCCATAGAAAGTAATACCCAAGAAAATGCACAGAAGCCCATGGTTCTACCTAAAGGATCTAAGGCAAACAGTTTGCCCTTTCAGCAGAAACTCCTCCATAAGGTGCCCTCTCCAAACTCCCCATTAAGGTGCCCTCTCCTCTTTCTTGTACATATTGTATGTAGTCTTTATTCAATGTATGTAGTGCTGCAAACCATGGATACAAACATCCATGGCCTTTAAAAAGTTACTATTTCTTTGCAGTTTTAGCTTTAATTGCATCATTTTTTTTATCTTTATTTATTTATTTATTTATTATTACTATTTTTGTTTATTTGGACTTTTAATGACTACCGTGAGCTAGAAGCATTTGCCCATCCCTAATTTGGGGCCACTAGTTAAAGGAAATGGGTGGGAACCACTGCTATTAGACAAGTACACCATTCATGTCTCACCTGAGATTTGACCCTGGGGCCACCTCATCTTTTTCTTTTTCTTTTGACATTTGCTGTCATAACACTGTTTATGGTATGGAATATCAACTTTTTGAACTATAACTACGAAAATGGTGTATTCCTGCTACTTTCTTAGAAATTCGTTCAGAGGACTTCCTTCATTTCACAGAATAGTAAAACACTAAATTTAACAAAAAATTCATTTTATAAAACAAATTTCTGTGGATCTCCAAAAAAATTCACTTATGTTTATCCAAGATACCTAAAATTGTAGATGGCTGCACTCACCACGTGTTCTAACTGCTTAAACATTTTTGGGAGGTTAAACAGTGGGCTTGAAAAAAAGTAGGATGGGCTGAAGCCCACCTGTAGTGTTGTGCCTGCCTCCAGCCCAGAGCAACTTTGCCTCAGAGTTAGTCATTGCTCAGCAATCTCACAACCTGGTTATTCTGCCCTCCTGACTTTTTTCTTTGCTCTTCACTGGCTTCCATATCCCAAGGTTACATCAAATGGTGGTCATGAATGAAGGAAGGATCTCATTTCTTACTGTCATCCTACTTTTGCAGCTTTCCTTTGGTGCTTGGTTGTTTTGGGTGTGACGTGTGCTTTTTTTGATATCTCCTTGAAGCAAGGGTTCTCTTCTTTTTTACCCTTCTCTCTCTCTCTGTCTCTCTGGGGTTTGTGTTTTTGCTGACTGTTGTTTGGACGTCATTGGGAGGAGGGCAGTTTGCTAGCTGCTGTGCATTGGCTCCGTACAAGTGCCTGACATATTGGGCCTGGCAGAGGTGAGGGTCACTGCTAGTTGGCATGTAAGGAACCCATGAAAGTTTTTTTTCTCAGTCTGAGTGATGATGATTGTGGAGCAGTGCAGAGTGAATGTGATGGTGATGTATGCTCACCAGCTGAACTGATCACAGTTTTTTTGAGTGGAGGGGAAGCAAATAGTTCAGTGTTGTTGGATATTAAGGAGTGCTTATGGGCTCTCTGTAACTGATTTTGATTACTGAGGGTAGAGTGTCATGTGAGAGTACATTATGACACTTCTCCATATCAGTGTCAAGTGTAAACTTGGTCGAAGACAAGGAAGGATTTGAACAATGGTTTTGTTGGAGCGGGCAGGAAATGCAGGAGTGAGAATCTTGCCCCAAAATGAAAATCTTGTGCTATCTTATTACAAAAAAAACAAACAAAAAACAAATCTTTGTGCTAAAACCATTATGGTCATTGTCATGGGACTTAGTGATTGGAAAACCTCAGGGAAGTTGTGAGGTGTCCATCCAGTGGCCAAAAATTTTGAGATAAGTGGAAATGCCTGTTCTAGTGGGGATCCGGATGTTCCATGGTTTTTCGCATTTTAAATTTTGCTGTCAAAGTTCCGTGTTTTTATATCTCTTCCTAATTGATTATTCTACTTTTTTAATTGTTTTCTGATGATGTTACTCATTTTTATTTTTTCGATAACAGTACTAACGAATGATTTTGTAATTTTTACGTTTTTCTAGTGAAATGCATTTTTTTTTATACCTGCCTCCTCCTCAAAGTCAGTCAATGGAGTCAGCCAAAGTCAGTTATTTCCCCCTCTTTTAATGGAAATTTAATTTCAAAATTGGTACTTAATCTGATGGTGGTAGAGTCGTTGCTATTTCTGTGACCTGTAAAAAATTGTTTTCATGGCAGATAAGCAACACCAGTACCAATTTTTGAAATTTTTTAATGGCGATTAAAATGCACATTCTTGCATTCGTCACCTTATATATTAAGGGTTAGAGCACGCATTTTCCCTTTTGTTTAAAGCACACTCATCCTTAAATATAAATGATTTTGGAAATTTAAATAACTTCACAATGAATGATAACTTTTAATTCATGAGCATCAGAAATGTAAATAACTTCAATGAATGATAACTTTTAATTCATAAACATTATAAATTTTCATACAGTTCTATCCACTTTATGTGCTATTTTATAATGATTTTAAGGTTACAGTAAAGTTCTGAAAATGTTCACATGTATTATATAATATTTAGCTACTTTTTGTAACTAAATGCTTGTGAAATTTTCATAATTAATAACTAAAAAAAAAGGGGGGGGGTTGCAACATAGTTTAGAGGGGAAATGTTGTGCTGTGGAAATATAGTGTTTTTCTATTTTGAAGAGTTTGGCAGCTATGTGTTTTGGTCCTGCTGTAAACCACTGATTATACTTAAATTCTGCAACTGCTCATAAAAATGCTTCCACAGCAGAAGCACCTGTAATCACACATCTAGTAAAGTCACTGATGTCACCTGCCTTTTTTGTTGAATAATTACTCCACAGAGAGCACACAGCTATATTTGCAGAATAGGTAAATAATGCGGTAATATAACTGACAAGCTACTTCATCTACATGTGATGGGTGCCATGGATGTATTAGAATATTATGGTAGGTTAGAGCAGTGTTGCATTCAAATACTTTTTTCGGGGGGGGGGCAATTACAAATTTCGAGGGGACTAAAACTTGTTGGCTGATTACATACATATAATCAGAATTTTGTTATTTTATATATATATAATTTTTAAATATAGTACAAAAATGTTCTTATGCTCACAAATGCAGATTCCAAGAAATCTACACATACAAGTTATTAAAAATGTAAAAATGTTATATTTTCGCTGTAATTCAGTAATGGACTACAGATTTCATTAAGGGGTGGTGTGAAATATTGAGGACGCTAGTAAAGGTAAGGCTGTGCTGGAGAAAATCCCCCCAAGACATTAAGAGTGGTAAAAATGTCCTTGCCGTACTACAACTGTGTTTCTGATTATTAAGGAATCATTAGTGTTATCTGAAAACGTATGGTGTAAGCCATTACCCTGCCATTTGGTTTCAGCCCCTTTAGATTAGCAAATAGTAGTAAAAAAATAAAAAAAAACTAACTAACCTTTTCGATGCCAGTTTGAGGTGCCTCGTTTTTTTCTTTGTCACAGAGTGTAAACCACCACCGCCAGAAAAAATGAAAAACCTTATTATGGGAACAATTTCTAATAATTTGCTATTGTTAAAAATTAGATAGCAAATATATTGTTGTATCGGAAGCACTAACGTCACATTAGCTACAGTAAGGTTTAACTGTATACATGGAATGTCGATATCCAGACAACTGAAATAAAACTGAATGCCAGCTTCCAAAATATGATGATGAATTGCAGTGCAAACATCTCTACTATGTGGAATTAGGTTTAGAAGTTGTCCGAGTTGTCAGTGTTTGAAAAATTGCCCCTTCAGCGAGGACTGTTTAATGTTTTGTTGAAGAATGATACAAATTTCAGATTGAAATCCATGTGGATTTTTTTCATTGTTATTATAATATTTTCCCTCATTTTCTTATTTTTTAAATTAATTTCTCTAAATATTAAGTTATAAACGAACACAATTACACTAAATATAAGGGGAGATCGCCCAAAAACTTACGGAGGGGCATCATAGATTTTCGGGGGCTAAGCACCCCCGAGAAGATGCCTGAATACATCACTGGGTTAGAGTAAATACAAGTAGCAAATACCAGAGATTATGGTGTGTGGTTATTGAAATGCGGATCTAATGGTAGGGCAGTGTAAATGCGAGTAACAAAAAATTTTTTTAAATATTTTTTAGAATGAATAAAGCACGTAAATGTTTATGAATGCATAATAAGGAAAACTAACTTTTACATAATTTCTGTGTGTTAAACATAACTGAGAAGGGGAGTAAATCTGGTAGTAGACCTATCAGGAAGTGAAAAAACAAACAGTACATCAAGCAGTAATCTAGGTAAAACAATACCTTTATGTATTTTTTCCTCTCATTCTGAGTTTTCTTTCATCATTGCACTGCCTGAAATTCAAAAAACTCATCTTAATTTTCCATATCTAATTTTATTAAAAATATTTTCCCCAATCTGAAATTGCTGTTAAAGAATTTCACATTGGGGAAAATATTTTTAATATAATTAGATATGGCAAATTAAGATGAGTTTTTTAAATTTCCAGTTATCTTTTGCCTCTTGCTTTATGTTCTAGTTGCTTAATTGTTGATTAAATCTACATATAATTACCAAAAAAACAGCTTTTTATTTGTAACACTACAGCACTCAAGCGTGGTTTAAATGGAAGTCTGATTTATGTAAGGTAATATTTCCTATATGATGTGTAAAAATGCATTCTCTGAGCTTGCTTTGTAGGATATGTGATGCAGACTTCTATGATGGGTAGGGGATTCTGTCCAAAATACACATAAAGTATGTATAATGTAGTTAGTAACAGTGTAAAATGAAACCTATTTTCATTGACAGACATTTGTTTTACATGTCTATGTGTACCTCTTAGACATTTTCAAAATACTGTCACAGGTACACAGTCAGATTACCACATGGAAATAACATTTCCAATATGGAATGTTTTATTTTTTATAAATGCTCTCTCTCATTGGGTTGTGCCTTCCCTTCCAGTTTATTATATTACTCAGAATATATGTTTACCTAAGTTGCATTATCTTCTCTGAGTTATGAGTTTAAGGCTGAAATGTGCATGCTTATGTCATATACCATTCTCAGGACCCAGCCTTTGGGTATATTAGTTATTAAAAAGAGAAGGTGATAAGTCAAAATATGTGTTTTTGTCGTATGATATTGTGGTTAAAAACATCTAAAATCACTGAAAAGTTGTAACACATCTCATCTTTGAGGTAGGAGTAGTAGAGCAAAAAAAAAATATATTTTTTACATATTGTCTTAGACTTTGACCCCCTTAGAGACGAGGAGTGTCAACTTTTTACTGGTACTGGATGCTTTTAACTGTGGTATCACAAAAACTCATATTTTAGCTGTCACTTTACATTTTAATAACTAACATGTCTCTTAAATCTGTCTTCAGAATGGCAAACTTATCTAGGCATTCGTGTTTGGGCCTGAAACTCATGACAACAAGAGCAGACAAGACAATGCAAGAATTGAGATAAGAGAACATATTTTGAAAAATATAAAGGAAGCATGATGAGCAGAAAATTAATTAAATATTCCACACTGGGAATGTTATTTCCAAGTGATATCTGTGATAGTTTCCCCCTCTACTATTCTTTTGAGCTCAAGTCATACTGCATACTTAACCACAATTCCATATATAATGCACACTAATTTAGATAAATGGTAAGGTTTTGATTTTAGTTCTTACTTTGTACTGCTTCCTTTGTAATATTCTCAACGTTTTTTAGGCTTACTTTGGAATTTTAATGTTATGTGTCAGAGAGGAAACTTGTAGTAATACAGTATGTTCATTTGTAGATTAAAAGTTCAGGCTTGTACATTGTATAGGGAATTTCTGTGGCTTCATTCCATGAAATAATACAGTTTTACAAAAAAGAATTTTAGTGAGCTTTTTGTGCCATAGGTAAACACTGTGTTGTTCTTATTCAAATGCTTACCCTGTGTGCATTTTAAATTTTGTGTTTTTTATAGTATGTTCCATATTTTTTATTTTTTTTTACTGCCATCTTGTCATGTAAGTAGTATACAATTTAAAGAAAAAGCAACTTTATCCTTTGAGACAATCAAGCCATTTTATATTGTATAAAGTTGTTGATACTTTTCATGACGTATATCAGTGTAAAGAGTTTGATCTGTTGTTGTGCATCAAATAAGTTCATCAACATCACATTTGGAAGCAATCATGTGCTCATGTGTTGCAAAACACACTTGTCACTATTTAACATGTAGTTGATTAAAATGCAGCTTTTGTACAGTCTCATTTCAAACTGTGAGGGTGCAAAAAACAGGGAGGGGATGTCTGCCTGTGTTGTTTTTAGTATGTTTTTTAAAATGATGGAAAAATCTCAAAATTTTTTTTTTTGAGTATTTCTGCTGTTTTAAGATTACCAAAAATGTTGTGGTGTTAAAATAATCACCTATTTTGTTTTCCTAATTGGATTATTTAGGTGCAATTGCAAAGCTAATTTTTAGAATGCCATTTGCTATTTTTTCTTCTTCTGTTGAATCATGCAATTTTTCTTCTGAGACTGTACTCTGTGCACTGAAATTCTGTAATAGTTGAATTTTTTTTATCTAATAAACATGTTTTCATAATCATTGTGGAATTTTAAAAAGATGATATGATCTAAAGTGCAAGTTTCTTGCACTAGCTGTGTGTGAATTTTACTTCACAGGGTAGTCATTGTTTGGTCTTTTTTTCAACTTTAACTTGGCACTTATCAGTTTTAAAGTAAGCATTGTTCATTCCTTGTTCCAACAAAAACGCATCCCATTTTAATACATAGCAATTGTTTGTGCTCTTTGAATTCTTTACCTGAATGAGACCAGTAGTCCTGAACTTGAGAGTGGTCAATGCTTCCTTCACTTCCAATACACATGGGGTAATGGAAGTGTTTGGCTAAAGTGGGTACCTATACAGGAATTAGAAATACATAGTATCTGATCTTGCTAGTTATTTTGAATGTAGCATCTACACAACCTTATTTGCTTTCCTGCCTCTGTCTGAATGTTATTGTTAAGGTGGTTCCACCTAAAATCTCTGCCTTATGTTTCCAATGGTAAAACTTCTTTACATATTTTCTTCGCAACTAATGTATTCTCAAGGATGAAAATTTGCACATCGATAAAACAAACTTTAAGTTATAGCATGATGGGATATTTAATACTTGCTAAAACATAACCACAATTAAGCAATCCAACATTTGTTTGCCTAGTGACGTCATCAATCTACAGGTCATGTCATCTATTATATATTAACAATTCTAAACATTACTCAAAGAAAAATGATTGATTTTTAATATAATTATTGTTATGTTTTAGCAAGTATTAAGTATCCCATGCTATAACTTAAAGTTAGTTTTATCGATGTGCAAATTTCCATCCTTGGGAATACATTAATTGCAAAGAAAATATGTAAAGAAGTTTTACCATTGGAAATATAAGGCAGAGATTTTAGTTGGAACCACCTTAATGCACATGTATCTGATTCATGCATGCTAGTGTAATCCCTTTCTCTCCTTTGTTTCTTTTATTACAGAAAAATTGCATTGCATAATATTCAGGTCCTTGGTTTTAGGTTCAGTTGCATTTTCCTTACTAGGAATTGATTCCTTATCTAAATGGGATGGGCAACAGTGTAAATGAACTCAAAAAATCAGCAAAACAAAAACTGAATTGCATCCATTCTAATAACATGTATGCAGCTTTTCATTTTCCTTATGTTTGGATTTCATCAGACTCATTGTATGCTAATCCATTGTAAAATTGGAAACAGGTTTAAGAGCATCTTTCAGGGGCAGATCCAAAATTTTACTGGTGAGATTGCCGTCTTTAAAAAAAAAAAAGTGTAAAGAGACAGCGAACATGGCAACTATTTCTTTTCTTTCTGGGAAGCAGTCATAACTTGGGGTGCAATTGCTCCTCCAACAGTTTTTCCCTATCCTAGGTAACTATAATGTATTTGTGTTTTTTAAAATACTAGAAAAGTTATCACTTATATGGTGGGGTACAGCCAGAAAGATATATGCATGTTGTATGTTTTATTGACTATGGCCTAATGAATAATGGCTTTTTGAAAAATCTGCATATTAATATAATTCACGGGTGCTGACTTCACCAAATTATTGGGGGAAGGTGCAGGTGTGAAGAGATCAGACATGGGAGGAGCACGTCTCTCTCATTGTCAAAAGGAAAATAAAAAAAGGGCAAAAAGATAAACTATGAGGTTTGACATATATTTTAAAATGCAATTATAAATGCTTATCAGCAAATGAACAAGCAAACAGAAATATTCTTTTGCTGAATATTAATATTTAAAAAAATAAAATTCAGCATGTGATTTTAGGAAAATATCCAGAGATTTTATTTCCAAATGTTTATAAAAAATTTGAGAAATTAACGCTGTTACTCAAACAAAGAACAAGAAGCGCAGAAAACAGATAGATAAGTAAATGCCATAGAGATCATACATTTCTGTATTTTTATTTATTTATTTTATTTTTGTAATTGTTTTAAACATTTACCACATATTACAAGATTATGACAAACACAATATGGAGTTGGCAATCAAGTTTCTTATCAGATGAGCAATGCTAAATATGGAAAAAAAAGTTTACTTATTTTGTTATTTATTATTTTTTTTGGAAATAAATCACTTTGGTCTCATAAGGTGAAGCTTCTTTGTTCATCTTATAAAGAATAACACATTTCTATAAAGGAAAGAAATGCATTTAAAAAAAATATTGTCAATAATAGTAAGTAATACATTTCTACTAAGGAAAGAATTGCATTTTTTTTCGATCATCAGAATCTGGGTGACCGTAGATTGATCTCAACCACCCCGACAAGTAGAAAGCTGGGGTAAAAGAACATCAGAATGTTATGGAAGTAAGAGCTGGGAGGGATATGGATGGAAGAGGTGTACTCTGGAACCAACAAACACAAGAAGGGTCCAGGTTCGAATTCCTGTGAACTTGAAGTAAAGTTCGACAGGGTCTTGTTCCCCTTATTATTATTTATTTTTTTGATTGGAGGTTTAACGACCACCGTGAGCAACTCATGGACTATAAGCAGTCGGCCGTCACTAATTTAGGGTCACTGGCTCCAGGAAAGGGAGAGAGCCAGTGCCGTAAGACAAACACAACATCCATGCCTCACGGGGATTCGAACCCGGACCACTTTTGGACGAATAATCAGAGGCCGTCCCCTTTATTAATGAGAATCTTTTCCCTAGTTACCTTCCGGTTACTCAACTGTGTTACGAATTACCTCATCTTTAGATGAGGGTAACGGGAGATATGTACACCCTGTTTGACTGGTTCATAGTGTTGTATTAAAACAGAATTACTAATAAATAACAGAAAATTAGTTACTTTCACTCATTCAGGATGTTTTCCCTACGGCGAAGGTTTGACGCCGGTGCACATTTCAGGAAATGAATTCGTCTGCAATATGCTCCAAGTCAAGTCTGTGAAATGCCACTCGGAGGCATAGGGGTCTAAGCGCTGGCTTATGACCATTCATCTAAGAAGGGTCCGGGTTCGAATCCCAGTCAAGCATGGATGTTGTGTTTGTCTTACCACACTGGCTCTCTCCCTTCCCTGAACCAGTGGCCCTAAATTAGGACAGGTAACTGCTTATAGCCCACTGAATTGCTTACGGTGGTCGTTAAACACTCAACCAAAAAAAAAAAAAAAAGGGGTCTGGTCACTCGCACTAAAAAGAAAAAAATATATAGTTTAAGAATAACTCATTAAAGTTTTTAAATGCATAGATTCAATGTTCATATTCATTATCGGCTATCCATTTAGCACATAACAGAAACTACTGTGCATAACAGATAAAAATTTTGGCTGGCGGAATCTATGTACAGTAAATAACAACAGAAAATTGGTTACTTTCACTCATTCAGGACATTTTCCCAACGGCGAAGGTTTGACGCCGGTGCACATTTCAGGTAATGAATTCGTCTGCAATGTTCCCCAAGTCAAGTCTGTGAAATGCCACTCGGTGGCGCAGTGGTCTAAGCGCTGGCTTGTAACCGTTCGTCCGAGAAAGATCCGGGCATGAATCCCGGTGAGGTATGGATGTTTTGTTTGTCTTACGGCAGTGGCTGACTTCCCTGGAAACAGTGATCCTAATTAGGGACGGGCGACTGTTTAGAGCCCATTGATAAAATAAAAAATAGCCAGTGGTGTATTGCTAAAAAAATAAAAAAAGTACCGGAACGCACCATGTAACACGAACGATTTTTGAATACACGTGTATATAATAAGCAGACTGTTTAAAATAAAAAAAATGTAAAAAGTACAAGTGTGTACACAAGTAGAAAATGGCAAAGGCTTCACCATCCATTATAGGCCTATTTTGTCTCAGACGTCTGTACTAGAACTGGAATGGGCGGTCGTAAATTGTAATACTATACATTGGCTAATCTTACTGTAAAACATGGCGTGAATAGTTGAAGGAGCAAAGGGCTGCTGTAATCAGTAAGAAACTAATACAGTTGAGCATTGCGTTTAAGAATAATAAAAATGTCACTTATGACTTACATAAATGCATGGATGTAATTAGGCGAAACAATGTTTAGTTTATCTCCTTAAAGGAATTTCCAAAGTTGATCCACTGAACGTTCTGTGTGCTTGACTGCTTTGATCTGGGTATCAGTAGCAGCCACTTGCGAACGTAATTGTCTGGTTTCCACTGTTCAATCGGAGGTCCGTGAAGTTTGATGAACATAAGTTTTGACGCATGGCTAATTAGAAATCTTGATCTAGTATCCGTAATTATAAGGTTCATAGTGCTAAAGCCTCTTTAACATTCGAAAGAGCTGCAAGGGATAACTTTTGAACAATTTATAAGAGGAATCAAATTAGATGGAATATCTCGTCCGCCATTGTCCAGGAAGTCTCTGTAGGCCGTGAGTGTCCTCGAAAATACCAATCCGAAGCGGCTGCAAAGAGACTCTATTTCAGTTTCTCCATAACCTGGGTGTATTTCTGCTGGCCATTCACTAGTTTCCAGAACAGAAAGCTTTGAAATTATGTCGGCCTTACTAGGAATGATGTTTGGAGAGCCTGTTTGTGATCGAATTGACTCGTGTGAAGAGGTTGTTGAAAATAAGCGGCGTTTCATATTGTTTACGATGCTGGTTAAAAACTGAGAGTGATTAACAGAAACAATCTTGTTGTTATCATTCAGTTTTACTGAGCAAAACTACATTTCCTTCACTGCATTTTCTGCTTCCAACGTATGTTTACTTTTACGTTCCTTCATTGAGTCTATAAATCGTATGGTGCGACGAACTAGCTTATCAGCATGAACAAGAGTCGTATCTCATCTCTGGAGGGACTCGGAAAGAAGTGAGAGTTCGAATAAAACATCATGCATGAGTGCCAGGTCCATTACAAATTGTTTCGATGAAATACGTTTGTAAAGCCCCTTGAATTTGTGTTGGTTCGATAGCGAGCGGTTTGTATCATTACTTGCAGACTCAAAGTGACAAGACAGATATCTATAGCTTTTCAAACTGCAGAAACGGTTCGAAACAAACTTGAAACCCACCTCACTCCCAATACACGACCGATTTTCTTGATCTCTTCGTTTTGCGTCGACGCACATTTTTCAATTTCATTTTGGTTTTTGGGAGATTGGCTATATAATGAGTACAGTTTGTTCATAAATGTACGGAAATTATCAACACCATGCACTTCAGAAATTGCGTCTCAAACTGAAAGTTCTAATCGATGATTAAGGCAATGCCATACGATAATAGAAGGGTACATTTGTTGCAGCCGTTGTGCAACACCTGATTTTCTTCCCAGCATGACACTAGCGCCATCACATGTAAAACAAACTAGATTGTTCTGAAGATATGTATGGTCGAATTCATTTGTGCTGAGGCATGTTAGTAAGTGATCGGTAATCGTTTCCGCTGTTCGATCAGGTAATTCGATCAAATCTAAAAAAAATGAAATGTGGATCGATTGACTTATCTGTTTCACATTTTAAATACACTATCAAAGTAGTTTTTTTTTTTTTGATTGGAGGTTTAACGACCACCGTGAGCAACTCAATGGGCTATAAGCAGTCGCCCGTCCCTAATTTAGGGTCACTGGTTCCAGGGAAGGGAGAGAGCCAGTGCCGTAAGACAAACACAACATCCATGCCTCACCGGGATTCGAACCCGGACCTCGTTCGGACTAATGATCAGAGGCCATCGCTTAGACCACTGCGCCACCGGGGCGGCAAAGTAGTTTTGGTACTGACAGTTCTAGACTCGCCTATTATCACAGATACTTTTCCATTTATTTCAATTATGCGTTTGCAGACTCTTAGAGTTCATTTCTCGGGCAACGTGGTCCATTATGTTTGTAGCGCTAAATCTCGATTGCAAACCGGGTGAGATTACTGCACCATTTAATTGTTGCAACAGTTGAGCATGATCGGAATATGGTCTATCATGTTTAGCAATAAAATATGCGGTTCTAAAAACCTTGTTAGTGGTCTCAACTTCAGTTTCATTTAAACGGTCTACAATGTTTTCAATCGTTGTGTTTTAGCTCCCTGTATAATATTTTCAGCGCGTATGTGTGCCTGGGACTTTGAATGCTCAAATAGTTTTTTATTCAATAATGTAAGTTGCGCTGTACGAATGCTACCATTAAATGAAATTGACACCGAACTCCATTTCTTGGAAACTTTCAGTCCTTGCGATTTCAATGGACCTAAAGTTGTCACGCTAAAACAAGATGAACACCCAGTTTTACCAGACGTACATACAATCCATGGGAAGGTTTTTTCCTTTTCTTCCCACATAGCAGCAGTTCAAATTTCAGGCCATTCGGACTTGAGATTCTTATCGCTAGTCCAATTATCTTCCTTCAGAGTCACTTCACTAACAACGCAAACACCATCTCCTCTTGGAATCACTTCACTCTTTGTCACGTTCACGTCGGGTTCACTAACACTAACACTTTTCTTTTCTTCTGTGTGTTAATTGTTTCTTGTTTTGAGTAACAAATGCGTCCATGCACGTTTGTTTTCGTTCACACTCGTTTTTGAAAGCCCAAGAAAAATTTTGATGCTGCTTGAAAGTAAGTCGCGACACCAACTGAGAAAAACGAACAGTCACCCCCAATCCCCACCCTCTCTTTTACTGTGTATTGCGAGACCTGTAGATACAACCCTACCCTCTGCATAATCCGTTGCCAAGTTTTTTTCTTGAAATATTCTTCTGAATAACCATAATTATAAAATAACTGAAAAACGTTATTTTATATCTTTTCGACGCAAATAACAAAGTATTCTGTCAGAGGAATTGGCATTTAGTCGAATGCTGAACAAAACCAAAAGGAGTTAGTTAAGTTCCTTTAGTCTCCCCAGTTAAGTTTCCTAAGTTCCCCCACCTCACCCAGCAGCCCTACCACCCAGTTTGTTCCAATGTCATTTGCTTAAAGGCATCTCTCCTGTCAGATGGTGTGGGGCACGGCTATGTGGCACTTTTCGCCCCCACACCAGGGCTGGCGATCAGTTAGGTTCTCAGTCATCCGTTGAGTGTTTTTTCTCCGTTCTTGTAATAGGGAGATAATCTTCTGTCTATACTCCCCACCCCACCCCATCCCACGAACGACTACAGAGAGCAATTTAACAACTTGTCATACAAGGGAGTTCGAGAGAACGAGGCTCATTATTGTCCCCGCTATCTATCACCCCTAAATGTGGGAGAGTTCAATTTCGCCGACTGCCAGGTTCGGATGGATGCACTTACTTTGTCCTTAACCGACTGATTGCACGTGAATGAAAAGATGGGAAGTGTTGTGACCAGTGTTTCTTTCAGGACTTTTTGGCCGGGAGGGGGGGGCAAATGGAACCTCAAGGGGGGCAAGTTTTCCATTTGATATATATATATAAATATATATATGTTCAATGATTTTACAAGAAATGAAGATTTATCGATTGATGGAGAAAAGCTGGAGATAACAGACACGTACGTTTATCTTGGACAGCAGATATCAAGTGAGGGTCACATTGATGAAGAAATTAATCGGCGTACAAAACTTGCCTGGAGAGCTTTTGGAAGAAACAGCATAATTTTCAAGAGCATATATATGCCATTATGTCTTAAAAGAAAAGTGTTTGATCAATGAATCCTTCCAGTGCTTACGTATGGTGCAGAGACGTGGACCTTAACTAAAAGAGACATACAAAGGCTGCAGACAACTCAAAGCAGCATGGAAAGGTGCATGCTTGGTGTAACCAAGAGAGATAAGAAGAGGAACTCGTGGATCAGAAAAATGACAAGAGGGGAAGACATCATGATCAGAGTAAAATCCCTGAAATGGCAATGGGCTGGACATACTGCCAGAAGGACAGACCATCGATGGACAGCCGAAATTTTAGATTGTTTGTTTGTTTGTTTGGAGGTTTAACGACCACCGTGAGCAACTCAATGGGCTATAAGCAGTCGCCCGTCCCTAATTTAGGGTCACTGGTTCCAGGGAAGGGAGAGAGCCAGTGCCGTAAGACAAACACAACATCCATGCCTCACCGGGATTCGAACCCGGACCCCGTTCGGACGAATGATCAGAGGCCATCACTTAGACCACTGCGCCACCGGGAAATTTTAGATTGGATTCCAAGGGACAGGAAGAGACCCAGAAGAAGACCACATGGGAGATGGGTGGATGAAATTCGAAAGTATGCGGGAGTGACATGGAGGAGACTAGCACAAGACAGACCGTTGTGGAGGAAACTTGGGGAGACCTTCGTCCAGCAGTGGATTGATAATGGTTGACGATGATGATGATGACGATGATATATATATATATATATATATATATATATATATATATATATATATATATATATATATATAATTTTAACTACTATATTTATAAGCATAGAAGTAATTACTAAATATATCTAGCACAGGGGCGCATTTAGAGGGGGCCTTGCCCTCCCCCTGGGAAATGTTTAATTTTTTTTGTGTTTTGGTTAAAATGCGACTTACATTAGAAAAAAT
Source organism: Macrothele yani (assembly GCA_039090855.1). Taxonomy (NCBI): domain Eukaryota; kingdom Metazoa; phylum Arthropoda; class Arachnida; order Araneae; family Macrothelidae; genus Macrothele; species Macrothele yani. The sequence goes on from CM077023.1 coordinate 104,286,596, forward strand.
GCCTTAATTTTATAAAAATGTATCAACTTACATTAGAAAAAAAATGCTTTAATTTTTCTTCAATTTTTCATTAATTTTAATTTTGTTTAGATGGTGGATTTCAAAAACTTCCTTTTTTCGCCCCCCCTTCAAGAAAAATTCTATATACATCCCTGATATAGTAATTACTTCTTCAAATATTTCAGGAATAACAAACTTTTTTCAGCTAAAGGAGGAGGGGGGGTTTGGCAGGCTTGAAATTTTTATCTATTAAAATGCATTCAACGCACTCTTGATCCTGAATCACGATTCCCAGACAATTAGGTATGATTATTCCACTTATTATATTTTGAAGAATAGCATGCGTCGTAATACACTTTTTAATAAAATAAAGTATAACTAGTACCATTTGAACAAATATTAAAAAAAATATAATTGGAGAAATATTTGTAGCATAAAAAGAAACGAAACTTCCTTTTTCATCATAGCCTGAATTTATTAAAATTTGGTTCGGTAATCTAAAATGTCTCGGGGGGGTCTTTTCCGGGAGGGCTTCGCTCCCCTGGATTTATGCCTGAAAGAAACACTGGTTGTGACCTTGCGAGAGCAATTTGCAATGTGTTCCCAGCGCGGTAATCTTCGTAGAATTTTCGCTGTGTGCCTGGTGCTCCTACATTTTCTATTTGACCTGTATTCTGGTTTGCCTTTTTCGTCGAAATTTCGCCACAGAAAAGGAGACATCTGCAAGTAAATTCCAGCTGCCCCAGTGCGTTCCTCTATTGCCACAACCTGACGTCATGAAATTTGCCGCTTACAAAAACAGGCACTTTTGCAGTTGCAGCTCAGTTTATGTTAGCTTAACAATGTAGCGAGTAACAGAGTAAGATTTTCTTAATACCAGCTATCGTGAAAAAAAGTGTTTCAATTTATTGTGGACAGAATTGTAGTACAAGTAACTAGTATGTGCAGCCTATCCATTGCCGCCCCGGTGGCGCAGTGGTCTAAGCGATGGCTTTGTAAAGGTTGTGTTAACCTGTGCTCCGTGTGTGACCTACGTTTATTGGTGTTCTTTTGTGTGTGTGCCGTCATTTTGTGTATCTCCTGTGTTGTGAACGTCTCCTGTGTCGAATGAGTCCGACCTTGACGTCCTGTAAGTTAACCTTTACTTGTAGTAACTCTTTTTCCGTCCTGGCTTTGCCCAGGGTCGGGTTTAGCACGCCAGCCATTGCAAATGGCGGTGACCGCAACTGATAGGCCAGGTCTGAAGCTTGATAGCAAAGCTCCGCCCCCGCCTGGTCACGTCCGGTCATCGTCACTACCACACGCAGCTGGTTTCCAAGCCGCGTTATCTGATGTTACCACCTCTTCTTCCAACTTTATGGATGTTGATTTCCCGACAATTTCCACCACAGTGACGTCATTAACTTCTTCAGTATCCGTTGCCTCTAGTCCTTCATCTGCTTCTGCGAGCACTGCGGCTCGACCTTCTCTATCTCCGCCCATTCCTACGGCAACTCTACCTTATGCTTCCGTTGTGAAGGGTACCAGTTCCTCTTCCTCTACAGCGAAGAATCCATGTACAACGCCTCTTGATATGATTGTCACTAGAGACAACAAGAAATTACGCATCGAAATTCCGGAAACTTCTTTTTGTTTTGATTGGAGGTTTAACGACCACCGTGAGCAACTCAATGGGCTATAAGCAGTCGCCCGTCCCTAATTTAGGGTCACTGGTTCCAGGGAAGGGAGAGAGCCAGTGCCGTAAGACAAACACAACATCCATGCCTCATCGGGATTCGAACCCAGACCCCGTTCGGCCGGAAACTTCAGCTGCTGGGCAAGAGGTTTTACGCACACAGAAACTTGGCATATGTTTTGATGCCCTCCCGGACACCAGCCTTAAAAAATACTCCTTAGCCGTCCGCCAAATCCTCCCTAAGGGAGCGATCACCCATATGGCGAGGAAACCTAGGACTGTTCTCATCTATTTTGCGAAGCCAGAGTTTGTGGAGCGCGTCTTATCTGACGGACTGCATGTTGGGGATCATACCTTACTGGGAGTCCCGCTCACGCAGCGCCCCGTACTTGTTACGTGCTACCCAGTACCACAAGAAATCAAGGACCATTACTTAATGGCGGCCCTTTCCCGTTGTGGAAAAGTAGTTGGTTCCATTTCCACTCTGTCTTCCGCACCAACAGACCCAGATGACAGGAACATCTTAGGTCTGCGTCGCCAAGCAAGGATCCTGTTCCCTACCGAAGAGGCCATTGCTGATTGCCCTACTGACCTCACTGTGGTTGTAGGGAAGCAGATTTTCCGGATCGATATCGTTACTGCCTTGCATTGTTTTAAATGCAAGGCATATGGCCACATCCAATCACGTTGTCCACATAAATCTTTTTTTTTGATTGGAGGTTTAACGACCACCGTGAGCAACTCAATGGGCTATAAGCAGTCGCCCGTCCCTAATTTAGGGTCACTGGTTCCAGGGAAGGGAGAGAGCCAGTACCGTAAGACAAACACAACATCCATGCCTCACCGGGATTCGAACCCGGGCCCCGATCGGACGAATGATCAGAGGCCATCGCTTAGACCACTGCGCCACCGGGGAGGCACACATGAATCTGCCAAGCCACCGATTTCCATACCACCCGAAGTCAACACCCCACCCTCAACACCAGTTTCTCTGGCCACACCAAGTTCGGCTCCACAGACGTCCTTGATCCCTGCTACTGTTGTTCCAGAGGCTTCTCCCCCAGCAAATGATGATTCATCAGCAGTCTCCAAGTCTTCGATCTCTACTACGGGAACTTTGGCCACCTCTCCATCGTTGGACCCACTTGCTGCTGTGGTACCTCTACGTTCTTCGGAGGGTATTATCTCAGAAAAGGAATGGCAACCCCTCCGTCGTGTTGCTTCATCTTCTTCCCTTGGATCCCCTAATGTGGAGTCAGATCTAACTGTCCTACACCCACCAGCTTCTCCCAGCGTTCCCACGTTGAAACGTACCAAACAGAGTTCAATCCGCGGTGACGCCTTCTCCACGCTGCTCTCGTTCCCGTTCGCCAATTCGACAGTCTTTCTCTCCAACAGCAGTTCCTACATCTCTTAAGTCCCCAGCTGTTCCGAAATTGTTGGATCAAAAAGCTTTTGCAGAATATCTGGAAACTTTCTCTGCATTAGACGGGCCGCTGGCGCCGTCTGATCTTGCTCTCATCATACTCAATCAACCGTCACGTCCTCTCAAGCAGCTAGACTGCGTTCAATCACATAATGCTCAGCTTCCTACTATTATCACCCAACTTCAGAATCTACTTGCTCTTTTGCCGAAAATTGACACAGTCACTAATGCGCAGACATCTAACTTAAAGAAACGCGTAACCAGTCTTCACAGAAGTGCTGATAGTAACATTCAACCACTACAACCTCTTTCAAGTATTACTTTCTTTCAACTGTAAGGGATGCTCCGTCTCTCCTACCAATGGGTTAGTGTTTGAAGACATTTCACCGCATGATGCGGATATACTATTGCTACAGGAGACTAACTGTCATCCCAACACCCCATACCACCGGTGGCGAACCTGGCCATTTCAATTCTACCATGTCCATCGACTTAGTCTTCACGCAGGACTCGCGGTGGCCATCCATTTTCATCTTCGATCTTTCATTACTGATATCACGGTCAAACCAATTTATCGTGACCTCCTGCAGCTTCTGTCCTTACAACTTCACAACTTCCGATACCATATCTTCAACATCTATGTTTCCGGCAATCAACGGTATGCAAACTGTCTTTTTGAGCATTTTGTTTCCTGTGTTCAAGGTCTTCCGGCCACTGATATTATCATCTTAGGTGGTGATTTTAACTGCACCCTTGACCCATCCCTCGACAGATCGGACGGTTCCACGGATACCAGGTATTTTCTTACCAGAGCACTTTCTACAACTATCAACCAGCTACAACTCCAAGATTCTTTTCGACACCTGCACCCATTTCTTCGTTCGTACACCTGGCGCTCCTACTTCACTTCCTCCCCTAGAACTGCCCGACTTGACCGGTTTTATGTTTCTTCAATTCTTCTTCCTTCAGTTACCTCCCTTTCTCACACACCGACAGTTTCTTCCGACCACAGCTGTGTCGTAATGTGTCTTCACACCGGTCCATCTCCTCGGCAATACTACCGTGCTTGGACCCTTGATGATGATCTTTTACTTGATTCAACTTACGTAAATTCCATCCAATCGCAGCTCCAACAAGCCTTATATACGCTCCCTTTTGGCTTCTTGTCCCTTGCAACACTGGTTAAATGTCAAATCCCAAATTCTTCTTTATACCAAACAATATTCCCACGAAAAACGTACTACCGCCTTTATGAAGATTGATGCTGCACGCTCGATTTTTTCCACCCTAGACCTTGATTCTCCGCTGTTTTCTCATTACCAAGCTGAACTTCGTGCCTTGCTACTTCCTGTCTCCCAACAAGCTCTTCACCACCTCAAGCTCCTTTATCTCCAGCCAAATGACTATCTATGTGAACAGGTTCAACAACTGGAATTCCACAAACGTTCTGCTCATCACCTCCGTAGCCGCCCCGGTGGCGCAGTGGTCTAAGGCGCTGGCCTCTGATCATTCGTCCGTAAGGGGCCCGGGTTCGAATCCCGGTGAGGCATGGATGTTGTGTTTGTCTTACGGCACTGGCTCTCTCCCTTCCCTGGAGTCAGTGGCTCTAAATTAGGGACGGACGACTGCTTATAGCACATTGAGTTGCTCACGGTGGTCGTTAAACCTCCAATCAAAAAAAAAAAAATCACCTCCGTAATCTGAAGTTACCCGATGGAACTGTTACTAATGACCCCATTCTCATTTGCTCCGGCGTTAGAACATATTTCCAGTCACGTTTTGCTCAGTTCCAGTCAAGTTCTCCACATGCTGATTCGATTCTTCGTGCCTTACTACATATTCCATCGCATCTTGTTACATATCTTTCTATACCTATCACACCAGCAGAAGTAGTGCAGTCACTTGCCTTACTTAACTGTCATTCGTCATCTGGTCTTGACGGGTTGACAGTTAATTTCTTTCGTACGTTTTCCTCTTTCCTATACCCTCTCCTATTGCCTTGCTTTACAGCTGCTTTTTCCTTATCTGTTCTTCCCCTCGCTTTTACTCTAGCTCACATCATTCTTCTTCCAAAGAAGGGGTGTCTGCTGGAGTTGGATAACTGGCGTCCTATATCCATCCTTAATGTTGACTACAAGATTTATACTAAAATACTCTCTCTTCGATTGAACCCTGTCCTTCCCACCGTCATACATCCCGATCAAACGTACACCATCCCTGGCCGAAGCATTCATACTAATATTAACTCCTCCGTGACTCATATTGCCTTGCCCACCTTTCCTCCGAACCTTTAGCCTTCCTCAATCTTGATCAGAGGCAGGCCTTTGATAACGTGAGTCATCAGGGGCTTGCCTCTGTGCTCTCTGCCTTCGGTTTCCCATCTGTCTTCATCACAGCCCTCCTTGCCCTGTACCAGGACTCAGTTGTAAATATCCGGACGGCCTTCTTATTTATAGCCCCCATTCCGTTTCGTAAGGGCATCCGTCAAGGATGTCCTCTTTCCGGACAACTTTTCTCTCTAGTCTTTGAGCCTTTTCTTTGCTCTATCCGTTCTTTTCTACAACCTCCCCCTCCACTATTCAGCATAGCAACAGGCACCATTCTATCGTTCTTACTGCCTACGCCGATGATCTCACAGTTCTCATCCGAGAAGAATGGCAATTCACAATTGTTCTTGCATGGTATCAGGTGTATGCTGCTGCTTCCGGCGCTTCGTTAAATCTTTCAAAGTGTACAGGCTTGTGGTGTGGCTCCTGGAGACATCGCCCCGATGCACCGTGGGGCGCTCATTGGACTTCCACCAGTCAAAAGATACTTGGGGTGCACATTGGCACCCGGGTCTCAGCAGCGGCTGCCACCTGGAGACCCCTCGTCAGGAAACTACGTCACACCGCTGCTTACTGGTCCAAGCTCAAGTGTTGTTTGACCTACCACAGTCGTGCACGGCTTGCTGGCACCCACATCCTCTCGTTAGTTTATCATTCCTGGATTGCACAACCACCACCAGCATACGTTCAAACTGCAACAACATCAGCAATGCTCAGCATTGTTTGGTCATCCACTCATTGGTTATCTTCCTCAGTATTATCTCTACCTTCGACTTGTGGTGGCCTCAATATGCCGGAGATTACCATACGTTATAAAGCTGTAAGAATTTTCAATTTCCTCCGTTTGACAGTTCAACCAGACTCCTCCGCTTCCATTCTTCTGCTTAATGTTCTGACTCCCCCCCCCTTAATCCCTGCCTCACCGTCCATCTTCTTAAGATGGATATTCACACTGTCATCCCCCCCGTTTTCCTCTAGTCTACCATGAAGCTGTTCAGTTCCTTCGTTCTTTACCGCTCATTCGACAACCTCCCTCTTCCACTCTTGATCTTCTTTCCGAGCCTCTTTTTTCTCCTCCGTCCTCCATCCCCCTACTGTCAACTTTTTCTTTTTCCCCGCATGGCTACACGCTGGTGTAGTATCTGTTTCCCAACTGGTCCTCCCCGATTTTTCATGGAAACCCGTTTCCGACCTTTTTTCCACCCTCCCACCCTCGCCCGAACTCTCTGATAACTTCCTCCAACTTAAACATGCTCTTCAATCACTTTTTCCTTCCCTAGTCGATTCCTCCGGCCTCCTTTCCGTTTCCTCTGCCTCTCTCCCTTTCCCGTTCTTCCCTCCCTTCTCCGGTGACCTCCTCCCTCTCCACAGTCTTTCCACCCGCACCCTGTACCGTTTTCTCCTTCTTCTTCTGCGGTACCTTGCCCTATTCCCTCTGTTCCTTCTTTTTTACTGACCTCGGTAGCCCAACATTCAGGGCCGGTGAATGTCGGGCAGTAGCCTAACATTCACCGGCCCTCTCTTCAGAACTTAATGTGCACTGGAGGTTTTTGCACAATCGACTGCCTGTCCCTTCGACTTTGTTCCGGAGAAATATAGTATCATCAGATCTCTGTCCTTTTTGTAACGTCGTTGGAGACGTCTTACACATGTTTGTTTACTGTCCGACGCTGCTCCCACTATTTCACAGTATGTTTCAACTTGCACATCCTTCTTGTACCAGTGATCTCACCCTAGAAGATTATCGTTTCCTCGGCCACAGTTCTACAAGTTTCTCCTCTATTTTACCAGTTTGTTCGTATTTATTTATCCTAGCTAAATATATTATTTTCTCTCACCTGCTACAGTTACAAGATCCAGATCCTATCACATTCTCTACCTCCTTGGTTGCACACTACCGCAACAGGGTTAAAGCCAGACTCACCCTGGAATACTCCTTGGCGAATGACACGGCACGGTTACCTGCCTTCTTCAAAACATGGTCACCGTGTCGTCCATGGTTTCGGTTTTCTAGTGCCCAGACTGTTCATCTGCTGTTTTAATAAACCTACGTCGGAACTTTCAAAATTTTCCCTCTTCCCTCACCATGTTTCCTCCTGGAACTGGATTGTGTTTGCTTCCTGCTGATGTCACCTTTTGTACACAGTTCTCTTCATCCTCACAGTGACTCTCTGCCACCAGTGATTCCCATGTCACTAGAACTGCACGGAATTTATTTTCTGTAAATTGTTTCGCTCCAGTGATGTTCCAAGACTTCGATGAACAATTATCCCAGAGCTACTGCTGTTTACAGCAAATAATGCAATGCCTGTCATTGCTCATCTGTACAATTATCATTTCATTGTAAATATCTACATTTTGTTTTACTTCTCCCCTTCTGTCGCACTGCGTGTGAGGTTGAGGATGTTCTGTTGTAATTCTTTTAAGTGAATAAAAGCGAATATTGAAACTAAGCGATGGCCTCTGATCATTCGTCTGTAAGGGGCCCGGGTTCGAATCCCGGTGAGGCATGGATGTTGTGTTTGTCTTACGGCACTGGCTCTCTCCCTTCCCTGGAACCAGTGACCCTAAATTAGGGACGGGTGACTACTTATAGCCCATTGAGTTGCTCACGGTGGTCGTTAAACCTCCAATCAAAAAAAAAAAAAAAAAAAAGCCTATCCATTTAGGGAACAGTTCTGTCCTTTTTTTGAATTGTGACTGGGCGGCTTGTACTCAGCTTTCCCTAGACATAGAGTGTTTGAAGGTGTGAAAAGTGCGACTAAGCATAACTCCTTTCTAAAAAAGTTGGTGTGGCTGTGAAAAGGGCGGCCTTTCTTTACTTCTTCAGACCACGAAGAGTATCAGCCATTTCTATTCTCTTTTGATATTTTTTGGATCTGAAGATTTAAGTTCTGTGCTACCTTGTGGTACTTCCACCGGTTGGGCTACTACCTGTGAAAACATCAGCTTTTTAATGTTTTGTCTACACGTGTTTTGACCTGTGTGTCTAACATATCGTATTGTTTAGATTTTGAATTATTTAGAACTGTTCTGTTTACTCTATCGTGAACAACTGCCAGACGAAGCCGCCCGTCTGGTGGCGAAAGCTTGCTTTTGTGTTTCTTGTGTTTACTTACGTCAATAAACGGACTTTTATACGTTATAATTATTTTTGGTGTATTCTGCAACTAGTTCTGCTCTTTAAATTTATTCATGCCTTGAACGCATAATTCTTTTGATGTCATGTACAGGGTGATTTTTTATTCATGATACCATTTAGAACAAAGATTATGAAATAACTAAAAGTGAAAGAAAGTTGATAGTATCTGGGGGATGTTCCACAAGTCTGGGAGTTTAAGGTGGTTCCACCTAAATTCTCTGCCTTAGGGGCCGTCCATAAAGTACGTCCGTGAGTTTTTATTATTTTTAGACTCCCCCTCCCCCATGTCACATTTTGTCCGATTGTTGACATCCCCCTCCCTAAAAAGTACATCCTAATTCCTGCAACCCCCTTTATTTTTGAAGACTGCTTTTAGAAGTCCGCTGAGAAACAGAAAGGCCGCCCCGGTGGCGCAGTGGTCTAAGCGATGGCCTCTGATCATTCGTCCGAAGGGGTCCCGGGTTCGAATCCCGGTGAGGCATGGATGTTGTGTTTGTCTTTCGGCACTGGCTCTCTCCCTTCCCTGGAACCAGTGACCCTAAAATAGGGACGGGCGACTGCTTATAGCCCATTGAGTTGCTCACGGTGGTCGTTAAAACCTCCAACAACAAAAAAAAAAACAGAAAGAAAACATGTAATTATTTAAAGGAATCTTCCTTATAATTTACACGTTTGCTTCAGAAAATATTTATTATTTAGGCATTAATTTATTCCCAAATGCTACGCGAACTTTATCATTCTGAAATAAAGATCCACAAATGAACGCACTCATTTAAGGTTGGAACACTTCCGATCATACCATCTACGAAACATGATAGATTTGGTAGTACAAATACGAGAACTTAATATTAATATTCTGATTTAGCTAAATATCATTAGAAATCTGAAATATTTCATACCTTTTTTTAACAATAAAAAGAAGAGGAAAAGAGAAAACAAAACGAAGAAATACCATCCACTATATTTTTGCCACTGGACGTCCGAATTACTAAACCTCCCCCTCCCCCATGTCACATTTGGTCCGGTTGTCAGGAACCCCCCCCTCTCCCCCTGGAATCTCGGACTTACGTTATGGACGGCCCCTTATATTTCCAATGGTAAAACTTCTTTACATATTTTCTTCGCAATTAATGTATTCCCAAGGATGAAAATTTGCACATCGATTAAGCTAACTTTAAGTTATAGCATGGGATACTTAATAATTGCTAAAACATAACCATAATTATATTAAAAATCAATCACTTTTCTTTGAGTAACGTTCAGACCTGTTAATAGATGGCGCGACCTGTACATTGATGACGTCAGTAGACAAACAAATGTTGAATTGCTTGGTTATGGTTATGTTTTAGCAAGTATTAAGTATCCCATGCTGTAACTTCAAGTTAGTTTTATCGATATGCAAATTTTCATCCTTGAGAATACATTAAGAAGTTTCACCATTGGAAACATAAGGCAGAGATTTTAGGTGGAACCACCTTAAATGACAATATGTTCGATATGTGTTCCTTGCGTTGCTATAACGTGTCGCAGGCGAAAACCGAAATTACGGGCAACAAACTCTGTGTAGCGTATCTTCCGAAATGGAAAAGATTTCGGTTTCGATGGTTTGCCTCGAATCAGGAAGTGTTCGTGGGTTGCTCGCAAACACTCTATCCTTCAGATAACCCCAGAGGAAAAAGTCGCAGGGGTTAAGGTCAGGCGGCATTGGTGGCCAAGCTATACCTTTACCCCACACTTCGGGGTAACGATTGGGCAGTACACGGATGTCAAAAGACCTCCTCCAGGTACTCCAGGACGATTCTGCCGTTTAAGGCGTGGCGCCATCCTACTGGAACCAACATCGATCCATATCGATACCCGTACCAAACAAGACGGGAACAAACTGCTCCCTGATAACATCCAGATAAACATCACTTGTGAGGTTTCCTTCGATAAACACTGGGCCAAAAATTTCAGACGCAGACATCGCACACCAAACGGTCACTCTTTCTGCATGTAAAGGGTTTTCAACAGCAATATGTGGATTCTGTAAAGCCCAAAATCTTGCATTTTGTTTGTTCACATATCTGTCTAAATGAAAGTGTGCCTCATCACTGAACCAGATTCTTTGCATGACATCTTGTTCTTCTTTCAGTACCGCACTGAAATCTCGGGCAAACGACAAACGTCTCTCTGTAGCATTTGTGGTGAGTGGTTGGCTGAGCTGAATCTTGTATGGATAGGCCGACAAATCACTTCGGTAGATTTTCCTTACACTACTGTATGACATCTCCAATCTCCATCTGCTGTAAAAGTTTATGTAAACTTTATTCTTCGAACTTCGAAACAACACTTCACGAGCCTCCGCAACCTTTTCTGGCGTTCTCACTGATGGTCTCCCAGTATGACCTTTTTTCGCATCCAAAATGCTGCCAGTTCTCTCAAACTTGTCAACCAGTCTCAACACTGTGCACTTACTGTGTCCTTCCCGCACATTGAAGCGTTCACGGTATTTCATTTGTGTCGTAACGATAGAATTGCCACTGCTGTGGTAATGTTTCACAATGAATACCTTCTGTCATAGGCGCCGACTTCTTGGGTTCGAGACACTTTTTGAACATCCAATGATTTTGTTATGGGTTCCTCGAACCCCCTAATATTTTTGCGCGTATTTCGTGGGAAAAATACACGTACGCTGATTAGCCATTATACTATGACCACACCCAGGCTATAGAAATGAGCGCGCCTGGAGACCGAACGGTGCCACAGGTGAAGTTCACAGAGCATACAACCCGAGGGCCGGCTTTCAGTTAGTAGATTATTCGGAGTGAGAATGGGAAAAGCTGCCGATTTATCGGAGTTTAATAAAAGACAAATTGTGATGGCACGGCGCTTTGAAATTACGATCTCGGAAACCACGCGGCATGTGGATTGTTCGCGTGCCGCTGTACTGAGTACGTATCAAAAGTGTGGTGTACAGATGGCCAAATGACGAATCGTGGTCAGCCGTGTGTTGCCCGCAGCTCATTGATGCCAAAGGGGAGCGGAGACTGTCGCGCTTTGTTCACAGCGACCGCAGAGCCACAGTGCGACAAATCACCCTCAGCTACAACAGTGGTGATCGGGGCAATGTGTCACAGCACATAGTTCATCGCAGCCTTCTGCGCATGTGCGAGCGTAGCCGAAGACACAGCCGGGTCCCCATGTTCACTGCACGTCATCGCCAACAACGCACGAAATGTGATCATCGAGATTGGACCGTGGATGATTGGAGAAAGTGGCCTGGTCTGACGAATCAAGATTCCTGTTGCATCACGTAGATGGCCGAGCGCGGATACTCCGATTACCAACGGAGGCAGTGTTGGGGGGGACAGGCCGGCGGTGGTGTTATGCTGTGCGCGATGTTTTCTTGGGACACTTGAGGCCCCATTATATCCCAATAGCACAATTCCTGACAGCTGTCAGGTAATATCGTATAACGAAGTGAATTTCTCCGTCATTTTTATCCGCGCCAGGATTCGAACCCGGATCCCCTCATTCCGGAATAAGTTGCTCTACCAATTGAGCTACGCGGACGTTTTAATCTGATTCCTATCTGCCTTTATGTCGTGTGCGTCCTTCTGGCAGGTACGTCACATCTCCTGGTACGTTACATCATCTCCCCCTTATTTTTTTTTTTTTTTTTCGAAGTGCTGCTCTTATTTTTCCTATCTCGCGGTGTGGAAATAACATCACACCATTGCGAGATTGTGAACGGTCGGGTCATCCGGATAGTTCGGGCGCCATTATAACGAAGTGAATTTCTCTGTCATTTTTATCCGCGCCAGGATTCGAACCCGGGTCCCCTCATTCCGGAATAAGTTGCTCTACCAATTGAGCTACGCGGACATTTTATTCTGATTCCTATCTGCCTTTATGTCGTGTGCGTCCTTCTGGCAGGTACGTCACATCTCCTGGTACGTTACAATCGTTGCGGACCAAGTTCATCCATTCATGGCAACTGTGTTCCCTGCTGGTGATGGCTATTACCAACAGGATAATGCGCCATGCCACACTGCCAGAATCGTCAAGGAGTTTTTCGAGGAAGATGCTGGTGACTTTCTGTTAATGCCCTGGCCTCCAAATTCACCTAACATGAGCCCGATCGAACATTTGTGGTTCGACTTGGAAAAGCGTGTTCGCGCTAAATCCCTGCCACCTCGAAATATACGGGAACTGGAGGATCTGCTGTTGGTACCACATTCCCCAGGATACCTATCGCCACCTCATCGAATCGACGTCTTGCCGAGTGGCCGCTGTTTTGTGGGCTAATAATCTGACTGAATGAAATTTAAATTAGACTTAAATCCTTTGAAAAATGCACGGGTCATTCGATTTAAAATTTCCGGAACACCCAATAATTTTTTAAGTCGGCGCCTTTGCCTTCTGTTCAGTGGTGTATGTGTCCATTTTTTCGGCAGGGCTGGAAATTCTTACGAGGTGTTCCGAATATTGGTTGCTGCTACCAAATGATTTTCCACACTTTGCTCTGCCAGATGAGTGGCTCCAATATTCCAAACGATGTTTTCTACGGACCCTGCAAAGAGAAGAAATGATGTCATGAATAAAAAAATCACTCTTTACAAAAGAAGTAACTTTATCTCCTTACCTTCTGCTAAGAATATCGAGATGTTATCTGAAAGTTCCTGATGTAGTTTAAAAATTTATACTAGGGGTGTTCAAATGAAAAGGTACGAAACGTCATAAGAACGTAACCGTTAACATATTTGCCTATGCCGCTATGGGAGAACGTAGCGACACATCTAGGGATGCGATTGGAGTCACCGGCGTGGATCGGAGCATGCGCGGGCGCCCGCATGCGCAGGAGAGAGCAGAGGATCTTATAAAGAGCGCCGTCCAATTGACGCGGCAGTGCGTGTGAGCACAGGATGGCGTTCAAATTGCAAAATTCGACGATTGAAGAGCAGCGTGGCGTTATCCGATTTCTGACAGCAGAAGTTGTTACACCGGCCGCTATTCACCGCGAAGGGTGTGGTTCTGCTCCATGATAGCGCGTGTCCACACGTCTCCAGGGTCACACAAGCGGAACTGGCCAAGTTCCAGTGGGAGAAGCTTGACCATCCGCCCTACAGCCCGGACATGTCGCCCTGCGATTTCTATGTGTTCGGTCCCCTGAAAAAACATCTGAAAGGGAAGCGCTTCCACTCGGACGACGAACTCAAGGACGCTGTGCAGGACTGGGTCTCGTCACGACCACAGGAATTCTGGGAACAAGGAATCCTTCGGCTCGTTAATCAATGGGATCGTTGTGCTACGGCCTATGGTGTATACTTTGAATAAAGTCTTCGTTTATAACCACAGTGTCGTTTCGTACCTTTTCATTTGAACACTCCTTGTATTTATCTGACAAATTCATTTCGTTTTTTTGTGACCAACAGGAAAGAATGATCTTATTTATTCATGCTTTTAATTCCTGGTGTCTTAATTGTTAGGACGTTAAAAGTTATGGACTGTACCAGGCGCGGGCTGGGCCGGCAGGTCTTATGCAATCCCCTGAAATGTATATTTGTGCCTACTTTTTTTTTTTTTTTTTTTTTTGCTTTTTCAATGCTTATAGAAAACTGAAACGCAAAGTTTGTTTACCAATCTGAGGGATTCGAAAACAGAAAAAGGAAACTTACGCACCAAGTGTTCTGTTGAATCAAATACTGTTTTTTCATCACTCTCTACTCTCCCCGACTTTCTAATTTGATTAAAGCTCTGTTCCTTTCGATTGATTTCCTGTATCTCAAGCTGCTTTCACTAATTGCAGATGAATAATCCATATAATTAAATGCATGTAAGCAGTAAAAGCACTAAATTTTTCTTTTATAGTCTTATGAATGCATTGTGACACTCCTTGAAAAAAAAAAAAAAAAGAAGCACCCAGAAGATATCATCCAATCGAGGTGAAAATTGTGAAAATTGGTATGTGCAATGTACATTTGCAGGAAAGGAAATAATTGCAATTCCAGAGCAGTTGGGCCATTTATTCGGATAAACAGCTATACGAGCGGAACAAGTCAGTACGTTGTAGCCCCATCTCTGGCTTTGATACAAGCGGTTACCCGGACTGAGTGGCATAGACGCTGTGCCGTTCCCAGTCTTGGATAGTGACGTCATTGCTGACGCCAGTGCTGACGTCAGAGAGCTGAGAGGAGAACTTTGGTGTGGACAGAGAAGCAGAGAGACTGAGTGAAGAGCGTGGGAAGAGAGGTTGTTTGTTTTGATTTGTAGGGAGGTGACAGGCATAAGAATCGTATTGGTTTTTTTTTGTTTATTAAATTAAATGTTGTGATTGAGAATTGGTGATAGTCATAAATGACTTTTCGTGTTGAGGGTGAAGACGCCATAACGCATTCAGTCCACGGATACTGTCCTGACGTATAGCATGCCATATATTGTCCAAATTGCTGGCCAGTTCGCCGACATTCCGGGATGGGCGTGGGTGGCATCCCATCATGTTCCAAACATGTTCGACCGGTAAGAGGTCAGGAAATCAGGCGGGCCATGGAACGGTGTCGACATTACGGAGGCAGGCCTGGGAGAGCCATGTCGCGTGTGGCCGGTCATTATCCTGTTGAAAAATTGCTTGGGGATGCTACGACAGAAATCGTAACACAACAGGCCGTAGAATGTTGTCGACATACCATTATGCCATGAGGGTGGTAGGAAGAACCCCCAAGGGTGTCCGGCTATAATGGCTTCCCAGACAGTCACTCTAGGTGTGTGAACCGTGTGCCGTTCCAAGGTAAACGCAGGATCCATGAGCTGGCCGGTTCGTCTCCAGACACGTATGCGCTGGACATCGCTGTCAAGTGCAAACCGCGACTCATCACTAAAGACAACACGACGCCACAGGGTACTATCCCAAGTTGATCGGGTCCGACACACCACTCCAACAGGTGCCGGCGATGTTCGCTGGCCAGTGGTAGCCGGCGGAGTGGCCTCCTCGAATGTAGTTCCCGTGACGCAAGTCGTCTGGCAACGGTCCGGATAGCCACTTCCGTACCTCTAGATGACGCAAGATGGCCACGGACGGTTGAGAGCGACGAATTTGGTTCTGTTCGTGACGCTCTCCCAATCGCTCGATCCTCGCGTTCTATCGTTGCCCTCAGCCCCCGCGTGCCGCTCGGTTGTGCCCTCCTCGACCCATTGGTGCCAACATCGTCCGATTGCCGTTTTGCTTAGACTCAAATGCCTGGTGATACGGCGACTTGACCAACCGGCCTCTCTCAGTCCAATTATACGTTGTCTCTCGAACTAGCTCAACTGCTCGTATTGTGCACGGATACGACGTCGAGGCATCCTCACCGTCCGTGGAGGTTAATGCAACCGCAATCCACTGTCACAACTGCCCATGCGTGCGAGGTTTGATCTTGATATACCGTCCTCGATCCGCGGTTCCCACATGCTGGGACTGGCACTATTTAGTCATTGGTGGTTATTTTTTAATCATTTGCATATTCGGCCCTGAAGTACTTGCATGCAAAGTTTCATCAGGATCGAACTACTTTCTCGGGGTGCTTCTTCTTCTTCTTTTTTTTTTTTTTTTTTTGCGAAGAGTGTATTTAAATTTGGGATAAAAACTAGAAATTTATTGTATACGTCAATGCATTGGTAAATGTTTTAGTTTGTTTTATGTATAAGAAATACCGTATATACATGCACAGTGGAATCCCGTTTATTACTTTTTTAAGGGATCAAGTGAACTTAACGCATAACTGAAAAAATAAGTTAGTAAAATCATGCAATGCATTGATTATGACACGCTTTCCAACATACCAGAAATCATTACTCAAGTTATTACTCAAGTTATGAGGATAATGGCTGTGGAATAAATCTCGCTCCTGTGACCTGACTTTGACCCCATTTCGATTATATTAAACAGAACTGGTTCAGTATACCTTCAGAACAACATACTAAAGTTTTGTCGCAATAGAAGCATTTTTACTCAAATTACTACTCAAGTTATGAGGATAATGGCTGTGGAATAAATCTCGTTCCTGTGCTCTGACCTTTGACCCCATTTGGATGATATTAAACAGAATTGGTTC
This sequence comes from Macrothele yani, assembly GCA_039090855.1. NCBI lineage: Eukaryota > Metazoa > Arthropoda > Arachnida > Araneae > Macrothelidae > Macrothele > Macrothele yani. The sequence continues at coordinate 104,303,241 of CM077023.1, forward strand.
AGTATACCTCCGGAACAACATACTAAAGTTTTGTTGCAATAGAAGCATATTTAGTCAACTTATGAGGATAATGGCTGTGAAATAAATCTCGCTCCTGCGTCCTGACCTTTGACCCCATTTCGGTGATGTTCAACAGAACCGGTACAGTATACCTCCGGAACAATATACTAAAGTTTTGTCGGAATAGAAGCATTTTTAGTCAAGTTATACGGATAACAGCTGGGGAATAAATCTCGCTCCTGTGCCCTGACCTTTGACCTCATTTCGATGATATTAAACAGAATTGGTTTAGTATACCTCCGGAACAACATTACAAAGTTTTGTCGCAATAGAATTACTTTCAGTCAAGTTATTACTCAAGTTATGAGGATAAAAAAAATGGTTGTGAAATAAATCGCGCTCCTGTGACCTGACTTTGACCCCATTTCGATGATATTAAACAAAACTGGTTCAGTATACCTCCGGAACAACATACTAAAGTTTTGTCGCAATAGAAGCATTTTTAGTCAAGTTATGAGGATTATGGCTGTGGAATAAATCTCGCTCCTGTGTCCTGACCTTTGATTCCATTTCGGTGATATTAAACAGAACTGGCTCAGTATACCTTCGGAACAACACACTAAAGTTTTGTCGCAATAGAAGCATTTTTACTCAAGTTATTAATAAAGTTCTGAGGATAATGGTTGTGGAATAAATCTCGCTTTGTGTCCTGACCTTTGACCCCATTTCGATGATATTAAACAGAATTGGTTTTGCATACCTCCGGAACAACATACTAAAGTTTTGTCGCAATAGAAGCCTATTTAGTCAACTTATGAGGATAACAGCTGTGGAATAACTCTCGCTCCTGTGCCCTGACCTTTGACCCCATTTCGATGATATTAAACAGAATTGGTTCAGTATATCTCCGGAACAACATACTAAAGTTTTGTCGCAATAGAAGTATTTTTAGTCAAGTTATGACGCATAAGGGCGATGGAATAGATCCCGTTCTTACGTCCTGACCTTTGACATCATTTCGTCCATTTTCAATAGGGTTCGTCCCCAGTTGTCTCGTACCACATACTAAAATTTCATCGAAATCGAAACATTTTTACGCGAGTTATCTTGCGGACAGACAGACAGACAGACAGACAGACGGACAAAGCTGGAGCATATACGATTCTTCAACCTACGGTTGGAAAGCGTAAAAAAACATATAAGAGAAATATGAAAAAGTTAACATTAAGGGCAATTCAGAATTTTTGGATTGGCGACGTTTTACGTATAAATGAGAAAAACGTATAAGAAAGAAATGTATAAACGGGGTACGACTGCATTTTCTGTTCATTAAATATTTTAACGGAATTAGCCTATGATTTGCTAATTTTAGGGATTTCATCATCATCATCATTGTCAACCATTATCAATCCACTGCTGGACGAAGGTCTTCCCAAGTTTTTCCCACAACGATCTGTCTTGTGCCAGTCTTCTTAATGTTACTCCCGCATACTTTCGAATTTCACCCACCCATCTCCCATGTGGTCTTCTTCTGGGTCTTTTACGCTGCACGAACTCTTGAACTGCAGTTTAGAAAAGTCTATTTCAGCTAAGCAAAAATGTTTTTTCCATTTAAAATTACCGGACTCTGTAATTTTATTCACTTTGCAAATTTGCGCTAAAATTCTTTGAATTCCCAAAATTCCCAATTTCTCTAACAGAATTTTTCGTAATATTTTGACAAGTAAAACTTGATTTTTTTTTTTTTTTTTTTTAATTTAAGTTTTTGCCCATTCGGATTTTCTTTCTCTTTAAGAGCGAAGAAACTGTTACAATTTTTTAACTCAGCTATCGCAATAAAATTCGTAAGAGTGGAATAAAATTTTTGACAGTCTTTTTCATAGAACATACCTTATCTATTGCCGCAGCTACGGAAGTAATACTTCTTTTTGCATTAAATTTACTGCAATATAACATGCTGCAGTCCATAAAAATGGGTAAAATGTTACTTAATTGTTGCCGCAGTAAGAACGTTGAGAACCGAAATGGTGATACTGACATACCAGAAGCGCAACTAGACATTTCTGCGCCCGGGGCAAGCTACAAATATTGCGCCCCTCCACACCCACCGAAATCGTTAAGACAAAAAGAGCTTTTGCACTTGGTGCTTGAAGTATTATAACCATGCTTGTTGCATGAATTTTTAGGGCAGTAACACTGGTCTTCTGTGTTTACTACGCACAAATTTACGTTATTTGGTATCGAGACGCATATGCAATTACAATTTTTCAAAATATCGGGTTGGTGCGAATGAAATGTCCGGGGTGAGCAAGCAGAGGAGTCAGGCCCCCACCACAGCGGAATGGAACCACCCACAGGTGTTGCGGGTATTACGTCACAGAGTTACTATAAATAGCTAGCACATGTGTGAAGAACAAGGTTCAGGCGTGATTTGTTTGGACGTAACGTGGCTTGCAAAGGAAACATGCAGACGCCGGATTTGAGAGACATCTTCCTGTATGAATTTAAACTGGGCCTTTCTGCAGGAATTGCCACTCGAAACGTTAACAAAGCATTTGGGGAGAATAGAGCCAACGAACGAACCATTCGGCGATGGTTTGTGAAGTTTCGAAGCGGAGATACGGACCTGCAAAACGAAGCACGTAGTCACCAACCTGTTGCTGCTTCTGACGATGTTCTGTTACGTGTGGTTGAAGTGGACCCCCCGAAAAACGTGTCTTGAGATAGCGGCAGAGGTAGGTGTCCACCACACGACATTTGTTCGGCGTCTGGCTGCGCTGGGTAAGGTCAAAAAGCTGAACACGTGGCTGCCGCATGAGTTGACAACTGCCAACAAGACTAGGCGTTTGGAAGCCTGCACGTCGCTGCTTTGCCAGGAATGAACAAAAACCTCTACTGCATCGAATGGGTACCTGCGACGAGAAGTGGGTTCTTTATGATAATCGGAAATGACTTGCACATAGGTTAAACAAAGCACAGCATGCTGGACGGCATCCTAAGCCACCCCTACACACCAAGAAGATGACGCTCCTTGTCTGGTGGTCCACAGCCGGGATAATTCATCGGAGTTTCTTGGCAAGAGGCCAAACCATCACTGCAGAACGTTATTGTGCTGAATTACACCAGATACACCGGAAATTTCTGCAGAAACAACCGGCTTTGGTCAACAGACATGGTGTTCTTCTGCTCCACGACAACGCTCGCCCTCATGTCGCACAACGAACGATGCTGACACTAAATGCCTTGGGCTATGAAGCACTGCCTCATCCTGGCTATTCTCCGGACTTGTCTGCGACAGATTGTCATCTGTTTCATTGCTTGGATCACTTCCTGTCCGAGAAGCAGTACATGACAGACAACAAGGTTCAACGTGCAGTTGATGACGTCTTCGGGTCCCAGCCACAAAACTTGTTTCGTTTCTGGATCATGGCCTTGTCGGACAAATGGCAACTCTGTGTCAATGCCGAGGGGGATTATTTTGCCTAGGTTAGTTGTCTTACTCTTCCGTTCTCGCCGTCCACGTGTGCTGGTCCTTTGCCGGACATTTCATTCGCACCAACTCCAAAACTAATTTTAGCCTCCGGGAGTAGCTTCTCACGTTTGGCTTCATACTGAAATTTATGCTATCTTTTCTTTTAACACATTCTCTTGTAGTTAATTGATAATTAATGATCATTAACGGTTGTGTAATAGATACTAAGAATGAGATAGTTTTTCGGCAGACCAGAAGAAGAACTTTGCGACGTTACCGTAGCCCCATTGCCATTTCCATGGTAGTTTAACAACCTAACACGTAAATATTTTAATTGGGGTATGATACAGTAAATAAGAGTATTATATTAGGTTGTCGGAAACGTCATGACGCATTTTAGCCATGTTTTGCAAAGGTCATTTATTGATAGAAAGAACAAAGATCAATCAATGATATAATGCCCGTTTTGTTCGATAACCTTTTGCCATCTTCCAGTGAGCTGCAGAATGCCTCGTTCATAGAAGGACCTGTCTTTCATGGCGAAAAACTGTACAAGGTGCTGATTTACAGCCTCATCTGAATTGAATGTTATACCACGCAAGGACTGTTGAAGAGAACGAAACAAGTGGAAGTCTGACGGCGCAAGGTCAGGGAGTATGCTGGGTGTGGCAACACATCCCACCCAAGCTCCAATAATTTTTGGCGGCTGATCAAACTTGTGTGTGGTCTCGCGTTGTCGTGACGGAACGCAACACCTTTACGATGAACGAGCTCTGGACGTTTCTGGATGATGGATTCGTTCAAACTGTCCAATTGCCGACAGTACACATTTGAATTGATTGGTTGGTTCCGTGTTAGGAGCTCGAAAAACACGACACCTTTAAAATCCCACCACACTGAGACAGAATCATCCGCTGATGAATGTCTGCTTTGGATGTCGTTTGAGGAAAAGCAGCACGTCGGGACCAAGACCGTTTGTGCAGCTCATTGTTGTACGCAATCCACTTTTCGTCACCAGTTATCAGTCGCTTCAAAAAAGGATCGTTTTCCTCACGTTTAATGAGCATATCGCAGATGTTTATACGCGCCGTCAATTGAGCTTCTTTGAGTTCATAAGGAACTCACACATCGAGCTTGCTTACGTACCCCAGCTTCTTCAGGTGGTCGTGAATGCTTGAATGATGAATGTGCAAGGTGTCTGCAATTTTTTTTTTTTGATTGGAATTTTAACGACCACCGTGAGCAACTCAATGGGCTATAAGCAGTCGCCCGTCCCTAATTTAGGGTCACTGGTTCCTGGGAAGGGAGAGAGCCAGTGCCGTAAGACAAACACAACATCCATGCCTCACCGGGATTCGAACCCGGACCCCGTTCGGACGAATGATCAGAGGCCACCGCCTAGACCACTGCACCACCGGGGCGGCGGTGTCCGCAATCTCTGGTGTCGTATAACGTGGGTTTTACTCGATAAATGCCTTGATTTGGTAATCATCAACTTCGGTTGGCTTACCGAACCGAGGAGCATCGTTAAGGTCAAAATCACCAGCACGGAATTTTGCGAATCACCGCTGGCACTGACGTTCTTGTAGAGCATTATCAGCATACACTTTACGCAACTTTTCACAAGCTTGACGCGCGTTCTTCCCTTTACGGAAATAAAAGAGTAAAATATGGCGAAAATGCACAGTTTGGTCTTCCATCTTCAACTTGATGTCAAATCTCCGCACATCAACCAAATCGCTCACTATTCCTTTTAGACTGCAGCTAGAACTGGCACCTGTCGAATGCCATAGCGATAACAGAGCTGCGCATGCCTCTAGTATTTCCAATACCGCCCAACCGCCATCGGGTGCCAAAATACGTCATGACTTTTCCGACAACCCAATATAGAACTAGGTGTCATTTCTTATCTGACACGGGAATGGCATTTTACCCTCCTGAATGTAGAAAATGGATGGCAGAACTCAGCAGAAGGGTTTCGTACATTTCCTTTTCCCTAACTACAGCGCCTTTTGTATTTTGCAGCCCATTTAGGGCTGCAAAATACAAGAGGTGAAAAAAGTTATGAGATTCCCAATTGCTTTGGAATTCGGACCTTTGGTATTACATTAAATGCAGCTTGTTGCCGCCCCGGTGGCGCAGTGGTCTAAGCAATGGTCTCTGATCATTCGTCCGAACGGGGTCCGGGTTCGAATCCCGGCGAGGCATGGATGTTGTGTTTGTCTCACGGCACTGGCTCTCTGCCTTCTCTGGAACCAGTGACCCTAAATTAGGGACGGGCGACTGCTTATGGCCCATTGAGTTGCTCACGGTGGTCGTTAAACCTCCAATCAAAAAAAAAAAAAAAAAAAAAAAAATGCAGCTTGTTGTGGAGTAGTAATGATCGAATTGCCCTCAGAGAAACTTCAGCAATATGAACGACATCTTTATTTTGCAACGTACGTACGAACACACGCGCTTCGTTTCTCAATGTGAACAAATTGCATCCCCTGCACATTTTGACGAAGCAATTCGAATTTTAGGCTGCAAAGCTACCGAAACTGCCAAAAGATACTATAAGCAAATTCTGTAAATAGACAAACGAGAAATTATAACGGTAAAAGGTGCACCGGAAACTTGTGCATAAGTTTGCATTCTGATTTTAATCAGATTGTACTCAGTGATTTTTGCGCCCTCTCTTGAGCTGCGCCAGGGACAAACGCCCCGCCTGCCCAGCCCTAGTCACACCTCTGTGACATACCGTTACTTACAGAGTTGGGTCCCTTGGTAATTTTCCCCAAACAGTTGGCCCCAAAAAATTCCTTCCAGAGCCGTTTATGGATTGCCAGTCCGCCAGTGGACGGTACCTTAAAGAATAGCACATTGTGTTTGTTTTCCAAGCTGTTTACTTGTAATAGCAACGCAGGGGCGGCGGAAAGTGAAGTTCATTGACCGGGCCCGAAATTTCGAATTGTGATGCACCCTCTACCTTCCCGCTTTTCCCGGAACAGACAGAAGAAAAACAATGCTAAGGAGCTTTGTTGGGATTTAGGACCACCCAACCACTTACCTAGAGGAACTTTCTAAGGCACTTCACAACAATCGCACATATACCAAATATTAAAAATAAAAATCTTGGCTGAAATTATTGAAATAATTGACCGGGGCGCTTCCGCCGCCACTGTAGCAACAGAAGATGTTCTGAAAGTAGCATTCTCCGTCTACAACAGGATAAGTTTTTCAAAAAAAGATTAATTCCAAATATTCTTTGCGATAATTTATTTCTAATTTTTAAATCGAAATGCAGGTGTCGCCACATGCTTAAATATCCAGCGAGCTATTTTCTGCCTTCAGAGTAATCGCATTTCTCAGGTGCGGTTTCGATCAGTTTACTGGAATGAATTTATTTTGAAATTATTTTTCCACCGCCTTTCGGATTGCCTTTTCTTCCTGCAGAGAGTTAATTGTGACAGCCATTGGTATTACATATTAAAAAGTGTTTCCCTGTTTACAGAGTAGGCTCCTCAAGTTGGGATCATTTTCAAGAAACTAACTGATAGCTAGTCAGTAAAGACGGTGAAAAAGTTTTTGCGAATACCAGAGACGTTGCTGAAGGAGGGGTCCTAGGCAGGGGCATTAGCAGGCCGGTAGCCAGACAAGCAAGTTGGGAGGGGCGACTGATGATTGAGATCGGGCGAAGGCTATAAAGTGATCGGGCAAAAGATGTTAAAAAGGTCGGGCACTATACTGTTGTGTGAATCGCTAGGACGGGCAAAAGGAAACACAGGTCGTGCTCAGCCCGGCCTGGCCCTCCCCTGGCTACGGCCTTGGGCATTAGCCCACCGGAACACCGGCATATTTTCCGGTGGTCCACTCGAGAAATGTCCCACTGTTTCTCGAATCCTCTTTGGAAAGAACGAATAATTATTTTGGTACTTAAAAATAAGAATCGTTAACTTCATTTTAGCTTTATATTATCTCTCTAAAACGTTAAAATATTAGCGTTTCATTCTATCTATATACACTACATTGACAAAAATCACAGGACACCCCCTTCAAAAGCAAATGAACGGATCAGCTGCGTTGTTAAGATGCGCGGTACAGCTGCAAACCGTATAAAAACAAGCTTGCAGCTGTCCGCGATCATATCGCACTGGGAGGTTGAGTGAAAATGTCGCAGCGGGAGAGAACTGACTTTGAGAAAGGAAAAATTGTTGGTTGTTATATTAGTGGGTTGTCCATAAGAGAAACCGAGGGGCATTTAAACATACCCAAGCCAACTGTTTTGGATGTCCCGAATAAGTGGAAGTCACATGGCGTGCCTGAAGCAGCAAAACGTACCGGCAGACCAAAGAAAATCAGTGATAGAGGACGTCGAAGCCTCAGGAGAGTCGTTACAGCTAATCGACGGAGTACTGCACAAGACCTCAGTATACAGGTGAGTAAAAATGCTGGAACCTCGGTATGTACACGTACCATTCGCAGAGAACTTCATTCCATGGGTTACCGTGGTCGTGCGGCTGCTCATAAGCTTTTCATCTCCACTCGGAATGCTACTCATCGTTTAGCATGGTGTAAAGAACATTTATCGTGGACCGTAGATCAATGGAAACGGGTCCTATGGACTAATGAATCCAGATACACAATCCATCAGTCTGATGGCCGTGTGTGGGTATGGCGGCAGCCGGGGAACGCTATTTACCACAATGTACTGTTCCTACGGTCAAGTTTGGAGCTGGCAGTGTGCTCGTGTGAGGGTGTTTTTCGTGGTATGGTCCAGGCCTATTGGTTATCGTGGACAAACCTGTAAACCAGCTCGTATTCCTCGATATTCAGGACAATTATGCCCTACCAACTCTGTGGCAATACTATGGAACTGAGCCTTGTTGGTACCAGCAGGATAATGCACGGGGCCATAAAGCAAGGACTGTTATGCCAGGGTTTGACGATAATTCCGTATCGTGTGTGGACTGGCTAGCCCAGATCCCAGATCGTAATCCCATAGAGCACCTATGGGATGAATTAGAGCGCCGCACAAGAAGTTTGGAACCAAGGCCTACTACTAAGTAACAGTTAGCTGCAGCATTATGTACTGAATGGAAGCGCATACCTATCGCTGTGTTCCAAAACCTTATCGAAAGCATGTCTCGAAGGGTCAGTGGATGCATTAAGGCCAAAGGTGGACCGAGACCGTACTAATGTATGTCAATAAATGCTATGTTGTGTTTCTCTTCTAGGTGTCTGGTGACTTTTGTCAATATAGTGTATATGTTGGGCTTCTGTTCTAAAATGACAAAGCGAAATTCTCTCTACAGTAGTGAAAAATTTATCGTCGGACCAAGCACCTGGTAGAAATAAATTAAGCTAACTACGATTCGGTGTAGCTCGTTGGACTTGGAGCAAAAGGGATATTCGTAAGACCTACCCACTTTTTGTAATCTCGCAAGAGGCACTAGTAACAATTTTGATGGTGCATCATCCCCACACCCTTATCCACGTACAGACAATAGAGCGCAAAGCGATCCTCCAGCAGAGATATTCCGCAATCCGTGTCCCATCCACATTTACCTTAAAAGAAAACGATTTATTGGAACTGGTTCATGGATCAAAATGGTAGTTCATGAGATTAAAAAAATCGGTAGACTTAAAAAAGGCGTCTGTTCAAGGTGGTGGTACGAATACCGTTGCGCAGTATAGACGAACAGTGACCAAATAAATAAAATTATCTGGTACAACACCTCGGTTTGAGCACGGTTTGATATACCGTAAGTTGGGGTAACTTTGGACCAAAGTTTCAATCTATGTCTAACTTAAGACCGAAATTTGAAAGAAATATTCGATTATTACTGGGGCAATATTTTATTTCGTATGCAGCATGAAAAAAGGATACATTTAAGTGGGTCGTATACATTTTTTCGAGTTTTTAGAGGCCCCTCAAAAAATTATTGAAATTTTGGGACAAAGTTGCCATGACTTGGGGTAGCTTTACCCCTGATGTGATATTACACTGATTTGAGAGTAAAATATCATTGGGATATTTATGCACATCATGATGTACCATACTATCAGATTGTTCATCTCGGGAACAAAAATTGATTCCTCTTTGAAATCACTTGTGGGGGATTTATTTTACAAAAAATATCTTGATATTCGTATGGAATACAATCCTTGTTTTGAGGCCATCTCCAAAATTTGAAGCCTTTTCCCATACAATCAACTGTTGGTCCTTCTGAGATTTTGGAATAAGTCGCTCTCCCAACTGAGCTACGCGGACGTATGCTCTCTCTGCTATCTGCCTTTATCTCGTGTGCGTCCTGGGGGCAGGCAAGTCACCCCCCGAAAGAGGGCCGGGGGCATGGCCCACGGGTCAGTCGGGACCATGTGTCGCTGTAGGCAGTCATCCGCTGAAGAACGTACATTGGAGAAATCCCAGTCAATTTGGTGTGTGAAACGGAACATCACAGACATTTATTTTTCGAAGCGCTGAAGAAGGGATTCTCTCATTTTTCCTGTCTCGCGGTGTGGAAAGAACATCACTTGCGAGAACTTTAACGGCCAGGTCATTCTTGAAGTTCGGGCGCCAATATGACGAAGTAAATTTCTCCGTCATTTTTTGTCCACGCCGGGCATCGAACACCGGGTCCCCTCATTCCGGAGTAAGCCGCTCTCCCAACTAAGCTACGCGGACGTATGTTCTCCCTGCTATCTGCCTTTATCTCATGTGCATCCTGCGATGCAGGCACGTCACAAAATTAGAAAATGTTTCACTTTCTGTATCAGACTCCAAGAGCATATGGCGTACCCAGAGGTTGGTGTGCAAAGGGCCATATGCACCCCCCTCAAATAAAATTATCTAGTATGAAAAAATAATAAAAATTGTCGATGACGTTATTTTGGTAGTGTCGCCATTCTGGTCTTCCTTAAATTGCCGTTAGTTACTTCTTCATTTGGAATTGTCAGAGGAGTTCACACATGCCTATTGTTAGCCCCCTCCCGTGCGCGTTTCTCACTTGTATGCCACCAAAGAAAGAAGAGAGCGAACTGGTGTAGTGGTCAGGGAGTCAGTCTAATGAATGCTGGGGGATAGGGCCTGGGGGAGAGAGGGAGGGAGGGGGTAAGCCTTTTATCTTGAGTACATACCATAGCAAGAAAACAAAAACGTAGAATGAGCATTACTTTGTAATTAATAGTATTCGAGAAAAATAAAAATGCCTGTTCACATGCACATTTTTTTCCATCACTTTAGGAAGGAATGATATCGCAGCTGCAGTGATAAAACCAAGAATGTGAGAATTTTTCGATTGTTGACTTGACATCATGTAAAATTTTATTCACTGATGCATAATACAGATGCAACTTGATGTAAATGTTATGCATAGTGCTTGAACAGCATGATGTAATTGCAAAAGTGGTTCTTTTGTCAAATTTAATTTTTAAATGGCGATAATTCAAACTACAAAATTTTTTTCGCATTCGTGGTTTTGGCATTGCGGCGACGATATGTACCCCCCCCCCCCCCCCCAAAAAATTGATTTCTGGGTACGCCACTGATATCAACATTCCTTTCATCTGAATGTTCGCTTGAGGAAATACTCGTAGATGGTGAAAATCCTCCAAATACGTGGCGTCAGTAAATAAATAAGTACATCGCTCTTTCCACGTTCCAGAAACAAATAGCAACCCAAAAATTGTTTTCAGCCGTGGAATCGAACCACGGGTCTCTCGATATCTAGCCGAGCGCGTTACATTTACACCACGGTGGCCAACAATCCACGGTGCTATGTGTATTTTTTTAGCATCGTGGATTGTGGGCCACCGTGGTGTAACTGTAACACGCTCGGCTAGATATCGAGAGATCCGTGGTTCAATTCCGCGGCGGCGGCTGAAAACAATTTTTGGGTTGCTATGTGTTTCTGGAACGTGGAAAGAGCGATGTATTTATTTATTTACTCGTAGATGGAAACTTTTGTCTTTTAGATGGAGGCTGGGGTTTTGGTTTTGAAAGACCAGCATCAGAACATACGACATACGCTAGACTAATGATTTTGCCAGCTGGTATTTGTAATTTCTTTCTTGTTTTCTTCGGCCCTTCAATTCCTGAAAGCAATAAAAATGCTTTTGGAAAGAGATTATGTGCAGTCAGTGGCGCACCTAGGAATTCTTGTTGGAGGGGGATATATATATACACTGCTGGCCACCCAAAATGCAACACCAAGAAGGACACGAAATAGCAAAGCCAGATTTACTGGACACATAACAACAGATACAAAGATGAAACGATTAAGCTTACAGGCCCGTGCAAGTTGCGGAACACGCAGAAATCAGTAGATCGTGTGGCCCCCAACGCTGGCAATATCGGCCGCTACACGCCGCCGCATCGAACGAAAGAGGCTTTGGATGTGGGCTTGGCGTATGTCGGTCCAGGCTGCTTCCACACGTTGCCACAATTCATCAAGCGTAGCCGCGGGTGGTGCTTGCCGGGACACTCGGTTGCCGATCAGCGACCAGACGTGTTCGATGGGCGACATATCGGGAGAACAGGCGGGTCACGGCAGCAGTGACACCTGGTGGGCCGTAAAGAATTGTTGCACGATGCGTGCCACGTGCGGGCGCGCATTGTCCTGTTGAAGCGTGGCCGCTGGCAGGTCCTGCAGATAAGGGAGGACTAAAGGCTCCAAAACGTCGGAGATGGTGCGGTGACTGTTGAGTGTACCGGCGATGCGTACCAGAGGGGTGCGTGTGTCATATCCAATTGCGCCACAAAACCATAACGCCAGGCGACGGACCGGTATGGCGATGCATAATGCAAGCTTCACTCAGTCTCTCGCCGCAGTGCCGCCATAAGCGGATCCTACCATCGTGGTGTTGCAGACAGAAGCGGAATTCGTCGGAGAAGACAATGTCGTGCCATTCCGTAGTCCAGGTGCGGCGTTCAACGGCCCACTGCCACCGCATTCACCGGTGGTGTAACGTCAATGGTAATCGGAGCAATGGGCGCCGTGCGACAAGTCCCCGCTCTTGCAGACGACGTCGAACGGTACGTGCTGACACATGTTGTTGCGTAACACACCCTAATTCCTGCGCTAACGTTCGTGATGTGGCGGTGCGAGCCGTCAATGCCCGCCGCACAACATGCCGGTCCTCTCGTTCGGTGGTGTGCCGCGGCTGCGGCAATCGCTCACGTCGGTCCGTCCGTCCGTCCTGCACCCACCGAATCCATACTCGCCTCACTGTGGCTGGATGTCGTCCCACATGGGCGCCGATGTCTCGGTACAATAAACCGCTGTCGCGATAAGCCACTATTCGTCCTCTGTTGAACTCCGAAACGTGCTGGAATGACTGCCGTATTATGCGACGAGGCATCAGGAAGCTTCCCACGCACAGGTCCGGCAGCATAACACACTTCCACTTCTTGTCTTCTGTGCACCCTTCTTATAGTGCTCCTCGGTGGCGTGCCGGGCGCACATGATTTGCATATGCCCTGCAATGCTAATCGTTTTCATGTCCTCTCGCGGGCGACGCATGCTGCGCATTTCAGGCCAAGCGGATGCTTCCTTCTTGGTGTTGCATTTTGGGTGGCCAGCAGTGTATATATAGTATACGTGCACAATGCATGTATACACACACACACACACACACACACACACACACACAACACGCACACACACACACACACACACACACACACACACACACACACACACACATATATAGTTAGTGTACGCCTATAGTTCATATACGGTTGTGACGTACGTCGCTCCAACGTACGTCACAACCGTATATAAACTATGGAGCTTTGAGAAGAAGACACTGTGTAATACACTATGTCAGACACTATGTAAATTTTTGAACATGTAAAATATTATTTTTGAATGTTTAATTTGTGACATACGTCGCTCTTAATCTCTTTGGAGCTTTGGGAAGAAGACACCATGTAATTTTTTGAAAATGTGAAATGCTGCCACGGTGGCGTAGTTGTCTAAGCGATGGCTTCTGATCATTCGTGCGGAAGGGGTCCGGGTTCGAATCCCGGTGAGGCATGGATGTTGTGTCTGTCTCACGGCACAGACTCTCTCACTTCCCTGGAACCAGTGTTTCCTAAATTAGGGACGGGCGACTGCAAATTGAGTTTCTCACGGTGGTCGTTAAACCTCCAATAAAAAACAAACAAAGAAAACATGTAAAATAATATTTTTTGATGTTTAATTTGACACTTATGTAGCTCTCAATCTACTTGGAGGGGCTTAAGCCCCCAAAGCCCTCTCCGTGGGTGCGCCAATAGGTTAAAAATTGCGGTTGGGCCAATGCTACCCAAAATCTTGGGCCAAAGTAACCCCAAGGCATGCAAAAGTCAACAAAGAAAAGAATATGAAATAAGTTTAATTTTTAACATTGCTGACTCCTTCTATACGTACTGTATATAAGTATAAAAAAATGTACTTACTAAAACGTATTAACTTCGAGGTTGAGTCACACAGATAGAAGTTAGGGAGGTATGTACTTACTAATCACAACAGCTGTCTACACCAGAGACACTGTATGGCGTCCCGGAAGAACGAATTACACTTAACTGCAGGTCCTCTGTAACTAGTGCTGCAACCTACTTTTTGCGTCAAAATTACCTGAATCAGGCGAAATGCAGGGTTGCAACATACAAAATAAACATTTTCCGGTTTTGGGTCAAAGTTACCCTGTCTATGCCAAAGTTACCCCAACTTACGGTACTGCATTCAATCATGAGTGGATTTTAAAAATTCTTTCACCCTTAAATTGCTGCTAAAATTTGTTCACGACTGAAATAATTTTACAATGTATATTTTAACAATGCTATTTCACCTAAGTTTTTTCATGAGGGACTTGAGGAGGTATTATTACCCTGTGGGTACGTGTGTTTCTGTAGTGGACCACGTGAATAAAATTCCCGGCCAGGTTTCGTCGACCCAAACCGCTCCTGGTCCTAGGGTTGCGAACCCTGCAGAAAATGTTCACCCGTTGTAGTGCTCTGATTGTTTTCATACAGTCCATTTCAAGTCACCACGTTTAACAACGTAATTACACACTTTTTTTCGACTGAATTTGAATATACAAAGGCCGTTCCATAAAAACTGAGAGTAATTTTTTTTCTGAGTTGGCAACAATGCAAAGGAGAAAAATCACGCAGACGACTAACTGAATTAAGGAAGTATCTATGGCAACAGTTATTAGCCGTGGCAGACGATTCTGATTTTGTTATTGCGCAGTTGTTTGAGGTACGTCTGCATTTCTCCATACAGCTATAGAGGTGAGTGATTCAGAGTTAAGAGGTGAAATGCGTTGTGCGATAAAATTTTTGCTATCGTTCGGGTAAAATAGTTCCAAAAACAGTTGATTTAATGAGAAAAGCTCACAAAGACGAATGTTTGGGTGAGTCAACGATTTTTATATGGTACCATGATTTGAAAAAAAGGGCGTTTGTCGGCAGAACTCGCTCCTAGATCTGGTCAACATGAAAGTGTTGTTACGGAGCGTATTGTTAATACTGTTTGGGCAGTCCTGCAAGAAGATCGACGAATGACGTGTGAAGACATAGCGGCGTCAACTAATATTTCAAAAAACGTCGGCATTCCGCATTCTACACGACAAATTACTGCTGTATCGTGTGTGTTCCAGATGGGTACCTCATCATCTGACGAGCGAACAATTGTTAGCCAGAGTTCAGGTGTGTCATGAATGGAAACAAATGATTGCAAAGGATCCAAACTTTCTGAACACAGTAATAACTGCCGATGAAACATGGGTCCACTCTTTCGACCCCCTCACGAAGCGCGCAACGAGTGTCTGGAAACACACACGCTCGCCTCCTCCGAAAAAGTCCGCCAAACCAAATCAGCTGAGAAGGTGATGATGATAATTTTCTTTGATCATAAAGGTGTAGTCTACCATCAAGCCGTTCCTCCACAAATTACTGTCAATGCTGAGCATTACATTTCAGTCTTGAAGCGTCTGCGACGACACATATCGATTAACCGACCGGAACTGACGGGCAAGTGGACCCCACACCACGATAACGCCCGCCGACATGTGGCTGCTTGTGTTCAACAGTTTCCAGTATTGAAATCATGCCACAGTCTGCCTACAGTCCTGACCTCACCTCGTGCGATTTCTGGTTGTTTCCAACAATGAAGTAGAAGCTCCGTGGCGCAACACTCAACGCAGATGCTGACGTTATTCAAGCTGTACAGGGGGCGATAAAGCAGCTTCCACAAAATGCCTTTGCCACATGCTTTGAAAAGTAGACGAACGATGGGACCGTTGCATATCATCCGAGGGAAGACACTTTGAGAAAGAATAACATATATTTTGCTGTACCTATATTTCTTCATTTTGTGTGATTTTACTCTCAGTTTTTATGGAACGGCCGTTGTTCATTACGTTACACGTTCAACATTTTTCTCTGACCATGAACATATTTACGTATGCTGTATTTTCTTTCTCTCTCTGTCTGTACTCGTGCACGTTGGTCACTGTGTGGCTGAGACTTTTCCATTTCTTGGTCTCCGAGCAATAAATTACATGACAAGCATCCCCAAGGCATGAGAGGAAAAATTTATACCTTTTTTTTTTATTGGATTTTTAACGACCACCGTGAGCAACTCAATGGGCTATAAGCAGTCACCCGTCCCTAATTTAGGGCCACTGGTTCCAGGGAAGGGATAGAACCAGTGCCGTAAGACAAACACAACATCCATGCCTCACCGGGATTCGAACCCGGACCCCGTTCGGACGAATGATCAGAGGCCATCGCTTAGTTTCAATATTCGCTTTTATTCACGTAAAAGAATTACAACAGAACATCCCCAACCTCACACGCAGTGTGAGAGAAGGGGAGAAATAAAACAAAATGTAGATATTTACAATGAAATGATAATTGTACAGATGAGCAATGACAGGCATTGCATTATTTGCTGTAAACAGCAGTAGCTCTGGGATAAATGTTCATCGAAGTCTTGGAACATCACTGGAGCGAAAAAATTTACAGAAAAAAATCTGTGCAGTTCTAGTGACATGGGAATCACTGGTGGCAGAGAGTCACTGTGCGGATGAAGAGAACTGTGTACAAAAGGTGACATCAGCAGGAAGCAAACACAATCCAGTTCCAGGAGAAAACATGGTGAGGGAACAGTAAAAATTGAAAGTTCCGACGTAGGTTTATTAAAACAGCAGATGAACAGTCTGGGCACTAGAAAACTGAAACCAGGGACGACACGGCGACCATGTTGTGAAGAAGGCAGGTAACCGTGCCGTATCTTTCGCCAAGGAATATTCCAGGGTGAGTCTGGCTTTAACCCTGTTGCGGTAGTGTGCAACCAAGGAGGTAGAGAATGTAATAGGATCTGGATCTTGTAACTGTAGCAGGTGAGAGAAAATAATATATTTAGCTAGAATAAATAAATACGAACAAACTGGTAAAATAGAGCAGAAACTTGTAGAACTGTGGCCGAGGAAACGATAATCTTCTAGGGTGAGATCACTGGTACAAGAAGGATGTGCAAGTTGGAACATACTGTGAAATAGTGGGAGCAGCGTCGGACAGTAAACAAACATGTGTAAGACGTCTCCAACGACGTTACAAAAAGGACAGAGATCTGATGATACTATATTTTTCCGGAACAAAGTCGAAGGGACAGGCAGTCGATTGTGCAAAAACCTCCAATGCACATTAAGTTCTGAGGAGAGGGCCGGTGAATGTTGGGCAGTAGACCAGACTGAGGTTAGTGCAAAAGAAGGAACAGAGGGAATAGGGCAAGGTACCGCAGAAGAAGAACGGAGAAAACGGTACAGGGTGCGGGTGGAAAGACTGTGGAGAGGGAGGAGATCACCGGAAAAGGGAAGGAAGAACGGAAAAGGGAGAGAGGCAGAGGAAACGGAAAGGAGGCCAGAGGAATCGACTAGGGAAGGAAAAAGTGATTGAAGAGCATGTTTAAGTTGGAGGAAGTTATCAGAGAGTTCGGGCGAGGGTGGTAGGGTGGGAAAAAGTTCGGAAACGGGTTTCCATGAAAAATCGGGGAGGACCAGTTGGGAAACGGAGACTACACTAGCGTGTAGCCATGCGGGGAAAAAGAAAAAGTTGGCAGTAGGGGGTGGAGGACGGAGGAGAAAAAAAGAGGCTCGGAAAGAAGATCAAGAGTGGAAGAGGGGGGTTGACGACTGAGCAGTAAAGAACGAAGGAACTGAACAGCTTCATGGTAGACTAGAGGAAAACGGGGGGAATGACAGTGTGAATATCCATCTTGAGAAGAAGATGGACGGTGAGGCAGGGATTAAGGGGGGAAGTCAGAACATTAAGCAGAAGAATGGAAGCGGAAGAGTCTGGTTGAACTGTCAAACGGAGGAAATTGAAAATTCTTACAGCTTTATAACGTACGGTAATCTCTGGCATATTGAGGCCACCACAAGTCGAAGGTAGAGACAATACTGAGGAAGATAACCAATGAGTGTATGACCAAACAATGCTGAGCATTGCTGATGTTGTTGCAGTTTGAACGTAGGCTGGTGGGGGTTGTGCAATCCAGGAATGATAAACTAACGAGAGGATGTGGGTGCCAGAAAGCCGTGCACGACTGTGGTAGGTCAAACAGCACTTGAGCTTGGACTAGTAAGCAGCGGTGTGACGTAGTTTCCTGACGAGGGGTCTCCAGGTGGCAGCCGCTGCTGAGACCCGGGTGCCAATGTGCACCCCAAGTATCTTTTGACTGGTGGAAGTCCAATGAGCGCCCCACGGTGTATCGGGGCGATGTCTCCAGGAGCCACACCACAAGCCTGTACACGTTGAAAGGTTTAATGAAGCGCCGGAAGCCGCAGCATACACTTGATACCATGCAAGAACAATTGTGAATTGCCATTCTTCTCGGATGAGAACTGTGATATCATCGGCGTAGGCAGTAAGAACGATAGAATGGTGCCTGGTGCTATGCCAAATGGTGGAGGGGAGGTTGTAGAAGAGAACAGATAGAGCAAAGAAAAGGCTTAAAGACTAGAGAGAAAAGTTGTCCGGAAAGAGGACATCCTTGACGGATGCCCTTACGAAACGGAATGGGGACTGTAATAAAGGAGGCCGTCCGGATATGGACAACTGAGTCCTGGTACAGGGCAAGGAGGGCTGTGATGAAGACAGATGGGAAACCGAAGGCAGAGAGCACAGAGGCAAGCCACTGATGACTCACGTTATCAAAGGCTTGCCTCTGATCAAGATTGAGGAAGGCTAAAGGTTCGGAGGAAAGGTGGGCAAGGCAATATGAGTCACGGAGGAGATTAATATTAGTATGAATGCTTCGGCCAGGGATGGTGTACGTTTGGTCGGGATGTATGACGGTGGGAAGGACAGGGTTCAATCGAAGAGAGAGTATTTTAGTATAAATCTTGTAGTCAACATTAAGGATGGATATAGGACGCCAGTTATCCAACTCCAGCAGACACCCCTTCTTTGGAAGAAGAATGATGTGAGCTAGAGTAAAAGCGGGGGGAAGAACAGTTAAGGAAAAAGCAGCTGTAAAGCAAGGCAATAGGAGAGGGTGTAGGAAAGAGGAAAACGTACGAAAGAAATTAACTGTCAACCCGTCAGGACCAGGTGACGAGTGACAGTTAAGTAAGGCAAGTGACTGTACTAGTTCTGCTGGGGTGATAGGCATAGAAAGAGATGTAACAAGATGCGATGGAATATGTGGTAAGACACGAAGAATCGAATCAGCATGCGGAGAACTTGACTGGAACTGAGCAAAACGTGACTGGAAATATGTTCTAACGCCGGAGCAAATGAGAGTGGGGTCATTAGTAACAGTTCCATCGGGTAACTTCAGATTACGGAGGTGATGAGCAGAACGTTTGTGGAATTCCAGTTGTTGAATCTGTTCACATAGATAGTCATTTGGCTGGAGATAAAGGAGATAGAGGCGGTGAAGAGCTTGTTGGGAGACAGGAAGTAGCAAGGCACGAAGTTCAGCTTGGTAATGAGAAAACAGCGGAGAATCAAGATCTAGGGTGGAAAAAATCGAGCGTGCAGCATCAATCTTCATAGAGGCGGTAGTACGTTTTTCGTGGGAATATTGTTTGGTATAAAGAAGAATTTGGGATTTGACATTTAACCAGTGTTGCAAGGGACAAGAAGTAAAAGGGAGCGTATATAAGGCTTGTTGGAGCTGCGATTGGATGGAATTTACGTAAGTTGAATCAAGTAAAAGATCATCATCAAGGGTCCAAGTACGGTAGTATTGCCGAGGAGATGGACCGGTGTGAAGACACATTACGACACATCTGTGGTCGGAAGAAACTGTCGGTGTGTGAGAAAAGGAGATAACTGAAGGAAGAAGAAGTGAAGAAACATAAAACCGGTCAAGTCAGGCAGTTGTAGGGGAGGAAGTGGAGTAGGAGCGCCAGGTGTACGAACGAAGAAATGGGTGCAGGTGTCGAAAAGCATCTTGGAGTTGTAGCTGGTTGATGGCTGTAGAAAGTGCTTTGGTAAAAAAATACCTGGTATCCGTGGAACCGTCCGATCTGTCGAGGGATGGGTCAAGGGTGCAGTTAAAATCACCACCTAAGATGACAATATCAGTGGCCGGAAGACCTTGAACACAGGAAACAAAATGCTCAAAAAGACAGTCTGCATACTGTTGATTGCCGGAAACATAGATGTTGAAGATATGGTATCGGAAGTTGTGAAGTCGGAAGGACAGAAGCTGCAGGAGGTCACGATAAATCGGTTTGACCGTGATATCAGTAATGAAGGATCGAAGACGAAAATTGATGGCCACCGCAAGTCCTGCGTGAAGACTAAGTCGATGGGCATGGTAGAATTGAAATGGCCAGGTTCGCCACCGGTGGTATGGGGTGTTGGGATGACAGTTAGTCTCCTGTAGCAATAATATATCAGCATCATGCGGTGTAATGTCTTCAAACACTAACGCTTTGGTAGGAGGGACGGAGCATCCCTTACAGTTGAAAGAAAGTAATTTTAACTTGAAAGAGGTTGTAGTGGTTGAATATTACTATCAGCACTTTTGTGAAGACTGGTTACACGTTTCTTTAAGTTAGATGTCTGCGCATTAGTGACTGTGTTAATTTTTGGCAAAAGAGCAAGTAGATTCTGAAGTTGGGTGATAATAGTGGGAAGCTGAGCATTACGTGATTGAACGCAGTCTAGCTGCTTGAGAGGACGTGACGGTTGATTGAGTATAATGAGAGCAAGATCAGAGGGCGCCAGCGGCCCGTCTAATGCAGGGAAAGTTTCCAGATATTCAGCGAAAGCTTTTTGATCCAACAATTTTGGAACAGCTGGGGACTTAAGAGATGTAGGAACTGCTGTTGGAGAGAAAGACTGTCGAATTGGCGAACGGGAACGAGAGCAGCGTGGAGAAGACGTCACTGGCGAGATGGAACTCTGTCTGGTACGTTTCAACGTGGGAACGCCGGGAGAAGCTGGTGGGTGTAGGACAGTTAGATCTGACTCCACATTAGAGGATCCAAGGGAAGAAGATGAAGCAACACGACGGAGGGGTTGCCATTCCTTTTCTGAGATAATACCCTCCGAAGAACGTAGAGGTACCACAGCAGCAAGTGGGTCCAACGATGGAGAGGTGGCCAACGTACCTGTAGTAGATATCGAAGACTTGGAGACTGATGATGAATCATCACTTGCTGGGGGAGAATCATCTGGAACAACAGTAGAAGGGATCAAGGACGTCTGTGGAGCCGAACTTGGTGTGGCCAGAGAAACGTGTTGGAGCCGAACTTGGTGTGGCCAGAGAAACTGGTGTTGGAGCCGAACTTGGTGTGGCCAGAGAAACTGGTGTTGAGGCTGGGGTGTTGACTTTGGGTGGTATGGAAATAGGGGCTTGTCGACAACGTGATTGGATGTGGCCATATGCCTTGCATTTAAAACAATGCAAGGCAGTAACGATATCGATCCGGAAAATCTGCTTCCCTACAACCACAGTGAGGTCAGTAGGGCAATCAGCAATGGCATCTTCAGTAGGAAACAGGATCCTTGGTTGGCGACGCAGACCTAAGATGTTCCTGTCATCTGGGTCTGTTGGTGCGGAAGACAGAGTGGAAATGGATCCAACTACTTTTCCACAACGGGAAAGGGCCGCCATTAAGTAATGGTCCTTGATTTCTGGTGGTACGGGGTAGCACGTAACAAGTACGGGGCGCTGCGTGAGCGAGACTCTCAGTAAGGTATGATCCCCAACATGCAGTCCGTCAGATAAGACGCGCTCCACAAAATCTGGCTTCGCAAAATAGATGAGAACAGTCCTAGGCTTCCTCGCCATATGGGTGATCGCTCCCTTAGGGAGGATTTGGCGGACGGCTAAGGAGTATTTCTTAAGGCTGGTGTCCGGGAGGGCATCAAAACATATGCCAAGTTTCTGTGTGCGTAAAACTTCCTGCCCAGCAGCTGAAGTTTCCGGAATTTCGATGCGTAATTTCTTGTTGTCTCTAGTGACAATCATATCAAGAGGCGTTGTACATGGATTCTTCGCTGTAGAGGAAGATGAACTGGTACCCTTCACAACGGAAGCATAAGGTAGAGTTGCCGTAGGAATGGGCGGAGATGGGGAAGGTCGAGACGCAGTGCTCGCAGGAGCAGATGAAGTACCAGAGGTAACGGATACTGAAGAAGTTAATGACGTCACGGTGGTGGAAAATGTCGGGAAATCAACATCCATAAAGTTGGAAGAAGAAGTGGTAACATCAGATAACGTGGCTTGGAAACCAGCTGCGTGTGGTAGTGACGATGACCGAACGTGGCCAGGTGGGGGCGGAGCTTTGCTATCAAGCTTCAGACCTGGCCTATCAGATGCGGTCGCCGCCATTTGCAATGGCTGGCTTGCTAAACCCGACCCTGGGCAAAGCCAGGACGGAAAAAGAGTTAGTACAAGTAAAGTTTTACTTACAGGACGTCAAAGTCGGACTCAATCGACACAGGAGACGTTCACAACACAGGAGATACACAAAATGACGGCACACACACAAAAGAACACCAATAAACGCAGGTCAAACACGGAGCACAGGTCAACACAACCTTTACAAAGCCATCGCTTAGACCACTGCGCCACCGGGGCAGCTCGGTACATGGTTTGGCATATGATTTAACTTTAGACTGCTTTCCTACTTTTTTTTTTTTTGATTGAATTTTTTTTTTGATTGGAGGTTTAACGACCACCGTGAGCAACTCAATGGGCTATAAGCAGTCGCCCGTCCCTAATTTAGGGTCACTGGTTTCAGGGAAGGGAGAGAGCCAGTGCCGTAAGACAAACACAACATCTATGCCTCACCGGGATTCGAACCCGGACCCCATCGCTCGGACGAATGATCAGAGGCCATCGCTTAGACCACTGCGCCACCGGGGCTGCGATTGAAGGTTTAACGACCACCGTGAGCAACTCGATGGGCTATAAGCAGTCTCCCGTCCCTAATTTAGGATCATTGGCTCCAGAGAAGGGAAAGACCCAGTGCCGTAAGACAAACATAACATCCTACCTCACCGGGATTCGAACCCGGAGCCATCTTGGAGTAATGGTCATAAGCCAGGTCTCAGACCATTGCGCCTCAGGGGCGGCCTTTCCTACCTTGAAAACAGATGAGAGTATGACTGCTGTATCGTACAACGAAATATATCAAACAATGTCGGTGATTATTCCTCACGTATGGGGTTTACAGTGCCCATTGGAAAGCAACAATTCCACATCTCGACTAAAGAATTTCGGCAAAATCAGAATTTCATTAAGGAGCTTGAGATCTTTGGAAACAAACAAAATTGTGTGAAAAATCACTTTCTTTTACCAAAAATTTAGCGAGTACAGAGCGAAACAACAAGCTGTCAATAAATGTTTTATCTCGGAACACGTTGATGCGAAACGAGCTTAAGCTAAAATCACTGTTATCACACCATTGCTTCGATGATAGGGCGGTACCTGGAAACGCCAAATACGGAGCGATCGAATTATCCACGGGATTTTTGCGGGAAAAAATCTCCCTTCCTGAATTATCCGTTCCATCCGAAAGAATGTTTTCTAAAGCTGGGAAGATAATAATTAATGGTCGCTGAGACCGACAGTCGCTTAAAAATTTGGACAATACACTGTTTTAAAATAAGAATGGACGAATTTGCATCAGTGCATGAACAGATTTAAACAATGTTTAGTCAAACAGACTATATATATATATATTGTTAACTTTGCTTCTTGTTAAAATTAATTTTATTTTCAGAATTCCTTGCCTGTCCTTCTAAGGATGCTTACGAATGTAAAATGCAAATAAAAAAATAGCACGTTCAGGAAATGCATAACTAGAAGTCCTTTCCTTTCATCTCCCACACCCCCACTTTATTTTTTATTTTTTTGAGTGAAGGTTAATACAGACATTTGACGTGGACTAGGAACATCAAACAGAGGTTATCGTTTTTTCCACGTACACGTAACTGGAAGACCCTGGGTTCGATTCCCGATGGCGGCCAATGAGAATTTTTCCATGACTCACTTATAAACGTGGAAAGAGCGATGACCTCTGTTTGATGATTGAAGGTTTAACGACCACCGTAGGCAACTCAATGGCCTATAAGCAGTCGCCCGTCCCTAAGTTAGGGTCACTGGCCCCACAGGGAAGGAAGAAATCCAGTGCCGTAAGACAAACACAAAATTCATGCCTCACCGCGATTCGAACCCTGACCCTTCTCGTACGAATGGCCATAAGCCAGCGCTTAGACCACTGCGCCATCGGGGCGGCCCATTTTATTTTGAACGAGTGGTAGCAAGAAAGGTGACTTCTGGAAATGTCCACTTCAACATTGAACAGGAAAGGGCCCAAATCACATTGCATTAAATTTTGCCCAATATTTTGGAAATTCGGAAACTTTTACGCAAGAGGTAAACGATTACTGTTTCTTTTCCAAATCTAGGAAGTCACCAGGATGGCCGAGTGATCAGAGGTACAGGCCAGAACCAGTGATCCTAAATTAGGTCCTAATTTAGGGTCACTCCCCAGAACCAATGACCCTAAATTAAGACCGGAAGACTATAGCTCTAGATGTTTATGAGAGACGTTAAACACCCCCAAAAAAGATTGGACACACAACTGAGCTGTTAAGTGAAATAATAAAGAAACGTTCATGATATATACTGGTCAAAAAAAGTTAGGGACATTGCATAAAATGAAGGATGTATATATCCGACTCTAGTAACACCCATTGAAATAACATCAGGGAGGATACATAACACAAACGATCAACAGTGCGTTCACAAAAACGATATTGTGTAATTTCTGCACACAACAAAGTAGCACTGCAATAGAGACAAAATGGTAAAATCGGAGAATGTATTGAAACCTGAGAGGCCTACTTGCAATGACATTATTGATGAGTGTCTGGAGTAGTTCCTCCCATATTACAGGCAACATGTTACGGAGGTGTGCCAGTGTATTGGGATATGGAACATGGTTATCCAGACGTCGCTGTATAGCGTCCCAAATATTTTCAATGATATTTAGGTCAGGAGACCACAGAGGCAGCTATAACGATTCAATCCCATGAATTTCCAGCTCCTGTGGCACGTTCCAGGCACGGTGACTGGTTGCATTGTCATCGAGAATGCATGTCCAATAGTAGCGTGAAACAGTGTCACAATGGGCACAGTGATCTCGTTTCGGTACACTGAGCCATCCCTGTTGCCTTGACAAACATACAAGGAAGTACGGTCATTAAAATATACTCCTGTCCAGACCAGAACTGACTGCCACTGGTAAGGGTGGACGGACTGCACATCATGTGGTTGCATTTTTGCGTCGGATATCCTCCACACGTCAAGTATCAATATATGGTGCGAAACGGGACTCCTCTGTGAAAAGTACATGGTGACACTCTGTATTCATGACATGTACTGTTGGACCCAGGTACATCTTTGACGACGGTGAGCTGATGTCAATGATATACATCTCAGTGGCCTCCTTGCTCTGAGCCCGTACGGATAAAGACGGTTTCACATCGTTTGAGTACACACTGTGACATCAGAAGGAGCTTCAAGTGATTCTCGGAGTTGGTATTGGTGAGACTAAGTTACTCTCAGGTATTTATCTTGCCATCTGGTGGTTATCCTGGATCGGTCGATCTGCAACATTTCCATGCTATAGAAATCTTGTGTGTGGCCGACTTACTACACTTTGCGAAACTCCTAGAACATCAGCCACATCGATCTGCCGTACACTTGCCTGTAACATGCTAACAGCCCTATTTCTGTTCTCAATGCTTAAACGTAGTTTGGACATCATTTCAGGTTAATCCCTCACTGAAGGCTATATACATTGAGCAAACTTCTAGACCAAGCGGTGAAACGACCCGTGCAGCCCCAGTGGCGCAGTGGTCTAAGGCGATGGCCTCTGATCATTCGTCCGAAAGGGGTCTGGGTTCGAATCCCGTGAGGCATGGATGTTGTGTTTGTCTTACGGCAACGGCTCTCTCACTTCCCTGGAACCAGTGACCCTAAAGGCTTATTTAAAAAATTTTCAAAACACTGGCAATAATCCTGTGGTACATACACTCAATTTTTATAGACAAAATGTGGGTAAATTACTCCTTAAAAAGCCAGACATACGAAAAAGAAGCTTTGAAACTTTGGTTTCTATTCTACGCTCAGAAATTCGGATTACTAGTATAGTTTTACTATTTTAAGTATAGTTCGTGTATAGTTTCTTATAACTAATTGCAACAAGTTAGTAAAATCATGCAATGCATTGATTATGATACGCTTTCCAACATACCAGAAATCATTACTCAAGCTATGAGGATAATGGCTGTGGAATAAATCTCGCTCCTGTGTCCTGACCTTTGACCCCATTTCGATGATATTTAACAGAATTGGTTCAGTATACCTCAGGAACAACATGATAAAGTTTTGTCGCAATACTAAAGTTTTGTCGCAATGAAGCATTTTTTATTCAAGTTATGAGGATAATGGCTGTAGAATAAATCTCGCTCCTGTGCCCTGACCTTTGACCCCATTTCAATGATATCGAACAGAACCGGTTCAGCATACCTCCGGAACAACATACTAAAGTCTTGTGGCAATAGAAGCAGTTTTAGTGAGGTTATGAGGATAATGGTTGTTGAATAAATCTCGCTCCTGTGCCCTGACCTTTGACCTCATTTCGATGATATTTAACAGAATTGGTTCAGTGTACATCCGGAACAACATACTAAAGTTTTGTCGCAATAGAAGAATTTTTAGTCAAGTTATGAGGATAATGGCTGTGCAATAAATATCGCTCCTGTGCACTGACCTTTGACCCCATTTCAATGATATTCAACAGAACCGGTTAAGTATAACTCCGGAACAAGATAGTAGAGTTTTGTCGCAATAGAAGCAGTTTTAGTGAGGTTATGAGGATAATGGTTGTGGAATAAATCTCGCTCCTGTGCCCTGACCTTTGACCTCATTTCGATGATATCAAACGGAATTGGTTCAGTATACATCCGAAACAACATACTAAAGTTTTGTCACAATAGAAGAATTTTTAGTCAAGTTATGAGGATAATGGCTGTGCAATAAATATTGCTCCTGTGCACTGACCTTTGACCCCATTTCAATGATATTCAACAGAACCGGTTAAGTATAACTCCGGAACAAGATAGTAGAGTTTTGTCGCAATAGAAGCAGTTTTAGTGAGGTTATGAAGATAATGGTTGTGGAATAAATCTCGCTCCTGTGCCCTGACCTTTGACCTCATTTCGATGATAATAAACAGAACCGGTTAAGCCTACCTCCGGAACAACATAGTAGAGTTTTGTCTCCAATAGAAGCAGTTTTAGTGAGGTTATGAGGATAATGGTTGTGGAATAAATCTTGCTCCTGTGCCCTGACCTTTGACCTCATTTCGACGATATTAAACAGAACCGGTTAAGCATACCTCCGGAACAATATACTAAAGTCTTGTCGCAATGAAGCATTTTTTATTCAAGTTATGAGGATAATGGCTGTGGAATAAATCTCGCTCGCTGCTGTGCCCTGACCTTTGACCCCATTTCGATAATATTCAACAGAACCGGTTCAGTTTACCTCCGGAACAACACGATAACGTTTTGTCGCAATCGAAGTATTTTTACGTAAGTTATGATGCATAAGGGCAATCGAATGGATCCCGCTGCTATGTCCTGACCTTTGAACCCATTTCTCCCATTTTTAATAGGGTTCGTCCCAAGGTTGTCCCCTACCACATACTAAAATTTAATCGAAATCGGACCATTTTTACGCGAGTTATCGTGCGGACAGACAGAGAGACATACAAAGCTGGAGCATATACGCTTCTTCAACCTACGGTTGGAAAGCGTAAAAAAGGAATTCACAGTGAGAAATCCGCTTTGTACATCACAAAGCAAAACACTTAAAAGAATTCGAGCAGCACGACAAAAATGCAAAATTAGTCAAAAGGGATCCTGAAAGTTAAAGGTCGTTCATTAGTTTCAAAAGTCAGATGCAACCAAAGCTGAAAAGCTACGCGGGAGGTTTTTGAATCATTCAAGAATTTCCGCACGAGAAACGCCAGTTTTGCATTGGAGAATTCGAGCAACAGGTTTCTATTGTATTTCCTAGCCTTTCGAATGGTCCTTGCTGGAAAGATATAAAGTACGGAAAATTGAAAGAATTGTCGAGAGGTTTGTATTATTCAAATGCTTCTGAAAAATATATAGTATCTAGAGAGAAAGCGGGAATAATTAACGCATCGGTTATTTCCATTCGATTATTGTCTTGCCTACCTCACAATATATCGAGAATCTTTCTATTGATCGAACCCAGTGGCGTATCGGAAAAACTTGGGGCCCCCCGCAAAAAAATGTTTTCGAAACCTCTTTGAGAAAATCTATTAGCTTTCAATTACTAAAAATCTTAACTTCCATATTATTAACTAGGCTTTACGGGTGTTTTAATAAATCAAATTGTTTGGAACCTACGAGTATTTTTTCGTAAAATAAAAATTATTTCACTTCATAAGAGATATAAAGGATTTGACGCGTATTGACCGTTGTTGTTCAAACGCAAAGTTGAAAGGGAAAGAATCAGTTGACGAACTTGCAATTTTCAGTATGTCTTCCCGACATCACCTAGATGATTTTACGCGTGGCCGTATTATTGGCAAGATTGAAGAAGGGCAAAAAATAACAGATGTTGCCAGGGAGTTCGACGTCAGCCACAGTGTTGTTTCAAGGCTTTGGAAATCATTTCAAACAAATGGAGAGTGTAGCAAACGTCACGGGGAGGTCGTGTTCGCAGTACGACACCTGCAGAAGATCGGTACATAGTGCTATCAACAAAAAGACACCGGCGCAGCACAGCTAGTGAGGTAGCAAATCAGTTTATGGCTGCTACTGGCTAGCGGATCTCCCGAAAAACTGTCGCCAGACGTTTGCATGAAGGAGGACTATACGCCCGCCGTCCTGTTGTGTGCATCCCATTGTCCAGACGTCACCGTACCGCCCGTTTGCAATGGTGCCATCAACATCGCAATTGGACTGATAACAACTGGTCTGCTGTACTCTTCTCAGATGAGAGTAGATACAGTCTATCATCTGATTGTCGACGACAACTGTTCTGGCGTGATAGTGGTACCGCATGTTGTCCAGCAAACATACAGGAAAGGGACCGATATCCGACATGTAGTGTCATGGTATGGGCTGGCATCATGATCAATGGCCGTACGTCCCTCTATGTGCTTCCAACTGGGACTATGACTGGCCAACGATACATTAATGATGTTCTGCTACCTCATGCTCGCATGTTCCGTGGTGCTGTCGGTGATAGATTCATTTTCATGGACGACAACGCAACATGTCATCGAACAGTCGCTGTCCAGGAGTGTCTTGAGAGCGAGGATATTCAACGCCTCATATGGCCAGCACGTTCTCCAGATCTGAATCCCATTGAAAATGTGTGGGATGCTTTGGGGAGGAGTCTTTCTGGTCGCCAATGCCCTCCAATAAACAAGGACACCCTCATCCGTGCACTGACAGAGGAATGGGATAAATTACCCCAACAGCTGCTTGATAATGTGCAAAGCATGACACGACGTGTGGAATCTTGCATCGCCCTCCATGGTGGCCATAGCCCGTATTAACATTTTACGCCGGAAAAAATTGCATATTTTTCACGTTTACGTATTCTGCACAAAATGGTCTGTTTGTCCCTTGAACACGTTCCAAAGCCTTCTAGATTTCAGAGCACAATAAATTGTCTTTCTTGTAATGTCCTGGCATTCTGACATTATTTTATTTCACTTGGCATTCAACCACACTTACTTTTTTATACGCTGTATAGTCGTTTATGATCCGTCCTTAGCAATTGTCCAGCAGTGTAGAATGATTGTCCCCGTTACCGATACAAATTACTACAAAATACGCCAAAGTAAATCCTATCACGCAGAATTTATTATTTTAAAGAACTAAAGCCTGTTTTTTAAAATGCCTCACAACTGCACACTCAAAACATGCAATTGCCGTGTGACAGTGCCTAATGACTTTTCCGATTTATTCGAAATGTCACAACATAAGTAAGCAAATAACTAAGTAACGGTTAAGAACTGTAGCACAAAAATCGTAAAACTACTTAAATTATTTGCTCTGGAATATAAAATACACACTTAACATAATGCCACAATGTTTTGCACATAGTAAAAAAACCCCTTCTGACTCTGTTATAAAAAAAATATGACACAGGTCTGATTTTTCGCTCCCGCGAAGACACCTTTCAGTTCATTCAATTCGGGGGATGCATAGTTGTGTGCAAACAACGGTAATAGATAACACCTTATCCTCATTAGTATAAACAATTCAGCTTATTGAACTGATATTTTTCTTACATTCTGTTGTTAACATACCCGCATAGGAACTATTGCAAGGCCGCCCCTGTGGCGCAGTGGTCTAAGCGATGGAATCTGATCATTCGTCCGAACGGGGTCCGGGTTCGAATCCCGGTGAGGCATGGATGTTGTGTTTGTCTTACGGCATTGGCTCTCTCCCTTCCCTGGAACCAGTGACCCTAAATTAGGGACGGGCGACTGCTTATAGCCCATTGAGTTGCTCACGGTGGTCGTTAAACCTCCAATTAAAAAAAAAAAAACTATTGCAAGGGCTGTGAACTTGAGGCCCCTTGTAACAGCAAGGGCTATTACAACGAGCCTCAAGTTTTTTCGAATAGTAGCTTTCCCGTCATCCAGTTTTTATAAACTAAAGCAACGAAAATTATTTCGAAAGATTTTACGTATTTACTGAGAAAAAAATGCTTTTTTTTTTTCTTAAAGTTGCCTTAAGAGGGGATTCTCATTTATTTTTGTGAAAAAAAAAATCAATTTTTTCTTTTTTTACGTTATTTCGTTATTCCAGGTCTTACGAATATGTGTACCAAATTTCAAGTGGAAATTCGCAAAACTGGCCAAGTTATAATCCATTAATGTCCAGCGGGGTCACAAAACCGCGCACGTCATAAAGATGTCAAAAATGCTATGAAGCCAATTTACAACAATTTGTCACCAAGAGAGTTGCTAGAAAGGTGTTTGGGTGGTGACACTCAAAACAATAATGAAAGTTTCAATTCTACTGTTTGGCGATTCGCCCCCAAACATCTTCACTGTGGCTCAAAATGGCAGCTTTTGTAGCAGCAGGCATTTTTAATGAAGGTTTTTCTGCCGTCCTGAAAATGATGACAACGACAGGAATCGTTATTGGTGAGCAAACGAAGCTATTTGCCAACGCGCGGGACCAGCAGCGTCTGCAGAGATCGTCGAGACGCAGCCTCGAGACTACAAAAGAGGCTCGTACAAGGCGTAGAAGCGAGAAAATGTCTCTAAACGAGTTCTACGAAGCAGAGGAAGGAACACTGTATGGCTCTGATATAGCAGATTAGCAGAAAAATACTGTAAGTACTCGATATGCCTCCGTAAACTGTACTTGAAACTTTAAATGCGTTTTTCTCGAAACAGCTTTTTCACGAATGGTTGGCATGATATTTCCAAAAACTATTGGACCGATTGACTTCAAATGTAAAACTGCATGTTCAGCAAACATCCTTTTATCGTTTGATGAACCAGAAACGCGACACGTTATGTATATTTTTTTAATAGCAAAAAACATTGTCAATGTTTTGAGCTAAATTGATAATTTGAGTTTGACAAGTCACCATTTCCTCAAATATGTATATATACTAGGGGTGTTCAAATGAAAAGGTACGAAACGTCATAAGAACGTAACCGTTAACATATTTGCCTATGCCGCTGTGGGAGAACGTAGCGACACATCTAGGGATACGATTGGAGTCTCCGGCGTGGATCGGATCATGCGCGGGCGCCCGCATGCGCAGGAGAGAGCAGAGGCTCTTATAAAGAACGCCGTCCAATTGACGCGGCAGTGCGTGTGAGGACAGGATGGCGTTCACATTGCAAAATTCGACGATTGAGGAGCAGCTAGGCGTTATCCGATTTCTGACAGCGGAAGGTGTTAAACCGGCCGCTATTCATCGCCGGATGGTGACCGTATACGCGCGTCCACACGTCTCCAGGGTCACACACGCGGAACTGGCCAAGTTCCAGTGGGAGCAGCTTGACCATCCGCCCTACAGCCCGGACATGTCTCCCTGCGATTTCCATGTTTTTGGTCCCCTGAAAAACATCTGAAAGGGAAGTGCTTCCACTCGGACGACGAACTCAAGGACGCTGTGCAGGACTGGGTCTCGTCACGGCCACAGGAATTCTGGGAACAAGGAATCATTCGGCTCGTTAATCAATGGGATCGTTGTGCTACGGCCTATGGTGTATACTTTGAATAAAGTCTTCATTTATACCCACAGTGTCGTTTCGTACCTTTTCATTTGAACACTCCTTGTATATTTTCTGGTTAACCAAACGATAACTATTTGTGTATAGAGTAAAACGCCGTTCGAGTTTTTTTGTTTCAGATCACCTGGAGTGGAGAAATCATGCCAACCCGTGACCGCGGATCTTCGCGCAGTGTCATGGTTGAGGGGGATTTGCGGGCATGATTCTTCATAAAACTTATTTAAAAATGTTTTGTAAATACCTGAAACGATAATAAATAGATGTACCTACTTTGGAATCAATTGATTGCATAGTTTCGCCAATAAACACTAAAAAAAAAACAACGGTAAAATACGTATTCGCGTAGTCAGATGTTGACTGATAAACCACGCATTGCGCTGAGAATTGTTGGCGCCGTAGCGTAAATTCGAACGCACTCGACTAGTTATCGAGAGTTCTGGGGTTCGATCCCAGCGGTGCCGGATTACAATTTTTCAGTCGCTATGCGTTGTTTAAAAAAAAGAAATAACGTGGAAAGAGCGATGACATCGTCCATTTACATTATCTCCACGTATTTGATATATATTAACCATTTCTATCGCCCTTTGAATTTATCAGCTACAATTAAATAGCTGTTGCGTTAAATGCCACCAGATGACGACATTTCAGTTGCTGAGACCATCAATACGTATTCGTGTAGTCAGATGCTGACTGATAAACCACGCATGGCGCTGAGAATTGTTGGCGCCGTAGCGTAAATTCGAACGCACTCGACTAGTTATCGAGAGTTCTGGGGTTCGATCCCAGCGGTGCCGGATTACAATTTTTCAGTCGCTATGCGTTGTTTAAAAAATAACATGGAAAGAGCGATGACATCGTCCATTTATATATTAAAAAGCGGTAAATTTAGCCCAAAAAAAATGAGAATCCCCCTTAATTAATCCTTGTCTATTTCTTCAACCAGTTTCATACGAAGTTTCCTCAAAAAAGTTTGTAAAATCTTTTTGCTCAGGTTAGAGGCCCTTTTAACCACGAGGTCCTCCCCCCCCACGCACTGCCGGGGTTGCGAGGGCTATCAGTACGCCCCTTTCGAACCATTATGAGTGTTTAGACTAGTGCGTATGAGCTTCCTCTGTATTACGTTCTCGGCAGCCATCATCGTTACAAGAACGATCTTGAAAAACAAAATTCACCTTCTCTTTTTGTTATAAGGATTTTTTTTTAATTTTTAATCCACTCTGTACTCCAGTTGTGCGATAAACTAAACCATCAACTGGAACAGTGACTAGAAAATTGAATTCGTGAAAATTCTAAAACAACAGACATCACCTCTTCCATGCAAGCTGAATACCTGGTCAGACGAGGTTTTTGCCACTTAAAAAGACCACAGTCAGAGACATACAATTGTAAATGGAACCTGCAGACAGCCTTCTTTCGATGGACCGTGCGCTGTATAAATCGTAATTGCTCGTGTTGCTTGGCCAGGTTGGCATCTTTTTTATTCTATCGAGTGAAGGGTCTTGATACTCTCTCGTTGCTCGCCCTTGATGTCCCAGCAATTGTCATTTCACAAATGAAAATTGCACTCTTCACTTTATAACGTACAAGTTTGTCCAGCCGGGCATCGATTCCGGGTCGCCTATCTCCGGAGTAAGTCGCTCTCCCAACTGATCTACACGGACATGTGCTTTCACTGCTATCTGCCTTTATCTCATGTGCTTCCTGCGGTACAGGTACGTCACATCTCCTCCCCCCGCAGAAAGAGGGCCGGGGGCATGGCCCAGGGGTCAGCCGGGACCATGTGTCGCTGTAGGCAGTCATCCCATGAAGAACGTGCATTTGAGAAATCTCAGACAATCTGGTGTGTTGAACGTAACATCCCCCTGATTTATTTTTTCGAAGCACTGAAGAAGGGATTCTCATTTTTCCTGTCTCGCCGTGTGGAAAGAACATCAGATCATTGCGAGAAACTTAACAGCCACCCGATCCTGAAAGTTCGGGCGCCAATATAACGTACAAGTTTGTCCGCGCCGGACATCGATTCCGTGTCCTCTCACTCCGGAGTAAGTCGCTCTCCCAACTGAGCTACGTTGACATGTGCTCTCACTGCTATCTACCTTTATCCCATGTGCGTCCTGCGGAGCAGGCACGTCACAACTTGCAATTTATCGTTCAGTTCATTTGCGGCTTACTGTTAGCTGGTGGTCTTAGAATATATGACGTCCAGTTGTTTTGCCCCCATGTTCGTGTCTGTGTGGATATTTACAACTGAAACACGAGAACATGCGCGTTACCTTCGGGACAAACATCACTACTATGCCTTCAACTATCATTCTCCTTTTCAGTCTGTTAAACTGCGCAACTTACTCGCGTTAAATACTATCCGCATTCATTTCCCAAGCACTGAAACAATGAATCCAACCCTATCTTCTGCCACACATTTCGATTTCAGTTGTGCCCATTTTAAACTAGGAGAAATTGGTGATAATAATTTTGTATCTATTGAAAGTGTGAGTATACATATACACTGACGGAAAAAAATCCCAACACCAAGAAGGGGTTGTGTTAGATAAACGACAATTGGTAGGCGGTGAGAGTACATCTGTAAGATGACGTCTATGCAAATTTCGCGCTCGGCGCATACGTGTGGCGCTACTAGCGCCCCTCGGAACATGCAAAGCAGGTTTGCTGTAAATACGCGCTGTAACGTTTGTGAGCGTTAGTTATCGTTGAGATTCGACGTAGGGTGTTGATGTTAGTCAAGAATGCCTTTAAGAAGACGAAGAAGCCATTATCAACAGCTCACGGAGTTTGAACGAGGTCGTGTAATAGGGCTACGAGAAGGTGGATTTTCTTACCGCAATATTGCAGAACGACTTGGCAGGAATGTAGCCACTGTGCATGATTGTTGGCAGCGGTGGTCAAGGGAAGGTACTGCCTCAAGAAGACCGGATTCCGGCCGGCCACGTGGCACTACTGAGAGGGAAGACCGCCGTGTACGGCGTATGGCCGTGGCGCATCGTACCGCGTCTGCGGCAGCAATTCGAGCTGCAGTTGCCACCACAGTGACACAACGAACTGTTACAAATCGGTTACTTGAAGGACAGCTCCGAGCCAGACGGCCTGCAGCGTGCATTCCACTTACTCCAAACCACTGCTGTTTGCGACGTCAGTGATGTCAAGCTAGAGCTCATTGGAGGACGGAGTGGAGATCTGTTGTGTTTTCTGATGAAAGCCGGTTCTGCCTGGGTGCCAGTGATGGCCGTGTGTTGGTTAGAAGGAGGCCAGGTGAGCGTCTGCAACCAAGCTGTCAGCGGCCGAGACACTGGACCTACACCTGGAGTTTTGGTCTGGGGAGCAATTTCCTATGACAGCAGGAGCACTCTCGTGGTTATCCCACGCACCCTGACGGCACAGTTGTACGTCGGTCTGGTGATTCAACCTGCTGTGCTGCCATTCATGAACAGCATTCCAGGGGGTGTTTTCCAACAGGATAACGCTCGCCCGCATACCGCTGTTGTAACCCAACATGCTCTACAGAGTGTCGACATGTTGCCGTGGCCTTCTAGATCACCAGATCTTTCTCCAATCGAGCCCGTATGGGACATCATTGGACGACAACTCCAGCGTCACCCCCAACCAGCACTAACCGTCCCTGTATTGACCCACCAAGTGCAACAGGCATGGAACTCCATCCCGCAAACTGACATCCAGCACCTGTTAGACACAATACATGAACGTTTGCGTGCTTGCATTCAATATTCTGGCGGTTACACCGGTTATTAATGTACCAGCATTTCACATTTAAAATGGCTCTTCTCGCGCTTACAATAAGCTGTGATCTTGAAATATTAATCGATTAAATATGTTACCTATACAAATGTATTGCCGCCATTTCATTCCTCTACAACTATTTTTTCGTGGTGTTGGGATTTTTTTCCCGTCAGTGTAGCTACAAATGAAACAGTAACAACATTCCAGTTAGTAATCTGAATGGCACAGGAATTTCAATCGCTAGCAGGAGTGAAACTTAGAAGATTACCTAGGTGCCTAAGTACCTGGAGCTTTCATTATGTTTTGAGCCTCAGATTCCCGTGCAATGCATTCTGGCAATATTATACCGTGACTTTTCGACGTGAGCACATCTTTTTGCCAGCTGAGTTAGCCCTTGGTGTAACAAGTTAGTAAAATCATGCAATGCATTGATTATGATACGCTTTCCAACATACCAGAAATCATAACTCAAGTTACGAGGAGTGGAATAAATCTCGCTTCTATGCCCTGACCTTTGACCCCATTTCGATGAAATTCTACAGAACCGGTTCACTATATACCTCCGGAACAACATCATAAAGTTTTGTAGCAATTGAAGCATTTTTACGTAAGTTATAACGTACAAGGGCAATGGAATGGATCCCACTCCTGTATTCTGACCTTTGACCTTATTTCGCCCATTTTCGACAGGGTTCGTCCCCATGTAGTGCCCTACTACATACTAAAAGTACATCGAAATCGAACCATTTTTACGCAAGTTATGACGCATAATAGCAATGGAATGGATACCGCTCCTATGTCCTGACCTTCGACCCCATTTTGCCCATTTTCAATAGGGTCCGTCCCCAGGTGGTACCTTACCCCATGCTAAACTTTCATCGAAATCGAAACATTTTTACGTAAGTTATGACGCATAAAAGCAATGAAATGGATCCCGCTTCTATGTCGTGACCTTTGACCCTATTTCGTCCATTTTCAACAGGGTTTGTCCCCAGGTGGTCCCCTACTCCATACTAACATTTCATCGAAATCGAACCATTTCTACGCGAGTTATCGTGCGGAACAACAGACGCACAAAGCTGGAGCATATACGCTTTTTCAACCTACGGTTGGAAAGCGTAAAAAAGACCTTATCATGTTCCAGCAAACCACGAATCCCTAATGGCTTCCTGAAGCTCTACATCGTTTCGAAAACATGTTCTGTGTTTTCATAATTACGAGTAGCGTAAGGGTGAAGAGCTTTAGGATGCTGCAGAATCGGCACAAATTCAGTCACTGCCCAGAGCTATACGTTTACAACTTTTCCCTCCATTACTGACCGACGCAACAAATCAACATGCTGAAGTCCAACAACTAACATACAGTGATTGAACCGTCGTTCTTCTACTGCCAGAGGATGATGATATACTGACACCCACTAGCGTCCATGCATTATGCATCTCACATAGGGTCAGAACTCACTAAACACCTTTAGTCTACGGTGTACTCCTAAAATTTGTCGATTTTAGAACAAACTAAGCTACTTATTGCCGAAAGTTTTGGACATGCAAAGCAGTTGTGAATTCAAAATATCTGATCAGAATCTCCTATGAAGAAAACGCATATACACTCATGGACAATGAAATTTTGCGCACCTAGAAGAAAACACGCTACAACCGCGAAACTTTGCAAATAGCTAGAGTGCGTGCAGGCATGCAAATGATCCGCGTTTGGTGCGAATGCGCATGGCCGCCCACCCTGTGGTGGCGCTGCAAGCACGAACCGGCAGCCTTATAAACCAGCGTGTAGTCGATGTCCCATGAAAGCGAAAAGCCCCGGCCGACTCACGCAAGAGTACAGAGTGACAAGAATGCCGGGTAGACACCAGAGACGTCTATTTACGCAACGTACGGACTTTGAGAGATGCCTGATCATCGGGCTGAACACCGCAGGGTGGTCGGCGCGCCGTATAGCCCACCACGTGGATCGTTCTGACCATACCGTTCGACTATGTTGAGCCCCGCACGGGGATAACTGGTTTTCCAGTTATTTGGGGAGCGGCGCCCCCACGGCCCGAGCTGACCTTGTGACTGGTCAACATCTGATGTCATGTCACAGCTTTTTTTTTTTGTTTTGGTGTTTGCAGGGACGGCTGTTCATCCAGCTGTTGGGGAGTCGCGGCCCCACGATCCCGAGCTGGTCTTGTGTCTCGCTTTTTCGTTTTTATTTATTTTCTCCACTGGCTAGTTGCCCGTGTTGTGTTCTCTACCTAATCTCTACCACGTTATGTACTAACACCCCGGTCTTGTGGTTTTGTTACCCTCCACCACTAACTGATTTATATTAACCGCTCAGTTCGTAGGTTGCTGAGATTCCGTTTAGGTTCCCTTCCAGGATTTGTCTTCTTTGGATTTCTTTTTTTCCTTTTAGCTGGTTTGGGTGCTAGACCTACCTGCATGTTTGCCGCGTGCGGAGACCCGTGAGGCGGAAATGGGATGTCTGGCGGCTGAGGTCGCAGGAGACCGGTTAAGTGCCTCCTGTGTGCCAACACTCCTCTTCGACCCCGGCTTCGCTGTAAACGGGAGGCTAGAGACTAACCCACCTCTAGTCAGAAGTCTTGTACCAAGTTGTGTGCAGGGCTTTAGCGGCTTTTTTGTCGTATAGCACGGCAGGGTGAGCCCGGGGCTGTGGGATCATGCCAAAGGCGTTGGCATGACGGTACCCGGAGGCCGAAGTGTCCGCCGAGTGCGTGTGATCACAGCCAACGGACTATATCTGCAACGTATAAGCTCCAGAACTGTGTCCAGCGTCATTTTCTTGGCTTGCAGACCTCCAGTTCTCCCTTGTAGGGCTCGGTGGTGGGTGGAGTAGTCTGCAGACGAATCCTTCTCCTTTTTTCCATGGGTAAACCCAAAAACAAACGCTCCAAATTCAAGTCACCTGAGCAAATGATCGTTGACAACGACTCTCCTTCGTCTTCTCAACCTACCAAGTCTCATACCCTTAAAAGATCTTTAGACCATGATCTGGACCAAGAATGTGGAACCTCTTCTTCGGCAGCTGTTCCAGTCGCTCCGAAGCGTCGTCTCCCCTCAATTGCTGTGACTACGCATGCTACTCACTTGCTTGTAGAATCCATCGATCCGAATGAGAGACTGTCCACCAGATCTCCCTTTTTCATTTCTAAAGCTTTGGACGCTGCGGTTGGCCCCTTGAAGTCTGTGAGGAAGCTTCGCTCTGGGGACCTGCTTGTCCAAACTTGCAGTGTTTCTCAGAGTAACACTTTTCTGAACCTCACTAGTCTTCAAGGCATTCCTGTGAAAGTGACACCTCACCCGTTTCTTAACACCTCTCGGGGTGTTATTTCGGAGTTTGATCTCTTGCCATGCAGTGAAGACGAATTCGTGACTGAACTTGCTGATCAAGGTGTTATTGCTGCACGTCGTATAATGTTCCGGCGTGATGGTTCCATGATTAAGTCAAAAAATGTCATCTTGACTTTTGACTCCCCGAAAGTTCCGACAGAAATCAAAGCACGCTACTTGGTCTGTGCAGTTCGCCCGTACATTCCCAGTCCTCTGCGCTGTTTCAGGTGCCAGAGGTACGGGCATTCACAACGATTCTGTAAGAGTTCCGCTCGTTGCGCTAATTGTGGCTCCGGTGAACATGACGGGGAAGGTTGCACTTCTGCGGCCTGCTGTGTTAACTGCGGTGAGGCCCATGCA
This sequence comes from Macrothele yani, assembly GCA_039090855.1. Classification (NCBI taxonomy): domain Eukaryota; kingdom Metazoa; phylum Arthropoda; class Arachnida; order Araneae; family Macrothelidae; genus Macrothele; species Macrothele yani. Next base: position 104,342,994 of record CM077023.1, read on the forward strand.
GCTTACTCCCGCAACTGTATGAAATGGAAGGACGAGATGGCGATCCAGCGCCTCAAGACCCTGGAAGGCCTCTCGTACCCTGCTGCCAAAGCCAAGTTGGGTATTCCCAACACCCGACAGCGTAGTTTTGCCGCAGTTGTTAAGTCTCTGCCACAACCCGTGCAGCCCTTTGTTCCGCGCCCTGTAGCTCTCGCAGCGCTTGCCAAGCGATCTACAGCTGACCAAGCGACACAGGTGTTTTTCCCCGAGCTCGCGATTTTTCGACTACCTGATTCTGGGCCTTCTCTTTTGCAGCCGACCCTCTCTTCCAGTTTAAAGCAGGAAGCCTGCACGTGCGGACGACCCGGCCCTCAATCCGCAAAGGTGTGCAGTGTCCATCCAACTGTCTCTGCCTCAGCGGGGTCCCCACCCTCGGCCAACATTATAGAGGAACATAGGGGGAGGAGAGTGACAGTTCGTCCCCAGCCTCAAACAACATTGCAGAGGAACATGGGGGAGAGGAGAGTGACGGTTCGTCCCCGCCCTCTGCCAGCATTGCAGGGGAGTGTGGGGGAGGAGAGTGACTCATCCTTTGTGTAGTTCTGTTTAAAAAAAAAAATTATAATTATAATAGTCAATTAATAAATTTTTATATAAACCTAATTAACTACCTTGTCTTCACAGCTTTCATCATACTCTTTTTCAACTTTTACCAAGCCTGTCTGCTCTTAATCATTTTCCACGTTTTTTAAAAATCTGTGGCTGATAGTTCTTGGTCTGGCGCTCTTTGGCCAAACCTGGCCCTTGCGCCAATAAAATCCAACAACCAACCAACCAACCGACTATGTTGAGAGCAGTGGACTCGTGACGGCACTACCACATGGCGGCGCGGCTCCGGACAGACCAGGAGGACCACCGGTAGAGCGGATCGACGGATCGTGCGCCAGGCAGGAACGGATCCCACGGGGACTCGGTCCACTATACAGGCAGATGTAGTGGCTCCCGTGTGCACACGAACCATTTCCCGACGCCTCGCGGAAGCGAATCTGCGATCCCAGCTCCCCTTACGTGTGCTGCCTTTAACACTGGAACATCGCCGGCTCCGTGTGCAGTGGTGCCAAGCTAGAGCGACGTGGAACGCCACAGATTGGGGACGTGTGGTGTTTAGCGATGAGTGCCGCTTCGTTTTGGGGACAAATGATAATCGTGTCCGGATGTGGAGGCCCACGGATCAACGGCACAATCCCAAATTCTCTATCGAGCGCCACACCTCCCCCACTGCAGGCATTATGGTCTGGGGAGCCATAGCCTACAATAGCCGATCATCTCTAGTAGTGGTACGTGGATCATTGACAGGCCAGCGGCATGTGGATGAGATCCTACGGCCCCATGTGCTCTCATTCCTGGCCGGGATTCCAGGTGCGTTATACTAGCAGGATAATGCCCGCCCGCGTACGGCTCAGATTGCCCAGGACTGCCTACGTCATGTACAGACACTTCCATGGCCTGTCCTCTGCCAGGACATGTCCTTTATCGAGCATGGGTAGAAGCAGTTGAAACGTCAGCTGCCGCCGTGTTGCACTATCCGGGATTTGGAGCACACGGTCAAACACGTGTGGGCCAGTCTGCCGCAGGACAACATCAGTCGTCTGTTTGCCGCCATGCCGGACCGTATTGCAGCATGTATAGCCGCACGAGGCGGTGCGATGCGCTATTGAAGATGATCGGACTGTGTGCCACAGATCCATCTGTAATTGTCTTGCAGCTCTGGTTTTGCCATCATGTGTATCATTCATCTGTGTCATTACGTCGATAAAATTTCAGTTCAATCCGATGCTTCCGTCTTGGTGCGCAAATTTCATTGTCCGTGAGTGTATATGAAAGAAAGGAAATCAAGAGGAACACTGAAGAGAAAACTTCTTCATTTCAATATACTGTGCAACTTATTTCATTCTGTTCTAACTTAAAATGTCCAGCATTAGCCCAAAACAGGCATATTAAACTCGCATGCATGCAAATAAATTTTGCGGAACGAGCTCAAGCCCGAAGGACCTCAGACACAGCGAATTGGTAGATTCAATTCAGAATCTTTTAGCAGGTGTATTCATGGTTCTAAGTTTAGGTTTGTAATACAGCAGGCCATATTTTGAAACCAGAATTTTCTTACGATAATTGAAAAATACCTAGTAAAATCAAGCGTATTGGTAACACATATTGGGTGTGTGCAAAAGTTCTACATGTTTTAGGAACAGATGCAAATTGTTATCGAATTAGTTACGTCACAGATGACGCTGCGATGCCGAATTTTTGGCCAATAAAGGGTGGAGCAGTAGAGCATATAGTGGTGCAAGGTTTGTCCGAGTAAGTCATTCGTAACGGAAATCACGGACGATGTAACATGGCATGCGATAAGGAGCACATTACACATTGTTTACTGTACGAGTTCGATAAAGGCAGTACTGCTGCCTCGGCTTGCCGCAGCATCAGTCAAGTGTATGGGGAGGATGCAGTTGATGATAGCACATGTCGCCGTTGGTTTCGGAAATTCCGAGACGGAGACAGAAGCTGTAAAGATCAACCACGTCCTGGAAGTCCATCCGTGGTTTCTGAAGAGGATGTAGACCAAGCCATAACAAATGACTCACATCCAACAGCTCAGGAATTAGCGGAAACGTTGTCGGTACACAGAACAACAGTCGAAAGACGGATGCATGAGCTTGGGTTCACGACCAAGTTCGATAACTGGGTTCCACACCAGCTTTCTGCAAAGCAACGAGAGGAGAGAATCCGTACCTGTGTTTCTTTGCTTTCTTGTCACAGAAGTGAACCGTTTTGGGGACGAATTGTAAGGGGTGATGAGAAATGGGTACTGTACCGTAATGTAAAGCATCGACGGACTGTGTGCGAAGCCTGCTCCATCGACCTCAAAATGAGGACTGCATCCCAAAAAGGTTTTGTTGAGTGTATGGTAAGATGTCCAGGGAATAATCCACTGGGAGGTGTTGGCACCTAACCGAACGATAAATGCTGACCTCTACTGCCAACAGTTGGACAGATTGCGAGAACAACTGATATCTAAGCGGCCAGCACTCGTCAATCGCAAAGGCGTGATCCTTCATCATCATAAGGCTGCTTTCATTAATCGGCAAAATTTACTGGAATTTGGTTGGGAAGTGTTACCTCACCCGCTTATTCTCCTCATCTGGCACCTACGGACTACCGCCTATTTCGATCGTTACAGAAGGCCTTCGCTCTCCAAACCTTCGATGATCTGAACGATGTGAAAACGGCATTACATGAGTTTGTTACTCTAAAATACAGGATTTGTTTTCGGCGTGGGATTTACCTACTCATAGACATAGGACAAGAGGTCATACAGAATGATGGCAGTTATGTCAAATCCTAGGTATGTTATTTGTTGTGCTCTCCTGCTTTCTTTGTAGACTACAGAAACTGGTAGAACTTATCCACACACCCAATAGTACCCGGAGCAGCAACGTGCTCAGCGTAGATTGTTAATTACATGCACATAAAGAAAATAAAAATCTTATTGAGGTTAAAATGTATTATTTGGATTGCTGGATGAGTTAGATAATCATGTATCCGTAAATCATACACTATCTACCAACAAGTAATTGGACACCTGTGATAACAAAGGAAAACGAAGTTTATTCACCTTCAATAGTTGGTGGAGCCTCCACGAGCGGTGATTACAGCTGCGACCCTCCGGGGCATACTCTCAACCAAGCGTTGTACGACGGCTAGCGGTATTTTCTTCTACTCGACTTAAAGAAGACAGGTCAGTTCCTACACCGATTTTGGACGGTGGGGGCACCCCTTAAGTCGACGCTCCAACTCGTCCCAGAGGTGCTCGATAGGGTTAAGGTCCGGGCTTTGCGCAGGCCAGTCCATTCGATTAACCCCATTGTCACCATACCAAGCCATGGTGGACCTCGCAACATGACAGGTGGCATTGTCATCCTGAAAGTAACATGGGTCCACCCCGTAAAACTGCCACAACGTAGGAAGTGCATGGTCATCCAAAATGGTACAGTAGGTCTCGGCGTTGAGTCTACCAGGAATTGTAACCAAGGGTCCCGTGCCATACCAGGAGAAACACCCCAATAGCAAAATTCCACAGCCACCGAACTTCACAGTTGGCACAATACATTCCAGCAGGAGGCGTTCTTCAGGCAGACGCAAATCCCAGACCCTGCCATCCGAACGGTAGAGGGTGAACCTTGATTCGTCGCTCCAGAGAACCTGTTTCCACTGTTCAACGGTCCACTGTCGACGTTCTTTGCACCACATTAGCCGAGCAGAGCTATTGGACTTGATGATCAAAGGCTTGTGAGCGGCAACACGTCCATGATAACCGAGCAGATGGGCTTCCTTACGGATGGTATTCATCGAACGAACACTCACGGAGGCCTGTTGAAACTCCTCGCGGATGTGGCCCATCGATTTGGTGCGGTTCTTCCGAATTTCTCTGGCTAGCACCCGTCGGTCTCTAACTCTCAGTTTTGTGGGTCTGCCGGGTCGGGGCACACTCCGACAGTCACCTCTCATCTTCCACTTGCCAATCACGTAGGCCACTGTCGATTTTGGGTACTTCAACTAGCTGGATATGTCACGTATGGGTCGGCCATTTCTGTGATACCCGACGAGATTACACCTTTCTCGAAATCAGAGAGCTCCGAACTGCGTGGCATCTTGCATGCGACTGGTTGCGTTGTTGTTTCCCACACGATATTTAACGGCGGCGGCGGCCGTGACGTGTATCAGGACCGCAGATATCGTCGATTGCAGGGGTGTCCAATTACTTGTTGGTAGATATTGTAATTTCGAGTGAACTTGAATAAGTATACGAGCAGGCATCAAATATTTTTTTTAAAGCGTCGTAGTCATTTTATACCTTTAAAATTGATCAGTCACTATTATTTTCAGTTAGGGCTGCTTACACGCATCTCAGATCATATACAGGAAACGAAGAGAGAAAAAAAAAAGAAGAAGAAAGGAGCAAATAGAAAAGAAACTGCATGCATCTTTTGAATTCGTTTAGAATGAAAAATCTGATGCTTAAGAGCATAAAAATGATGAAGAGCTTCACCGAAGATATTCCCCCACAATCTGAAATATCTCATTCTATTTTACTGACAAATTACAGTTGTGCTGTTAATATTCAATCTGAATACGATCATTTATGTGACTTCAGGAAATGCTTTTCGAACTCAAGAAAAAAAAACTCTGCCGAATGAAAATATAAAACCTGAATATCACGATGTTTTAATTCAGCAGAAACAACTTTGAAAGGGAACGTTTTTGATTTGGAGATATTTCCTGATGACGTAAAATAACTCCAGGAACGCAATATTAAAAGAAAAAGATCCTAATCAGCTTACCCCTGAGTCCTCGAAAATAAAATGCGAAGAAGGTTCGAAGGTATTAAACAGGTTTCTAAATCCTAGTGTATTTATAGGAGTAAATGAATAAAGAGTATAACGAAGTAAATTTCTCCGTCATTTCTGTCCACGCCAGGACTCGAACCCGGATCCCCTCATTCCGGAATAAGTTGCTCTACCAATTGAGCTACGCGGACGTTTTATTCTGATTCCTATCTGCCTTTATGTCGTGTGCGTCCTTCTGGCAGGTACGTCACATCTCCTGGTACGTTACATCATCTCCCCCTTATTATTATTATTATTATTATTATTATTATTTTTTTTTTCGAAGTGCTGGAGAAGGGATTCTCTTATTTTTCCTATCTCGCGGTGTGGAAATAACATCACACCATTGCGAGATTTTGAACGGTCGGGTCATCCGGATAGTTCGGGCGCCATTATAACGAATTACTTTCTTGCTAGTAGTGTAGTAAATTATGATGAATACGCTTAACTGCTAGTAATGTTGTAGTAGTAATTAAGATGAATAAAGTCTTATGCTGGTTGTTAATAGTAACACTTAATGAAAGAGACCTAGCAGCCAGACAGAGGTCTGACAAAACTATGAACTGAGAAAAACGTACTTACTAAAACAACCTTTTATTAGGGAAACTCCTGGTATTATCCAACACACCCTTCACAGGTCACACAACTACTCGATATCTGAACTTTCCTTGAATCGCAGCACAATAATGACGAAGAACCTAATAACATAAACGAAGCTCTCTTTACATCAAACGAAGATCTCTTACACATAAAACAAAGCTCTCTCACGTAACACAAAAGCTCTCTTAGGTATCGTTGAACGCGCCTATTTATACTGCCTACCACCACGTCATGACTTACACTCATTGCCAGATCTCATTCAGCGGGTGAAATAACATCTCGTTCAGTAAGAAGATAATTTACATAGGAAAATAAAATAACGAGAGATAGTAAAATCAAAAGGAAACTGAATCTAGAGTATACGTTACAAGAGGAAGAAAAGATATACACTGGCGGAAAGTGAAAAAAGAACACCAAGAAGGAGACGTCTGATACCAACGAAATTTATACAGCATAATAACGGAATACAGAGGATAACGTGATCAAAACATTACGGCAAAATATAGCTGTATTTGCTGGTAAACTGAAAAATAACATTTCCATGTAACATGGTTAGTACGAGGTTGAACCGCCATGAACTGCGTCACACTGTGCAATTCTGGCATGGAGTCTGTCGTACAGATGTTGGAAGTAAGTTTGGAGTATTGAGTTCCAAGCATCCTCAATCTGGACGCGTAAATCGGGGATGGTCGTTGCTGGCCGTGGAGACCGGATAAGTCGTTGTCCCATAAAATCCCACACTTGCTCAATGGCGGACAAATCCGGTGAACGTGCAGGCCATGGAAGTTGTCTCACACCTTGAAGTGCATGTGGCGTTGCACGTGCCGTATGTGGGCGTGCGTTATCTTGCTGGAAAACACCACGATGGACCGACCTTACAAATGGCACAACAACGGGCTGAATGATGTTGTTGATGTAGGAGGTGCTGTTTAACGTACCCGGTACAAACACTAGTTGTGTACGGGAGTGATAGCTGATCGCTCCCCGCACCAGGAGACCAGGTGTGGGCCCTGTGTGTTGCTGGCGGATGCAAGAAGGGTGGAGACGCTCCCCTGTGCGTCTGCGAACACGCATACGGCCATTGGAGGCTCCCAAGCAGAATCTGCTTTCATCCCTGACCACGACAGATCGAAATTGCGTTCTCCAGTGCAGATGTTGGCGACACCACTGCAGCCGTTCCTGACGGTGGGCTGGAGTCAGAGGTACGCATGCCAGAGGCACACGTGCACGTAGTCCTGCATCCAGTAGACGGTTGCGGATTGTTCGCACAGTCACCTCAGGTGCAACGGCAGCTCGGATTTGCGTCGCAGTGGATGTTCTGCTTGACAACGCCGCTCTTTTTATGCGTCGATCGGTCCGCTCATCAGTCCGTCTGTAACTCCCGGTTCCACGTCTTCTCGTGTGGGAATGTTCTTCGGACCATCTACGCCACCATCGTACCACCACCTATACTTCCCGTCCAATTCGCTCCGCAATACGACGATACGACCACCCGGCCTCGCGGAGTCCGACTAGACGACCTTGCTCAAAGTTCGATAACTGCTGAAATTGTACACGTCTTCCATGTCCAGGCATTGCAGCTTCTTCAGGGTCTTCGCACGTGTCCGCACGCCGACGACTGATTACATGTACACCTTAAATACCACCGACGATAATTTACATGTTATGCAGTGCTGTGGCGTAAGCGCTCACCGGTTGGTCCCGAAATTAACATCACACCTACGTCAACTCCACCCCATTAACATATGTAAATTTCATGATCGTCCGCCAATTCCTTCTTGGCGTTCTTTTTTCACTTTCCGCCAGTGTAGAATGGGGAATAGTTGATGAATACTCAAACTGAAAAGGCAAGCATTTTGCCATATTTGCAGATCATTTTTCTGGATAATATAAAAGACGAAATCAATTCAGTGGATAATTTTTGGAAAAAACGTATCCTAAAAGTATCACGATATGAGACGTCGAACCTATGCCGTCATTATGATCGGTACGTACTGAAAGCAAAAGCCTCAGTCATAGGGAACACCTTTGGCATACGGCTGGTCAGTAAATGTTGACCCTTCAGCGCGAGAAACAGTTAGTATCTTGGTACTACGGAAGTAGTTTAAGTTCAGTCCTGCTAAGAAACAAAGTTCACAGCACTTATAATGCGAAAGCATAATACAGGGGATGGACAAAAATATGAAAACACCTGGTAAAAAGTATGCGTAAAACGACCAACGTTTTTCCCACGTGAAAATATAGATGGCGCGGGAGGTCTTGATAGTGAATGTGTGCTACGAAACATGGCAAACCAGCAGGTAGCCACAGTTGCTGTCCAGACATTGATCTGTGCGTTGCAAGTGAATTACACTGGCGTGCAAAAATTAAGGACGAGACAGTTTTTCGAATGTAACGTCGTGCAGAGTGCTCCACATCGACTCATATCATACCATAAGATCCCAACCGTCCAAACAAGGAATCCAAAGGATACAAAGGCACTTTATTGAAAAAGGTAGCTTCGAGCACAACTGGACAGAAGACAGAAACGGCCATGTGACAGGCGGCTGCCAAGAAAAATCCAGTCTTTAGTATCACCCTTGACTGCGTTGCAGGATTTACAACGTCTGCCCATGCTGAGGACGAGGTTGGCAAGGAGCTGTTGAGGCATCGCGGCCCATTCCTCTTGTAGCGCCAAACGCAGCTGCGGAATCGTTGCTGACGGCTGGTGACGTGCTGCCAAGCGTCTCCCGAGAAGGTCTCACACGTGTTCGATTAGATTTAGGCCCGGGGACCTTGCGGGCCAATTCATGCGTTAAATATCTTCACTCTCCAACAGCTCTGTGACAGCCACTGTACGATGAGGTGTAGCGTTGTCGTCCATGAAGAGGAACTCAGGACCCACAGCACCTCTAAACAGGCGCACGTGAGGCAGGAGAACCTCGGTACAAAAGCGGACACCAGTGACTGAACCTCCTTGGAAGATGTGGAGGTCAGTACGACTACCAAGCATGATACCGCCCCAAACGAGAACTCCGCCATCTCCAAACCGGCCCCTTTCGATGATGTTGGAGATGTGATTGCGTGTTCCCTGCTCTCTCCAGATGTGTATACGTCCAGAATCGCTTGTAAGACTAAATTGGCTCTCATCCGTAAACAGAACTCGACCCCATTGCTGATGTGTCTAGTTCTTGTGTTCCTGGCACCACAGAAACCACCGTCTCCGATGAGCAGGCGTTAATGGCACACACCGTACTGGTCGTCGTGCAAATAGACCCCCTTTGTGCAGCCTCCTGGTCACGGTAAAACGCGACAAAGGACGTCCAGTTGTCTGTTGCATGTGCCTTGCGATTTCTCCCGCTGTCTGTCATCTGTCTCTTCTCGCCTGTCGAACAATATACCGGTCGTCCGCCATCGTGGTTGCTCGTGGACGACCACTGTTAAATTCTCGGACAGCTGTTTCTGTCGTTTGAAATGCTCTCCAAGCTCGTGAAACGATGCTGTGAGCGATCCCGAACTCCTCGGCCACACTAGTCACACTTCGACCTTCTTCCAACTTCCCAATGACGCGACCTCGGGTAAAGTCATCCAGATGATGGATTGGAGGTTTAACGACCACCGTGAGCAACTCAATGGGCTATAAGCAGTCGCCTGTCCCTAATTTAGGGTCACTGGTTCCAGGGAAGGGAGAGAGCCAGTGCCGTAAGACAAACACAACATCCATGCCTCACCGGGATTCGAACCCGGACCCCGTTCGGACGAATGATCAGAGGCCATCGCTTAGAGCACTGCGCCACCGGGGCGGCCTCATCCAGATGTCGTCTACTGGATTGCCTATTGGCCATATCACACTGTGGCAGCAACTCGACGTCGTTGAAACAAACCGATGTACACCGTGCAATAGCTTTCACCGAATTGCTGAGCGTACACCGCCCGTGTGCTTTATACCCTTCCGAGACTCCCCCACCCCGTACGTCATGCCCCACCCCGTACGTCATGCTGCATATATGAGCATGCCCTACCGTACCGGACCCTAGTCTATCTCCTGAGTGGTCTTTCGGTTCGTTCTGCCTGGTCGTTCCGCTGTTATGCTAATTTCTCCTCTTCGTCCTTAATTTTTGCACACCAGTGTATGTCAGAGCTTACAGAGTTTCAAAGAGGGCAAATTGTTGAGGCCGGAATGGTGGGTGCTTCCGTGACCAAAGTAGCAAGTTTATTTGGTGTATCGCGAGGTACTGTATAAAACGCTATGACAGCATGTTGTGCTTCCGGAAAAACATCTTCTGTTAAACACCAGCGTGTACGAAAGTGTGCGTTGAATGACAGAGAAGGACATTGCGGAGCATAGGGACCACAAATAAAAAGACAACAGCTGCAAAAGTTACTGCCGAGCTGAATAACGTAATTTCAAATCCTGTCTGTACAACAACAGTGCAAAGAGAACTCCATAGGGCCGCACCGGTGACGCAGTGGTCTAAGCGATGACTTCTGATCATTCGTCCGAAAGGGGTCCGGGTTCGAATCCCGATTAGGCATTTATGTTGTGTTTGTCTTACGACACTGGCTCTCTCCCTTCCCTGGAACCGGTGACCCTAAATTAGGGACGGGCGACTGCTTATAGCCCACTGAGTTGCTCACGGTGGTCGTTAAACCTCCAATAAAACAAAAAAAAAAAAAACTCCATAGGCAGGGAATTTATGATCGAGCTGCAATTGCTAAACCACTGGTTAATAACGTGAATGCATCACGTAGGAGAGAGTGGTGCAACACTTATAAAACGTAGACTGCTGGGCAATGGAAGACTGTCATCTGGTCCGACGAATCGATCTTTACACCGTTTCCAACCTGTGGGCGAGTTTATGTGTGGCGAACACCCGCCCAAATTTAGAATCCGGCTTGCCTTTTGTCGACAGTAAAGTATGGCGCCGGACCTATCATGGTTTGGGCAACCATATCATGGCATTCTACTGGTCCCATTATTACCTTGCGAGGTCATGTCACTGTCAAGGACTATTTAAGCATTTTGAGCGACCAAGTCCATCCCATGGTACAAACAGTGTTTCCTGCAGGCGATGCTATTTATCAAGATGATAAGACACCAATACAGCTCATATCGTTCAATCATGGTTTGCTGAGCATACTGATGAGGTTTCCCATCTTCTTTTTTCGATTGGAGGTTTAACGACCACCGTGAGCAACTCAAATGGGCTATAAGCAGTCGATCGTCCCTAATTTAGGGTCACTGGTTCCAGGGAAGGGAGAGAGCCAGGGCCGTAAGACAAACACAACATCCATGCCTCACCGGGATTCGAACCCGGACCCCTTTCGGACGAATGATCAGAAGTCATCACTCAGACCACTGCGCCACCGGGGGCGGCTTCCCATCTTCCCTGGCCTTATCAATCTCCAGACCTCAATATAATCGAGTCCCTATGGGCCGTTTTGGAGAACAAGGTTCGAGCTCACTATCCGCCTCCAGCATCTTTACAGGAACTTGAACGCGTGTTGCAGGAAGAATGGTACAACAACCCATTATCCACTATCCAATACTTATATTTGTCCATTCCCAGGAGAATCCAGGCAGTCTTGAATGCAAAAGGCGGTCCAACACCATATTAGGTATGGAATTCCTTCTTTACCAGGTGTTTCCATATTTTTGTCCATCCCTGTATATTTAATTTTTTTTTATATGGAGGTTTAGCACCAACCGTGAGCAACTCAATGGGATATAACAAGTCTCTCGTTTCTAATTTAGGGCTACTGGTTCCAGGGAAGGGAGAGAACCAGTGCCGTAAAACAAACACAACATCCATGCCTCACCGTGATTCGAATCCGGACCCAGCACGCCTGGATGATCATAAGCCAGCGCTTAGATCACTGCGTCACCAGGACGGATACTTAATGATGAAGAACGCAGGAAATTGCTGAATTATACAACTGTAGTAACAGGGATGCGATGAAAAACGCATATATACCTGAAAGTAAGTACGTTTGCTGCTTCTTTCGTTTTTAGTGAATACTGGGCTGCCCCGGTGGTGCAGTCGTCTAAGCGATGGCTTGTGATCATTCGTCCGAGATGGATCCGGGTTCGAACCCCGTGAGGCATGCATATTGTGTTTGTCTTACGGCACAAGCTCTCTTCCTTCCCTGGAACCAGTGGCTCTAAATTAGGGACGGGCGACTGCTTATAGCCCATTGAGTTGCTCACGCGGTGGCCGTTAAACCCGCAATAAAAAATAAATAAATACTGGCAGAAAATATGACTTTTATATAACTTTATGTCTTCATCACACACACTTCTTTGCCCCCCCTCCCAGTGGCGCAGTTTGTCTAAGTGATGACTTCCGATCATTCGTCCGAAAGAGGTCCGGATTCGAATCCCGGTGAGGTATGTATGTTGTGTTTGTCTTATGGCACTGGCTGTCTCCCTTCCCTGGAACCAGTGACCCTAAATTAGAGACGGGCGACTGCTTATAGCCCATTGAGTTGCTCACGGTGGTCGTTAAACCTCTAATAAAAAAAAAGGGGAGGGGTTCGGGTTCGAATCCCGGTGAGGCATGGATGTTGTGTTTGTCTTACGGCACTGGCTTTCTCCCTTCCCTGGAACCAGTGGCCTTAAATTAGGGACGTGCGACTGCTTATAGCCCATTGAGTTGCTCACGGTGGTTTTTAAACCTCTAATAAAAACAAACAAACAAAAACCACACACTTCTTTTCACCCCCGGCTTCCTCCTACATACTGCATAATTATGCTCACGTCTTCTCGAGAACTCACAGCTCCACCTTAGGTGAGAGGAAGTGGGCGAACAACCCTTATTTTTCTCCTGGGATGACGCCATTACATTTCCTTTTCACCTGCCGGAGATTTCGTTCCTCTGTAGGAAGTGGGCTGACTATGGTCTTCCTTTACCTTAATTACTTTTGCGCATTACTTGAGTATGATTTCTACTATTCATCATATCTATGAAGACTGCTACATAAATAGAGTAGAAGCCTAAGAAGTCAGAACTTTAGTTAAAGTCTTTATAACTGCAGTCAGGCACGGATGAACTAGTTAATAAATTTGAGTTGTCTCATTCAGCTGTGAGTACAGTTTTAAAATACAAAGTAAAATGTTTTAAGGTAGTGACGAGTGCAAGACAGACCAATGCCGCTAATACTAATTTAAAAGTACAAAGAGCTTATTCCTGATATAGAAAAACATTTGATTTTGTGGATAAGTGATCAGATGCAGCCTCTCGATCAAGAGACTACGAATTTGGTAAATGCTTAAAGCAAATGTGAGGGGTTGTGACGTATATTCTAATTTAACTTTCATTTTTAGTTCCTTTTGCTATGTAAATTTGAGTTTGTTCCCTTTTGCACTTTCCAAACTTAACGTGATATCTTCTCTCTCACATGAATGAGGTTGGTAACACTTTTGAGGTCAGAGAGAGAGAGTGACGTATGAATGTGATAAGAACGTTAGATAAAAAGGACGGTACAGCAGTTGCTTAGGGTATGTGTATGTGTGTGGAGATGTTCGATTGCTGTTAAGATAGATGTGAAGTTTACAATTTGTAGTGCTGTACTGTGGAGTTCATCAAATATTGCTGGACCAATAAAAGGCTATCGTAAGTTTGACTTCTGTATATGTTTTGTCTGGCCGTAAAATTTTAATCCAATCTATCCCGTGCAACCATTGCATCGTATTCTCATTTAGTTCAACATTTCCTTAGTCATGGTTTTAGACATAGCGTATCACCAATATCGCGCACGAAAAAGGGTTACGTTATAGGGTGTCTAACACACAGACTGCCACGTCTGTTTGTCCTGCCGGCGTAGCCGCCTTTTCGCGATGGCTTTCATCAGCATCTCTGTTTATGATATGCAAATACTTAATTTCGCCACGTGAAGAGTAGCATAAAATCACGCATTCACTTAAAAAGGCATGGATAAATACACATATAGTTTTGTGTTAAGCGTGATAGCACACCATACCGTAAATACACTTTTGTTTGCTTCTTTGGGGTTTGATGACCACCATGAGCAACTCGATAGGGCCGCCCAGGTGGCGCAGTGGTCTAAGGGATGGCTTCTGATCTTTCGTCCGAATAGGGTCCGGGTTCGAATCTGGGTGAGGCATAGATGTTGTGTTTGTCTTACGGCACTGGCTCTCTCCCTTTCCTGGAACCAGTGGCCCTAAATTAGGGACAGGCGACTGCTTATAGCCCATTGAGTTGCTACGGTGGTCGTTAAACCTCCAATAACGGGTTAGTAAAATCATGCAATGCATTGATTATGATACGCTTTCCAACATACCAGGAATCATTACTAAACTTATTACTAAAGTTATAAGGATAATGGCTGTGGAATAAATCTCGCTCCTCTGTCCTGACATTTGAACCCATTTCGATGACATTTAACAGAATTGGTTCAGTATACCTCCGGAACAACATACTAAAGTTTTGTCGCAATAGAGTCATTTTTAGTCAAGTTATGAGAATAATGATTGTGGAATAAATCTCACTCCTGTGTTCTGACCTTTGACCCCATTTCGATGATATTCAACAGAACCGGTTTAATATACCTCCGGAGTAACATATTAAAGTTTTGTCGCAATAGAAGCATTTTTAGTCAAGTTATGAGGATAATAGCTGTGGAATAAATCTCGTTCCTGTGCCCTGAAATTTGACCCCATTTCGATGATATTCAACAGAATTGGTTCAGTATACCTCCGGAACAACATACTAAAGTTTTGTTGAAATCATTTTTAATCAAGTTTTGAGGATAATGGCTGTGGAATAAATCTCGCTGCTGTACCCTCACCTTTGACCCCATTTCGATCACTTTCAACAGAACCGGTTCAGTATATCTCCGGAACAACATGATAAAGTTTTGTCGCAATCGAAGCATTTTTACGTAAGTTATGAAGCATAACAGCGATGGAATGGATCCCGCTCCTATGTCCTGACCTTTGACCCCATTTTGCCCATTTTCAGTAGGTTTCCTCCCCAGGTTGTTCCCTACTACATACTAAAATTCCATTGAATTGGAACCATTTTTACGCGAGCTATCGTGCGGACGGACGGACGGACGGACAGACAGACATACAGACAAAGATACGGACAAAGCTGGAGCATATACGCTTCTCCAACATACGGTTGGAAATCGTAAAAACGGAAACAAAAAACAAACTCGATACGCTATAAGCAGTTTCCCGTTTAGGGCAACTGGTTCTAGGGAAGGAAAAGAGCCAGTGTTGTAAGACAAACACAATATCCATGCCTCGGCAGAATTCGAATACATCCATGACTCAGCCCATTCGGACGAACGGTCACAAGTCAGGCTTAGACTACTGCGCCACGGGGAGACAAACGGAGAGATCCAGTAGACAGACTAATCAAGGACGTGAGACTACTTTTAGCCCATTGAGTTATTCACGGTGGTCGTTAAACCCCAAACAAACAGACAAACAAAAAAGGGATGGGCATTTGCACAAGCCTCCGCTTGATCCGTCTGTCTAGTGAGTGACTATTGCCACCTGCTCGGAGTAAAACATTTTGCTTAGGAAAGAAAAAGATTAATGAAAACAAGTTAGTAAAATCATGCAATGCATTTATTACGAAACGCTTTCCAACGTACCAGAAATCATTACTCAAGTTATTACTCAAGTTATGAGGATAATGGCTGTGGGATAAATCTCGCTCCTGTGCCCTGACCTTTGACCCCATTTCGATGATATTCAACAGAAGCGGTTCAGTATACCTCCGGAACAACATGATAAAGTTTTGTCGCAATCGAAGCATTTTTAGTCAAGTTATGAGGATAATGGCTGTGGAATAAATCTCGCTCCTGTGCCATGACCTTTGACCCCATTTCGATGATATTCAACAGAAGCGGTTCAGTATACCTCCGGAACAACATGATAAAGTTTTGTCGCAATCGAGCCATTTTTACGCAAGTTATGAAGCATAAGAGCAACGGAATGGATCTCGCTCCTACGTCCTGATCTTTGACCCCATTTCGTCCATTTTAAATAGGGTTCGTCCCCAGGTGGTCCCCTACCACATACTAAAATTTCATCGAAATCGAACCATTTTTACGCGAGTTATCGTGCGGACAGACAGACACACGTAGAAAGCCGGAGCTTATACGGTTCTTCAACCTACGGTTGGAAAGCGTAAATGAAACAAACAAGCAAAACACAGCTGCTGAAATAATTAGTGGCCGTCCCGGTGGCGCAGTGGTCTAAGCGATGGCCTTTGATCATTCGTCCGAAAGGGGTCCGGGTTCGAATCCCGTTGAGGCATGGATGTTGTGTTTGTCTTACGGCACTGGCTCTCTCCCTTCCCTGGAACCAGTGACCCTAAATTAGGGACGGGCGACTGCTTATAGCCCATTGAGTTGCTCACGGTGGTCGTTAAACCTCCAATCAAAAAAAAAAAAAAAAGAAATAATTAGTGTTTAGTGCGAGAATCTTAACAGTCAAACTGAAGGACAAAGTAAAGTCCCTGTATGGACATTTTTGGTCGCATCTTTTTAGCACCGAATTTTTTTTTCGATTGAAATTTTAACGACCACTGTGAGCAACGTAGTGGGCTATAAGCAGTCGCCCGTCCCTAATTTAGGGTCACTGGTTCCAGGGAAGGGAGGGAGACAGAGTCGTAAGACAAACACAACATCCATGCCTCACTGGGATTCGAATCCGGACCCTTGTCGGAGGAATGGTCATAAGACAGCGCGTAGACCACTGCACCATCGGGGTGGCACACCGAAATAAGCCATAGGACACAGCTTACCATTTCCGTTTGTGTTATCATTGCTGAAAGTATGCGCATTGCAACTGACTATTTAGCACCGATATAGGCCTAAGTCAGGTGGTACAGCTTACCACTTCCATTTGTCTTGCCGTTGTTGAAAATATGCATATTCAAACTGAATAGTTTGTAGAAATCGTCCCACAACTGCTGATCTTTAGCAATTTGGGAACATCCGTAACGTCAGATTAAATGTTAACATGCACCGTGAGTTTGTCCTCAGACAGAGCCACACAGTAGGTGGGTAGGAAAGCTAGACTGTCGGCAGCATTAAAGTAGATGAAGCATGCCAGCCTCCGATATTAGTTTTTGAAATCTGCGATGCGTTTTACTCAAAAAGCTTTGGGTTCGCATATGTTAAAGCTGTGTATGTTTTACGTTTTACACATTATCATGAAGGGTTCTGCTCATTTGATGAGGGTAAAGGTCATTAACCACATGCAAGATGCAACGCAGTTACTTTTCCACGCCTTTTACGTAATGGTCCAAAAGAAAGTGTTTCGGGTTTGAGACAGAAAGAAGGGATCTGGGTTATGAGACAGAAAGAAGGGGTCGAGGGTATGAGACGTAAAGAAAGGGTCTGTTATATGAAACAGAAAGAAGGAATCTGAGGGATCAGACCACTGCCTTCTGGGAAAAGCTGCTAACTACCATGGTATGCACATGACACTTCTACACTATCTACCAACAAGTAATTGGATACCTGTGATAGCAAAGGAAAACGAAGTTTATTCACCTTCAATAGTTGGTGGAGCCTCCACGAGCGGCGATTACAGCTGCGACCCTCCGGGGCATACTCTCAACCAGGCGTTGTACGACGGCTAGCTTTATTTTCTTCCACTCGGCTTGGAGAAGACAGGTCAGTTCCTTCACCGATTTCGGACGGTGGGGGCACCCCTTAAGTCGACGCTCCAACTCGTCCCAGAGGTGCTCGATGGGGTTAAAGTCCGGGCTCTGCGCAGCCCAGTCCATTCGATTAACCCCATTGTCACCATACCAAGCCATGGTGGACCTCACAACATGACAGGTGGCATTGTCATCCTGAAAGTAACATGGATCCACCCCGTAAAACTGCCACAACGTAGGAAGCGCATGGTCATCCAAAATGATGCAATAGGTTTCGGCGTTGAGTCTACCAGGAATTGCAACCAAGGGTCCCGTGCCATACCAGGAGAAACACCCCCATAGCACAATTACACCGCCGCCGAACTTCACAGTTGGCACAATACATTCCGGCAGGAGGCGTTCTCCAGGTAGGCGTCAAACCCAGACCCTGCCATCCGAACGGTAGAGGGTCAACCTTGATTCGTCGCTCCAGAGAACCTGTTTTCACTGTTCAACAGTCCACTGTCGACGTTCTTTGCACCACGTTAGCCGAGCAGCGCTATTGGACTTGGTGATCAAAGGCTTGTGGGCGGCAGCACGTCCATGATAACCGAGCAGATGGGCTTCCTTACAGATGGTATTCATCAAAAGAACACTCCCGGATGCCCATTGAAACTCCTCGCGGATGTGGCCCATCGATTTGGTGCGGTTCTTCCGAATTTCTCTGGCCAATACCCGTCGGTCTCTAACTCCCAGTTTTGTGGGTCTGCCGGGTCAGGGCACATTCCGACAGTCACCTCTCATCTTCCAATTGCCAATCACGTAGGCCACTATCGATTTTGGGTACTTCAACTCGCTGGATATGTCACGTATGGATCGGCCATTTCTGTGATACCCGACGATTACACCTTTCTCGAAATCAGAGAGCTCCGAACTGCGTGGCATCTTGCATGCGACTGGTTGCGTTGTTGTTTCCCACACGATATTTAACGGCGGTGGCCGTGACGTGTATCAGGACCGCAGATATCGTCGATTGCAGGGGTGTCCAATTACTTGTTTGTAGATAGTGTATCTGCTGCCTAAGTCGAAGGAATGTTTTAAAATGCTTTCTATGAATTCATTAGCGCCACAGGAAATTTTATGGCCGCCCAGGTGGCACAGTAGCCTACTGGCTTATGACCATTCGTCCGTGAGGGATCCGGGTTCGAATCGCGATGAGGCACGGATGTTGTGTCTGCCTTACGTCACTGGCTCTCTCCCTTCCCTGGAACAAGTGGCCATTAATTAGGGATGGGCGATTGCTTATAGCTCTTAGAGTTGCTCATGGTCGTCGTTAAACCTTCAAACAAAAATATGGATGAAAAGTAAAATCTTGAACTTCAAAGCAATGATTATTCATTGCCCTGAATTTCACGAATGTATGACTCCATGATATTGCTTTCGTGGTAGAAATAACCCACCACCTACATTGTCTGAAAACAAAGTCGCAGAGGTATAGTAAGCAGATGGATGACCTATTTATGATAGTATTCACGTTTTGGAGATAAGATTTAAGCTTTGGAAAAAGCATCTCCCACATAATAATAAAGCTTCTCACTTTCCAACCTTAAATTCTCTTCACCAATCAGCTGAAAGTCGATATTATACCACAAGAAAGTATAGCAGCAAAATTTCCCAGTTAAAGAAATGAATTCGAGGCAGTTTTCTCTGACGTAATACACTGCCTGACAGAGAAAATTCCACACCGTGAAGGGATGCTCGGAAACAGACCAAACTGCCAACACAGTTAGCCAAGTAGGTTCTGAACAAATTATTTAATTGTCGCATACAGACTAGGCTCCAGTGGGCGAATATACAGGATGATCAATAAGGAGCGTGGCCCCAATTTCGGGCGATACAGCGTTGAATCCGACGTGACATCGAGGCAATGAGAGTCCGAATGGAGTCCTGGGGTATGGTGGACCATGTGGTGTTGATCCGAGTCCACAGTTCGTCTTCACTTTGCGGGGGGAGAGGGTTCTCAGCCTACGTCCAATCGTGTCTCACAAATGCTCGATGGGAGAGAGGTCAGGGAATCGTGCTGGCCAGGGAAGCATCCGCACACTGTGTGGAGCATTCAAGCTGATCCGAGAGGTATACGACCGGGCGTTATCCTGTTGAAAAACAGCGTTTGGGATGCCCTGCAGATACGGTAGTGCCACGGGCCGCAGCATCTCGTCAACATAGCGTCGTGCCGTCAATGTGCTCGTAATGCGTACCAGCGGTGAGCGGCTGTTGGCGCTGATAGCACTCCACACCATCATTCTACGTTGCCGGGCCGTGTGGCGCTACACAATGGCGGCCCGTTGGTCACGTTGCCTCCAGACTCTCACACGGCGATCATCCTTGGTGAGAAAGAACCGCGATTCGTCGCTGAACACCACACTGCTCCATTCGGCACCCCACGCAGCTCTGGAGCATTACCACGCCAAGCGGTGACGACGATGGCTCGCTGTTAAGGGTAGCCTTTGCAACGGACGGCTGAACAGCAAACCAGACGCAGCCAATCGGCGCGACAATGTCCGCGTCGACATCGGAGCATTCAAGCCTCGCCGTATACTCTACAAGATGTCACTCGTTGCAGCCCGTGGATCCGCTACGTCATGAGGTCGGATGCGACGATCAGTGCGCTCGGACGTCCGTCTCCGTGCTCCGTTCCCTTTACAGTGTTGCACAGATCCTTCCTGGGATCACTGTCTCCAAATGCGATCGACGGTTGTGGCATCGCATTGCGTTTCTTCCTCAATACGACGCAAGGACCATCCGGCGGTACGAAGGCCTACAATGACACCTCTCATGAACTCATCCGTTAGACGAAAATCGCGTACTACGTCGTCTTAACGACACTGGCACCCTTGTTCGTTCTCCAGACACGGTTACAGCAGAACCACTCACTTCTCGCGGCCGTGACGAAATTTCGACTGATGGCCTGACGGACTGGTTGTCCGTTTATATCCAGCGCGCCGTTCGTGCGAACTTGTACGTGTGCATCCACACTGCAATTTGCATGGCGCTACGTTGGTGTGGCATTTTCTCTGTCAGGAAGTGTATTTTAAAAACGCTGAAAAGGATTTAACATTTTTTTGGCAACACATTTTTGTTGCCAGTGTGTCAGAGGTCACATAAAAGCTATAAACATAATACAGTAATTATTAATCGTGTTGCACTGTGATTTTGTTATCAAAGAGTGTATATTTGCTTGTGTTGATGTTGGAACAACTTACCAACATGTGGAGAAAGACTTAATCAGATTGAAATCTTTTCTTTTAGAAATTCAGCCCGTGCTTGGGACTACGCATGCCTGTGAATAATAAATAAGCCAATATTTTGTTTCAACTTTCCTACTCGCACCTCAGATTAATCACTAGAAGTAGATACAACCCAGTTACCTTTTCGACTTATTTTACGTAGTGGTCCAAATGAAGGGATCTGAGATATGAGACAGAACCAAGAGAAGTACGTAAGGAACTGTAACAACACACAGTGATAATTGCACCAGTGTAATGTTTAATTGCAATAATCATGCTCATTGTTTTCTAAGGCAATAATCATTACTCATTCTGTTTTGGTCATAAAGCAAGAAGTAGTTAATGAATGAACTAACTATTTTATAATGCTGATTATAACATCAAATAAGATAATAAATAAACTCTACCGATAGTCGTCACACTGTATAAAGTGGGCGTAGTAACTATTGTGTACTTTTGGAAGTTTAATTTTTTTTTGCATGCTAAAATTGGTTGCGCGCACACACACACACACTTTGAAAGTGGAATGATAGTTAGCGCCAGGTGTGAGGGTTCGATCATCTCCAAACGCCCGATCTCCTGGGCTTTTCGCGCACAAGTGGATCAGAGGATCAAACAAGAAGCCCATTTTGTGTCGCACTCCATTCTCGACACGGTCCGACAGGTGGTATTTTAGGCGATGACCCACGGCAACCAATGTTGAATTCTGCAGTGTCTGCCCTGTTGTGGCCCGTCTGTTTGCTTGCAAGACCCTCGTTCGTCTCCTTAAAAACCCCTGATCCGCTAGCTGTTTTTATCAACAGGATGGAGAATTGGTAGAAGTTTCTTGCGTGTCACACCATTCAAGGTAAACTCTTGCTATGGTCGTGCGTGAGAAGTGCAGTAGGATTGCCGCTTGAAAGATGATCTGACCGACGCGATTGAAGCTAACTATCATACCACGTTCAAAGTCGCTGAGATCACTCGTTTCGCCCATTCGACTCTCAATTGAACTCTGTCTTATGCGCTCAGAGCTGGTCTGCTTGATTCATACTGCGCGCCGCGGGCATGTGCCGTTTTACATGGTGGAGTGAACCATTTATCTGACGAGGGCAGGTGTACCTAAAAGCTTGGCCACCTCAGTGTGTGTGTGTGTGTGTGTGTGTGTGTGTGTGTGTGTGTGTGCATCATTAATTTAGGATATCATGCCACTAACGGATGTATAACTAAGTGAATGGCAATCCCAGCAGCAATTCGGAATATTTTTTTTACTGAAGGCTTAATGGGGAAAACGATGTGATCTAATTGACTTCGAGGGTAGGATGATCAGTACATTTTCGGGAAAGTAGAACACATATACTACTTGACATAGAAGTTGCCCCACCCAGAACGAGGTGTGCTACAAACATGAAAATCTCAGGGTGGGTGTACCCACTCGAGATATGCAAATAATGTTAAACCGGAGCCGATGGTGTCACATGTTCGTGAGATAAAGGTGCCAGCAGTAACAGGGATAGTAATGTGTGGTCTCAGGTGGAAGTGTCGCGGTCGATTTGTTGTTTGAGCTGTAAAACTGTTCAGAGAAGGCCGAAAATGCCGGGTACACATTGTCGGCAGGTATACCGCCATTTGGAAGCGTTTCACAGAGAAATGCAGTGGTGCAGTCCGACAGACGTCGGCACTCCTGGACCGGCGAATTGTTCGACACGCTCGTTCGTCACAAGAAAGCACTGCAGCCGATATTCGACGTGCTGAGTCATTGGCCATGGACGTCGCCATAATGACCTGCCGAACTGTTAACCGAAGGTTACATGTGGAAAATTTGCGCAGCAGGCAACCGTTACGTCGATTATCATTGACGGCCAGACATCGTAGTGCTGGCCTGGCTTGGTGCAGACGTCATGCGTACTGAGCTCACGAATGGACCACTATGGTCTTCAGTGATGCATCCCGTTTCTGTCTGGGTGCTGACGATGGACGAATCCGGGTCTGGCGATACCCTGGTGAACGGACGGATCCCGGTTTCGCTTGCAACCGTTCCACCGCCCGTCAGGCAAGCATCATGGTATAAGGTGGTATTGCGCATGACAACAGGTCACCTCTTGGCCGCATCACGGGCTCACTGACAGCTGCTTGATACGCGAGAGAGGTTCTGCAGCCCATTTTAATACCGTTCCTGAATCGCCTACAACACCACATTTTCCAGCAAGATAACGCTCGTGTACACACCGTTCGGGTCTCTAGACGATGCTTGCAACATGTTCAGACACTGCCATACCCAGCAAGGTCGCCCGATTTATCCCCAATGGAAAATCTGTGGGATCACAACAGAAATCGTCTGCAAGCGAA
Organism: Macrothele yani; assembly: GCA_039090855.1. Classification (NCBI taxonomy): domain Eukaryota; kingdom Metazoa; phylum Arthropoda; class Arachnida; order Araneae; family Macrothelidae; genus Macrothele; species Macrothele yani. The sequence goes on from CM077023.1 coordinate 104,366,238, forward strand.
TCGGTCTGATCAAGATCTCGATGAATTATGGGAGCAAGTCAACCGTGCTTGGGGTTCTATTCCTCAAGATGATATCCGCCGACCTTATAACTCATTGCCACGCTGTATTGCTGATTGCAGCGGTGCAACCACTTACTGAGGCGTACCCATTGTGCTGTATTATCTCATCTGCTAAACACTGCATGTGGCTGAAAATAAAGCAATGTAAACTCTTATGTATTCCTATTTGCAAGTTCAATATCACTTCTCTATCTTCATTTCTTCTGGGTGAAGCAATTTCTATGTCGAGCAGTGCATCAGCAAAACTGCTGTATTTGTGAAATGTGGAAGAGAAAGAGTACTTAGCGGGTGACTGACGCAACAAAACTCGATAATAAGCGCAAGATATGTGGTCAGAAATGGCTAGTCGAAGCCGGAAACGAGCACAGGATAACCAGATTTGTACCGGCCGACAGATCAGAAGTGGGTAAATCGCAACTATGTGAATTAGGGACAGTACAAAAAGACATTACAACAAACTGTGAACCGGAAGTTAACCTTTAGTGTTCTTTTGCAATAGCACAAGACCTGTCCTTAAGACATTACAGTCTGAAATAAATAAGACAAAACATCTGCAGTGGGTTTGGGAGCATAGGTAACGGACCCTAAATAACTGAAAATGGGTCACGTTGTCTGTTAAATCGCGTTTCCAACTGCATCGTACTGATGTAAGGGTGAGAATTTGGAGATAACAGCATGGATCTGTATTGAAGGTGACGACTTTCCAGACAGGCTGAGGTAGTGCACTGGTGTGGACCATGTTTTCGTGGGGCACCTTAAGCCCCTTGACTGATGTGGACCCGCGCCTGAATACTCAATAGTATTTAAACACTATTGCTGATCAAGCTCATCCATATATGGTTGCTCTGTGCACGCGTAGTGACAGAAAAACAATGCACCATGCCATAATGTCCACATATCTCCTTGGGGCGGTTTCAGGAACATAGTGGAGACTTTTCCTTGCTTCATTGGCCACCCAAGTTCCAGATCTTGATCAGATGGAGCATCAGTAGGATGAAGTCAAACGGGATATAAGATGCTTGAACTCACCGCCATACAATATGCGTTAATTGAAAGATGTTGTTCCATATTCTTGGGCCAGCATTTCATCGAAAAGTTACCAAAGCTTAGTCGACTCAATGCCGAGATGAACTATTACGGTTCTGAAGTCCAAAAATGGTCTAACACCCAAAACATCACTAGATAGATGGTTGTAATAAATCGAGCAATTAGTGTACACACACACACACACACACACACAGAAATTATCCCAGACCTTCTCCGTGGCCCAAAATGAAATCTTGAACATGTTATTAACTATCATGTCACTTTTGAGTACAGTCAGTTGATGAATCTCCCTGTCCAGTCCAGGAGATGCCATTTAGCGATCCGGTTCAGTTTGGATCTCGCTATGTTCCAGGAGGTGCTTACAGTATGAACACATTTAAGAAATAGCTAGGTTGACAAAAATTTCCTAACACACACAAAGAAATGAATTTTGTTTTGAAACACGTTTGTGATGTGCAGAATAAACATTTATCAAAATGATGTTTTGTAACCCGACAATATTGTATGAATTAGTGAGCGGAATCCTCAGAAACCACAAGATTTGGAGATTAAAGCTTACCAGTCACTGTAGAAAGGCGTGACAATACTATGATTTTCAAATGTTTCTGAACCTTGCCTGGAACCTGTATTTCTGATTTGCAAATTGGCATTCTAGCCGTAAATGGTCATAGAGAACGTTTATCCAATGGAAAAAGATGAAGCACAGAATATGAATACATAACTTTAAAGAAGACCACGTAAATCTTACCAGAAACCATCCCACTGATTGAGATTATGCGTTACTACTGTTCTATGTAGAAGGAAGGAATTCATTTAATTAACCTGTACAAAATTTCATAATTCTCGGGTATGTGGTACAACAATTCTTTTTAGTAGGCGAAAACAATGGTACATTTTCACAAGTGATAGGGTTCTAGACACATATCAAAAGATTTCACTCCTGCATTATTGGTGGGATTTTTGATAAGAAACAAAGACGCATTTAGGTTGTGGGTTGGTCTAACACCCATGTACTGATGAATTTTATCATTGAGCGAAATACCATACATGACTGGAAATGAATTTTGCTTTGAAACACACGTAAACAATTTTCTGACTTGTAAGCAATTTTTCTGTAATAAATTTAGAGATAATTCCGAGTTGCAAAATAACAATGGCTTCCAGTTAATGCCATTTGTCTTAAAAACAACGTAAAAGGAGAATCCTTGGGTTTAAAGCAGTTCGATAATGACAGGAAACGTTTCCACTTGCCATTTATTAAATTCTATTCGAAACATGTATCTCTTGGGAAATATACATTAGTAAGCAGCACCGAACTGTTTCACCATTTTCAAAAGCCCTTGAACCGATTGATGCCGGACAAACCTCAGCGATATATATTAAGCATAATTTACGAAGCTTGAAATCATTGAATAGAACTCCTTTACAAGGTGTTGACCTATTAATACAACACTTAACGTGGACCAGGAACATCAAACAAAGATCTTCGCTCTTTCCACGTTTATAAGTGAGTCACGGAAAAATTCTCATTGGTCTGCACTGGGAGTCGAACTCAGGGTCTTCCAGTTACGCGCCGGATATGCTTCCGCTACACCACAGCGGCCTCGAATTCCTCCAGACTCACACACGCTAACTGCCAAGCTAATTTGGCAGGTTGCTTCTTGGAGCCCAGCACAATGCTGGGGATTCACCAAAGATGGTAAGCAGCGACTGAAGAAATAATTAGAAGGTTCGACTCCCGGTGGCGGCCCATGAGAATTTTTCCATGACTCACTTATAAACGTGGAAAGAGCGAAGATCTTTGTTTGATGTTCCTGGTCCACGTTAAGTGTTGTATTAATTGTTCATTCGCCTTCTAATTATTTCTTCAGTTGCTGCTTACCATCTTTGGTGAATCCCCAGCATTGTGCGAGGCTCCAAGAAGCAACCTGCCAAATTGGCTTGGCAGTTAGCGTGTGTGAGTCTGGACGCGGAAGCATATCCGGCGCGTAACTGGAAGACCCTGGGTTCGACTCCTGGTGGCGGCCAATGAGAATTTTTCCGTGACTCACTTATAAACGTGGAAAGAGCGAAGATCTTTGTTTGATGATGAGGTGTTGACCTATCTAATATTTGTAATGTGGGCACCATTATATTCTTGTAGCCAGCAAACAAGGAAGTTGTTATGGTAAACTAACTTATCTGACGGAAGTTGTTATGGTAAACTAACTTATCTGACCGAAGTTATTACTCGAAATGCATATGTACGCCTTGTTGCATAAATATAGGCCAAATCATGTTCTATTGAATAAGTAAAATGTTCTACTTATGTGTTGTTGCAGACTCCTCCCGAAACTATTGGGTTGTCGGAAAAGTCATGACGTATTTTGCCGCCCGATGGCGGTTGGACGGTTTTGGAAGTACTAGAGGCATGCGCAGCTCTGTTATCGCTATAGCATTCGACAGGTGCCAGTTCCAGCTCCAGACTAAAAGGAATAATGAGCGATTTGGTTGATTTGCGGATATTTGACATCAAGTTGGAGATGGAAGACCAAACTGTGCATTTTCGCCATATTTTACTGTTTTACTTCCGTAAAGGGAAGAACGCGCGTCAAGCTTGTAAAAAGTTGCGTAAAGTATACAGTAATAATGATCTACAAGAACGTCAGTGCCAGCGGTGGTTTGCAAAATTCCGTGCTGGTGATTTGGACCTCAACGATGCTCCTCGGTCCGGGAGGCCAACCTTGGTTGATGAAGACCAAATCAAGGCATTGATCGAGTCAAACCCACGTTATACGACACGAGAGATTGCAGACACATTACATATCCATCATTCAAGCGTTCAAGACCATCTGAAGAAGCTGGGATACGTAAGCAAGCTTGATGTGTGGGTTCCTCATGAACTCAAAGAAGCTGAATTGACTGCGCGTATAAACATCCGTGATATGCTCATTAAACGTGAGGAAAACGATCCTTTTTTGAAGCTACTGATAACTGGTGACAAAAAGTGGATTGTGTACAACAATGTGCTTCGCAAACCGTCTTGGTCCGGGCATGCTGCTTCGCCTCAAACGACATCCAGAGCAGACTTTCATCAGCGGAAGGTTCTGGTCTCAATGTGGTAGCATTTAAAAGGTGTCGCGTTTTTCGAGCTCCTACCACGGAACCAACCAATCAATTCGAATGTGTTCTGTCGGCAATTGGACAGTTTGAACGAATCCATCATCCAGAAACGTACAGAGCTCGTTCATCGTAAAGGTGTTGTGTTCCATCACGACAACGCGAGACCACACAAAAATTTGATCACCCGCCAAAAATTATTGGAGCTTGGGTGGGATGTGTTGCCACACCCAGCACACTCGCCTGACCTTGCGCCGTCAGACTTCCATTTGTTTCGCTCTCTTCAACAGTCCTTGCGTGGTATAACGTTCAATTCAGATGAGGCTGTAAATCAGCACCTTGTACAGTTTTTCGCCACGAAAGACAGGTCCTTATATAAACGAGGCATTCTGCAGCTCACTGAAAGATGGCAAAAGGTTATCGAACAAAATGGGCATTATATCATTGATTGATCTTTGTTATTTCTATCAATAAATAACCTTTGCAAAATATGGCTAGTGGCGCAGTGGTCTAAGCGATGGCCTCTGATCATTCGTCCGAACGGGGTCTGGGTTCGAATCCCGGTGAGGCATGGATGTTGTGTTTGTCTTACGGTACTGGCTCTCTCCCTTCCCTGGAACCAGTAACCCTAAATTAGGGACGGGCGACTGCTTATAGCCCATTGAGTTGCTCACGGTGGTCGTTAAACCTCCAATAAAAAAAAATTTGGCTAAAATACGTCATGACTTTTCCGACAACCCAATATTATTTGAGAAAAAAAAAAATGCCTAGATGTTAACAAAATTCAAATATTTTAAGCAACGATAATAACAACAGAAACATTGTTACCGACACTTCATACCTTTGAACTGTTACAGTATGCTGTTTACAGAGCCTTGTAAAATATCCGACGCTTTCGGGTATAATTACTTTTTTACCTTTCACGTTAACTGTTCCCATTTAGTCCGTATATCACCCAATTCTTCATTCCATCACATCTTAGAGCACTTAGCACATGCGAATTATTTTAGAATTTTCTTTCTCGATCGACCAGCTTGCGTGGTACTACATAATTAACCGTAGAATGACTTCCTGAAGCACGGTCCTGTAGTTTCACCCGCGATTCTCCTTCGCCATATAAATGAATGTTTAAGAGGGAAATGGGGAGATCATTCGGCTTACTTCCACCACACGACCGTTCTTCAGTTTTTTTTCAATAATTACGAAACCGTTGCGCAAATGAAAGAATGAAAGTACCGCAGATTTCGGGGCATGATGTCGTAAACCTATAACAAGTTAAGAGTTCAGTGAAATCGAAATTTCATCTTCGAATGTTCAGCAAAAGCGGAAGTTACAAAGCTGAAAACGCGCTTAAGGCTCCCTTTGTATGACATTACGCAAATACAAATTTGAAATGAACGTTTTATCCACCAGTTAACACATACAATAGGTCGAACGTTTCGAAAGAACACGGTCACCTTCTCTAAAGCGTATTAGAAGCCGACAGATCGATTTATCATATGGTTAGGGCAGAGCAATAGAGTAGGAAATTTTGTGTGCTGCAAAGAGCTCCCATTATGGACATCAGGATTTAATAATCACGAGTTAATATTTTAAAACTACCTAATTACGGACCTCGAACATTTTCATTTATTCGATTAAACGCATATCGATTAACAAAACAAGATTTTTTTTTTTGAGGTTTAACGACCACCGTGAGCAACTCAACGGGCTATAAGCAGTCGCCCGTCCCTAATTTGGGGTCACTGGTTCCAGGGAAGGGAGAGAGCCAGTGCCGTAAGACAAACACAACATCCATGCCTGACCGGGATTCGAACCCGGACCCCTTACGGACGAATGATCAGAGGCCAGCGCCTCAGACCACTGCGCCACCGGGGCGGCCAAAAAAAACAAGATGAGCTTTCAGGTATGACATTTTGGAGGAAAATCTTTCAAACAACCATAATGAAGCAATTGTTGCAGAAAATCACCGGGAAAAAGTTGAAAATTTTGCTGAAATTTTAGAAATACATGGATTTAACATTATTTCTGACTAACGCGAAAATTTAGATAACTGAAACAAGTTCCGCATTCCAAGACTCACGGACAAAAATCTCTGCTGAGAGGAAAGAAATACTTTAGTCTTGATCCCAATGAGTTCGATTAATGTACAGTACACTGATCTTAACGACTGCTAAAAACAATGATGTCTAACCGCTACACAGAGGGAATTCATCAGTGCTCAATTTTTAAAGCACCGATTTGCTTATCCGACTCATGGACACCAAAAAATTGCAACATTCATTTTGCATGAACTTTGCGACGTCATATTTGCAATATTTTTGGAAGATGTATATCTATAGATAAGGAAAAATTGAAACGGCAAGAAAAAAGTTTTGCCTCACCTAACAGGAAAATTTGGAATAAGAAAAACTGGAAAGTGCGTGAAAAATCCTAGTCGTGCTTACAGGATGTGAAATTCACAAATTTTTCGGTGACGAATTTCGAATCCTTGCTTCGGGGCTAGTTTAGTCGGGGTTAACCAAGAAGGTTGGGATAATACTTCCGGAGATGCCCTGAGTCTCTTAACCGTGAAGCTGCAAGGTGTGGGAATTTTACGTTGTTTACTATGTAACTTCAAGTGTGTGTATTTTGGAATTACGTGTTTTGGGTTGCAGAAAACGTGTTAATATCAAACCGGAATGAATTATACTTCTTACACGAGTGAAGTTTTAAATGTTATCATTATGTGTTGGTTAGAATTCGCACTAACGTTTGTGGATTTCAATTTAAAATAAAAATGGGAATGAGCCTCAAAATAACTAAGAATTTTATAAATTCAGCATTTTCTCACACATCGGCAGCAAGTTACGATGCGAAATTGGGAACATTTGGGACGAAAGAAGGCGATTCGGCCAACACAAAATGCATTGCAATAGCCTTGAAAACCATGAGCTTTCCCACAATTTGACGGCCGTAGCTCGCGGTTAGTAGGCTTCACGCAAAGTCCATTAACAAGGGCATCTCCAGATATCATATTCTAACCTCCTTGGAGTTAACCGACTGTACCAACACGTTTAAGGTCCTTGAAGAACCAACACATTAGCAGAAGAGTTACGTGGATGAGCCGCCGCAAATCGGATTTGCTGTTTCAATACACATCACAGGTGCAAGATTGGATTAATGTCTGGGGTCTTTGGAGGACAGGGCGATACATGGAAGTCTTACTCATGTTCCACGAACTGTTCTCGAAGAATCCAAGCAGTGTGGAATGGCGCATTATCCTTCTGAAAGAAGGCACTGCTAGAGGAATACCGTTGCCATGATATGATGTACCTGGTCTACCATGATGTTTAGGTAGGTGGCAGACGTCATAGTTTCTTGCACGGGAATGAGCAAAACATTGCCCAAAGCATTACACTTTCTCCACCGACTTGTTTTCGTCCCACGGTGCATCCTGGTGCCAATACTTTTCCAGGTAAACATCTGGAGCACAAGATCTTTTTTAACTGACAATGATTTTCAGTTATCTTTAAGAAAAGGTGAAATGTACTGTTTTATAGTATTACTAGCTAAATACCCGTTCTTCGAACGTGATGATATTAAAAATATTTCTACAATACAGGATTTCATATCATACCATAATATAATTCGTACCATAAATTTATATACTAATAGGTAATACACTTGATCGGTTTGTTCTATAACTTTATTATATCATATCGGTAATAAAATGGATTCAAATACATAATGTTTATAGCATGAATTTCTGCATCCTTATAAGATGCGACGTGTGGTCATTTGTAACTAAGCATTTTTATAGCGATGAACGAATGGAAAAATAAAAATAATATATTGACTTATGTTAGTGCTTCTTTGTACACTACGTTGGTTGTTCTGGAATCATCCACCAGTATTAGCAAACTGCTAGGAGAACTAACTCTTGAGCACGCTGCGTAAAACTGGCCATGAGGGAAACCGTTTTCTCTTAAGTCGATACCAGCTATTTTTAGGGACTGCCCTTGTGATTTATTGATCGGCATAGCAAAGCAGACCTTCAAAGGAAACTGTAATCTCTTGAATTCGAATGGGTAAACAGATTGAATAAGATGTAAACGCGGATTAAACACAGATCCCCCTTGTGCGCAACCAGTAAATATAGTGGCCTCAATGGCATTGCGATGTAGAGCACTGATTTGAAGTCTTGTGCCATTGCAAAGTTTGGGAGGATTTAAATTCCGCAACAACATGACTGGAGCTCTGATCTTTAATAGAAGCTTGTGGGGTGGTATTCCTGATGGCTTCAGAGTATTCAAGAATTCAACAGGATACTTAATTACTTCGTAGCTGTTAAGTACTGTATCAAGTGATTTGTATGTCATTTCCTCTGCTGAAAACCTGTTTAACAGGATATCATTTAATTCTGAAACCTTGTCATTTTTTGGTGTTAGGAGAGCTCTTTCACGAAGCCAAGTCACTGGTTTGTCTTTTAACTGCTTGATATGAGGATAAACCAGTGATATTAAATTGCGTACATTTGTAACGGTTTTGCACAGATTTTGTGGAATATCAATATTGCATTTCGTTTCTTTAATACGGCCATCCCCAATCTTCAAGAGCAACTCCGCAAAATCACCGCATTTGTTATTGCTATTAAAATGAACGCGCATGTTTTTTGTCAACGAAAGTTTATCGATGTGAGGATATAATAATGAAGATTTTAAACAGGCATTGACTTCATCTGCACGGGTTCCCCTTGGAACAACTGGTAGAAGTTGACGGAAGTCTCTCGCAAGCAGCACTGTGACACCTCCCATAAGATTGTTACTTCCATTGAGCTCTTTTAAACATCTATAAAGTGCTTCGATTCCTCCTGTGTGGGACATAGTGCATTCATCCCAAACGATAAGTTTAAAATATTTTAGAACTTCAGAGTATTCACTTTGCTTCGAAATGTTGCATGTAGGAGTTTCCACATAATTCATGTTTAGTGGAAGTTTAAAGGCTGAATGAGCAGTTTTATCCTCTTCAAGGAGAGTTAAAGCAATCCCTGAAGAAGCAACAGCTATTGCAATCTTTCCTGCACCTCTTACTTTTGCCAGTAATAGATTTAACAAATATGTTTTTCCTGTACCTCCAGGTGCACCCAAAAAGAATAATTTGCCATTACTGTTATCGATGCTTTCAAGTACTTTTACCCAAAACCCTTTCTTGATCTAGTGTAAGAAGCAGCTCATTTGCATTTACGTTCTCTAGTGAAGATTGAACATGATAGCTGATTTCTCTGAGGTAGTATTTGTTTTCTTTGCCTCTCTCTAAACGTGTTGGCTGAGGCAAGTAATAATGTGTTAAGGTTTCCCCCATGTTAATGACCTCATGTTCCAACAGTACTAAACATCTGTTATGTATTTCTGTCTTGTTGAGGATACCTATATCTCCTAACTCCTTATTGACTTGCCTCGAAACACCTTCAGGGAAACTATCCTTGTACTTTTCTCAAAGATACAATGGTTCTGTTATCTGACAAAAAACTAACATGATCGAAAACAATTGTCTGAATTTATAAGGTGATGTAGATAAGTTAGCTTCCTCCAAAGTTTTGTCCCAGTGGTTATCGTCTTCCAATAGACCAAGTGCTTTGCAGGCTGCTTGAAATGTCGTATAGACATTATTATCAACTGTTCTGAGATATAAAAATGATATTGGCCCCCGAACTTCCTGTAGTAGTAGGCGAAGATAGTAGCACTCTGAATTACTGGGATGTACTGTGTATTATACTCTTCCGAGAACTTGATCTTTCTTAACATCATGATGACCTTCGACATTCATTCCTTTTTTTCTTCGTATAAATGTTTTCCTATCCCAGACGAAGTATGATGGAATCTCATAATATAAAACTGTTTTGGCGAATTCATCGGGTTTGCACAACTCGAAGAAACCTGTTAATGTAGTCTTAGGGGAATCATTTATTTTCTCAAGTACATTCTGAGATGTAAAATACACGCGTTAACAATTTTCTAAATGGACAGAGAGGTGCATAACAGGAGGAAATCTCTCTCGAATCGGAAATGACATAATTCTCCAAACAGCTTCTGAACTGCTTTAATGTCTTCCAGTTTGATAAATTGATACTTCCTCAAGCTTATTTTTTAATGCAAATGTTGTCTGATCACTGCCCTTATTGATGTTTTTGCAGATGTACTTAAGTGATCTCACCGAACTGCAATATTCCACGTTGATGTGAGCGTGAAAAATTTCAGAAAGAACAGGATTGAAGGGCACCACCCAACGGTTGTTTAGTATCATACCGTTTATTTCCATAGTAAAACCACCATCGTTTGGAGATCTTCGTCGATACTGAATGTAGCCGTCATTACCAGTTTGAGTGTTGTTGATCAGAGGTCGAGGATACCTTTTGGTACAAACGCCTGCTGACATGCAAGGTGAGCTTTTGTTCACACTACTACAGGGTCCGTGTATCCTTTTATTCTTTACTATGTCGTAAAGAATTGGATTTACTTTTGGATCTGGAATTTGAGCTCTTATCACGGAATCAATGTTATCTGATAAAATTTTGTTTTGTAACCAAAGCAAAATATGTATATGAGGTAGTCCGTCCACTTTTCTGCCATTTTACAGAGTACATGTAACATCGGCGTCTCTCTTCCGGGAGAGACAAGGCGAGCGGCATCGCCTCCCTTGATGCAGTGTTAAATGGTCCACTGGGTCTCTGGAGGATAAAGGGTGTGGGTTGTTGGTAGATAAGAGTCCCACACCCTGATAGATCTTCACTATAGCGTTAAAAATACGTGCCACATGCCAATCGTGTTAGCATATTCGTAAACAGCATTGTTGTTTTATTTTATTTTATTTTATTTTATTTTATTTTATTTATTTTATTTTATTTTATTTTATTATTTTATTTTATTTTATTTTATTTTATTATATTATTTTATTTTATTTTATTTTATTTTATTTTATTTTATTTTTTTATCTTTTCTCCTTTTACTCACACCGGTAGATACATAACCTTTTCTATGTTGTACTTGGTATGAGTCAAAAAAAATATATTTTTTTTGCTTAGGTCTCTTCTTAATAGAATCTTATATTCCCGAATATAGATCCTTTCGTTAATAGGTTCATAATTATTTTAACTTTCAGGTGGAAAACGCGCGCTATGATGTCATGGCGTTCATGTGGTTTTTGGCCAGGAAGCAAAGCTTCAGATATTTCCGTCCATTTTGCGTTACATATAAACGTTATAAACAAATCTGGACGTCCGTAATAACGCACATAAGTCATAACGTCCTGAGTACGTTGATGCATGTAACGTGAGCCTCCGGTGAACGATGATGGCAAAATTACAATTTAGCCCAAATCTGAAACTTTAGCATCATTTTTATGAACTGCGTCTCGAAGGTGAATATAATTATCCTTTCTTAATTTGATTTGACTATGGCTTATATAGTTTAGCCCTTCTGTCTCGATTTTAGCATACATGTCAACCAAGTATTGGCTGAAAAGACTGCAGTTATAAAGCAAATGATTTAGTTCACCTTATCTGTGCATAATGTAGCAGCTGTAGAAATCGGCTGCAGGCACAGTTTTTTGCACATGCTTTTTTGCGACGGGTTCAATTTTGGATGATGAGATGGAGTATCCATCTTCACCGCGGCAGAATACAAGAGGATACTGTAAAGCGTCATGCGATCTGTGTGTTTCACTTATTCGCATTAGTTTGTCATCTCGACTGTGCACAACAATATCCCTCTTTTCAAACGCCTGACCTATTATGTATTACAAGAGCTACTTCGTTCTGTGTTGGCTTATTAAATGTACCCTTATGACCGTCAGTTGGTTTCCTATCTACGTGAATTACTATTTGGAAATGTTCGGTATTTTGCGGAGCGTTTTCGATGGCTTCCTTGAAATCCTTGACGTAATTATTGTGATCATGAAGCATCTTCTGTAGTTCGGAGACTAAAACTGGTTTAACATTACTGAATTTTTTACATCTGATTTCTGTTTCCCTGTTGTCTTCACCAACGAAATACATCTGGAGAAATTTAGGTTCTTGCTCTAGTGGAGGTAATAAACTTCCTATCAAGTGATAAACCTGGGCTTGCACTTTAAACGTGTGCATGAGATTTCCTTCAGTTATTTGTTTAGCTCCGAAAGACGTTGTAACGTAACAGGAGATGTGACGTACCTGCCAGAAGGACGCACACGACATAAAGGCAGATAGCAATTAGAATCAATGTCCGCGTAGCTTAATTGGTAGAGCAACTTATTCCGGAATGAGTGGACCCGGGTTCGAACCCCGGCGCGGATAAAAATGACGGAGAAATTCACTTCGTTATAACGTCATTTGAAAACAACTATTATACTTTCGGATTAAGCTTAGAAAATAGCGAGATTCTGGATGATCACCGTTTAAAAGGCTACGTATAGGTTCGGGAAGCGGTTGGAATGATGGAAGAATGACCTTTCCGCTACCCCAACACATGCCAGTAGGCTCTTTCTTCCACTTGAGAGCCTTACACCATTTACAAACCACATCCAATGAACCTAATTCAACAAATTTCATACTCAATATCCGGATTATACATAAAACCAGAGTTCATTTTCTGTGACCAAGGCTTTTTCTTTCTTTGCAATCGTTATTCAGGAGAAGGATCGTAGTGAGCAACAGCGGTTCGATTCACTTCAGGTTTTTTTGGGGGGTATATTTCTCAGCAGAGGCCCGATGCACTTCTGGATTGCTTTTCCTGTTCTTTTTCAGCAGCAGCCCGGTTCACTTCTGGATTTGTTTTGTGTACTTTTCAGCAGCGGCCCGGTGTACATTAGGATTTTTTTAGCATATATTGCGGAGGCTTTCCTCAGTTTTTTTTCTAGCGTTATCTGAAAAGCGAGCACGTAATTTAGAACCTCTTCTGTTTCCAGAATTTTTTTTTTTTTTTTTTTGATTAGAGGTTTAACGACCACCGTGAGCAACTCAAATGGGCTATAAGCAGTCGCCCGTCCCTAATTTAGGGTCACCGGTTCCAGGGAAGGGAGAGAGCCAGTGCCGTAAGAAAAACACAACATCCATGCCTGACCGGGATTCGAACCCGGACCCCTTACGGACGAATGATCAAAGGCCAACGCCTTAGACCTCTGCGCCACCGGGGCGGCGTTTCCAGAATTACTATTTGACTGCTCAAATGGGCTTGACTGAATGTACAAAATGGGGGGTTTGCGAGTAGGCGATTACTCAATAGATAGAATATTTGAAGGATAGCCTTTTCTGGATACATTCAAGACAGTTATTTGTGCCACCTCAAATTGCTGGGAATCCAAATTTTCTGGACAAAGCAGAAGTGTTGCTAGAGCTTCCACTGTAAAGCATTTAAACAATCGCGCCACGCCCCTTCTTTCCATCCTCCCTTGTCATTAACTGGATGATGATTGAAGAGGTTGAAGCCATCATCAACGTTCCAGAAGGATACAGTTTGACTATCTCCAGTACAGAGAAATCCTATATTACCTTCTTCTTGCTGTAGCAATCCATTTAATCTACTAGCCAACTGTTTCACGGTATTTTTGAAAGAGATTTCGTTTGAAGGAAACAGTCCAGAAAACTGATACACAATTTCTATACGTAACACTGCACAGTTCAAATTAACAGTAGGAATAATACGCTGCTGGCCACCCAAAATGCAACACCAAGAAAGAAGCATCCGATTGGCCTGAAATTCTTAGCATGCGTTGCCCGTGAGAGGGCATGCAAACGATTAGCATTGCAAGGCATATGCAAATCATGTGCGCCCGGCACGCCACCGAGAAGCACTATAAGAAGGGTGCACAGAAGGCGGGGTGTATGTAGTGGAAGTGTGTTGTGCTACTGAACCTGTGCGTGGGAAGCTTCCTGATGCCTCGTCGCATAATACGGCAATCATTCCAGCGCGTTTCGGAGTTCGACAGAGGACGAATAGTGGCTTATCGCGACAGCGATTTATCGTACCGAGACATCGGCGCCCGTGTGGGACGAAATCCAGCCACAGTGAGGCGAGTATGGATTCGGTGTGTGCAGGAGGGACGGACGGAACGACGTGAGCGATTGCCGCAGCCGCAGCACACCACCGAACGAGAGGACCGGCATGTTATACGGCGGGCATTGACGGCTCGCACCGTAACATCACGAACGTTAGCGCAGGAATTAGGGTGTGTTGTGCAACAACCTGTGTCAGCACGAACCGTTCGACGTCGTCTGCAGGAGTGGGGACTTGTCGCACGGCGCCCATTACTCCGATTCTTATGGACGTTACACCACCGGCGAGCGCGGTGGTAGTGGGCCGTTGAACGCCGCCCCTGGATTACGGAAAGACACGACATTGTCTTTTCTGACGAATCCCGCTTCTGCCTGCAACACCACGATGGTCGGATTCGCGTGTGGCGGCACCACGGCGAGAGACTGTATGACGCCTGCATTATGCATCGCCATACTGGTCCGTCGCCTGGCGTTATGGTTTGGAGCGAAATTGTATATGATACCCGCACCCCTCTGGTACGCATCGCCGGTACACTCAACAGACACCGCACAAGCTCCGACGTTTTGGACCCTGTAGGCCTCCCTTACCTGCAGGACCTGCCAGCAGCCACGTTTCAACAGGACAATGCGCGCCCGCACGTGGCACGCATCGTGCAACAATTCTTCACGGCCCACAAGGTGTCACTGCCTCCGTGGCCCGCCTGTTATCCCGATATGTCGCCAATCGAACACGTCTGGTCGCTGATCGGCAACCGGGTGGCCCGGCAAGCACCACACGCGGCTACGCCTGATGAACTGTGGCAACGTGTGGAAGCATCCTGGACAGACATACCCCAAGCCCACATCCAAAGCCTCTTTCGTTCGATGCCGCGGCGTGTAGCGGCCGTTAGTGCCAGCCATGGGGGCCACACGAACTACTGATGTCTGCATGTTCCGCAAGTTGCACGGGCCTGTAAGCTCAATCGTTTCATCTTTGTATCTGTTGTTATGTGTCCAGTAAATCTGGCTTTGCTATCTCGTGTCCTTCTTGGTGTTGCATTTTGGGTGGCCAGCAGTGTATCTTCAATAGAAAGAAAAGGGTGTCTTACTTGATTAATAGTTTTGCACTCCATGTAAAACTGGTCACCTCTCCTTAAAATAAAATCTATTTGGTCCACTGAAAAGAAAGATTTAGATAAACCTACACCATAACAAATTGCGACAATTGAAATGGCCATACACTGCGTATTTCTTCGCTCTTTTGGGAAACACATGTCTGCCTGACTTATTCCGCCAGACGACACATAAGCAATTTCATTCATAACTATAAATTTAAAACTTCAAGTCTACACGAAACAAACCCAATTACGTCGTTACTCTTCACTTTTATCGTTAAAATATTAATGGCCTACAGAACAAAATAATAATGGAAAACAGAACAAAATACGTTATTACTTTTAGCATAAAAGTAAAAAGAACCTTGCTTATAAACAATTTCGTAAGCCATTTCGTTCGAAACTGTACATTTAAAAACTAGCAAGTCAGATGTTTTTGGAAGCGTAAGCAAAATTGTGTTGCCATCACTTCCATCTCAAGGGGGAAACTTTTTTTTTCAAATTTGAATTACTATGAAAATCTACTCGTATATTTATTTCAGTCACCTTACCACTTATATGACGTCACGGTGAAAACAAATGTTGGTACTTTGATTTTGACTCAAAAAGCCTTGACATTCGATATGTCAAACGATAATATAAATTTTTAAATGCAAATCATATTATGATATAGCGCTTTTTACGTGATATTTTTAAAAGTATTTTTTGTTAAATAAATTTTGAACAAATCAAAAAACCTTGACATTCGATATGTCAAACGATAATAAATGTTTAAATATGCAAAACATATTATGATACAGCGCTTTTACGTGATTTTTTAAGGTTTTTTGTTAAATAAATTCAGAACAAATAAACTTGGAACAAAATATATACTGAGCAGGTCAACTTAAGTCATACAAAACTTAGGGCGGGGCTTCAGTTGCTGGGCAGCAATAGCTTGATCATTGCAAAACGTCCTAGCCTTATAAAAGCTGGGTTATCTAAAAAACCCATTTTGACCCACTTAAATTTATCGTAGGAAAAAATCCGTTCTTAGTGCGCCTCTATGTTGTAAAAGGAACATTCCTGCCAAATATGAAAGTTCTAAGGGAAGCCATTCAACTGTCACTCTCCAAAATTGAAGAAACGTGGCCAGGAGATAAGTACTAAGGGCAAAAACCAATGGGTGTATTTCCGTTTTGGCCCAAATGAACTGACAAAGGTGAACGAGTGGTCTGAAAATGGCGTTAGAGCACAAGTGGGAAAAATCATCTAACATGTGTTGTGGTGCGTGATATGTAACCCCAAATATAAGCTATGTCCCCATGATTCAAAACAAGTTCATGTCATACAAAAAGCAACAAAAACCTTTATTACAGGTGTAAATGAACATTTGTGACATCGAACACGTGACCGAAGCAAAGTACAAGGAGTGTTCAAATGAAAAGGTACGAAACGACACTGTGGGTATAAATGAAGACTTTATTCAAAGTATACACCATAGGCCGTAGCACAACGATCCCATTGATTAACGAGTCGAAGGATTCCTTGTTTCCAGAATTCCTGTGGCCGTGACGAGACCCAGTCCTGCACAGCGTCCTTGAGTTCGTCGTCCGAGTGGAAGCGCTTCCCTTTCAGATGTTTTTTCAGGGGACCAAACACATGGAAATCGCAGGGCGACATGTCCGGGCTGTAGGGCGGATGGTCAAGCTGCTCCCATTGGAACTTGGCCAGTTCCGCGTGTGTGACCTTGGAGACGTGTGGAAGCGCGTTATCATGGAGCAGAACCACACCCTCCGCGATGAATAGCGGCCGGTTTAACACCTTCCGATGTCAGAAATCGGATAACGCCTCGCTGGTCCTCAATCGTCGAATTTTGCAATGTGAACGCCATCCTGTCCTCACACGCACTGCCGCGTCAATTGGACGGCGCTCTTTATAAGAGCCTCTGCTCTCTTCTGCGCATGCGGGCGCCCGCGCATGCTCCGATCCACGCCGGCGACTCCAATCGCATCCCTAGATGTGTCGCTACGTTCTCCCATAGCGGCATAGGCAAATATGTTAACGGTTATGTTCTTATGACGTTTCGTACCTTTTCCATTTGAACACCCCTAGTAATTTGGAACAATGAGAACAACGCAAGATCCCAAAGTTATCCCAGTACTGAAAATTGTCATTGATATCTGAAAAACAAATACGTTGAACATTATCAAAAGAAGCGTCATCACTTTCGCTGTATCAAATTTTTATCCACTGATATAACAACCTGTTGTTGAATTTTTCTGACTGCCATTGATTGTTCATTGATACGTTCGATAATTTTCACCACTTGTGCTCTTAGGCCATTTTCAGACCACTCGTTCAATTTTGTCAGTTCATTTGGGCCAAAACGGAAATACACCCATTGGTTTTTGCCCTTAGTACTTATCTCCTGGCCACGTTT
The DNA here is from genome assembly GCA_039090855.1 of Macrothele yani. NCBI lineage: Eukaryota > Metazoa > Arthropoda > Arachnida > Araneae > Macrothelidae > Macrothele > Macrothele yani. The sequence goes on from CM077023.1 coordinate 104,383,969, forward strand.
CTTCAATTTTGCAGAATGACAGTTAAAAGGCTTCCCTAAAGTTCCGTAGTTTCTGAAATTCGGTGATGAGTCAGTGAGGGCTTTCAGTTTTATATATACAGATTTTTTTTTTTTGATTGGAGGTTTAACGACCACCGTGAGCAACTCAATGGGCTATAAGCAGTCGCCCGTCCCTAATTTAGGGTCACTGGTTCCAGGGAAGGGAGAGAACCAGTGCCGTAAGACAAACACAACATCCATGCCTCACCGGGATTCGAACCCGGACCCCGTTCGGACGAATGATCAGAGGCCGGCGCCTTAGACCACTGCGCCACCGGGGCGGCATACAGATTTCACAAAATTCCTAAATACAAAATTTACTCTTGATAGCTATAATAGCTTTTGTCTTAAGGGGATCCAAAGACTGATACATAGACAACGTACAATCACCTGTGCCGCCCAGGTGGCGCAGAGGTCTAAGCGATGACTTCAGATCATTCGTCCGAGATGGGTCCGGGTTCGAATACCGTAAGGCATGAATGTTGTGTTTGTCTTACGGCGCTGGCTCTACCGCTTCCCTGGAACCAGTGGCCCTAAATTAAGGACGGGCGACTGCTTATAGTCCATTGAGTTGCTCACGGTGGTCGTTAAATCTCGAACCTAAAAAACAAAAAAAAAACAAAAAAAAACAATCACCTGTACAATAATTTAAGTATCCTGTTTCTTAGACTAACGCAATATACTGTATAATAGCTGGTGAACAAAATGGGAAGAGGAGAAGAAATATCCTGTTCCACAATAACCAAAATTCATTCGATGTGTTATCCACAATATCTAATCTTACTGTAGAACTTCAAAATCAGATCCTTAAACAGTCGATTGAAATTTATCAGTTAATCATACCTCAAGTATTCCCACGAATCGCTCCTATTACCGGATTTTTTTTTTTTTTATTGGAGGTTTAACGACCACAGTGAGCTACTCAACTATAAGCAATCGTTCGTCCCTAATTTAGGGTCACTGGTTCCAGGGAAGGGAAAGAGCCAGTGCCGTAAGACAAACACAACATCCATGCCTCACCGGGATTCGAACCCGGACCCCTTTCGGATGAATGATCAGTGGCCATCGCTTAGACCACTGCGCCACCGGGGCCGGCCCGGAAATTTTTCGTCGTACGGATACGGAAAAAGTAAGAACGGAGTTTTTCCGTTAAGACACCTTAAAAACGGCAATTTACCGTCAACGTAAGAAAGAAATTGCGGAAAGGTCTCTGAAAATTTAGAGTTTTCCTGGCGCACAAAAAATCTGTGAAATTCAAGTCTCTTTCCGTCATTTCATGGAAAAGGTTGTATTAAAAATAGGCTTCGGTAATTCACGAAAGGAATCACAGAAAGTAGCGCGTGAATTTCCGAAAATTTAAATCAGGAATGTGCTTCGTTAATTCACGAAAGGAATCACGGAAAGTAGCTCGTGAATTTCAGAAAATTTAAATCAGGAATGAGCTTCGTTAATTCACGAAAGGAATCACGGAAAGTAGCGCGTGAATTTCCGAAAATTTAAATCAGGAATGTGCTTCGTTAATTCACGAAAGGAATCACGGAAAGTAGCTCGTGAATTTCAGAAAATTTAAATCAGGAATGAGCTTCGTTAATTCACGAAAGGAATCACGGAAAGTAGCTCGTGAATTTCAGAAAATTTAAATCAGTAATGCGCTTCGTTAATTCACGGAAGGAATCACGGAAAGTAACTCGTGAATTTCAGAATTTTTTTACAGTAGACTATTCGTCATGTCAAAGAGTCTCAAAGCATAAGAAAGAGTCAACAGCATAGTGTTACTGCTTTCAAGGAATTTCAACTTCCTAAAATGATGGAAAAAAAGGGGTTCACGCCCCATCATTAGATTTAAACATGTTCTACACCAGACCTTGACATTTACGGCATCGCATGAATTTCTAATAGAGTCGACTTCGCTTCTAGGGTTGCTCCAACTCACAGCATATGCGTGAATGGGCATCTAGCTGCAAAATAAATCATGAAGCTGTTCACGAGAAGAGTTTTCCAGCACTCTTCTCGTGAATAACTTGATGATTTATTTGCAGCTGCCCATTTACGCATATGCTGATGTGTGTTATGTTTGTTGTGTACCTGTGATGTGTGTTATGTTGTGCACTTTTGATATGTGTTCTGTTGTGTACCATAACAATTCCACACGATTTTCGTTGACACTACTTTCAACATCGATATTCACCTTATAACGTAACCCTTTTTCGTGAGCAAGATTGGTGTTACGCTACGTCTAAAACCATGACTAAGGGAATGTTGAACTAAATGAGAATACGATTCAATAATTGCACGGGATAGTTCAAAATAAGGTTTTACGGCCAGACGAAACATACCCTGAACAGCAATTGAATTAGAGATACCTGTCTAGTAACGTGTAGCACCACCTTTCGCCCTGACGACGGCGGCGATTCGTCTCGGCATGGACTCGACAAGACACCGGAAGCGTTGAGAAGCCATACGGAATCACGACCCCTGAACAAGTTCACGAAGGTTTGATGGAGGGGGTCATCTCTCTCGATGGCATCCCAGACGTGACCTAGCTGGCCAAGGAAGCGAGGTCACGTCGGTGGAGTGTTCATCCAACCATTCGGATACAATTCGGGAGCGATGGCACGGTGCATTGTCTTGTTGCAGGATGAGGTCCCCAGTGGGATGTTGAAGACGCACAAACGGGAGCAAATGGTCGTCCAGGATATCCCGGTAACGTTGACTTGTGAGGGACGATGTCACACGTACCAGGGGTCCCATTTCAGCCCACGTAAACAGTCCCCAGACGAGAATGCCACACCCACCAGCTTGAAGAGTACCCTGCTGGCAAGAAGGATCCATCGCTTCATGTTGTTTGCACCGTACTCGTATCCTGCTATCCGCATGTACCAACGTGAATCTCGACTCATCAGTCCAGGCAACATTTTTCCACATGTCTAGGGTCCAGTGGCGATATTCCCGTGCCCATGCTAACCTTTGCACCCTGTGATGTGCGGTCAGCAGTGGTAACCTCGTGGGACGATGGCTTCTGTTCTCCATAGCGAGGAGGTGGTTCTGGATGGTGTGGCTGCTTACACGTTTTTGTGCACCAGCGTTAAATTGCCGAGTGATTTCTTGCACTGTGGCCCGTCTATCCAGCTGTTACAATGCGAGCTAGCCGACGATGACCCCGCTCATCCACACGCTGTTGTCCACGGCAGTTGGCCCTTGCAGGGATGGTTTTACCGGATTCGATGTACTCACGGTGCACCCGTGACACAGTGGCCCGTGAAAATCCCAGTGCCTGCACGACTTCCGAGATGGAGTGACCCATTCGTCGGGCCCCGACAATTTGCCCACGATCAAATGCGCTCAGATCCTTCGTCTTACCCATACTGCGTCCGACTCTTACTTATTCCCGTCGTATCGCTCCTTATATTGTCGGATCGCTGCATACGTCATGTCGTTTCCGTTTACAGGGCCGCCCACAGTGCCATATTTGCATAACGCCAGCTGTCTCTAATTCGATTGCTCTTCAGTGTATACAGAAGTCAAACTTACGATAACCTTTTATTTGTCCAGCAATATTTGATGAAATCCAAAATATAGCACTGCGAGTTGTTTTACACTTTACATATAATGCCTTAATTATCTGCCGTATAATCTGGCTTAACAACGATCGAACATTTCCACACACACACACACACTCTAAGTAACTGCTAAATCGTCCTTTTTATCTAACGTTCTTATCAGTTTCATACGTCACTCTCTCTGACCTCAAAAGTGTTGCCAACCTCATTCATGTGAGGAAGATATCACGTTAAGTTTTGAAAGTGCAGAGGAGAACAAACTCAAATTTACATAGGAAAATGGAACTAAAAATGAAAGTTAAATTATAATATACGTCACAACCTCTATATTTTCCGATGTGAAAATACGAATGCCGCCCTGGTGGCGCAGTGGTCTAAGGCGCTGACCTCTGATCATTCGTCCGTAAGGGGTCCGGGTTCGAATCCCGGTCAGGCATGGATGTTGTGTTTGTTTTACGGCACTGGCTCTCTCCCTTCCCTGGAACCAGTGACCCTAAATTAGGGACGGGCGACTGCTTATAGCCCATTGAGTTGCTCACGGTGGTCGTTAAACCTCCAATAAAAAAAAAAAAATACGAATACATTTGGGTAACTGGGAGCTGACACTCGTTTATGTCCAACACGATGGAACAAGGCGTCACGAGTCTAACTGGGCTTTGAATGAAATTCCAATATTTGGTTCACAGAATATTGGTTCTACTAAAGTATAGGGTTATAAAAACAAGCCACTCCCTGTTCATGACTTTAAAATTGAAGAAAAAAGCAGAAAACATTCAGAATGAAAATTCTGCATTTCCTTTTGGTGAAATACTGAGGAAAAAGGAACTTTGTGTACATATGTGTCGGTAAACCATGAGAGAAACCAATTCCATCGATTTGTGTAATCAATTCTCTTCGATATCTCCCATGATACGTACATATTTACTGGCTATGTTATTGTGCGATACGTGCAGTTATTTGACTGGGTCTCATGCAAGCGAATCACGCTGTGGGAGTTATTATGCCCCGACATAAACACGAGTCATTGGTCAAACTACTGGTCCATCGTAGAACTCCTTTTTTCCTTTATCACCGTTTTCGCACAGTAGCTTATTTTTTTCTTTTTTTGATTGGAGGTTTAACAACCACCGTGAGCAACTCAATGGGCTATAAGTAGTCGCCCGTCCCTAATTTTGGGTAACTGGTTCCAGGGAAGGGAAAGAGCTAGCGCCGTTAGACAAACGCAACATCCATGCCTCACCGGGATTCGAATTCGGACCCCTTTCGGACGAACGATCAGAGGCCATCGCTTAGACCACTGCGCCACCGGGGCGGCCCAGTAGCTTATTTAGGGTCTTCTTACGGAAGAGGCTTATACCCTTTTTTTTGTTTTTTTTTTGTTTGGAGGTTTAACGACCCCCGTGAGCAACTCAATAGGCTATAAAAAGTTGCCCGTCCCTAATTTAGGGTCACTGGTTCCAGGGAAGGGAGAGAGAGCCAGTGCCGTAAGACAAACACAACATCCATGCCTCACCGGGATTCGAACCCGGACCCCGTTCGGACGAATGATCAGAGGCCATCGCTTAGACCACTGCGCCACCGGGGCGGCCTGAAGTCTTCAGCATAACTTTAGAGTATTACATAACGCGCACGGCGGCCACGGTGAAGCAGCAGTCTAAGCACTTGACCGTTCGTCAGAGATGGTTTTAGGTTCGAAGCCCGGTGAGGCATGGATGTTGTGTTTGTCTTACGGCGCTGCCTCTCTCCCTTCTCTGGAACCAGGGTCCCTAAATTAGGGACGGGAGATCGCTTATAGCCTATTGTGTTACTCTCGATGGTCGTTAAACCCCCAAATGAAATATATAACATAAGGCGAACGTACACATCACACACACACACACACACACACACACACACACACACACACACACACACACAAACAAACTTCCGCATTTAGGATGAACTTCAGGGTCCATTGAAAGTTTTAGTCTTCTCAATCCCATCTTCACACGTACCTATCTCCTCCTGAGTGTCGCTGTATGATTTTCAGAACGGTCCAAAAAATAATTCCCTTGATTTCTTCTTATGAGGCTATGTTAAGGAGAACTCCTTTCTTCCATTGATTTCTGCACAAGCCTTACTTCAGCAATTAACGAAATATACTGATGATGTGAATCACATTACCGTACAGAAAATGCGGCTCATTTCTAGGAACACATATCCAGTCATATTCGCAATGTGCAAGCATGTTGTGACATGCCTGCACCGCAGGACGCATATGAGATAAAGGAAGATAGCAGTGAGAGCACACGTCCGTGTAGCTCAGTAGGGAGAGCTACTTACTTTGGAGTGAGGGGACCCGGTTTTGATGCCCGGCGCGGACAAACTTGTACGTTATATTGGCTCCCAAACTTCCAGGATGACCAGGCTGTTAAGTTTCTCGCAACGATGTGATGTTCTTTCCACACGGCGAGACAGGAAAAATGAGAATCCCTTCTTCAGTGCTTCGAAAAAATAAATCAGTGTGCTGTTACGTTCCACACGTCTCTGGGATTTCTCAAATGCACGTTATTCATGCGGTGACTGCCTACCTGCCTACAGCAACACATGGTCCCGACTGACCCCTGGGCCGTGCCCCGCAGGACTCACATCAAATAAAGGCAGATGGCAGTGAGAGCACATGTCCTTGTAGCTCAGTTGAGAGAGCGACTTATTGCGGAGTGAGGATGCTCGGCGCGGACAACCTTGTACGTTCTAATTTCACTTCAGCACTTGTTGAGAAATTTTGTTTTCCATAGAAAATTGTATATGCAGTTCACGGCTGCACTCCTACTTATTATGGTCAAAACGCTGGGTAAAATCAAACTTATAGTCACTTTACATCCAGAAAAGTTTCCAGTCAAATGGTTTTGATTCATTTTTTCTAGCTTTTAGACGCTTTATTTTACAAGTGAATTAAAGCTCCGTAACTTAAAGATGTTCTGGTCTGCATAAAACTTCTCGCATGAAAAGTTCTAGGTACTTTTCCCCGATGATTTCCCTATGGGATACTGAAGAACACGACTCCGTTATTTTTATTAGTTGGTAATATTATGAAAACACTGTCCCATTTTCATACAAATAAATAAAGCTATGATGACGCGTTGTAATTACATAGTTTATATACACTGCTGGCCACCCAAAATGCAACACCAAGAAGGAAGCATCAGATTGGCTTGAAATTCGCAGCATGCGTCGCCCGCAAGAGGATATACAAACGATTAGCATTGCAGGGCATATACAAATCATATGCGCCCGGCACGCCACCGAGAAGCACTATAAGAAGGGTGCACAGAAGGCGGGGTGTAAGTAGTGGAAGTGTGTTGTGCTGCCGGACCTGTGCTTGGGAAGCTTCCTGATGTCTCGTCGCAGAATACGGCAGTCATTCCAGCACGTTTCGGAGTTCGACAGAGGACGAATAGTGGCTTATCGCCACAGCGGTTTATCGTACCGAGACATCGGCGCCCGTGTGGGACGACATCCAGCCACAGTGAGGCGAGTATGTCTTTGGTGGGTGCAGGAGGGACGGACGGACGGACGTGAGTGGTTGCCGCAGCCGCGGCACACCACCGAACGAGAGGACCGGCATGTTATACGGCGGGCATTGACGGCTCGCACCGCCACATCACGAACGTTAGCGCAGGAATTAGGGTGTGTTGTGCAACAACCTGTGCCAGCACGTACCGTTCGACGTCGTCTGCAGGAGCGGGGACTTGTCGCACGACGCCCATTGCTCCGATTACCATTGACGTTACACCACCGGCGAGTGAGGCGGCAGTAGGCCGTTGAACGACGCACCTAGACTACTGAACGGCACGACATTGTCTTCTCCGACGAATCCCGCTTCTACCTGCAACGCCACGATGGTCGGATCTGCGTGTGGCGGCACCGCGGCGAGAGACTGTATGACGCCTGCACTATGCATCGCCATACCGGTCCGTCGCCTGGCGTTATGGTTTGGGGCGCAATTGGATGTGACACCTGCACCACTCTGGTACGCATCGCCGGTACACTCAACAGCCACCGCACCATCTCCGACGGTTTGGAGCATGTAGTCCTCCCTAACCTGCAGGACCTGCCAGCGCCCACGTTTCAACAGGACAATGAGCGCCCGCACGTGGCACGCATCGTGCAACAATTCTTCACGGCCCACCATGTGTCACTGCTGCCGTGGCCTGCTTGTTCTCCCGATATGTCGCCCATCGAACACGTCTGGTTGCTGATCGGCAACCGAGTCGCCCGGCAAGCACCACCAGCGGCTACGCCTGATGAACTGTGGTAAAGTGTGGAAGCAGCCTGGACCGACATACCCCAAGCCCACATCCAAAGCCTCTTTCGTTCGATGCCGCGACGTGTAGCGGCCGTCATTGCCAGCCATGGGGGACACACGAACTACTGATGTCTGCGTGTTCCGCAAGTCGCATGGGCCTGTAAGCTCAATCGTTTTATCTTTGTATCTGTTGTTATGTGTCCAGTAAATCTGGCTTTGCTATCTCGTGTCCTTCTTAATGTCGCATTTTGGGTAGCCAGCAGTGTAAATTTAAAAAATGTCATTTTAATACTGAGTTTTGAAGTGTTCCGAAATCGTTTGTTTAAGGAACTGGTATGATTTAGTACTTCAGTAAATTCGGAAAGTGTGCTTGTTACTCTACTGAGTATGTGTTAAGACAACTGTTTTGTTGAATGCAGGACTACTGAAGAAGTTGGCTAAACAAATACTCACTAAAGACACTAGTTTCGTAAACCAAAGGATCACTGCAGCAGTCTCTTATGCAGCAAAGAAGTGGGTCTACACCAACGAGCCATTGCATTATGACCACCTACCTAATAAGCTGTAGAACCCTCTTTAGCACGGAAACAGCAGCCACTCGGCAAGGCACCGATTAGATGAGGTGGCGATTGGTATCCTGGGGTATCTGGTACCATAATGTCAACAGCAGGTCCTCCAGTTCCCGAACATTTCGGGGTGGTGGTGATTTAGGGTGAACCCACTTCTCCAAGTCGAACCACAAATGTTCGATTGGGTTCATGCAAGGGGAATTTGGAGGCCAGGGCATAAACAGAAAGTCACCAGCATGTTCCTCGAATCACTCCTTGACGAGTCTGGCAGTGTGGCTTGGCGCATTACCCTGTTGGAAATGGCCATCACCAGCAGGGAACACAGTTGCCATGAATGGGTAAACTTGGTCCGCAACGATGTTCAGATATACCTCACAGCTGTCACGGATTGTGCTATTGGGATAATGGGGCCTAAAGTGTCCCCCATAAAAACATCTCCCACAGCATAACACCGCCGGGGCTGTTTCCGCCCAATAGTGCATCCAGGTGCCGTAGCCTCCGTTGGTAATCGGCGTATCCGTGCTCGGCCGTCTACGTGATGCACCAGGAATCTTGCTTCGTCACACCAGGCCACTTTCTTCCAATCATCCACGGTCCGATCTCGATTATCTTGGGCCCATTTCATGCGTTGTTGGCGGTGACGTGCAGTGAGCACGAGAACCCGGCAGGGTCTTCGGCTACGCAAGGCCATGCTCAGCAGACTGCGATAAATTCTGCGCTGTAACACATTGCCCTGATCACCATTGTTTGTAGCTGCCGTTGATTTGTCGCACTGTGGCCCTGTGGTTGCTGTGAACAATACGCGACAATCTCCGCTCCCCTCTGACATCAGTGAGCTGAGGACTACACACTGATGGACGACGGTTCGTCGTTTGGCCATCTGTGCACCACTTTTGATACGTACTCACTACAGCGGCACGTGAACAATCCACAAGCCGCGCCGTTTCCGAGATCGTAGTTCCGAAGCGCCGTGCCATCACAATTTGTTCTTTATCAAACTCCGATAAATCGGCAGCTTTTCCCATTCTGACTCCGAGCACTCTACTAACCGAAAGCTGGTCCTCTGGTTGTATATATACTGCTCTGTGAACTTCACCCGCGCCACCGTTCGGTTTCCAGGCGCGCTTATTTCTCTAGACTGGGGGTGGTCATAATGTAATGGCCCATAGGTATGTATAAAACAGTATAATTCATACAAAAGGATGTCCTCAGATTATAACTTCAACGTGCGATAGAATCAGTATATGTATCTAAAAACACATGAAAAATAAGTCTACATGCAAACTAATTCCGCAAAAATGCAGTTTAAATAACCAAATTTATAGATCCATCAGTATAATTGCTTCCCTGGCTTAGGTGAAGTAAGATTTGGGACAGACCAAGGTTACAAAATCGTGAACAAATATTTTTGCCTGTATAGTAGTGGTAATTGTTGGTATTGAGGTTAGGCTGAGAGTGATCAGTTATAAACTGTTATAAGAATAAACTATGAAAAAAGTCTTTCTTTGAAGAGATACAACAGTAATCAATGAAACAATTTGGTAGTTGTTGGAATTTCAGATTTTTTCACGTCAGAGTGAGGAAATGGGTAGGAAGATGGGCAATGAGTTATATGTAATCAAGTGGATAGTCATCGACGAAGACACTTTTTTCGTCTTGTTTATGCCCCGGGGATAAGAGTTGATGTCAGCGTTTTCTTTCCCAGGAGAGCAGTAAGGTCAGTCACAGATTCAGAAATCGAATCTCGGCTGCGCGGATCATGTTACCTAGCTTCTGGAGGCACATCACAACGCACAATACCGTGAAGTTCTTGCTCATATACAGGGTTACAAGGAAAATCCGTGCTCAGGCCAATATCTCACGAACTATGGCAGTTAGCGATTTACTTCTTGTGCAGTTGTATAGAAAACCTCCTATGGCGTACACAATAACACCACTAAGGATCCCTTCACCTCCTTGGGGGTGTTGAGGGGGCTATCGCTCCCCCTTTTGCAGATGGGCAAAAAAGTCAATTACAAACTTGTTCAGCGAGGCAAAAATAGTACATAAATATTTTTGTCCAATAAGAAAAGATGGAAAGGGGACTCTCCAAATGAGAAAAAAGCGGAAAGCTACCTGAGTCGATGTGTCCGAAGCATATTTGCATGGATTTCAAATGTGCAAAAATAATATGCGTGGTCGGTATGCCAACACTTCGTGAACCAGTGACGGGAAGTTGAAAGCTTTGCCACGTACGCAAGTCAATTAGATAGGCATACAGTTATCCTATTGGACGAGTGTTTCGCCCCTTCATGCTATTTTTCCTTCTCTCAGTGTATTTTCTACTGTATTGGACATCAAAGTCTGATTTTGAATATGGCAAGGAACTGCCTTTTATTTCAGAACAAGAACTGTTGATAAGGTTTGTAGGAAAACTTTTCGTTTGTGCTTTCATTTACTTAGAACTTACCAGTTTCGATAAGTTCTAAGTAATAAGTTCTTGTCTAAATACTCTGTCGTGGCTTCCGGATGTTGTGATTTCCTTGTGGCCACATTCCCGGTCACCTTCCATCTTTTGTTATGGGACAAAAACATTTATGTACTATTTTTGTCTCGCTGAACAAGTTTGTAATTGACTTTTTCGCCTTATCTGCAGGGGGGATAGCCTTCCTCAACCCCCCCCCCACAAAAGGAAGCGAAGGGATCCATCGTGGTGTTATTGTGTGCGCCTTATTGGGTTTCCTATTCAACTGCACAAGAAGTAAATCGCTAACTGCCATAGTTCGTGAGATATCGGCCTGACCAAGGACTTTCCTTGTGACCCTGTATAAGACTCGGAGTAGTTTTAACCAGTTATAAAGCAAAGGATATCAGGAAAGTACTATTTACATTTTCACTTCCTTATGCTCTGGAGATGGTTGTTGCAAGTTCTATAAAGCTGAGGCGGTTTTTGCAATTAATTTCAATTAGATAAATGTTAAACAAAAAGTTCACAAAAACATGTGCATTCAGATCTTCCTAAATGGCATGAGAAGTATTTCTCAGGCAAAGAGTATTTCTCAGACCTTTAAAATGCTCTCGGAAGAAAATCGCTATTGATAAGAGAATATGCATTATCATAGAGTTAGGTTAAATATTCGGGATTTTAGAAAAATTAATCAAAACACTATCTTATTGGAATTATTGGTTTCACTTTTGCAGCTTAAACCTTTAAGTGGCCGGAACGAGTTAAATCGGGGTTATCAAAATGGGCTGAAGTCAGCTCAGACGAATATATTCGCTGTCTAAGAAGTAGGTGAAATGTGGCTGGAGCGAATTCCTTCTGGTTATATTTAGTGGTCTTGAACGCCGCTCGAAGGAATGACCTGAAAAACAAGAGGATCGGAAATGTTACTTTCCCTTTTTGCTTTGTTATTCAAAGGGGCGATTTAGAGAAGTCATTGACAATGATCCTTTCTTATTGATTAGATGCTGAAAGTGCTCCAAACAGCGGCCACGAACTTAAGAAAGGAAAGAGAAGATATTTGAGGCTTTTTTTTCTTCTGTCCAATGGCATGATATCCGTGTCAGGGTGACTGGACCTTCCGCATCATATCATCGAGAAGGGAATAAAGCACTAGAAGAGCGTGCTTATCACATATGACAGACAGGTTTATGGACGGTATTGCTCAGATGAGCGATGACAAGAATTGTTTCGCCTTAGCTTTCGTGAAATCGGTCGTTATGGAAACAACTCTATTTGGGGTGAGCAGAAATTTTTTGGTACCATTTGGTTCAGGTATATCGGCCACTTAAAGGGTTAAATACTCATCAGTTTTACTTTTGCAACCAATTCGAAGAAGCAGAGATGGTTTTTAAGGAGAAATATGTTATGCATCGAAATGGTTTTCTTAGTATCGAAAAAGCGTTATACTATTAGTGAAAAAATAAGGTCGGTGCATTGATAGTCCCTGCGAAATAGTAGAAAAATGATATTACATTTTGGTGGTGAGATCGCCGGCAAGGAGGAGTCTCTATTCCCTAATTCAGAGCAACTTTTCCCAGGAAAGGGAAATAAATTAAAAACAGATACAAAGAAAACAAGTTAGTAAAATCATGCAATGCATTGATTATGATACGCTTTCCAACATACCAGAAATCATTCCTCAAGTTATGAGGATAATGGCTATGGAATAAATCTCGTTCTTGTGTCCTGACCTTTGACCCCATTTCGATGATATTAAACAAAATTGTTTCAGTATACCTCCGAAACAACATGATAAAGTTTTGTCGCAATCGAAGCATTTTTAGTCAAGTTATGAGGATAGTGGCTGTAGAATAAATCTTGCTCCTGTGCCCTGACCTTTGACCCCATTTCGATGATATTAAACACAATTGTTTCAGTATACCTCCGGAACAACATGATGAAGTTTTGTCGCAATCGAGCCATTTTTACGCAAGTTATGGAGCATAAGAGCAACGGAATGGATCTCGCTCTTACGTCCTGATCTTTGACCCCATTTCGTCCATTTTCAATAGGGTTCGTCCCCAGGTGGTCCCCTACCACATACTAAAATTTCATCGAAATCGATCCATTTTTACGCGAGTTATCGTGCGGACGGACAGACGGACAAAGCTGGAACATATACGCTTGTCCAACCTACGGTTGGAATACACACGAGCACACCAATTTACACATCAGCACATAATACACATCAGAACACCAAATTTACGCTTTCCAACCTATGGTTGGAAAGCGTAAAAAAAGCCATGAATAATCGAAGCTAGACAATTGGAATGAGAACTACTAAACCATTGAGCAACCCAGAACTGTAAACTTGATGTAATTTAGCTTTAAAAAATAGTGCAGTATGCTATCAGGATACCCTCGATGCTAGGTATGGAGCCTATTATTATTGGTGTGCTGATGTATATCTTACGGACTTTATGTTGCAGACATACGTAAAAATAAGAAATCATACTAGAGAAATAGGAAATCTCACACGTAGTCCGATGTTGCGACATAGCAATATAATGAATAAATTCCTCCGCTGGACGTGTAGTGCAGGGAAGCTTACGTTAAGTCACGTTAGGGTTATTGGAAGGTTACTTGACGTAGCTAAAGTGTACCTTATCTTCAAAGTGCTAGAGTTTGTTGAGGTAAAACTCGCACGTGCAATAAATTCATTGAATATGGAACTTCTTTTTACTCAGCGTTCCTCATTATCTTGAATATCAGTACTATAACTTCGGTTTTAGTACATTAGTACCTTGAAGGCTCCTTATTAGAGCGGTAAACACAATATACCCTGGACTTAATGGAGACACTTAATGAAAGAGACTTAACGGCCAGACAGAGGTCTGACAATAATATGAACTGAGAAAACGTACTCACTTTAAACCTTTTATTGGAGAACTCCTGGTATTATCAAACACACACTCAACAAATCACACGACTACTGAATATCCGAACTTTCGTAGAATCGCATAACAATAATTAAGAAGAACCTATCACATAAAACGAAGCTTACTTGGTATAGTTGAGCGCGCCTATATATACTGCATACCACCACGTCATGACTTACACTCGTTGCCACATATCATTCAGCGGGAGAAATAACATCTCGTTAAGTGAGAAGATAATTTGCATAGGAATATAAAATAACAAGAGATAGTAAAATCAAAAGGAAACTGAATCTAGAGTATACGTTACAGCAAAATTAACCGCTTTCTCAAATACTCAAATTAATCAAGTACAGTCAATTCAATTAATCAAATTTTAACGCAGAGCAATTGTTCAACTTTAATTTTTTAAGGACTTTCAGTTAAAAAAAAAAAGAGCAAAGCAGGGAGAAAGTACAAACCAGATGCAAGAATAAAAAAAGAAAATTGATGATCGAAGTTGCAGAGGAATCTAATTGGCCTAAGCATTGCGCACGGTGTAAGTAAAACAACTGCTATGAAAATATGTTGCAACTTTTAAAGTCGTCATGCAAAAGCATACGACGCGCAGCAACTCATCGTACCAATATGAAGGTAACGGAAGAGGTACTAGCAATTTTTAATCTTTGGGAGAAAGGGTGAACCACAGAAGTGTAGGAAACCGTACAATCACGTAATGGAATTGCTAGCTTAGTTTGTCACGAGAGTTCTGTGAACAACCAACTATAAGACACCGAAAGATTCGCTACCGAACTCGGTATTTCTTTAATAATATTAACACCAATGAAGATATTGCAACGGAATCTGAAGTGGACTTACCTCATTTCGTGCGAAATGTGATGACATCACAACATGTGCTGGAAGTGGACACCATTTGAGTCCAGACAGAACTGAACCCTGCGCTCCATATTGTGGAAAGTCCTTGCCAGTACGTCCGCCGTAACTGCCTGAATTTCTTCGGTGATGTTTGCTTTCAAGGCATCTATGGTTCGCGGTTTCTTTTGGTAAACTCTCCCTTTTGGATATCCCCATAAAAAGTAATCAGGAGGCGTCAGATCGGGTGGCCATAGACCCTTCGAAATTTGGGGACACCCTCCTGCATGGTCGTCTAATAAAGTCCCCTTGGTTTCCAATTTCTTCGACAATGCCCAAATGGTGGACTTCCTCGGCGGATGTCTGCCTGCAAACCTCTCCAGGAATTGCTGTTGACAAGACTTCATCGATTCTATTTTCCAATAGGTGCGGACAATAAACCCTCGCTCCTCCAGAGTATACCTTTTCCACACGTACGCGTACAGCCACGAGCACTCACTATCAACAACCATATTGTGTAGACACGCTCAGCGAAATGGCATAACAAAGCAGCAGAAAGGCGCGTCCCTGGCTGGCTGGCAGACTGCTCCTCAGTGGTGCCACACTTAGGAATGTGTCTGCCACTAAGGAGCACTCCGGCTGGCGGACAGCGCCGGGTTCAATGCTGTCTGGACTCAAATGGTGGCCGCTTCCAGCACATGTTGTGATGTCATCACATTTCGCACGAAATGAGGTAAGTCCAGTTCAAATTTCGTTGCAATATCTTCATTAGTGTAAATGTTATTAAAGAAATGCTGGGTTCGGTAGCGAGTGGGACACCCTGTATAATGAACATTGCATGTTTTGTCAAAGTAATATTGTGTTTACATTTTCACAGTCCCGTAAATCTTGAAATAATATTTTTTTGAAAAAAACAAACACTTTAACCTTTTAAGCGGCCGATGTACCTGAACCGAACGGTGCCAAAAACTTTCTGTTCTCCCCAAACAGAGTTGTTTCCATAGCAACCGATTTCACGAAAGCTAAGGTAAAACAATTCCTTTCATCCTCTCGTCTCAGCAGTACCGATTATAAACCTGTCAGCTGTGATAAGCGCTCCCTTCTAGTCCTTTGTTCTCTGCTCCATGACATGATGGAGAATGTCTAGTCCCCCTGACACGGATATCATACCACCGGACAGAAAAATAACTCAAACATCTCCTCTTTTCTTTCTTAAGTTCCTCGCCACTGTTGTGGCACTTTCAACATCTAATCAGTCAGAAAGGATCATTGTCTATCACTTCTCTAAATGACTCATTTGAATAACAAAGCAAAGGGTAAGTAACATTTTCTGATCCTCTGGTTCTTCAGATCACTCTTTCGAGCAGCTTTAAGAGCACCAAACATACCCCGAATGAATTCGTTCCAGCCACATTTCAGCCACTTCTTAGACAGCGAATACATTCATCTGAGCTGACTTCAGCCCATTTCGATAACCCAGAGTTAACTCGTTCCGGCCACATTTCTGCCACTTCTTAGACAGCGAATACATTCATCTGAGCTGACTTCAGCCCATTTCGATAACCCCGAGTTAACTCGTTCCGGCCACATTTCTGTCACTTCTTAGACAGCGAATACATTAATCTGAGCTGACTTCAGCCCATTTCGATAACCCGGAGTTAACTCGTTCCAGCCACATTTCAGCCACTTCTTAGACAGCGAATATATTCATCTGAGCTGACTTCAGCCCATTTCGATAACCCCCGAGTTAACTCGTTCCGGCCACTTAAAGGGATAAAAGCATTTGTAGGAGCCGCCCCGGTGGAGCAGTGGTCTAAGCGCTGGCTTACGACCATTCGTCCAAGAAGGGTCCGGGTTCGAATCCCGGGAGTCATGGATGCTGTGTTTGTCTTACGGCACTGGCTTTCTCCCTTCCCTGGAACCAGTGACGCTAAATTAGGGACGGGCGACTGCTTATAGCCCATTGAGTTGCTCACGGTGGTTGTTAAACCTTCAATAAAAAACAAAACAAAAGCAGTTGTAGACTAGAAGAAAGCTACTTAGCGCAGCCAAATTTGCCATCAGTAAACACGCAGGATGTGTTCTGCATCGCTCAGACAATATCTTCGGTTGAGAACTTATCGAAATTATTTCAAAAGTTGCTCAACTTTTTGGATGCGCCTTCCTGTAGGCATCGTACGACAGTGGCTTCTGAAAACGCATGTGCTTACGTAATCTGTTAAAGTAGTACGAACATGGGTTTTTTACGCTTTCCAACCGTAGGTTGAAGAAGCGTATATGCTCCAGCTTTGTCCGTCCGTCTGTCCGTCCGTCCGTCCGCACAATAACTCACGTGAAAATGGTTCGATTTCGACGAAATTTCAGCATGTGGTAGGGGACTACCTAGGGACAAACCCTGTTGAAAATGGGCGAAACAGGGTCAAAGGTCAGGACATAGGAGCGGGATCCATTCCATTGCTCTTATGCGTCATAACTTGCGTAAACATTGTTCGATTTCGATGAAATTTTAGTATGTGGTAGGGAACCACCTGGGGACGATCCCTATTGAAAATGGGCGAAATGGGGTCAAAGGTCAGGACACTGGAGTGGGATCCATTCCATTGCTCTTGTGCATCATAACTTACCTAAAATGCTTGGATTGCGACAAAACTTTATCATGTTGTTCCGGAGGTATAGTGAACCGGTTCTGTTGAATATCTACGAAATGGGGTCAAAGGTCATTGAACAAAAGCAAGATTTATTCCACAGCCATTATTCTCATAACTTGCGTAAACCTGCTTCTATTGCGACAAAACTTTAGTATGCTATTCCTGAGTTATACGGAACCGGTTCTGTTGAATATCATCGAAATGGGATCAAAGGTCAGGACACAGGAGCGAGATTTATTCCACAGCCATTATCCACATAACTTGAGTAATAATTTCTGGTATGTTGGAAAGCGTATCATAATCAATGCATTGCATGATTTTACTAACTTGTTCAGGTAGATTAGTGATTTTTCACTTGCAGGTCATAATGTCCTTAGGGCTGCAATCAGTTGTTAAAGAGTCTGCGCATTTTAAAGAAATAATTGAATTGTTTGTACACACAACAAAAATAATTTTCTTCCACCCATCTCCCACATGGTCTTCATTTGGGCCTCCTTTTCCTGTTCTTTGGAATCCAGTCTAATATTTCAACTGTCCAACGGTGGTCAATTTTTCTAGAAATATATCCGGCCCGTTTCCATTTCAGGGATTTTGTATCTTGATCATGATGTCATCAACTCCTGTCATGTTCCTTATCCATGAGTTCCTCTTCCTATCGGTTTTGATTGCGCCAGGCATGCATCTCTCCATGCTTCTTTGAGACGTGCGCAACCTCTGTATGTCCTTTTTTACGCTTTCCAGCCATAGGTTGAAGAAGCGTATATGCTCCAATTTTGTCCGTCCTTCCGCACGATAACGTGCGTAAAAATAGTTCGATTTCGATGAAATTTTAATATGCGGTAGGGGACAACCTGGGAAGGAGCCCTATTGAAAACGGGAAAAATGGGGTCAAAGGTCAGGACATAGAAGGGGATCAATTCCATGGCCCTTATGCGTCATAACTTACGTAAAAATACTTCGATTGCGACATACTTTCATCATGTTGTTCCGGAGATGTACTGAACTGGTTCTGCATAATATAATCACAATAGGGTCAAAGGTCAGGGCACAGGAGGGAGATTTATTCCACGGCCATTATCCTCATAACTTGACTAAAAATGCTTCTATTGCGACAAAACTTTAGTGTCCTGTGTATTTCATGTTCCTCAAAATACCTCTCTGCTTGAGAGAGTGGCCTGCGCGCTCATAGTTCTTTTTTCTTATGTTTTGTTCTCCTCAATGCCTCAAGTGTAAGCCTGTGATTTTGTCCACGTCTTTTTTGGCCTTTTGCCCATGTTAATGCCCCCGTTTTTATTGTACACTATTAGTTGTCTAATAAGGCGATATTGAACGACAAAACTTTAGTATGTAGTTCCGGAGGTATACTGAACCGGTTCTGTTGAATACCATTGAAATGGGGTAGAAGGTCATGGCACAGGAGCCAGATTTGTTCCAAGGTCATTACCCTCATAACTTGACTAAAAATGCTTCTGTTGCGACAAAACGTTAGCATATTGTTTCGGAGGTACACTGAACCGGTTCTGTTGAATATCATTGAAATGGGATCAAAGGTCAGGGAACAGGAGCGAGATTTATTCAACAGTCATTATCCTCATAACTTGACTAAAAATGCTTCTATTGCGACAAAACTTTAGCAAATTGTTTCGGAGGTATACTGAACCGGTTCTGTTGAATATCGTTGAAAAGGGATCAAAAGTCAGGGAACAGTAGCGAGTTTTATTCCACAGTCATTATCCTCATAACTGGCCTAAAAATGCTTCTATTGCGACAAAACTTTAGCATATTGTTTCGGAGGTATACTGAACCGGTTCTGTTGAATATCATTGAAATGAGATCAAAGGTCAGGGAATAGGAGCGAGATTTATTCCACAATCATTATCCTCATAACTTGAGTAAAAATGCTTCCATTGCGACAAAACTTTAGAATGTTGTTCCGGAGTTATACTAAACCGATTCTGTTGAATATCAACGAAATGGGGTCAAAGGTCAGAGCAGAGAAGCGAGATTTATACCACAGCCCTTATCCTCATAACTTGAGTAATAACTTGAGTAATGATTTCTGGTATGTTGGAAAGCGTATCATAATCAACGCATTGCATTATTTTACTAACTTGATCCATGTCTCTGATCCACAAGAACTGGAAGGACGCGCTGATTTAACACTTTCTTTCAAGAGATAATGGTAAATTACTCTTGAAAATTGTACTGTTTTTTTTCCAAATGATCTCCAGTCATGTTTTATACACCTATTAATTTCTTCAATACGCCAAGGTAAATGCAGGCATCGGTTATTTTTTGATTGTCTCCATCAATCGCTAAATTTTTAGTTCTTGTAAAAGCATACAATGAATATTCAGACACCCTTGTTTTGATAGTGCATTAGGTCCTACGCAAGCGCCAAATCTCAGGAGCAACTATAAAATCTGCTCGTAGGGCTATGAGAAGACAACAGCACGACTCTGAATGTAAGATGCCTAGATCGACAGAGTGAATTGATTTCCAGCGGGAATTAATAATAGGGTGCCACATAAGCAATCGCTCCGTACGTGACATTTCAGCGACATTGCAGGTCCCTCAGTCAACGGTTCGTGATGTGATATGCAAATAAAAGCGGACTAGGGCTGAATCTGCCAAGATACTACCGGGTAAACCTACGGAGCCAACAGAACGCGGCAGGAGAGTTCTGTGAAAGACAGTCCGCTCAGAATGCAAATCAACATTCTCTTAAATCACGCTTACCCTATGTGATACTATCGAGACTGATGCTAGCAAAAGTACAACGGCATGGGTTACCACGGTCGAGCAACTGCACATAAGGGGCTAATTTCTCCGACTAATGCCACACGGCGATTAGCGTGGTGTGAGGAATGCCAATCTTGGACTGCAGATCACTGGAAAATTGAGCTTTAGACTGGAGAGTTACTGTATCCAGTCTACCGGTCTGATGGACGTTCCTGGGTGTGGCAGATGCTGGGAGAAAGGTACCTTCCAGACTGCATCGTCCCGATAACGAAGTTTGGTGGAGACAGCGTGATGGTAGGAAGCTATTTTCCGTGGTTTGGCTTGGGTCCATTAGTCGTTTTGGACAAAACCATAAATCCTGAGCTGAACCTAGACATCCTGGATGCGTTTTTCACTTCCACTCCGTGGATGGTCGTGTACGTTTTTGG
This sequence comes from Macrothele yani, assembly GCA_039090855.1. Classification (NCBI taxonomy): domain Eukaryota; kingdom Metazoa; phylum Arthropoda; class Arachnida; order Araneae; family Macrothelidae; genus Macrothele; species Macrothele yani. The sequence continues at coordinate 104,404,456 of CM077023.1, forward strand.
TGCAAACAACATGAGGCACTCGATCTACCCTTCATGGTCTCCACAGCGCAAGCCGGTGGAGACGGTTGTATGGCGTGGAAAATGTTTGCCTGACAAGAACTTTGATCCCTAGTGCATGTGGAACAACGTATGACTGGTGCTACCATCGTGAATTGTTTGCTAACTCTATACACCCAGCAATGTTGCAATTTACACCGAATGGCGACGGTGTCTTCCAAGATGACAATGCACCGAGCCACAGGTCCAATGTTGTGCAGGAATGCCTTGTGGAATACACTTCAGACTTCCAGCATATCGATTGTCCTCCGAATTCCCCGATATAAATCCCATAGAGCACTTGTAAGACACTATGGAACAGCATATCAGGCGTCTTGATACATCAAACAACTCCATGCCTGCACTGAAGGCCGCATTACACACAACATGGTTGGTCATACCTCCCAACTACTTCCGGCTTCTTATTGAATCCATGGCATGTCGGATACCTGCTGTACTGGGGACGAAAGGAGGACCTACGAAGTATTAGGTAGGTGGTCATAATTCAATGATCACTCAGTGTATTTACTCTTCGCAAAAAACAAACAAAACAACAACAACAATAAAAAAACCCAAATACCCCGAGAAGGTCATTGGATCTTGATAAAACTCCGCATGCAAGTACCTCAGAAGTGAATATGCAAAAGATTAAAAAATAACGACCAATGACGAAATAGTTGCTCGTCACAGAGCATGGAAACCACGCATCGAGGAGGAAAGGCCTATATCAAGAGCAAACCTAATACGCAGGGACAAGTGTGACAGCGGATTACGGTTGTATTAACTTTCACGGACTGTTAGGACGCCTTGATGTTGAATCCGTGCACAATACGAGCAGTTGAGCGAGTTTGAGAGAAGACGTATAATTGGGTTGAGATAGGTCGGTTGGTCAAGTCTGAACGACGCGGCAATCGGACGGTGTTGGCGCCAATGGGTTAAGGAGGGCACAACCCAGCGGAACGCGGGCAGAGGACGGCCGACGGCAACGACAGAACGCGAGGATCGAGCGATTGTGAGAGCGTCACGAACAGAACCAAATTCGTCGCTCTCCACCGTCCGTGGCCATCCTGCGTCGTCTAGAGGTACGGAAGTGGCCATTCGGACCGTTGCCAGACGACTTACGTCACGGGGACTACATTCAAGGCGTCCACACCGCCACAGCCTACCACTGGCCAGCGAACATCGCCGGCACGGGTTGCAGTGGTGTCGGACCCGATCAACGTGGGTTAATGATCAGTGGCGTCGTGCTCAGCGCATACGTCTCTGGAGACGAGCCAGACAGTGCACGGACCCTGCCTTTGCCGTGGAACGGCACACGGCTAGCACACCGGGAGTGACTATCTGGGGAGCCATTTCCTACCGTACCCGGACATCATTGGTAGTCCTACGTGCCACCTTCACGGCTCAACGGGTCGTTGACGGCATTCTGCGAACTGCTGTGTGACCATTCCTGTCGCAGCATCACCGAGCTATTTTTCAATAGGATAATGCCCGGCCACACGCAACATGGCTCTCTCAGGCCTGCCTCCGTAACCCTTCCTTGACCAGCCCGATCTGCTGATCTCTCACTATACGAGCATGTTGGAGACACGATGGGACGCCACCTACGCTCATCCCGAAATGTAGGCGAACTGGCCCGCAATTTGGACACCATCTGGCATGCAATACCTCAGGACAATACCAGTGAACTGTATGCGTTTATGCCACGCTGGGTGACCGCTTTTATCACAGCCAGAGGTGGCGCTACAACGTACTGACTTGTTCCACTGGTGTAGCTATTTAAACCAAATACGTAAATGGCCCAACTGACATGATGTGTAAACGTTGTGAATATGACATCGGGAGAATAAAAACTGTTAAGAGAGGCTAGGCCTAGGGCCTATGAATTAATATTTGGTGCCTACGTAAACGCCCAATATTATTAACTTGGTTTGATGTGTAAACGTCGTGAACATGCCATTGGTAAAATAAAAACTGTTAAAAAGGCCTAGGTCTAGGGCATATAAATTAATATTTAGTACCTAAGTAAAAGCGCATGCTATTAACTTGATTTGATACGTAAATGTTATGATTATGAAGTCAGGGCATTAAAAGATGTTAAAAAGGCCAAGGTGTAGTGCCTATGAATTAATTAAGTAAAAGAAAAATATTGCAAACTTGACATCCTATGTAAATATTTAGTGCCTAAGTAAAAGTACAGATTTATTAAAAAATCCCACCTTATCGTCCTTTTCTGAACACAACATGCGTCATGCTGTAATTCCGTTGTTTCGTCGAACACCGTAGTTTTAAGAAATGTACCAAGTCACGGTAATTTATTTCTTCAAATTAAAGTACAGTTCTCGCTTGACTTACATAGAACGTTTTTTCGAAAAAAAATTTTTTTTTTTTGGTTGGATGTTTAACGACCACCGTGAGCAACTCAATGGGCTATAAGCAGTCGCCCGTTCCCCTAATTTAGGGTCACTGGTTCCAGGGAAGGGAGAGAGCCAGTGCCGTAAGGCAAACACAACCTCCATGCCTCACCGGGATTCGAACCCGGCCCCCGTTCGGACGAATGATGAGAGGCCATCGCTTAGACCACTGCGCCACCGGGCTTTTCGAAATTTGCTTGGAGTTCCCAATTCAATTCTTAACATAGGCCGTGAAACGGCAATTTTTATACCCCCCCGAAACATTTGTGGCCAGTTGCCCTAAACTCGTGTGAACCGGCATGGAAATTCAGACAAACACAAAAGAGCTCCTTCCCGTCGTCAGGTACCTTGGAAAACTGCCACACATATTTCGAAAACTTAGAAAACTGCCACACATTCAAAGCATTCCTCGGAGGAACAGCAATTTGTGTCCGGCCCCTTAATGAAAAACGTGTGGCAGTTTTCCTGTGTGGCGGGTTTCCGGCAACTCTAAAAGAAACGCGGCTCACAGCGCGCATGGACGTTTTGACTTTGCCCCCACACTACGGAAAGAAGGCGCGATTGCTTCAAGTCAGTTGTCACATTCCCATTCCAACTGCTCTCAAGACAGTGAACAATTTCTTACACGAGTATCTACTCCTCCCGTCCCCCACGAAACTAAGATTCCCTGAGCAGAAAGCAAGATGTCCGAATCTCGCCCTATGCCACCCCAAGAGGGCCAGCAGATCAGCGGGAAGTGGTGTGTTAATCAGCTTAGAAAAGAAACTGCTTTCACCCCTCGGAGAAGAAGAAATCGATCTGACCAATGGTTCTTTCGACGAATGACCTGAACATTAGCTATTTATGCGCTAACTCTTTTGCTTGAGCCCTGGGCAGGTTGAATATCAGAATCCTTGGCGTTATTTTCACTAGCATTTTCATCTCCACTTTTACTACTTTACAAACATGCAGTGTTTTAACCAGCAGGTTTTAAAAAAATCTATTTTCTTTTTCTGAGAGCTATTCATGAACAATTGTCTGTAAGAAAAATCCCTAACAACTGTAACATAACACTGCAGAAACAACTGTATGGGGCAGACAAAGAAGGCGCAAGAGTTTCCCCCATTACGTGACAGGTTGGCTCCGTTCCTACTTCCTTTAACGCAGCCATTTTTTCTTTTGTCCTCTGATCAGCAGCTGGTGTAGCATGTTGGGCAGAGATGGAAGTCACGCCACTAAATGGATCCCGCGTTATTCGTTTCTGACGATGCGGTGTCTGTCGAACACACCACACACGCAGTGGTTACAAGCAATCACAGGAATAAGGAAAATTGTAATATGAAGTTTGGGGCATAGGCGTAACCACTGGGGGTGGGGTCGGGGGTCAGGACCCCCAGATTTTCAGATTCGGGGACCCCCCCAGATTTTTTGGGAATATAATGATACACTGGCGGAAAGTGAAAAAAGAACCCCAAGAAGGAATTAGCGGACGATCATGAAATTTACATATGTTAATGGGGTCGAGTTTACGTAGGTGTGATGTTAATTTCGGGACCAACCGGTGAGCGCTTACGCCACAGCACGACATAATATGCAAATTATCGTCGGTGGTATTTAAGGAGTACGGCGAAGTGAATGTAATCAGTCGTCGGCGTACGGACACGTGCGAAGACCCTGAAGAAGCTGCAATGCCTGGACATGGAAGACGTGTATGATTTCAACAGTTATCGGACTTTGAGCGAGGTCGTCTATTCGGACTTAGCGAGGCCGGGTGGTCGTATCGTCGTATAGCCGCGCGAATTGGACGGGAAGTATCGGTGGTGGTACGATGGTGGTGTAGATGGTACGAGGAACATTCCCACACGAGAAGACGTGGAACCGAAAGTCACAGACGCACTGATAGGCGGACCGATCGACGCATAAGAAGAGCGGCGTTGTCAAGCAGAACATCCACTGCGACGCAAATCCGAGCTGCCGTTGCACCTGAGGTGACTGTGTGAACAATCCGTAACCGTCTACTGGATGCAGGACTACGTGCACGTGTGCCTCTGGCATGTGTACCTCTGACTCCAGCCAACCGTCAGGAACGGCTGCAGTGGTGTCGTCAACATCTGCACTGGAGAACGCAACGGCGATCTGTCGTGTTCAGCGTTGAAAGCAGATTCTGCTTGGGAGCCTCCGATGGCCGTATGCGTGTTCGCAGACGCACAGGGGAACGTCTCCACCCTTCTTGCATCCGCCAGCGACACACAGGCACTACACCTGGTCTCCTGGTGTGGGGAGTGATCAGCTATCGCTCCCGTACACAGCTAGTGTGTGTCCCGGGCACGTTAAACAGCACCTCCTACATCAACAACATCATTCAGCCCGTTGTTGTGCCATTTGTAAGGTCGGTCCATCGTGGTGTTTTCCAGCAAGATAACGCACGCCCACACACGGCGCGTGCAACGCAACATGCACTTCAGGGTGTGAGACAACTTCCATGGCCTGAACGTTCACCTGATTTGTCCCCCATTGAGCACGTGTGGGATTTTATGGGACAACGACTTATCCGGTCTCCACGGCCAGCCACAACCATCCCCGATTTACGCGTGCAGGTTGAGGATGCTTGGAACTCAATACCCCAAACTTACATCCAACATCTGTACGACAGACTCCATGCCAGAAATGCACAGTGTGACGCAGTTCAACCTCGTACTAACCATGTTACATGGAAATGTTATTTTTCAGTTTACCAGCAAATACAGCTGTATTTTGCCATAATGTTTTGATCACGTTATCCTCTGTATTCCGTTATTACGCTGTATAAATTTCGTTGGTATCAGACGTCTCCTTCTTGGTGTTCTTTTTCACTTTCCGCCAGTGTATAATGCACACTTTTTTATGATGTGTGAATCAACTAAATTTGATAACATAAGATTGTAATTTTTCGTAGAATGCAAACTCGTGTTTATAATGTGTACTTAATAAAACAGCGATATCGATTAAGCATGGTTACCAGCATCGTTGGTGTATGACAGAACTGTGAAGAGCAGCAAAAGCAAAAAGAGGGCTGTGTGTTATTTATTGCCTTGAATCACTCAGTGTTAGAGGAAAGGCTATCACTGACTGAATTTCGAGTCCTATGCTTACAGGTCTTTCTCTACTCAAAGCCACTGTCTCACCTTTGGAATGAGACCGGAGCAGACGGTGTCACATTTCACATGTGGTCCCAAACAGCTAGATAAAAAAAGCACTCACTGCCCATTTGTTTCGGAGGGGAGGGGGGGGGGGCGATGCACTTGCATTCGAGTGAACGTTTGGTGGGCTTACATTCTACACGTCACGGAAGCAGTCAAGGAGACCTCAGACGACTTTAGAATTAGTCGTGTGTGTTTATTGTACAATATGGAGAAAGTTCGAGTCGTGGATTGTGAAGAACGAGTGCACAGTTAACGGATGTTTTATTCTTCGTGGGACTTTGAGATACTGTAGACTGTAGTGTACATTTTTATTCTCTCGTTCCCGACGTTTGTTGGGCCCGTGACTGTGTGAGTTAACAAATACCCATCAATGACAATAAGGAACAACCACTTTGTAGAACTTAATGATGTACGTAGGAAAACTTTTGGAATTTGCTGAAGGTTTCTGCAATACAACAAAACGGCAAGTTGATTTTTTCGCGCATTGCACTGTCATTCTTTTCTGTAGTTGTTTATTATTTATTGTGAGTTTCTGACATTAATTTAATTCTTCATTTTCGCAAAGTGTTACACATGTATTTATAAATTAAAAGATACTGGGTCAAACCAATGTTGAATTGTTTGAAAAGTATGGGTAAATCTACAAGTCAATACACTGTTAAAAATGTTGTGGTAGGTTACACCAAAAAGTGGTGCTACACCAGCTCCACCACTTTCTGAGAAAAGATACACCATTGTTTAATTCAAAAAAACACAACAACATGGTACAACCTTGTGCCATAATGTGCTGCAACCTTGTATTGTAACGCGGTGCAAAGGCAAAACACAACAACATGGTGCAACCTTGCACCATATTGTGATGCAACCTTGTACCATAACGTGGTGCAAAGACAAAACACAACAACGTGGTGCAACCTTGCACCATAATGTAGTGCAACCGTGTACCATAAAGTCGTGAAATGTTGTATAATGAATATAACTTCTACTAATACTTCTAATGAATACTTGTTGTTTGTTAATTATATCATGAATAAACTTTCCTGCTAGTAGTGAAGTAATAATAATGAACAAGCTTTTAACTGCTAGTAATGTTGTAGTAGTAATTAAGATGAATAAAGTCTTATGCTGGTTGTTAATAATAATCAACTAATGAAATTAACCTAACAGCCAGACAGAGATCTGACAAAACTATGAACTGAGAAAGACGTACTTACTAAGACAATCTTTTATTTGGTAAACTTCTGGCTGTCACATAAACGAAGATCTCTTTACACACGAAGCAAAGCTCTCACGCACATAAACAACCGCTCTCTCTATACAACAACAGCTCACTTCGTACAACAACAGCTCTCTTCGTACAACAACAGCTCTCTCTACGTATCGTTGAACGCGCCTATTTATACTGGCTACCACCACGTCATGACTTACACTCATTGCCAGATCTCATTCAGCGGGAGAAACAACATCTCGTTCAGTAAGAAGATAATTTACATAGTAAAATAAAATAACCAGAGATAGTAAAAATCAAAAGGAAAGTGAATCTAGAGTATACGTTACAGTTGCACCATGTTGTTGTGTTTTGTTTGAACTACACAATTATGTATCTTTTCTCAGAAAGTGGTGCAGCTGGTGGAACACCACTTTTTGGTGCAACCTACCATACAATTTTCAACAGTGTAGATTGCATGGTTGGGGAAAATTTTGAAACAAAATGTCGATATTATTTTATTATGTATTACACTAAAGAAACATGGTGCAACTGCAATTCCTCTTGAGAAATATGTCGGAAAAAGTTCTGGCATTTTTCGATTTTGGCCTTAGTTTTTTCTGCGTAATGTACTTAAATTTCTGTGATGTCATATCTGTATTAAAGATTCTTCTCTATCTATTGCGGAATTTTATCAATGGTAGTCTTCTTCATGAATTCTAGATGTAAAATAAAGTCCGGTAACCCCAGCCACACAGACGAATGGAGTGACTTTGTGACTACAATGTTGTTTTTAATTTGTACAATGATTATTGTTCTTCGTCCAAAACTCATTCCACAATCTGAATAATGACCGTCTTGGTTTTCGGATTCGTAACAATATTCCTTCGCTGGTAATCGGCTTCCCAGACCTACCAACATACATATAGTGTCTAAAAAAACCATTCGTGCCATTCAATCAATACTACTCAAATGACTACCGTCTGTGCACGGTTAAAATAAGAGTAAAAACCTATAAAACTTTTAATGGATCTAGAAAAAGCCTTACAAAGACCTTTCGGATCGTAAAATACGATCCATCATCAGATGTTACAAGTGCTGGCAATACACAAAATATATATATACACAACAGGAACAGCCTTCAACATAATTGGGCCGTGGGTGGCTTAGTGGGCAACGTTCGTGACTGCCACGGAAAGGACCTCAGGTTAGATCCCAGGCAGGACGAACGCTCGATCCACTAAATATCCGCCGTGCGTCGGATGGGCACGTTAAGCCGTCGGACCCCGGGTACTGCCCCCCTTTAATAAATAAGGGCGTCTTCCTCCCCATTTCTACTTCGCTTCCGTGTCACTTTCCTATCGGGCACTCTAGCCCAAATCTCCTAGCTTCCTATTTCTAAGGGTTGTTTAAGACCTGGGGTCAGACACTCCCTTCCTAATATCCTCTACATATGATCCTCAACATAATTGGCGTAATTGTTGGAAATCGGCACTTCCCGATTCTACCCACTATTGCTCTCGGAGGAATTTCCATACCAACAACTCTTTGACGCCATCAACTACAATATCCAATCAAATTACGGATTATGTTGACACCTCCCAGCGATTACACCAATTATGTTGAGGGCTGTTCCTGTTGTGTATATACTGCATATATTTTGTGTATTGCCAGCACTTGTAACGTCTGATGATGGATCGTATTTTACGATTCGAAAGTTCTTTTGTAAGGTTTTATCTAGACCCAATACATGTTTTATAGGTTTTTACTCTTATTTTAATCGTGCACAGACGGTGGTCATTTGAGTAGTATTGATACATGTAGTGTTTTTATACTGTTCGTAAGTGCACCGCGTATATTCTCCTATTGATCCATTCTTTATTTGACGGATTTTTAATAAGCAGTCAGTTCTACAACTTTCTAATTTACATTTCTGCCCTATCTATCACAGTTTCACAGTTGTGTTCGCTATGTTCCACAGTTTGCCAACAGAGGCGCCTATATCGTGCCCGTTAGATCGCCCCTCAGCAACTGCTTTGCTCCTGCTTGTGTGTGTGTGTGTGAGTGGGGGGGGGGGGGGGTGTCCCCAAACTCGGTCTTATACAGTATAACGTAGAAGTTTGTCCGGGCCGGGTAATGAATTCGAGTACCATCACTCCGGAGTAAGTAAATCTCTCAACTGAGCTACATGGACATGTGCTCTCACTGCTATCTGCCTTTATCTCATGTGCGTCCTGCGGTGCAGGCACGTCACATCTCCTCCCCCTCGAAAGAGGGCCGTGGGCGTGGACCACGGGTCATCCGGGACCATGTGTCGCTGGCAGTCATCCCATGAAGAACGTGCATTTGAGAAAATTCCAGACAATTTGGTGTGTGGAACGTAACATCACACTGTTTATTTCTTCGAAGCACTGAAGAAGCGATTCTCATTTTTCCTGTCTCGCCGTGTGGAAAGAACATCCCATCATTGCGAGAAACTTAACAGCCGGATCATCCTGGACGTTCAGGCGCCAATATAACGTACAAGCTTGTCCACCCCGGGCATCGAAACCGGTCCCCTCACTCCAGAGTAAGTCGCTCTCCCAACTGACCTACACGAACATCTGCTCTCATTGCTATCTGTCTTTACCTGATAAGCGTCCTGCGGAGTAGGCACGTTACAACAGTATGTATATAATGTATATACACTGACGGAAAAAAAATCCCAACACCACGAAAAAATAGTTGTAGAGGAACGAAATGACGGCAATACATTTGTATAGGTAACATATTTAATCGATTAAGGTTTCAAGATCATAGCTTATTGTAAGCGCGAGAAGAGCCATTTTAAATGTGAAATGCTGGAACATTAATAACCGGTGTAACCGCCAGAATGTTGAATGCAAGCACGCAAACGTTCATGCATTGTGTCGTACAGGTGCTGGATGTCAGTTTGTGGGATGGAGTTCCATGCCTGTTGCACTAGGTCGGTCCATACAGGGACGGTTAATGCTGGTTGGGGGTGACGCTGGAGTTGTCGTCCAATGATGTCCCATACGTGCTCGATTGGTGAAAGATCTGGTGATCTAGCAGGCCACGGCAACATGTCGACACTCTGTAGAGCATGTTGGGTTACAACAGCGGTATGCGGGCGAGCGTTATCCTGTTGGAAAACACCCCTGGAATGCTGTTCATGAATGGCAGCACAACAGGTTGAATCACCAGACCGACGTACAACTGTGCCGTCAGGGTGCGTGGGATAACCACGAGAGTGCTCCTGCTGTCATCATAAATTGCTCCCCAGACCATAACTCCAGCTGTAGGTCCAGTGTGTCTCGGCCGCAGACAGGTTGGTTGCAGGCGCTCACCTGGCCTCCTTCTAACCAACACACGGCCATCACTGGCACCCAGGCAGAACCGGCTTTCATCAGAAAACACAACGGATCTCCACTCCGTCCTCCAATGAGCTCTAGCTTGACACCACTGACGTCGCAAGCGGCAGTGGTTTGGAGTAAGTGGAATGCACGCTACAGGGCGTCTGGCTCGGAGCTGTCCTTCAAGTAACTGATTTGTAACAGTTCGTTGTGTTACTGTGGTGGCAACTGCAGCTCGAATTGCTGCCGCAGACGCGGTACGATGCGCCACGGCCATACTCCGTACACGGCGGCCTTCCCTCTCAGTAGTGCCACGTGGCCTGCCGGAACCCGGTCTTCTTGAGGCAGTACCTTCCCTTGACCACCGCTGCCAACAATCATGCACAGTGGCTACATTCCTGCCAAGTCGTTCTGCAATATTGCGGAAAGAAAATCCACCTTCTCGTAGCCCTATTACACGACCTCGTTCAAACTCCGTGAGCTGTTGATAATGACTTCTTCGTCTTCTTAAAGGCATTCTTGACTAACATCAACACACTACGTCGAATCTCAACGATAACTAACGCTCACGAACGTTACAGAGCGTATTTACAGCAAACCTGCTTTGCATGTTCCGAGGCGCTACCAGCGCCACACGTATGCGCCGAGCGCGAAATTTGCATAGGCGTCATCTTACAGATGTACTCTTACCGCCTACCAACATTCGTTTATCTAACACAACCCCTTCTTGGTGTTGGGATTTTTTTCCGTCAGTGTATATATAATGTGTGTATGTGTGATCGGGGGATGTAAGTTCAGGTGATGCGTAACATCACAGCCTCTCCTTGACAAATGTCAACCACGTCTTCTCGTGGTGCATCCTGTTCCCACTAAAGGGGCTCTGACGACCGCCAATAGCGGTATAACTATACCATCGGGATTAGAGGAAATGCTATCCCACACTCACCAACCAGCTTGGCCAGCCTGGTGAGTTATGGCCAAACCCCTCCAAAATGACTCCACAACCTAAATCTTGGCCCTCAGTCTCCGGCAGCTGGAATGTACCTTGCCAAGGCACCGGCCAGTGCGACATGAAGGCAGAGGGTGCTAAGAATCCCCGGAGGACCGGACTAGGCTGCCATCTGATGCTGACCTTGGCTACGTATAATGGACGCTCCCTATCTTCTGATACTAGCATCTTGAATTGGAAAAGGAACTACAAAGAATCAAGTGGGACATCGTCGGGCTAAGTGAGGTAAGGAGTAAAGGAGAAGATCTCATTGAACTGAAAAGTGGACATCTCTTCTACTATCGTGGGACTGATACTGGCATAACTAGTGGTGTTGGATTTATAATAAACAAGAAACTGAAGGATAAAGTTGTAGAAGTTGAAAGTTCCTCTGACAGAGCTGCACGACTCGTTATCCAACTCTCGAGAAGATACCAGGCTCAGATTATTCAAACTTATGCACCCACCACAAGTCCTCCTGAAGAAGAAATTAAAGAATTTTATGAGGAAATTCGTCATCTAGATAATAAAGGTAAGCAGCACTTGAAGATAATTATGGGAGATTTCAATGCAAAAATAGGGCAACGGCAACAGAATGAAACTTCAGTAGGTAAATTCGGTCACGGCAACAGAAACCAGCATGGAAATACTCTTGTTGAGTTTGCAGAGACAGAAGGGTTTTTCATCTTGAACTCCTTTTTCAAGAAAAAGCCACACAGTAAATGGACATGGAGACATCCAAATGGGACGACAAGTGAAATTGATTTTATTATGTATAACAAAACTTTCGTCATAGAAGACTTCAGTGTGCTAAACAAGTTCAACACAGGTAGTTACCATAGATTGGTGAGATGTAAGATGCACCTCAACACTAAACTCGAACTTGGCAAGCTCATAAGACAAACAAAATGTATTGACATAACCAACCTTAATAAAACACCGTAATACCTTCAAGTTGGAACTGAAGAACAGATTCTCTGCGTTAGAAGGCCTAATATCGGAAGAAGTGGATATTTATGAAGTTGACAGGAAAGTAACCAAAGCTCTTATGGAAACAGCAACAAAATTAGCTGGGTCTAAGAACAAGTTGCACGTGAACAAATTATCAGGAAAAACCAAAATGTTAATGCAAAAAAGAAGAGAGATGAGGACAACTACAGAAGATCTGACTTCCAAAGTGGAATATATAGAGCTATGCAAGACAGTACGAAAAAGTATCACTGAAGACTTAAGGAAATTCAACTATGAACTAGTGAGGAAAGCAATTGAAAACAACCAAAGCCTAAAGATAGCAAAGGGACATCTCAGTAAGGGAAGAAAACAGATTATGGCACTGAGAAAGGAAGATGGTTCAGTAACAAGAAATAGAGGCGAAATCTTGACAAGAGTGAAAGATTTGTACTCCAAATTATATGAAAGGGATGATACATGTACTCCAGACATCATGAAAGGTACCAGTACCAGAATTCTTCCAGTCATCCCAGCAGAAGTTGCAAATGCAATCAAGAACATGAAGCTGAGAAAAGCTCCAGGAGAAGATGGAATTACTGTAGACATCATACAAGAAGCAAGTGGAGAAATCGAAACAGTACTCGCCCAAATTTTCATTCGATGCCTTAATGAAGGGAAGATTCCTGAGGATTGGAACAACGCTACAATGATCCTGCTACATAAAAAAGGTGACATTGAGGATCTCAGGAACTACAGACCTATCATCCTCCTATCAGTGGTTTATAAAATCTTCACTAAAGTTCTTTCACGCTGTTTGAAGGTAACACTGGACATGGCTCAACCGAGAGAACAAGCTGGATTCAAGAGTGGCTACAGCACTATAGATCATATCCATGTACTGACAGAACTAACTGAAAGAGCGAGGGAATATGAACTTTCATTGTGCATGGTTTTTATCGGTTATGAAAAGGTCTTTGATTCAGTGAAACCATCAGCAGTTACAATGGCTTTAAAATCCTGCGGTATTGAAGATGCATACATTAATATTATTAATAACATCTATTAAAATACAAATGCAAAGATTCGGCTGTTTGAGAATACAGCACACATAAAAGTTGGAAAGGGAGTGAGACAAGGTGATACCATATCTCCCAAGCTCTTTAATGCCACATTGGAAAATATGCCTTTCAATAACTGAAGTGGGAAAACAATGGGATGAAGATTAATGGAGATTATCTAACCCACCTGCGTTTTGCTGATGACGTAGTCATTTTTGCAACTACCTTATCAGAGCTGCAGAGTATGATCCAGGAATTTGCTGACAAGAGTAAAGAAGTGGGATTAAAAATGAACTTTCAGAAGACAAAAGTGATGTTCAATGCTTTTACAAGAAATAATGAAGATTTATCGATTCATGGAGAAAAGCTGGAGATAACAGACACGTACGTTTATCTTGGACAGCAGATATCAAGTGAGAGTCATATTGATGAAGAAATTAATCAGCGTACAAAACTTGCCTGGAGAGCTTTGGGATGAAACAGCATAATTTTCAAGAGCAATATGCCATTATGTCTTAAAAGAAAAGTGTTTGATCAATGCAACCTTGCAGTGCTTACGTATGGTGCAGAGACGTGGACCTTAACTAAAAGAGACAAACAAAGGCTGCAGACAACTCAAAGCAGCATGGAGAGGTGCATGCTTGGTGTAACCAGGAGAGATAAGAAGAGGAACTCGTGGATCCGAGAAATGACAAGAGTAGAAGACATGATGATCAGAGTTAAATCCCTGAAATGGCAATGGGCTGGACATACTGCCAGAAGGACATACCATCAATGGACAGCCGAAATTTTAGATTTTAGATTGGATTCCAAGGGACAGGAAAAGACCCAGAAGAAGACCACATGGGAGATGGGTGGATGAAATTCGAAAGTATGCGGGAGTGACATGGAGGAGACTGGCACAAGGCAGACCGTTGTGGGGGAAACTTGGGGAGACCTTCGTCCAGCAGTGGATTGATAATCGTTGACAATGATGATGATGTGTGATCGGACACCCCCCCCCCAGATTTTGAAACATGGTTACGCCACTGGTTTGGGGTGCCGTTTTACAGAGCGATTGATAAGCACCCTAGTTAGAAATTTTATTAGGGAAAAGCCAGCTGTCAGAAGTTGGCTGTATCTGATGGTTACTTGGACTCTAAAACAGGTGCAAGCATACTGTCTCAAACGAAGTTTCGTTACGTAGCTCCTCACGAAAAATGTCTCGCGTCCTCGCATTCTATCACCCCACGGAAATTCTATGAATAATTAAATTCTTCGTTTTGATTTCGTAAATTCTTCGTTTTTCTTCCTGGATTTTCTCTCGTGTCATGAAATGCATAAAAAACCTCCAGAACTGCACTGTTAATTGCTCTCACAAATCATTAACTCCTCTTCAACGTCGCGCGGGTGGGGATACTGAAAATATACTTGGATATTAAAAAAACCAAGAAGGATGGCACCGAATTTTTGGTTGTAATGAGCACGTCTTTTGAATCATATCCGACGTGAATACAATTTATTGAAGTTATTGAGCGTTAATGGAACCTGTTAGAAAAAAATCAACCGGATTAGAAAAAGAAATCAACCGGATTTCTACAATCGATAAAACATCCAGAAATAGAAACAGGTACTTACTCCCACCAGTGGCTAAAAAGTATGTTACGAACATTAAGAAATGGCCCACAAAATTTTTTTCATATTACATGATATAATTCTACGCCTTCTAGCGAAAGGATTTTACACAATGGGAAAGTTGAAAATAGGTGTAAGTATACTTCATAGCATAAGATATGCTACGGAAAAAGAATTTTTCAAATACGTCTCCTGGAAGCAGGGATACTGGGAAAAAGGGTTCGACCTTCATGTCCCCTAGCGGGAAAGATGTGCAATATTTAAAAAGAATAATGTTCCTCATCTTTATTATAGCGAATGTCATACAATAAAAAAATAAATTTCTCAAAGGGGTTTTTAAAAACGGGGATACAGCTGCAACAGAAGTATAAAAACATCCCCTAACGACAGAGTTTTAAACTACAAAACTCCTCAAATACAAACCTATAGTGTTTCACAAGGTGAATAGCATCTAGTGTTAAATAATTTTTTAAATTGCACATTCAGAAGCAGAGATATTGAGAAAAACAGATTAAAAATCTGCTCCCCCCAGCGGCGAAATTGTGTATTATTTTGGGAAAAAAATTCACTCAAAAAGTGTTCATAGTTAGTAGTATCTGACCAAGAAAGAATTTTTTCAATCGGGTTTTTAGTCCCGCAGGTATTGCTGTAAACTGAAACATGGACTTACGTCCTCTACTGGCATACTTGTTCATTAAGAAAAAAATTAAAGTATATGAGAAACATTTCGCACCGGAAATGCTTCCCAAGAAAGAAATAATTTTTCTAATCGGACTCTTAGAAGAAGAGATATCGACAAAAATAAGACATACATCTATCCTTGGCGGAAAAAACTATGCACTATTTTAAGCAGGAGTATTCTCAAAAGGTTTTCCTAGTTGAGCGATATCGGTCCATGAAATAATTCTTTCAATCGAGTTTTCAGAAGCTCAGCTTTTCATACAAAAATACATCAGCAGTAGAAATAAACACTTACGCACCCTGGTGGCCAAACGGTTCTTTGCCAAAAATTTGAAATTACATTGCAAAACATTTCCCAACAACAGATGTATGCGATGCGGGAATAATTTTTCGAATCGGACTAATAGAAGCAGAGATATCGGGGAAATCCCAATTTAATTTTATGCCGCCTAGCGGAAAATCTATGCATTACTTGAAAAAGAGGCTGTACTTCTTAAAATAGTCTTTGATATAAATGACATCGAATGGAAAAACAATTTTTTCAATCGGATATTTAGAAGCAAACCACCTTCGTTTTGCTGATGACGTAGTCATTTTTGCAACTACCCCATCAGAGCTGCAGAGTATGATCCAGGAACTTGCTGACAAGAGTAAAGAAGTGGGATTAAAAATGAACTTTCAGAAGACAAAAGTGATGTTCAATGCTTTTACAAGAAATGAAGATTTATCGATGGATGGAGAAAAGCTGGAGATAACAGACACGTACGTTTATCTTGGACAGCAGATATCAAGTGAGGGTCACATTGATGAAGAAATTAATTAATCGGTGTACAAAACTTGCCTGGAGAGCTTTTGGAAGAAACAGCATAATTTTCAAGAGCAATATGCCCTTATGTCTTAAAAGAAAAGTATTAGATCAATGTATCCTTCCAGAGCTTACGTTTGGTGCAGAGACGTGGACCTTAACTAAAAGAGACATACAAAGGCAGCAAACAACTCAAAGCAGCATGGAGAGGTGCATGCTTGGTGTAACCAGGAGAGATAAGAAGAGGAACTCGTGGATCAGAAAAATGACAAAAGTGGAAGACATCATGATCAAAATTAAATCCCTGAAATGGCAATGGGCTGGACATACTGCCAGAAGGACATACCATCGATGGACAGCCGAAATTTTAGATTGGATTCCAACTGACAGGAAAAGACCCAGAAGAAGACCACATGGGAGATGGGTGGATGAAATTCGAAAGTATGCGGGAGTGACATGGAAGAGACTGGCACAAGACAGACCGTTGTGGTGGAAATTTGGGGAGACCTTCGTCCAGCAGTGGATTGATAATGGTTGATGATGATGATATGGAATAAAACGTATTTTGAATTCGATATGATATGCATTTACGCCCCATAGCGGCGAAGTCGTGCATCGGGGAAAAAAACGGAATGCAAGAAGCATCAACCACACATTTTAAGCTTTTCAATGCGAAAAGGGTTTTTCAAATCGGACAAATAGTTGCAGAGATACGGTGTGCACGGACAGACGGACGAACAGATAAAATGATAACATAAGCACGATCTTTTTTTTTATAAAACACTTGTTAAAGACAGAACAGAATCACGCATGTGTGATTAATTATTAAGACACCCTTTTTAGCATAGCATAATTAAAAAGCTGAACTACCTCTTAATTGGCCAGTTAAACTGCTTTTCATCTTTCCACATGGGTTCATTATGCTTCATTTTTTCCGTACGCGCAACCGGCCGGAATAGTGTAGGGCTGTACATCAAACCGTAAATATTTACAACTATGTAATCATTCTACGTAATCATTTGTAAAAGCTCTTGTTTAAAAGCATTGATTTTGCGATTGTTCAAGAGTAATAATTGGGCTGCTGCAAAAGCCTGTGTAAGTTAATATAAGGGGCATACTTAAGAATTTCAGGGTGGGGGAAAAGGGAGAGTCAGGATCCAAAAGATACGTGCCTGTTCAGGTATCCCTGAAATAGATGTATGTTTTATTAAAACGAAGTTTATAGTAATTAGTTATTCCTTTCTGAAGAAAATAACTTTATTTGGGTGTAAGTTTAGTAGTAAAAAATTATGTCGATAGCAAAAGTTGAAACAAAAATTACGAAAATGGCAATGTGAACGGAACTACTAAATACTTTTATACATTGGCCACAGTTCTTCGAAAGTGTCATTTTACGCAGATGCAAAAAAAAAAACAGCACCACACGTTTATTGAAACAGATGCACGACACAGCCGTTTGGGGGTTTGGCGAACTCAAGTAAAACTAGGCCACATCATCACGTTTTTCGAAGAAAAAAAAAAAAAAAAAAAATGAAAGAAAGAAAATTGAAAATGGAATTTGTAATAGAGGAAGTTTTTGATAAAGGAAAAATAGTTTAGCACAAGCCATAAGAATTTATTTTAGATTAATTTCGTAGTATGATTAAAACAAAATAAAAGAAACTATTAATTAACCGAGACTTGATCATAATAAAAACAAAAATTTTCCCCTGGCATCAGCTTTTTGCATGTCTTCGTTTTTCATGTTTTTTTTAAGGTACTCAAAGATAACAACCCCGAGCTGTTTTGCATTACAGAAGCTCTTTTCTCTCCAAAAAGAGTGTGTGTGACCTGTTCTCAAATTCCTTTACACACTCAAAAGGGGGCTCAAACCAATTTTCAAAATTGCAGTAAAGTTTTCCATTTTATCAAAACATCAACTTTTGATATAATGTTTTCAAGAAAGTGAAAGGTAAGGATCCATCGAATTCTCGGGTTTAATGAGCTCAATGTATAGGCAAAATTTTATAAGTTACTCTCTCAGTGGTATTCTAAGGTATTTTATTTAAACTGCGTAGTTTGTAGATTTGCATATGTCGACAAACTTCGTTTTGTTCACTGTTGTACGATATACTGGGTTCAAAGGAAAGCCCTTACACAGGGCAATAACTGCGAAAGGAAGGGTCCGAGTGGTACACAGGTTAGTTCTATGTATAGAGAAGTAACGATGGCCGATCGATTGAAAAAGGATTGGAACGCTCTTAGCGGCAAAGGTAAGAAGTTACGAAACCCAACTCGCCAAAAATGCGAGATCGAAATGAAAGTCCAATTACAAAGTAGTAGCCCAGCGTCGAATTGGTAGGAAACGACATAGAGTACGCACGGATTACCTACATGGACGGCTCGAAATGCTGATAAAGTGGCCGCGGTCGCTGGATGGTTAGGCAATGCAAAATACCGGCCCACGATGGAGAACGATTCAAATGCATATGTAAATGTTGATAGTGACGTAGTAGCCGGTCGATGAGATAAAATACCGAGTCTGGGGAATTGAAAGTCAGTCGGCGTACATGTTGCAAACACTGATGGCGAGCTACTCGAACGCTGAGTACTGTGAAATTGTCGTGCTTTATGGCGAATGTTGTCTCAATGACCACGAAGCTGCAAGGCGGTATACCGAGCGTTTTCCGTCTGGTCAACATCCAACTGCAGCGACTATCAACAACTATGTTCGACGCCTCCGAAAGACCGGAAGCATACAGGCACGTCCGCGGTTGGGCAGACTAACGGATTCGGGTGGTACAGTGCATTCTGAGGCTGACCTGTGATATGTCCTCGCCAATCCCCGCATTAGCACCACACCAGTCGCCGAAGCATGCGGATTAACAGGACAACGCGTTTGGAGAATTCTATACGAGCATGGAGATCACCTGTATCGCGTACAGCTAGCGCAAGTTTTGATGGATGGAGACCAGGGAAGGCGTTTTGATTTCTGCAGCTTTGCACATAATACGCTGGAGGTTAATGCAACCTTCTTGGCCGATATCCTGCGGACAGATGAGTCCCATTTTACACGGGACAGAATAGTCAATCGGCATCATCATCATCATCATCATTGTCAACCATTATCAATCCACTGCTGGACGAAGGTCTCCCCAAGTTTCCTCCACAACGGTCTGTCTTGTGCCAGTCTCCTCCATGTCACCCCTGCATACTTTCGAATTTCATCCACCCATCTCCCATGTGGTCTTCTTCTGGGTCTTTTCCTGTCCCTTGGAATCCAATCTAAAATTTCGGCTGTCCATCGATGATCTGTCTTTCTGGCAGTATGCCCAGCCCATTGCCATTTCAGGGATTTAACTCTGATCATGATGTCTTCCAGTCTTGTCATTTTTCGGATCCACGAGTTTCTCTTCTTATCTCTCCTGGTTACACCAAGCATGCACCTCTCCACGCTTTTTTGAGTTGTCTGCAGCCTTTGTATGTCTCTTTTAGTTAAGGTCCACGTCTCTGCACCATACGTAAGCACTGGAAGGATGCATTGATCAAACACTTTTCTTTTAAGACATAATGGCATATTGCTCTTGAAAATTATGCTGTTTCTTCCAAAAGCTCTCCAGGCAAGTTTTGTACGCCGATTAATTTCTTCATCAATGTGACCCTCACTTGATATCTGCTGTCCAAGATAAACGTACGTGTCTGTTATCTCCAGCTTTTCTCCATCAATCGATAAATCTTCATTTCTTGTAAAAGCATTGAACATCACTTTTGTCTTATGAAAGTTCATTTTTAATCCCACTTCTTTACTCTTGTCAGCAAGTTCCTGGATCATACTCTGCAGCTCTGATGGGGTAGTTGCAAAAATGACTACGTCATCAGCAAAACGAAAGTGGGTTAGATAATCTCCATTAATCTTTATCCCCTTGTTTTCCCAGCTCAGCGACTGAAAAACACCCTCCAATGTGGCATTAAAGAGCTTCGGAGATATGGTGTCACCTTGTCTCACTCCCTTTCCAATCGGCATAGCACCCATTATTTCGCTCTAAGCAACCCATTCTTGGGAAGAGCTGCTCTACATCAAGTACGTTGGGCAACTAACGTTTGGTGCGGTATTTGCGAAACACACTAGTTGGATTCATTTTCTATGATGAGACATTAACAGGTCAGTGTTATTTTCAACTCTTACGGGGCCCGATATCTGATTTACTGGATGATCTTTCCCTCAGAGATATCGTTATGGAGCACCACCTTACTAGGAAGCCAACGTACTGAGGTGCGTGACTGAAACATTCAGATACCAGGTCATGGCGGTACGATGAAATGGTATTCTAGGCAACGTTATGGTTTGGGGAATGCATGCTAGAAAAACATTCCCCAAACCATAACGTTGCCTCCACCAGCTTGAAATGTTGTAGTAATGCATTTGGAGTCCATGCTTTCGTGCTGTTTCCGCCAAAACCTCACTCGGCCATCGGCATGGTGCAACTGAAAACGTGATTCATCGGACCACATAATTTGTTTCCAATTATCGACTGTCCAATCCTTGTGCTCCTGTGCGAACTGGAGACGTTTTCTCTTGTTAACTGCAGACAGCAAAGGTGTTCAAACAGGCCTTCGGCTGCCATATCCCATCCGATGCAGTGTACGGCGAACAGTGCGTTCAGAGATCATTTGAGGGGATCCTTGATTAAGATGGTCTGTAATTTGCTGCACTGTTGCCCTTCTGTTGTCTGTTACCAGTCTGGACACTCTCCGTTCCGCCCGAGCAGTCACTAGTCGATGACGAGCACACGTTGCACGTAGAGACCCGGTTTTTTGGCTGACAGTCCAGTCTTTAAACACTTTAACAACAGCTGCTCTGGAACATTTCACGAATGCGGCGGTTTCGGTGATAATCGCTCCATGGCTCCGAACTCCTACAATCATCCCACGTTTAAAGTCCGTTAAATCGCATTTTTTACCCATCGCGTCACCTAAAAACCACTTCTACTACTGTCGCAAGCACTAAGCTTTCCCTTTTACACTAGCCTCGCCCTCTGGCGGCAATAGCGTGCAGCCATAGCTCATTTGCTTAAAACCGTCAGGTGGTCATAATAAAGTGGCCACTCAGTGCATAACTTGAAAATCGATTAATTAAACCAGTAATTTTTGAATTCTTAAATATTACAATTACAGCACCTCGGTCCTGATGTATCACCAGGGCCGGTTTCCTGAGTATGCGACCTGTGCAGTCGCGCAGGGCCTCGCGCTTAGAAGGGCCCCGCGTCCGCGTTTGTCTGATGTTTTTGAATTTTTCATAATTTTTTTCTTGTATTAATAATAAATGACACTTAACGATGTGAAAATGGCATTTTGAAATTTTTCATATAATTACACTTTATTGCCTTAGTGAAGAGAATTCAAATATCTTGGTTCCATCGGGATGATTCACCGTATCACCGAGAGAGAATTTGCATTAATGACATCATATATACAATCACCCAGATCTCTCTGGAACGCTGACGTCACAGCTACGTCACAGCTACGTCTGCATTCTGCCGCAATCACACGCGGTCAGTTTTTCGCGTGCGTAGGCGGCGAATCTCTGGCAGATGGTTTATCAATAAAAAAACCGTGAAAAACGTATCTTTGCGAACTTTTTATGAAACTGGCTGAAATTTTAATTATAGCACTCTAACTGACGGATCGATTGTACCTGCCGACAACGAGTGACGGCGAATTGATAAATTGCAACATAACGCCGATTCGGGATTATCAGGGCACTAGACCACACTGCCACTGGTTCCCAGAGACTCTTACAAGCAAGCCGCGGACCAGCAAAATTTCACAAAATGCTTCGCGGACGGATCGGCACGAAGTTACTTTTATGTACAAGGACGTTTGTGTAGACCTGTTTTTAGTGGTCAAATTCGGAAATATCTACCATTTCTCAAGTTTTCCTGCGTTTCCGCGGATCTGCGGAAACCTTGTGACGGACCGGTCGTGTTTGGGAAACACTGCACTAGACTGCTATCGCACTCACCTCATTTGAGCTACAAAGCTGAAAGCTCCCATTAAAACAAATTGCAATGAACTGTAGAACGTGGCCAGCAAAAGAATCTTTCTTGGTAGAAGTAAAGAGACAGAGTGATAAGGTAAGAGTTTTCTGAAAATTGCATTACTCATTTAGTATTGAACGGAAAATACGTCTTTAGAACTTCAATATTCCAACCATGGAGCATTGAAAATGACATTTCCTATCCTCTTATCTTATTTGTTGAAACGATAGCTATTTTTTTTTAATTTTGGATAAATTACATTAATTTTTGCCATCAGCACGCATGTCGACGAGTTGCAGGAATTATATTTAGTCGTTTCAGTTCAATCAACTTCAATTTGATCTGGCAATGTAAATTAATACTATAGCGTAATTTTAAAATGTTTTTTTTTATTTTTTAATGAGTAAAAATAACAGCTTATTGTAACTCATGAATAAATAATAATATTCCTTAGTACCACCATGTTTTATTAAGTTTCATGAGAAAATAAAAAAATTTGGTTTCTGCACATGACCCCGCTTTTCTTTCAAAAACGTTCCAACGTCCAAGTCCATTTAGTAGATGTAGAACTCGCTGGGAAAAAGGGCCCCGCATTTTCCTTTTGCACTGGGCCTCGCAAAATAAGAAACCGGCCCTGTGTATCACATGTGATACAATCCCCGTAGCCCCCTCCCCTCCTTTCCATGAAAAATTAAAGAATTCTTTTTTTCAGTTTACAATGCGGTAAACATCAATTTTCAAACCTGTTTAAAAAAATCAAGTGTTTAACTTCATCGCAGGTCTGAGGAGATCAAGTAACACCCCTCATAATTTCCACAATCGAACGCAAAACCCATTCGTCAAATACCCAAAGACGTAAAACCCATTCGTCAAATACCCAAAGACGTAATGGCGAGCTTTCAAGAATTTTTAGCATTGCTATAGATCATTGTTTTTCTAGGTTTACTGATAACAAAATCCTTAGAAAAATTCTTCAACGACCCTTACTAGGGTAATACCTAAACGGAAATTCGTGGGCTCAATGACTTATCATCCAACCATCACACCTCTTTAAAAAAAATTATGCTGGCGATTTAGAGTTGACTTCGGCATGCGAACAACTAATTTAGCAACATTGCTTTGAAACGATCGCGACCTTGTGCAGACTTCACTTAGGGAAGGAGTGTATAGTATCCCTCTCAGAGGTATTAACGATGAGGCATAAGTGTTTATATAGGCTCCACTCAGCGTAATTTACTTTCACGACTGAAGGAGCTGTGACGTGCCTGCCCAGCAGGACGCACACGACACAAAGGCAGATAGCAGCGACAACGAACGTCTGCGTAGCTCAGTTGGTAGAGCGACTTCTTCCGGAATAAGTGGACCCGGGTTCGATTCCCCGCGTGGACCAAAAATGACGGAGAAATTTACTTCGTTATAATGGCGCCCGAACTTCCCGGATGACCCGGCCGGTCAAGATCTCGCAATGGTGTGATGTTCTTTCCACACCGCGAGATAGGAGAAAAATAAGAGAATCCCTTCTTCAGCGCTTCGAAAAATAAAAAAAAATGTGTGATGTTGCATTCCACACACTAGATTCCCTGGGAGTTCTCAAGTGCACGTTCTAAAGAGGATGGCTGCCTACGACGATTCATGGTCACGGCTGACCAGTGGGCCATACCCCCGGCCCTCTTTCACAACTCCAGCGTCTCACTGGAGTTGTGAGCTGGAGTTGCCACGGGTTTGGAACTAGTTCTTCAAATAGTGATTGCCTCTTGGTTTTCCTTTCATGATTCCTCGTGCTAAACGAGCATAACGCCTCGTGTCTTTGAATACCTGATTACGTTCGCATCTATTCGTTATTGTCATGTCACCACGTTCAAATTGTTGAATCGTTCTATTATTCAGTTTGCAGTTAGCCGTCTACCTTCCTTGAGAAAGCCATCTGGTTGATGTGTGAAAGCTTGGAAACTTTGATTTCTATTCTACGCCAAGAAATTTCGGATCACTAGTATAGTTATACTTTTTAAAACCAAGGAAAGTAAGAATTTACAGCACTTCAAAAATATAACTATTACGAAACTCTGTTCAAAAGTATAACTATTACGAAACTTTGTTCAAAAGTATAACCATTTCCATACAATTCGATTTTTGCAAATAATATCATATTTTCACTAAGACATTATATACCAATGAAATTAATGTTTCCAAAAAGTTACATACTAAAATAAATAATTTAGTCACACAAACCGATAAGAAGAAGGTGCGAATACTTCGTAGCCAATACATCAAAAGTCTCACCACAGGGAGCACAATCAAAGTAAATAATAATTGCAAAGCATCAGAGTAACACTATAATCTTTTAGTTTTCAATAAATTAAAGCACTGCAACAGATTCTTTATATCGAATCGTTGCGATGTAATGTGGCAAGGAGCCTTTTCAGAATGTATCGGATTCTGAAAGCCCGAATGGAAAAATGACTTCCAGACGGTAGCTAGAAAAGTGAAAAATTTTCGTGCAGTTTTCGGAGGTTTTCTCATTAAAATTTTCTAAATAGGTGGAGAAAAATGATATTTTTAGCACAACGATGTCTTAGTCTCGTCAGGTAAGATTGAACATATTCTTTTAATATCAGTTAGCTTTGACGATCATCAATATTATTCGCATACTTCTGTGATTTTCTAGACGCACTGTTTTCCTTGGATTAGGACGTAACAGTGAATCTGGCTTTGGTACTTGTGACGTATATCTTTAATTTAACCTTCCTCTTGAGTTTCACTTTCTTATGTAAATTTATTACTTCTTAGTTAACTTTTTGCCCTCTTTGCTGAACGGCACATTTCTTCCCGCAACTCCCTTGTGTACGTTTTGGAAACACTGACAATGAGTCAAAATTAAATAAAAAATCTACGTCGAATTCAAACGAGAGGGCCGCCCCGGTGGCACAGTGGTCTAAGCGTTGGCTTCTGATCATTCGTCCGAAAGGGGTCCGGGTTCGAATCCCGGTGAGGCATGGATGTTGTGTTTGTCTTACGGCACTGGCTCTCTCTCCTCCCTGAAACCAGTGGCCCTAAACCGTCAAGACTGCAAGACTTGTTACTGTTTTCAGAGGATTACGGAATATGATTGTCAACAAGAAGGCACGCAAATATAAAACGTATTTGTGATTGCTACTTCATGTTCACGTGACCGGAGGCTCATTACCGCACATGCTAAACAGGAGCCCTTTTAAAAAATTGTTTCTAGAAATGACCTAATCGATTTTCGACTTATTTTCATCATCATCAGTATTATCATTGTGAAAGTAGTATATTTTGGGGGTTTTTTGTTTCACACTCTTATCGGCCAATCTCCAATGTTTTCTATAAAGGAATATTGGGTTGATGCATAAGTTCATGCCGTTTTTTTCACCTCGCTACAGGAATGTATCACATCAGAAGGAAAAACGGAATCAACCAACTATGTATTCCCCCTACATTGGTTACGATTATGTCCCAACGTCTGGATAGGTCTGCAATGCCATTCTTGAAAAAACGTGCAAGTTTTGCTGCGAAGAAATCATCAAGGAAATTCTGGAGATCAACATCATTGTTGAACGTTCTGCCACGGAGTGCATTCGACAGAGATAGGAACAGGTGATAGTATTAAGGGGTGACATCTGGCAAATAGGCCGGATGTGGAAGGATCTCCCATTTCATGTCCTGAATGGCCATTTTGGTCATGTTTGCACTGTGAGGGCGTGCATTATCATGTTATGTTGGAGAAGGACACCATGGCTCTCTTTTGAAATGCTTCCTCCACACGGCGGAGTTGCTTACAATAGAGTGCAGCGTTGGTGGTCCGATTCCTTGGCAGCATTTCCCAGTGAATAATGCCTTCCATGTCTCACCAGACACACAACATCTTCTTCGCAGGATGAAGGTCTTTTACTTAGTCGGTGTTTGTTATTTTGATAGACCCCTGTATATCGTGCCGGGTGTATCACGTGACATCTCCAGTGGTATACACCGGTGAGAGATTTTGTGTCGATGGTGGCCTCGCCATGTTCTTATCCCTTGGCCACCGGGTGCCTTAGTCAGGTCCTGCGTGCGACTGCTACAATTTGGAAGAATAAAGAGTTTTGTACTTGTTACCTAAGTTGTTGATTCTTATGACCTTTAGCCTTTTTTTTTGGACTTAAGTGCTTATATTGTTTGTTCAGCAAGTGTTTTGGTAAAGACTAAGAGAACTCCAAAATACACAAAACATTACATATTACATACGTGGCTTTAAAAGTCCTATATGAAAGAAGTCCTACATCCAGTTACTGTGAACATGGACATAATATTCCATGTATTCTCTTTTTAGTTCTTCGGATGAAAAATTTACACACTAAATAGAAAAAAAAATTAGATACTTAGTTTAAAAGCATGACAGTTTCTTCACGTCGAATTACACTCACGGACAGTGAAATTTATGCACCTAGAAGAAAACATGCTACAAACTCGAAACTTTGCAAATAGCTAGAATGCGTGCTGGTATGTAAACGTTCCACGTTTGGTGCGAGGTCGCATGACCGCACACCCTGTGGTGGCGCTGCAAGCACGAACCGACAGCCTTATAAACCAGCGTGTAGTCGATACCCCGTGAAAGCGAAAAGCACCGGCCGACGCAAGCAAGAGTACAGAGTGACAAGAATGCCGGGTAGACGCCAGAGACGTCGATTTACGCAACGTACGGACTTTGAGAAAGGCATGAAAACCGCAGGGTGGTGAGCGCGCCGTATAGCCCACAGCGTGGATCGTTCTGACCATACCGTCCAACTGTGTTGGGAGCAGTGGACACCTGACGGCACTGCCACACGGCACAGCGGCTCCGGACGGACCAGGAGGACGACGGATCATGCGCCAGGCACGAACGGATCCCACGGCGACCCGGTCCATTATACAGGCAGATATAGCGGCCCCTGTGTGCACGCAAACCATTTATTGACGCCTCGCGGAAGCGAATCTGCTATCCTACCGCCCCTTACGCGTGCTGCCATTAACACCGGAACATCTCCGACTCCGTGTGCAGTGGTTCTAGGCCAGACAAACGTGGAACGCCAAAGACTGGCGACGCGTGGTGTTTAGCGATGAGTGCTGCTTCGTTTGGGGACAGATTATCATCGTGTCCGGGTGTGGAGGTCCCCGGGTCAACGGCACAATCCCAACCTCTCTATCGAGCGCCATACCTATCCAACTGCGGGAATTCTGGTCTGGGGAGCCATTGTCTACAATAGCCGATCAGCTCTTGTAGTGGTACGTGGATCATTGACGAGCCAGTGGTATGTGGATGAGATCCTACGGCCCCATATGCTTCCATTCCTGGCCGGGATTCCAGGTGCGCTATACCAGCAGGATAATGCCCGGCCGCACATGGCTCTGGTTGCTCATGACTGCCTACGTCATGTCCAGACACTTCCAGGGCCTGGCAGCTCCTCGGACATGTCCCCTATCGAGCACGTGTGGGGCCAGTTGAAACGCCGGCTGCCTCCGCGTTGCACTATCCGGGATTTGGAGCACACCGTCCAGCACGTGTCGGCCAGTCTGCCGCAGAACAACATCAGGCGTCAGTTCGCCTCCATGTCGAACCGTATTGCAGCATGTATTGCCGCACGAAGCGGTGCGACGCGCTACTGAAGATGACATGACTGCGTGCGACAGATTCCTCTGTATATGTCCTGCAGCTCTGTTTGTGCCATCATGTGTATCATTCATCTGTATCATTACGTCCATAAAATTTCAGTTCAATCCGATGTTTCCTTCTTGGTGCGCAAATTTCATTGTCCTTGAGTGTATGGAAATTCTTTTAACACCGTCTAGTTCAAGCCATTTAGATACGCCCTGATTAATTTTCCGAATGCATTATGTGAAACTCACTCACTCATATTACACTGGCGGAAATTGAAAAAAGAACACCAAGAAGGAGACGTCTGATACCAACGAAATTTATACAGCATAATAACGGAATACAGAGCATAACGTGATCAAAATATTATGGCAAAATACAGCTGTATTTGCTGGTAAACTGAAAAATAACATTCCATGTAACATGGTTAGTACGAGGTTGAACCGCCATGAACTGCGTCACACTGTGCAATTCTGGCATGGAGTCTGTCGTATACAGATGTTAGATGTAAGTTTGGGGTATTCAGTTCCAAGCATCCTCAACCTGGAGGCGTAAATCGGGGATGGTCGTGGCTGGCCGTGGAGACCGGATAAGTCGTTGTCCCACCATAAAATCTTACACGTGCTCAATGGGGGACAAATCCGGTGAACGTGCAGGCCATGGAAGTTGTCTCACACCCTGAAGTGCATGTTACGTTGCACGTGCCGTGTGTGGGCGTGCGTTATCTAGCTGGAAAACACCACGATGGACCGACCTTACAAATGGCACAACAACGGGCTGAATGATGTTGTTGATGTAGGAGGTGCTGTTTAACGTACCCGGTACAAACACTAGTTGTGTACGGGAGCGATAGCTGATCGCTCCCTACACCAGGAGACCAGGTGTAGGCCCTGTGTGTCGCTGGCGGATGCAAGAAGGGTGGAGACGCTCTCCTGTGCGTCTGCGAACACGCATACGGCCATCGGAGGCTCCCAAGCAGAATCTGCTTTCATCACTGAACACGACAGATCGCCATTGCGTTCTCCAGTGCAGACGTTGGCGACACCACTGCAGCCGTTCCTGACGGTGGGCTGTAGTCAGAGGTACACATGTCAGAGGCACACGTGCACGTAGCCCTGCATCCAGTAGACGGTTGCGGATTGTTCGCACAGTCACCTCAGGTGCAACGGCAGCTCGGATTTGCGTCGCAGTGGATGTTCTGCTTGACAACGCCGCTCTTCTTATGCGTCGATCGGTCCGCTCATCAGTCCGTCTGTGACTCCCGGTTCCACGTCTTCTCGTGTGGGAATGTTCCTCGGACCATCTACGCCACCATCGTACCACCACCGATACTTCCCGTCCAATTCGCTCCGCAATACGACGATACGACCACCAGGCCTCGCGGAGTCCGACTAGACGACCTCGCTTAAAGTCCGATAACTGCTGAAATCGTACACGTCTTCCATGTCCAGGCATTGCAGCTTCTTCAGGGTCTTCGCACGTGTCCGTACGCCGACGACTGATTACATTCACTTCGCCGTACTCCTTAAATACCATCGACGATAATTTGCATATTATGCCGTGCTGTGGCGTAAGCGCTCACCGGTTGGTCCCGAAATTAACACATACGTACGTAAACTCGACCCCATTAACATATGTAAATTTCATGATCGTCCGCCAATTCCTTCTTTGTGTTCTTTTTTCACTTTCCGGCAGTGTAGATTTCATAAAAATCAATCTGTGCAGATGAATGAAACCCATCAGGGATATACTTTTAAATCCTCGAAAGGATCTGGTTAAAGTTTGCGCAGGAAAACCTCTAAACGCGAGATTAACATGACTGGAGCCTCGTAGTTTGTCGCTCCACAATTTTGATCTGTAGTCATTAATTACACTATGAGGATTAGATGATTGGAATCTCTTACTCTTGAAGTTTGAATTAAATCATTATAGTATTTGCACTTGAATTTTCGAAAACGTGCATATTCTTTAATTTATGCAATTCCATTCACGGTGTCCCGATTCATGTAAACAGACAGACGGAGCGACTTACGTGTCTTTCGCTTTCACTGAAAGTCAGCTTAAGTAGAGTCTTAGAGAAGACGTAGATGTGGATACGAATGGTCAGATTTGTGCTTGAATTAGAATTGAAAACCTGTGTGTATAATATTATTACTACCTGAGATGTTTTACGGCGACACGGTGAACTACAGTGAGTAGCTTAGCTGAGTTCTCTCCTTTAAGGAGGCGAGCTGGAGGTGAGCCAATTTTACAGACATTACTGATATTTTTTTTTTCCTTTTTTATTGATTCGTAGTGCGGACGCGGGGCAAAAGTACCCTACACAGATTAGTGCCACTAAGAGGAGGGGGAGGGGAGGATAAACAGGGACTTAAAGGAAAAATCGAATGTGATATCGATGTTATTCTAACCTCAAACTGCAAACACATTTTTCTTTTCATCCTAGACGTAAGTGTAAGCACAGAATATAACAAAGAGAGAGTTACAGTTTCGACAGGGAGGTTTTTTTAAGGGGAGTATCATATGATTTCCCCTTCATTGCTATGCATCCGTGGAGGAATGATTTATGCCGAAGGTCGCCAAGACAAATCTTTGAGTGTCACGCTAAAGCTTCATTATTCGTAAGTATGAATCGTTTTCTGTTGGCTGTCTTTTATGATTTCGCAAACAGCTTTTCAGCACTAGAGGGCGCCACAGTCAGATTTATGATTCTCGCATGAGTTAATGGGAAGCAGGGTGTTTCGGAGTTACATTTTCGAGGTACCCAGGTTTTCTTTGTTTATTTGAAAGAAGTTGGTTCAGAATGCCCCGAGCTCCCATCTGTTACATATCGACGATGGTGACAAAACATACACGTCACCAAACAGTTTATAGAAGTATATCATGCGATCAAATCCCTGAATCTTTGATGAAACCTCTTTCCGAAAGGAAAGAAAAACAGAAAAGGACATCTTACTCATTAGGCTACGTTGCCACCACGTGATTACACATGTGCAGTGGAATTACTGAATTATATAGTCATTAGTCAATGGAGTTTGTCATCAGCAATACTGTTAATAATTTAAGAGAAGGGTTTTTTTTTTTTTAGACACATTTTAAACTCGGTGACCAAAATGTCTTTTGCTTATGGTTCAGTTTTGTTCAAAATAATCCGTTTCTGATTCACGATGCGCGCATAGACGTAACCACTTTTTGGGGGATGGGGGTGTCAGGACCCTTCCGGATTTTCAGAGTCGGGGACCCCCCAAATTTTCGGGAATATAATGATATAATGCAAAGGCGCCGACTTCGTGGGTTCGAGAAACTGTTTGAACCCCCAATGATTTTGTTGTGGGTTCCTCGAACCCCTAATATTTTTGCGCGTATTTCGTGGGAAAGATACACTTACGCGTTTATGTATAAATTTTGTTTTCGTTATCAATTCTTCAAGTGTTTTATTATTCATTCCCCGTTTGCTATGTACAGAAAGTGTGTATAGAAATTTACCTCTCAGACTGCTTACAAAAATAATTAGTGTTTGTTCGCGCTCATCAAATTTGACGCGACAGACAATACCTCAAGTTCGTTGTTTAAGAGCATTTAAAACTGCATCGTTTATAAAAGAAAATTCTTCGGTTTGCCTGGGTTCCCACAAAATACAAAAGTCTAGCTTTACATTCGGAGACGAGAACCTATTCAAGGTCATAGTGATAAAGGCGGAAATATATTGTACAGTCCCACTCTATCTTCGGACAGTCGGGGACCAAGGAGGTTAGAAGAGAGAGGAGATGTCCAAATCTGATCATATGGTTTCTTGCGCTCTCCGGGTGGGGAGGGTTCAGTGACATGACGTCACTTCCTGAAGACGTGCTGCAGCACAGGTTGATAGCGGCCGTCTATTACACTCTGCAGCAGTCCCTGAAGGTTAACAAAGCTCCCACAGCTTTAGCAAGGCCGTGATTGGTTAATGCGCAATATGCACTTCTGCTCTACGAAGAATAATTTTTTCTTAATTTTTTCTAGAAGATACTAAACAACATTTCTGTAATTTTTTGGAAATTTTTAGTTATGTGCATGTACATGTATATTTCAGTCTCATTCCCCCCTGACTGCGCATGCTGCATAAGTACCTCTAAAACCTCTTCACAGTCGGCGATTTCTCCATAGAAAGTACAGAAGCAGCCCAAGTTGGGCATACTGGGCATTCACAGCTGATACGAAGTGGAGCCCACGGAAAACGCAGGGCGTGCGGCTGAGGCCATGTCCTCTCCGTTCTAACCTCTTATTTTAACTCAGAAATCATTTGAAAAAAAACTTTGTTGGCATTTTTAAAATTGGTAAAAAACCTTAAAATAAATTTTACATGTTTTTGTTACTTGTATATAGTAATGTCGCGCCTACTAAAGCAAAATAAATGAAATAAATAATTATCTAGAAAAAAATATTTTTCTGTAACTAACTATAATTTGCTTTATTTTAGCACTTCATTGCTCCAAATTATATGACTGAATGAAATTTAAATTAGACTTAAATACTTTGAAAAATGCATGGGTAATTCGATTAAAAATTTCCGGAACCCCCAATAATTTTTCAAGTCGGCGCCTATGATATAATGCACACTTTTTTTATGATGTGAACCGATTAAATTTAATAACATAAGATTGTGATTTTTCGTAGAATGCAAACACGTGTACAATGTGTACTTAATAAAACAGCGATATCGATTCCTAATAAGCAAAGTCAGCTCTACAACTTTGTAATTTGCATTGCTTCCTATCTGTCACAGTTTTACAGTTGTGTTTGCTAAGTTCCACAATTCGCCAACAGAGGCGCTTATGTCGTGTCCGTTAGATCGCGTCTCATCAACTGTTTTGCTCCTGCGTGTGTGTAGGAAGAGGGGGGGGGTCGCAAACTATTTTATACAGTATGTATATATTATCGTATATACACTGCTGGCCACCCAAAATGAAACACCAAGAAGGAAGCATCTGATTGGCCTGAAATTCGCAGCAAGCGTCGCCCGCGAGAGGACATGCCAACGATTAGCATTGCAAGGCATATGTAAATCATATGCGCCTGGCACGCCACCGAGAAGCACTATAAGAAGGGTGCACGGAAGGCAATAATAGTAGTGGAAGTGTGTTGTGCTGCTGGACCTGTGCGTGGGAAGCTTCCTGATGCCTCGTCGCAGAATACGGCAGTCATTCCAGCACGTTTCGGAGTTCGACAGACGACGAATAGTGGCTTATCGCGACAGCGGTTTATCGTACCGTGTGAGACGACATCCAGCCACAGCGGGGCGAGTATGGATTCGGTGGGTGCAAGAAGGGACGGACGAACGGACCGACGTGAGCGATTGCCGCAGCCGCGGGACACTACCGAACGAGAGGACTGGCATGTTGTGCGGCGGGCATTGACGGCTCGCACCGCCACATCATGAACATTAGCGCAGGAATTAGGGTGTGTTGCGCAACAACCTGTGTCAGCACGTACCGTTCGACGTCGTCTACAGGAGCGGGGACTTGTCACACGGCGCCCATTGCTCCGATTACCATTGACGTTACACCACCGGCGAGTGCGGCGGCAGTAGGCCGTTGAACGCCACACCTGGACTACGGAATGGCACGACATTGTCTTCTCCAACGAATCCCGCTTCTGCCTGCAACACCACGATAGTCGGATCCGCGTGTGGCGGCACCGCGACGAGAGACTGTATGACGCCTGCATTATGCATCGTCATACCGGTCCGTCGCCTGGCGTTATGGTTTGGGGCGCAATTGGATATGACACCCGCACCCCTCTGGTGCGCATCGTCGGTACACTCAACAGCCACCGCACCATCTCCTACGTTTTGGAGCCTGTAGTCCTCCCTGACCTGCAGGACCTGCCAGCGGCCACGTTTCCACAGAACAATGCGTTCCCGCACGTGGCACGCATCGTGCAACAATTCTTCACGACCCACCAGGTGCTGCCATGGCCCGCCTGTTCTCCCGATATGTCACCCATCGAACACGTCTGGTCGCTGATCGGCAACCGAGTCACCCGCGGCTACGTTTGATAAACTGTGGCAACGTGTTAAAGCAGCCTGGACCGCCACACCCCAAGCCCACATCCAAAGCCTCTTTCGTTCGATGCCGCTGCGTGTAGCGGCCGTTATTGCCAGCCATGGGGGCCACACGAACTATTGATGTCTGCGTGTTCCGCAAGTCGCACGGGCCTGTAAACTCAATCGTTTCATCTTTGTATCTGTTGTTATGTGCCCAGTAAATCTGACTTTGCTATCTCGTGTCCTTCTTGGTGCTGCATTTTGGGTGGCCAGCAGTGTATATATGCATACATATAATCTGGGGGAGGGGGTGGGGCGATCACTGTGTACGTGTGATCGGAACCCCTCCCAGACCAGTGGAGTGTGGCGGTTGCAAAAATAAAAAAAAAAGGGGGGGGGGCACACCTTAATACCACTATCAGTCTGCCATTTTGATCAAATGTCAGACTATCTTACCGTAGTGTCATATGATGAGGGGGGGGGGGTGTTCGATATATTTATTTTACATTTTACATTTTTTTCGGAGAATGAGATGCGTGATTATAAGAGTATTCTGATCGTGTCCATCCCTTTTGAATGAAAAATGGAATGTATATTACACAAAAATGAGTATCCTTGGGTGCATTCGAACAATTCTCTCCAAAATCTCACCAATATTTTTAGGGCAATATTTTGGTGAATATGCAATAACCATAGTCCTGTTAGACGCTGCTGGCCCGTTGTGGTTCTTAGATATCATTTCAGCCTTTTTATGGCTGAGAAGGATTTCTCTGGCGTCGCTTTTGTAACGGAAATAACAGCTAATACTGTCAACAGACATTTGATGTTGTTCAAGCAAATGAGATCTTCATTGGTTGGAATTGCTGTAATGCATTCCTATGGCAGATTCTGGAAAAGAATCTATTTTTCTTCCTGCTTCGCAACGGCTTGACACTTAAAGAGTGATTGATTTCTTTCTGAAAAAGGCGACATCAAGACTTTCAAGAACTACCTGGATTATTTTACAAGCTTTAGCAGTACAAAAAATAGACAGATATGCGTGTTTTTCAGCAAGATGTAAAAATACAGAAAATTGATTTCGTCCCTTTTTAGGGGTCTTCTCAGCAACCGCCCTAGCCAGAAACATATCCTTTCTGAAAATGTTATTCGCAGGGCTTAAATTGTTTCAGTATAGCATAATTCATTCAAACTAAAGAAATTTTTCAGTAGGCCTTCTGACTTAAATATGCATGTTATAAAATGACTTGCATATGTTAACTACTAATCCGTCCTTCCGACTGAGTCATGAATTCCCTGTTGTAGAACACAGGCTGGCGAAATTCCTGTCACATATCTGACAGAGTTAAACACGACCAAGATCTCTGTACATTTTAAACTTTTTTCTGGTGCAAGTTTAGCTTCAAGAGACCCGACGCACATAAGTAAAGTGCCCCTTCTCCAAAACCTCTGCAGTGAAAACCAGTTATCAGGCAGTTTTCAGATTGGGTAATTGTGCCAAGAAGACAATGGCAAAGGGTACTAGAAAGATGTAGTTCTATAGATCACCACCGAGTGAGATTCAACCGAATAGTGGACAGAATTAAATAATTCGGAAGTACGCAATGAACACAAATACAACTATGGACCGATCACTAATGAGGCCTATCACGACTAATCACCGCGGTTGCTTTTGTTTCCCCAAAACCTGGGAATCATGAAAATAACTTCAAAAAGAAATGTATTCACAGACAGTACTGTACCAGCGCATCTCACTTTGTTGCTGTCGTCAGTTGCGTTACGAGTCTGAGTTCTCAGCAGAGTTACGCAGTGTCATTGCCATTAACGGATAGCGCCTTTGTATGAAACTGTTTAATGAGAAAGTAAGCTGTGTATTACTTGGGTTTCGGAACCTAAACTGGTTTTAAAACAACCCAATGACTGCAAACGGCATGAGTAACATGATTCAAAAATTTGAAGGTGCAGTTACGTTAAGCATTAAACATACGACAGAGGAAGGAAACCTTATTCTTATTAGACGTCGATTAGATTATTATTCTGTTTCGGAGATAGAAATTAAAGTTGAACCTAATTGTCATTAATCAGTTCTGTTACTTTGAATGTTTGAGAGATACTGAAAAGTGTTCAGTATATTCGAGAATTAGTTGTAACTAGAGGAAAATACTGAATGGTTCATTGATGTGTGCTGACATTTAAACAGCCTAGGTAAATCTAATATGGCTTTGGATTCGTAAGTAAAAGGCTTGTTGATTTACTGGACGTAAAGCTGTGACGTACCTGCCAGCGCAGGACGCACACGACGTAAAGGCAGATAGGAATCAGAATAATCGTCTGCGTAGCTCAGTTGGTAGAGCGACTTGTTCCGGAATAAGCGGCCTCGGGTTCGAATCCCGGCGTAGACCAAAAATGACGGAGAAATTTACTTCGTTATAATGGCGCCCGAACTATCCGGAATGACCCGGCCGTTCAAAATCTCGCATTGGTGTGATGTTTTACTTCGTTATAATGGCGCCCGAACTATCCGGATGACCCGACCGTTCAAAATCTCGCATTGGTGTGATGTTATTTCCACACCGCGAGACAGGAAAAATCAGAGAATTCCTTCTCCAGCGCTTCGAAAAATAAAAAATGTGTGATGTTGCATTCCACATAGCAGATTGACTGGGAGTTCTCAAGTGCACGTTCTACAGTGGATGGCTGCCTGCAACGATTCATGGTCACGGCTGACCCGTGGGCCATGCCCCCGGCCCTCTTTCGGGGGGGGGGGATGTGACGTAAAGGCAGATAGGAATCAGAATAATCGTTTGCGTAGCTCAGTTGGTAGAGCGACTTGTTCCGGAATAAGCGGCCTCGGGTTCAAATCTCGGCGTAGACCAAAAATGACGGAGAAATTTACTTCGTTATAAAGCCATTAAGTACTTAATTAAGGATTCCTATTTTATTTAAGCTATCCAGTGCACAGAACATCGGACTTACGGAACATCGCAATATTTATATTCACGTGCTCTGGTGTAGCGATGACAATTAATTAACATATTCAACCAAACACCAAAGGACATTACAACAGATAAAACGCATTTCCACTTGGAAAATGCCGTTAATACAAACAAATTAAGAATTTCGGCCACCGAAAATCTCCAAGATTTCGTTGAAAGGGGGAAAAAATTGTGTTTTAATGTGGTTTTACTGAGATGTTCATTATTAACTCGTCTTTTTTATTTTTTATTTTTCGAAGCGCCCCACCTTAAAGTTTCGTTGAATGCAAGCGTGAGATGTAACACATGTTCATTTACGATTTTTTTTACAAAGAATTCACCAATCGCAAATTACGGAGAAATTAAGAAAACTCACATGCTCTTTCTACGGAAAGCATTTCCTTCTTTCCGCAGTATTTTGTGAACTTTCGCTTCCATTAACTATGTGGTGTGAGACTCTCTGTATTCGTATCACTTTTTATCCTGTGAGAAGAGAGATTTGTTATTCTACTCACGAACTACACTGAATGGACGTATTACAATATGCAAAGCAGAAATATGCCATCCAATCACCGGGACGCTGAAATTGGCAAAGCCTATAAATATAGTTGGTCCTTACGTATTGGAAACCAGTCGCGAAAAAATAATCATGGTTAATGGTAGCGACGTAAGTTAGTTTGACAGTGGCCAAAGAGTAGCTGCGAGGAAGGCCGATTGCTCAATCACCGTGATCACTTCGCTGTTGGGATTTCTACTTCAGACGGTCGCACGTGTGGACAAAGACTACATGAAATACGGCAAAATTCCCAACCAATGCGTGAAATGTGGCCGTAAACGCGCAGTCGACTCGCGAGGGGAGTACAGAGTGTACCGCATTGTTTCAAAGAATCGCAGGTTATCGTGGAGCAGATAACGTCGGAATTTACTGAGGGCGTGTCCACACGCTTGTGCACAAAGGCTATCCATAGTACGATGAATCAAACAAGCCATGACCGTCGACGTCCACATCGTGTCTTTTATTGATTGCAAGGCACCAAAATATTAGGCTGCAGTTTGCAAAGGCCTATTTCAACTGGAATGCGGAGGACTGGAAACACATCATCTGGTCTGAAGAATCACTGTTCCAACCCTATCATGCCGATGGGAGGGTGCGTGCGTAACGTAAACCACAAGAAGCAATTGACCCAGCTTAACAGGTTGGGGTCATACAGACAGGTGGAGGCTGTATAATGGTCTGGGATGTTTACAAGGGTTTTCATTGGACCCCTGGTACCTATCGAGACCTTCGTCACCAGCACAAAGTATGTGAACATCTTCGCCTACCGTCTACACCCGTTCGTAGCAATTATCTTCCCGCATCATGACGCAATCTTTCAACAAAACAACACCACATCGCATACTTCCTCAGTGGCGACCAATTAGCCCCAAGAGCACTCAAGTGAGTTTACCACACTCGAATTGCTCCCTCCTCTCTCAATCGCTGGACCTCAACCCAATTGGAATTCGTGGGGCGAATTGATAAGATCTGTTCTAGCCCGCCAACCACTGCAACCAACTTTGGATGCCCTACGTCAGGCACTCTTCGCTTCACAAGCTGAAAATCAAAGTCCGAGTTTTCAACACCTCATTGAATCTTTACCAAGACATCTGGCTGCTGTTGTGAGTGCAAAAGGTGGAGAAGATAGCGTCGGAATTTAACCCCTTGGCCACCAGATGGCGTTAGCTGGAGCACGCGTAAATCCCAGATTCCTGGGCATACTGACCTTGATGTTATCTCGAACATTTCATTTTCTCGTTTGACGCTAACTCAGGCGCGCGTGCTAATAATCGTTCCGTTTTGTTTTCTATAGTTTGTAACCATTTTTGTTGTTTATTTTTACTTTTGCAATATATCATCATCGTTGGATTTCAACGAGAGTGATACGGATTCAGAATATTTGCCGGGAACCGATGGCTACGACAATGACTCTTATACGGATTTATCTATTTGTGATAATAATGAAAAAATATATATTCAAATAATATAATGAAAATATGGGTGCAGGTGATGCAGTTTATAATTTGTGCAAGGAAAAGTTATACATGGTCAAAAAAATTGGGATCCCATATGATTCACAGAATGGTGCTTAACGCGAACGTATTTTACAACATATCTCATTCAACACGAACTGGACTACATCCATTCACCATAATGGTATGCGATGAAATTCTCACAAAATATTAAGAAAACTACACAAAATGTAAAAATGACTACGAAAAAAGAATAGAAGGTTCCAGAAGAAAGCGGAACAGATGTTGGGTGTGCTGCAATGTAGAAAAAATAAATAAATAAATGACTATACCCTTATGAAATGCACGTGGAAAAGTTTTTTGTACCAAGGAAAATTTCGAGCAATTTCATAAAGATTTGTAATTTTAACTCTAATTTTCCTATTTTTTTCAACTTTTTGTAACCAGGCCTAAAAAAAAAATCTTAAATGTTTTGTCTGCAATCCCAATAAAACAAAATGCACAATATGATGTTTCCTGTGCTGGTTACACTGGTTTTACACCTCAAAATGCCATGTATCCACTTGAGGTTACATGGGATTTTGTCCTGTACATAGCATGTATCCCCTTGTGGTTACATGGTAGCCAAAGGGTTAATGAGGGCGTGTGCACACGCTTGTGCACAAAGACTATCCGTAGTACCATGGATCAAAGATGTCATGGCAATCGACGTCCACATCGTGTGTTAGGTAGGTGCATATAATAATTTGTACGTTTAGTTTACATCAAGTACAAACCTATATTATTTAACAGTGAACTCTGTTTGGCAGAGTTATACCGCCACAGTGGCATAACAGGTTAAGCTTGGGACACCCGCAAGATTTATTTTCAGATCCCCTCTTCGCCTTAATAAATGTTATAATGAATAATCCTAAATAGTTACTAATTTAGTAATCACACCGTATAATAACTACTTTAGCCACTGTTTTGCATTTAATAATAACTAAAAACCTAGCCAAGTACTTTCACCGGGCCTCATCGGCATCGTCAGGGCGTCTTCGTTTAAGGTATCCCCATAGGCGGTGGAGCCTATACGGCAGGTCCGGCTATAGTCGTACCAGAAATAGGAGCTGGTGCGGCTAGCTGCACCAGGCATTTTCTCTTTCAGTAAGAAAATATCAGTTTTTTTTTCTGGTTTCAAATAACATTTTCTGCAGTTGTTTAAGAAAAATTAATAACAGCATAATCAGATGGAAAAGGAAGTCGGTAATCTTGCCGATGTATTGTATATTTAGAAGTGAACATGTGTGGGCCCATAAATAGCTAAATGCCGTAATGCAAATTCTTGTCAGTAAGTTTTGCTCGGCTGTGGGATGTCTTCTCTCTTTCCCGCAGGGTGTAGAACTATACTCCTAGTCAACCTAAGAGTGTACCACTATTTAAGGTACGGAACAGCTATTTCCGCTTGGAAAAATAGTTCCTTGCATTTAGAGAGAAAAACAAGAGAATTATTGCTCATAATCCTTTTTTTTTGCTCAGCAGTTCATCGTATGAAACTGCTACATAGAACAATGTTTTTTAAAGTTTAGCTTTTTTAGAAATCAATTTGATATGAGAATTTACTCAATCAAGAGCCTAGCACTTTCGGCTGCTTCTGGTCAGCTGGGAATAACTTGGA
Source organism: Macrothele yani (assembly GCA_039090855.1). Classification (NCBI taxonomy): domain Eukaryota; kingdom Metazoa; phylum Arthropoda; class Arachnida; order Araneae; family Macrothelidae; genus Macrothele; species Macrothele yani. The sequence goes on from CM077023.1 coordinate 104,445,034, forward strand.
GAGGAATGGAAGGAGTGGAAGACCTCTCTCCCAACATTCACAATAGAGAGACAATAAATTGTCTAAACAGGAAACTCCAGGGGAAGGTTGCTTAAACAGGCAGTAGGGAAAGAAGTTTCGACCACACTACACCCACATTCACGGTCCCCACTGCTTGTATGATGTGAGGGTGGGTGGGAAGTCAGTGCGAGAGGAATTACTTGACAGAAGGAAAACAGCAGGAGTTCAATATACCGTATATACTCGTGTATAGGTCGACCCCCCCCGAGTTTTATCTGAATATTTGCAGTTTTTATATATCCCGTGTATAAGTCGACCCCCCGATTTTTATCTGAATATCTGCCGTTTTTGTATACCAACCTATCTTGCATATAAATAAAAAAAAAAATCTTTTCCGAGGATGCGCCCGCATGCGGAAATGTGAATCTACTATTTATTGTTGTAGCTGGCTCTCGCAATGTTGCTTGCGGTAGTTTACCGCAAAATGTGGGTGGAATTGAGGCACCATTCAGGGAAGATGATAGGGCTCACCACTCTGGTTAGAGAGTTTTCAGGGGAAGGTTACACACTTTAACAGTATATGAATTCACTTTTGCACATAGTCCTCTTTCTCTCACTTTTTGCGAGCAAGTTTTCTGCAGTTACTTCATTCATGGAGAGTAAAGGATTGGCTCCCGCTGCAAACGAATCATGATGCATTTACCAAACATCGTAAGGCACATCGTTATTTAAAAAAAAAAAGAAAAAAACATTTCCTGAAACATATTTGGAAAGCTTAAATAGGTCTTGATGTCAACCTGATAACTTTTTTATCCCATAAAGAATATGCATGCCGTAAAAAATAAATGTGTAACTTTTGAAGTTTTCAACGGATCTCTTCAAAATTTAAAACGAACCTTTATTTATGTATTGTAGACACTGTAAAATTTGCACGCAACTATTTAAAAATTGAAGAAATTTTGTTCTACAAAATTTTCTTCCACTACCCTGTGCAGCGTAACACCTGTCGGTCAACGGCTGAGCTGGAAGAGTGTGTGATTGACAGCAGAGGTCGTTTATCTACTCCCGAGTTTCATTCCCTCTCTCCACCGTGTTTGTGACAAACAATCGGTTTTAGTGACAAAACCAAACATCGCCCCATTCAGTAAAGATGCAATCCTTTTTGCTCGCTCTTAGTCTTCAGAAAAGGTTACTGTTTGTTTGATTTTTAGAGCTGGGGCACACTCAATTTAATAACAAACGTAAGTAGCTTGTTAAACCAATGCACTTTTTTTACTATCAGTGGCAATGTTATTCTGAGCGATTTGCCAAGTTTAAACACTTTTGTTTTCGGGATGCATTGATCAAGTTACCGCTGTTCTGTAGATTGTCCCGCCTCTCTTCTCCGCCGTCACTAAGCAGGGGCCGCGGTCTCCTTTTTCAATAGTCTGTTCTTTTCCCTCTTTATCCCGTCGAGAATTGAGCACGGTCGTAGGTCACAACACGGTTGTAGGTCACAGCACTGTGCAACTTAAACTGCTGGCTGACGCGTTCACCTCTTTCCTCTGGGTGATTTACCAGCGGGGCAGTCAAGGCCATATCGACAGATCTAAAACAGACTTTGAGACATCCTTGAGAAATGAGTTTTTCTATTAGTGAATAAAAAAACTCGTACATATAAAATCAAGAAAATTCGTAGCAATAACTTTCTTCTGTACCAATAACGCCCAGAAAATGACTAAATATACAATTGCAAATGAACTGATTGCGCAAAGGGCTAAGTGCGCGCATTTCCATAAGGCATCAAAATTTTGGGTTTCAACCTATCAGAAATATTTTCCGTGTATAGTTCGACCCCCTAATGTTGATCTAAATTTTTCATTAAAAAAAGTCGACCTATACACGAGTATATACGGTAATGCGGATGGATACTGTTCTTGCTTACAAACACTCAAAACAGAGATTAGGCATATGAGAAGTGGTCAAGTGAGGGAAGCGGACATTAAACTAAGATTGGAATGTCATTTGCCGTCTTTGATGACTGGGAGTGAAAGAGAGGAGGAAGCTGCTATTTACTTGTAGAAAAGATCCCACGATCCATTCCCTCTAGGAGCTGTAAATAGCAATCAAAATTTTAAAATGTTTGGGAACATTTCACCATAAATGACATAGGCATAGAAATATTTTTATTAGTAATTACAATGTGCATACATTTACTCAGTGCCTCTTAGTTTCTGAAATAAACGCAATCACATATCCTAGGTAGCATTGCTTTTAATTCTGTTTTGCAACATGAAAACGACTGAAAAATTGCCTTGTTTAAAATATTTGAAAACAATATTCCAATACTGGTTTTATATACACGTTTTTTTATATTTTAATTTTTTTGCCACACTACACCATTCACCACACAATCAAATCACAGATACAATTTCTGTACAAAAAAACATGCAAATACAAATATTATACAATAATATTATACATATATTGAAAGGTATAAATGAAGTAATAGGAAATACAAAAACACGTATGATAACATGAATAATTTTGATTTTAGTTTGAGTAAATTGAAGCACCACTACAGGTTCTTAAACAAATCAGTGCGATGCACTGTGATTGTTGCAAGGGAACCAGGGAAAAAGGCTAATAATAGCCTGACGGGCCCCTAGCCCCCCCCCAAAGAATCTAAATAGTTAAGCTAAAGAACAATTTAACCATTACGCAGTAAATTAAAGTAATAATACGTAATATACAACCAATCGTTAATCAACCATTAATTTTGAAGGTCTTTAGTTGTTTTTTGAATACCGAAAAGTATGTAATCGTCTAAATTCGAAGCGGCAACCCATTCCAGGACTAGGGCAGGTCAAGTTAATATTATTAAATAATAAATTAGTACACGCTCTAGGTATTAAAAAACTAGTATTTCCACGAGTGTCATGATAATGGGAACGGAAATGCAAGGTAATTAGATCTGAATATTTCTTAGCATATATACGTTCATGCATAAACAGTAATAACCGAAAACTGTATAATTTATCAAATGACATTATTTGATAACTGAGAAAAAGAGAATGTACCTGTAAAAACGGATTCACCGAACGTAAAATTTTTTTTTTGTAAAACATGAATTCTATTAACATTCCCAATAGTTGTGCGACCCCAAGTCAAGAGACAATAAGATAGAAATGGATAAATAAATGAGAAATACAATAGCAACTTAACCCTGGCAGGCAACAAACTTGAAATCCTATAAATGACCCCAATGCGGGATCTGAGCCCAACCGCAATTTTACTAACATGTGCATCCCATCTCAAATTATCTTGTAAATATACACCCAAGAACTTTACAACAGCCTGAAAGTCAAGGGGCACTCTATTAAATAATATCCCATCTGCAATATCCACTCTTCGCCTACATCGCGAAAATAGTACACTAGTAGTTTTGGAAAAAAATATTATTATTTCTCATTTACTTCAAATTATATTTTCTTCCTCTTATTTAACGTTTTATTTTTAAAAGGCTAACAACAGCCTGACGGGCCCCTAGTCCCGCCACACTTTGTTAAAATTAGAATACACTTTGCAAAAATTAAGTTAGGAAAGCTGAATTTGAAAGACACGGTCACATGGATGCAAATGTACGAAACCACGAAGAATGCATGCTTCATCCCTCATATCTACGGGGGTAGAGGAATAAATTGCTGCCGATAGCCGTACCAGTTTTCGAGAGCTTCCGCCGCCACTAGGTATCCCACTACGTTGAAAAGGTCGTTTTGGGCCAAATTTCGCATTTTGTAAAAATGCGTTCATTTTAAAGCCTCATTCTGCAGTATTTCAAAACTGCTTTTGTTTCTTGTCTACGCTGAATAGATACAGAGTTATAGCAATCGGAATATCTAAACCCAGGTGTCAAACGAACGGGAAGTGACACTTGAAAGGCTGGAAGTTGGGAAATAATTAGGTTAGTCTTACTATTTGTGCATAAAATTGTAGTAGACAATATTTTGTCCAAAGTTTTACAGATCTGGCAGTACTTTGGATAAAATTATGTGATGCAATTTATGTTTGCGAGGGTGGCAAACATAAACATACTTTTCATCTCATCAAAACTGTGTCTTTTAAACTTTAATTTTGATTTTTGCAGGATGAGAGTTTCGTCCCGAACTCTTTACGGAAAACCTGATAACTGCAAAAGGTATGTAAATAAATTGATGAAACGTGGTGTACATCTTTCTTACAATGTTGTGCATGCAATGAATTAAACGTTTTGCTGTTTGTCAGTTCAAAGTTAGGTTACAGCTATTTACATTCAACATAGTGTCAAAAATTCACACTAATGCATGTAGGAATGAGTGTATCTCAGCAGTGTTTAGGAACATCATTTACCTTTTAGTTCACTGCATAGATAATAGTCATGCGCATATACTGATGCAAAATGTGCCATCATATATCTGTAACTTTTTTATTTAGAGCGTTTACCGTAAACGAAATGTATCCATACATTCTTTCACAGATTTACCAATTTCTTGAAAGTTTATATCGATATCATTTTTTTTTCAACGTTTATGTGTTTTTGTGTGTTAGCCTTAATAAAAAAAATACCCATTCTTGCATTTTTCAAAAAAAAGTGTCCCCAACGTACTGGGATATTTTAAGATGATGCCGACAAGGCCCGGTGAAAGTACTTGGTTAGCTTTTTAGTTATTATTACATGCAAAACGGTGGCTGAAGCAGTCATTATAAGGTATGATTACTAAATCATTAATTATTCTAATTTATTTAGCATTATTCATTATCTCACTACGGAACTCCTTTCCATTCTCATTTTTTTATACACTGACGGAAAAAAATCCCAACACCACGAAAAAATAGTTGTAGAGGAATGAAATGGCGGCAATACATTTGTATAGGTAACATATTTAATCGATTAAGGTTTCAAGATCACAGCTTATTGTAAGCGCGAGAAGAGCCATTTTAAATGTGAAATTCTGGCACATTAATAACCGGTGTAACCACCAGAATGTTGAATGCAAGCACGCAAACGTTCATGCATTGTGTCGTACAGGTGCTGGATGTCAGTTTGTGGGATGGAGTTCCATGCCTGTTGCACTTGTTCGGTCATTACAGGGACGGTTAATGCTGGTTGGGGGTGACGCTGGAGTTGTCGTCCAATGATGTCCCATACGTGCTCGATTGGTGAAAGATCTGGTGATCTAGCAGGCCACGGCAACATGTCGACACTCTGTAGAGCATGTTGGGTTACAACAGCGGTATGCGAGCGAGCGTTATCCTGTTGGAAAACACCCCCTCGAATGCTGTGCATGAATGGCAGCACAACAGGTTGAATCACCAGACCGACGTACAACTGTGCCGTCAGGGTGCGTGGGATAACCACGAGAGTGCTCCTGCTGTCATAGGAAATTGCTCCCCAGACCATAACTCCAGGTGTAGGTCCAGTGTGTCTCGACCGCAGACAGGTTGGTTGCAGACGCTCACCTGGCCTCCTTCTAACCAACACACGGCCATCACTGGCACCCAGGCAGAACCGGCTTTCATCAGAAAACACAATAGATCTCCACTCCGTCCTCCAATGAGCTCTAGCTTGACACCACTGACGTCGCAAGCGGCAGTGGTTTGGAGTAAGTGGAATGCACGCTACAGGGCGTCTGGCTCGGAGCTGTCCTTCAAGTAACCGATTTGTAACACTTCGTTGTGTCACTGTGGTGTCAACTGCAGCTCGAATTGCTGCCGCAGACGCGGTACGATGCGCCACGGTCATACGCCGTACACGGCGGTCTTCCCTCTCAGTAGTGCCACGTGGCAGGCCGGAACCCGGTCTTCTTGAGGCAGTACCTTCCCTTCACCACCGCTGCCAACAATCATGCACAGTGGCTACATTCCTGCCAAGTCGTTCTGCAATATTGTGGAAAGAAAATCCACCTTCTCGTAGCCCTATTACACGACCTCGTTCAAACTCCGTGAGCTGTTGATAATGGCTTCTTCGTCTTCTTAAAGGCATTCTTGACTAACATCAACACAATACGTCGAATCTCAACGATAACTAACGCTCAGGAACGTTACAGCGCGTATTTACAGCAAACCTGCTTTACATGTTCCGAGGGGCGCTACTAGCGCCACACGTATGCGCCGAGCGCGAAATTTGCATAGACGCCATCTTACATTTGTACTCTCACCGCCTACCAACTGTCGTTTATCTAACACAACCCCTTCTTGATGTTGGGATTTTTTTCCGTCAGTGTATAAGAAATAATGATTTATTAGCAAGGGTATGGCAAGCAGATCACTTACCAGTAACCAGCTACAACAAAGCAATGAATTCGGTCTTGAATGTTACCTAAAGCGGTGTGATTGGCTAGCATTTTGCGATGCAAACATTTTTACGACTTCACTTACGTCAATTGATCTTGCTTTTTCCACTCTACACTTAAAATACTGAGACTGCTTACTCTTAATTGAGACATGGTACTGCGCAGATAATTATTTATTAACTTCAGTTTTGAAAAGATCGCTCCGCTGTGGATACAGTCACTGGTGAGATCAGGAACAGCAGAAAATCTGTGCAGAGGTCTGGAATGCTAGATGTGTAGCTATCTATTAGTAACAGATCAGTCAGTTCCCTAATTGATGCTTTAGATTTTATCTCATACATCAAAGCAAGTCTGAAGCTTTGCATTTGAAAAGAAAACTCATCAGTCAGGTCTTTGTACTCCACTAAGAATTGTTCTGCTTTTTTATTTAAGTCTTCATCCAATGCAGTTGACAGAAATTTAAGTGTAAGGTCAGGTGAGGCGTAACATCACAGCCTCTCCTTGACAAATGTCAAGCCCGCCTTCTCGTGGAGCATCCTGTTCCCTTTAAAGGGGCTCTGACGACCGCCAATAGCGGTATAACTATACCATCGGGATTAGAGGAAATACTATCCCACACTCACCAACCCGCTTGGCCAGCGTGGTGAGTTATGGCCAAACCCCTCCAAAATGACTCCACAACTTAAATCTTGGCCCTCAGTCTCCGGCAGCTGGAATGTACCTGGCCAAGGCAGCGGCCAGTGCGACATGAAGGCAGAGGGTGCTAAGAATCCCCGGAGGACCGGACTAGGCTGCCATCTGATGCTGATCTTGGCTACGTATAACGGACGCTCCCTATCTTCTGATTCAAGGCTTCTTGAATTGGAAGAGGAACTACAAAGGATCAAGTGGGACATCGTCGGGCTAAGTGAAGTAAGGAGAAAAGGAGAAGATCTCATTGAACTGAAAAGTGGACATCTCTTCTACTATCGTGGGACAGATACTGGCAGAACTAGTGGTGTTGGATTTATAATAAACAAGAAACTGAAGGATAAAGTTGTAGAAGTTGAAAGTTCCTCTGACAGAGCTGCACGACTCGTTATCCAACTCTCGAGAAGATACCAGGCTCAGATTATTCAAACTTATGCACCCACCACAAGTCATGCTGAAGAAGAAATTGAAGAATTTTATGAGGAAATTTGTCATCTAAATAATAAAGGTAAGCAGCACTTGAAAATAATTATGGGAGATTTCATTGCAAAAATAGGGCAACGGCAACAGAATGAAACTTCAGTAGGTAAATTCGGTCACGGCAACAGAAACCAGCGTGGAAATACTCTCGTTGAGTTTGCAGAGGCAGAAGGGTTTTCTGTCCTGAACTCCTTCTTCAAGAAAAAGCCACACAGGAAATGGACATGGAGACATCCAAATGGGACGACAAGTGAAATTGATTTTATTATGTGTAACAAAAAATTCGTCATAGAAGACTGCAGTGTGCTAAACAAGTTCAACACAGGTAGTGACCATAGATTGGTGAGATGTAAGATGCACCTCAACACTAAACTTGAACGTGGCAAGCTCATAAGACAAACAAAATGTATTGACATAACCAACCTTAAAAAACACCATAATACCTTAAAGTTGGAACTGAAGAACAGGTTCTCTGCTTTAGAAGGCCTAACATCGGAAGAAGTGGACATCTCTAAAGTTAACAGAAAAGTAACCAAAGCTCTTATGGAAACAGCAACAAAATTAGCTGGGTATAAGAACAAGTTGCATGTAAATAAATTATCAGGAAAAACGAAAATGTTGATGCAAAAAAGAAGAGAGATGAGGACAACTAAAGAAGATGTGACTTCCAAAGTGGAATATATAGAGCTATGCAAGACAGTACGAAAAAGTATCACTGAAGACTTAAGAAAATTCAACTGTGAACTACTGAGGAAAGCAATTGAAAACAACCAAAGCCTAAAGATAGCAAAGGGACATCTCAGTAAGGGAAGAAAACAGATTATGGCACTGAGAAAAGAAGATGGTTCTGTAACAAGAAATAGAGGCGAAATCTTGACAAGAGTGAAAGATTTCTACTCCAAATTATATGAAAGGGATGATACATGTACTCCAGACATCGTGAAAGGTACCAGTACCAGAGTTCTTCCAGTCCTCCCAGCAGAAGTTGCACATGCAATCAAGAACATGAAGCGGGGAAAAGCTCCAGGAGAAGATGGAATTACTGTAGACATCATACAAGAAGCAAGTGGAGAAATCGAAACAGTACTCGCAAAAATTTTCACTCGATGCCTTAATGAAGGAAATATTCCTGAGGATTGGAACACCACTACAATGATCCTGCTACATAAGAAAGGCGACATTGAGGATCTCGGAAACTGCAGACCTATCAGCCTCCTATCAGTAGTTTATAAAATCTTCACTAAAGTTCTTTCATACCGCTTGAAGGTAACACTGGACATGGCTCAACCGAGAGAACAAGCTGGATTCAGGAGTGGCTACAGCACAATAGATCATATCCACGTACTGAGAGAACTAATTGAAAGAGCGAGGGAATATGAACTTCCATTGTGCACAACTTTTATCGATTATGAAAAAGCCTTTGATTCAGTGAAACCATCAGCAGTTACAATGGCTCTGAAAACCTGCGGTATTGAAGATGCATACATTAATATTATTAATAACATCTATAAAAACGCAAGTGCAAAGATTCGGCTGTTTGAAAATACAACACACATAAAAATTGGAAAGGGAGTGAGACAAGGTGACACCATATCTCCGAAGCTCTTTAATGCCACATTGGAGGGTGTTTTTCAGTCGCTGAGCTGGGAAAACAAAGGGATAAAGATTAATGATGGAGATTATCTAACCCACCTTCGTTTTGCTGATGACGTAGTCATTTTTGCAACTACCCCATCAGAGCTACAGAGTATGATCCAAGAACTTGATGACAAGAGTAAAAAGTGGGATTAAAAATGAACTTTCAGAAGACAAAAGTGATGTACAATGCTTTTTCAAGAAATGAAGATTTATCGATTGATGGAGAAAAGCTGGAGATAACAGACACGTACGTTTATCTTGGACAGCAGATATCAAGTGAGGGTAACATTGATGAAGAAATTAATCGGCGTACAAAACTTGCCTGGAGAGCTTTTGAAAGAAACAGCATAATTTTCAAGAGCAATATGCCATTATGTCTTAAAAGAAAAGTGTTTGATCAATGCATCCTTCCAGTGCTTACGTATGGTGCAGAGACGTGGACCTTAACTAAAAGAGACATACAAAGGCTGCAGACAACTCAAAGCAGCATGGAGAGGTGCATGCTTGGTGTAACCAGGAGAGATAAGAAGAGGAACTCGTGGATCCGAAAAATGACAAGAGTGGAAGACATCATGATCAGAGTTAAATCCCTGAAATGGCAATGGGATGGACATACTGTCAGAAGGACAGACCATCGATGGACAGCCGAAATTTTAGATTGGATTCCAAGGGACAGGAAAAGACCCAGAAGAAGACCACATGGGAGATGGGTGGATGAAATTCGAAAGTATGCAGGAGTGACATGGAGGAGACTGGCACAAGACAGACCGTTGTGGAGGAAACTTGGGGAGACCTTCGTCCAGTAGTGGATTGATAATGGTTGACAATGATGATGATGATGATGATGACCATAAACAAATCGATCAAATATTTCATTCCTTCCTACCTTGTTTGGATTTGGTTAACAATGATGTCTGGTCGTGACACCCTTGCCACTGTTTCACCGGGATTTCAGCTTTCTTGTTCAGGATCATATTAAGCGAACGTAGCAGGGTCTGTAGGACCAACAGGTTGTAACATACCAGGAGATGTGACGTACCTGCCAGAAGGACGCACACGACATAAAGGCAGATAGGAATCAGAATAAAACGTCCGCGTAGCTCAATTGGTAGAGCAACTTATTCCGGAATGAGGGGACCCGGATTCGAATCCTGGCGCGGATAAAAATGACGGAGAAATTAACTTCGTTATAATGGCGCCCGAACTATCCGGATGACTCGACCGTTCAAAATCTCGCATTGGTGTGATGTTATTTCCACACCGCGAGATAGGAAAAATAAGAGAATCCCTTTTCCAGCACTTCAAAAAAAAAAAAAAAAAAAAAGAGGGGGGGGAGATGATTTAACGTACCAGAAGATGTGAAGTACCTGCCAGAAGGACGCACACGACATAAAGGCAGATAGGAATCAGAATAAAACGTCCGCGTAGCTCAATTGGTAGAGTGACTTATTCCGGAATGAGGGGACACGGGTTCGAATCCTGGCGCGGATAAAAATGACGGAGAAATTAACTTCGTTATAATATCGCCCGAACTATCCGGATGACTCGACCGTTCAAAATCTCGCATTGGTGTGATGTTATTTCCACACCGCGAGATAGGAAAAATAAGAGAATCCCTTTTCCAGCACTTCAAAAAAAAAAAAAAAAAAAAAAAAAAAGGGGGGGGGGAGATGATGTAACGTACCAGAAGATGTGAAGTACCTGCCAGAAGGACGCACACGACATAAAGGCAGATAGGAATCAGAATAAAACGTCCGCGTAGCTCAATTGGTAGAGTGACTTATTCCGGAATGAGGGGACCCGGATTCGAATCCTGGCGCGGATAAAAATGACGGAGAAATTAACTTCGTTATAATATCGCCCGAACTATCCGGATGACTCGACCGTTCAAAATCTCGCATTGGTGTGATGTTATTTCCACACCGCGAGATAGGAAAGATAAGAGAATCCCTTTTCCAGCACTTCAAAAAAAAAAAAAAAAAAAAAAAAAAAAAGGGGGGGGGAGATGATGTAACGTACCAGAAGATGTGAAGTACCTGCCAGAAGGACGCACACGACATAAAGGCAGATAGGAATCAGAATAAAACGTCCGCGTAGCTCAATTGGTAGAGTGACTTATTCCGGAATGAGGGGACACGGGTTCGAATCCTGGCGCGGATAAAAATGACGGAGAAATTAACTTCGTTATAATATCGCCCGAACTATCCGGATGACTCGACCGTTCAAAATATCGCATTGGTGTGATGTTATTTCCACACCGCGAGATAGGAAAAATAAGAGAATCCCTTCTCCAGCACTTCAAAAAAAAAAAAAGGGGGGGGGAGATGATGTAACGTACCAGGAGATGTGACGTACCTGCCAGAAGGACGCACGCGACATAAAGGCAGATAGGAATCAGAATAAAACGTCCGCGTAGCTCAATTGGTAGAGCAACTTATTCCGGAATGAGGGGATCCGGGTTCGAATCCTGGCGTGGACAGAAATGACAGAGAAATTTACTTCGTTATAAGGTGGAAAATAAACTACATCGTATTAAACCTATTCTTGGAATCTGGAAGTCCTCATTTCGTCGGAACCGTAGGGAGGAGGTTGTACTAGCACACCTCCGCATTGGGCATTCTCGTTTCACTCACCGCATCTTGCTGTGTGGCGACACTGGGCCGATGTGTGAGACGTACAATTGCCGACTCACCGTCACTCATCTTCTGTGTAGTCGTGTTCGTTTTCACTTCTTTCATTCTCATTTGTTGAACGACGACGTAGCTAAGCTGCAGCGGCTCCTAGATGACCACTGAGATACATTCGCCATCTTTTCATTTTTAAAGCAAATTCACTTTTTCAAACGTATCTAGTTTTTACACTTTTCTTCATTCTAATTTTTCACTTTTACCGAATCAGCCTGATTTTAAGCATTATGCCACGTTTTTAATACTGTTTGTTTATGATTGTCTTGCGTCTGGCGCGCTTTGGCCACACATGGCCCTTGCGCCATAAATGATGTCTAATGTACTGTTAAACTCTGCTGTTTGGAAACGCTTTTCTGGATTTGATAATCACTTATCCTAAGCCAACTCATCAAAATGTTTCTTGAATTTAGGAACTCTTTGATCCTCAAAGTGGGTGTCAGTACCTCTTTCTTTGCGAGAGATTTCGGACCACCCTGCCTCTTGGAAATTATTTCTATAATCAGAGAGTGTATCAGCAGCATTTTGAAGAAGAGCTGATGCCTGCGGAAGATCGACATCATTTGACTAAAGAAGTTTTGAAACCAAGGGAACAGCTTTAAATATTCGGATTTGACAGAGAAAGCATTGAATTTCAAGCACCTGGAAAAGACGGAGAAAGTACTCAATTTCAAGCACCTGGTCGAAAGTTGCCTTTCGCAGGGCTCCCTGTACATCGCTCCCCCCCCGCATTGCAAGCAGGGTTGAAAGAAAGTTTTCTACGTGACACGTAAATTACGCGTAAAATACGTAAAAAACGTAAAATACATAAAAAACGCGTACAATAGGTAACAAAATAAAAAAACATGGCTTTGTGCTGTTAATTAACTTGCTACGTAATCTTTGTGCCTTTAATTAACTTGCTATGTAATCTTTGTGGTATTAATTAACTTGCTATGTAATCTTTGTGCTGTTAATTAACTTGCTATGTAATCTTTGTGCTGTTAATTAACTTGCTATCAGTATCGAGAAAAAACTGGAAAGTTTGGAGCGCTTATGAAGAAAGGTGTTAAATCACCACGGACATTCTGATACTTCGCCAGTCGGCACCATAAGGAGTTGTCAGCAATTGCTTTGAAGGTAATCAACATCCCAGCATATTCAGCCCAACTTGAAAGACTTTTCTCTAATTGGTCTTTTGCCCATAATACTACAAGAAACCGGCTCAGCTTCGAACGTTCGAAGAAATTGGTTCAAATATATTATACTCTTAAGTTACAAGATCATAACAGTGAGGATTATTAGTGTGATTAAGGGTGTGTGAGAACTGAGAGTGACAATTATAAACATTTGAAGAGTTACATTTAAAACAAGTAGTTTAATGGTTTGTAAAACCTACAGTTTTTTTCCTTTAAGGGTATAAGTATAGCACAATCAATATGAGAAACGTTTAGAGTTTTAAAAGGGTAAAATTATGATTTTGAAGTGTACACCTGGATAACGTGTCAAACACAAATATTAGTAAATGAAAATGTACAATATTTTGCATTATAGACATGCCATTGACATTCATGTCAAAATATTATCTTTAGTGAACAAACTGAACATAAAATGGTTTATTTTATAGAATTACATAAATATTAAAATACACTCGACGAATTTGAAGCTGTTAATAAAATCTTGAATTCTATTCAATATACATTGTGATTTTTATCGATGCTAGTGCAAGAGGTAGATTATTTTCACCATTTTTAACATACAAGAAAGAACAGAAACATTGTAATTTCTAAAAAGAAATCTGTTAATAGGTGGCTGAGCTGTATAAACAGTCTTAAGAGAATAATGACTTCGTAGTGAAATATACAAGAAATTTTAAGTTTAAAATGTAATATAATTAAAGTGGTTTTATATTATATTATTTATACACACACATGAAAGAAAATTAGGTTTTTACGTCTGCGTGAAAAACTCGTTTTCTACGCCAAGTAAAGTACCTTAATTTACGTAAAATACGTAACAAGTAAATTACCTTGCCAACACTGATTGCGAGCCCTGCGGGCCCTTGTGTTACGCCACAGCTCCGCCATTTAAAATATTCATTTATTAAAAAGGTAGACACATTGCACTACCCAGGACAGTTACGAAACGGACCCATTTACGTTGTACCACTATTATTACTTTTTTGAGTTCCTATCAGTATATAAATTTTCATAAATATGTATGAATCTCCACTGAGTTCTCTCTCTAATAGCTATTATTTGGACATTTTTTCCAACTACAAAACAACAAGAGTCAGGGCAACATGTGAAAACACAAGTTTGCTCGCGACTGGCATCGAATGCGTGTCCCCTGACTCCAGAGTACGTCGCTCTCCCAACTGACTACGAGGACAGAATGTCACGCTGTAAAGTTGTCATCTTGACACATGTTTTTACCTCTGTAGTACGTCACAAACATTTAAATAACAGTTCTGCGAGGAAGAATTTAATGAAGATAAGTTGAAATTGATATAGCCTATGCAAAGCACAAGAACATTATGTATCAATTTCCACCAAATATCATGAAAAAAATAGAGTTAAAATATTTGAAATTAATACGGGATTACACCATATAATACAAATTTTGAAGATGTCAATCCGGTTTTTGGGGTAAATGAGACAAAGATGGTAAATCAGATAATACCCGAAAACTTGAAAATTTCATCGTCCTGGAGCGGGACTCGAACCCGTGTCTCCCAGATAGCGCCCGGGTATGCTAACCACTACACTACCCAGAACGACCAAGTCTAAAGTTTTCGATTAATTTGAATATAACCACCACAGGATTCGCTAGTCGAAGCAAACGGCATTCATGTTTAGCGAATCTGGAGGTTAAGAATCCTATCCCGTGATTGCCCGGAGGAGCAGATAAATCATGAAAGAAATACGGGATTACACCATATGATAAAAATTTTGAAGATAACAATCCGGTTTTTGGTGTAAATATGACAAGACTTGGTCGTTCTGGGTGGTGTAGTGGTTAGCATACCCGGGCGCTATCTGGGAGACGCGGATTTGAGTCCCGCTCCAGGACGATGAAATTTTCAGATCTGATTTACCATCTTTGTCACATTTACACCAAAAACCGGATTGTCATCTTCAAAATTTGTACTTCAAATTATGTTCACCAATAAGGTAGTAATGTTTTTGGATGGGATTAAAAAAATATAGATCAGTCATGCTTATATGCATTTAAGTTTTTACCGAAAGTGACTTTGCTGCGTCTTTCTCATTTTAATTCAATACAGAAACACAATTCCTTTCCCGAGAAATAATGTCGTATGCTTAAGTTCCCAAATTTTGAAATGTATTAAATAAGTGCTAATAAATCCTAAGATTTTAAGTAGATTTTCTCTATGCACAGTTTGTACTTTTCAATGCTATTTCAGTGGTTGCAAAACTTCTTCCTTCTGTTACACATTGTCCGATGGTATTCCTAACAAAACAGCAAAGTCTCAGTCCACTTTAAATGTGTATATTACGTTTGAAATATTTAAATAACCATCAGTTATGAGCATGATTCCTGTTACTCACTTATTCAGTACAGAAAGAGGTTTAAATTGGACTGAGATATTTTCAGAAGTCTTATTCTAACCTAGCTGCTCGCGAGAAATCAAGAGAAGAAACTGTATTGAAATAACAGTGCTCTTAGTGAAAAAGAAATGAAGGCCATTTTTCACAGGAGATGTTCGAGAGCGAGATGTGCATTGATTTTAACATCAGCGCTATACTGTTATCAAGTTGACAAGGCTCATGCATGCATGTGCGATTTATTCGCACTTTCGGCGACTCTTGAAACGCAGATCAAAAAAATTGATTTTCAACAAAATGAACTTGTGAAACTGTTTTAAAATGTGTTAAAAGACTTTCGTCCACAATCATTTACCTTTGCAAAGCGGACATTATCTTAATTTTTCCTTTCAAAACCGTGAGAAATCACTGCGATCTAGCCGGAGGATTATGTGTTTTTATGTTGCTTAGTTCTAAGGTGGACGTCTAGTAATTTTGCTTCCTATACTTCCAATGGAAAAACTTCTGTACACATTATCTTCACAATTAATGCGTTCCGAAGGATGAAAATTTGAATATCGATTAAAATAGCTTCATTTTATAACTTGGAAGACTTAATATTTTCTAAAACATAACCATAATTAAGCAATCCAACATTTGTTTGTCTACTGACGTCATCAAAGTACAGGTCACGCCATCTTTTCTCTGGTTTCAACACTACCAACGGAAAAGTTATTGATTTTTAATATAATTATGGTTATGTTTTAGAAAATATTAAGTTTTCTAAGTTATAAAATGAAGCTATTTTAATCGATGCTCAAATTTTCATCCTTGGGAACACATTAATTGGGAAGGAAATGTGTACAAAAGTTTTTCCATTGGAAGTAAAGGAAACAAAATTACTTGACGTCCACCTTAAGACAGAATTTTTTTGTAATGATTTGTGAAGCAGTGACGTATGTGACTATTTTAACTTTTTATTTTAGTTTCTATCTCTTATGTAAATCTTGTTTCCTCTCTTTACGTTCTGTTCTTAACGCCATATCGGACCTTCCAAGAGTTTCTCACGATGTGGAAACAACTGGCAGAGAGTCAAAAAAAGTAAATAAAAATCTATTCTCTGTGTGAAATGAGCGAGAGGTAACGAGATAGCCTGCGAGCGAAATTCTACGTGATGTTATACTAAATTACGTTTAGAAATGTTGCTCGACTGTTGTTGTTTAAGTATCGGTTTAAGGTTTGGAATTATATTAACAAGAATAAATTGTCCTGATTATGTTGTGTTCTGCCTATTGAGTTGTATTTCAACAAGGACTCAAAATAAAGCTATGGTTCATCTGTGAAGCGTTAAGTACCTTTCCTTAGTATCCTGTAGACGTTAGGAAATTTATTGAAGTGCTACTTTTAAGTGCAGTGACTATTATTTCACCACAAGTGAAAAAACATTTAACTACAACTTTTCAAAGCATAGAGGTGACGTTCATCTAACAGAAGTGGTACACTACTATAAACCAAGAACCGTGGATTTTTTTGATTGGAGGTTTAACAACCACCAGGAACAACTCAATGGGCTATAAGCAGTCGCCCATCCCTAATTTAGGGTCACTGGTTTCAGGGAAGGGAGAGATCCAGTGCCGTAAGAGAAGCACAACATCCACGCCTCACGGGATTCGAACCCGGACCCCTTTCGGATGAATGATCAAAGGTCATCGCTTAAACCGGGGGGGGGGGCGAACCGTGGATTACAATTTACATGTTGTATGATTTAATATTTTCAAGATCTAACTGGCCGCCCCGGTGGCGCAGTGGTCTAAGCGATGGCCTCTGATCATTCGTCCGAACGGGGTCCGGGTTCGAATCCCGGTGAGGCATGGATGTTGTGTTTGTCTTACGGCACTGGCTCTCTCCCTTCCTGGAACCAGTGACCCTAAATTAGGGACGGGCGACTGCTTATAGCCCATTGAGTTGCTCACGGTGGTCGTTAAACCTCCAATCAAAAAAAAAAAAAGATCTAACTGCATAAGTGCAATAGTTACACATGCTGGAATCTTCACAAAAGACACCCTACCTTGTAAGATAATAGTTAAATAGACGAATGTTTGCAGTTTGTAACTACTACCCTAAAGTTAAACTTTTCTGTAAAGCTCTACGCAGCTTATCTCGCTAAAGGCTTAAACTGGGCACAATAGCTTTTCTTTTTTTTTTGTGGTTGGAGGTTAAACGACCACCATGTGCAACGCACCGTCCTTAATTTAGGGCCACTGGTTCCAGGGAAGGGAGAGAGCCAGTGCCGTAAGAGAAACACAACATCCATGCCTCAACGGGATTCGAACTCGGACCCCTTTCGGACAAATGGTCAGAAGCCATCGCGGGAGGCCACAGTAGCATGGCTTTACTGTAAAACTGAACTTGAACTTGCAAGTGTAGCTTGGCTTCAGGGAACTATTTGAAGCTAAACCTTACGTTAACCCTTTAACGACCATAACATGCCCGCACATGCAAACGACCATAACCGCCCGAAACGCCTCTCTAGAGTGAGTCAGATTCCCTACCTTTACATTTTCTTTAAATTTGAGGGATCATCAGGGTCACATTCAGTCATCAATATTCGTTACTAAGCAAAGAAGCAAGCAACATACAGTTTTGGGCGTTATGGTTTTTAGAGTGATACAAATTTTGGGGTCATGGTCGTTAAAGGGTTAATGTTACTTTGGCTTTACTGAAGAACACAAAAGGGTTAGCTCTCGTTAGGCTTATCGTACTGTAACTTTCGTTAACTCGGATAGTTTAAATCCTAATACCTGAAAAGTCCTTAACCAGACTAACAATCAACTTCTATATACGATCAAAGGTAAGCAAGGAAACATATGGCTTACGCTAATAGTCCAATCCCTTATTTTAAGGGCACGTCATCAAGCCTGCACTTTATGAAGCACATAACTTGACTTTAATTCAAGTTCACCAATATACGTGGTTTAATCCACATTCAAGTACACTTATCTTCGGAACAACTTGATCACAGGCACGTTCCCTCGCTGATTAGTCGTATATCAATATCGAACAAGCATCATAGGCTGACTAACACACATTATTAACGAAAGCTCGTTTTAACATCATACCATCAACATGACTTCAATACCACTGCGTGAAGAGCACAGCCGAGTACACTGGTTGATAACAAAGTGCCTGTGATAAGATTACTTTCCGACAACAAAAGTAACTCTGCCTCTCGAAAACTGAACACATCAGTGTTTATCTCAAGATTTCGATTAAACAATTGCACTTTGACCTGTTGTTAGGTTTTACCAAAGTTAAATTCGTCGGATCCGGAATTCATGGAATTCAGCCAGAAAAACGTTTAACAATAATAAACCAACTTTACATAAGAATACGGGAACTAAAAAGGAAGGTTAAATTAAGGTATACGTCACAATATTAGAAAATCACTGTAACCGAAGTTCAAGGTAGTGGATATGTGGTCAGTTGTCTTTTTTATGCTTTCCAACCGTAGGTTGAAGAAGCGCATATGCTCCAGCTTTGTCCGTCTGTCTGTCTGTCTGTCCGTCCGTCCGCACGATAACTTGAGTAAAAATGGTTCGATTTCGATGAAAGTTTAGTATGTGGTATGGGACAACCTGGGAAGGAACTCTATTGAAAATGGGCGAAATGGGGTCAAAGGCCAGGATATAGGAGCGGGATCCATTCCATCGCCCTTATGCGTCATAACTTACGTAAAATGCTTCGATTGCGACAAAACTTCATCATGTTGTTCCGGAAATGTACTGAACCCTTTCTGTTTAATATCATCGAAATGGGGTCAAAGGCCAGGGCACAGCAGCAAGATTTATTCCACAGCCATTATCCTCATAACTTGACTAACAAGGATTCTTTTGCGACAAAACTTTAGTATGTTGTTCCGGAGGTATACTGAATTAGTTCTGTTTAATATAATCGAAATGGGGTCAAAGGTCAGGGTACAGCAGCGAGATTTATTCCACATCCATTATCCTAATAACCTGAATAAAAATGCTTTTATTGCAACAAAACTTTAGTATGTCGTTCCGGAGGTATACTGAACCCATTCTGTTTAATATAATCGAAATGGGGGCAAAGGTCAGGGCACAGGAGCGAGATTTATTCCACATCCATTATCCTAATAACCTGAATAAAAATGCTTTTATTGCAACAAAACTTTAGTATGTCGTTCCTGAGGTATACTGAACCCATTCTGTTTAATATAATCGAAATGGGGTCAAAGGTCAGGGCACAGGAGCGAGATTTGTTCCACAGCCATTATCTTCATAACTTGACTAACAAGGCTTCTATTGCGACAAAACTTTAGTATGTTGTTCCGGAGGTATACTGAATTAGTTCTGTTTAATATAATCGAAATGGGGTTAAAGGTCAGGGCACAGGAGAGAGATTTATTCCACATCCATTATCCTCATAACCTGAATAAAAATGCTTTTATTGCAACAAAACTTTAGTATGTCGTTCCGGAAGTATACTGAACCAATTCTGTTTAATATAATCGAAATGGGGTCAAAGGTCAGGGCACTGGAGCGAGATTTATTCCACAGCCGTTATCCTCATAATGTGACTAAAAATGCTTCTATTGCGGCATGTTGTTCCCGAGGTATACTAAACCGGATCTGTTGTATATCATCGGAATGGGGTCAAAGGTCAGGGGTACAGGAGCAAGATTTATTCCACAGCCATTATCCTCATAACTGGAGCAATGATTTCTGGTATGTTGGAAAGCGTATTATACAATTCAGTCCTCCGATATCAATGCATTGCATGGTTTTACTAACTTGTTTTTTTTTAACTCGTGGTATTCAAAAAACGTTTCACGAATGCTTTCATGATGATTCGAAAGGCGATATGCTGATGTTTTCGGCCGGAACTAACTTGTTTTGTATACATGTGTTATACACAGTGCGTCAAAGAATTTTTAAGACTGGCGCTAGATTTCAGCCTACGGTGGCGCCACCAATGTAATCGCGAATGCGTTATAAACCGTGACCATCTGCTTGCTTTCTGCCAAAAGTACTGTGCAGTTGCTAAAGTAACTCAAACGAAACGGCCGTTCATTAGAGAAGTAAAATTGTTTTCATGTTGAATTATTAAGATGGAACAAAGGGCTGTTATTAAATTTAACGCAACACTTGGTAAAAGTGCCTCGCAAACGTACCAAATGATGAAACAAGTTTACGGTGAGTTTTGTTTAAGTAGATCAAATGTTTTCCTGTGGCACAAACGTTTTTTGGACGGAAGAGATACGCTAGAAGATGATAAGCATACCGGAAGACCAAGTTCATCTAGGACACCTTAGATTATTGAAAACGTGCGTGATTTCGAGGCAAACAATCGATGTACGTCACTAAGAATGATGGAAAAGTCTTTAAACAGCAACAAAGAAACGATTCGAACCATCCTACATGAAGATTTGGGCAAAACAAAAGTCTGTGCTAAATTTGTTTCACACACGTTAACCAATGAACAAAAATCAAGGAGAAGTGCACATTGCAGAGACATCAGTTCAGCCGCTGAAAATGATCCAAACTTCTTAAAATCGATTGTTACAGGTGATGAAACATGGTGTTTTCAATATGATCCTAAAACAAAGCGACAAAGTGCGGAATGGAAGTCAAAAAACTCACCACAAGCCAAAAAAAAAAAAAACAAGAAAAGTTCCATCGAAAATCAAAACAATGCTCATTACATTCTTCGATAGTAAGGGTATTATCCACAAAAAATTGTTTCAAGTGGACAAACAATTACTGGTGAGTTTTATTTAAATGTTTTGAGGCGTTTGATGGGCAGAACTCGTCGCATTCGTCCAGAATATCGGGATGAAAACAGTTGGTATTTGTTGCACGATAATGCACCCAGTCACACCTCACTTCTTGTTCGTAGATTTTTTGGCGAAAAATAACGTCTGTGTGTTGAATCATCCACCGCATTCGCCTGATTTAGCACCCTGCGACTTTTCTTTATTCCCCAAACTTAAAATGACGTTAAAAGGGTGTTATTTTGATGCTATTTTGACCATACAAACAGCTTCGACGCGTGCTTTGGAGGCAATTCCGCAAAGTGAACTGGAACAGGCTTTCGAATCACTATTAAATCGCTGTAACAAGTGTATTGAAGCCAGAGGGACTTATTTTGAATAACAAACCAAAACAAATGATAATTTCTTGTTTCTATTTCATTTTACAGACCCAGTCTTAAAAATTCTTTGCCACACTGTGTGTACTGTGACACTCTTAGTCCTCTCATGGCCTTTACGCTAGGAATTCAAAACCAACAAACAAACAACATGGTTTCGCCTCTTATTCATTTTAGCGACCTCAAATCTTCAGTCCAAAGTTCATATACATTACCCTCATAAAATATTATAGAATTCAGCCCTCCGATATCCACACACTGCCCTTCACATGCAAATGAAGTAATTTACCAGGTATCATGTCACATGAGTAGCCCGACCTTATAATAATTGCTGTTGGTGGAGTAATTAAAAGGTGTTCACTAGAAAAGGGAGGAGATATCTACAATTTAAAAAAAGCCTGATCGTTGAACGGCGTGCTGCGGGAACATCTTTTCGAAAAGCTACGTACTTCACCTATGTAATCAGCGGTTACCGCAAGACAAAAGCCGCGTCGGTGGCAGAGTGGCGTGAGGTGCGGGCTACTGACCATTCGGCCGAAGTCGCCCAGATCTCGGAGAAGCAATGAGGTACAGATGGTGCGCTTGTCCGACCACGTTGGCTCTCTTACTTCTCTGGAACCAAATTAGGGAAGGCTGACTACCTATAACCATGTGCACTGCCCATGGTGGTTGTTAAACGCCGAAAGAGAGGCATGACAAAACCAGCCATAAGAAGGAAGAACAATTATGGCTAGACTGCAGATATGTGGCTATTAGTGGGTACAGCATTCGAAATGCGACATTACAGACGATAATCAGCAGCTTCAATGCCGGACGCAAGGTATACCTATATTTCACGAGTACAATATGGAGACATCTCAAATCAGTGGGTCTGTGGTGTAGCTCTATGGTAATTCGGAAGCCGCTTGTTGTCAGTAAAACAGCCATCTTTTCTCGTAGTGGTGTTACGGACGGTGACAGTGGTCAACAGATAATTGGAAATGTGTAATGTGGTCAAGTGAATCCCATTATACACTATCTACCAACAAGTAATTGGACACCCCTGCAATCGACGATATTTGAGGTCCTGATACACGTCACGGCCGCCGCCGTTAAATATCGTGTGGGAAACAACAACGCAACCAGTCGCATGCAAGATGCCACGCAGTTCGGAGATCTCTGATTTCGAGAAAGGTGTAATCGTCAGGTATCACAGAAATGGACGATCCATACGTGACATATCCAGCGAGTTGAAGTACCCAAAATCGACAATGGACTGCGTGATTGGCAAGTGGAAAATGAGAGGTGACTGTCGGAATGTGCCCCAACCCGGCAGACCCACAAAACTGGGAGAGACCGACGGGTGCTGGCCAGAGAAATTCGGAAGAACCTCACCAAATCGATGGGCCACATCCGCGAGGAGTTTCAACAGGCATCCGGGAGTGTTTTTTCGATGAATACCCTCCGTAAGGAAGCCCATCTGCTCGGTTATCATGGACGTGCTGCCGCCCACAAGCCTTTGATCACCAAGTCCAATAGCGCTGCTCGGCTAACGTGGTGCAAAGAACGTCGACAGTGGACCGTTGAACAGTGGAAACAGGTTCTCTGGAGCGAGTAATAAAGGTTCACTCTCTACCGTTCGGATGGCAGGGTCTGGGTTTGGCGTCTGCCTGGAGAACGCATCCTGCTGGAATGTATTGTGCCAACTGTGAAGTTCGGCGGCGGTGGAATTAGGCTATGGGGGTGTTTCTCCTGGTATGGCACAGGACCCTTGGTCTCAATTCCTGGTAGACTCAACGCCGAGACCTACTGCACCATTTTGGATGACCATGCGCTTCCTACGTTGTGGCAATTTTACGGGGTGGACCCATGTTACTTTCAGGATGACAATGCCACCTGTCATGTTGCGAGGTCCACCAAGGCTTGGTATGGTGACAATGGGGTTAATCGAATGGACTGGCCTGCGCAGAGCCTGGACTTTAACCCCATCGAGCACCTGTGGGACGAGTTGGAGCGTCGACTTAAGGGGTGCGCCCACCGTCCGAAATCGGTGAAGGAACTGACCTATCTTCTCCAAGCCGAGTGGAAGAAAATACCGCTAGCCGTCGTACAACGCCTGGTTGAGAGTATGCCCCTGAGGGTCGCAGCTGTAACGCCGCTCGTGGAGGCTCCACCAACTATTGAAGGTGAATAAACTTCGTTTTCCTTTGCTATCATAGGTGTCCAATTACTTGTTTGTAAATAGTGTATATATATATATTGTTTTTTCATATGAAAAGATTGAGGAAATTTCAGGAAGCAACCAACTCTGTTTTTTCCTCCGTGAAGGCTGTCGGTGGTAGTGCATTCGTTTGGGAAGTGTTTTCTTGGTATTTCACGGCTACAATGACTAATTTGGAAGAGGCACAGTTACAATCACTAATCTGTACCTGAACATCATAGCAGATCATGTTTATTTTGTAGTGATCATGTTGTATCCGAAAGGACAGGAAATGTTCCAAGACAGAATGCAGCAGTTCACAGGATTTGGATTGTGTTGACATGATTGGAATAAATGTCTATGATATTCAGATGGCCTGCGCATTCATTACACAAGAATGTTATCCAGGTACGTGGAATCATCCAGAACGTTGCATCCGTGCTAGTAGTAATGGAACGAGATATCGGAGATACTTGTAAATACTAAGCTGAATCCATTCCATCTGAGACTACAGCTGTTCCAGGTGGAATGGATTCAACTTAGTATGTCTGAAGCGAACGGAGTAATTTTTCTATAGGTAGGTTGTTTAATATTTTAGCAAGATAGTGTATATCCTACGTTGGAAATGCATTTAATCCCCACGTAAGTTTCGGAATCTGTATCAATAATATGTGTAACACAATCCATAAAGCAAAGCATATTTTTTGTAAACTTCGGGATCGTATTAAATTTCATTGTCTGTGGTTTTTGGGTTGTTCCTTTAGATGCCCAAAAGGTGGCCAAAAGGTTTTAACAGTTAGGTGGCCAAAACTGTTGAAACCTTTTGGAACATTTTCATTTCTGAGGTTCGATGTCCTACACTGGCGTGCAAAAATTAAGGACGAGACGGTTTTTCGAAAGTAACGTCGTGCAGAAGTGCTCCATATCGACTCAAATCATACCATGAGATCCCCAAGATGTAAGAATATGGGACAAGTAAGCAAAACCGTCCAAACAAGGAATCCAAAGGATACAAAGGCACTTTATTGAAAAGCTAGCTTCGAGCACAACTGGACAGAAGACAGAAACGTCTATGTGAAAGGCGGCCGCCAAGAAAATCCAGTCTTTAGTAGGGGATATGATCACCCCTGACTGCGTTGCAGGATTTATAACGTCTGTCCATGCTGAGGGCGAGGTTGTCAAGGAGCTGTTGAGGCATGGCGGCCCATTCCTTTTGTAGCGCCAATCGCAGCTGCGGAATCGTTGCTGGCGGCTGGTGACGTGCTGCCAAGCATCT
Organism: Macrothele yani; assembly: GCA_039090855.1. Taxonomy (NCBI): domain Eukaryota; kingdom Metazoa; phylum Arthropoda; class Arachnida; order Araneae; family Macrothelidae; genus Macrothele; species Macrothele yani. The sequence continues at coordinate 104,469,990 of CM077023.1, forward strand.
CCCCAGAACGTCCCACACGTGTTCGATTGAATTTAGGTCCGGGGACCTTGCGGGATAATCCATGCGTTGAATATCTTCACTCTCCAACAGCTCTGAGACAGACACTGTACGATGAGGTGTAGCGTTGTCGTCCATGAAGAGGAACTCAGGACCCACAGCACCTCTGAACAGACGCACGTGAGGCAGGAGAACCTCGGTACAATAGCGGACACCAGTGACTGAACCTCCTTGGAAGATGTGGACGAGACGGTTTTTCAGTAGGGCTACCAAGCATGATACCGCACCAAACGAGAACTCCGCCACCTCCAAACCTGTCCCTTTCGATGATGTTGGAGGTGTGATTGCGTGTTCCCTGCTCTCTCCAGATGTGTATACGTCCAGAATCGCTCGTCAGACTAAATCGGATCTCATCCGTAAAGAGAGACATCAATTTGATACAGTGGCGATAGGTATCCTGGGGTATATCTGGTACCATAATGTGAACAGCATGTCCTCCAGTTTCTGTACATTTCGGGATGGTAGGGATTTAGTGCGCACCCACTTTTTCAAGTCGAACCACAAATGTTTGATTGGGTTCATGTCAGGTGAATTTGGAGGCCAGGGCATTAACAGAAAGTCACCAGCATGTTTCTTGAACCACTCCTTGATGATTCTGGCAGTGTGGCATGGCACATTATCCTGTTGGTAATGGCCATCACCTAAATCGGCTCTCATCCGCAAAAAGAACTTGATCCCATTGCTGATGTGTACAGTTCTTGTGTTCCTGGCACCACAGAAGCCGCCGTCTCCAATGTGCAGGCGTTAATGGCACACACCGTACTGGTCGTCGTGCAAATAGACCACCTTTGTGCAGCCTCCTGGCCACGGTAAAACGCGATAACGGACGTCCAGTTGTCTGTTGCATGTGCCTTGCGATTTCTCCCGCTCTCTGCCGTCTGTCTCTTCTCGTCTGTAGGACAATATACCAGTCGTCCGCCGCCGTGGTTGCTCGTGGACGACCACTGATAAACTCTCGGACAGCTGTTCCTGTCGTTTGAAATGCTCTCCAAGCTCGTGAAACGATGCTGTGAGCGATCCCGAACTCCTCGGCCACACTAGTCACACTTCGACCTTCTTCCAACTTCCCAATGACGCGACCTCAGGTAAAGTCATCCAGATGTCGTCTACTGGATTGCTTGTTGGCCATGTCACATGGTGGCGGCAACTCGACGTTGTCCAAACTGATGTACACCGTGCAATAGTTTTCCCCGAATTGCTGAGCGTACACCGCCCATGTGCTTTATACCCTTCCAACACCCCCCCTACGTCATGCTGCATATATGCGCATGCCCTACCGTACCGGACCCTAGTCTATCTCCTGAGTGGTCTTTCGGTCTGTTCTGCCTGCTCGTTCCGCTGTTATGCTAATTTCTCCTCTTCGTCCTTAATTTTTGCACACCAGTGTATAACAGCAATCTTTTCTAGAATAATACAATAAAATTATATAACATTTGAAAAATAATTTTATGCAGAATGTAATGCAGCGCAATTTATAAAAAATTGCGTTTTAACAGAAGTTATACATAGAAAACCACGATAAAGCATATTTCATAACCTCACCATTTCTGTTAGTACTTAGTCGGGAAACCTTTTGCTGCAATTACAGCCTTACAACGGCGTCCCATGGAGCAAACCAAGCGTTTTAGTTCATCAGGTGCCATAATGTGAAACCAAGATTGTATGATTGCTTCTATCAGTAGTGCATTAGTTGACCCTTTTTTCCTTGGTTTCTTCTGCCTAAAAAGTCTCTTTCATCGGCTCTACAAATTTTCTATTGGATTGAGATCAGGGCTATTACCTGGCTCCTATAGCAATGTAATATGATTTTCCTGAAGCCACTTTTTGCACACAGCAGCATGACACAGAGCTCATAGATGATGATAAAAGATATCTAGAAGATTTTAGAAAGAAAGTGTCTGACCCCAGGTCTTAAACAACTCTCAGAAATAGGAAGCTAGGAGATTTGGGCTAGAGTGTCCGATGGTAAAGGACACGGAAGCGAGGTAGAAAGAGGGAGGAAGACGCCTTTATGACGCCTTTATTTACAACCAAGGGGAGGGGGAGTACCCGTAGTCCGACGTCTTAACGTGCCAATCCGACGCACGGCGGATATTTAGTAGTTACAGCGTTCGTACCTGCCGGGATCGAACCTGAGGTTCCTCCGTGGCAGTCACGAATGTTAACCTCTAGGCCATTCGCGGCCCATGACAAGGAGCTGAATCCTCTTGAAATATGATTTTCCTGAAGCCACTTTTTCCACACAGCAGCATGACAAGGAGCTCATAGACAAAAGTCACCAGACACCTAGAATTGACAAAAGTCACCGGACACCTAGAAGAGAAACACAACATAGCATTTATTGACATACATTAGTACGATGTCGGCCCACATTTTTAGCCTTAATGCATGCACTGACCCTTCAAGACAAGCTCTTGACAAGGTTTTGGAACATAGCGATAGGTATGCGCTTCCATTCAGTACACAATGCTGCCGCTAACTGTTGATTAGTAGCAGGCCTTGGTTTCAAACTTCTTATGTGGCCCTCTAATTCATCCCATTGGTGCTCTAAGAGATTAAGATCAGGGCTCTGTGCTGGCCAGTCCACATACGATACGGAATTACCGTCAAACCACGGCTTAACTGTTCTTGCTTTATGGCTCGGTACATTATCCTGCTGGTACCAACAAGGCTCGGTTCCAACGTATTGCCACAGAGTTGGTAGCGCATAATTGTTCAGAATATCGAGATAGACGTGCTGGTTAACAGGTTTGTCCACGATAACTAATGGGTCGGGACAGTACCACGAAAAACACCCCCACACGAGTACACTGCCAGCTCCAAACTTGACCGTAGAAACAGTATACTGTGGTAAATAGCGTTCCTGCTGCTGCGCTATACCCTCACACGACTATCAGACTGATGGATCGTTTATCTGGATTCATCAGTCCATAGGACCCGTTTCCATTGATACGGTCCACGATAAATGTTTTTTACACCATGCTAAACGACGAGTAGCATTTCGAGTGGAGATGAAAGGCTTATGAGCAGCCGTACGACCACGGTAACCCATCGAATCAAGTTCTCTGCGAACGGTACGTGTACATACCGAGGTTCCAGCATTTTTACTCACCTGTAGACTGAGGTTTTGTGCAGTACTCCGTTGATTAGCTGTAACGACTATCCTGAGGTTTCGACGTCCTCTATCACTGATTTTCTTTGGTCTGCCGGTACGTTTTGCTGCTTCAGGCACGCTATGTGTCTTCCACTTATTCAGTACATCCAAAACAGTTGACTTGGGTATGTTTAAAAGCCTCTCGGTTTCTCCTATGGACAAGTCACTAATATAACACCCATCAATCTTTCCTTTTTCAAGGTCTGTTCTCTCCCGCCGCGACATTTTCACTCAACCTCACAGTGCAATATGATCGCGGTCAGCTGCAGGCTTGTTTTTATACCATTTGCAGCTGTACCACGCATCTTAACAAAGTAGCGGATCCGTTCATTTGCTTTTGAAGGGGTGTCCTGTGACTTTTGTCAATATAGTGTATACAGGCTTCATTATCTTGGAAAATATCACGTGCCGAAGGCTTCCGTTTGGGCTCAAATGCATCAATGATGTATTTTTTACCATTTAAATTACCATTAATCACACAAATTCTTCCCACACCGTATGCTGCCATACAATCCCAGATCACAATACTAACTGTATGCTTCATGGTAGTTGTAACGCATTCAGGCAACAAATCTTCATTACTTCTTTTTACGTACTTTATGTCATCACTGCAAAATATGGATATTCTGGTCACATCACTCCAGATGACTCTGCACCATTGTTCCTGAGACCAATTAACATGGTGTTTAGCCCATTATAATCCGTTCCTTCTTTGTTTGGGAGATAACAATGGCTTTTTCCTTGGAATTCTAGAAGTTAAAGGAAATTCTTTGAGTCTGCGTCTAACTTTCCTAGTACTCATCGTCAAACCACATTGAGACAATTCATTTTTAATTGATTCAGCTGATTTTCTTCTGTCATTAAACGCAGCTTTTTAATTCTGCTATCACCACATGCTGTTGTGTACCTTTTCCTGCTTTTTGCGATTTGGTTTTGAATTGATTGACTGAGTCTGCTGATACCTCTTGCACAGCTTAGCAATACTTCCTTTGATTAGATTTCCACCTACGTTTCTTATGATTACCTCGTAATGTAGCCTTCTTCAAGCAAAGTTAGTTTTTACATTGCTTTCTAGATGACCAGTTGACTCTTTTCACCCTGGTTGTCATCTTGCTAAATTACACAGCGTACTAAGTCATCAAATAATAGAAATATCTGTGAAAAAAATCAGTGGTCGACTTGATAACACTCATGCAACTGAATAGGAACCCTAGCTCTGATACCTGGAAATGAGAGTTGACTCATACTAACACCTTATTAGTGCCATGCTATGTCACAATAATACTTGGTTGACTCTCAGAACAATAAGTCTCATTGGTTAGTTTTGAGTTAAGGAAATCCACTTCTTGTTACATAAGGCAGCTGTATTTCCTTTTTCTGGTTATTTGGCTATAACATTTGATAGAATAAAGATCATTCAACACAGTTTGTTGCTTTACATTCTTCATTAAATTATCTTTCAAATAATATAAAATTCTATGGGCATTGTCATCAAAAAGATATGAGCCATCAATTCTTAGAAACACAAATTTTCCTGAAGGTTTTCACAATTTTGGCCACTACTGTGTATGATTATCTTATCGTACAAGAATCTAGATATCAGTTAATATTACCACTCTCGACCATCTATCTGTGGAACAAAAGAAATTAATCAGGATCAGCAGCTTCTTCAGTTACAAAGAAAATCCAGAGGCACTTTTCATGAGATGGAGCATTCTTGTTGTCCAGGTACAAGATAACTCTCTTCTCCTGCTTTTGCCTTACAGGAACAGTTTTACTTCAGTTCATCGCTTCACTGCGATTTCGAATGAGATCTGTATTCTATGCTTTCTGCAGACAGGTTTTTGATTGTTCTCTTCTCCTGTTACAAAGGAAATCCAGTGCCACTTTTCACGAGATGGAGAATTTCTGATTCCGGGATCACGAAAACTCTTTTTTTCTTGCTTTTGTCTCACAGGATAGTTAATAACAATTTCGCTTTCATTCATCGCTTCACTGCGGTTTCGAAAGAAATTCGTAGTCTATGCTTCCCTAGGACGGGATTCTGATTGTACAGGTTCACGTTTCGTGAAATGAAATTTGCAACTCAAATAATCCGTCTATATTAAAACTCGTACTACATTTTCCAGAAAACGATTATGATATATTACATGGGTTGCATCTTCATCGCATGATGAGCTAGTAGTAAAAGGGAGCGCTTTTCACGCAAGTTATATCTTAATTTCTGTTTTAGACATGCGGCTAGTTAAATTAACTGAAGCTAGTTTAGCTTCAGTACAAAAGGTTGACCTTTTGTACTAAAGCTAAACTAGCTTCAGTACAAAACGTCAATCACTCCTGATTATGTTTTCTTGAGGGGAAAATTACTTTTGGTGTTCCAAAAACTCAGTGATCAAATGAGATGGACAGCTTACCTAGACTGAAATATTAATCTCTCATGCTCCACTTGTATCGTAATGGTTGCTCTCCTTAGGTAACCAAAATTACCAAAGAATATTAATAGTTTTCTAAAGGAAAGAGAACTTTACATTGTATGTTTCTTTTTTTTTTTTTTTTGATTGGAGGTTTAACGACCACCGTGAGCAACTCAATGGGCTATAAGCAGTCGCCCGTCCCTAATTTAGGGCCACTGGTTCCAGGGAAGGGAGAGAGCCAGTGCCGTAAGACAAACACAACATCCATGCCTCACCGGGATTCGAACCCGGACCCCTTTCGGACGAATGATCAGAGGCCAGCGCCTTAGACCACTGCGCCACCGGGGCGGCACTGTATGTTTCATGTACATGAAAATTCCCATTAGCATTCATAGGAATATTTTGAAAAAGAAATCCTTGCGTTACAACGGAATACGTGTTTCAAATATTCATGAGAAAGACGACTAACCGAGTTAAGCGTTTTGTGCTTCACTTACTTGCAAAATAAAATATCAACACTTATTCCTTTGAACAGTTTCATAGATGTAGCCTTCAGCACCCCGTTGTCCATCTTACACTGCTGGCCACCCAAAATGCAACACCAAGAAGGACACGAGATAGCAAAGCCAGATTTACTGGACACATAACAACAGATACAAAGATGAAACGATTGAGCTTACAGGCCCGTGCGACTTGCGGAATACGCAGACATCAATAGCTCGTGTGGCCCCCATGGTTGGCAATAACGGCCGCTACACGCCGCGGCATCGAACGAAAGAGGCTTTGGATGTGGGCTTGGGGTATGTCGGTCCAGGCTGCTTCCACACGTTGCCACATTTCATCAGGCGTAGCCGCGGGTGGTGCTTGCCGGGCCACTCGGTTACCGATCAGCGACCAGACGTGTTCGATGGGCGACATATCGGGAGAACAGGCGGGTCACGGCAGCAGTGACACCTGGTGTGCCGTGAAGAATTTTTGCACGATGCGTGCCACGTGCGGGCGTGCATTGTCCTGTTGAAACGTGGCCGCTGGAAGGTCCTGCAGGTAAGGGAGGACTACAGGCTCCAAAACGTCGGAGATGTAGCGGTGGCTGTTGAGTGTACCGGCGATGCGTACCAGTGGAGTGCGGGTGTCATATCCAATTGCACCCCATACCATAACGCCAGGCGACGGACTGGTGTGGCGATGTATAATGCATGTGTCATACAGTATCTCGCCGCGGTGCCACCACACGCGGATCCGACCATCGTGGTGTTGCAGGCAGAAGCAGGATTCGTCGGAGAAGACAATGTCGTGCCATTCCGTAGTCCAGGTACGGCGTTCGACGGCCCACTGGCGTCGCACTCGCCGGTGGTGTGACGTCAATGGTAATCGGAGCATTGGGCGCCGTGCGACAAGTCCCCACTCCTGCAGACGACGTCGAACGGTACGTGCTGACACAGGTTGTTGCACAACACACCCTAATTCCTGCGCTAACGTTCGTAATGTGGCGGTGCGAGCCGTCAGTGCCCGTCGCACAACATGCCGGTCCTTTCGTTCGGTGGTGTGCCATGGCAATCGCGCACATTGGTCCGTCAGTACTTCCTGTACCCATCGAATCCATACTCGCCTCACTGTGGCTAGATGTCGTCGCACACGGGCGCCGATGTCTCGGTACGATAAACCGCTGTCCCGAAAAGCCACTATTCGACCTCTGTCGAACTCCGAAACGTGCTGGACTGACTGCCGTATTCTGCGACGGGGAATCAGGAAGCTTCCCACTCACAGGCCCGGCAACACAACACACTTCCACTACTTACACCCCGCATTCTGTGCATCCTTCGTATAGTACTTCTCGGTGGCGTGCCGAGCGCACATGATTTGCATATGCCCTGCAATGCTAATCGTTTGCATGTCCTCTCGCGGGCGACGCATGCTGCTAATTTCAGGCCAATCGGATGCTTCCTTCTTGGTGTTGCATTTTGGGTTGTCAGCAGTGTAGTTACCAGTCTACTCCATCAGATAGTGATGGCGCATGCCCAGTCAAAGCTAAGGCATCAAACGCAGTTCCAAGCTTAACCGTCAATGAGCTTGCTATTTGACAATACATTGCTAAACACAGGTGAAACAACTTATCAGATGATCCTGATTGGATTTTCATTTGCAGTCAAAATGTGAGGACCCATTAGCCGAATTTCTCACGTAGATGAATATAAAAAGATGCAAGACTTTTATTCATGTATTTATTTTTGCATTTAAGTTTAGCCTTGCATCTTTAGAGCTGAGAAAATCGTTTCTCTTTAATTTACAGTAACTGGCTTCTATAAAGTGAGAGAAACAGTCACATGGAAACGTACACAGGCAGCATCCAGGTCCTGCCTTTTACTGGAATCGGAACTAGACCCAGATATGCAACGAACCTGGAGCCCACGCCTCGAATTAACAACAATGGGACGACAGAAGGTGGAACGAATCGATTTGATAACTTTGTGATGTCAGTACGAATATTAGTCGAAATACTTGTTGGTTCAGGTAGTCCAAAAGACATCAGTTATCAGCAGCAGTGTCAATTAAATTATTGCCATAAAAGCATATCACCTTTTCATTATGACACGATCGTTCTAAACGTACATCTTTGGGATCTAAACTGACTTTAATGCAATAATTGTGCAATGGAAATCGATTACTGTTGCATTTAATAATGCAAATTCTTTAATGTGGTCCCACCTAAAATCTCTGCGTTATGTTTCAAATGGTAAAATTTCTTTACATATTTTCTTCGCAATTAATGTATTCCCAAGGATGAAAATTTGCACATCGATAAAACTAACTTCAAGTTATAGCATGGGATACTTAATACTTGCTAAAACATAACCATTATTATATAAAAATTCAATCATGTTTCTTTGAGTAATGTTCAGACCTGTTAATAGATGGCGCGATCTGTACATTGATGACGTCTGTAGACAAACAAATGTTGGATTGCTTGATTATGGTTATGTTTTAGCAAGTATTAGGTATCCCATGGTATAACTTAAAGTTAGTTTTACCGATGTGCAAATTTTCATCCTTGGGAATACACTAAGTGCGAAGAAAATATGTAAAGTATTCCCATTGGAAACATGAGGCATAGATTTTAGGAGGAACCACTTTAAATGCGTTAAGTATTTTATAGATAAAAAGGAAAGAAAAACTGTTTTGATGCTAAAAGCACGGAAAAAAATCCAAGTGATAATAAATAAATTGAACGGGAAAATTATTATATACACATACCCAATAACGCGTTGTTTCACCTTTTGCCTTCAAGACATTCGTAGACGTCTTGGTAAGGATTCAATCAGATGTTGGAAACACGGATATGGTACTGCTGCCCATGAAGCGAGAAACGTCTGTCGCAGAGCATCCACAGCTTCCAGTGGGGGTTAGAGGGCTCGTCCGACAAACTCTCGATGGGGTTCGGGTCCGTCGATCGAGGGTGGCATTCGAATGTGGTAAACCCACTTGAATGCTCTTGGAGCCAATTAGCCGTCACTTGGAAAGCATGCGTTCTGGCATTGTATGCATTGTCTTTTGCGTTGTAGCATTGTCGTTTTGCGTTGTAGCATTATCGTTTTGCGTTGTAGCATTGTCTTTTTGCGTTGTAGCATTGTCTTGTTAATTCCAAGGTTTAATCGATGAGCTTAGGAGCAATTACGCTTCACGGTTGCTCACTGATAAATTAGCGAACTCCAGTTATTATAAATAACGCAGATTTGTTGATGTGATTATTTATCAAAAAATAACATTCATTATTTTCATCTAAAGAAGAAAAACTTTTAAAAGTACACTTACAGAACATGAATCATATTTTACTCTACTGTGTTTAGACAACTACCAGCAAGATACTGACGGTAATACATATAGAATACGGCCTTTTCATAGGTATACCGTCAATTACATTTCAAGACAGAGTTTCCTGTTGTTTAGCTGATTTCTTTAATTGAGTTTTAACAAAATGACAGATCTCTTCAATTACTTCCACATTTTGGCCGCGCTATTCAGGACAAATCTTCGGAAACACGATCCATGGCAAGCTATTGAAGACGTCACTAGTACAGTTGGTTAAGATTGAGCCCAAATCTCCTAGCTTCCTATTTCTAAGGGTTGTTTAAGACCTGGGATGAGACATTCCTTTCCTAAAATCCTCTATATATGATCTGATCTGACCTGGTGTGAGACACTCCTTTCCTAAAATCCTCTATATATGATCTGATCTGACCTGGTGTGAGACACTCCTTTCCTAAAATCCTCTATATATGATCTGATCTGACCTGGTGTGAGACACTCCTTTCCTAAAATCCTCTATATATGATCTGATCTGACCTGGTGTGAGACACTCCTTTCCTAAAATCCTCTATATATGATCTGATCTGATCTGGTTAAGAGTTCCTATGGGAGAGACCAGAAACAACAGTGTATGGAAAGCTTCTACGTGCAGCTCCTTACGTATTTCAAATCCTTTTCTTCATACTCGTTATATACACTGAAGTGCCAGAAAAACTGGTACATCAGTCTAATACTTGGCAGGTCCCTCACGGGAGCGCAGGACTGCAGAAATACGATGGGGCATGGACTCTACTAGCTTCTGGAAATATGCTGTAAGCAATGCACACCATACTTCCTGCAGAACGTTCCACAATTCGGGTGTATTCCGAGGTCTCAGATTCCTGTGTTCGATAGCGCGTTGCATGGCATCCCATATGTGTTCTATCACGTTCATATCTGGGGACTTGGGTGGGAATGGCAACACCCCAAACTCAGATGAATGCTCCTCTAACCAGAGGAGGAGGTGCATTGCTCTGTTGGAACAGCCCCAACCCATCAGCATGAATGCAGGACATAACCGGGTGTACCTCGTCAGAAAGCATGCGCACATAGCATTGGCCGGTCAGAGACGTTTTTAGACGTACCAGGGGTCCCAGTGAAGTTCAGTTTAAAACACCCCATACCATTACGGACCCCCCACCAGTCGGTACATTTCCTGTTGACAGGCGGGATCCATGGCTTCGTGGGGTTTGCGCCACACACGAATCCCTCCATCTACACGATACAGTTGGAAACGCAACTCGTCAGACCAGGCTACTTGTTTCTAGTCATCAAGTGTCCAGTGGCGGTGTTGCCAAGCGAGGCGCATAGCGCTGTGTCGTGCACCCATCAAGGGAACTCGAGTTGGGCGTCGGCTCCCAGAGCCCATATCGTGCACGGTACGTAGTACAGTCCGGACGCTAATGCATGTTGAGGCTCCAGCATTGAATTCCGATGATACCTGCGAAAGTGTTGCACGCCTATTGCATGAAAGGATTCTTGACCACCGACGATAGTCACGTTCACCCAATGTCTTTTTGCGGCCACACTGGTATCGTAGGTTGGAGGTTTTGCCGAAATTCTTGAAGTCAGTGTACAACCTTGCAATGGTCGTCCGTGAAAATCCGAACTTCGTTTCTACCTCCGAAATACACTGCTGGCCACCCAAAATGCAGCACCAAGAAGGAAGCATCCGATTGGCCTGAAATTCGCAGCATACTTCGCCCGCGAGAGGACATGCAAACGATTAGCAATACAGGGCATATGCAAATCATGTGCGCCCGGCACGCCACTAAGAAGCACTATAAGAAGGGTGCATAGAAGGCGGGGTGTAAGTAGTGGAAGTGCGTTGTGCTGCCGGACCTGTGCGCGAGAAGCTTCCTGATGCTTCGTCGCAGAATACGGCAGTCATTCCAGCATGTTTCGGAGTTCGACAGAGGACAAATAGCGGCTTATCGCGACAGCGGTTTATCGTACCGAGACATCGGCGTCCGTGTGGGACGACATCCAGCCACAGTGAAGCGATTATGGATTCGGTGGGTTCAGGACCAGACGGACGGACCGATGTGAGCGATTGCCGCAGCTGCGGTATACCACCGAACGAGAGAACGAGAGGACCGACGTGTTGTGCGGCGGGCATTGACGGCTCGCACCGGCACATCACGAACATTAGCGCAGGAATTAGGGTGTGTTGCGCAACAACCTGTGAAGCACGTACCGTTCGACGTCGTCTGCAGGAGTGGGGACTTGTCGCACGGCGCCTATTGCTCCGATTACCATTGACGTTACACCGCCGGCTAGTGCGGCGGCAGTGGGCCGTTGAACGCCACACCTGGACTACGGAATGGCACGACTTGTCTTCTCCGACGAATCCCGTTTCTGCCTGCAACACCACAATGGTCGGATCCGCGTGTGGCGGCACCGCGGCGAGAGACTGTATGACGCCTGCATTATGCATCGTCATACCGGTCCGTCGCCTGGCGTTATGGTTTGGTGCGCAATTGGATATGACACCCGCACCCCTCTGCTACGCATCGCCGGTACCCTCAACAGCCACCGCTACATCTCTGACGTTTTGGAGCCCGTAGTCCTCCCTTACCTGCAGGATCTGCCAGCGGCCACGTTTCAACAGGACAATGAGTGCCCGCACGTGGCACGCATCGTGCAACAATTCTTCACGGCCCTCCAGGGGTCACTGCTGCCGTGGCCCGCCTGTTCTAGCGATATGTCACCCATCGAACACGTCTGTTCGCTGATCGGCAACCGAGTGGCCCGGCAAGCACCACCCGCGGCTATGCCTGATGAACTGTGGCAACGTGTGGAAGCAGCCTGGACAGACATACCCTAAGCCCACATCCAAAGCCTCTTTCGTTCGATGCCGCGGCGTGTAGCGGCCGTTATTGCCAGCCATGGGGGCCACACGAACTATTGATGTCTGCGTGTTCCGCAAGTCGCACGGGCCTGTAAGCTCAATCGTTTCATCTTTGTATCTGTTGTTATATGTCCAGTAAATCTGGCGTTGCTATCTCGTGTCCTTCTTGTTGTTGCATTTTGGCTGGCCAGCAGTGTTCTATGGCCCATCTCACGAGCGCCAACTATGACACCGCGTTGAAAATCGCTTAAATCGTTATTACTTGTCATTCTCATGCCGAAAACAGCTCTGACAGCTGGGAAGGATATCTCTCGCTTTATACGTATACGCACTGGTGGACGCAACCGAGTACTTGCATAGGTGACGTTGCTATGTATATTTTATAAGCTCGTCTGTACCAGTTTATCTGGCACTTATGTCCTCAATAAACGGTCACCTTGTAATAATGGATATGCAGTTATAAAATTCGCAATGTTTTGATTTTTCAGAATTAAATTGGTTATTACAATGCACCTGAGTAGTAGATACATAAACAATACAAGAGCAGTAGATACTTGAACAAGATATAAAACCGATACAAAGGCCTTAAAATAGCGCGGCAAATTCAAAATTAACGAATATTAACTAAGGCTGGATCTTGTCCAAAGTACCAGGGTTAGTCGTCCCGTCTGGAGCTCAAAAGTTAAATATGGAAGAAAGCTATAGGATGCTCACGTCATTCTGCAAAGTACAGGCCGTTGTTTCCTGTAGTACCTTGCCAAAGTTCCACTAGAGCCAGGACTCCACTGCGCTACCTCCCGGCTAATTTCGAGCGCAAATACTTTTAAATGCCAGATTCCTGAAGCGCAGTGCCGTCTTTATACACTGACGGAAAAAAAATCCCAACACCACGAAAAAATAGTTGTATAGGAATGAAATGGCGGCAATACATTTGTATAGGTAACATATTTAATCGATTAAGGTTTCAAGATCACAGCTTAATGTAAGCGCGAGAAGAGCCATTTTAAATGTGAAATGCTGGTACATTAATAACCGGTGTAACCACCAGAATGTTGAATGCAAGCACGCAAACTTTAATGCATTGTGTCGTACAGGTGCTGGATGTCCGTTTGTGGGATGGAGTTCCATGCCTGTTGTCCTTGGTCGGTCAATACAGGGACCGTTAATGCTGGTTGGGGGTGACGCTAGAGTTGTCGTCCAATGATGTCCCATACGTGCTCGATTATTGAAAGATCTGGTAATCTAGCAGGCCACGGCAACATGTCGACACTCTGTAGAGCATGTTGGGTTACAACAGCGGTATGCGGGCGAGCGTTATCCTGTTGGAAAACACCCCTGGAATGCCGTTCATGAATGGCAGCACAACAGGTTAAATCACCAGACCGATGTACAACTGGGCCGTCAGGGTGCGTGGGATAACCACGAGAGTGCTCCTGCTGTCATAGGAAATTGCTCCCCAGACCATAACTCCAGGTGTAGGTCCAGTGTGTCTCGGGCGCAGACAGGTTGGTTGCAGGCGCTCACCTGGCCTCCTTCTAACCAACACACGGCCATCACTGGCACCCAGACAGAACCGGCTTTCATCAGAAAACACAACAGATCTCCACTCCGTCCTCCAATGAGCTCTAGCTTGACACCACTGACGTCGCAAACGGTAGTGGTTTGGAGTAAGTGGAATGCACGCTACAGGGCGTCTGGCTCGGAGCTGTCCTGCAAGTAACCGATTTGTAACAGTTCGTTGTGTCACTGTGGTGGCAACTGCAGCTCGAATTGCTGCCGCAGACGCGGTACGATGCGCCACGGCCATACGCCGTACACGGCGGTCTTCCCTCTCAGTAGTGCCACGTGGCCGGCCGGAACCCGGTCTTCTTGAGGCAGTACCTTCCCTTGACCACCGCTGCCAACAATCATGCACAGTGGCTACATTCCTGCCAAGTAGTTCTGCAATATTGCGGAAAGAAAATCCACCTTCTCGTAGCCCTATTACACGACCTCGTTCAAACTCCGTGAGCTGTTGATAATGGCTTCTTCGTCTTCTTAAAGGCATTCTTGACTAACATCAACACACTACGTCGAATCTCAACGATAACTAACGCTCAGGAACGTTACAGCGCGTATTTACAGCAAACCTGCTTTGCATGTTCCGAGGGGCGCTACTAGCGCCACACGTATACGCCGAGCGCGAAATTCGCATAGACGTCATCTTACAGATGTACTCTCACCGCCTACCAACTGTCGTTTATCTAACACAACCCCTTCTTGGTGATGGGATTTTTTTTCCGTCAGTGTAGATAATATTTCCTCCAGTCCTCCCAGGGAGATTCTTTTAATGCGGCCACGTTCGTTTTCCGCTAATGCACTACCTCAAATCCAAGTTGCCGCACTACGCATACTGTACCAAAGATAATGAGGGTAGTTGGATTGCACACATGCGTTTGCGACAGTAGTAGGATACAGCGAGGTACAGAACTAATAATTCCAACTATGCTGCCCAACTTGAAAACACAACCACTTATGCATATCTTATAAAACAGTTGTATATTATACACCATATTGACAAAAGTCACCGGACGCCTAGAAGAGAAACATAACATAGTATTTATTGACATACATTAGCACGGTGTCGGCCCACCTTTAGCCTTAATGTATGCACTGACCCTTCGAGGCATGCTTTGGACACGGTTTTGGAACACAGCGATAGGTATGCGCTTCCATTCAGTACATAATGCTGCCTCTAGCTGTTGCTTAGCAGTAGGCCGTGGTTCCAAACTTCTTATGCGACGCTCTAATTCATCCCATAGGTGCTCTATCAAGGCTCTGTGCTGGCGAGTACACACATGATACGGAATTATCGTCAAACTACGCCGTAACAGTCCTTGCTTTATGGCTCGGTGCATTATCCTGGGGGTACCAACAAGGCTCGGTTCCACAGTATTACCACAAAGTTCGTTGAGCATAATTGTCCAGAATATCGAGGTAGACTTGCTGGTTAACAGGTTTGTCCACGATAACCAATGGGCTGGGAACATACCACGAAAAGCACCCTCACACGAGTGGAGCTGGCAGTGTTGCCAGCTCCAAACTTAACCGTAGGAACAGTACGCTGTGGTGAACAGCGTTCCCCGGCTGCTGACATACCCACACACGGCCATCAGACTGATGGATCGTGTATCTGGATTCATTAGTCCATAGGACCCGTTTCCATTGATCTATGGTCCACGACAAATGTTCTTTACACCATGCTAAACGACGAGTAGCATTCCGAGTGGAGATGAAAGGCTTATGAGCAGCCGCACGACCACGGCAAGTCGTGGAATGAAGTTCTCTGCGAATGGTACGTGTACATACCGAGGTTCCAGCATTTTTACTCACCTGTACATTGAGGTCTTGTGCAGTACTCCATCGATTAACTGTAACGACTCTCCTGAGGCTTCGACGTCCTCTATCACTGATTTTCTTTGGTACGTTTTGCTGCTTCAGGCACGCCATGTGTCCTCCACTTATTCAGTACATACAAAAGAGTTGACTTGGGTATGTTTAAACGCCTCTCGGTTTCTCTTATGGACAATCCACTAACATAACACCTAACAATCTTTCCTTTCTCAAAGTCAGTTCTCTCCCGCCGCGACATTTTAACTCAACCTCACAGTGCGATATGATTGCGGTCAGCAGCAGGCTTGTTTTTATACCGTTTGCAGCTGTACCGCGCATCTTAACAACTCAGTGGATCCGTTCATTTGCTTTTGAAGGGATGTCCGGTGACTTTGGACATTATGGTGTATATTTTCCGTTTTTATATGTACTGTATTTACTATCGACAAAGTTTTCACGGACGTTGTTTACAAGGATGTTAGGATATTTGTGAAAAAGTGCTGTAAAACTCTATGTTTCTTGACCTGCAGGCTTTTCAAGGCTTCTTCAAAGGAGATTAACGATTACTGTCGAACATCTCCAAATACTGGTCACTAAATCAACTGAAATCATTTTAATAACAGGCAGAGTTTGCCTATTCCTTAAGCTCGCTTAATATCCCAATTCGAGGATTATACGTACATAAGTCAATTTTTGACATTCAGCCAGAACTTGTTGAGAACTAAATATCGAGTTAGCTATGAATGTGTTTGTAAAAAATACGGAGTTCACTCTTTGTGAAGCTCCTTTTTTTTACCTTTCAATCAATTCCTAAGGTCTCAAATAACATTTGCGCATCAAAACACAGAAGACATTATTGGCGGAGTGCTACCAGTGCAACAGGTGTAAATAGAATCATTACATGTGGGAGGGATTAAAATTACAACAGGAGCATTAAAACTTTTATACTTATAAGCGAATTTCATAAAAAAATATTTCTGCATGTTGTGGAAGCCTTGCGTATAAACTGGTGTCCAAAACCTAAGGACGAACACTATTTCGAAAGGTTACAACCACAAAATCAGGCGATACATCTTGTGGCAATTTGCATAAGAAAGCCGGTGCACAGGAGAAAGCCGGTGCACATGCAAAATGTCGAATCGTGCGCACACGGTCATGTGGTATCCCTAAAACGGATAAAACGGAAAAGGGCGGGGTAGGAGATATATGTCTGAAGGAAAATCTGGACGTGAAGGCATAAAAAAATCTGTAATTTACGTTACATAAGGCGATCAAAAAGTTTCGAGACTAGTTACGTAGCGCGCCAACAGATGGCAGCAGTACGCAGATGCGCGAGCAGCGGTTGAGGGCAGTGACCTTCGCGAGTCATTGTGCCGAGAGGCGTCGTTCTGGGAACATCGGGATCTGTGCTACACGATATTTGGTGACCACGTGCAGAACACAGCTGCGATTTCGGTATGGACTGCAAACTGGAGCAGCGAGCGAACATCAAATTCTGCGTCAAACTCGGCAAATCGGGAACATAGACGCATGAAATGTTGCGGCAGGCGTATGTCAATGAAGCAATGAGTCGTGCGAGGTGTTTTGAGTGGCAGTCGCGCTTCAAGAGCGGCAGAACGGAACTGGAAGACGACGAGAGTTCAGGGCGACCGTCCACGAGCAAAACCCCTCCAAAATGTGGACAACATTAGGGAACAGGTGCATGAGGATCGTCGAAGCACCATTCAAGACATTGCTACCATTGTCAATGTGTCATACGGAACAGTGCAAGAAATTCTGACGACAGGTTTGAACATGCACCGCATTGCTGCAAAGTTTGTGCCAAAGATTCTGAACCCCGAACAGAAGTCGCTCCGTGTCGAACTCTGTCAAGATTGTCATCAGCAGGTGGTGAATGAACCAACGTTCCTATCGCGGGTTATCACGGGAGACAAGACTTGGGCCTACGTTTACAACCCGAAGACCAAACAACAGTCGTCGCAGTGGAAGAGCCCGGCATCTCCAAGACCGAAGAAGGCCCGACAGGTCCGGAGCGCAACCAAAAGCATGCTCATCGGGTTCTTCGACATTCGTAAGGTTGTGCACCGTGAATTCTTCCTCCAGGGCCAGACCATCACCGCCCCTTTTTTACTGCGATGTTCTGCGGCGTCTTAGGGAGGACATTTGCCGCAGACGACATGAAATGTGGCTCAGGGGCGATTTCCTGCTCCCTCACGGCAATGCAGCAGCTCACAGAGCGCTAACAACACGCCAGTTTTGCAGCTGCAACAGCATGGCTACCCTCCTTCACTCGCCTTACTCGCCGGATTTGGCCCCCTGCGACTTCGTTCTGTTACCGAAGATGAAGATGAAGCTCAAGGGTCGCCCTTTTGACACCGTGGACGAATACCAGCGCGAATCGCAGACTGGGCTTGACACGATTCGCGAACAGGACTTCCAGAGAGCGTTTCAATAGTGGCAAAAACGCTGGCAGCGGCATATCTCTGCCCAAGGAGACTACTTTGAGGGAGATCATAGCCAGACTTAAGTAACGTAAGAAAGAATGATAGGGAAGCTGGATGAAGGCCTCCGAGTGAGTAATGTTTCCAGGGAGTTTGATATCGCGCATAGTGTGACATCCAGGCTCCTGGCAGTGTTTCGAACCATTGGAAGGTGTTCCAAACGTATGCGAGGAGGTGCATCACGGCTGGTCAGCTTGCGAGTCGCCCCCAGTTTAGCACAGGAACACGGATGACCCTACAAACTGTGGCAAGACGTCTGAGACATACACAGTGTGCCCACTAAGTAATGAGACAAAAACTATTATATCAAAACAACAAACTATATTTTGAATTGTCATTTACACAGATTCAAAATAATCACTCTCGAACACCACACACCGGTGAGATTTCGAAGGCACGGTAGAATTCCTGAACCGGGACCTCCTTTAGTCTATTGGTCACACCTGGTTGAATGTGTTCAATGTCTCTGAAGCGCTCTCCTTTTTTTTCAAGGCACACTTCACTTTTGGAAAGAGCATAAAGTCTACGGGACGAACATCTCTGCAAGTAGGGTGGATGTTCGATCACACAAATTGACTTAGAAGCCAGAAACTGCTTTACAGGCAGCGCACAGTGTGCGTGTGCGTTGTCGTGCAACATAAACCAATCATTTTTGTGGAGCAGTTCTTTCCTGTCGCACGAGGACGTACACACGTTGCATTACTTTATAATAATAGTGACCGTTCACTGTTGTGCCCTCAGGAAAAACTTTGCTGTGGATAATTCCAGCCGAATCGTAAAAAAAAAAACGAAACAAAAAAAAACAATGACCATTGTTTTGAACCGTAATTTTTGCAACCGGATTTTCTTCTGCCGGGTAGAAGTCGTTTCAGGCCATTCGATGCTCTGGCGTTTTGTTTCAGGATCAAACTGAAAACACCAGTTTGATAAAACTGAAAACACGGACTTTCATCACCAGTGGCAATTCTTTGCAACAAATCCCGACCTTAATCAACCGCATGGATGAATTTTCTTCTGCTGGGGGAAGTCGTTCCACACCATTCCACGCTCTGCCGTTTTGTTTCACGATCAAACTGAAAACACCAGTTTGATAAAACTGAAAACACGAACTTTCATCACCAGTGGCAATTCTTTGCAACAAATCCCGATCTTAATCAACCGCATGGATGAATTTTCTTCTGCTGGGGAGAAGTCGTTCCACACCATTCCACGCTCTGCCGTTTTGTTTCACGATCAAACTGAAAATCACCAGTTTGATAAAACTGAAAACATGAACTTTCATCACCAGTGGCAATTCTTTGCAACAAATCCCGATCTTAATCAACCGCATGGATGAATTTTCTTCTGCTGGGGAGAAGTCGTTCCACGCAATTTCATGCTCTGGCGTTTTGTTTCAGGATCAAACTGAAAACACTACTTTGATAAAACTGAAAACACCAGTTTGATAAAACTGAAAACACCAACTTTCATCACCAGTGACAATTCTTTGCAACAAATCCCGATCTTGATCAGCTGCAAGGACGAACTTTCTTCTGCCGGGGAGAAGACGTTCCAAGCCATTCCATGCTCTGGCGTTTTGTTTCAGGATCAAACTGAAAACACCAGTTCGATAAAACTGAAAACACCAACTTTCATCACCAGTGACAATTCTTTGCAACAAATCCCGATTTTGATCAGCTGCATGGACGAACTTTCTTCTGCCGGGGAGAAGACGTTCCAAGCCATTCCATGCTCTGGCGTTTTGTTTCAGGATCAAACTGAAAACACCAGTTCGATAAAACTGAAAACACCAACTTTCATCACCAGTGACAATTCTTTGCAACAAATCCCGATCTTGATCAGCTGCAAGGACGAACTTTCTTCTGCCGGGGAGAAGACGTTCCAAGCCATTCCATGCTCTGGCGTTTTGTTTCAGGATCAAACTGAAAACACCAGTTCGATAAAACTGAAAACACCAACTTTCATCACCAGTGACAATTCTTTGCAACAAATCCCGATTTTGATCAGCTGCATGGACGAACTTTCTTCTGCCGGGGAGAAGACGTTCCAAGCCATTCCATGCTCTGGCGTTTTGTTTCAGGATCAAACTGAAAACACCAGTTCGGTAAAACTGAAAACACCAACTTTCATCACCAGTGACAATTCTTTGCAACAAATCCCGATCTTGATCAGCTGCATGGACGAACTTTCTTCTGCCGGGGAGAAGACGTTCCAAGCCATTCCATGCTCTGGCGTTTTGTTTCAGGATCAAACTGAAAACACCAGTTCGATAAAACAGAAAACACCAACTTTCATCACCAGTGACAATTCTTTGCAACAAATCCCGATCTTGATCAACTGCATGGACGAACTCTCTTCTGCCGGGAAGAAGACGTTCCAAGCCATTCCATGCTCTGGCGTTTTGTTTCAGGATCAAACTGAAAACACCAGTTCGAGAAAATTGAAAACACAAACTTTCATCACCAGTGACAATTCTTTGCAACAAATCCCGATCTTGATCAACTGCATGGACGAACTCTCTTCTGCCGGGGAGAAGACGTTCCAAGCCATTTCATGCTCTGGCGTTTTGTTTCAGGATCAAACTGAAAGCACCAACTTTCATCACCAGTGACAATTCTTTGCAATAAATCACGATCTTCATCAACTGCATGGATGAAATTTTGACAACATGTAACCCGTGTTCTCTTTGTGTTCATGTGTCAACGTGTGAGGCACAAACCTCGAACAAATCTTCCTCTTGTGCAACTCTTTTTCTAAGATTACCATGGCTGTTTCCTTATCGACACCAAGCTGTTTAGCGAGTAGCCTAGTGGTTATTCACCTGTCATGGGCAACAATTTTGCTAGCCTTCACCACACTTTCATTTGTCCGTGCAGAAACTGGACGTCCTGTGCGTGGTTCATCCACGAGTGACTCCCTCCCATCTTTAAAAGTTGAAAACCAGAGGAACACCTGTGCACGGCTCAGACAGTCATCGCCGTTAATTTTTTGTTTGGTCTTGGTACACTTCCGTGGCAGTTTTCTCTAACTTACAGTAAAATTTTATCACAGCTCTTTACTCCATTATGCTACTTCGAACACGCTCCACTCACACAGTCTTACTTCAACTGGAGCCACACGAAAACAAATTTATGCGTTACCCGACCAGAGTTGGAAAGAGGTCAGAAATTTCAAACCCAGAATTTCCATAACTGGACCCGACCCAACCCGATCCGGACCCGTAACTGACCAGAGCAAATCTGCTTTGAACTATAAACTCGAAACTCAGTTTATATTTATATACATATAAACGTAATATATATATATTCATCCCAATAACTGCATGGTGTTTAATAACTGAAATCCTTTTTTAATAATAAAATTTGGTTACTTGCTAAATTTTAGTGCTATTTTTAGTGCCCCTATTTTGCCTAATCCAGAAGTAATGGCTGACTATGGCCGTGACCATGCAGTATATTACAAATGGAAATCTTTATTTACGATTACACAAATGTATTTTTTAAAATGTATTTAGATTGTTCGCTCTTTCCACGCTTTGATGGAGGTGCGCACTCTTTCATAGTGTCCGTTAGATTTTTGGTTCCATAATCTTTTATTACACCATCTTCATCTTTCTTTGTAATTATACACTTTCCACATTTTGAACAACAAGCAAGACCAAACAACACAGAATTATTCACGGGTTCCTTAATGAGACGAAACAATTTCCAGCATTCACTCTAAACCTTGTGGTTTTCAACAAGCACGTATTCGTTGGCCTCGACACCTTTCTCAACCTCCTTAATATTAAATCCATCCATATTAAGAAATAAGGAGTTAATTTCGACATGACATGTCATGGGAACGGGATGTTAGCACATCAATCGAAAACCTCTGAATGCTCAATGTAAAAGATGTGATGTGAAAAGTAACTCAGTGAACTTCGCACGGAGAGAGTGAATCAGCTGAGAAGCAGGTGAATGGCGTTTACCTGTACCTTGCCCTGTACAATCGCAGTGTAAAAGAACGCAAAGGAAGTATCTTTTTACGATATGGTGTCGGTGTGTCTGACGTCGGTAGGGGAAATATTCGTTGCTTTAAGAAAGAGACGACAATATTTTTGCATGGCAAATCATTATTCACTCCGTGGGCACCAGTATCGACTACAGAATTCCACAACGCGCATTTTTCTTTGGAATATATTTTTCTCTTTTCAAAAATAAAATGGGAATAAAACCGGGCCAAAATCGGGTCAGGAACATCTTGACCCAGGTCGTTGGACCCGCAAGAAATTGTCGACCGTTGACCCGTGACCCGTTTCCATCTCTGCACCCGACTTGAAAGTTGCTCCTGCGATTACAGCACATTCTAGTAGTCAAAACTGTAAACGCATTTGTTACTTTTATTCAAAGGCCTGTCCCGTAAAAAAATCAGTCTCATTACTTAACGGTCACACTGCGCGTTCGGCTATACAGGGTGTTCGTAAACTGTTTTGACAAAAGCCATCAAGACGAACAATATTTACAATGGAACCTAGGGTCGCATTCCACCCTGAGTGTCAGAAAAGAGTAAAGTTAGATGTCCAAGTTGACCTTTCAACAATGCAAAGAAAGAGAATCAACGACATCATAAGTTGCACAATCCCATTTATGGAGATCAGGGACAGACTCAAAGTAGATGCTCAAAGTGGCGGCCACGGGTGCCGTTGCACAATTCACACCGGCAAATGAAAAGATTGGCGCACCCTCTCGAAGACTCCTGGTGTCGTGTTTATCCTGTCCACTGCAACAACGATTCTCGCGACGAGATCTTCCACGGAGTCCACAGGCCTCTCGTACACCAATGATTTCATGTGCCCCCAGAAGAAGAAGTCCAGTGGGTTTAAGTCCGGTGAGCGTGGAGGCCATGCCACAGGTCCGCCACGTCCAATCCATCGTGCGGGATATTGGCATTCAGGAAGTGTCTACTGCACCTTGATAAGCCAATCAGCTGCAACTGTCGATGCTGCGTCTTTTCTCTGGCAATTTGCATACGGTAAATGCTTGACGGTGATGTTCTGGCGATGTGCTACTTCTCCGGCACGAAAGAAATGACGTCTGAGGTGACGACTTGTGCTTGTTGGACGTATTTCGAAGTTACTCTTTTCTGACACTCAGAGTGGAAGGCGACCTTAAGTTCCATTTTAAATATTGTTCGTCTTGATGAGTACTATCACCCCTCTTCTTTTGCCAAAACAGTTTACGAACACCCTGTATATCCGAAGGCTGTGTTTCTCTATCCAGAGCTAAACGTCGCACAAGTTTTCAGTGGTGTCAAATCCATAGATTTTATTTTTGGTTGGAGGTTTAACGACAATGGCGAGAACTCAGTGGGCTATAAGCAGTCGCCCGTTCCAAATTTTAGGGCCAGTGGTTCCAGCGAAGAAGAGAGAGAGAGAGAGAGAGAGAGAGAGAGAGAGAGAGAGAGAGAGAGAGAGAGAGAGAGAGAGAGAGAGAGAGAGAGAGCCAGAGTCAGTGCCGTAAGACAAGCACAACATCCATGTCTCAGCGGGATTCGAACCCGGATCCCTTTCGGACAAATGACCAGAAGCCATCGCTTAGACCACTGCGCCACCGGGGAGGCTCCACAGAAATTGGACACGTCAATAATGGGCCAATGTACTATTCACAGAGGAGAGTCGCTTCAATCTGTCCTCGGATTCTAGACGTCAGTTGATCTGGTGTAAAAGTTGTACTGCATACCAGCACCGAGAATGTGCAGGAAAGGGACAGATACGGCAGTGCCGGGGTCATGGTGTGGGACGGCATCATGATTCATGGACGTACTGGAAAATGGGACAATGATATTACAACGAAGTTCCTCGACGCCATGTTGGATTATTCGGTGGTGCTGTAGGCGAAGACGTTCTGCTCATGGATGAAAATGCGACACCTCATCGTACGAGAGCAGTGCAGACACTTCTGGAGACCGAGAATATTCATCGCATCGACTGGCCAGCGTGCTCTCCAGACCTCAACCCTATCGAACACGTCTGGGACGCAATGGAGGGTCACCTCCGTCTAGAATACAAAGGCCTAATCCGTTCTTTGAGAAAGGAGTGGGCTAACTAGCCTCAAAAACTCCTGGATCACTTGGTGCTGAGCACGTTACGACCTTGTGAGAGCTGCATCGTAGTTCGGGTTAAACATATTCTGTACTAAAATGTATCTCCGCCTGATACACGTGTTTTGTCACGGAAATAATTTTTTTTTGATTCTTTAGTATTTTCATAAGAGGAATCCAGATTTGCTATCCAAATTTTGCTATCACGTATAGTTTTAGGAGATATAAGAGTACGGTTTTTTTAAATTCTTTACGTTAAAAATAGTTTTTGTTTTTGCGAGATATATATTCAGTATTGACTTGGAGCGCATAGCATCGTTTATTCATATGGGGGAAAAAAGCTGCATGTGATATAGAGACTCTGTTGTGTTCGTGTTTTATCAAGGGGGGGGGGTCCTGTCCGCACGTGCGAATGAATCATAGCCATGGCGCCACCTGCACCCTTCCCGGCTGCTCACTCGACTACGTCTTATCTCTCAGTTCTCTGTAGACAGCCGAAGTGAACGCTGTGCTATTGCTCTTTATTACACTGAAGAGCAATTAAATTAGAGATACCTGTCTAGTATCGTGTAGCACCACCTTTCGCCCTGATGACGGCGGCGATTCGTCTCGGCATGGACTCGAGAAGACACCGGAAGCGTTGGGAAGCCATACGGATCCACGACCCCTGAACAAGCTCCCACAGTTCACGAAGATTTCATGGAGGGGGTCAGAGCCTCGAACATCTATCTCGATGGCATCCCAGATGTGCTCCATGGGATTGAGGTCAGGTGACCTAGCTGGCCAAGGAAGCGAGGTCACGTCGGTGGAGTGTTCATCCAACCATTTGGATACAATTCGGGAGCGATGCCACGGTGCATTGTCTTTCTGCAGGATGACGTCCCCAGTGGGAAGTTGAAGACGTACAAACGGGAGCAAATGGTCGTCCAGGATATCCCGGTAACGTTGACTTATGGGGGAAAATGTCACACGTACCAGGGGTCCCATTTCAGTCCACGTAAACAGTCCCCAGACGAGAATGCCACCCCCACCAGCTTGAAGAGTACCCTGCTGGCAAGGAGAATCCATCGCTTCATGTTGTTTGCGCCGTACTCGTATCCTGCCATCCGCATGTACCTACGTGAATCTCGACTCATCAGTCCAGGCAAAATTTTTTCACATGTCTAGAGTCCAGTGGCGATGTTCCCGCGCCCATGCTAATCTTTGCACCCTGTGATGTGCGGTCAGCAGCGGTACCCTCGTGGGACGATGGTTTCTGTTCTCCATAGCGAGGAGATGGTTCTGGATGGTGTGGCTGCTTACACGTTTTTGTGCACCAGCGTTAAATTGCCGAGTGATTCCTTGCACTGTGGCCCGTCTATCCGCTGTTACAATGCGAACTAGCCGACGATGACCCCGCTCATCCACACGCTGTTGTCCACGGCAGTTGGCCCTTGCAGGGATGTTTTTACCGGATTCGAAGTACTCTCGGTGCACCCGTGACACAGTTACTCGTGAAAATCCCAGTGACTTCCGAGATGGAGTGACCCATTCGTCGGGCCCCGACAATTTGCCCACGATCAAATGCGCTTAGATCAAATACTGCGTCCGACTCTTACTGATTCCCGTCGTATCACTCCTTATATTGTCGGATCGCTGCATACGTCATGTCGTTTCCATTCACAGAGCCGCCCACAGCGCCACATTTGCATAACACCAGCTGTCTTTAATTCAATTGCTCTTCAGTGTAGTAGCTTTTGTTTGTGTGTGAAAACTGAAAAATGCCACGCAAGTGTCTCAACCATCCGGATACGTTTTGTTATGTGTGCGGTGAATTGACATTCAAACCTCAAAGGCGGAACTTTACCTCGTTAATACGAAAGTGTTATCAGCTTTACTTTGGTTTCGAAGTAGGAAACCAGGACCCACACATTTGTTGTTTTACACGTTCAAGACTTTTAACTGGGTAGGCAAACGGTTCTCGCCCTATGCTATTTGCAGTTCCCATGGTGTGGAGAGAGCCGAAAGATCATTCTTCCGACAGTTATTTTATTATAACAAATACAAAGGAAATCACAAGTAAGTCGAAACACAGTTTAAAATATCTCAACTTACCTTCGGCGATGCGACCTATTCCCCACAGTGATGATATGCCAATACCACCTCACCCGGTATTAACCGATATAAATGAAAATTCATGCTCTGAAGAGGATCAGAATGAAGATCACGCTGATCGTCATGATGCATGTTTCGACATTTCTAATGAGCCTCATTTATTCACACAAGGTGACCTAAATGATTTAGCGCGTGATTTAAATTTATCTAAAAAACAGGCGAAAGTTTCGGGATCACGACTAAAAGGGTTGAACTTTCTTGATCGCGGAACTAGGGTATGCTACTTTCGAAATCATAAAGAAGATTTCAAAGAGTTTTTCTCGCAAGAAGGAGATATAGTGTACTATAATGATATTTCATCAGTGATGGACACTATGGGACATGCTCATAACGCACAGGAATGGCGTTTGTTTATATAGATTCGGCAAAAGTTAGCCTAAAAACCGTTCTTTATAACGAAGTAAATTTCTCCGTCATTTTTATCCGTGCCGGGGTTCGAACCCGGATCCCCTCATTCCGCAATAAGTCACTCTACCAATTGAGCTACGCGGATGTTTTATTCTGATTCCTATCTGCCTTTATGTCGTGTGCGTCCTGCTGGCAGGTACGTCACATCTCCTGGTACGTTACATCATCTCCCCCTTATTTTTTTTTTTTTTTTTCGAAGTGCTGGAGAAGGGATTCTCTTATTTTTCCTATCCCGCGGTGTGGAAAGAACATCACACCATTGCGAGATTTTGAACGGTCGGGTCATCCGGATAGTTCGGGCGCCATTATAACGAAGTAAATTTCTCCGTCATTTTTATCCGCGCCGGGGTTCGAACCCGGATCCCCTCATTCCGGAATAAGCCATTCTACCAATTGAGCTACGCGGACGTTTTATTCTGATTCCTATCTGCCTTTATGTCGTGTGCGTCCTGCTGGCAGGTACGTCACATCTCCTGGTACGTTACACTTTTGCACAGTGGAAACAAATTCCCATCAGTTCCACTATCACACGCTATTAATATGAAAGAAACCTATGCAAATATGAAGATTATTCTAAACAAGATACAGTATGAAAAATTTATTTGGAACATATGTAGAGACCTCAAGGTGATCGCTATGCTGCTCGGGTTACAGTCTGGATACACACAAGTTTGCTGTTTTTTTGTGCGAGTGGGACACCGCGATAGTGAAAGTCATTTCGAAAGGAAGACATGGCCTTTACGTAAATCTATTACACCTGGCGAAAAAAAATGTAATGAATGCTCCTTTAGTTTATTCCAAAAACATCTATCTCCTACCTCTTCATACCAAATTAGGTTTGATGAAAAATTCTGTGAAAGCCATGGGCAGAAATGGAAGTGGTTTTTTGTACTTGAAGGAGAAGTTCCACAAAATTAGCGTTGCAAAAATTAAAGAAGGAATTTTCGTAGGACCACAAATTAGAGAACTAATGAAAGATTGAACTTTTGAAGGAAGTTTGAATGACTTAGAAAAACGCGCATGGGTTTCTTGCAAGAATTTAGTGAAAAAAGTTTTAGGCAACAAAAAGTCTGACAACTATACGGATGTAGTACTGTACATGAGATGCAAAAAGCATATGAAGACTTAGGCTGCAATATGTCTCTGAAGATCCACTTCCTTCACTCTCACTTAGATTTCTTTCCCGAAAACCTGGGCGCCGTAAGTGATGAACACGGTGACCGCTTTCATCAGGACATTTCAAGCATCGAAAAAAGATATAAAGGAAAGTGGAGTTCAAGTATGTTAGCAGATTACTGCTGGGCTCTCAAAAGGGACCTTCCTGAGGCAAAGTATTCCAGGAAATCTTCAACTAAGATCTTTTAGTTACGTTTAACATTAATTAATTTCCTTATTGTACATGTTATTAATGCAAAATATTTACGTAACTGTCAGACAAAAACCTTACGTAATAGAGAAAAATGGTTTTCATTATTGAATTGAGCGCGACAAATACTATAAAGATTGGACAATAACATCTTTGGAACAGATATTTGTATTTTTTTTATTTTGTAGACCAGTGTTATCGGTAAGCACTGTACATCCATTCTCCAACTATGTCCTTCGGAAATTTGTAACTTTTGCGTAAGCACTGATTAAAATGTGATTTGTGCATCATTTATAAACACTTCTTTGTCTTTTCATGTGTTCGTATGTTGGCAATATAATTTTTTCCCCATTTGGCTGCGATCATGTATTGTTTTTCTTATACAAGTAAAAATGTAGTCCGTCCTTAAGTTTTGGACACCCAGGGTACGTAAGTGTACACTTACGAGCAGACGCGCGAAAATAACGTTCAACTTTCCACTTCTCTTAAATAATGTATCACCCCCAAAGAAAACAGCAACAGATTTGTGACAAAAATCTCTTACTTTTGAAATCAGTTTCTCGAGTTTTACAATCAAATGGAACTAGGTTTGAGTCAGCAGATTAAGGTTTCCAGTATCTTTTGTCAGGAGCTTCCGTAATTTAGAGAAAGCAAAAGAACGTACTTAGTTGTCGCTATTACTTCCTTCGCCCGCCTGAAAACTTAGTATCGGTGAAAAAGAATAAACTTGTGTCATTGTTGAGCCATTTTTCAGTAAGGAAGTCGACCATCACACATTCGCTTCCTCATTAAAATTCCAAAAAGAACATTCTTGGCTCTTTCATTCACACTAAAGAGAATAAAGAGATTTTTGTTCGCTCTTTTAATGGAAACGCTTTTACACCGCATCTTTACAATTTGCAAAGTAAAACTCCTCGTATTATTTGCAGAATCATTAATTATATGCCATGATCAAGTTTCATTTGATTCTATTCAAGCATTTTTCTAAAGAGGAGCAAAGGACAAATTCAAGAAAAAAATAATAAAAATAAAGTAAAAAAAATCGCGAATTTTATATTCAGCCTTTAAGCAACAGTGATCTTAAATATGGTTAAGAACCACCGACCTGCGATATTTTTTTCCGAATACATCAGAAACATGTAGAACAAATCCCGACAGTAAAAGATGGGAGTTTTGATTCCTATTGTTAGGCAATATTTTCTATGTGATTGCTTATTTAAAGACGATTTCGAGCGAAACCAATAATTTAATGGTCCCCTGGGATCCAGCTAAGAGCAATAAACATGAGATAACGGTAAAAATGTGTCCAGCGGGGTGAACAACCAGAACTGTGATAGTATAAGAAATCTAGTGCATACAATACTAGCTGTTGTCCTCAGGGCATTAGTACGTGCGAGGATTTGAGTAATACGTTCATTCATTGGTTCTGGTACAACTCCTTTATTAGAGCAAGTAATCGCAGTTAGAGCCATGTGACTGTTGCTAACTTAGAGCCACTTGTGAGAGTCGTTAAACTATTAAAGTAAATTGAACCGAAGGTTGGCACCAAACTCTTTAAGAATGGGAAATAATTTCATGCATTAAGTTGTATGTACACTATATTGACAAAAGTCACCGAACACCTAGAAGAGAAACATATTTTTTTTGACATATATTAGTACGGCGTCGGCCCACCTTTGACCTTAATGCATGCACTGACCCTTCGAGACATGCTTTCGACATGGTTTTGGAACACAGCGATAGGTATGCGTGTCCATTCAGTATATAATCCTGCCGCTAACTTTTGCTTAGTAGTAGGTCTTGGTTCCAAACTTCTTATGCGGCGCTCTAATTCATCTCATAGGTGCTCTATGGAATTAAGATCAGGGCTCTGTGCCGGCCAGTCCACACACGATACGGAATTATCGATAAACAATGCCGTAACAGTCCTTGCTTTATGGCTGCCTGTCACGACCTTCCGAGCTCTGCATTTTGCGCCCTGTTTTCCTGTTTAAAGTGCCTGTTGCTCCTTAAATTAGTGCTTCACTCGTGTGTAAAGGTGGGTGCTCTCTTCCTAGCACATTTCCGAGTTGGTATGTGCATATTTTACCAATATTCCATCATAATGTCGCCTGCTGACCACGACCTTTCGAGATCTTCAAAGATATGCAGTGTGTGCCCTATGTACCTGTTCATAGTGCCTGTTGCTTCTTGAATTTGTGCTTCGCTCGTGCATAATGTTGTGTAATATCTTTTTTGCCACTTTTCCGAGTTGGCAAGTGCATATTTTACCGATATTCCAGATATTCCATCATAATTTCATCTGCTGACCACGTCCTTCCGAGATCTGCAGTGTGCGCCCTGTTTGCCTGTTTATTGTGCCTGTTGCTCTTTTATTTGTGCTTCGCTCGTGCATAAAGGTGTACATCATCTTTTTTTTTTCTTTTTTTTTTTGATTGGAGGTTTAACGACCACCGTGAGCAACTCAATGGGCTATAAGCAGTCGCCCGTCCCTAATTTAGGGCCACTGGTTCAAGGAAAGGGAGAGAGCCAGTGCCGTAAGACAAACACAACATCCATGCCTCACCGGGATTCGAACCCGGACCCCGTTCGGACGAATGATCAGAGGCCATCGCTTAGACCACTGCGCCACCGGGGCGGCTACATCATCTTCCTAGCAACTTTTCCGAGTCGGTAAGTGCTTATTTTACCGATATTCCTTCAAATTTCATCTCGTTGGGTCTGTTTATAATCTGCCCATCGTGACTCTCCTTGTCTGTTTATTCTGAACCTGCCTACTGCGTACTGAAGCCTTCTTGCTACCTGTCGCTGCGTTTGGCTCCAGCGTCTCTGCTCCACCCATCACCAGTGGTTCTCTGCGCTGCCTTCCCCGGTGTGCCGATTGCCTTCCTAGTGCTCCACCTTGTTATAGTGGATCTGCGTGCTATCTGCTAATGCATTTCTACACATTATTCATGGCCTGTGCTTCTGCTTCAGGATTTAACTTCCCTCTCACGCCACCATGTGCTGCTTCCATGACTTAACCTCTGAATGTGTTGGTACGTCTCTGGACTGCTTTTCTTCTCATCCTTCTGCAGAAAAGTGTTTAACGTTCCAGACATTTCTCCCGACATCCATGCATTCAATTATTTCCCGTCAAGGTTCAACGCTCATTGCGCGTGTATCTGAATCCTCTTGGTAAGCCGATGATTTCTACTCTCAGTTTGGGTGTCGAGTTCGACGCCTTACCCAATGTCAAACTGCATGTCTACATGTCTGCATTATCGTTTTTACCTCCTGGTGCAATTATATATTTTGCACGAAAGCCTAAGTCCGTTCTTGTATATTTTTCTTCACCTGAGTATGTTTCTTAAGTTCTATCGACTAGTCTTTCCGTTGGAGATCATAGCTTGGTTCCTATCCCCTTTCACATTGTCCTGTGCTTCTTAATTTATATCCTGTGCCTCCAGAAGTTACCGATGAGCTTTTACTTGCACTTCTTTCTTGGTGTGGGCGCGTTGTTGGTGATATCCGCACCCTCACCGCGGCCCCTACTAATAAAGATGATCGTCCTTATTTAGGCTTCAGACGCCAAGCCTTAGTTATCTTCCCTGATATGGACTCTATTGATTCTTGCCCCACCACTTTCCAGGTGCTTTGTGGACATAACACTGTCGTTATCAACGTGTTCACTGCTTATAATTGTTACTCATGTAAAAAGCCTGGTCATCACCGTTTGCAGTGTCCACTCATTTCCTCTCGTGCTTTCTCAACAGCTGCTCAAGTTCCTGTTACAGAACCTTTTTCGTTTCCGGGTACCATTCCTTTGCATGCTTCGTTCCCACCTTATCAGTCTCCATCATCATCTTTGTGGCAACCTCCGCTGGACTTTTTCCTTCCCCACCAGCGTCGAATGTTGCGGATACATCTGAATCTTCTGCTTCCGTTTCGGTGCCGTCTTCGGATGTCACTTCGTCCATCACGAACCCGGGATTTTCTGCTGAACCGTCTCCTCTCCGTACGTCGGCTTCGCCACCCTCAATCGAACATCTTCCCTCTACCCGTTGCAGTACTCCCATATGCTCTGCGCCTGCCTCACCTTCTCAAGACTCTTCTGATGTCTCTGATATCGTCGCCTGTGTTTCGACTTCCGGTCCTTGTGATCGGTTCCCACTTTCCAGCACAGCTTCTCTTCTGGATTTGTGTGAAACCTCAGCTCCCCCAGTTTCTGTTGTCCCCTCCGTTACCTCTTTGCTTGTGTCCTCCGATCTTGCTCCGGATTTTTCCTGTCAGATCTCTGATTCATCGCTGGTTGCTCCTTCTGTGTCGTCTTGTTCTACTCGTCAACACTTCCCTACGGATATTGCTCCCAATAAGAAGCGCCGTCGTCGGCCTAATCGCAGGACTCGCACCAAGCCAGCTGCTGTGGTTACGTCTCCTCCTCATCGTTCTTTAACTTGCTCCACTCCTCCTTCTGCCGCCGTTGCATTTATTCGCCTTTATGACACTTCCTCCTTTGTCTTTGAGCTTCTTACTCATCTCAAGACTGTTCCCAAGTTTACGCAGACTCTTTCATTAGAATATGCTTTCCCCTTATTCTTTAAATCTTCTTTCGATGCTACAATAGAGTATGTTTTAGACTCCTGCAATCCAGCTGATTACTCATCTCTGATTGACGATCTTGGTTCTTTCTACACTGCATTTTTTCACCTAGCGGGCTCTCACCCGGAAGTGGAAAGTTACTCCGATGTTCTTGAAAACCGTATTAGTTTTGCTCAAGTTTGCATCTCTCGCCGCTGTACTGTTTAGCTCCTGTGTTTCCATCTGGTGCCTTCTGCATGGTTTTTCCCGGAATGTTTTGTTTCGTTTTCTGCCCCGCCCTTTTTTCTCATCTCGTCAATGTTCCTAGTGTTCTGCTCTTCATGTTGCTCCTGGTCTCTAGAAGGTGCTCTCCTGTTTCCGAAGACCCAACCGTCCTCTGCCCAGTGGCTCTCTCCTGTCTGCTTCGTCTTGTATTGTATATGCCTTCGACTGCTTCACACGATTGTTACAGACTGTTTTGTGCCATTACCATGCTCCGTTTCTTCTGTCACCGCTTATATGCCTTTTATAGACTGCCTTCGACCCTAGATTCAGCTTTGATACTTTTGTTTGTTTTACTTTGCCATATAATTTCCTGTTCTTATGTGTGCTAGTCCTCGAGACACATTAAAGCGATGTTGAAACCTTGCTTTAGGGCTCGGTGTATTATCCTGCTGGTACCAACAAGGCTCGGTTCTATAGTATTGTCACACAGTTGGTAGGGCAGAATTGTCCAGAATATCAAGGTAGACGTGCTAGTTAACAGGTTCGTCCACGATAACCAATGGGTCGGGACCATACCACGAAAAACACCCCCTCACGAATACACTGCCAACTCCAAACCTGACCGTAGGAACAGTACACTGTGGTAAAAAGCGTTTCCCCGGCTGCCGCCATATCCGCACATGGCCATCTGACTGATGGATCGTGTATCTGGATTCATCGGTCCATAGAACCCATTTCCTTTGATCTACAGTCCACGATAAATGTTCTTTTACACCATGCTAAACGACGAGTAGCATTCCGAGTTGAGATGAAAGGCTTATGAGCAGCCGCAGGACCACGGTAACTCATGGAATGAAGTTCTCTGCGAATGGTACGTGTACATACCGAGGTTCTAGCATTTTTACTCACCTGTGCACGTGGTCTTGTGCAGTACTCCGTCGATTAGCTGTAATGACTCTCCTGAGGCTTCGACATCCTCTATCACTAATTTTCTTTGGTCTGCCAGTACGTTTTGCTGCTTCAGGCATGCCTCGTGTCTTCTACTTATTTAGTACATCTAAAACAGTTGACTTGGGTATGTTTAAACACCTCTCGGTTTCTCTTATGGACAGCCCACTAATATAACTCCCAACAATATTTCCTTTCTCAAAGTCAGTTCTCTTCCTCCGCGACATTTTCACTTAACCTCACGGTGCAATATGATCGCGGTCAGCTGCAGGCTTGTTTTTATACTCTTTGCAGCTGTACTGCGCATCTTAACAACTCAGCGGATCCGTTCATTTGCTACTGAAGGGGTGCCCGGTGACTTTTGTCAATATAGTATATATGCATTTGATGTCTCGATTTGTTCACAAGGTGATAATCATTATCACGAATAACCTGCAGTATTTCCTCGTCCTTGACCTACGATATTTAATTCATTTGTTGCTGCGGAGCAGATAACTTTGTGGAATTTTACTCTTATGAAACCCAACATTCTACTGTACGGAGCAAAAGAGGGAAAAATCCCGAGGCATTTCTTGAAAAGAGACACTTCTGTCTGCTCTTGAACTGTACTTCTGGGATTCTCTTGGATGATGAGGAGTACTTCTCTTTCTGTTCTTGGTGATACAATTCTTTTATTATACTTGGTTCTGTGTCTGTTCTTGGGACTGCACTTTTGTGTCTCTCCTTGATTTGAGAAGGGACACTTCTGTCATTGCTCTTAGTGCTGCAGTTCTGAGTTTTTTGCTGATTGAAATGGGACATTGTTCTGACTGTTTTGGAAGCTGCACTTTTGTATTTCTTCTCGGATTGACAAGGGACACCTTTCTGATTGTCTTTGATGCTAAACTTCTGTGTATCTTACTGGTTGAAAAGGGACACTTTGTATTGTGCTCCTGTGTCTCTTACCGATAAGCAAGACACACTACTCTGATCATTCTTCGTGCCGCATTTCTGAATTTATCTTTGGTTAAAAAAGAAAACTTCTCTTTATGTTCTTGATGCTACTTTTCTGAGCTTCTTACTGACTGATAAAAGACGTTCCTTAGACTATTCTTAGTGTTGCACTTCTGCATTCCTTACTGGTTGAGATGGGATACTGGTCTCTCACTCTGTTCTTGGTGCTGTTAAATGCGGGATTGTTATCCGCCTAGCGAAATTATCATATTCGTCAATTTTCAGTGCATCATTAAGCGAAGCGAGGCCGAAGGACGAGCGGGGCTCTCTTTACGAGACTCGAGACAATTTGTTGTTTGGGCATAGGTACGAGATGACACATCCGATCACCGTGTTTTTTTGCATGCTATTGGACATCGTCCGTGGTCAGGGTTTGACTCCTTTCG
Organism: Macrothele yani; assembly: GCA_039090855.1. Classification (NCBI taxonomy): domain Eukaryota; kingdom Metazoa; phylum Arthropoda; class Arachnida; order Araneae; family Macrothelidae; genus Macrothele; species Macrothele yani. Next base: position 104,505,303 of record CM077023.1, read on the forward strand.
ATTCCCGATATTCCGTGTCACTGAGGAACTTGCATTTTTAGGGTTTTTTCTGGGTTTTGAGAAAGGGTCGTTTGTTACCTATCTCCTCCAAAGATCTTGAGCCAATCGCGGTGACACTTGCCACAGAGAAAAAGAAGGACATGGTCAGTGACATGGGGTTGGTAACATGGTGATTGGTCGTGTCGTATAAAAATAATGACCATTAAACAATGACCAATTTTAATAATAATTGAAAAAATCAGCTCTCTATACGAGACTCGGGACAATTAGTTGTTCGGGCATAGGTACGAGATGACACATCCGATCACCGTGATTTTTTGCATGCGATTGGACATCGTCCATGGTCAGGTTTTGACGCCTTACGATTCCCGAAATTCCGTGTCATTGAGGAATTTCAATTAAAACTAGATGGCCTTTTGCTTGAACAGTTTCACGAAAATCGCCTCACTAACATTATTTAAAAAAAATCGTTTGAATTGAAAAACGAAGTAATGGAAAGACTGCGTCTGTTAGCTCAACACTTGCTTAATCTATAATAATGAAAGCAAGTTTGTGTATGGGTGTGTGTGTCTGTCTTTTTTTTTTTTTTTTTGATTGGAGGTTTAACGACCACCATGAGCAACTCAAAGGGTTATAAGCAGTCGCCCGCCCTTAACTTAGGACCACTGGTTCCAGGGAAGTGAGAGAGCCAGTGCCGTAAGACAAGCACAACATTCATGCCTCACCGGGATTCGATCCCGGACCCCTTTCGGACGAATGATCAGAGGCCATCGCTTAGACCACTGCGCCACCGGGGCGGCGTGTTTGTCTTTCGCGATACAAAATGAAAAACGTGGTTCCCGATCCGAGTGCGTCTTTCCGCTTTGTTTACATGCAACCTGATCACAACCAACGTCAAGGCGTGAAGGAAAGGAGTTCATGATTAATATTAGGCATTTCTTTTTTAGAATGTTTCGTACTTTTTTTCTGGAAGTCATAAATTTTACGCGTTCGTTTTTTAGAATTTGGTATAATAGACGCCTTAATGAGCTTAGATTTTGCAATAGCTTCGCTCAAAATTTGCCAACTGTACCCGAGTTATCGGTTATTGTTGGCGGCTTGTCCTAGTACTACATATAAGGATTAATCCAAAAGTAAGGTGAATGGGGTGCCGCCTTTGCTGCGGAAGCAAACGGGAGGGGTCAGACGTAAGCGGTCATTAATCCTCAGCCCTTGCACCTATCGTCTGGCCAGATACTGGTTTTGCAGCAAATGTCGGTAGTCCTCCAGACAGTAAAGAGTGAAGACGCGTGTTTCTCGTTTGTTCAGCGCTATCAGGATGCCGAAGTTCAAGCAACACGCAAACGTGAAATTCTATTTCCACCTTGGATATTCGGTGAGAAATGCATGAAAAACTGACACTCCTGAATGAAAAACTGGCAACCCTTTACGGTGAAAGTGCTGTGACCCAAAAGGCAGTGTTTAAATGGTTTTCCAAGTTTAAAGATGGCGCTTCTTCCATAGAAAATGAATCTCGTCGTGGAAGCCCATACACGGTAGCAAACAACGACAACATCATGGAAATTCGCGCTGTGATCATGAAGAACTGACACCTCAGGTTTTGTTAAAGCCATCCTCAGTGACAACTGAACAGGAAACGTGTCAGTGCCAAGTTCATTCCTCATCTTTTGAACGACGACCAAAAAATCGATAGTGTCACAATATCGTCTGAGTTGTTTCAACGTGCAACAGCAAATGCAATTTTTTTACGGGCAGTTGTGACGGGGGATGAAACCTAGATCTATGGTTACGACCCTGAAATAAAGGTCCAAAGCTCTCAGTAGAAAACCCCTTCCTCCCCAAGACACAAGAAAACACGTCAATCTCGATCTCACGTTAAAATCCTGCTTGTGCCATTTTTCGATATCGAAGGATTAGTACATTGGGAATTCGTACCATGTGGCTGCACTTTAATGTTGCACGTTACTTGGAAATTCCGAAACGCCTGAAGAGGCCGGAGAAGGAGACGAGTGGATGGATGCTCCACCACGACAACGCGCCAAGTCACACTTCTCTGCACGTCATCCAATTCTTAGCTGCAAAGTCCATTCCTGTGCTCCCTATTCACCCATATTCACCGGACGTAGCATAGAGTAACGTTTGGCTGTTCCCGAAACTTAAGGTAGTTTTGAAAGCTAAACATTTCCACTCTGTGGAAGACATCAAAGGTAATTTAAAGAGGGTCTTAAAGGGAATTTCGAAACACGACTTCTATGGGTGTTTCCAACAATAGAAGAACCGCTGGAATAAGTGTCTGCGTGCCGAGGGGAATTATTTTGAAGGGGGTTAATTTGTGCAACTCGACTATTAAATTTCTGTCTTCGGTAGAATCATTTACTTTATTTTTGGATCACACCTTGTACAGCGGCAGCTACATACGTTTCTATAGATTTTCGTTTAGTTTTGAGAACCAGTATGCATTCGTGCTATCAATGCCCTGTAGGTTTCTTTGATCAAGGCAACAGAATGCAACTTTTCTTAAATGTTTAGAGGTTCTGGCGATTACTTCAGAATCTCTATTCCATTGTAAAACGAAGTAAAACACTTCGCTGCTTCTGTAATGCAATGCTCGACATAGAAAATGCCATACCATGAAGAAACGCACGAAATGAGACGAGACTTACTACACTTGTTGACAAATAGGTGGGAAAGAAGTTATTTAATTTATGAAGGATTAAAGGAATGTGATGAGACAGGAGACAGTATAACATGGCCTGAGTCACTAGGTTGTATTACGCTATTCTGAGCTATACATTCGGCAACACGGCATGTTATCGAGTAGAGTAGAAATTTCACTAATGGTGTCCAGAGGCATCACTGAGCATACGTCGTGGACCTGTCTCCACAATTCATCGATATATGGAAGGGATTGTGCCAAGGCGTTAACTCGTCTGCCAATAACGTCTCACACATTCTCTATTGGGGAGAAGTCAAGGGAACTCGTTGGCTAAGGCCAGCACCTGGATTCCTTGCAGGTTCTGTCTGCTGACGTTGGTGGTGGGCAGGCGGGCGTTATCTTGTTGAAACTGGCATCAGGGATACAACGGTGATACGGTAAAAAAAAAAAACAGGCTGCAGAAATTCATCGACGTGTCGTTGTGCTGTCATTATACCCACTATGTGTACGAACGGTGAAAGGCTGTCGAAACTGTTACCGCCCCAAACAATGACACCAGGCTCAGGACCCGTTTGACGCTCAGGGACGGTAGCAATATTATCTCGGTGACCACGTCGTCTCCTGACTCTCAATTGGCGATCGTTGGCGCTGAGACAGAAGCGAGACTCGCCGCTTAATACGACATGGTTCCATTAGGCACGGATGGAATCAAGACCATCCCGGTGACCACGTCGTCTCCAGAATCTCAATCGGCGATCGTCCGCAACGAGACAGAAGATAGACTCGTCGCTGAATACGACATGGTTCTATTCATCACGGATGGCAGCAAGATCATCCGGTGATCACGTCGTCTCCAGACTCTGAATCGGCGGTCATCGGCGCTGAGACAGAAGCAAGACTCGTCGCTGAATACGACATGGTTCCATTTGTCACGGATGGCAGCAAGATCATCACGGTGACCACGTCGTCTCCAGACTCTCAATAGACGATCGTCGGCGGTGCTGAAACGAGACTCGTGGTTGAATACGACATAGTTCCATTCTTACCATATCGTATTTCGTTTAACGTTTTTAACTCTGCAAATCGTTTAACGAGAATAGACCAAATTTACATGAGAATACAGGAATTCAAAAGGAGGAAGTAGAGTATATGTCACAAATATCTACAAATTCTATTTGCAAACAAGACATGACTTTCATTTTCGAAAGTCTACCTTTATGAGAAATTTTATTAGACATACTGTGCAATAAGAATGTTAATTTAATTTTAAATGACTATTGAGGAATCGGCTTTGAACCGACCTAATTATAGCATCGGACGTACTATGGCTAGTCCACACATGGATACCGGGGTTTGAGCTAAGTCTCGCAGTCTATGACATTTTATACAAATATCTTTAGCACCTCCACTGCACAAAAAACAAACTGTGCACTGAAATCATTCGAGTTTTTCCTAATTTCTGTCGTCCATCTTCCTAAAACATACGTCGCAGATTTTGGACAGCATTTCGAGCGAAATCCTGTGAAACTAAATCTGCTGTATCTTTGCATAAAAGCTATGCAGCTTCTACTACATAGATTTTTCATAACAGACTTTATAGCACACTAGTCCGTAATCCGTGCCATGCACGGTTGAAAAAGCTGTGACTGAAAGTTTTTCTTGCCATATAACACGAATCGTAATAAAATGCATAACTATAATAAACGGTTGAATTATTAATGGGCAGTGCATAACATGGGTCACCAACAATAAAATTTTCGTAACATTCCCATTAATTTTTAATTTTTCCAACTACTCGTATACGAATTTAACGATGACGTTCCTCATTATTGTATAAACATATGCTTACCCGTCGTTGACGTGCTTGCATTGGAGTATTGAGGCATTCTTTCAGGGACCCGAGATGATATCGTGTCTAGATAACTACACAATGGGCTTAGAAATGTGTTTTATTTTAACAATATTTTTAGGTATCATTATATAACCTATCATCATCATCATTGGTGTCCTGTCTTTTAACAGGTCCACCGGTAACTCAACAAGTTCTCTTCCTCAAGTTTTCTCTGTTTCTTGTTTCCTTCTTCAATACTTGATAGCTTCCTGTGCCCATGATATCTTCAAGCATAATTAGTCGTTTCCTTCTTCAATACTTGATAGCTTCCTGTGCCCATGATATCTTCAAGCATAATTAGTCGTTTCCTTCCTCTTGGTCGTTTTCCTTCAATTTTCTTTTCTATCATTCATTTCAATAAGCTATCTCCTCTTAACACATGTCACATCCAGTTATATTTTCTTTTTCTTATGGTCTTTTGAATATTACTTTCTTCCTCAACTCTTTGCAACACTTCATCATTGGTAAGTTTTTCAATCCACTTTATCTTTTCCATTCTTCTCCATAACCATATTTCAAATTCTTCCAACATTTTAGCTTCTTTCTTCCATGTTTCTGCCCCATATAAAGTTATACTCCAAATATAGCACTTAATAAGCCTTTTCTTTAAATTTTTATTTATTTTATTACTAAAAAAGGTTTTCTTGTTGAAAAATGCGTGTTTTCCTTTATTAATTATTTCTTTTATTTCCATGTCACATTTTCCATTTTCTTGGATCATGCTACAGATAATGTAGAGCAAGTTCATAGTCTCACTTGCTCTACATTATCTCCATTCATCATCACCTCAGCGTTTCCTGGTCTCCTAGAGACTCTAATCGTTTTTGTTTTCTTTGTGTTGATTTTCATACCATATTTTATGCATACACTTTCAAATTTTTGCATTAGTTGCTGTAGTTCATCTTCAGTATTAGCCAATATTGCTTGGTCATCTGCAAATCTAATACTTTGTATTTTTCTTCCTCCAATAGTGATTCCTCTTCATCAAATGCTTCTTTTATCATTTCTTCTGCAAAAATATTGAAGAGCGTTGGACAGCATTCTTGTCTTACACCCCTGCCAATCACACATTTTTCAGTTTTTCCTACTTTTGTCTTTATTATGGCGGGCTGGTTCATATATAATTCAGCTATTAACCTCCGGTCTTTCCAGTGTAATCTTATTTTACTTAGAACTTCTATCAGCTTTTCCGAATTCACCATGGGTTCGAGTCCCGCTCCAGGACGATGAAAATTTTCAAGTTTTCGGATATTATCTGACTTACCATCATTGTCACATTTACTCCAAAAATCGGATTGTCATCTACAAAATATATAAACTTCTTTGTTTCCTTCTATATTCCTTTCGCAATAGTCCTCATCACTTCAATTGCATCCCTAGTTCCTCTATCTTTCCTGAATCCATACTGATCACACCCCCCAAAATACTCCGCTCTGCTATACAGTCATCGATTCAATTTTCTAAGCAGTACTTTAGAAGCATAAGAGAGTATGCTTATAGTTCTATAATCACTGCACGTAGTAGGATTGCTTTTCTTTTCAATTGGTATAAGAATACTACTATCTGTGAAATATTTAGGCCATTCTCCTGTTTTGTAAATAAGGTTGTATAACTTCCATATTTCTTTTATGCATTTGTCATCTAGTTGTTTTAGTATTTCACTAGGTATTCCATCCACTCCTTCCATCTTTCCACTTTTAATTTCTTAATTGCTGTTTCAACTTCACTCTTTAGTATTTCAGGACCTCTATCATCTATTGATATTTCGCTTTGCTCTTCTAATTCAATTTTCTCTGGCCTTACATTTTACACATAGAGATCTTCAATGTATTCCTTCCACCTTTCACCTTGCATTTCAATATCATAAATTAATTTTCCTTGCTTGTCTTCTATGGGCAGATTTCTTATGCTTTGCTTTTTGATATTCGTAAGTTCTTTTGCTTTTTCAAACATTTCATCATATCGCCCTTTTTTATCCATTTCTTCAATTTCTTTGCATTCTTCTTTTAGCCATTCCTCTCTTGCTTTATCAGTTTCTCTTTTCAGTTCATTGGTTAATGCTTTGTATTTCCTTCTTCCCTCTTCAATGTTTACGTTTTTCTATCTTCTTTCATCCATTTTTTTATCATCTCATTTGTAATCCATGGCTTCTTAATTATTTTCCCTTCCACGCAACCTATCTCTTCAACAGCTGTTTCATAAATCAAGTTTTTCAATTGATTCATTTTGCATTAGCGTCAAAGATCTCTTCAGGTGTATCTTTTTTGTTTCTCATTTTATTCTCCAGTTCTTCTCTAAATTTCTTGTCAGTATCTCCTTTGAGATTTTATAGGTTCCACCTTTTCTTGATTTTTCCTTTATTTTCTTTAATCGTATTCTTGATTCCATAAAAAGTAGATTGTGGTCTGAATCAATATCAGCTCCTGGATAAGTTGATATGCTTTTTACACTGTTTCTATTCCTGTTTTGTACCAACATATAATCAATTTGGTATCTTGCGATATCACCTAGCATTTTTCATGTACATCTTCACTTTTGAAGTTTAAACCAAGTATTACCGATAATTAGTTTGTGTCTCTTACAAAACTCTATAAGTCTTTCTCCTCTCTCATTCCTCTTTCCAAGACCATATCCTCCTGTTATTCCTTTCTCTACCTTCTCACCTACTATTGCATTCCAGTCTCCCATCCAAATGGTACACTTTTTAGTTGTCTTCTTCCATTATGTCTTCTATTTGACTATATATCTCTTCTACTTCCTTTTCCTCTTGGTCGTTTGTAGGCATATATACCTGAATAACCATTATATACACGGGCTTTGCATTTAGTTTGATCATAATCACCCTGCCACTTTTATAATTTGTTTTTTCCACCGAGTTTTTAACCTTTTCATTCAAGACAAATGCCACTCCATTTTCCCTCGGGTTCTGCAGAAATATATAATTCTATATCCAGCACTTTCAAAATCTCCTATATCTTCCCTTCTAACTTCACATAGATCAACCACATCTAGTTTATTCCTCTCCATTTCTTACAAGTTATCCAGTTTTCCAGCTCTCAATATTTTTCTTACTTTCCAAGTTGCCACTCGTATAGCTTCTGTCTTATTCTCTCCTGATCGCCTTACCTTATTCTTATTTTCCTCTACACTTTGGATCCCATCTTCATTGTCCTTATGGAGGTTTCGAAAGGTAACGACCTGAGAAGCCCCATATCTTCTCCTGCCGGTCATGACATCCATCGTTTGCCGATAGACCTCGTGTTTGCCAGTTGTGGAAAATATATTTGCTGACTTTACCATATTTCTTGGAAAAAATACTGAGGTGGTTTTCCGTTGCCTCCCTCAGGAGGCCACTATGGTATGGTTCCAAACCTGGGAGAGTAGCAGACTCTCACTGCAAGATAGAAAATAAAGTAAATAGAAAAGATTCACCCGTAGCCCTCGAATACTCTAATAGCATTGGGGGAAGGAGCAAGAAGAAAAGAAGAAGAGTAGGGACCAAGCTACAGGTAATATAGCAGACGTATATTACATGAAGTAAGGCATAGTCCAGCATCTGGTACATCGGGTTCGCCACTCCCGTACCGACAAGTGTGAGCCCTTGAGGAAATAATATCTATACGAATATATAAAGAGAGAAACTTTGCGTGTTTGAGGTTATCTCGAAAACTACTGAACCGATTTGGAAAATTCTTTCACCGTTGGGAAGCTTATTTCTCTCCGGTGGACATAGGCTATTTCGTTTATTTTTTTTGGTGTACTACCGAATCAGATCGCTTTCAAGTAGTTCCCGATTTCCCGTGTATCGTTCCGCTTTGTTTACGTACAACCTGATCACACCCAACTTGAAAGAAAGTAGTTCACGTTAATATACGGAATATGTTTTACTAATCTCGAAAACTACTAAACCGATTTGAATAATTCTTTCACCGTTGGAAAGCTTACTTCTTTCCTGTGGACATAGGCTATTTCGTTTATTTTTTATTATTTTTGGCTGTTCTACCGAATCAGAACGCTTTCAAGTAGTTCTCGATTTACCGTGTATAGTTCCGCTTTGTTTACATACAACCTGATCAAAATTAATTATCATTTTATTTCACGTGAAAAACTAACTGCCGAACATTTATTCTTTCGGCCAATTTCCTCCATCGGTTGCTATGAAATTAAACTACAATTCTTATGGATGGATCGGATTACACGTGTTATCATAGCCCTGTTTTTCAGTGATATCTTCCACGCAAGCAAAGCCGTGGGCACAACTAGTACTAATATATAGAGTAAACGTGTCAAAAGAGGTTCCCTACTTTAATATCTCGAAATTATACTCACATGTTAAAGCACCTCCTCAAAATACAACATTCATAGTCCTATGACTTTTTGAACTATCAAATCGTCGAACGATCGCACCCGGGACATCGCTATATACAACTTCGATTACAACTACGTAGTTAATAGCGGAGGGCTTAGTTCCAAGTCCGACCACCGCAGAAACGCAGATGGCGCTGCAAGTACTGAAGCGAGAACAAACGCCAGAATAACGAACGGCGGATTGTACAAAGAAAATGTTATGCTGGCGTACTTGGAGTTCAAATATTGAGCACTGTATGTACAATAAAATTGAACTACCATGTTTTCACAACAAAAGGAAGATCAGTTCTTTACCACAGTACAGATTTTCGCATTCGACAGACTTCGGAAATAATGTTGACAATTTCTAATTACTTTTCCACAAATTTATTTCTTAATATTCACACAATGAAAACAAAAACTGAATCATATTTTGCTACTAATGAAAAAATAAAAATATAACAATCGAAGGACGAAACTTCTCAATGAACAACGTGAGTCTCCATTCTGTGGAGCTTCATTTCATTTTGGTTCTGTGAACTAGTCCAAAACTTACCATGATTTATCTTCATACAGCATCAGGCATTCACAGCGCATATGTCGCAAAACATCACATGTAAATGGTCTTATCTTTGATACAAAACGTTGAAATACCAATTTCACACGCAAAATGTTTCCGTTAGAAATATCACACACACCCACAGTTTCATTTTTTGGAACATCACCACACACGAAGAAAAAACCAAATTTCTGCTTCTGCTCTGACGTCATAAGAAAATATCCAGGGTTCTACCCAGCATTCCTTGGGAGTTTCAGCTTGGTTACCGTGGTAACCAGTTCTCAAACAAACTGCCGTGCATGTGCGTGACGTCATAAGCAAGGACGTGAGCCAACAGGAAATGTCATGGTAACATAAAAAAATTACTTATGACAATAATAATTAGCAATGACAAATCTGTGGGTCAGTAGCTTTCGTTTAAAATAAAAATATGAAGATCGCTCCATTGGGTGGCGCCGGCGGATTGTAGAAAAAAATGGCCTTGCGTTTTAAATATATAGATTTCTTCTGAAATAATTTCAACTGACCAACCTTGAGGAAGATTTTGTTCCAATGATTCTTTTCTTCCTGAATACCAGTTTAACGACCACGATGAGCAGCTCTTAATCATTAATTATGGGGCATCTGGTTCCGGTGAATGGACAAAGCCAGCATCATCAGACAAATACACCACCGGTGCCCAGGGGCGCACCCAAGAGGGGTGGGGGTGCTCCCCGGATCCGGTCCTCCCATGAGGCCAAGTGTTTTGTAATATGATTCCGACACAAGAGATTCCTAACCCTCTAACTGTTCTCCAAGTTTCCTAATTGGTGAATTTCAATTTTCATAATTGCTGAAATCACGCTTAGAATTTGTTCTAAAATACATTCTCTGAAACTATAATATAGCAATAGATAAAATAATTTCATTTGTGGTTAACTCCTTTTCTGAGATATGTATTTTTATTAAGAGAAAAAACAACAATGAAAACACCATTTGCAGCTGGATAATTCATGAATACAATGTATGAAATTCTTTCACAGATCAGAACATTTATTATAACAGTCACGTCGCGTAAGTACACATACATGAGCAATTTTTTTTGCAGAGCCCCCCCCCTCCATTCCGAATTTCTGGGTGCGCCCCTGCCGGTGCCTCATCCGAGACTCGAGCTCAACCCATGTCGAACGTCAGACGATAGCTTCTCACACCACTCAACCAACGGGGCGGCTTCCAGTGACTCTTTACCTCATTTAAATAGGATTGACTATATCTTAACCGTTGTCCGGGACTGCATAAAAGCTACACATACTCCATCCGTGAGCTTGCAAATTCCTTTCTTCCTTAAAATTCAATATTTCTCCGTGGTTACACCTTCAAGATTATCTCAATCACTATTAACCCTCTAGGTGGCAAGCACGTATATATATATACGTTCGGATATTTCTGTCCGCAAAGCGGCGACGACGCAATAATACGTTCATCCAAAACCTGTCCAAAAGCCGCGACGACGCAATAATACGTTCATCCAAAACCTGTTCAAAAGCCGCGAGAACGCAATATTGCGTTGAAAGATTTTTCAGGCTCATAGTGGCGAGGACGCATGTACGCGCATCTTAACGACGACGAATACTATAGAAAGGCAGGACCCTTTTAGGGGAGTCTCCTGTTATACATGTGACAAAATTTCGCATTGCCTCTTCCAAAGCTCCTGCCACCTGGAGGGTTAACTGACTTTGCAAATTAGCGTTAAAAGTCCAACATTTGTCCAGTAGCTGTCTTCTGATTTTAATGCTGCCAAAAGCGGATGAAGTACCGACAAGACAATGACAACATTCAAGCGTTATGGTTTCAGTAGGAACGCCTTCCATAAGAGAGAGGTACATCGCGTTGCTGCTATATTAAGTACACAAAGTACTATGTTTACGGAAAGTTACACTTATAATAAGTGCAACATTTCAAACGACATTTTCGTGACAAGAAATGCATTACAAACAAGACGAGTTTGAGAATAACTTTATAAAACAATAAAATGCAATATAAGTTGTACGTATATCAAAACCTGTTTCTTCACACGATAACGTTTTCCCTCAGATCTTGGATAAAGCAAAAGATGTTTACCCACGTTATCACGCATATTCAATTTGTACAGACGTGATTTCAGGCACTTTGGATTTGCACGGCCATTTTACTCAAATTTAATATTAAAATATACGGAACAATGAATGATTTATTAATTTTTTTTCAGGGTTTAACGACGCCCATGAGCATCTAAGGTTATAAGGGGTCGCTATCTGTAACGTATGGGGGGGGGGCGAACAACCATCATGTGTGACTCATGGTAATACCGTATTTACTCGAATTTAACCCGCCCCTCCAATTCCAGGCTGCGTTTTTAGGAATCAGAAAAAATACACACATACTCAGGTAAAAAAGAAAATCTCCAAAAAATGCTAACAAATAGGTATATTTACCTTATTTCCCGTACATACCAGATCCAATACACATGACTGCAGAAGAAAAAAAAATCAGTCACTCTTACTAACAGGGCTTTCTACTTCCGATTGTTCATTGTCCGAGCTCACTTCAAACAATGTGTCATCTTCTGTTCCGTCCAAAGAATTCGAAATTCCGCACTTAAGAAAGGATTTCCTCACAAGTTCATTTGGAATGGATTCTCAAGCAGCAATAACCCATTCGCACACAGTCGATATAGAGGTGCTCTTTTAACACGGACAGTCTTTGTTAGTTCCGTTTCTCCCGATGAAAGTCAGGCGTTATAAAGTCGACGTACGGTAGCCTTAAATGGACGGTTGATACAAACATCAAGAGGCTGGATCTGTGATGTCATCCCTCCAGGAATAACGAAGAGATCGCTGCGGTTTTCTTCCATTTTTTTTTCTTTACTGCATCTGCTACATGTCCTTTTAATGCGTCTAGCACTAGCAGAGATTGCAACTTCAGTAGACCTCGAGTTCGTCGTAGCCAAACTTTAATTAGCTAGTCTAAAACCAAATTCGCAGACATCAATCCGTTTCCTGCACTACAACATAGATTCCTCTTGGAAAAGTTTTCCTTTTCAAAACGATATAGGGTGGAAGTTTTTTCCTATCTACAGTAACACAGAGCATTACTGTCATCCTGATTTTATATCTACTCGTCAGTAATTTCACTTGTTTTGCTCCAACATTGTTTACTGTGCAGTTTGAAGACATATCGAAATAGATCTGCGTCTGATCAGCATTGCCGATCTGCCCCAAGTCGTGCTGCCCTTGCTTTCGAATAGCGATCAAATGTTTTTGGGAAGCATTCAACTTTTTCTTCAAAGTCAGCCGGCAGCTTTTGTCAGATGGATGTCCGCTGTCTAAGAGAAAATCCCTTTCTCTTCACGAACCGCGTTATCCAAACACGGGGTGCTTCAAATATTCCCTGTAGCTGTAGCTGACGATTAATTTCTTTAGCTTTCACTTTAAGGATTTCGGTTGTTACTGGTAATCCACCTGCCTGCTGTTCTTTTACGAACATGCTTAACTCTTCGTCAATTTCGGGACATTTCCCCTTTTTAGGGCCAGTAAAAGCTTGTCTGGTTGTCGAGCACATCTTTAATCATTCTGTTTGTTTTCGCCACAAACTCACATTCACTTCAGGAACTCCAAATTTCTATTTACATGCCCGCTTGCTATTTTCTTCCGCGAAAGCGACGACTTTAAGTTTCAACTTTGTTGCGTAATGCTGCCTTTTTGAAAGCAACTTTCTGTGCACGTTGACTTGGAAAGAATGACTGCTAAAGAGATCAAGAAGCAAAATTCCCTTGGATTCTGAGGAGAAAGGCGAACATATCCTAAACCCTGATGTTAAACGGGTTTGAAAGCGGAGGGAGGAGCAATGAGTGATTGATGTGCGCGTAGACGCAAGGTCATCTGCTCCTACTCTTTCCGGTTTCCGCTCCCCCACGCACCTGCCGCGACACATTTGCGCCGCGTAGTTGGCGGAATGAAAAGGCGCGTCAACCTTGCGTATTTGCAAATGCTCGTACTCGATTCTAACGCGCACCATGTTTTTACCACAAAATTTTTTGGACAAAAAGTGCGCGTTAGATTCGAGTAAATACGGTATAAGCAGTCACTCATTCCTATTTTGGGGCACAGGTTTAAGGGAAGGGAGAGAACCAGAACCGTAGAACAAACGCACTACCTACGCCTAATCCGGGACTCGAACTCGAGTTCAACTGAGACCTTTGGCGGAAACCAGCGAATCTGGCAGCTCTGTTATAAGGCAGGTGTCTCTAATTTAGAGCTAGTGGTTCTAGGGAAGAGAAAGAATCAGCTCCGGATAAACATACACAATATTGATGCATTGTGCCTGGACTCAAACACAGGAATAGCAGCACGAGAAGTCAGAAGCTTTCGCCTTAGACCACTCAGCGCACGTGAGATAAATAAGTAACAGTAATTTAAATGTTTTATGAAGATTTCGACATGCAATTTTACTGGAATAATTACCTGACTTGCGTCACTTCCTTCACATAAAAGAGGAATGATGGTGCTCCAAATAAAGTGATAACTAAGTGCGTTAAGAGGTGTGACGTGCCTGCCCCGCAGAACGCACACGACATAAAGGCAGATAGCAGCGACAACGAACGTCTGCGTAGCTCAGTTGGTAGAGCGACTTGTTCCGGAATAAGTGGACTCGGGTTCGATTTCCGGCGTGGACCCAAAATGACGGAGAAATTTACTTCGTTATAATGGCGCCGGAACTTACCGGATGAAGATGCCGCAATGGTGTGATGTTCTTTCCACACCGCGAGATAAGCAAAATAGGAGAATCCTTTCTTCAGCTCTTCGAAAAAAATAAATGTGTGTGACGTTGCATTCCACACACCAGATTGACTCGGAGTTCTCAAGTGCAAGTTCTACAGCGGATGGCTGCCTGCAACGATTCATGGTCACAGCTGACCCGTGGGCCATGCCCGGCCCTCTTTCGGGGTGTGTGTGTGTGACGTGCCTTCCCCGCAGGACGCACACGACATAAAGACAGATAGCAGCGATAACGAACGTCTCCGTAGCTCAGTTGGTAGAACGACTTGTTCCGGAATAAGTGGACTCGGGTTCGATTCCCGGCGGCCGCCCCAGTGGCGCAGTGGTCTAAGGCGATGGCCTCTGATCATTCGCCCGAAAGGGGTCCGGGTTCAAATCCCGGTGAGGCATGGATGTTGTTTTTGTTTTACGGCACTGGCTCTCTCCCTTCCCTGGAACCAGTGACCCTAAATTAGGGACGGGCGACTGCTTATAGCCCATTGAGTTGCTCATGGTGGTCGTTAAACCTCCAACAAAAAGAAAAAAAATTCCCGGCGTGGACCAAAAATGACGGAGAAATTTACTTCGTTATAGAGGTCTCAATAAAAGTTGCTGAAATATTTTTCAGCTTTGTTCCCTTGATTATCTTCTTAAAAGAAAATAAACTTTTTAGTTAATCAAATACTATACATGAAAATGTATTTGATAATTAAAAAATAAAAAATATCTTCAAAAGCATTTCTTTGTTTATCGTAGAAAGTAATACTTGAAAACAATTTCTACCGTGCGGAATTTCAGAGACGACGAATTCAAAGCTATCGAGAGAAAGAAAAACAAATATACATAACATTCTTATTTATACGAAAGAAAAATATAGTTCACGGAACAGCTATGGATATCGATATCATAATTTAAAGCTGAAAAAAATAATAAAACAGCAGATAAACTGGAATAAGCAGTTAGGTTTGTGGTTTCATCGATTGACCGCAGGGCCAGCTAATCTTCACTACCTAACTTCTGAAAAGTGCTTTGACGGTGGCGGAAACCTGTTTAGGAAATCACTCTTCACAGCAGATAAAAAAGCGAAATGAAAACGAAAATTAAAAAAAAAAAAAAAGTTTGCAAAGAAGCGCTGCTCACATTGCTGCAACCCTAGAGAACAACACGGAGCAAACAGATAGATTCTCCTTTCCCCCGTAAGTACCTTTGCTACCCCCCCAAGCTCAATGTTGTCATCCAGGAGCGTTGGGATGAAACAGTAGGAAAAATTTCACCTGCCAATAAGAAGTTGGTGGAAGAAGCAAGGAGACCGTCAAGGCAGCAATCTAGTAGCTCACTGCTGTGTCATTAAAAGCCCATGATGGGCCATGAACTACGATGCAGAAGTTGTGAGCCGGTGCCAGGGCCGCCCTTCTCTCCCTCGTTACCCAGGTAACAGAAGAGCGAGAACACTCGGAAGCCCAAGGAACGGAGTGGGTGGAAGTGGGGGGGTTAAGAGGAGGGGGAGAGGGGCGAGGGCGATCTAGTGGCTAGGAGCTCCGACCCATCAATTATGGATGTTGGTACAGTCGCCCAGGTAGCAGACAATCAGTTAGTCGCAGCGCTGGACTGCCAGTAATGGCCGCCCATTAGATGGTGGGCTCACTGCATAAATGATGCGCCGCAACGTAGAGTGGGGCAATTATTGCCCCCATTACCTTGCCGCTGCACCACCGGGTCCTTCCACTAACCGATATAATGAAAGAAACAACTTCGATTGGGAAATCATAACTGATAACAGCGTCCGATTGACAAGCATGTGGCTTGGCAAAGCAGCAACCATGCCGGATATTAGCACCTCTGCTGATTGCCAAGCCACGCAGAGCAATCCCGGAACTTTGTTATGACTTTCAAGGGAAAGAGAGAGAGAGTGAGAGAGAGTGAGAAACAGAGAAAGAAAGATACAGAGTGAGAAAACGAAAGGAAGAGGGAGTTTGTGATAAAAAGAAGGAGCAAATAACTGAGAAAGAACAACAGAACACCGCGGTTTTCTTTTTTTCAACGGTCTCTCCACACCAGGAGAAAGTTTGCATTATCTTTCAATCTTTTGGATGAACAAGCATACGTGTGCATCTTTCTCTCATATTTCCTTTTCTTTCTTTCTTAGCTGTTTGTTCTTTAAGAACGTTTCACTAAAATAAAAATAGCTTATGTCATCCAATCAGTCTGTCAGTACATTTTATATGTTTTCCCGGATTTCATCAAACATAGAATACTGATTGTCCTAAAGAATTTGGGGCCGAAATGCAAGGCCTTTTTAGTGTGAACTAATTAGAGAGACACTTGCAGAATGTTAAATTATTCTTGGCACCAAAGTCATCTCTAGCTGCTGGTCCGATTATTGAAAAAAAAAAAAAAGGAACTTTGTATTACGGTTTTCATAAAAATTTCAAAATGAAATTAAATTCTAATTTAACTTCTTTGAATAAAAGAGACTCCTGCCGAATGTAGAATTTTCGGGGCCACCACGCGTTGCTGTAGACCCAGAATTACACTGCTGGCCACCCAAAATGCAACCCCAAGAAGGAAGCATTTAATTGGCCTGAAATTCGCTGCATGCGTCGCCCGCGAGAGGACATGCAAGCGATTAGCATTGCAGGGCATATGCAAATCATGAGCGCCCAGCACGCCACCGAGAAGCACAATAAGAAGGGTGCACAGAAGTAAGTAGTGGAAGTGTGTTGTGCTGCCGGACCTGTGCCTGGAAAGCTTCCTGATGCCTCGTCGCAGAATACGGCAGTCATTCCAGTAAGTTTCGGAGTTCGACAGAGGACGAATAGTGACTTATCGCGACAGCGGTTTATCGTACCGAGACATCGGTGCCCGTGTGGAACGACATCCAGCAACAGTGAGGCGCGTATGGATTCGCTGGGTGCAGGACGGACCGACGTGAGCGATTGCTGCAGCCGCGGCACACCACCGAACGAGAGGTCCGGCATGTTATGCAACGGGCATTGACGGCTCGCACCGCCACATCACGAACGTTAGCGCAGGAATTAGGGTGTGTTGCGCAACAACCTGTTACCGTTCGACGTCGTCTGCAGGAGCGGGGACTTGTCGCATGGCGCCCATTGCTCCGATCACCATTGACGTTACATCACCGGCGAATACGGCGGCAGTGGGCCGTTGAACGCCGCACCTGGACTACGGAATGGCACGACATTGTCTTCTCCGACGAATCCCGCTTCTGCCTGCAACACCAGGATGGTCGGATCCGCGTGTGGCGGCACCGCGGTGAGAGACTGTATGACGCCTGCATTATGCATTGCCATACCGGTCCGTCGCCTGGCGTTATGGTTTGGGGCGCAATTGGATATGACACCCGCACCCCTCTGGTACGCATCGCCGGTACACTCAACAGCCACCACACCATCTCCGACGTTTTGGAGCCTGTAGTCCTCCCTTATTTACTGGACCTGTCAGCGGCCACGTTTCAACAGGACAATGCGCGTCCGCAAATGGCACGCATCGTGCAACAATTCTTCACGGCCCACCAGGTGTCACTGCTGCCGTGGCCCGCCTGTCCTCCCGATATGTCGCCCATCGAACACGTCTGGTCCATGATCGGCAACCGAGTGGCCCGGCAAGCACCACTCGCGGCTACGCCTGATGAACTGTGGCAACGTGTGGAAGCAGCCTGGACCGACATACCCCAAGCCAACATCCAAAGCCTCTTTCGTTCGGTGCCGCAGCGTGTAGCGGCCGTTATTGCCAGCCATGGGGGCCCCACGAACTATTGAAGTCTGCGTGTTTCGCAAGTCGCACGGGCCTGTAAGCTCAATCGTTTCATCTCTGTATCTGTTATTATGTGTCCAGTAAATCTGGCTTTGCTATCTCGTGTCCTTCTTGGTGTTACATTTTGGGTGGCCAGCAGTGTATATACTGCTCATAGCAATATTTATTGTTAGAGTGAAAGTTCTCATATTTAAGGCGTTCTGTTGATTTTATTTTAAGTAAGTAACTCGGCCCACTATTTTTAAGACCGTTCGAGAAAATTTACAAGTGTGAAAACACAAGTTTGTCCATGACGGACAGAGAACTCGTGTCCCCTCACGCCGGAGTAAGCCACTCTCCCAACTGAGCTACACGGACAGAATGTCTCGCTGCAGATTTGTCGTCCGGACACATGTTTTCAACTCTGTAGTAGGTCACACATGGAAAAGGAGGATTAGTTTTTTAATAGAATGTGTTCTGGACATACTGAAGTCCATGTTTATTTTCCATACTAAGTTGATTTACCTGGAACTAATGGAGGAGGCAGAAGAGAGAGGGTACAGTTTTAAAGTCGGGTGGACACGTGTAATAAGCATGGGAAATCGCAAAATATAAAATATTCAACATCAAAACTGCACTGAAAACGGTTTAACACATTTGTTTATAATTAGCGCAGCCTATAAATAATTATTATTGGTGTGATAGATTTATCGATTCCCAAGGAAAGGATGCTGCAATTTTCATACTGGCTGTCTTGTTCTTGTGAAAAGAGCGTGTTTACTACAGAATCTTCAGCGATAACTCAAACAAGTTAGTAAAATCATGCAGTGCATTAATTATGATAAGCTTTCCAACATACCAGAAATCATTACTCAAATTATTACTCAAGTTATGAGGAAAATAGCTGTGAAATAAATCTCGCTCCTGTGTCCTAACCTTTGATTATATTCAACAGAATTGGTTCAGTATACCAATTCTGTTTACTAAAGATTTGTCGCAATAGAAGCATTTTTAGTCAAGTTATGAGGATAATGGCTGTGAAATAAATCTCGCTCCTGTGTCCTAACCTTTGATTATATTCAACAGAATTGGTTCAGTATACCTCCGGAACTACATACTAAATATTTGTCGCAATAGAAGCATTTTTAGTCAAGTTATGAGGATAATGGCTGTGAAATAAATCTCGCTCCTGTGTCCTAACCTTTGATTATATTCAACAGAATTGGTTCAGTATACCTCCGGAACTACGTACTAAAGATTTGTCGCAATAGAAGCATTTTTAGTCAAGTTATGAGGATAATGGCTGTGAAATAAATCTCGCTCCTGTGTCCTAACCTTTGATTATATTCAACAGAATTGGTTCAGTATACCTCCGGAACTACGTACTAAAGATTTGTCGCAATAGAAGCATTTTTAGTTAAGTTATGAGGATAATGGCTGTGAAATAAATCTCGCTCCTGTGTCCTAACCTTTGATTATATTCAACAGAATTGGTTCAGTATACCTCCGGAACTACATACTAAATATTTGTCGCAATAGAAGCATTTTCAGTCAATTTATGAGGAAAATGGCTGTGAAATAAATCTCGCTCCTGTGTCCTAACCTTTGATTATATTCAACAGAATTGGTTCAGTATACCTCCGGAACTACATACTAAATATTTGTCGCAATAGAAGTATTTTTAGTCAAGTTATGAGGATAATGGCTGTGAAATAAATCTCGCTTCTGTGTCCTAACCTTTGATTATATTCAACAGAATTGGTTCAGTATACCTCCGGAACTACATATTAAATATTTGTCGCAATAGAAGCATTTTTAGTCAAGTTATGAGGATAATGGCTGTGAAATAAATCTCGCTCCTGTGTCCTAACCTTTGATTATATTCAACAGAGTTGGTTCAGTATACCTCCGGAACTACGTACTAAAGATTTGTCGCAATAGAAGCATTTTTAGTCAAGTTATGAGGATAATGGCTGTGAAATAAATCTCGCTCCTGTGTCCTAACCTTTGATTATATTCAACAGAGTTGGTTCAGTATACCTCCTTAACTACGTACTAAAGATTTGTCGCAATAGAAGCATTTTTAGTCAAGTTATGAGGATAATGGCTGTGAAATAAATCTCGCTCCTGTGTCCTAACCTTTGATTATATTCAACAGAATTGGTTTAGTATACCTCCGGAACTACATACTAAATATTTGTCGCAATAGAAGTATTTTTAGTCAAGTTATGAGGATAATGGCTGTGAAATAAATCTCGCTTCTGTGTCCTAACCTTTGATTATATTCAACAGAATTGGTTCAGTATACCTCCGGAACTACATATTAAATATTTGTCGCAATAGAAGCATTTTTAGTCAAGTTATGAGGATAATGGCTGTGAAATAAATCTCGCTCCTGTGTCCTAACCTTTGATTATATTCAACAGAGTTGGTTCAGTATACCTCCGGAACTACGTACTAAAGATTTGTCGCAATAGAAGCATTTTTAGTCAAGTTATGAGGATAATGGCTGTGAAATAAATCTCGCTCCTGTGTCCTAACCTTTGATTATATTCAACAGAATTGGTTCAGTATACCTCCTTAACTACGTACTAAAGATTTGTCGCAATAGAAGCACATTTTTAGTCAAGTTATGAGGATAATGGCTGTGAAATAAATCTCGCTCCTGTGTCCTAACCTTTGATTATATTCAACAGAATTGGTTCAGTATACCTCCGGAACTACATACTAAATATTTGTCACAATAGAAGCATATTTAGTCAAGTTATGAGGATAATGGCTGTGAAATAAATATCGCTCCTGTGTCCTAACCTTTGATTATATTCAACAGAATTGTTTCAGTATACCTCCGGAACTAGGTACTAAAGATTTGTCGTAATAGAAGCATTTTTAGTCAAGTTATGAGGATAATGGCTGTGAAATAAATCTCGCTCCTGTGTCTTAACCTTTGATTATATTCAACAGAATTGGTTCAGTATATCTCCGGAACTACGTACTAAAGATTTGTCGCAATAGAAGCATTTTTAGTCAAGTTATGAGGACAATGGCTGTGAAATAAATCTCGCTCCTGTGTTAACCTTTGATTATATTCAACAGAATTGGTTCGGTATACCTCCGGAACTACATACTAAATATTTGTCGCAATAGAAGCATTTTTAGTCAAGTTATGAGGATAATGGCTGTGAAATAAATCTCGCTCCTGTGTCCTAACCTTTGATTATATTCAACAGAATTGGTTCAGTATACCTCCGGAACTACGTACTAAAGATTTGTCGCAATAGAAGCATTTTTAGTCAAGTTATGAGGATAATGGCTGTGAAATAAATCACGCTCCTGTGTCCTAACCTTTTATTATATTCATTGGTTCAGTATACCTAAGGAACTACGTACTAAAGATTTGTCGCAATAGAAGCATTTTTAGTCAAGTTATGAGGAAAATGGCTGTGAAATAAATCTTGCTCCTGTGTCCTAACCTTTGATTATATTCAACAGAATTGGTTCAGTATACCTCCGAAACTACATACTAAATATTTGGCGCAATAGAAGCATATTTAGGCAAGTTATGAGGATAATGGCTGTGAAATAAATATCGCTCCTGTGTCCTAACCTTCGATTATATTCAACAGAATTGGTTCAGTATACCTCCGGAACTAGGTACTAAAGATTTGTCGCAATAGAAGCATTTTTAGTCAAGTTATGAGGATAATGGCTGTGAAATAAATCTCGCTCCTGTGTCTTAACCTTTGATTATATTCAACAGAATTAGTTCAGTATATCTCCGGAACTACGTACTAAAGATTTGTCGCAATAGAAGCATTTTTAGTCAAGTTATGAGGATAATGGCTGTGAAATAAATCTCGCTCCTGTGTTAACCTTTCATTATATTCAAAAAGAATTGTTTCGGTGTACCTCCGGAACTACATACTAAATATTTGTCGCAATAGAAGCATTTTTAGTCAAGTTATGAGGATAATGGCTGTGAAATAAATCTCGCTCCTGTGTCCTAACCTTTGATTATATTCAACAGAATTGGTTCAGTATACCTCCGGAACTACGTACTAAAGATTTGTCGCAATAGAAGCATTTTTAGTCAAGTTATGAGGATAATGGCTGTGAAATAAATCTTGCTCCTGTGTCCTAACCTTTGATTATATTCAACAGAATTGGTTCAGTATACCTCCGGAACTACATACTAAATATTTGTCGCAATAGAAGCATATTTAGTCAAGTTATGAGGATAATGGCTGTGAAATAAATATCGCTCCTGTGTCCTAACCTTTGATTATATTCAACAGAATTGGTTCAGTATACCTCCGGAACTAGGTACTAAAGATTTGTCGCAATAGAAGCATGTTTATTCAAGTTATGAGGATAATGGCTGTGAAATAAATCTCGCTCCTGTGTCTTAACCTTTGATTATATTCAACAGAATTGGTTCAGTATATCTCCGGAACTACGTACTAAAGATTTGTCGCAATAGAAGCATTTTTAGTCAAGTTATGAGGATAATGGCTGTGAAATAAATCTCGCTCCTGTGTTAACCTTTGATTATATTCAACAGAATTGGTTCGGTATGCCTCCGGAACTACATACTAAATATTTGTCGCAATAGAAGCATTTTAATCAAGTTATGAGGATAATGGCTGTGAAATAAATCTCGCTCCTGTGTCCCAACCTTTGATTATATTCAACAGAATTGGTTCAGTATACCTCCGGAACTACGTACTAAAGATTTGTCGCAATAGAAGCATTTTTAGTCAAGTTATGAGGATAATGGATGTGAAATAAATCTCGCTCCTGTGTCCTAACCTTTGATTAAATTCAACAGAATTGGTTCAGTATACCTCCGGAACGACATACTAAATATTTGTCGCAATAGAAGCATATTTAGTCAAGTTATGAGGATAATGGCTGTGAAATAAATCTCGCTCCTGTGTCCTAACCTTTGATTATATTCAACAGAATTGGTTCAGTATACCTCCGGAACTAGGTACTAAAGATGTTGTCGCAATAGAAGCATATTTAGTCAAGTTATGCGGATAATGGCTGTGAAATAAATCTCACTCCTGTGTCCTAACCTTTGATTATATTCAACAGAATTGGTTCAGTATACCTCCGGAACTAGGTACTAAAGATTTGTCGCAATAGAAGCATTTTTAGTCAAGTTATGAGGATAATTGCTGTGAAATAAATCTCGCTCCTGTGTCCTAACCTTTGATTATATTCAACAGAATTGGTTTAGTATACCTCCGGAACTACATACTAAATATTTGTCGCAATAGAAGTATTTTTAGTCAAGTTATGAGGATAATGGCTGTGAAATAAATCTCGCTTCTGTGTCCTAACCTTTGATTATATTCAACAGAATTGGTTCAGTATACCTCCGGAACTACATATTAAATATTTGTCGCAATAGAAGCATTTTTAGTCAAGTTATGAGGATAATGGCTGTGAAATAAATCTCGCTCCTGTGTCCTAACCTTTGATTATATTCAACAGAGTTGGTTCAGTATACCTCCGGAACTACGTACTAAAGATTTGTCGCAATAGAAGCATTTTTAGTCAAGTTATGAGGATAATGGCTGTGAAATAAATCTCGCTCCTGTGTCCTAACCTTTGATTATATTCAACAGAATTGGTTCAGTATACCTCCTTAACTACGTACTAAAGATTTGTCGCAATAGAAGCATTTTTAGTCAAGTTATGAGGATAATGGCTGTGAAATAAATCTCGCTCCTGTGTCCTAACCTTTGATTATATTCAACAGTGGTTCAGTATACCTCCGGAACTACATACTAAATATTTGTCACAATAGAAGCATATTTAGTCAAGTTATGAGGATAATGGCTGTGAAATAAATATCGCTCCTGTGTCCTAACCTTTGATTATATTCAACAGAATTGTTTCAGTATACCTCCGGAACTAGGTACTAAAGATTTGTCGTAATAGAAGCATTTTTAGTCAAGTTATGAGGATAATGGCTGTGAAATAAATCTCGCTCCTGTGTCTTAACCTTTGATTATATTCAACAGAATTGGTTCAGTATATCTCCGGAACTACGTACTAAAGATTTGTCGCAATAGAAGCATTTTTAGTCAAGTTATGAGGACAATGGCTGTGAAATAAATCTCGCTCCTGTGTTAACCTTTGATTATATTCAACAGAATTGGTTCGGTATACCTCCGGAACTACATACTAAATATTTGTCGCAATAGAAGCATTTTTAGTCAAGTTATGAGGATAATGGCTGTGAAATAAATCTCGCTCCTGTGTCCTAACCTTTGATTATATTCAACAGAATTGGTTCAGTATACCTCCGGAACTACGTACTAAAGATTTGTCGCAATAGAAGCATTTTTAGTCAAGTTACGAGGATAATGGATGTGAAATAAATCTCGCTCCTGTGTCTTACCCTTTAATTATATTCAACAGAATTGGTTCAGTATACCTCCGGAACTACATACTAAATATTTGTTGCAATAGAAGCATTTTTAGTCAAGTTATGAGGATAATGGCTGTGAAATAAATCACGCTCCTGTGTCCTAACCTTTTATTATATTCATTGGTTCAGTATACCTCCGGAACTACGTACTAAAGATTTGTCGCAATAGAAGCATTTTTAGTCAAGTTATGAGGAAAATGGCTGTGAAATAAATCTTGCTCCTGTGTCCTAACCTTTGATTATATTCAACAGAATTGGTTCAGTATACCTCCGAAACTACATACTAAATATTTGGCGCAATAGAAGCGTATTTAGGCAAGTTATGAGGATAATGGCTGTGAAATAAATATCGCTCCTGTGTCCTAACCTTTGATTATATTCAACAGAATTGGTTCAGTATACCTCCGGAACTAGGTACTAAAGATTTGTCGCAATAGAAGCATTTTTAGTCAAGTTATGAGGATAATGGCTGTGAAATAAATCTCGCTCCTGTGTCTTAACCTTTGATTATATTCAACAGAATTAGTTCAGTATATCTCCGGAACTACGTACTAAAGATTTGTCGCAATAGAAGCATTTTTAGTCAAGTTATGAGGATAATGGCTGTGAAATAAATCTCGCTCCTGTGTTAACCTTTCATTATATTCAAAAAGAATTGTTTCGGTGTACCTCCGGAACTACATACTAAATATTTGTCGCAATAGAAGCATTTTTAGTCAAGTTATGAGGATAATGGCTGTGAAATAAATCTCGCTCCTGTGTCCTAACCTTTGATTATATTCAACAGAATTGGTTCAGTATACCTCCGGAACTACGTACTAAAGATTTGTCGCAATAGAAGCATTTTTAGTCAAGTTATGAGGATAATGGCTGTGAAATAAATCTTGCTCCTGTGTCCTAACCTTTGATTATATTCAACAGAATTGGTTCAGTATACCTCCGGAACTACATACTAAATATTTGTCGCAATAGAAGCATATTTAGTCAAGTTATGAGGATAATGGCTGTGAAATAAATATCGCTCCTGTGTCCTAACCTTTGATTATATTCAACAGAATTGGTTCAGTATACCTCCGGAACTAGGTACTAAAGATTTGTCGCAATAGAAGCATGTTTATTCAAGTTATGAGGATAATGACTGTGAAATAAATCTCGCTCCTGTGTCTTAACCTTTGATTATATTCAACAGAATTGGTTCAGTATATCTCCGGAACTACGTACTAAAGATTTGTCGCAATAGAAGCATTTTTAGTCAAGTTATGAGGATAATGGCTGTGAAATAAATCTCGCTCCTGTGTTAACCTTTGATTATATTCAACAGAATTGGTTCGGTATGCCTCCGGAACTACATACTAAATATTTGTCGCAATAGAAGCATTTTAATCAAGTTATGAGGATAATGGCTGTGAAATAAATCTCGCTCCTGTGTCCCAACCTTTGATTATATTCAACAGAATTGGTTCAGTATACCTCCGGAACTACGTACTAAAGATTTGTCGCAATAGAAGCATTTTTAGTCAAGTTATGAGGATAATGGATGTGAAATAAATCTCGCTCCTGTGTCCTAACCTTTGATTAAATTCAACAGAATTGGTTCAGTATACCTCCGGAACGACATACTAAATATTTGTCGCAATAGAAGCATATTTAGTCAAGTTATGAGGATAATGGCTGTGAAATAAATCTCGCTCCTGTGTCCTAACCTTTGATTATATTCAACAGAATTGGTTCAGTATACCTCCGGAACTAGGTACTAAAGATGTGTCGCAATAGAAGCCCATATTTAGTCAAGTTATGCGGATAATGGCTGTGAAATAAATCTCACTCCTGTGTCCTAACCTTTGATTATATTCAACAGAATTGGTTCAGTATACCTCCGGAACTAGGTACTAAAGATTTGTCGCAATAGAAGCATTTTTAGTCAAGTTATGAGGATAATTGCTGTGAAATAAATCTCGCTCCTGTGTCCTAACCTTTGATTATATTTAACAGAATTGGTTCAGTATACCTCCGGAACTAGGTACTAAAGATTTGTCGCAATAGAAGCATTTTTAGTCAAGTTTTGAGGATAATGGCTGTGAAATAAATCTCGCTCCTGTGTCTTACCCTTTGATTATATTCAACAGAATTGGTTCAGTATATCTCCGGAACTACGTACTAAAGATTTGTCGCAATAGAAGCACATTTTTAGTCAAGTTATGAGGATAATGGCTGTGAAATAAATCTCGCTCCTGTGTCCTAACCTTTAATTATATTCAACAGAATTGGTTCAGTATATCTCCGGAACTACATACTAAATATTTGTCGCAATAGAAGCATATTTAGTCAAGTTATGAGGATAATGGCTGTGAAAAAAATCTCACTCCTGTGTCCTAACCTTTGATTATATTCAACAGAATTGGTTCAGTATACCTCCGGAACTACGTACTAAAGATTTGTCGCAATAGAAGCACATTTTTAGTCAAGTTATGTGGATAATGGCTGTGAAATAAATCTCGCTCCTGTGTCCTAACCTTTGATTATATTCAACAGAATTGGTTCGGTATACCTCCGGAACTACATACTAAATATTTGTCGCAATAGAAGCATTTTTAGTCAAGTTATGAGGATAATGGCTGTGAAATAAATCTCGCTCCTGTGTCCTAACCTTTGATTATATTCAACAGAATTGGTTCAGTATACCTCCGGAACTACGTACTAAAGATTTGTCGCAATAGAAGCATTTTTAGTCAAGTTATGAGGATAATGGCTGTGAAATAAATCTCGCTCCTGTGTCCTAACCTTTGATTATATTCGACAGAATTGGTTCAATATACCTCCGGAACTAGGTACTAAAGATGTGTCGCAATAGAAGCATTTTTAGTCAAGTTATGAAGATAATGGCTGTGAAATAAATCTCGCTGCTGTGTCCTAACCTTTGATTATATTCAACAGAATTGGTTCAGTATACCTCCGGAACTACGTACTAAGGATTTGTCGCAATAGAAGCACATTTCTAGTCAAGTTATGAGGATAATGGCTGTGAAATAAATCTCGCTCCTGTGTCCTAACCTTTAATTATATTCAACAGAATTGGTTCAGTATATCTCCGGAACTACATACTAAATATTTGTCGCAATAGAAGCATATTTAGTCAAGTTATGAGGATAATGGCTGTGAAAAAAATCTCACTCCTGTGTCCTAACCTTTGATTATATTCAACAGAATTGGTTCAGTATACCTCCGGAACTACGTACTAAAGATTTGTCGCAATAGAAGCACATTTTTAGTCAAGTTATGTGGATAATGGCTGTGAAATAAATCTCGCTCCTGTGTCCTAACCTTTGATTATATTCAACAGAATTGGTTCGGTATATCTCCGGAACTACGTACTAAAGATTTGTCGCAACAGAAGCACATTTTTAGTCAAGTTATGAGGATAATGGCTGTGAAATAAATCTCGCTCCTGTGTTAACCTTTGATTAAATTCAACAGAATTGGTTCAGTATATCTCCGGAACTACATACTAAATATTTGTCGCAATAGAAGCATATTTAGTCAAGTTATGAGGATAATGGCTGTGAAAAAAATCTCACTCCTGTGTCCTAACCTTTGATTATATTCAACAGAATTGGTTCAATATACCTCCGGAACTAGGTACTAAAGATGTGTCGCAATAGAAGCATTTTTAGTCAAGTTATGAAGATAATGGCTGTGAAATAAATCTCGCTGCTGTGTCCTAACCTTTGATTATATTCAACAGAATTGGTTCAGTATACCTCCGGAACTACGTACTAAGGATTTGTCGCAATAGAAGCACATTTCTAGTCAAGTTATGAGGATAATGGCTGTGAAATAAATCTCGCTCCTGTGTTCTAACCTTTGATTGCATTCAACAGAATTGGTTCAGTATACCTCCGGAACTACGTACTAAAGATTTTTCGCAATAGAAGCATTTTTAGTCAAGTTATGAGGATAATGGCTGTGAAATAAATCTCACTCCTGTATCCTAACCTTTGATTATATTCAACAGAATTGGTTCAGTATACCTCCGGAACTAGGTACTAAAGATTTGTCGCAATAGAAGCATTTTCAGTCAAGTTTTGAGGATAATGGCTGAGAAATGAATCTCGCTCCGGTGTCCTAACCTTTGTTTATATTCAATAGAATTGGTTCAGTGTACCTCCGGAACTACATACTAAAGATTTGTCGCAATAGAAGCATTTTTAGTCAAGTTATGAGGATAATGGCTGTGAAATAAATCTCGCTCCTGTGCCCTGACCTTTGACCCCATTTTGATGATATTCAACAGAACCGGTTCAGTATACCTTCGAAACAAAACGATAAAGTTTTGTCGCAATCGAAGAATTTTTACGCAAGTTATGACGCTAAGGGCAGTGGAATGGATCCCGCTCCGATGTCCTGACCTTTGACCCCATTTCGCCAATTTTCATTGAGGTTCGTCCCCCAGTGGTCCCATACCACATACTAAAATTTCATAAAAATCGAACCATTTTTTCCCGAGTTATCGTGCGGACGGACGGTCAGACAGACAGACGGAAAAAGCTGGAGCATATACGCTTTTTCAACCTACGGTTGGAAAGCGCAAAAAGGAAAATTTGTGCACAAGTAGAAAATAAAATGCATTTCGATAAGGATATAGAGAAGCCCAGAGGGAGAGGAAGCACAGTAGTGCATTATGTGAAACCGGACGGCCAAATCAGAGAATACGTATTTATTACAAAACCAATGCCAAAACTGTGACAAACGGTTAGCTCTAGTGATTTAAGAAAGTCCCAGCCAATGTCCAATGTTTCGGTCCTAGTTGAAAGGCAAAGCTTCTTGACGATCGCCAGACGCATCGATTAAAATTAGCAAATCGAATTGTGATTACCTTTCAAAAGGTAACGTCATCAAACAAGAAATTGTGCACTGTCTTGGATCACCACCATGCAGCTCTTGACAGAGTTCTGGCTTCTCTGTTGTCATCCAACGTTATGTCTGTCTTCACACTATAAGATTGCCGCCCCGGTGGCGCAGTGGTCTAAGGAGTTGGCCTCTGATCATTCGTACGAAGGGGTCCGGGTTCGAATCCCGGTGAGGCATGGATGTTGTGTTTGTCTTACGGCACTGGCTCTCTCCCTTCCCTTAAACCAGTGACCCTAAATTAGGGACGGGCGACTGCTTATAGCCCATTGAGTTGCTCACGGTGGTCGTTAAACTTCCAATCAAAAAAAAAAAAAAAAAAAAAAACACTATAAGATCAACGCATGAGGTTCCGGTGATACGGGTATTAGGGATGATCAGACCTATAAAACCTTTCGTTACAGATCTAGGTTCAGTCTTCCGAAAACCGAAAGATTTGTATGATTTGTTTCTGGTTTTGACGTTGTGACGTGTCTGCCCCGCAGGACGCACAGGACATAAAGGCAGATAGCAGCGATAGCGAACGGTAGCTCAATTGGTAGAGCGACTTCTTCCGGAATGAGGGGACACGGGTTCAAGCCCCGGCGTGGACAAAAATGACGGAGAAATTTACTTCGTTATAATGGTGCCCGAACTTTCCGGATGACCCGGCCGTTCAAGATCTCGCAATGGTGTGATGTTCTTTCCACACAGCGAGACAGGAAAAATCAGAGAATCCCTTCTCCAGCGCTTCGAAAAATATATGTGTGTGACGTTGCATTCCACACACCAGATTGACTCGGAGTTCTCAAGTGCAGGTTCTACAGCGGATGGCTGCCTGCGACGATTCATGGTCGCGGCTGACCCGTAGGCCATGCCCCCGGCCCTCTTTCGGGGTGGGGGTGGGTGGAGATGTGACGTGCCTGCCAGCAGGACGCACACGACATAAAGGCAGATAGCAGCTAGAACGAACGTCTGCGTAGCTCAGTTGGTAGAGTGACTTGTTCCGGAATAAGTGGACTCGGGTTCGATCCCCAGCGTGAACTAAAAATGACGGAAAAATTTACTTCGTTATAACGTCCACAGTGAGCATCTCAGGCTACAAGAAGACGCCAACCCCTAATTTGGGGTCACTTATTGTAATCAGGGAGAGAAGCAGCGCTATGGGATGAATGCACAGTCCATGTCCACACCAAACTCGGATCGTTAACTGGAAACCAGTGCCCTTGAAGATTTGGTAGCTGGGATGGCGTAAAAACAAAATATGTAATGGCATAGGACTTAATGGGGAAGGAAAGACGGGTGTAAAACATGCGTTAAAAGCATCATTACCGACATATACGGTAATCTTAAAGTAACAGCACCATTACTTAAGGTAGAATACCACTAGCTCTGAGCGTTAAAGGAAATACACTCACGGACAACGAAATTTGCGCACCAAGAAGGAAGCATTGGATTGAACTGAAATTTTATGGACGTAATGATACAGATGAATGATACACATGATGGCAAAAACAGAGCTGTAGGACAATTACAGAGGGATATGTGGCACGCAGTCCGGTCATCTTCAATAGCGCGTCGCACCGCCTCGTGCGGCGGTACATGCTTCAATACGGTCCGGCATGGAGGCGAACAGACGCCTGATGTCCTGCGGCAGACTGGCTCACATGTGTTGGACCGTGTGATCCAAATTCCGGATAGTGCGGCACGGCGACAGCTGGCGTTTCAACTGGACCCATACATGCTTGATAGGGGACATGTCCGGGGAGCTGGCAGGCCATGGAAGTGTCTGGAGGGATAATTCCCGACTGCATACGACCCCGGGCAACTGGAGTCGTATACAGTCGGGAATTATCCTGCTGGTGTAGCGCACCTGTAATCCCGGCAAAGAATGGGAGCACATTGGGCCGTAGGATCTCATCCACTTACCGCTGGCCCATCAATGATCCACGTACTACTACTAGAGATGATCGGCTATCGTAGGCATTGGCTCCCAGACCATAATGACTGCAGTGGGGGAAGTATGGGGCTCGATAGCAAGGTCGGGATTGTGCCGTTGACCCAGGAACCTCCACACCCGGACACGATGATCATCTGTCCCAAAACAAAGCGGCACGCACTGCTAAACACCACAGGTCGCCAGTCTGTGGCGTTCCATTTCGGTCTGGCCTGTCACCACTGCAAACGGAGCCGGCGATGTTCCGGTGTTAATGGCAGCACACGTAAGGGGCGATGGGATCGCAGATTCGCTTCCGTGAGGCATCGGGAAATGGTTTGTGGGCAGACTGGAGCCGCTACAGCTGCCTGTATAGTGGACCGGGTTTCTGTGGGATCCGTTCGTGCCCAGCGCACGATCCGGCGATCCTCTCTACCAGTGGTCCTCCTGGTCCGTCCGGAGCCACTCCGACGTGTAGCAGTGCCACTGCTCCAACACAGTCTGACGGTATGGTAAGAACGACCCACGTGACGGGCTATACGGCGCGCCGACAATCCTGCGGTTTTCAGCCCGATGATTAGGCCTCTCTCAAAGTATCACGTTGCGTAAATCGACGTCTCTGGAGTCTACCCGGCATTCTTGTCACTCTGTACTCTTGCTTGCGTCGGCCGGTGCTCTTCGCTTTTATGGGGCATCGACTATACGCCGGTTTATAAGGCTTCCGGTTCATACTTGCAGTGTCACCACAAGGTATGCGGTTATATGCAATCGCACCAAACGTGGATCATTTGCATACCAGCACACACTCTAGATATCTGCCAAGTTTCTCGGTTGTACCATGTTTTCTTCTAGGTGCGCAAATTTCATTGTCCGCGAGTGTATAACAGTTAAAAAACTAGGAGAATCCTTTTTTGCGATTGTTTCTCTGAAGCCGTGTGGATTCCATTGTGCGGCCATTTCACTCATAAGTCTTCAGCAACATACAGGGGTTAATCAAAATAATGGAAACACTGACTGCAACATGTAATGCGCCGTATGCAAATCACAGGGACGACGTCACCTGCGATGTGAGGTATATAAAGAGATGCAGTACGATGTCTGATATTAAATAGCAATGGCACAGTCGCAGGTGAAATAGCTGTTGTGGAGTAATTGTCGACAACGACTGTGACCTCAAAAAGGAATGATCATTGGTGCGAGTCTTTCAAGAGCTTCAATAACTTGAACGGCAGAAATAGCAAGTGCAACACAAATAGCAAAGTGTATCGAAGATTACGAGTACCTATAAAAAATGACATGTCCTTTACTCCAAAAGTAAAAAATTGGGGGGCCATGTGAAGATGTTAGATAGGGATAGAAGGACGTTGGCACCGATTGCACAACGGAAGGATAAGATCATGGCATCCCAAATAACAGCAAAGCTGAACATCAGTCGGAATGATCCCTTTTCAGTCATAACAGTTCATCGGGAGCTTCTTCGTGCCGGTATTTATGGACGTGCTGCAATCCAAAAACCTCTGATTACCAGTATCAATGAAAAAAAAAACCCGTGTAAGGTAGTGCAAAGGACATAAACACTGGGATGCTAAAGACTGGCAACGTGCCATCTGGTCTCATGAATCGCGCTTCACGTTTTTTTTCACCACTGGTAGAGTGTACGTCTGGAAAAACCTACAGAAACGTATCACCCGACTGTTTGGTTCCGACTGTGAAGGAAGCAAATGGATCCCTGATGCTGTGGAGTGCCTTATCATGGCATTCCTTAGGGCTATTGGTTATTCTTCAGAGTTGTGTCACATCTGCAACGTACGAATCCACTCTTGGGGACCACATGCACCTAATATTTTGGGCATTGTTCCCGTCCCTGGTTTCAAGTATTGTTGCCGTCCCTGGTTTCAATGCACCCTTACGTTGTGCGAAAAGTGTGAAGTTGGGCTTTTCAGAATATGATGATGAAGTACAGCAGCTACTTTGGCCACCTGAATCCGCAGACCTCAATAATATTGAACATTTACGGGAATATCTGGTGCAAAAGGTCAGATCACACTTTCCACATCCAACATCACTGGCACATTTTGGACATATTTTACAGGAAGAATAGTCCCAAATCCACATTACCATACGTGCATGATTTGTATGTCTTGTAAGTCTATATTCCAAGTCGAATTGCTTCTGTTATGAAAGCACGAGGTAGGCATATATCTTATTAATAAAAAGCTCTCTACAAACAGTGCTGTAAAATCTTTCTCATGGCCATTTCAAGTTGGTGACCTCAGTGACCAGCAATTCAAGGTCAAAGGTATAGCAACCTGCAGGTTATATAGCAGCAAATTTCACTGTTTCTGGCTGAGAGGATTTTGATGAAAGTTTGAGTTTGGATCTTTCTGGCAAATGTTCATAAAATTCGGCAGATAGGTTTTACTAGCCGAATGCCCGAGACATTTTGGTAGTAAAGGAATAATTTGTAATAAGTTAGACCGATTTCTTTTTGTCTTCAAAGATATTATCGCAAATTATGAAGCTCATCCAGCTGACATAGAGCCGGTGAGTAAAATGTTTTAATGGGCGTAAGCTGCTGTTTAGCATACCTGAAAATCTATGAACAATCCTTTGAAGTGAGCACAGAGGTCGAATGATATGAAGCTCTGACTTCTGACCGTTTGTCTAAGATGGGCTGCGGTTTGAGTTCCAGATAAAGTTGGGATAGTGTGCTTGTCTTAGGGAACTAGCTTCCTTCTTTTCCAGATACCAGTGGCCCTGAATTAGGGATGGCCGACTTCTTACAGCCCATTGAGTTGCTCATGGAGGTCGTGAAACCCTCAAACAAACAAAAAACAAAAATTCCTGACAGAATCATTCTTCAGATCCAGTCATGGACAGAGGTTTGTAACTTGCGCCTGGAATCTCTGGCCACTACGGAAGGCTTTTTCCTCCCTGCAAAGTAGGACATATTGAGTAAATAGTGCAGATTTGGCAGATTTTTGTTCTGTGGGTACAATGTCTCTTTGGTGCTTTGATTTTCAAAGATGATGCTTTGAATAATCATACTACATCTCTCCTCGTGATGTTACAACGTATTTTTGTTTCACGTCAATCATTGTTGCCCTGTGCATTGCAGTTAGTTGCACTGTGCTGATGTACCTCAAGACAGTTCCATTTCCATTGTCGTTGACAGCAACCACTTACATGCTGTATTGCGACCAGTTCCTGCCCATTTCTTGACAAGGTTGTGACTGTCCTTGCTTTCCACTTTTCTTAGGAATAACACGATGCTCTTGCTACTGTGACAATCACTTTCCGTTTTGTTCCCCACACAAATGATGCTATTAACATATGAGCAAGCGATAGGCAAGAGCTGGAATTTATGGCAGCGCTGTCGGAAAGCATACCGACTTTATATTCCCGATATTTTACACTACTGGCCACCCAAAATGCATCACCAAGAAGGAAGCATCCGATTGGCCTGAAATTCGCAGCATGCGTCGCCCGCGAGAGGACATGCAAACGATTAGCATTGTAGGGCATATGCAAATCATGTGCGCCCGGCACGCCACCGAGAAGCACTATAAGATGGGTGCACAGAAGTAAGTAGTGGAAGTGTGTTGTGCTGTCGGACCTGTGCCTGGGAAGCTTGCTGATGCCTCGTCGCAGAATACGGCAGTCATTCCAGTAAGTTTCGGAGTTTGACAGAGGACGAATAGTGACTTATCGCGACAGTGGTTTATCGTACCGAGACATCGGTGCCCGTGTGGAACGACATCCAGCCACAGTGAGGCGAGTATGGATTCGGTGGGTGCAGGACGGACGGACTGACGTGAGCGATTGCCGCAGCAGCGGCACACCACCGAACGAGAGGTCCGGCATGTTGTGCTGCTGGCATTGACGGCTCGCAGCGCCACATCACGAACGTTAGCGCAGGAATTAGGGTGTGTTGCGCAACAACCTGTGTCAGCACGTACCGTTCGACGTCGTTTGCAGGAGCGGGGACTTGTCGCACGCCGCCCGTTGTTCCGATTACCATTGACGTTACACCACCGGCGAATACGGCGGCAGTGGGTCGTTGAACGCCGCACCTGGACTACGGAATGGCACGACATTGTCTTCTCCGACGAATCCCGCTTCTGCCTGCAACACCAGGATGGTCGGATCCGCGTGTGGCGGCACCGCGGCGAGAGACTGTATGACGCCTGCATCGCCATACCGGTCCGTCGCCTGGCGTTATGGTTTGGGGCGCAATTGGATATGACACCCGCACCCCTCTGGAACGCATCACCGGTACACTCAACAGCCACCGCTACATCTCCGAAGTTTTGGAGCCTGTAGTCCTCTCTTACGTGTAGGACCTTTCAGCCGCCACGTTTCAACAGGACAATGCGAGCCCGCACGTGGCACGCATCGTGCAACAATTCTTCACGGCCCACCAGGTGTCACTGCTGCCGTGGCCTGCATGTTCTCCCGATATGTCGCCCATCGAACACGTCTGGTCGTTGATCGGCAACCGAGTGGCCCGGCAAGCACCACCCGCGGCTACGCCTGATGAACTGTGGCAACGTGTGGTAGCAGCCTGGACCGACATACCCCAAGCCCACATCCAAAGCCTCTTTCGTTCGATGCCGCGGCGTGTAGTGGCCGTTATTGCCAGCCATGGGGGCCACACGAACTATTGATGTCTGCGTGTTCCGCAAGTCACACGGGCCTGTAAGCTCAATCGTTTCATCTTTGTATCTGTTGTTATGTGTCCAGTAAATCAGGCTTTGCTATCTCGTGTCCTTCTTGGTGTTGCATTTTGGGTGGCCAGCAGTGTAGTATAGGAGCTATTGGGAAGGCGTTAGTTTCTTTAATTGACCTGCACTTCAAGTCAAATGTTTAGTACAGTTATTGCGCAAGAGGTCGGCAGCTTTTGTTTAGAACAAGTTAGCAAAATCATGCAATGCATTGATTAGGATACACTTTCTAACATACCAGAAATCATTACTCAAGTTATTACTGAAGTTATGAGGATAATGGATGTAGAATAAATCTCGCGCCTATGAGCTGACCTTTGACCCCATTTCGATGATATTCAAAAGAATCGGTAAAGTATACTTCCGGAACAACATGATAAAGTTTGTTTCTCAATCGAAGCATTTTTACCTAAGTTATAACGCACAAGGGCGATGAAATGAATCCCGATCCTATGTCCTGACCTTTGACCCCACTTCACCCATTTTCAATAACGTTCGTCCCCTGTCGTCCCATACCACATACTAAAATTTCATTGAAATCGAACCACATTTACGCAAGTTATGACACATAAGGGCAATGAAATGGATCCGCTCCTATGTCGTGACCTTTGACCGCATTTTGTCCATTTTCAATAGGGTTCGTCCCCAGGTGGAGCCCTACTACATACTAAAATTTCATCGAAATCGAACCAGTTTTACGTGAATTATCGTGCGGACGGGCAGACGTACAAAGCTGGACATATACGCTTTTCAACCTACGGTTGGAAAGCGTAAAATGCGCACGTTTGTAAGCATCTGCATAAATCAGACTCAGTCTGCAGAAATAAATCATTAATTCTTTTCCTTAGCGTGCACGTTCTTTTCTTCATTTTTGTCGTAAGAGCCTGTCCAGGCCATATGCGTTGACTGTTTCTTAATAGAATTTCATTGTGTAATAGCTGTCTTTGGTTGCATTTAGCTCTATAGGGGAGGAATAATTGCCAGCTCAAGGCTTGTTCGGAGAGTTATGATTTGCAGCTTTCACAAAGGTAACCCATAAAAATGGTGTTTGTGAGCAGTAACCGACAGCTTGAGCTGATCACAATACTGTCGGCACTCTCCAGGCACTGTTTTCTATTTTTTCTATGATACTTTGTGGGCACTCTTTGGTTACATTAAGCCTTTGCCTTAATGTAACCAAAGAGTGCCCACAAAGTATCCCCGCCTTCCTCCAAACAACCTGCTAGCCCTCAAATCCAAGATGGCCGCCCCAGTGGCGCAGTGGTCTAAGCGATGGCTTATGATTATTCGTCCGAAAGGGGACCGGGTTCGAATCCCGGTGAGGCATGGATATTGTGTTTGTCTTACGGTACTGGCTCTCTCCCTTCCTCGGAACCAGTGGCCCTAAATTAGGGACAGGCGACTGCTTATAGTCCATTGAGTAGATCACGGTGGTCGTCAAACCTCCAATAAAAAAAAAATCCAAGATGATCGTGTTGCATCCGTGTTTCTCGTTTTCGTGAAGTGTTTTGGGCACTGTTTTTTTCATTGTGGGCTTAAAAAAATGACTTATTGGACCTGGTGGTACAAAGACATACAGGCAGTTATAAACAGGAGACAGAAATTACACAGAATCAAGTACAAATCATAAAGGGTTGACAGCATGCCAAATGATCAATATACACAGTGTTGATCATGTAAAGACATATAGACAGTGTTGACTTTGTGAATGAGTATTCATCAAACATGGATTTTACAGTATGCCAAATGTCCACAGATAACCAGTGTTGGACAAGTAACACATTGAGAGGCAGTGCCGAAAGACAAACACAAACATCCATGCCTCACCGGGATTCGAACCCGGACCAAACTAAGGTGAATGATCAGAAGTCATCGCTTAGACCACTGCGCCACCGGGGCGGCGCCCCAGTTTAGCACCAGTGAGCTAAAACAAGTTAGTAAAATCATGCAATGCATTGATTATGATACGCTTTCCAACATATCAGAAATTATTACTCAAGTTATGAGTAATAATATTCCTGACCTTTGACCCCGTTTCGATGATATTCAACAGAGCCGGTTCAGCACACCTCAAGAATAACAAACTAAAGTTTTGTCGCAATAGAAGCAGTTTTACGCAAGTTATGAGAATAATGGCTGTGGAATAAATCTTACTTTTGTGCAATGACCTTTGACCACATTTCGTTGATATTCAACAGAACCGGTTCACTATACCTCCGGAACAACATGATAACGTTTTGCCGCAATCGAAACATTTTTTGGTAAGTTATGATGCACAAGGTCAATGGAATGGATCCCACTCCAGTGTCCTGACCTTTGACCCCATTTCACCCATTTTCAATAGGGTTCGTCCCCAGTGGCTCCCTACCACATAATAAAATTTCATCGAAATCGAACCATTTTTACGCAAGTTAGGACGCATAAGGGCAATGGAACAAATCCCGCTGTTATGTCCTGCCTGACCTTTGACCCCATTTCGCCCATTTTCAATAGGGTTTGTGCCCAGGCGGTTCCCTACCACATACTAAAATTTCATTGAAATCGAACCATATTTACGCATGTTATGACGCATAAAGGCAACTGAATGGATTCCACCTTTATGCCCTGACCTTTGACCCCATTTCGCCCATTTTCAATAGGGTTCGTCCCCAGGTGGTTCCTTACCAAATACTAAAATTTCATCAAAATCGAACCATATTTACGCATGTTATGACGCATAAAGGCAATGAAATGGATCCCACTTTTATGTCCTGACCTTTGACCCCATTCCACCCATTTTCAATAGGTTTCGTTCCCAGGTGGTTCCTTACCACATACCAAAACTTCATCGAAATCGAACCATTTTTACGCAAGTTATGACGCATAAGGGCAATGGATTAAATCCCGCTTTTATGCCCTGCCTGACCTTTGACCCCACTTTGCCAATTTTCAATAGGGTTCGTGCCCAGGTAGTTTCCTACCACATACTGAAATTTCATCGAAATCGAACCATATTTACGCATGTAATGACGCATAAAGGCAATGAAATGGTTCCCATTCTTATGGCGTGACCTTTGACCCCACTTCACCCCTTTTCAACAGGGTTCGTCCCCTGGTGGTCCCCTACCACATACTAAAAGTTCATCGAAATCGAACCATATTCACGCAAGTTATGACGCATAAGGGCAATTGAATGGATCCTGCTCTTATGGCGTGACCTTTGACCCCACTTCACGCATTTTCAATAGGGTTCGTCCCCTGGTGGTCCCCTACCACATACTAAAATTTCATCGAAATCGAACCATTTTTACGTGAGTTATGGAGCCGACAGACAGACGGACGGAAAACGCTGGAGCATATACGCTTCTTCAACCTACGGTTGGAAAGCGTAAAAAACCCAGCACTGGCTCACAGTTGGGGTAATTTACGTCCCGTGATACTATATAGGGCGCTGAAATGATGATACTTATTATTGTTATACAATTTCTTCCCGATGCAGATTTCCGAAGTAACATATGGGCCTAACCATCACATGATACGAAAGCGGTAATTAAATGAACAGAAGATTTATAACAATCCGCTCCATTCAACAGTTATCGTTTTTCACACACTCCCTTATTTCGAAGAATGAGTAGAATTCAATATTTTTTAATTACTTTTGGTGGTACACTTCAAAAACTCAGTATTTGTCATCATTCTTAACGCATAACTACGTTAAAATATGTATGTTCAACACGTACAACTGGAGTTTTGAGTGACATACAGCAGCCAAGGTCATCCGGTATTGAAGCAATGCCAGGAAGATAGAATACTTACGT
Source organism: Macrothele yani (assembly GCA_039090855.1). Classification (NCBI taxonomy): domain Eukaryota; kingdom Metazoa; phylum Arthropoda; class Arachnida; order Araneae; family Macrothelidae; genus Macrothele; species Macrothele yani. The sequence continues at coordinate 104,545,067 of CM077023.1, forward strand.
CGCGTGCTCGAATTTGGCATAAGAAACGAGATTTTTTTTCGAGTCCCAACTTTATGTACGCGATTTAGTGCCCTGTGAGTTGCTCCCGTCGCCGAAAGTGAGAGAGATCTCGCGTCTTGGCTTTTCCAAGTATCCGAACAGAAAAGCACCCAGAAGGAAGCTGTGGTTAAATACACGCCGAATCTCTAAAATCAGGAGATCGGAATTTTTTTGCTGCTTGTACCAAAACTCTATTTAAAAGTTCACTTAAGAACTACCAAACCGTTCATTTTACAATGGGTTCTTTTTTTTTTTTTTTGATTGGAGGTTTAACGACCACCGTGAGCAACTCAATGGGCTATAAGCAGTCGCCCGTCCCTAATTTAGGGTCACTGGTTCCAGGGAAGGGAGAGAGCCAGTGCCGTAAGACAAACACAACATCCATGCCTCACGGGATTCGAACCCGGACCCCTTACGGACGACTGATCAGAGGCCATCGCCTAGACCACTGCGCCACCGGGGCGGAGAGCATTTATTGACATGCATTAGTACGGTGTCGGTCCACCTTTGGTCTTTAAAGCATTCAATGGGCTATAAGAAGTCGCCCGTCCCTAATTTAGGGTCACTGGTTCCAGGAAAGGGAGAGAGCCAGTGCCGTAAGACAAACACAACATCCATGCCTCACCGGGATTCGAACCCGGACCCATTACGGACGAATGATCAGTGGCCACCGCTTATACCACTGCGCCACCGGAGCGGCCCAAAAGGTTTTGGAACACAGCGATAGGTATGCGCTTCTATTCCGTACATAATGCTGCCGCTAACTGTTGCTTAGTAGTAGGCCTTGGTTCCGAACTTCTTATGCGGCGCTCTAATTCATTCCATAGGTGCTCTATCAGGGCTCTGTGCTAGCCAGTACACACACGATACGGAATTATCGTCAAACCACGGTATATTGTCCTGCTGGTACCAACAAGGCTCAGTACCATAGTATTGCCACAGAGTTGTTAGAGCATAATTGTCCAAAATATTGAGGTAGACGTGCTGGTTAACAGGTTTGTCCACGATAACCAATGGTCCCGCCTGTTTAAAGGTACTGTGCACGTTTTGAGTTACGTTTCTGGTGATATGGCCCTTGTATTTGTTCATATAACCCCATTTTAATATCGTTGGCTCGTTTGTTTACGTTTGGAGGCTGCCAACACGGCGGCTTTGGCCTTCCTTATTATCTCTGGACGTCGCACCTCCCACGTCTATGGTAGTTGACCTACTCTCGTCCTCAGATGTATCTGCTCAGCTGCCTTCCCAGCTTCCTAGTACTCCTGGTCCGGTGCCTTCACTGGATTTGGCTGCGCCTCCTTCTTGAGCTTCTGCCTTTGCCTCGATGCCCTCTCTATGTGCTACTACTACTGCCTTGCCTTCTGCCTGTGCTTTTCTTCCCTCACTGCGTTCTGTTCTTGCCGTCTCAGCACAGACTTCTCTTCCGAGGACGTCATTTGCCTCTACTGTGCAGCGAGGCGCTACTTCTACGTCAGTTTCTTCTCAACATGATGGTCTTGCATCAACACCTATTATTCAGGTATCCAACCACAAAGGCCGCCCCGGTGGCGCAGTGGTCTGGGCGATGGCCTCTGATCATTCGTCCGTAAGGGGTCCGTGTTCGAATCCCGGTGAGGCATGGATGTTGTGTTTGTCTTACGGCACTGGCTCTCTCCCTTCCCTGGAACCGTTGACCCTAAATTAGGGACGGGTGACTGCTTATAGCCCATTGAGTTGCTCAGGGCGTCGTTAAACCTCCAATAAAAAAAAATTAACAACCGCCACGATTGATAAAATTTGCAGATTGGCCGTGAGTTCCATAACCTTCCTGGATAGAGGTGTGCTCTTTCATGTCTTACCAAATACTCCTTTGCCACGCTACATGGAGGCCCTGTCAGGTCATGTGTCGTCTGCGTTTATTGCCGGAATTTCTCGTACCCCTCAGGGTATCTGAGTGCAATTCAATCACAAGGAGGATGCTGACTTTTTTCTTGCACACGGACTTTCGATTGGCACAAATCATCTCGTCTCTTCTCCTCTTTCCAAGTGTCCGGTGAATATCACGTTCTATCCTGTTCCACATGAAGTGCCTGATACTGCGCTTCCTCTCCTTGCCAATTATGTTTGTAAAATCGCTGGCAAGGTCCGTCGCTTTTCTAACGCTCCACGCAGAAATCGATTTGCACATGCTACAGGAACTCACCGTTAGTTGTTGGTCGTTTTTCCCAATGAGAACGCCTTGACGGATTGTCTTACATACGTTACTGTTGAAATTGGCTCACGCACGTACAGTTTCAAAGTTTTCACCACTGACTGTTTTACTCAGTGTCTTACACAGGATGACACCACTGCCTCCTGTGTGCGCACACGCCGTGGTTTTTCTTCCAGCTTGGTTCCCAATGCCTATCACACTGGTCCTTCTACCATCCTTTCTACCAATGTTTTGCCAGACGCAACTACTCCTTCTCTCTATCAGACGCACCTCCCAGTCAAGGACAATGATCCTTTTCCTCCTCTTCCGCACCGTACGGCAGTGCATTCTTCTTCTGGGTTAGCAGAGATGTCTTGCACTACTGATGTGTCTCCGGCGGAGCGTTCCGACTCGGATGTGTCGAGTGATGCTTTGGCACTCCGGCCGACTGGTCTCCTCCGTGTCTCTCTCATATCGGATCTCCAAGCACGACCCTGTCTGATGTTGCCCTGTTGCCGCACCTTCCTACTGCCTCGGCTGATGTTCCAGTGCTCACCGATGCTAATCAGGTACATACTGATTCATCGGAGCAACTTGTGTTCTCGTCTCCCGTTTTGGGTGTTCTTTCATATCCGCGAATAGATTCATCCCCCTCAACTTCGTCTTCGAAACGGACTGGTACTTCCAAAGACTATGAAATAGAGAAAGGTAAAACATCTTTCTGTTACTCCTTCTGTGGCCTCATCTAGTGTTCCCGATGTTTCCTCTTCAGACATTTCTCCGCCTGATGACATTTCGAACAGAATGCATCTCCGTTCTGGTCATGTCAATCCCCTCCCAGATGATGAGGCTATACAGGCCATTGGTAAGTTTCCTCTAGTTCCTGGACCACTGTCCAGACAGCAACTCATACGCCTCTCCCAATCTGCTCGTACGGTTGTCTGTAATGAATAATTTTTCCACTCACCTGATCTTGATCTGTGTGCAGCGGTGATGCAATTTGAAGTTCATGTGTCATTTTTCAAATCTGAGTGTCACAGATCTTAGGCACCAGGTTTTCATGAGACGATACACTCGCCGACTCTCCTTCTTCAAAGACCTCGCTGAGAAACAATTTTGTGATACCTTACTTCCTCAAGCCGATGAACTTTAGCACCTCTTACGAACCTAACACTTTTCGTTCTCTCCGGCGACGTTTTCCACTTAGCGGTAGCCTAGAATTTTCTGGTTTCTCGATTCTTCATCTAGTGTTCCGCTAATTGCGTGCTGTACCCTTCATGTTATCACTCTCGCATTGCAATTTTGTTTCCTGATTTTGTTATTGTGCCTTGTGTTTTTCTTTTGCTCTCATTGCATGTTTTTGCTGTATTAGTGTTTTCTTACGTCGCGGTTCACATTAGTGCTACAATTGTTAACTTTGTTCTCATAATGCAGATAGAGTATTTCTGTACAGTGCCTTTCATTTTGACCGTCGTTATGTTCTACTCAGTTGGTGTCTTATCATACCCTTGTACACATGCTCATCCTGTTCTACTTGTGTTACTTCGTATCGAATGATATACCGTTATCCTATTCCTTATTTGAGTGCATCGTATTTTTACTATATGTGCAAATTGATGATTTGCCGACATTGATGCTATGGTCCGAACCCTTATTTGTTTATCTTTGGAACTCCCAGTTACCAAAACCATTGCCGTTTCAGAGATTTTACTCAAATCATGATGCCTTCCACTCTTGTCATTTTCTTTATCCATGAGTTACTCATCTTTTCTTTCCTGGTTACACCAAGCATGCATCTCTCCATACTATGTCTGTTAATTTAGTTAAGGTTTATGTCTCTGCTCCATACGTAAGAACTGGGTGGATGCATTGATTAAACACTTCTCTTTTAAGACATAATCTCATGTTGCTCTTGAAAATTGTAGTTTCCTTCAAAAGTTCTTGTGACGTGCCTGCCACGCCGGACGCACATGAGATAAAGGCATATAGCCGTGAGAGCACATGTCCGAGTAGCTCAGTCGGGAGAGAGACTTACTGCGGAGTGAGCGGACCCAAATTCGACTTCCGGCGCAGACAACCTTGTACGTTATATTGGCGCCCGAACTTCCAGGGTGATCCGGTTGTTAAGTTTCTCGCAATGATGCGATGTTCTTTCCGCACAGCGAGACAGGAAAAATGAGAATCCGTTCTTCAGTGCTTCGGAAAAATAAATCAGTTTGATGTTACGTTCCACACACTAAATTCTCTGGGATTTCTCAAATGCACGTTCTTCATGGGATGATTGCCTACAGCGACACATGTTCCCGGCTGACGCGTGGGCCCCGTCCCTCTTTCCGGGGGGAGGGGGGGGGAGATGTGACGTGCCTGCCCAGAAGGATGCACATGAGATAAAGGCAGATAGCAGTGAGAGCACATAACCGCGTAGCTAATTTGGGAGAGCAATTTTCTCCGGCGCGGGCAACCTTGTAGGTTATACCCTCCAGTCAAGTTTTATCCGCCGATTAATTTCCTTATCAATGGGACCTTAGTTTAAAGTCATTTTAGGGGGTTGTCCCTAACTCACCACGCTGGGCCAAGCCGGTTGGTGAATGTGGGATAGCATTTCCGCTGATCCCGGTGGTATAGTCATACCGCTATGTGCCGGTCGTCAGAACCACTTTAGTGGGAACAGGATGCACCACGAGAAGACTGGGTTGACATTTGTCAAGGAGAAGCTACGGTATGTTTGCGCGTCACCTGATCTTGCACCCCGTGTAAATATATATATATATATATATATCATCATCATCGTCAACCATCATCAATCCAATGTCACTCCGTCATTCTTTTGAGTTTCATCCGTCCATCTCCCATGTGGTCTTCTTCTGGGTCCTTTTATTTTCTGTCCCTCGGAATCCAGTCTAAAATTTCAGTTGTCCATCAGTGGTCCGTTTTTCTGGAAACATGTCCAGCCCATTGCCACTTCAATGATTTCACTCTGGTCATGATGTCGTCCACTTTTGCCATTTTCCTTATCCACAAGCTCCTCTTCTTATCTTTCGTGGTTACACCAAGCATGCACTTCTCAATGCTTCTTTGAATTGTCTGCAGTCTTTGTATATCTTTTTTAGTTAAGGTCCATGTCTCCGCTCCGTACGTAAACACCGGCAGGATGGATTGATGAAACACTTTCCTTTTAAAACAGAGTGGCATACTGCTCTTAAAAATTGTACTGTTTCTACCAAAAGCTCTCCATCCAAGTTTTATACGCCGATTAATTTCTTCATCAATGTGACCCTCACCTGATATCTGCTGCCCAAGATAAATGTAGGTATCGGTTGTTTCAAACTTTTCTCCATCAATCAATAAATCTTCGTTTCTTGTAAAAGTATTGTACATCACTATACTAGTGATCCGATTTTTTGGCGTACGAAATAGACACATAAGCGTTTTTTCAAGCTTTCGCACATCAACCAGATGGCTTTTTCAAGGAAGGTAGACAGAAACTGCAAACTGAATAATAACAGAAAGCATTAACAATTTGAACGCAGGAACTTGACTTGACAATAAATAGACAATAGCAGATACTCCCTTCGTGTAACACTCGTCTCTGTTTAAAATCGACGAATTCTTCTACAGTGAGTTACGGGAGCATTAGAACTAGATTCTAGAGTACTTCACTGGTTTCCATAAATTAAGCAACAAATGGAAAAATACCGATAACTCGAAAAGTATGCAACCGATTCGGATGAAATTTGGAGGTAAGCTTTATCAGACAAATTGCAACAAAAAAAAAAAAAAAAAGAAAAAGAAAGATGACACCGAATTTTCGGGTGTAATAAGCACGTCTTTTGAATCCGTTCTGACGCAAATTAAATTTATCAAAGCTATTCAAAGTCAATGGAACCGGTATGGAAAACAATAGTATCTGACGGAAGAAAGAAGTTTTTCAATAGGCTTTTTAATCCCTCAGATATTGCTGTAAACGGAATCGTGAGCTTACGCCCTCTGGTTGCAGACTTGTGCGTTAAGAAGAACATAAATTTATATGAGCAACATTTCGCACCGGAAACGCTCTCTGACACAGAAATAATTTTTCAAATCGGACTCTTAGAAACAGAGATATCGACAAATATGAGATGTGACTTTACGTCCCTTGGTGGGAAAACCATGCATTATTTTAGGAAGAAAGAATTCTCAAAAGGTTTTTCCGTATGAGCGTAATCGGTCCAAGAAAAAAAAATTTAGTCGAGTTTTCAGGAGCCCAGATTTTGCTACAAATACATCAGAAGCAGAAATTAACACTTATGCCTCCTGGTGGCCAAACCATTCTTTACCAAACATTAGAAATCATGTGAAAAATATTTTCCATCAGGTATTGTATGCGATACAGGAAGAATTTTTCAAATCGGAGTTTTACAACAAGAAAAAACGCTAAAAACGCAATTTACCTTTGTGCCTCATAGCGGAAAGTCTATGAATTACTTGAAAATTTTGAATTTATAGGAAAAACATTTTGCATCGTAAACACTATCGAACAAAGAAGGAATTTTTCAAATCGGACTTCTAGAAGTAGAGATATTGACAAAAATAAGATATACATCTACGCCTCCTGGCTTAGAAACCATGCATTATTTCAAGAAGAAAATGTTCCTAAAAGGTTTGTCGACATGAGTAGTATCCGTCAACAAACCACTTTTTTTTCAATCGATATTTTAGAAGCTCATATTTTGCTGCAAATACATCAGAAGCGAAAATTAAGACTTACGCCACCTGGTGGCCAAACCATTTTTTACAAAATTTAGAAATCATGTGCAAAGGATTTCCCAGCAAGAGCTGTATCCGGTGCAAAAAGAATGTTTCAAATCGGACATTTAGAAGCAGAGATATAGGGGGAAAGCTATTTACCTTTACGCCCCCTAGCGGAAAGTCTATGAATTAATTGAAGATTTTGAATTTATATGAAAAACATGTCACACTGGAAACACTATCCAACAAAGAAAGATTTTTTCAAATCGGACATTTAGAAGCAGAGATATAGGGGGAAAGCTATTTACCTTTACGCCCCCTAGCGGAAAGTCTATGAATTAATTGAAGATTTTGAATTTATATGAAAAACATGTCACACTGGAAACACTATCCAACAAAGAAAGATTTTTTCAAATCGGACTCTTAGCAGTAGAGATATTGACAAAATTAACATATACATCTACGCCGCCTGGCGGAGAAACTGTGGAATATTTTAAGAAGAAAATATTCCGAAAATGTTTATCGATGTGAGTGGCATCAGTCCACGAAAGAATTTTTTCAATCGATATTTTAGAAGGTCGGATTTTACGGCAAATACACCAGAAGCAAAAATTAACACTTATGCCCTCTGGTGGCGAAAGTATTCTTTACCAAAAATTAACACTTACGCCCTCTGGTGGAGAAAGTATTCTTTACCAAAAATTAACACTTACGCCCTCAGGTGGCGAAAGTATTCTTTACCAAAAATTGGAAATTATATGCAAAAGATTTTACATCAGGAGGTGTATCCGCTGAAGAAAAAAGTTTCAAATCGGAGTTTTAGAAGAAGAGTTATCGGGAAAAATGTAATTTCCTTTTATGCCCCCTAGCGGAAAATCTATGCGTAATTTGAAAAAAGTAACTGTATCTAAAATACTCTTCGACATAAATGGAATCGAAAGATAAAAAAAATTTCAATCGGATGTTTAGAAGCAAATGTGTGGAATAAAACGTATTTTTTGAATTCGACGTCATCTGCATTTACGCCCTCTGTACATCGTAAAAAAGAAAAAAAACGAAATAAAGGATTTTTACGAAATTGTACATCGTAAAAAAAAACGAAATAAAGGAACATCATTCGCATATTTCAAGCTTTCCAATGCAAAAAGAATTTTTCATATCTGACTAATAGTTGCAGAGATGTCGTGGGTACAGGCGGTCATACGGACGGACGGACGAACTGGTAACATAAGCATGATTTTTTTTACAAAAGGCGTGCTAAAAAACGTAAGAGCATGTGATACAAAGCATTTACATTTTGTATGAGTGATGCAAATATGAAAATACAGAAATATAGGTATCAAGATGAAATAGGAAAAGGTACTTCAATACGGAGTGTGGTTACCCCGAACAGCAATACAGGCCCGACAGTGATGTTCCATGCTGTTAATTATGGTGTCCAGAAGTTCCGTGGGTAGCTGCGTCCATTGCTTGAGCAAAACAGTCCGGAGCCTCTGCAGGGTTCGGGGAGGGAGCTGAAGGCCATCAACACGCCTACCAAGCGCATCTCAGACATGCTCAATGAGATTCATATAGAGAGAGCTTGCTGGCCACTCCATACGAATTATAGTCTCCTGTTCCAGGTACTAGTGCACGAGGAGAGCTGTGTGGGGCGGGCGTTGCCCGCCTGCAGTACAAATGTATCGCCAATTGCTGCCACATACGGACAAACAATAGGGTCCAGGATGTCGTCTCTATACCTCTGAGCATTGAGGTTTCCATGTGGAAACACATAGAGGTCTGTCGGGCAGCCTAACGATATGTCTTCCCACACCAGAACACTACCACCACCATTGGTGCCCCTTTCCTGGATATTAGAGGGAAGACAACAAGTACCGGCCTCTCTCCGGATGTAAACTCGGCGAGAATTACTCTGTAAACAGTATCGCGCCTTATTATTGAACAGAACGGACCTCCACTGATTCTGAGTCAAGTTCACATGACTTCGTGCCCAATTGAAGCGTTCCCTCCAGTGGCTGGGGGTGAGGAGCACGCATAAGACCGGTCGCCGAGCATACAGTTCTCTCTGTATGTAATCTTCTGCGTACCGTTGAAGCTGATGCCGTCTGTCCGGTGACTGCCGCAAGCACAGATATGAGATGAGTCGGTGTAGCCGTCCTGTTTCGCCGTGCCCAAAACCGCAAATACCTGTCATCCGCGGCGGTCGTCGCCCTGGCCTACTTTCGGGAAGCGGCACCCGTGGCTGGCTTGGTACTGCTGCCCCATCCTGCGGACCACAGAATGATCGACGTTGAGCCATCTTGCGACGTCCGCCTGCCGTTGCCCTGCTTCGAGACGGCCTATCGCTCTGTAGCGTAACTACGCTGATAAATGTCGCCTCGAAGCCATGTTAACAAATTCGCTATCTCGAAATCTTGTTATTCACCGCCGCATATGAATTGGCGACTGCCTCCGAAACAGCTGGTATTAAGCTCTTGCGCATTTGTATAAAGAGCTGCCACTCATTTGGCTTCCCTACATCGATGCAGTATGCCTTCGCACCCGTAACATATGCAAATTTCGTGCAATTTGAATTATATTTCGCCTAATTATTGCGATTTTTCGGGTTGTTACTTGATTTGTGGAAAAAAAGTGTATACAATGGTGGCCTGGTCCCATGAATCACGTTTTCATTTTATTACACGCCTATTGACGGGCCACAATATGGCGTCATTAGTACAAATCGATGGATCCCTGCTGCCTAGCTTTAACTGTACCAAGGCTGAACTGGATGAAGAACAGGCTATAACATTAACGTTGAAGACAATAGACTTTTGGTGATTGCCAGTGGGCGTTAGGGACGATTTCAGCCGTTAGATGGCACTGCGTCCCAAGGTAAAAACAACCCAGTTTCCACATTGTTTGAATTGCTGGATTGTGTATGTTCGTTGTTTTTTCTTGCGTTTCTTTAGAAAAAACCCCTTACAGTTTTAAAACCAAACTGATGTTTTCACAACAAAATCTAACTCATTTTCAAAATGGTTTACTGTTGTGTGCCGATGTGCATATCTTCTGAGAAGAAAAATGTGGGATTTTCATTCCACGAGTTCCCCTCAGCTCAGAACCTAAAGCAACTGTTGCTGAAAGCAATATCTCGTCAGGAGTTAGCTCCAAATGACAAGTCACCTTCAACTGTTGTTTGTGGTAAGCATTTTCATTCTAATAATTACGTACCTAATTCAATTTTAGAAAAAAAAAACCGCTGCTATATAAACTGATGTTAAGTAAAATAGTAGGTAAATGTGTAGATTTGCGTTTTAAATTATTTCGTTGGAAAAATGTTGGTACCTGGAAAAAGTGCGACGTACGGATTTTAGATTATGGAAATTAATGGCAAATGGTGCAGAAATTTCCTGTTTCAAATGTCTTTTAAAGATTTTTATCGTAATATTTACGTGTAAGTGCGATGACGTGAATATTACGATAAAAATTTTAAAAGACATTTAAAACAGGAAATTTCTGCACCATTTTGCCGTTAATCGCCATACTTTAAAATCTGTACGTCGCACTTTTTCCAGGTACTTACATTTTTCCGACGAAATAATTTAAGACGCTAATCTGCACATTTACCGAAATCTCAGCCTTAGATCGTTGAAGAATAAAGGAGGAATGAGATTTACACATCAATTACACCAGTTACTACAGACAAATTCTCTTGCTCAAGTACTACGAATTCAGAATGTAAATATTCATGTGAAAGTGAACATAAATAAAATCTCAAATGTAAATAATGATACGGAATCAGTTTGTTTATGCGAACTACGTCAATAGATGGCACTGAGTCCCAACTCATCTTTTCTGTCCTCGCTGTTTTTGCCTAATGTTACAACCTGGTAGGAACCAGTTCAGCCTTGACTGTACAAGCTAGTAAAGGCGGCGTAATTATCTAGGATCTGTTTCCATGGCAACATTGTGTTCCTTAATACCTCTGGAACAGCATTTGAATGTCACGTGGTATCTTAACATTACTGAACACCAGGCGCATCTGTATACACGTGCACGGCGTTTCTTGATGGAAAGGGCTACCTACTTCCTGCAGGATAATGTGCCATATCACAAGGCCCGGATGGTCACACAGTGGTTTCAGGAGCACGACTGGGACTTCAAAGTGTTAAAATGGCCTCCACGGTCTCCAGAACTGAACCCCATTGAACATCTATGGGATGGGATTGAGAGATCCATTCGTAAAAAAAAGATCCTCTGCCAGCGAAAGCTCAGCAATTGACGGACGCCATCTCATCCGCTTGGCTGAACATACATGCTGAAGAAAATACGAAATTAGAAATCATGCAATATTCTGGAAATATGAGTCACGCGTTTAGTCGGGATTATTAATTATAAAACCAACAGTACTGAAGGGTGGAACTATGACATAGAATGGTATTGAAAAATCCAAGGTGGATGATTTCCTAAATATTATCGAAAATAACAAAAGCTGAGGTTTCAGGTTCTTGAGAGTTGAAATATCTAATATTTAGTATATTGATAGGCAAATGTGTAGCTGCACGCTTGATACATCATAAAATTTGAAGCACTGAGGTAGGACTTCGCATTCGGTGTTTAGGAAGAGATCATTTGTAAAACGCTAATCATTTCTAATTTAAATGAAGCAAATATGAGAAACACAGAATTCGATAGAAGGTAGCGTTTCGATTAACCATAAAAATTAAACAGTTTCAATATAACCATAAGCAGGACATCATTATCTCATAATTTTTAACAGCTCATGATTACAGCAGATAAAACAAGTTAGTAAAATCGTGCAATGCATTGATTAATTTAATACGCTTTCCAACATACCAGAAATCATTACTCAAGCTATTACTCAAGTTATGAGGATAATGGCTGTGGAATAAATCCCGCTCCTGTGCCCTGACTTTTGACCCCATTTCGATGATATTAAACAGAATTGGTTCAGTATACCTCCGGAACAACATACAAAACGAAGCGTTTTTACATAAGTTATGACGCATAAGTGCAATGGAATGGATCCGGCTCCTGTGTCTTGCCCTTTGACCCCATTTCGCCCATTTTAAACAGGGTTCGTCCCCAGGTGATCCCCTACCACATACTAAAATTTCATCGAAATCGAACCATTTTTACGCGAGTTGTCTGGCCGACGGACAGCCAGACATCTGCCTGGCTGTCCTTAGTAGATGAACAAATTCCTGTAGTAGATGAACAAAGCTGGAGCATATACGCTTCTTCAACCTACGGTGGTCGGATCGATCATTACATTGAACGAAGAGGTATTGGACGAAACATATTGTTGGACTAATGGTACTATTCGACAAATTGGTATAGGACTATAAAGCTCATTGGATCAGTTGAACAATTGGATGAATATTCGATTTCACCAATCGGAATTCCCTTTCGATAAATCAACATTGGAAAGATCGTCGGGACGGGAAAAATCTACCTGATCAACTGTGAATTCTGTATAGGCCCTACATCTCTGCTTACAATACGAGATCGGAAATAAAATTCATAACATTGAAATTCTCATTTCTAAAAGCAGTTACTTAACAAACACAAAAATATTGCATCGGAAAGAAACAACGCAGGAGTATTTTTTTAAGATGGCTAATCTTGGCTGACACATCTAGTTTTTGATTGTGTGTGTAAAATACGGTGTGCAAATTTAAGGCATCGGTGAGTGTCTTTCAACGTAACATCTGTCTTTATCGCCATAGATTTGTGCTTCTCTCTGACCACGAATTTCCTGTAGTTCTCTTAAATGCTTGCGATGCACCGACTGATCGCGTTAAGTAAGGTTATGAACTTCGACAGAAATTATCTAAGCGCAAGACTGGAAAAGTTAGTATAGTGATATAAATCCACATTACTTCTTCAGTGTTGTTGAAAGGTTCTGTTATTTGCTGAAAAAATGACTCGAACAAGTACAGTTGTGTTATCCAAAGAAACGAATCTTCATTGTTCACTGTTGAATGCGTAATGTAACAAACGTACTTGGATATAGTTCCGAAGGGCAGTATTTTCACACTTTGTCTAAACAAGGTTTGATGTTCCAAGATAAACCAAAATAAAACAAGAAAGGTGACAACGAATTCTTGGATGAAAAGAAGACATCTTTTGAATCTTTTTCGACAAAAAGAATATTTCAAATCGGATCTTAAGGCACGAAGGAAATCAAGGACAAAGGAAATATATTAACGTACTTCTTTTCAGGGTATTGAATGAAACCTATTATAAAAATATATTTTTTTAACTGGATTACTAGAATTTGTAAAGGCGTTTGTTAACACAAATAGCTACTTACGCCTACTAGCGGCAGAAATGTGTGTTACGAGGAACTATAAATTATGCACAAAATGTTTTTCACAGTGGAAGATATCCGAAGCAAACCGATGTTTTCAAATTGAACAGTTAGAAGCAGAGATATTATGGAAAACCTAAAATAACTTTATGTTCGGTGAAAACACAAGGTTGTCCGCGATGGGCATCGAATCGTGTCCCATCACTCCGGAGTAAGTCGCTCTCCCAACTGAACTACGCGGACAGAATGTCTCGCTGCAGATTTGTCGTCTTGGCACATGTTTTCACCTCTGTAGTATGTCACAGTTTCTATAGCGGGAAAACTGTGCGTTGGTCTGAGAAGAAAACAGGTGCAAAACATTTTCCATTGTGAATGGCATCCTACCAATTCAGGATGTTTTGAATCGGTGACACATTTCTAATAGAAATATGCACTGACGTACCCGTAGCGGCAAAACAATGCATTATAGAAAAGCAAAAATACGCGTAAGATATTCTTAATCCTTTTCCTTCTTTGGAAAAAGAATTTCTGAAGTGCGACTTTTAGAAGCAGGGATAGCAAGAAGAAGTTAGTACATGTACTCCCCTTAATAAGAAAACTCGCCATTGTTTTTAAGTGGATAATGTTTGCTAATTTAACCATAGATAACGGCACGGAAAAATAATTTTTTCAACCAGATCTTTAGGGGATGAGGTAAAGTTCAATACGGAAATTCTCCCTTACGCAAAAAGTGGCAAAACCGCGCATTTTGAAAAATTAAAAAACGTATGCAAAACATTGCTCGAAGTAAATGGTATCCGATACGAAAAGCATTTTTCACATATAACTTTTAAAGGCACGGATACAAAGAAATTACAATATGAATTTACATACCTAGCGGGAATATTCTGCATTGTTTGGGCAGTAAATATAGAAAAAAGTTTTTCATAGTGAGTAGTATATGTCCAAAAAATAATTTTTCTTTTATAGATTTTAGGTGCGTACATAAGTCTGCAAAAATGCTGTGAACAGAAATATACACTTACATCCTCTAGTGTCAAAATTATGAGTTCCAGAAATCTTCGCCATGAGCGCTGTCAGACGTGAAAAAGAATTTTCCACATCGAAGTTTTACAAAGAGATACACGTATATCTGGAACCACAGGTTTTCTAAAAGTTACCTTTTCTGTTTGAAACGACATAATTTATAACACGTAAATAAAAAAAAAAAAAAAAAAAAAGGAAAGAGGATGTGCTGATAGTGTTACAGTTTCATCTGCTCTGGTAGCTACCACAGCTGGCATCAAGTTTCATCTGCGCTCGTAGCTGTGTCAGGCAGCTCTGATTCATCTGTTCTGGAGAACAGATGAATCATCACGTTTCATTTGCTGTGGTAGGTGCCACAGCTACCAGAACAGATGAATCATCAGGTTTCATCTGCTCTGGTAGCTGACACAGCTACGAGCGCAGATGAAACCTGATGCCATTCAATGAGGCACGGGACTGACAATTACCGAACTAAACATTTTCTGTCGCGCTTTCAGGTATTGGTGCAGCTATCAAAGCAGATGGAACTTTCGCGCTCCCTAAAGTTTTGGTGCAGCTACCAAAGCAGATGAAACTTTCGCGCTTCCTAAAGTAGTTTACGGTGTACGCAAGTGTGGGATTTTGGACTTCGTTAAATGACCTTTTTTCTGTTTTCAGACGTGAGCTGGCTATCATGGTATAAAGGTCCCCCGCACAGTTGCTCCTTTACTGTTTAGCAAACTCTTCGAGGCTGTCGAATCTTGAGATTAACTATTCTAAACCAAACGAAGTAGTTTTGTCCTTGTAAGGAAGGTCGTTTAATATTTTAACTCAAAAACAAAACAGAAACAGGAAAAAGATTTTCCGTAAACTACAATTTCGGACTTCCTTCGAAAAGAAAAGAAAATAATCTCGACAACTGTTCATAGACACTGTTTTTGAAAATTTCATCACCATGAAGGAATGCTGGTATTAGCCTGAAACTTACAAGATATGTACAACAGGCTAAGACATGCAAATGATTAAAATTTCAGTTAAAATGCGCATGCGGTTTTGGAGCAGCGCTCTCTAAACTGTTTTGGTCTTGGGTACAAAGAGCTGGCTCAAACGAGATATTGCAATTAGTTAAGAGCCGACATTGAGTTCATAGAGTTGAAAGGGTGTTTCTTGTGTCTCACTATGCCCCGTAGCTGAAGAAGGTCGCATTATGAACACCTGAAGGACTTTGAGCGAGGTAGGATCGTTGGGCTGAGAGTAGCTGGATTTTCCTACCGCGAAATTGTCACTCGTACGGGACGAAAAGCCAGTACAGTGATACAAACGTGGCCTCAGTGAACAAATAAAGCTCGCTCGAACGAACAGAAATCCGGGAAATGGACCTCAAAATCCCACGACTGCCAGGGATAACAGATACTTCTACCGCATGGTAGTGACCGATCGCACAGCAACCACCACTGTATTAGCGTAGCACTGTAATAGGTCAGGCTTTGCCCTCCAGCACAGTTCGACGTCGTCCGCTTAATAGAGGACTGGTCTCTAGAAGGCCATTGCTGTGCATTCCTTGGACACTCAACCCCAGCCGCCTCAGGCTGCAATGGGGTCTCGAACACAGATGCTGGTTGGGCAACAGGTCGTGTTTTCTGACGAGTCACGATTCAACTTGATGCACCATGATGGTCGCATACGTGTCCGAAGACATCGTGGTGAACGGCACCTTGCAGCGTCATATCGGCCCAAAGCGTCACGGTTTGGGGCGCCATTGGGTTGAATTCGCGATCTCGCCTGATACGAATTGAGGGAACCCTCAACAGCCAGCAATATATCAGGGATGTTTTATAGGCAGAGGTGATACCCTTCCTTCGTAGTTGTCCTGGCGCTATATATTCCAGCAGGACAATGCTCGGCCACACATGGCCCGGAATGTTCAATACCTCTTTCATGCACGGCAGATACTGCTTCTTCTCTGGCCTGCACGTTCGCCGGATATGTCCCCGATCGAACATGTCTGGAACATGGTAGCTAAACGACTGGTCCGTCAAGTGCCTCCGTCGGTGACCACAAATGAACTCTGGCCTCGCATAGAAGCAGCCTGGCAGGTTATTTCCAAGGACGATATCAAAAACCTCTTCCATTCAGTTCTACACCGTGTACGAGTAGAAGTTGTTATTGTTGCTCGAATTGTCTTCACACAATACTGAGTTTTGAAGCGAAAAAAATCTTGTATAGCTCTACAAATGTAATCAGTTATCTCGTGCAACATGAGGAACCTGTGATATAAATTTCATTTGAACAGCGCGATTCTTTCTTGGTGTTGCAATTTATTTTCACAAGCAGTAGGGTGTAAATCATTTTCTTAGTGAAACTGATTTTGAATTAAACGAAGATAGTTGATAACGAAATTTAGAACACCTACACGATTTCTGCGCATATCTCATAGAATATTTTCCCTTTGCAAATCCTGATAAAAACTGGGCTCTAAATCGTTTTCTAGTAACACAATATCATTTTTTTCTACACGACGATATGACTCATTCAGAAAGTATTTTAGACTTTCAACTAATTAAAAAAGAGTTAAGGAAGCTTCACTGAATTAATTTTTGGAGTGGTTTGGTTGAACATTAGCGTTTTTATGATACGTGTAACTTGTTACTATACGCCACCATTCACTTCTGCAAAATTAAGTTTTTATTTTCACATCAGCAAAAATTAAGGACAAGATTTAATTAAATACTACACCTTGTGGAAATCCAGCTTTCCAATACAGCACCTAACTTTACAAGAATTAATGGAGAAAAGAATAAATACTTAATTCATTAAAGATATAAATATGCAGATGTATTTAATTCACTGTCTGTCAAAAGTTAAACACTCAAACAGAGAATGGACATAATTCGAAAAATATTAGGTGTACAAATAAGTTTTAAAGCGTAATTTGAGAGAAAACAACAAAACCTTTAGGAATCAAAATATGCGCCGTCATTATCTATCAGCTTTCCCCATCGGTCGGGCAGCTGACGGATTCCAGCCATGAAGAATACTTCGTCGTGTGAGGCGATGAAGTCGTCAACCCATTTTTGCACTTCGTCACATGTCCGGAACCGTATAGCAGATAAACCATGTTGCATCGATCGGAACAAATGATAGTGTGAAGGGGCTATGTTAGGACTATATGCCGTATGCTCCAAAACTTCCCAGCCAAGCGTCAATAGCGTTTCCTTGACAGATTTCGCGACATGCGGCTTAGCATTGTCATGCAGTAATTTCACGGGACGCAATTCTTTGCCTGTGAATGGACGCTTTCGACAGATTTCCAGGTTCAATTGCAGCAATTGTTGCTTGTAGCAATTAGCAGTAGAAGTTTGACCCTGTTCCAATAGTTCATAATAGAGCACACCCTTCATATCACACTAGATGCACAGCAGAACTTTTTTGGAGTGAATATTGCGTTCCGGTGTCGAAGTCGTTGCTTCACCGGGGTCTACCCAGTGTTTTTTGCGTTTGGGATTGTCGTACCATATACACTTTTCATCCCCCGTAACGGTTTTTCAAAGGAAAGACTTTCTGTGTTGTTTATTCAACACATTCAAATACTTCATGAGTAGCTCATCCTTGTTTCTCTGGCTCAGGTCATGTGGCATCCACTTTCCTTCTTTCTGAATCTTTTCCATTGCGCGTAAACGATTGAAAATGGTTTGCTGAGTTACCCCCAGTTGTTGAGCTAGTTCTTTTTGCGTTTGAGACGAATCTTCATCCAGCAATGCTTGCAGTTCCTCATGTGCAACATTCTGCGGGGCGCCGCTACGTTCCCGATCGCCAACATCAAAATCACCTGCTTTAAACCGTCTAAACCAAAACTCACACGTGCTTTTCGATATAATATTCTCTCCCAGAACAGAACAGATCAATGCACATGCTTTTGCAGCACCTTTTTCTTGATGAAATTCGTAACGAATGTAGTGTCGAATAAATGCAGTATCGCTTGCCATCTTTCACCTACCAATGTGCAAGTGCGTTTGACTGTTGGGCAAACTTCCATGTCACATTTTATGCTCTGGACTAGTTACGGTCACATGACAACGCGGGGGAATGACGGATATGTAAAGTAGCGGTATACGTCATACAAAATACGCTTTAAAACTTATCTGTGAATCTAATAATTAAATAGTTTTTGTCAAACTTCATAGCACGGTCCATTGATGTATGGGGCATATATCTGATAAGGATATCGCAATACAGTCCCACATATGACCTGACAAACACGTGCCTGAAAGATACATCTCCGAAAAATATGGTGAGCTTTCGCCATACAAAATGGATAGACAATATGTAATGTAAAACTCTTGTGACGTACCTGCCGGCAGGACGCACACGGCATAAAGGCAGATAGCATTCAGAACGAACGTCCGCGTAGCTCAATTGGTAGAGTGACTTATTCCGGAATGAGGGGATCCGGGTTCGAACCCCACCGTGAACAAAAAGGACGGAGAAATTTACTTCGTTATAATGGCGCCCGAACTTCCCGGATGACCCAGCCGTTCAAGATCTCGCAATGGTGTGGTGTTCTTTCCACACCGCGAGATACGAAAAATGAGAGAATCCCTTCTTCAGCGCTTCGAAAAATAAATGTGTGTGACGTTGCATTCCACACACCAGATTGACTGGGAGTTCTCAAGTGCACGTTCTACCGCGGATGGCTGCCTGCAACGATTCATAGTCACGGCTGACCTGTGGGCCATACCCCCGGCCCTCTTTCGGGGGGGGGGGTTGGAGATGTGACGTGCCTGCCCGGCAGGACGCACACGACATAAAGGCAGATAGCAGTCAGAACGAACGTCCGCGTAGCTCAATTGGTAGAGTGACTTATTCCGGAATGAAAGGACCCGGGTTCGAGCCCCGGCGTGGACAAAAATGACGGAGAAATTTACTCCGTTATACTCTCCAAAAGTAATGCAGCCTTGACACCAGCGAGGAATGCGCTCAATAAGATGATCTAGCGAATGGAAAGCCAATAATTGCCAATACAGAAATAGATCTGTCTTGAGTTGTCGAAGGGCTTGGGGAGGGCGAGGAGAAACTCTCCTCCTTAGGGTATCCTAGAGATATTCAGTGGGATTGAGGTCTGGAGAAAATTTTGGCTACCCCATTTGTTATATCTCTTGTCCCTTAATAGATGTGTCAAGGACACTAGCTCCGTGAGGACTATCATCCACTAGGACGAGCTACGCCAAACGCATCGACATGCAGTACAGCCTTACAAGGGAAACAAGGATCTGATTCCGGTACTTTACTGGAGTCACACTGATCGATAGAAAAAGATGGATGTTGATGCGGCTACTCGATGAAAAAACAAGCCACACAGTCATAATATTACCAAGAAAAGCATTTCATTTGATGATGACACAAGACGTGTGTAAAGGAATTCAACAATACATGTCTGCTGTCTACTTCAAAGAGAAATTCCACTCATCCCTGAAAAGGACATTACATAACTACACTGCTGGCCACCCAAAATGCAACACCAAGTAGGACACGAGATAGCGAAGGCAGATTTACTGGACACATAACAACAGATACAAAGATGAAACGATTGAGCTTACAGGCCCGTGCGACTTGCGGAACACGCAGACATCAATAGTTCGTGTGGCCCCCATGGTTGGCAATAACGGTCGCTACATGCCGCGGCATTGAACGACAGAGGCTTTGGATTACGGCTTGGGGTATGTCGGTCCAGGCTGCTACCACACGTTGCCACAGTTCATCAGGCGTAGTCGCGGGTGGTGCTTGTCGGGCCACTCGGTTGCCGATCGGCGACCAGACGTGTTCGATGGGCGACATATCGGGAGAACAGGCGGGCCGTGAAGAATTGTTACACGATGCTAGCCACGTGCGGGCGCGCATTGTACTGTTGAAACGTGGCCGCTAGCAGGTCCTGCAGGTAAGGGAGGACTACAGGCTCCAAAACGTTGGAGCTGGTGCGGTGGCTGTTGAGTGTACCGGCGATGCGTACCAGAGGGATGCGGATGTCATATCCAATTGCGTCCCAAACCATAACGCCAGGCGACGGACCGGTATGGCGATGCATAATGCAAGCGATCTCTCGCCGCGGTGCCGCTACACGCGGTTCCGACCATTGTGGTGTTGCAGGCAGAAGAGGGATTCGTCGGAGAAGACAATGTCGTGCCATTCCGTAGTCCAGGTGCGGTGTTCAACGGCCCACTGCCGCTGCACTCGCCGATGGTGTAACGTCAATGGTAATCAGGGCAATGGGCGCCGTGCGACAAGTCGCCGCTCCAGCAGACGATGTCGAACGGTTCATGCGGACACAGGTTGTTGCGCAACACACCCTAATTCCTGCGCTAACGTTCGTGATTTGGCGGTGCGAGCCGTCAATGCCTGCCGCACAACATGCCGATCCTATCGCTCGGTGGTGTACCGCGGCTGCGGCAATCGCTCACGCCGGTCCGTCCGTCCCCCCTGCGCCCACCGAATCCATACTCGCCTCACTGTGGCTGGATGTCGTCCCACACGGGCGCCGATGTCTCGGTACGATAAACCGCTGTCGCGATAAGCCACTATTCGTCCTCTGTCGAACTCCGAAACGTGCTGGAATGACTGCCGTATTCTGCAACGAGGCATCAGGAAGCTTCCCACGCACAGGTCCGGCAGCACAACACACTTCCAGTACTTACTTCTGTGCACCCTTCTTATAGTGCTTCTCGGTGGCGTGCTGGGCGCACATGACTTGCATATTCCCTGCAATGCTAATTGTTTGCATGTCCTCTCGCGGGCGACGCATGCTGCGAATTTCAGGCCAATCGGATGCTTCCTTCTTGGTGTTGCATTTTGGGTGGCCAGCAGTGTATTTTGGTGTCCATTGATGTGATCATGACACCATCTTGAAGTGGCGCGTCTGTGACTGGCACGTGACGACAACCATGTAGTAGGTCTACTGACAGAGTCCACAGTTATGGACCCTTCTGGTCCCAGTAGGGACGGATATTTGGAGGGCCAGTGAGATTCGAACACAACCGGAGACCTATTGCTCTCTGATTGTGTTTGGTCAATAATTCAATGCAGCGGTCATCTTGAAGGGCTGATAGCTTTTTACCTTGTTCTAACGAATGGATAAGTGCTTCTTTTTATTCGAGGAATGCTGTAAGTGAAAAACCCAGAGATCCACGAAGTATTTTGTTAACAACGTCACGCCCTGCAGCCATTGATGACTATGTACACCTTCTCATATAACCATAGAGGCTGTGGAATGGTTGTATAGAAATTTCAGGAAGTATGACGTAGAAGTCTTTTCGTTCTTCTACGTTATTTTAAAAACATAACCATAAGATGAAATAGTTCCTAAATTAAACCTTAACGGCCAGACGAAACATGTAAACAACAGAAGTCAAACTTACCTGAAAAGATGCTTTATTCAGGATGTAGCACTTCCATAACAAAACGGTATCAACATTAAACACACCACACACCACACACCACACAGCTCTTAACACAACGCTCCTCAACACGACGCTCTCTAAGCAACAGTTTTCTCGTAGTTTTCATCTCTCGTTCTTATCAAATCAGGCATACGTCCCGTTCATTCAACCTCAATTATGTTGCCAACAGTATTCGTTTGAGAGAAAAGATATCACGTTAAGTGCGAAGTATAACTGAGAATAAACTCAAGATTTACATAGGGAAGGAAACTAAAAAGGAAAGTTAATTTAGAATATACGTCACAGAAGATAAACGGTGCAATGGTTGAAGATTTGTGTGGTCAACAAACTAATTTCTACGGACTTTTATGGGCAACTCCACGAGAAGGAAGTGAAATTTGACGATTTTCAACAATTGAAGGAATGGCAGTAAGAAATATTCATGCTCGGAATTTTAAGTTTTGATCAAAGTATTGATTCCTTTTGTTTTTGTTTTTGGCAAAGGTAATTTTTCTTGATGTATATCTCTCTTTCTATATAAATATTCGTGGACCAAACGTTTTCTCATTATATTTGTGAACTCTCTATATCGTGTTTGTTTGTTAAACCCTGGATAGTCCCCATTAAGAAATTACTACGATAAATCATTGACTAAAAGCGAAAGCGATCAGACTGGATTTGCGTACGATTACTAATGAATTGAACGTATTCGCTGTTCCAAACTCGTTATTGATTCCTGAATAACGCTAAAAATCAACCAGCTTTCCGTTTCTGAACAAATATCTATCATTATACTAGGTACAGATCAAATACAACTTCTCATATTAACCAATAATGGAAACTATTTTAAGGTAGTTTCAATTTTAAAGTACTGGAAATGAGTGCAAGTGATTGGCTGCAATTTGTTTTGCCTTTAATATGTACCAACTTGCTCTGAGTGACATGAATTCTGTGCGGTGTCGTTGAAGCAGCGAAAAATACGATTCGCTTTCTCTTTCACTTTTGAACAGTTAAATTTGGCCTTATATAGGTCACTCTCTCCTTAATGACATCTTGCTCATCTTGATTTTTTCCGCGACCGTCTGCTTCCGTTATTTTTGCTGCATTGACCTGCTTCTGAAAATTCCCACTTAACAGCTTCCAAGCATCATCTAGCCTCTGACCTCGGGCTCTTACTGCATCCCTTAAAAAATTCTTGAAATATCTCACTTTTCGCTTCAGGCTTCTCTCTCAAATTTCACATGAGCGAAATTATTCCTCCCTACACAATCCTAAACAAATCAGCTCTTGTGTATTTAAATCACCTTGAATGGTTTCAAAATGGTGGAGGTACGGAATGATCATATTTCATGTATCTTGACTTTTCAATGTCACAATATTAGTAACAAACGTTACGCAAACTTCTGTTCTTCACGTTATTAAGGATTTTAATTGTTGAGAGGAACTCAATTATACAGTTATACTAAAATATTATTTTACAAATAGAAACTGAATAATAGATATTTCAAGAGTTCTGCATGTTCAAAGTTCCTACCTTGTTAGTGTGTTTATAATGAATTAGCTTTATTTGCTTTCCGCTAAGCTAATTAATATGAATGATGCTACCTACCAGCTAGCTAATGATATACTTGTACTAAGCTTCAAAATAGAGAATTCAAAAGGGTGTTGTTACTAGTTAATTACGAACGTAAATAAAGTCTTAACGCTGGTTATTTATGGTAAGAAAACTAATGTTATAAACCTAACAGCCAGACAGAGGTCTGACAAAAACTATGAATTGAGAAAGACTAACTTACGGGAACTTCTTTATTATGAGACTCTTGGTCAACTAAAGCACACACACAACTTGTTTTACAATAATGAAGAATCTCTCCTCATAACAACACAATCTCTCCTCGTATTACAAACGCTCTCCGTAAACAACAACGCTCTCTCATAACAACAACAAAAGCTCTCCTCATAACAACACAAAAGCTCTCCTCATAACAACACAAAAGCTCTCCCTAAGTCTCGATGAACGCGCCTATATACTAGCTACCACCACGTCATGACTTACACTCATTGCCAGATCTCATTCATCGGGTGAAATAATATTTCGTTCAGTAGGAAGATAATTTACATAGTAAAATAAAATAACCAGAGATAGTAAAATCAAAAGGAAAGTGAATATAGAGTATACGTTACATGTTGTCCTGGAAGACTATATTGCTGTTATTCTTTCACCCAGCGATATTACTGCTTGGCCTTGAGTGCACCTGCACTAGGTTTTATCCACATACAAATACGTTGGCCAGCGCTGCTTGAATGTTATAATCCTCTCAGAACGTAATGCCGACACAATCGTGAAGATATACTGCATTAGACTTTAAGTTATAAGGACTGCTCATTAAATAATATAAAAAATATCGAACTCAAAGTTAGCTATGATGAGCATGTTACAATGATGAGTCACTAAGTACGACACTAAAGATCCACCGGGCAATGCTTGAGCTTGCCCCACTTCCGTTCAAGTCGAAAGTTTGCGCAACGTTTGTTACTAATAGTGTGAACATTGTACCTACGTAAGACTTGCATTTCATCGAGTGGCGCAGTGGCCTAGCCGCTGGCCTCTGATCATTCGTCCGAAAGGGGTCCGGGTTCGAATCCCGGTGAGGTATGGATGTTGTGTTTGCCTTACGGCACTGGCTCTCTCCCTTCCCTGGAAGCAGTGACCCTAAATTAGGGACGGGCGACTGCTTATAGCCCATTGAGTTGCTCACGGTGGTCGTTAAACCTCAAAAAAAAAAAAAATCATCCAAAGATGAATAACTGGCAAATGCATTTATGCTTTCCAATGTCATTTATACATCATATCTTACCCCAGTGCTGTACATATCAGTTGCTATATCTTAATATTGGGTTTCTCAGAAATCATGTGTGTTGTCCAACAAATTTTGAATTAATGGTCATGCGATAAATAAGAGGTGGCAAATTAGGTGTGGTCTACCGAGTGAAAATTTCCAAATTAAGTGTCTCCTATTGTATTTTAAAAATACTGAAGCTTAGACATTTAGGAATATTTTTCCTAGAGGAGTGAGCACCCACTTTTAATGAGGAGATCAAGGCAGTCGAAAATATTTTCTAAATTCGTATTGCAGTAAAAAATCACAATATGTAAAAGACATACGTGACGACATACACATACATATGTGTCCCCGTAACGATTGTGCGCAATTGAAAAATTTAATTAATGAAACATCTCTTATAAATTTAAATTAAGCTCATGCACTACATAGCACGCAGCCAACCTTACCTGAATACCAGAAGAGAATTATATAGCAGGCATAATGTGGAAATATTTTTTAAAAAGTAGTTAAATTTTGTTCGGCCTTGTTTTTTATTCATGTACCTTTGATATTCGCCGAATAACAATAAAAAAAGAGAAAAAGAAGGGGAAAATGAAAGAAAAAAACATTGAAATTTTTTCTCTACAGGAGTTGTTGTTTCATAGGACTCGTGGTACAGTATTCTACTTTTCACTCGCCTCAGCAGTTTCTGATGACTTTATGCCTCCGTGATATCGTCTGTAAAAAGACTGCCAGATGTTAATACAGAATCACCTACTTCAACAAAAGACGTTAGCTCCAAGAACATTTTTGAAATGTGTGATGTTCTGAAGTCGCAAACAATCCGAGAGTGGAACAAGTTATGTTTGTCATCATTGTACAAACACCGGCCACTGAACTAGAAACCTTTATGCGAATGTACGTAAAAATCACTTGGCAGCGTATATACAAAATACGTGGTCACCTGCGTTACCACGTGATCTAAGCAACTACACCTACGGACAATGAAATTTGCGCACCTAGAAGAAAACATGCTACAACCGCGAAACTTTGCAAACAGCTAGAGCGCGTGCTGGTATTCAAATGATCCACATTTATTGCGAGGGCGCATGACCGCACACCCTGTGATGGCGCTGCAAGCACGAACCGCCAGCCTTATAAACCGGCGACACAAGCATCGGACGACGCAAGCAAGAGTACAGAGTGACAAGAATCCCGGATAGACGCCCGAGACGTCGATTTACGTAACTTGTGACCTTCGAGAGAGGCCTGATCATCGGGCTGAAAACCGCAGGGTGGTCGGCGTGCCGTATAGCCCGCCACGTGGATCGTTCTGACCATACCGTCCAACTGTGTTGGGAGCAGTGGACACGTGATGGCACTGCCACACTGCGAAGCGGCTCCGGACGGACCAGGAGGACCACCGGTAGAGAGGATCAACAGATCGTGCGCTAGGCCCGAACGGATCCCACGGGGACCCGGTCCACTATACAGGCAGATGTAGCGGCTCCTATGTGCCTATGAACCATTTCCTGACGCCTTGCGGAAGTGAATTTGCGATCCCAGAGCCCTTACGTGTGCTGCCATTAACACAGGAACATCGCCATCTCTGTGTGCAGTGGTGCCAGGCCAGAGACTGGCGAAGTGTGGTTTTTAGCGATGAGTGCCGCTTCGTTTTGGGGACAGATGATCATCGTGTCCGCGTGTGGAGGTCCCCGGGTCAACGGCACAATCCCAACCTCGCTGTCCAGCGCCACACCTCCTCTACTGGAGGTATTATGGTCTGCGGAACCATTGCCTATGATAGCCGATCAGCTCTATTAGAGGTACGTGGATCAATGACGGGCCAGCGGTATGTGGATGAGATCCTACGGCCCCATGTGCTCCCATTCAATGGCCGGCATTTCAGGTGCGCTATTCCAGCAGTATAATGCCCTCCTGCACACGACTCGGGTTGCCCAGGACTGCCTACGTCATGTCCAGACACTTCCATGGCCTGCCCGCTCCCCGGACATGTCGCCTATAGAGTATGTGTGGGACCAGTTGAAACGCCAGCTGCTGCTGTGCCGCACTATCTGGGATTTGGACCACACAGTCCAACAGGTGTGAGCCAGTCTGCCGCAGGACAACATTAGGCGTCTGTTCGCCGGACCGTATTGCAGCATGTGTCGCCGCACGAGGCTGTGCGACGCGCTATTGAAGATGACCGGACTGCGTGCCACATATCTCTCTGTAATTGTGCATTAGCTCTGTTTTTGCTATCATGTATATCATTCATCTGTATCATTACGTCCATAAATTTCAGTTTAATCAGATGCATCCTTCTTTATGTGCAAAGTTCATTGTCCGTGAGTGTATTTAAGATTTGTTCTCGTCAGTAGCCGTCGGTAGTGTTGATCTGAATAGGAAAAACAAAGCACCTTTTGGATTTCCAAAAAGGGCTGGTTTTGGGTGCCCGCCTGGCCCGAGAGACGATTTTGAAAACATAAGATGATGCTAAGCTCTCAAAAGGGGAGGATTTCCCGGGTCTTTCATTAGTAGAAAAATACATCGCATTGCGTGTGCCAGTTTAAGAGGTGAAACTTTGACGCGACGACAATCTATCAAGAATCAGATCGCCCTCATCTGAGAAATCTTATACGGAGAAACAGGACTTTCTGTGAGCAGCAACTGATCGAAGCATTAAATGGAGCCTGTTGCCGCCTTATATCTCAGTGAACTACGCGCAGAGAAATGAAAAGGATCGCTTTTGGCAGCCGCATGCCTAAACGGAAACAACCAATTTCTGTGAAGAACCGGATAGTTCGTCTACAGTGGTGTCAAAGCACCATGACTTAACACTGGAATACGGGGAAAAAGTCATCTGATCCGACGAGTCGAGGTGCACCTTTTTCTGTATCCACGGTAGGCTGAGAGTTTGGGGTGAGCCTCATGAAGCAAAGGACCAGCGTTGCATACACAAAGTTTTTTTTTTAAAGGGAGCAACTACAAATTTTGATGGGGCTGAAACTTGTTGACTGATTATATACATATAATCACAGTTTTTTTTATTTATATATACACTGAAGAGCAATTGAATTAGAGACAGTTATGCAAATGTGGCGCTGTGGGAGGCCCTGTAAACGGAAACGACATGGCGTGTGCACCGATCCGACAATATAAGGAGTGATGCGACGGGAATCAGTAAGAGTCGGACCCAGTAGGGGTAAGACTAAGCGCATTTGATTGTGGCCAAATTGTCGGGCCCGACGAATGGGTCACTCCATCTCGGAAGTCACTGGGATTTTCACGAGCCACTGTGTCACGGGTGCACCGTGAGTACATCGAATCCGGTAAAATCATCCCTGCAAGGGCCAACTGCCGTGGACAAAAGCGTGTGGATGAGCGTGGTCATCGTCTGCTAGCTCGCATTGTAACAGCGGATAGACGGGCCACAGTGCAAGAAATCACTCGGCAATTTAACGCTGGTGCACAAAAACGTGTAAGCAGCCACACCATCCAGAGCCATCTCCTCGCTATGGGGTACAGAAGCCATCGTCCCACGAGAGTACCACTGCTGACCGCACATCACAGGGTGCAAAGATTAGCATGGGCGCCGGAACATCGCCACTGGACCCTAGACAATGTGGAAAAATGTTGCCTGGGCTGATGAGTCGAGATTCACGTTGGTACATG
The DNA here is from genome assembly GCA_039090855.1 of Macrothele yani. Classification (NCBI taxonomy): domain Eukaryota; kingdom Metazoa; phylum Arthropoda; class Arachnida; order Araneae; family Macrothelidae; genus Macrothele; species Macrothele yani. The sequence continues at coordinate 104,573,255 of CM077023.1, forward strand.
CGGATGGCAGGATACGAGTACGGCGCAAACCACATGAAGCGATGGATCCTTCTTGCCAGCAGGGTACTCTTCAAGCTGGTGGGTGTGGCATTCTCGTCTGGGGACTGTTTACGTGGACTGCAATGGGACCCCTGGTACGTGTGACATCGTTCCTCACAGGTCAACGTTACCGGGATATTCTGGACGACCATTTGCTCCCGTTTGTGCGTCTTCAACATCCCACTGGGGACCTCATCCTGCAACAAGACAATGCACCGTTCCTTCGCTCCCGAATTGTATTCGAATGGTTGGATGAACACTCCACCGACGTGACCTCGCTTCCTTGGCCAGCTAGGTCACCTGACCTCAATCCCATCGAGCACATATGGGATGCCATCGAGATAGATGTTCGAGGCTCTGACCCCCTCCATGAAATCTTCGTGAACTGTGGGAGCTTTTTCAGGGAACGTGGATCCGTATGGCTTCCCAACGCTTCCGGTGTCTTGTCGAGTCCATGCCGAGACGAATCGGTGCCGTCATCAGGGCGAAAGGTGGTGCTACACGTTACTAGACAGGTATCTCTAATTCAATTGCTCGTCAGTGTACATTAATGCATATAAAATTTTTCTTATGCTCGTATATCGCAAATGCAAATTCCAAGAAATCTGTACAAACAAGTGATTAAAAATGTACAAATGTTGTACCTTTGCAATTCAGTAATGCACCACGGATTTCACCATGAAACAGTGTAAAATATTGAGGACGCTAGTAAGATAACGCTGTGCTGGAGAAAATTCCCCTTCGTCTAAACATTAATAGTGGTAAAGATGTCCTCGCCTTACTACGAGCGTGTTTCGGATTATTAAGGAATCGGTACAGTGTTCTGAAACATATGGCGTAAATCCTTCACTTGTCATTTGGTTGCAGCGACTTTAGATTATTTAGATTAGCACATAGTTGTAAAAAAAAAAAAACAACAACTGACCAATTGTTTGGACGGCAGTTTGAGGTGTATCGATTTTTTTTATCATTACTTCGATTTTTTTAAACCACCCACCTCCAGGAAAAAAACAACAACCTTTTTATACGAACAATTTGTACTAATTTGCTATTCTTAAACATTAGGTAGCAAATACTTTGTTGTATTGGAAGCACTAACGTAACGTTAGCTACACTGAGGCTTAACCGTATACATGGAAAGTTGGCATCCAGAAGACTGAAATAAAACTGAATGCCAACTTCCAAAATATGATGATGTATTGCAGTGCAAACATGTCTACTCTGTGGAATTAGGTTTTTATCGCGGAAGTAGTTCCAGTTGTCAGTGCTTGAAAAATTGCCCCTTCAGCGAAGACTGTTTAATGTTTTATTGAAGGATGATAGATATTTCAGACTGAAGTCCACGTGGATGTTTTCATTTTTACGCTTTCCAACCGTAGGTTGAAGAAGCGTATATGCTCCAGCTTTGTCCGTCTGTCTGTCTATCTGTCCGCACGATAACTCGCGTAAAAATGGTTCGATTTTGATGAAATTTAGGTATGTGGTAGGGGACAACCTGGGGTGGAACTCTATTGAAAATGGGAGAAATAGGGTCAAAGGTCAGGACTTAGGAGCGGGATCCATTCAATCGCCCTTATGCGTCATAACCTATGTAAAAATGCTATTGCGTCAAAACTTTATCATGTTGTTCCGGAGGTATACTGAACCAATTCTTTTTAATATAATCAGAATGGGGTCAAAGGTCAGGGCACAGGAGCGAGATTTATTCCACAGTCATTATCCTCATACTTGAGTAAAAATGCTTCTATTGCGACAAAACTTTTGTGACGTACCTGCCAGCAGGACGCACACGACATAAAGGCAGATAGCAGTCAGAACAAACGTCCGCGTAGCTCAATTGGTAGAGTGACTTGTTCCGGAATAAGCGGACTCGGGTTCGAATCCCGGCGTAGACCAAAAATGACGGAGAAATTTACTTCGTTATACTTTAGTAAGTTGTTCCGGAGATACACTGAACAAATCAATAGTCAGGATGAGGGAGGGTTTGTCTGCACGCGATTTCTGGTATGTTAGAAAGCTTATCATAATCAATTCATTGCATTATTTGTAACGTACCAGGAGATGTGACGTACCTGCCCGAAGGACGCACACGACATAAAGGCAGATAGGAATCAGAATAAAACGTCCGCGTAGCTCAATTGGTAGAGCTATTTATTCCGGAATGAGGGGACTCGGGTTCGAATCCTGGCGCGGATAAAAATGACGGAGAAATTTACTTCGTTATAATGGCGCCCGAACTATCCGGATGACCCGACCGTTCAAAATCTTGCAATGGCGTGATGTTCTTTCCACACCGCGAGATAGGAAAAATAAGAGAATCCCTTCACCAGTACTTCGAAAAAAAAAAATAAAAATAAGGGGGAGATGATATAACGTACCTGCCCGAAGGACGCACACGACATAAAGGCAGATAGGAATCAGAATAAAGCGTCCGCGTAGCTCAATTGGTAGAGCAACTTATTCCGGAATGAGGGGACCCGGGTTCGAATCCTGGCGTGGACGGAGAAATTTGCTTCGTTATATATTTTACTAACTTGTTGATATTTCCTTTGCGATATATCTAATATGACTCAATGTATGAAGCAATTTACAATGGAATTTATAAAACCTGTCTTGGAAAATCCCTGCCATTTGCGATAAACGGAAGACCTTTCTTGATGACCACGACATTCCTTTTTTCTTTGAAATAGTTTCTCGTATACCTATGGAAGTGAATTCAGACATCACCTAATTTGGTTATGGAGAATTAATCATGGAAAGAAAAATCTATGTCCATAGCACCATAATTAATGTCCTTTTCCTATTTTATAATATATAACTGCTTAAAAGTAGCTTATTTGCTTTCGATTTATATAACTGAAGCTTTTGATATTCAGGGTAGTCCCGCTATAACATGATTTAGCAGCTTATCTAGTTTGCAAGACCTAGAGCGCAATATTACTTCTGTTCTTAAGTGGGAAATGTGATGACTTGGATTAGAGGCCCTTGGGAGTCGGTTCTTCTCATCTTCTGAAAATTCGGAGGGTTTGAGATAACGTGGGGCTAAGTGGTGCAGACCTTTTCTCCCCGTTCGCACTCAAGGGTCTACTTAATGGCAGGAAGGCGTTTCTTCTCCGGGAACCCCCTCGTAACTTTCTTAGCAACAAAACAATTTTGAATTTCCAAAGAAAAGGTGTCTCCGTAGCCTTATCTTCCAAACTTCATGCGGATGGAAAATACAGCATACTTGATCCTCTTCCGGCCAGTTGACAGCCAGACCTGCATGCTACCATCATTTCTTACGTGCAGGAGTTAAAATCAGGAAGGAGAGAAATCCTGTTTTGTCGCGTTTGAGAAATACACTTCCACAGAAATAATAAATATCTGACTGAAGTAATTTTGCAATTCCAGATTATCAAATACATATTGAACACCAATGCTAATATCTAATTAAGTTATTTGTCCTGTCACACGGAGAATGAAATAAATTTCAGTATTTTATTTTAGCAAGTTTTATGTACAGGGTGAGTCAAAAGCCGCAGGACACCCTTGTATTTCAGATCTTTTTAGGCTATTTCCGGTACATGGCCGCCATCTTGAAATCCACCATATTGGATCAAAGTCAAAGTTCTCAAATGGTAAGGGGGTCATGTTGCATATCAAACAAGACCAAGATTTTCTCAGAAATTGATTGCTGTAATCAGATTGGACATATCTGCTGTGTGTGGTTCACAAGTTATCAACACAGAAATTTGAAATAACAACCTCTAAAGTACCCTGTGGTGCGCAGCTATTTGATGTGTTCAATGTGGTGTCCCTGTTGCTGAACACAGAGCTGAAGACGCTTGATCTAGTCGTTATGCACCGGCGCGAGAATATCGGGAGAAATGCGGTTACAGGCCTCCAGGATGCGTTGCTGAATGTGGTGTTTGTGGCGGATTTTCTCAGCATATGCTAGGTGTTCAGATGATCCCACTGATAAAAGTCGAGTGGTGTGAGGTCAGGGGATCTGGGTTGCTATTCCATAGGACCACGCCGGCCAGTCCAATGACCAGGGAATTTAACATCTAGCCATTGACTAACAGTTGCTCCGTAGTGTGGTTGTTACCGCGAAATCCTACGTATTCCTCGAACATATTGGACTTCTAATAGGTTTACTTCAAATTTGTCAATTTTCATTTTTTTAAATTTATTTCAAGTTCGGCATAAGTTTTCAACAGCAAACGGGACCCAAATGCGGATCAGTACAGCGGCAGCCAAGAAAAACAACCGCGCGAGAATTTAATTTCGTACGGCTAATTACCAGGCGCGCACCAATTAGGACCCCAATTCCAGTTCGATTTAATTGGCTTCATTTCCTTCCTTCGTTTTTCTTACTGCGAAGAGAACGCTTGCCCACCCAGAAAGAGGGGGAAAAGGTTGAAAAGTTAGAAGCGGTCAAAAAATTTCACGCTCAAAAGGGAATGCAACAGTACGAAAGCAACGGATGTTATAACTTGCAAAGGGACGTATAGGCTGTCCAGAAGTCTTTCATTGCACATAGCACCCTGCAGTTTCTCTGAATAGAAGAGATATTTAGACCCAACTCGTACGTGACTTTTCCCAAATTTTAGAATTTGGGCGAGGCACGGAGGAAGGGAAATGACCCGAATATTTCATCGTCGTGGGAAATGCAGAAAGGATAGATTCACCGAGTAACGAGCAGGGTATTGAAAGAGTCGGACGAATCGCAGGCCTCGAGTAAACGGCACATCATACTTTCTGCAGAGAGTTCCACAAATTGGGTATATTCCGAGGTCTCGGATTCCTGTGTTCGATAGCGCGTTGCATGGCATCCCAAATGTGTTCTATCACGTTTAGATCTGGGGACTTGGGTGGGAATAGCAACACCCCAAACTCAGATGAATGCTCCTCTAGCCATAATGTGCCGTCCCGACACTTGTGTGGAGGTGCATTGTCCTGTAGGAACAGGCACAACGCATCAGCATGAATGCAGGACATGAACGAGTATACCTCGTCAGAAAGGATGCGCACATAGCGTTGGCTAATCACAGACGTTTGTAGACGTACCAGGGGTCCCAATGAAGTCCAGCTAAACACACCCCATACCATTACGGACCCACCCCCCACCAGCCGGTACAGTTTGACAGGCGGGATCCATGACTTCATGGGGTTTGAGCCACATACGAATCCTTCCATCTCCCCGATACAGTTGGAAACGCGACTCGTCAGACCAGGCTACTTGTTTCCAGTCATCAAGTGTCCAGTGGCGGTGTTGCCGTGCTCAAGCGAGGCGCATAGCTCTGTGTCATGTACCCACCAAGGGGACTCGAGTTGGGCGTCGGCTCCCAAAGCCCATATCGTGCAGGGTACGTTGCACAGTCCGGACGCTGATGCTTGTTGTGGCTCCAGCATTGAATTCCGGGGATACTTGCGAGAGTGTTGCACGCCTATCGCGTGAAACAATTCTTGACAGCCGATGATGGTCACGTTCACCCAATGTCTTTTTACGGCCACACTGGTATGGTAGGTTGGAGGTTTTGCCGGAATTCTTGTAGTCACGGTACCACCCTTGCAATGGTCGTCCGTGAAAATCAGAACTTCGTTTCTACCTCCGAAATACTATGGTTTATCTCACGAGCGGCAACTATGACACCGCGTTGAAAATCGCTTAAATCGTTATTATTTGTCATTCTCATGCCTAAAACAGCCCTGACAGCTGACAAGGATGTATATCGCTTTATATACGTACTCGCGGACGGAATCGAGTACGCGCATAGGTGACGTTGCTATGTATTTTGCATAAGCTCGTCTGTACCAGTTTTTCTGGCACTTCAGTGTATATATTAATCAGTCAACAAGTTTCAGAATCCTCAAAATTTGCAATTGCCCCGCCGGAAAAATTTATCTGAATGCAACACTGATCATCACTCAAGAGGTGCTCATTACGATCGTTAATTTGGTGCATTCTTTTTTGTTACACTTTATTTTGTGTAGTGACAAAAACTGACATGATTATCTCAATCTTTCCCCATTTTTCCACGATTTTATTCATACGCATTATTTAGTTAAAACACATTTCAAATATTCTAAAACAGGAACTAAGAACTGACAATAATCCACATGGAAAGTATAAAGAGAGATAAATTATGATGGTGACAACGATCTATCAATCCAGTTTCCATCGAACCAAAGCTTTCTAGGACACGATTTCTTTGTAATTTCTAGAAGGAATAAAAGAGACGTGAAACACCAAAATAACGCACAGAACATCGCAAGAAGAACAAAACTTACGGGAAACAAACCCCACCACATATCCCTGGTTTTCTCGAAGACAGGCGCGGGATTATCGAAACAAAACCTGAGTTACTCCTGTGTCAAAAGCCGGGATGTAGGGAGACAAAGAAAAGTGGTGGAAGTGACCCCGCACCGTTGTGAACATTAATAACTTGACTTGGTCGCCGGTGACATCAAATAAATAACATGCTAAAGAGAAGGGAGCCTTTCTAACGGCCCCAACGAACCCTTATCATCCAGTTCTTTGACCATGTGACGTACCTGCCAGCAGGACGCACACGACATAAAGGCAGATAGGAATCAGAATAAAATGTCTGCGTAGCTCAGTTGGTAGAGTGACTTGTTCCGGAATAAGCGGCCTCAGGTTCGAATCCCGGCGTAGACCAAAAATGACGGAGAAATTTACTTCGTTATAATGGCGCCCGAACTATCCGGATGACCCGGCCGTTCAAAATCTCGCATTGGTGTGATGTTATTTCCACACCGTGAGACAGGAAAAATCAGAGAATCCCTTCTCCAGCGCTTCGAAAAATAAAAAATGTGTGATGTTGCATTCCACACAGCAGATTGACTGGGAGTTCTCAAGCGCACGTTCTACAGTGGATGGCTGCCTGCAACGATTCATGGTCACGGATGACCCGTGGGCCATGCCCCCGGCCCTCTTTCGGGGGGGGGGAGATGTGACGTACCTGCCAGCAGGACGCACACGACATAAAGGCAGATAGGAATCAGAATAAAATGTCTGCGTAGCTCAGTTGGTAGAGTGACTTGTTCCGGAATAAGCGGCCTCAGGTTCGAATCCCGGCGTAGACCAAAAATGACGGAGAAATTTACTTCGTTATAACCACACGCCAGCGTAAGGTACACACACTACTGGACACTTGACCAACCTTGCCAGGCATGAATCAAAGTACACCTACTGAAAAAAAAAGAAAGAAAGAAAAGTCAGGCCAGCTTTCTTCATGGATGCAAGTGACAAAAGTACAAGGACAGCACTAATAATGTTTAGCAAAAGTAAGAGCTACTGGTCAGTTATTACGACTTTAATACCATAATTTTTGAGAAATGAAAAAAAAAATTGTTACTTTGCCGAGATGATACCGGAATGTACCACTTAAAATAGTATAGCTATACTAGTACGAGAGTGATAACAAAAGTTCTGCACACGTTAATCTAAACCGAAAGCGGACGATGCAATCAGGAAAATGATTGAGTCATGTTAATGTCAGACCCTCAGAAACGCAGTGGTGTCAGAACGACGCGCTATCATTTGCTGTGTGGACGTGGGAATGTTTGGAATTGGAAGCATGCAGCTCCTCAGGTCAAGTCAAGACGTTATTACTCTTATTTTTTTTATTGTAGGTTTAACGACCACCGTGAGCAACTCAATGGGCTATAAGCAGCAGACCGTCCCTAATTTAGGGTCACTGGTTCCAGGGAACGGAGAGAGCCAGTGCCGTAAGACAAACGCAACATCGGGATTCGACTCCGGACCTATCTCGGATGAATGATCAGAAGACATCGCTTGGACCACTGCGCCACCGGGGCGGTGTCACGACGAGCGCTCACACGTGAAAATTGAAACTCTTCGGGGGGGGGGCTCCGACACAGATCCATACTGCCTTCCAAGAAGTTTGTGGGGAAGGAACTCTTGATCGAAGCACAGTTTCTTTTTGAAGGCAAAGTTGAGACTGAAAATTCGTCAAAATCGCCCCCAACTTGTTGCAAGCGGGAGAGGTCTTGTTGCATGACAACGCATCGTGTCATGGTGCAGTGTCGGTACGGGGACTTTTGTCGAAATATGGCTGGGAAACTATATCCCACCCACCATGCCGTCCTGATCTTAGTCTACCCGACTTTGACCTTTTCCCAAAGTTAAAAATTCGGCTCGGTGGCATCTGCTACGAATCGCTGGACGAACTGTCATTAGACGTGACCCGAGTAATACGACAGCTAAACAAAGATGGCGTACTACGGGGCATCCAGAACCTACCTCACCACTGGCAAGCTGTCATTAGCAGTGATGTAGAAGTGGCATTGCGCGCCTTAGCGGCGCTAAGTGCATATTTTTCTAATCTTAGCGCCGCTAAGGCACTTTTCGTGCTTACCTGGTAATAGAATGTGGGCAAACACACTTTTTAAATGATCATGTATGCAAGAATAGGCAAAACTGTTTTCTGTATGCAAACATACTCGTACGTTAATCGAATCTTCATACTACAGAAATGGCCGCCCCGGTGGTAAAATGGTCTGAGCCGCAGGCTTCTGACCATTCTTCCAAGCTAAGACTGAATCCCAACCCTGGATGAGTCATGGGTGATGTGCATGACCGCAAAAGTGGAACAAGTGACCCGAAATTACGGACCGTTGACCGATTATAGCCATACGAGTTTCCCATGGTAGTTGTTAAACACAGAAACAAGCAAACAAAAAAATACTGTGTTGATTGATTTGCACAGTTGGATAACGCAATAGGGTGTCTCGTAAATAGTAAGATCCGGGTGGCGCAGTGGTCTAAGCGATGGCTTATGATCTTTCGTCCGGGAGGGGGCTGGGTTCGAATCCCGGTGAGGCATGGATGTTGTGTAAATGTAACGCACTCGGCTAGATATCGAGAGTTCTGTTGGTTCAATTCCACAGCGGCGGCTGAAAAACAATTTTTCGGATGCTGTGTGTTTCTTGAACTTGGGAAGAGCGATGTATTTATGTATTAACTGTCACCACGTATTTGGAGTATTTTCACCTTGGATCTCACCCTTTGGATTTAACTGCTATAATATATATATAGCCAGTGCCGTTAATGCCCACCAGATGGAGACGTCTCAGTAGCTGAGCCCATCTTACGGATTTATGATGTCAGAAGCTGACTTAAAAATACACATAGCACCGTGGATTGTTGGACACCGTGGCGTAAATGTAACGCACTCGGCTAGATATCGAGAGTTCTGTTGGTTCAATTCCACAGCGGCGGCTGAAAAACAATTTTTCGGATGCTGTGTGTTTCTGGAACGTGGAAAGAGCGATGTATTTATGTATTAACTGCCGCCACGTATTTGAAGTGTTTTCACCATGGATGTTGTGTTTGTTTTACGGCACTGGCTGTCTCCCTTCCCTGGAACCAGTGGCCCTGAATTAGGGACGAGCGACTGCTTATAGCACATTGAGTTGCTCACGGTGGTCGTTAAACCTTTAATAAAAAAAATCATAAGATTCTACCACCAAGAGAATGTGAACTCCTTTGTCTAGACAGTCAAAATAAATTTCTAGGAGATGGCTACTCCGCAGGGTTAAGATTACAGTGCTCAGAGAGAAAACGGTAGTGATGGAGATTTGTATTAAACAATACCATTGGTATCGACTCCAATAAAAGTTATCACCTGAGCTCACTCTCTGACTACTTACGGGCAATGCAAAAATTTTCCACATGTACCACATTTTCTTAGTGAAGACGGCGCATTAGTCATATTGAATTAATGTTACCCTATTAGTTCACAAATATACCCAATGCATATTTAAAATTGTATAGAGCCCTATTTGAACAAAAATTTCATAATCTTAGCATATGTATCTCACGTTACATTCTTCCAGTTATTTAAAATTTCTCAGATTACACAGTTTTAAGCAGTTATTTAATATAAATTGATATTGGTATTTAGTTATGAAAACTAAAAAATAGTTAATAATAAATCAGATTTTGAATGAGGGTATTTTGTTTTTACTCCGTTCACCGCTAAGGCACTTTTTTACGATTTCCAACAGTAGGTTGAAGAAGCGTATATGCTCCAGCTTTGTCCGTCTGTCTGTCCGTCCGCACGATAACTCACGTAAAAATTGTTCGATTTCGATGAAAGTTTAGTATGTGATTGGGGACCACCTGAGGATAAACCCTATAGAAAACGGATGAAATGGGGTGAACGGTCAGGACATAGGAGCGGGATCCATTCCATTGCCCTTATGCGTCATAACATGCGTAAAAATGGTTCGATTTCGATGAAATTTTAGTATGTGGTAGGGGACTACCTGGCAATAAATCCTATTGGAAATGGACGAAATGGGGTCAAAGGTCAGGACATAGGAGCGGGTTCCATTCCATTGCTCTTATGCATCATAATGTACGTAAAAATGCTTGCCGCCTCGGTGGCGCAGTGGTCTAAGGCGCTGGCCTCTGATCATTCGTCCGTAAGGGGTCCGGTTTCGAATCCCGGTCAGGCATGGATCCCTTCCCTGGAACCATCTATCCCTTCCCTGGAACCAGTGACCCTAAATTAGGGACGGGCGACTGCTTATAGCCCATTGAGTTGCTCACGGTGGTCGTTAAACCTCCGATCAAAAAAAATGCTTCGATTGCGACAAAACTGTCGTTGGACGTGCCCTCTCGAGCTCTTCACCTTTTGCTCAGTTTTTTCAGTAAAAGTGCCCGTTGCTCCCGAATTTTGTGCTCCAATCATGCATAAGGGTATGTGCTATCTTTCTCACCACCTTTCCTAGTCGAACTGTGCATATTTACTTGATTTTCATAGTAATATTACCTGCTGACCACGCCCTTCTGCGTTCTGAAGGGTGCGCCATGTGTACACGTTCCAGTGCCTTCTGTTCCTTTCCTGTGCATCTCGCTCAAGTAATAAGCTGTCAGCAAACTTCCCAGCTACGTTTCCACACCGGTAAGTGAATATTATAGCTATATTTCTTCATATTTCATCTCGGTGGGTTTGTTTACCACTGGCCATCGTGACTCGCCTTGACTGTCTTCTATTCCCTAATAGCGTTCCTATACGTTTCCTTCTATGCTTGTGTTCCTGAGCTTATCTAACCTTCTCCCGGTTACGTCATCTTCCATTAGTGGTCCTCCGGTGTCGTCATGGTCTCACAGTTGTGACATCTCTCTTAGCACCTCTACTTATGTCGTCATTGTTTGTCGCTCAGCCTTCGTTCACCTGTTCGTTGTGCCTTCCCCATTTGTCTTCCTAGCAATTGTGCATTCTACCACCGCTCATGGCTTGTGCAATATCAACAGAGTATCTTCCACCACTGACGCCTCCATCAGATGTTCTGCTTCAAGATAAATTTCAGCTTTCTTTGTCTGCCCCCACTACCACACATTCAACGTTTTTACCGTCATGCCTGGATTTCCTTGTTTCCTGTCAGGATTCAATTCTTACTCTTCATCTTCCTGAATCTTCGCCCCGAGGTAAGTCTCTACTAGCCTCTTTAGCTTTAGGGGTGAAATATGTTGCCCTCCCCAATACAAAACTTACTGTGTATACATCAGCTCTGCATGAACTTGTTCCTCCAGATGCCATTGCCGCCCCGGTGGCGCAGTGGTCTAAGCGATGGCCTCTGATCATTCGTCCGAACGGGGTCCGGGTTCGAATCCCGGTGAGGCATGGATGTTGTGTTTGTCTTACGGCACTGGCTCTCTCCCTTCCCTGGAACCAGTGACCCTAAATTAGGGACGGGCGACTGCTTACAGCCCTTTCAGTTGCTCACGGTGGTCGTTAAACCTCCAATCAAAAAAAAAAAAAAAAAAAAAGATGCCATTACACATGTTGCACGTAAACCTCGCTCTGTGCTTATTTATTTTTCCTCTCCCGCTCATGTTGCACGAATTATGTCTTCTCTCATCTTTATTGGTGATCAAAGTTTGTTCGCCATTCCTCTCGCACAGTGCCCTATCCTTGTAAGCATGTTTCCTGTTGCACCGGAAATTTCTGATGATGTCCTCCTTGCCGCCCCGGTGGCGCAGTGGTCTAAGGCGCTGGCCTCTGATCATTCGTCTGTAAGGGGTCCGGGTTCGAATCCCGATCAGGCATGGATGTTGTGTTTGTCTTACGGCACTGGCTCTCTCCCTTCCCTGGAACCAGTGACCCTAAATTAGGGACGGGCGACTGCTTATAGCCCATTGAGTTGCTCACGGTGGTCGTTAAACCTCCAATCAAAAAAAAAAAAAAAAAATGTCCTCCTTGGTTTTCTTTCTCGTTGTGGACTTGTTATTGGTCCAATTCGTACCTTACCTGCCGCATTGGACGAGCAAAGAGCTCGTCCTTATCTCAGTTTCCAACGACAGGCTCTCGCCGTGTTTCCGGACGAAGCTTCGATTATTTCCTGTCCTACCACAAGTAGTCTGTGGTAGACATATTCGTGCTGTGAATGTTTATACTGCTCTTCATTGCTTCATATGTAAATCACCTACTCATCTCCGTGCTTCTTGCCCAGCTAAAAACGCTGCATTACCACCTGCACCTCTTGGCTCTTCTGCTCTCAATACGTCATCTGCCAAGCCTCCTCAGTCTGCACCTTTATTGTCTTATTCCACTACATGTACTTTACCCACTGTACCAGGTGGGTTGTTTCATCCTCCTGTGTCACGTTCTCCACTCTCTATGGCCTTGGACTTCAGCACTTCGACAAGTTCTTCCTTACTTCCATCATACCCAGCTTCTTTCCCTCGACCGCTTCTTTCCAGTTCGGGTTCACCCATTTCATCTGTGCCTACCCATCTTCTACCACTGTGTTTCCCCAAGACTCTTCAGCTCTTTCTCAGTTCAACAGTTTGCCGTCTCTACCTGTTCCTTTCATTGCACCGCTCCAGGACTATTCCAGTTTGCTGCTTCCGCCTGGTTCCTCCACCGTTTTGCACCAGGATTTTCCTACAATGCCTGCTTCATCTTCAGCTGCTACGATCTCCACTGTGCCCCTTGTGGACTCCCCGGCGATTCTTCTGAGATCACTCCTGGACTCATCCCACTCTGGTGAGAGCACGTCGGTGGTCTCCCCTCCGACGAGTACGGAACCTATCACCGTCGGCCCGGACTTGGCTTCGGTCGCTGTTCCTTCTCACTGCTCTTCCGACCCGTCTTTACCAGCCTCTGGTTCTTCACCCATAATCTCCGCATCACTTGACGACACACTAGTACGTTCATTATTCCCGGCTTGTCTTCTTGCGCCGCCGGTTCTTTGAAACATTCTTCAACTGCTTCTTCCGCAGTTTCCTCGGACACTTCTTCAGCTACGGACTCAGGTTCTGATCCTACAGAGTACTCGGATACTTCTCTGCCTTCAAACTACTCAGCACATCTTTCTTCTTCCGATTGTCAACTTCTTTGTGCTAAGCACCCCCATGAGACTGCTCCGGCTGATATAAAAAAGCTCTCCATTATCTCACCTTAATTAAGATCCCTGTACCATTTCGTGAGACTTGTAGCTCTCGCATCACTTATAACAAAGCTCTAGACTCCCGGTGTTCTGCCAGATCATACTTCAACCTCCCGTAGAAGGCAGATAGGGACTTGTCGATGGCTCAGCGATTTGATCATCTGCGTCCGTCCTCCAAGCCCTCTGTCACGCCTTCGTCGACTGCATCTGCAGCTCCGTCCGTGCCTATTTCCGTTTCCATTCAACTGTCTCCGCGTCCCATTGTTGCACCACCTCCGTCCTCTGTTGTTCTACAATCTTCATCTGCGCTCGACCTGTCGTCTTCCGCTCAGCCCTCTATTTCGGCGCCCTTAACAGGGGCCATTCCAAAGAAACGTGCACGTCGCTCCTCTCAGCGCACGCGGAAACGTCGTGCCAAAATGAAAGTTTCTTCAGTGGTTCCTGTTGTGTCTATACCATGTTCTCCACTTCCACCACAGCGATTTTCACAAGACTTTGTCAATGATGATGACTTCATTGACGCCTTCACTCTTTGGGAAGAACTATATTCGTCCGATCTTTACTATTAGTCTGACTTTGCTCCTGCCTAGGCGTTCTATGTACTATCGTTCTGGTTTTTGGATTTGTCCTACACCCATCATTTGGACTTTACGTGTATTATTCATCGTGTTAATTATCTTGTTGTATTGTGTTGCGCCTGTTCTACGACCATGCTTGATGAATAGCACTTTCCAGAAGTGTGAGATTGCAGGGTTGTGGATCCAGGTGTCTGATGGCTCGTTCAACTTCATCCCACAAATTCTCAATGGGGTTGAGATCTGGATATTGTGGGGGCCACCTAAGCAAAGCAAACTCACCGGCATGTTCCTGAAACCAATCCTGTACATAACGAGCATTATGGCAGGACGCATTATCTTGTTGAGTGTAACCATCGCCATTGGGATAAACCATCCACATGACAGGATGCACTTGGTCCTCAACGATGTTTAGATATGATGTGCCAGTCAGACGTTGATCAACACGAATTAAAGGGCCCAAAAACATGCCAGGAAAACATTCCCCAAACCAAAACGTTGCCTCCAACAGCTTGAAGGGTTGTAGCAATGCATTTGGGGTCCATGCTTTCGTGCTGTTTCCGCCAAATTCTCACTCGGCCATCGGCATGGTGCAACTGAAAACGTGATTCATCGTACCACATAATTTGTTTCCAGTTATCGCCTGTCCAATCCTTGTGCCCCTGGGAGACGTTTTCTCTTGTTAACTGCAGACAGCAAAGGTGTTCGAACAGGCCTTCGGCTGACATATCCCATCCGATGCAGTGTACGGCGAACAGTGCGTGCAGAGATCATTTGAGGGGATCCTTGATTGAGATGGTCTGTAATTTGCTGCACTGTTGCCCTTTTGTTGTCTGTTACCAGTCTGGACACTCTCCTTTCCGCCCGAGCAGCACTAGTCGATGACGACCACACGTTGCACGTAGAGACCCAGTTTTTTGGCTGACAGTCTAGTCTTTAAACACTTTAACAACAGCTGCTCTGGAACATTTCACAAATACGGTGGTTTCGGTGATACTCGCTCCATGCTCCTACAATCATCCCACGTTGAGAGTCCGTCAAATCACATTTTTTACCCATCTCGTCACCAAAACGTCACTTCTACTACTGTTGCAAGCACTAAGCTGTCCCCTTTTTATACTAGCCTTGCCCTCTGGCGGCAACAGCGTGCAGCCATAGCTCATTTGCTTAAAATTGTCAGGTGGTTTTAATAAAGTGGCCACTCAGTGTATATATATATATATATTCCAGATCTAAGAGCCAGGTAAAACGAATTCAAATTTCAAAGAATAACTATCACAGAAACACAATGCGTGTTGATGATGCGGTGGAGCGAAAGGTAATAACATTGAGTTAGCTTGGCATTAAGAACACCCCGCGTTTTACATATTCGGAGCGATAACGAAGTGTCACGTGATATCAACGTCACGTGCGGCTACTATAACTTGCGCACACCTATCCTCTGTACGTAATCAGTAAACGTTTACCAGTAATGGGGAAAAATGGCCGAATAGTAGGGGCCCAGAAGGCAGGTGGCAGTGTTTCGGAAACAGCGGCACTTGTTGGCTGCTCCCGTTTTATTGTAGCAACGGTGAAACAGGACTGGATTAACCACGCACAGTCATCCAGCAGAAGGGCTCACACTGGTCAGCCATGCGCGGTTCACCAGAATGCCGGTTACTTCGACTAGCGAATCCTGTGATGGTTATATTCAAATTAATCGGAAACTTGAGACTTGGTCGTTTTGGGTGGTGTAGTGGTTAGCATAACCGGGCGCTATCTGGGAGACGCAGGTTCGAGTTTCGCTCTAGGACGACGAAATTTTCAAGTTTTCGGATATTGTCTGACTTACCATCCTTGTCATATCTACACCAAAAAACGGATTGTCATCTTCAAGGTTTGTATTGAATCTTTTGTTTGTCGCACCATTCACGGTAAACCATTGACGATTGTACGTTAACAACCCAGGAAGATGGCACGGTAAACCAACCAACGATTGCTTACCAACCAATTCACGGTAAACAACCTACGATTCACGGTAAACCAACCTACGATTGTACGTTAACAGCACACGAAGATGGCAGTCAGGCAGATACCTGAGCCATCATACCTGGCACCAACTATCATACAGAATTCAAAGTAACTCAGATCACACGTTTCATCCATTCCGATCCTCATGAAACGCTAGCTGTTGCTCGAAGTGCTGCTCTGTCTGGTTGATACCGCACACCGCTCTCACGTGATGTATTACGTGTTGGAATGAGTCATTTATGTGACGTGTACTTAATAAACTGGCGCCTGAGAGTATATTATAAATTACAATAGAAAATCTGAAATGCGCGTTAAAATGACACTTTTGAATAACTTTCGATTCAGCTTTTGCTCTTCACTTTGAAACCCACTCACATTACGACCACGAAATGCATTTATCATAGTTTTGACTCATACAGGAAAAATTAAATTAATTTCGTTTGATCGCAATGCACATTCAAGGAAAACGAATGAAGCAATCTGAATGGAATTTTTTCACCTTTCTCTAAGTTCACATCACTTGCGCATATGAATGAGTTCAAACATTACTTTATTAACCAAGAAACAATACATGCACAAAACAAATGAAGAAACAAAATAACACAATATAATAACAATAAACAAAATAACAAAAGCCTATTGGCGTGCAGAAATCGAAAAGTTCCAAATTTCTTCTTCTTCTTGATTGAAGGTTTAACGACCACCGTGAGCAACTCAATGGGCTATAAGCAGTCTCCCGTCCCTAATTTAGTCTCTGGTTCCAGGGAAGGGAGAGAGCCAGTGCCGTAAGACACACACAACATCCATGCCTTAACAGGATTCGAACCCGGACCCCTTTCGGACGAATGATCAGAGGCCATCGCTTAGACCACTGCGCCACCGGGGCGGCCTTCCAAATTTGAAAATTGTACGAGAGTTCAGTTTTTAAATGAAACACGAGTTCACGAAATTCTAAAAATTCGGGAGTTCATCGAATAGAAACAATACAGCAGTAAATCAAAAGATGATTTTTACAAACATTGTTGACCTGAAACCAATGTTTATAAGGTGTCAATTTCTTGTAGAAATCAGAGCTTTTTCCTGATGTAAGTGCTTGATTGAGTTCTGTTTGAAGCACCGAACATAAATAGTTTATACATTTTACGGAGTTTGCGTCTTGCATTAATGTAGGATGCTGGAAGGATAGCGGTGATATTATATTTAAGTGAAATAGATACACTGAAGTGCCAGAAAAACTGGTACACCAGTCTAATACTTGGTAGATCCCCCACGGGAGCGCAGAATAGCAGAAATACGACGGGGCATGTACTCCACTAGCTTCTGGAAAGATGCTGTAGGCAACCATACTTCCTGCAGAGCGTTCCACAATTCGTCGGGTGTATTGGAAGCACTAACGTCACATTAGCTTCACTGAGGCTTTACCGTGTAAATGGAAAGTTGGCATCCAGAAGACTGGAAAAAAGCTGAATGCCAGCTTCCAAAAATGTGATGATATATTGCAGTGCAAACATCTCTACTGTGTAGAATTAGATTTTTATTACGGAAGTAGTCCGAGTTGTCAATGCTTGAAAAATTGTCCCTTCAGCGAGGACTGTTTTAATGTTTTGTTGAAGGATGATAGAAATTTCAGATTAAAGTCCATGCGAATGTTTTTTTTTTTTTATTGCAATATTTTCCCTCATTTTCTTAGATTTTTAAAAATTAAGATCTCCAAATATTCAGATACAAACGAGAACACAATTAGACTAAATATAAAGCGAGATCGCCAAAAAAACCTACGGGGGGGGGGGGGCTATTACCCCCGAGGAGATAACTGAATACCTGAATACATCACTAGCCGCAATGGTGGCACAGTGGTCTAAGTGACAGCTTCTGATCTTTCGTCCGAAAGGGGTCCGGATTCTGAGGCTTAGATGTTGTGTTTGTCTTACGGCACTGGCTCTCTCCCTTTCCTGGAACCAGTTACCCTAAATTAAGGACGAGCAACTGCTTATAGCCCATTGAGTTTGTAACGTACCAGGAGATGTGACGTACCTGCCAGAAGGACGCACACGACATAAAGGCACATAGCAACTAGAATCAATGTCCGCGTAGCTCAATTGGTAGAGCAACTTATTCCGGAATGAGTGGACCCGGGTTCAAATCCTGGCGCGGATAAAAATGACGGAGAAATTCACTTCGTTATAATGGCGCCCGAACTATCCGGATGACCCGACCGTTCAAAATCTCGCATTGGTGTGATGTTATTTCCACACCGCGAGATAGGAAAAATATAAGAGGAGCACTTCGAATAAAAAATAAAAATAAGGGAGATGATGTAACGTACCAGGAGATGTGACGTACCTGCCAGAAGGACGCACACGACATAAAGGCACATAGCAATCAGAACAAATGTCCGCGTAGCTCAATTGGTAGAGCAACTTATTCCGGAATGAGTGGACCCGGGTTCGAATCCCGACGTAGACCAAAAATAACGGAGAAATTCACTTCGTTATAATGGCGCCCGAACTACCCGGATGACCCGACCGTTCAAAATCTCGCATTGGTGTGATGTTATTTCCACACCGCGAGATAGGAAAAATATGAGCAGCACTTCGAAAGAAAAAAGAAAAAGAAGGGGGAGATGATGTAACGTACCAGGAGATGTGACGTACCTGCCAGAAGGACGCACACGACATAAAGGCAGATAGGAATCAGAATACATGTCCGCGTAGCTTAATTGGTAGAGCAACTTATTCCGGAATGAGTGGACCCGGGTTCGAACCCCGGCGCGGATAAAAATGACGGAGAAATTCACTTCGTTATAAGTTGCTCACGGTGGTCGTTAAACCTCCAATAATAAAAAAAAAAATCCCCGACTCGAACCTGGGCCCACTCGGAAGAATGGTCACAAGCCAGCCCTTAGACCATTCCACCACCGGTGCGACTCTCTGAACCTCACTGTACGTAATTAGGAAAGTGAAAATGTTTATAGCGCTCATGATGGTGGTCGGTAATCCCCCCCCTTCCCGTCGAGAAAAAAGACCAAGTAAAATATAACAAAACTTCAAAGACAAATAAATTTCACCAAAATACAGTAAAACCTCTTTAACGGACACTCCCGAGTAGTGGACACCTCCATTTTAGCGCGAAATTTTGATTTCTGAAGACCGGAAGTATGTACGGTCTTGTATATCTACCTCCTAACAGCGGACTCTCCGAATAACGGACAGAAATTTTGATCATAGAACAGTTGAAAACATGAACATTGAAGGGAAAAAGAAATCGGCGAATTGCCGCAAAGATTTTGTTTAGCTTCTTTGGAAGGAAATAAGTTACATTTTGTCTTCCAGATCCTCATCACAAAAAGTACTGGCCGGTGGTTTCAATATGGCCGATCTTTTCTTAGAAGTGTGTAAAACAGCTCTGACGTATATTCTAATTTAACTTTCCCTTTTAGTTCTTTTTCCTAGGTAAAATTGAGTTTGTTCTCTTTTGTACTTTCCAAACTTAACGTGATATCTTCTCTCTCACATGAATGAGAGGTTGGCAGCACTTTTGACGTAAGAGAGAGAGTGACGTATGAATGTGATAAGAACGTTAGATAAAAAGGACGAGCCGCCACGCCCCGGTGGCGCAGTGGTCTAAGCGATAGCTTCTGAGCCTTCGCCCAAAGGAGGGGGCCTGGGTTCGAATCCCGGGTAAGGCATGGATGTCCGTGTTTGTCTTTCGGCACTGGCTCTCTGTTATTTGCAAATCTGGCATACTGTATCACATGTTCGATCTGCACTTTGATGATTTCAATGTATTGCATAATATTCGTACCCTGTGACCCACTATACTGTATTTGTCTGAATTCGAGATGTGTGTGTTAACCATGACCAATGTATGAATTCCAGTTGTATGTGTTACCTGGGACTAATAAAAAAAAAAACCTTCAATCAAAAAAAAAAAAAAAAAAAGAAAAGGAAGATACAGCAGTTGCTTAGTGTGTGTGTGGAGATGTTCGATCGTTGTTAAGCTAGATTATACGACAGATAATTAAGGCACTATATGTGGATGTGTAAAACTCTCAGTGCTATATTTTGGATTTCGTCAAATATTACTGGACCAATAAAAGTTTATCGTAAGTTCGACTTCTGTATATGTTTCATCTGGCCGTAAAACCTTAATCCAAGCTATCCCGTGCAACTATTGCATCGTATTCTCATTTAGTTCAAAATTTCCATAGTCATGATTTTAGACATAGCGTAACACCAATCTCGCACGCGAAAAAGGGTTACGTCATATAGCATCTGTAACGTACCAGGAGGGAGATGTGACGTACCTGCCAGCAGGACGCACATGACATAAAGGCAGATAGGAATCAGAATAAAATGTCCGCGTAGCTTAATTGGTAGAGCAACTTATTCCGGAATAAGCGGCCTCGGGTTCGAATCCCGGCGTAGACCAAAAATGACGGAGAAATTTACTTCGTTATAATGGCGTCCGAACTATCCGGATGACCCGACCGTTCAAAATCTCGCATTGGTGTGATGTTATTTCCACACCGCGAGATAGGAAAAATAAGAGAATCCTTTCTCCAGCACTTCGAAAAAAAAAATAAAAATAAGGGGGAGATGATGTGTCGTACCTGCCAGCAGGACGCACATGACATAAAGGCAGATAGGAATCAGAATAAAATGTCCGCGTAGCTTAATTGGTAGAGCAACTTATTCCGGAATGAGGGGACCCGGGTTCGAACCCCGGTGCGGATAAAAATGACGGAGAAATTCACTTCGTTATACATCTTTTAAACAAAATTGGTATTCGTTGTCAATGCAGAAGAAGAGTATTTGTTTTCATTCCAGAAAACCATTTTGGAACTAATTCCGTGTCTAAACAATGAAGGAAATGCAAAAGATTTCATTACGGCCGATGAGGATCTCTCTATCGAAGTGAAAACGAAGAAGGTGCGCCAGTTCGTTGCTTTGAAAACATTGGAAGAAAAGGATTTGATTGAGGAAGCATCTGATGCAGTTGCAGAAGAGGTGTGCGATTTTCTTAAAGACGCTGTAAAGTTTTGTGATAAGAGAAAAGTTTTTTTGTAAACAAAGGGGATACTGAGGGATTAGCACTACTGAAGAATTTAAAAACACACTCTGAAAAACAATCTACGAATTGCAAAAGAAAAAACATGCTCTTATCAAATTTTTGTAGCTGAAATGGCCAACTGATTGAATTAAATAATGATAGTTAACTAAGCACATTTTAAAATTCAAGATGTAATATATTTAATTGTTACGTACGTATTTTTTTCTACAAACACGAAGGAAACATTGTATTCTGTATTTTGAATTGAAAGTACTGTACGTATCCACACCTATTATATTGCTTTCTACTGTAGAACAGCAAAAAAAAAAAAAACTTTAATAAATAAACATAATTTTAATCATATATTGTACGTACGTATTTACTATGAAGTTTTTTCGTGTCATGAGCTTAGGTGTTCTGAGAAGTCAACCTCCCGAATACCTCCCAGTGGTGGATAAATGTTGAAGTCCTGGAGTGTCCGCTATTCAGAGGTTTTACCGTATTAATAAATCAAGGATGTATGGTTCTACATGAATACACGGTATGTCTAATGTACGTAATAAAGAGTTGCCTCTTATTCTGTCCATCGCGTTTGTAGGAAAACCAATGACGTCTTACCGTGAGTCTGCTGCGGAGCATCCGCATATCATTCCGGCTTTTCACACTGTATTGTTGGCAGAGTTCGTTTCTGAGTTGCTGCTGTTGGGGAAGCTGGCTTGTTGACATTTGGTTAGGTTTGATTCAATTACGTGTCTTTATTGTGAGTTCTTTTATGGATCCGGAAGCTTTTTCTCACGATTGTACTTTGAAGGATGCTACATTTTAGGACTAGTTTTGATGCCAGCTGAGCTCCAATCTGACTTACGAATTTGAACATGCCGATATTGATGGTATCGCTATCTGTTGGTTACAGAGTTTCTTTTCTCTGAAATTTTGTTCTAACGGGGTTGTGCTCGATTATGGTAGCTTATTTCACTATTGCAGTTCGTGAAGTCTTGTAGTGAAATTCCGTTTAGTGCTTCAGGTAGAGAAGATGAAGGTTCTCAGTGATCGAACAAAACCCAACCTAACCAAAAGGCAACAGCAAGCCAGATTTCAACAGTAACCGAACGACGAACTCGCCCATCGAAACAGTGTGAAAAACCTGAATATTATGCTGATGATGCTTAGTAACCTCACAGTAAGATCTGAATGGTTTTACAATATATCATCGCGAAAGATGGAATCAAATATAACTTTATTACATCCTCCAAATATGCATGATCAAAGGTCGCAGTGACACATGCTACTAGAAGAATGCCATTCTTCCCAAAATTCTAATGCAAAACCTGTCTAATAGAAAAAATATTGCATACCACAACACTGAAAAAAGCTATCAATCAGCCATAAAATTTATTACGCAGCAAAAAAAATACACTTGTCACCATAAATTTTGTAATAAGTTTATAAATACGACTTTCAATAGGCCTATATTGAAAGTACATTCGGCGTCTTTAAATTCATAGTTTTGCTCTCTTGAAAAAAAAATTATACGATTTCCTTACTTCACTTTGCACTTTATCGAAAAGTTGGAATAAAATACTTTTCAAAAAATGCATTAGGTGAATTTTGATTCTAATTCACATCATTTAAAGATCCTTCTGTCAAGCATTATGTTGGAACTTCCTTATGGTATATTCATTCCATGAATGTTACTTTATAATTTCCTTACAAACCGAGTCGCTCGCACGAGAACCATAGCATTTACGGCTTAAGCGTACATGCTAAACAGCTTGAAATCTTTGTTAACAATGAATCTTCACCATTAAGAATGTCAACAGGTCCTGTAACGCGACGACAAATTAACAGCGTACCTATCTCACGGAAATAAAAGCTAACAAGGACAATGCAAGTTTATTAAACATAATCCGAAGAAAATCTACCCCTCATTTAATTAACATAATACACTGGCGGAAAGTGAAAAAAGAACACCAAGAAGGAATTGGCGGACGATCATGAAATTTACATATGTTAATTGGGTCGAGTTTACGTAGGTGTGATGTTAATTTCGGGACCAACCGGTGAGCGCTTACGCCACAGCACGGCATAATATGCAAATTATCGTCGGTGGTATTTAAGGAGTACGGCGAAGTGAATGTAATCAGTCGTCTGCATACGGACACGTGCTAAGACCCTGAAGAAGCTGCAATGCCTGAACATGGAAGACGTGTATGATTTCAGCAGTTATCGGACTTTGAGCGAGGTCATCTAGTCGGACTCCGCGAGGCCGGGTGGTCGTATCGTCGTATTGCGGAGTGAATTGGACGGGAAGTATCGGTGGTGGTACGATGGTGGCGTAGATGGTCCGAGGAACATTCCCACACGAGAAGACGTGGAACCGGGAGTCACAGACGGACTGATGAGCGGACCGATCGACGCATAAGAAGAGCGGCGTTGTCAAGCAGAACATCCACTGCGACGCAAATCCGAGCTGCCGTTGCACCTGAGGTGACTGTGCGAACAATCCGCAACCGTCTACTGGATGCAGGACTACGTGCACGTGTGCCTCTGGCCTGTGTACCTCTGACTCCAGCCCACCGTCAGGAACGGCTGCAGTGGTGTCGCCAACGTCTGCACTGGAGAACGCAATGGCGATATGTCGTGTTCAGCGATGAAAGCAGATTTTGCTTGGGAGACTCCGATGGCCGTATGCATGTTCGCAGACGCACAGGGGAGCGTCTCCACCCTTCTTGCATCCGCCAGTGACACACAGGGCCTACACCTGGTCTCCTGGTGTGGAGAGCGATCAGCTATCACTACCGAACACAACTAGTGTTTGTACCGGGTACGTTAAACAGCACCTCCTACATCAACAACATCATTCAGCCCGTTGTTGTGCCATTTGTAAGGTCGGTCCGTCGTGGTGTTTTCCAGCAAGATAACGCATGCCCACACACTGCACGTGCAACGCAACATGCACTTGAGGGTGTGAGACAACTTCCATGGCCTGCACGTTCACTGGATTTGTCCCCCATTGAGCACGTGTGGGATTTTATGGGACAACGACTTATCCGGTCTCCACGGCCAGCCACGACCATCCCCGATTTACGCTTCCAGGTTAAGGATGCTTGGAACTCAATACCCCAAACTTACATCCAACATCTGTACGACAGACTGCATGCCAGAATTGCACAGTGTGACGCAGTTCATGGCGGTTCAACCTCGTACTAACCATGTTACATGGAAATGTTATTTTTAAGTTTACCAGCAAGTACAGCTGTATTTTGCCATAATGTTTTGATCACGTTATCCTCTGTATTCCGTTATTATGCCATATAAATTTCGTTGGTATCAGACGTCTCCTTCTTGGTGTTCTTTTTTCACTTTCCGCCAGTGTATACAAATTCTTTACTTACTCTTATTTAATTGACATCTATACAAATTTTTCACTTACTCTGTCTAGCATAACTATCCATCCCATTGGTATTTTATCTCCTCTGGATACCGCATTGGCACGCAAAAGGAAAAAAAATTGAAAAATACAAGAGACGCAATCCTGCAAAAGATGCATTCTATGAGACTGCCTTATGAAATGATACACTTCTTATGAGTGAACATGTGGTGAAACAGAGTAAATCAAAACTATGCACAATAAGTTCCATCACTTGTGTGTGGTGACGATGCAATGATAAATCGTAACTTTTGCGAGCCATGCCTTTCAGTCATTCCATTTTCCTAAATCATTAATATTCATTCAAGATTTCTTTTCGCATTTGAATGGGCATTGCTGTGCGTAGAACTAATGCAGATGCAGCCTCAATAAGAATAAAGATGTTATGTTCTACATTGTGGAAAGATTTGTGTAAACTTTCCTGCTTAAATTCCTACAAATTGCAGATTATCTAAAAACCTAACTGTCACACACTTCTTATTTCCTTAAGCTAATGGATGTAAGCAACAGTTACTCACGGAACGCCCTTTGAAGAGATAAGGCCAATTTGGAAACACAAGGCAGTGGTATGATTCATGAACTTCCTGTATTAGTTTTAAGGTGAGTGCTCGCGATCGCCTTCAGTAACCTTTCAACATTTAAAAAAAATATGACACAATTGAATCACTTAAGTATGATGAAATGAGTTACTGATGAAGATTTTCAGTTATTTAAGCAATGTTAGTTGAAGCTTAACTGTTCGCAGTAGTTGGTATCGCTGCAATAGTACAATTAAGACTTCAGCTGTGACAGCAAACTGCAAGCGTTACTTATTTAGATATCAACGTTGCTTAAGCTAAGACTAGGGAACATAATATTGACACTTGTAACTATAGAAAACACTAACGGCCAAGGGTACAAAATGAATCAACACTGACTTACGATAAATTCACTGGTTTTGTTAGATGCTATGGCACGTCATCATAAGTCGAACACACTAGCCAGAAAACACTTGTTGGCTTCAAATCAAATTACAACAACAATTCTCTCAATCTGTAGTTTACTTATCGTTTACAAATCGTAATCTCAAAAGATGATCTCGGTAAGGTGGATGAATTAAAGGTCAGGACGATGTTGCGGGATCGTGCAAGTTTCCCGCCAGGTTTAAGGTGGATGTCAAGTAATTTTGCTTCCTATACTTCCAATGGAAAGAACTTCTGTACCCATTTTCTTCACAATTAATGCGTTCCCAAGGATGAAAATTTGAACATCGATTAAAACAGCTTCATTTTATAACTTGGAATGCTTAATATTTTCTAAAACATAACAATAATTATGCAATCCAACATTTGTTTGTCTACTGACGTCATCAAAGTGCAGGTCGCGCCATTTTTTCTGGTTTCAACACCACCAAAGGAAAAGTTATTGATTTTTAATATAATTATGGTTATGTTTTAGAAAATATTAAGTATTCCAAGTTATAAAATTAAGCTATTTTAATCGATGTTCAAATTTTCATCTTTGGGAACGCATTAAGTGTGAAGAAAATGTGAAGAGAAGTTTTTCCATTGGAAGTATAGGAAGCAAAATTACTTGACGTCCATCTTAAAGGTGATGCGTCGGACATCATTAACATCTTGCTCATAGAGTTCTTTCAGTAGTTCATCGTCCTTACAGGTTGAGATGTCATTGGAAGAATCCACTCTCTGCAAGATGTTAAGGAAATGATTAACTCACTGGTGCTCAAACACGAGAATCGTACCTTGAACTCGAGGTCTCCACAAGTAGATCACCAGATGAAAGTTTTTTTACGGCCTTAACGGTGCCAGCGACACTCTGGATAGCTTTTGGCATCCAGAAAACAGATTTAATGCCTAAATGCTGTGCGTCATTTAGACTGTGTATGATGAAGAATAGTACATGAAATGTTCCTGAGCTAACCCTCTTATACATGAAGAGGTGGTCTGTGCTTCTACATGCCGCTTAGACTCAGATCCATGGGAAACATGAGATGTCATGAAGAAGAAAGATATTCGTTCGTCGACCTGCCCACCTGCCTCGGAGCCCAACAAAGGAGAACCGGAGGTCCGCAAACCAAGGCCTTAAGGATAGCCGGCGTATATGTACAGTATATTCTGTTGATAGGACAAACATGTGATCGGCGTGTAGGCTACCTTGACTTCTCCGTGTCCCAGTAACACCCCTCTGACTATCCTCGGGCTCACCCAGTCGTACTCAACGACAAGCCTTTATTACCTGGATTCTATTCGGCCACAGGCTTCACTCATTAGGAGTGGGTTACTAGTTATCCGCCGGTTTACGTTGAAGTAGGAAAAAGAGAAGTGTTGGCAGCTGGTGGTAAATACACCTTGGCCCTTACATAGAAACCTCAGCATCCACTTTCCCACCTTACCGGTCACCGCACATGGCAGAGATGCAAGTGCATATAGCTAACCAAGAATTAAGCCCGGAAAAGAAAGAAGAACGGTAAAAGTGGAACAAAGGAAATACAACGACGAACTAAACTCTGGTACTGGTGCATAAACACAACCTCAGGAACCTAAAACTAAAGGTGTGTGCATGTCCGTGTGTCCGGTTCAGAATAAAATAATAAAAAAAGTGATCATCACGTCGAAATAGTCGGGTCGGGCAGTAGGATCGCCATTCCCCATTAGCTGGAATAACGGCGGTCTCTGCGGTGTTGAAATCGCAACAGGATCAATTAAACATCATAATCACTCACAAGGTCAGCTCGAGCCGTGAAGTACTACTCCTCAAATAACTGGAACACCATCTATTCCCTTGAGGAAACCAAAGAAAGAAGAAACTCGTAATACTGCAGTTTAAGACATACACTGCTGGCCACCCAAAATGCGACATAAAGAAGGAAGCACCCGATTGGCCTAAAATTCGCAGCATGCGTCCCCCGCGAGAGGACATGCAAACGATTAACATTGTAGGGCATATGCAAAACATGTGCGCTCAGCACGCCACCGAAAAGCACTGTAAGAAGGGTGCACAGAAGGCGGGGTGTAAGTAGTGGAAGTGTGTTGTGCTGCCGGACCTGTGCATGGGAAGCTTCCTGATGCCTCGTCGCAGAATACGGCAGTCATTCCAGCAAGTTTCGGAGTTCGACAGAGGACAAATAGTGGCTTATCGCGACAGCAGTTTATCGTACCGAGACATCGGCGCCCGTGTGAGACGACATCCAGCCACAGTGAGGCGAGTATGGATTCGGTGGGTGCAGGAGGGACGGACGGACCGACGTGAGCGATTGCCGCAGCCGCGGCACACTACCTAACGAGAAGACTGGCATGTTGCGCGACGGGCATTGACGGCTCGCACCGCCACATCACGAACGTCAGCGCAGTAATTAGGGTGTGTTGCGCAACAATCTGTGTCAGCACGTACCGTTCGACGTCGTCTGCAGGAGCGGGAACATGTCGCACGGCGCCCACTGCTCGGATTACCATTGACGTTACACCACCGGCGAATGCGGCGGCAGTGGGCTGTTGAACGCCGCACCTGGACTACGGAATGGCACGACATTGTCTTCTCCGACGAATCCTGCTTCTGCCTGCAACACCACGATGGTCGGATCCGCTTGCGGTGGCACCGCGGTGAGAGACTGTATGACGCCTGCATTATGCATCGTCATACCGGTCTGTCGCCTGGCGTTATGGTTTGGGGCGCAATTGGATATGACACCCGCACCCCTCTAGTACGTATCGCCGGTACACTCAACAGCCACCGTTACATATCCGACGTTTTGGAGCCTGTAGTCCTCCCTTACCTGCAGGACCTGCCAGCGGCCACGTTTCAACAGGACAATGCGCGCCCGCACGTGGCACGCATCGTGCAACAATTCTTCACGGCCCACCAGGTGTCACTGCTACCGTGGCCCGCCTGTTCTCCCGATATGTTGCCCATCGAACACGTCTGGTCGCTGATCGGTAACCGAGTGGCCCGGCAAGCACCTCCCGCGGCTACGCCTGATGAACTGTGGCAACGTGTGGAAGCATCCTGGACAGACATACCCCAAGCCCACATCCAAAGCCTGTTTCGTTCGGTGCCGCGGCGTGTAGCGGCCGTTATTGCCAGCCATGGGGGCCACACGAACTATTGATGTCTGCGTGTTCCGCAAGTCTCACGGGCCTGTAAGCTCAATCGTTTCATCTTTGTATCTGTTGTTATGTGTCCAGTAAATCTGGCTTTGCTATCTCGTGTACTTCTTGGTGTTGCATTTTGGGTGGCCAGCAGTGTATTTATGGAATAAAATTTCAAATATGAAGGATATGGAATATATGTCAAAGGAAGAAAGGCTGTTGTATCCAGATCTGTTAAATTCTTTGAAAGTCAGTTTGGCAGAGATAAAATGAAAAATCAAATTCAAAAGGTTTCTAATTTCATACAGGTAGCAGAATTAGGTATTCAGAAAATTGAATGAGTTCAAGGAGAAAAGTGCTGATGAAGTTTCAAAGGAATTTGATCTGTCTGAATGAAGCACAAGTATCAGTATTTCAAGGGCGCCCGAGGTAACAACTAAAGAGGCACCACCTAACAGCCTCGCGCAAGAGAAAAAAAATGTGCAAAACAGAAAGGAGCAAAGCTTTTCAAAGTTTAGAATTGACAGCATAAAGAGATATACAAAATCTTCCAGAGAATGGGAGTGAAAACAAAATGGGAACGAGCAATGGAAGATGAAATAATGCATATGCTTAAGCACTGGGGGAAGGGGGCATGACCCCCTCGATTTTTTTTTTTTTGATTGACCCTAAATTAGGAACGGGCGACTGCTTATAGCCCGTGAGCAACTCAATGGGCTATAAGCAGTCGCCCGTTTCTAATTTACGGTCACTGGTTCCAGGGAAGGGAGAGAGCCAGTGCCGTAAGACAAACACAACATCCATGCCTCACCGGGATTCGAACCCGGACCCCTTACGGACGAATGATCAGAGGCCAGCGCTTTAGACCACTGCGCCACCGGGGCGGCCCAGATTTTCAGAGTCGGTGATCCGAAACGTAAAGGACCCCCTCCCCCAAATGTTTCGGGAATATAATGCACACTTTATGATGTGAACCAACTGAATTTAATATTATGGGATTGAAATTTTTCGTAGAATACAAACACGTGTATAATGTGTACTTAATAAAACAGCGATATCGATTCTTAATAAGCAAAGTCAGTTCTACAACTTTGTAATTGACATTTCTGCCGTATCTATCATAATTTTACAGTTGCGTTCCGTAAGTTCCACAATTCGCCAACAGAGTTGTGTATGTCGTGCCCATTAGATCGCGCTTCAGCAACTGATTTGCTCCTGCGTGTGTGTGTAGGGAGAGGAGATCCCAAACTCTATCTTATACAGTATGTATACCATATTGTATATATATATATATATATATATATATATATACCGATACCTACATTTATCTTGGGCAGCAGATATCAAGTGAGGGTCATATTGATGAAGAAATTAATCGGCGTATAAAACTTGGATGGAGAGCTTTTGGAAGAAACAGTACAATTTTTAAGAGCAGTATGCCATTATGTCTTAAAAGAAAAGCGTTTATTCTACGCATCCTGCCAGTGCTTACGTATGGAGCACAGATATGAACGTTAACTAAAAACGACATACAAAGACTGCAGACAACTCAAAGAAGCATGGATGCTTGGTGTAACCAGGAAAGATAAGAAGAGGAACTTGTGGATAAGGAAAATGACAGGAGTGGACGACATCATGACCAGAGTGAAATTACTGAAATGGAAATGGACTGGACATGTTGCCAGAAGAACGGACCACAGATGGACAACCGAAATTTTAAACTGGATTCCGAGGGACGGGAAAAGACCGAGAAGAAGACCACATGGGAGATGGATGGATGAAATTAGAAAGTATGCTGGGGTGACATGGAGGAGACAGGCTCAAGACAGACAATTGTGGAAGAAAGTTGGGGAGACCTCCATTATCATCCATTATTATGTATTGATAATGGTTGATGATGATGATATGTATACATATAATTTATGTATGTGTGATCGAACCCCCCCCAGATTTTGAAACATGGTTACGCCGCTGAAATAATGTCTTAGACCTGAATGAAGCAAGAACACCAATACAATTTACCTACGCGATGGAAAATATTAAGTAAAAACCGCATAACATGGAAGTTATAACGAAGTAAATTTATCCGTCATTTCTGGTCTACGCGGGAATCGAGCCCGAGTCCGCTTATTCCGGAACAAGTCGCTCTAGCAACTGAGCTACGCAGACGTTCATTCTGATTGCTATCTGCCTTTATGTCGTGTGCGTCCTGCTGGCAGGTACGTCACATCTCCCCCTAAAGAGGGCCGGGCGCATGGCCCACGGGTCAGTCGTGACCATGAATCGTTGCAGGCAGCTATCCACTGTAGAACGTGCACTTGAGAACTCCCAGTCAATCAAGTGTGTGGAATGCAACATCACACATTTTTATTTTTCGAAGCGCTGGAGAAGAGATTCCCTGATTTTTCCTATCTCGCGGTGTGGAAAGAACATCACACCAATGCGAGATTTTGAACGACCGGGTCATCCGGAAAGTTCGGGCGGCGCCATTATAACGAAGTAAATTTCTCCGTCATTTCTGTCCACGCCAGGATTCGAACCCGGATCCCCTCATTCCGGAACAAGTCGCTCTACCAACTGAGCTACGCAGACGTTCATTCTGATTGCTATCTGCCTTTATGTCGTGTGCGTCCTGCTGGCAGGTACGTCACATCTCCCCCCCCTAAAGAGGGCCGGGCGCATGGCCCACGGGTCAGCCGTGACCATGAATCGTTGCAGGCAGCTATCCACTGTAGAACGTGCACTTGAGAACTCCCAGTCAATCTAGTGTGTGGAATGCAACATCACACATTTTTATTTTTCGAAGCGCTGGAGAAGGAATTCTCTGATTTTTCCTATCTCGCGGTGGGGAAAGAACATCACACCAATGCAAGATTTTGAACGGCCGGATCATCCGGAAAGTTCGGGCGCCATTATAACGAAGTAAATTTCTCCGTCATTTCTGTCCACGCCAGGATTCGAACCCGGATCCCCTCATTCCGGAACAAGTCGCTCTACCAACTGAGCTACGCAGACGTTCATTCTGATTGCCATCTGCCTTTATGTCGTGTGCGTCCTGCTGGCAGGTACGTCACAAAGTCGAGGAAGTAGAATTACTCTGCATTGTCGTTAGCCGAGCAGAATTAGTACCATTCGCACAATCAGCACAAGAATAAATTTGGATACTCTAGTTATATAGTGAAAAACTTGGAATAACAACGAAATTTACATGTTAAAAATTTTCAAGATAATGCTCCTACGATTTAATGTGTTGAACGGAAAAAAGTTTATTATTGATGAAACATATTTATAGCAAATACCACTTTGTAAAGGACCAAGTGAGAACATTAATAACCTGCAGTGGCGTATATTCGAGGCTAGCTAGGCTAGCTGCGAAGCTCAGAGAATGCACAAATAAAAGTAAATTAAATATACACAAATAAAAGTCAATTATCAACGGTATTGAGATATGTTGATGCTTTCACTGCGACAAAAACACGTGCAGCTTCGCTTCTTTTGACTAAGAGAATCAGTCTGATGTGCGATGACCAACGTCATAACGCAAGCAGGTCTTCGAGAGTCTTCGCTGTTAGGATGCGAATAACTTCCATACGATCGCCTGCTAGCGTTTCCATGACAACATGAATGAGCGTATGGAGGTGAATGGACCATTGCTTTGCGCAACGGTTCGCTCAAAATAAAAAATAAAAAAAGAAGACTTTGGACTACCTGAATCCCTCCATGCTTCCGCCTTAAACAGCGCGTGTTTTGCTAGAGTTGTTTCAGTTTGTGTGAAGTGTCAATGAATTAAAATCAGTGATATTATATCTTAAATTCGTGGCTTTGTTGGATTAGAACTGTTTTGATAAATTTTGTGAAAGCTTCCTGAACATATATCAGAGCTTAAAGAACTCTATGCATTAAATTTTGATACAGCTCGATTAAAAAATTAACTCAAGGTGTTTTATTCCCTTAATGAATATAAAACAAATCAGTAAGAGACATTACTTGTTACATAAAGTTGAAGAATTGGACATAGTGTTTATTGAAGTGTAAAAATTAGCAGATCTAATATTAAACTTTTCATCAACAACTGCAACTGCCGAAAGAAGTTTTTTCATATTAAAAAGAATCAAGATATACACTGGCCTGCAAAAATTAAGGACGAGACGGTTTTTCGAATGCAACGTCGGGACTATTCGCCGGGTGCTCCAAAACCTCGCAACCAAGCATCAATAACGTTTTCTTGATCGATTTCGCGACATGCGGCCTAGCGTTGTCATGCAGTAATTTCACGGGACGCAATCCTTTGCCTGTGAATGGACATTTCCGACAGATTTCCTGGTTCAATCGCAGCAGTTGTTGCTTGTAACGATCAGCAGTAATAGTTTGACCCTGTTCCAATAGTTCATAATAGAGTACACCCTTCATATCCCACCAGATGCACAGCAGTACTTTCTTGGAGTGAATATTGCGTTTCGGTGTCGAAGTCGTTGCTGCACCGGGTTCTACCCAGTGTTTTTTGCGTTTGGGATTGTCGTACCATGTCCACTTTTCATCACCCGTAACAATTTTTCACAGCAAAGACTTTCTGTTTTGTTTATTCAACAGATCCAAACACTTCATGACATTCCGATCATTGTTCCTCTGGCTCAGGTCATGTGTCACCAATTTTCCTTCCTTCTGAATCTTTCCCATTGGGCGTAAATGATTGGAAAAATGTTTGTCGAGTTACCCCCAGTTGTTCTTTTCGCGTTTGAGACGAATCTTCATTAAGCAATGCTTGCAGTGTCTCACGTGCAACCTTCCGCTACGTTCTCGATCGCTGACATCAAAATCACCTGCTTTAAGCCATCTAAACCAAAACTCACACGTGCTTTTCGATACAATGTTCTCCCCCAGAAAAGATCGATGCACATGCTTTTGCAGCACGTTTTCCTTGATGAAATTTGTAGCGAATGCAGTGTCGAATAAATGCAGTATCGCTTGCTATCTTTCACCTATCGACGTGCAAGTGCGTTTGACTGTTGGGCATGATCATGATCATATGTAGAGGATTTTAGGAAGGGAGTGTCTGGCCCCAGGTCTTAAACAACCCTTAGAAATAGGAAGCTGGGAGTTTGGGCTAGAGTGCCCGATAGGAAAGTCACACGGAAGCGAAGTAGAAAGGGGGAGGAAGACGCCCTTATTTATTACCGGGGGGGCCAGTACCCGGGGTCCGACGGCTTAACGTGCCCATCCGACGCACGTCGGATATTTAGTGGATCGAGCGTTCGTACCTGCCTGCGATCGAACCTGAGGTCCTTTCCGTGGCAGTCACGAACGTTGCCCACTTGGCCACCCGCGGCCCATTGACTGTTGGGCAAACTTCTATGTCTCATTTTATACTCTGGACCAGTTACGGTCACATGACAACAACGCGGGGGAATGACGGATACGCAAATTAGCGGTATACGTCACACACACACACAAAAAAAAAACGCTTTAAAACTTATTTGTACACCTAATATCAGTGGCTGAGGAGAATCGATTTCCCTTTTCTCGAGGCCACCAACCACAAAGTAAAGCTGTTTTAGCGCATGATAAGCTGCTCATGGAAGAAAGGTAAAATAAAAATAAAATGTGCTAGCATCATCTGATCATCGATAAAAAAAGAGAGAGAGAGAGAGAGAGAAATGTTTAGCTATGATGTCGCGTGATCTATGAAACACGTCGGGTCTGAGCAGGTTGTATAAAACAACAGAGAGTGCCATGTGAAGGTTGTGTGAGCGAACACGAAAACCAAAAATATCGCCGATGGTTGGTTTGACCCCACGTAAGAAGGTAAATGAATTACACGCTGAAACACAATTAACGGTCAAATACAGTGGACCTTGAAGTCCAGAGGTCATGAAGTTTTAAACTCCGATTCATGGCAGGATACTGTAAAGGTTTTACACAGGTAAACCAGTTTTATTATTTCGTAGTTTTATTCGTGAATGACTTACGGGGAACTATAAACAAACAAAACCCTGTTAATGATACTTGTGGTGGGTCTGGTTTTCTGTTCCGTGGGATCGTGCAGGTTTAATAATATCAATGCGTTGGGATTGCGTGAGTCGAATGTGCTACCGTGAATTATTAGATCATAGGCACAATATTTGGTATTTAAGCAACCACTAAGGAGCTTTTTTGACGGGAAATTGAATATTTGAATTTACTGCTTTATGATCGGTAATCCCATCCCCCAAAAATTGTTTTCGTTGTCTTGACTGGACTGGAATAATTTATTTTTATTTTAGAGGGGATCAGGCGCTTATCAGACAGTGATTCTGCCTTTTTCCCTGGCCCGTTGCTGTACATTTAATTATTTTTAACACATAACATTTGATTCATATTAACAATACGTAATTGGTCTCTTCAATTGATATTTATTTTTAATGCAATAAGTTTTGTTCCTGTGCAGAATTTGTAATATTGTGAAAGTATGGAATACATTTCATAATTATGGAATACATTTCCTACTGATATTGTATCACTTAATAATATTAATATATTTAAACGAAAACTCAGGTACTTCTTACTGACCAAAAGTTCATAATGTATTATCACCTTTATTAATTTATAGTACCACCCTAGCTAGCTGTGTTTGATATTGTGTGGACTTGACTTGTTTATGTTTTTTTTTAGTTTTTTTTATTTTCATGAAAATTGTGATGCTTTGGGAGAGGAGGGCACGTCAGGCCTATCAGGCCTTTTCCCTCCTCATTCCCTGTTGTTTCAAAAATATAATGTGTGCCATATATTTATGATTGTGTAATGTTATATCTTTTATTTTGAACAAATTTATTATAAGAATAATCATATGTTATAAACAAATATTTAACCAATTCACCATAGTTATCTTCAAACGTTAATCGGTACCAACGTTACATTCTAATACGGAACACGTGTTAAAGTTACGAACAATGGCACACGTGTTAATGCTATTCACTGGGACACGTGTTACTGTCATCAATGTTAAATACAAGGTGTTAATTTTATTGTTATATTTATTATTATGAACAAATTATAGGTGCATCAATTACAGATCATTTACCGATTAAATTTACTTTATTGTGCCTTTTTATAACTATGGGACTTTTGTTCTACAGTGATCGTATATGGACAAAAACGTGCTCCTTATATGTACTGGCATATAATAAAGCACGCCGTTGTGATTCACCTTTATCCCGTCACTGGAATGGTGGGGGAGTAAAGGTGCCGCTCGTGAAAGAAATCAGAAACATAAACACATATCTTAGTTTACACATACCTTAACTTATGTCTTGTGTGGTTATAATGAAAACAAACAGGAATCTTATGTGGAAGTAATCAAAATAGTTTAATACGAGAGAATTAGGAACACTAAGGTACCACGTGCGTGGGCGCAGCCGTTAACAATACCTTACACATAAAATTTACTCTTATTACGATTTTGCTCTATAACGTCTCCGATCATTTCTGCATACATCTATCTATATATATAAGTGCAAAGCTTAGTGATTCATTTTTCTTCCAGTTCCTTTTCTCCTATGCTTTACCTAAATGTTTTACCTAGCTAACTGGGTTTTCATTGTTTTATCATGACCAATACACACGCCACGTGCTCTAAATAGGGTTATGAATTAATTTAAGCAAGTACATGCAATAAAAGGGAAAAGGAAAATAACTTATCTGGTATCTCCATATGTCTTTCAGGTTTTCAACACTGGGCATATACACCTAATTGAGCCGACTGGCGCTATCCGAACTCGGCTCTCCGTTTGACAACGTTGGGCATATTTCATTTCTCTCTCGTCATACTCGGCACTCAATACCCACGTCTGTTCCTTGTCGCTACACGTACTCCACTACTCTTGACCAGTGAAAAACCCCTGACCTTCTGAGCTTCACCTTGTCCGCTGATGCCAAGGTCACTTGACCTTCTCAGGGGTTCATCTATTCCGTCAGGTGAACGTTACTTCGCTCCCTTCTTGGGAACTGACCCTTCAACTTTTCCGACCCCCCTATATCCCCTGGGGCCTAAGTATCGTCTCAAGGCTTGAGATTGCCTCTCGCTATCCCCTGGGGCTATCTATGCACGTGCATGTTGGACTAAATTTATTTTAAATAATTTTATTTCCAACAGTAATATCATGTCTGTAACAACTAAAATGCAATAAATGAAATGAAGTTGGAGATTTGGTGAATTTGTTTACTTTATTCGTACAATTAGTTTAGGATTGTGGTACATATTTTAATTTTACAGAGCATTATATTACTTTTGTATAATATTGTACAGCAGAAATTTTATAAAATAAAAAATAAATCAATCCGTAAGTGCTTCTCAGAAATAGGGATTTTTAAGTGATTGCATGCTTTGGAATGGTCCATGAGGAGGAAGTAATATTTCAAATGTTTAAAAGTATTTCTATGTATGGAAGTATTTATGCTTAACTGGTCAACAGATATAATCACCCTTATTTCATTTCGAGTGTGTAACGTTCTGTCACATGTGTAACCTGTTCTCTATGTTAAACGTAACTAGTTCGTGATCTGCTCGCATTATCCTGCAGTTATATAATTAAATTTCGGAATTAATCGGATAGATTGCTTTCATTGATAATTACGTTATCTTCTTAATTGTATCTGATCCAGTTTACGAACCCGAGCGCTCGGTCTCTATAATTATAATGAGTTTTGGAGAAATCGTGGCATATTTAATAATAATTTTGTTTCATTTGAACATAATGGTAAAATTTTTTTTTAAGTTATCTGCTGTTGAGTACCATTTAGTTTTCTGCAATTTTCTTAAAAGTAAACCTTCAGAAAGCTGAATTCCACCGATGAGAAAAGCGCCTGGAACGCAGCAAGACCGTATCCCCATTTTTTGCGGGCTCTTTCTTTATCATCTATACTTTTTTTTTTTTTAGGTGCAATAATTTATGCATTTACATTGAACCATTTGGTTGGTTTCAGTTGCTTTTAACTCAGCCAATCGTGAAAAAAAAAAAAAAAAAAAAAAAAAAAGAAAAAAGAAAAGAATAACAAATGGCAGGAGCACAAAGTTTCAAGTCTCGTATTATTTCAAAGGGAGTTTAACCTTTGCAGATAAATGCCAAATTTGATAGACGAATATATTTATCGTTATTTCCATATTTTCTTTCTGCATGTTTATCTGCTGCATGGATATCAATTGAATGGAGAAACGTAAGCGCAGTGAGAAAAGCTGAACCTCAAAATTTGTAAATGTTGAAAGCACTTCAATATCAATAGGAAAAAAAAAAAAAAAAATCCGGAGTATCAACGGCAGGCAACTTACGCCAAGGTTATTAAAAGTAGGATTAGCCGTATTAGCAACTGTGTGCCAAGTCTGAATGATTCGGGTTTCTAATTGGTGGATGGGAACTTGGGCCCCAGCTGCTCTACGCTATTACAAAGCGTCTGTCTGCAAATTCCCTAATCTGTGTTTGAACCTTCAGGCAAAGTGGCTGAAGATGACACTTTCCAGCTGAGGTTAACTGACGGAATAGCAAATTAAGTGAGAGCATTCTTTGGGGTTAAATCCACTAAAATCTTTTTCAGTTGGGAGGATGATATTTCGGCAGCTAAAATGTGCAGAGAGCAGTAAGCGATCGGAAATTGGTTATTCAGTTTTCGGAATTTATTTATCGACTTCTTTTGTTACGAGAGCAATCGCATTTGGGGAGTCTTCATTTTTCATTTCCTCTTAAGTTGAGAGTTTTAGGAAATTTGAACGTATTCGCCCCGCTTTATTGAACTTTGAAAGCTCCTTAAATCGGACCGTCTCCCCTTTTTTTTTTTCTTTTTTAGATGACATTTAAACAAAAAGAAAGCGATATCTTGTAAGTTATGATTTCACGTGAAAAGGTGAAGCTTTATTTTATTTTCCCGTTAACTTTGGCTCAGGTATTTCCAGCATTATCTCCAATCAGTTTCGGAGCAGATTACTTACGTCCGGGTATCAACATCTTGCAGGAAGAAAATCTTTGCAGCAAAACTACTACTTCTTTAAAGGGTGAAATATTGAATGCTTTCTGATATATCTATCTGACTAGACAGGTTTGCTTTCGTGAACTATTAAGCTGAATTTAATAATTTCCGCTATTGTTTTTCGAACAGATTCGATGTGAACTATTGATAATTTTTACGAGGGTACTGTACGCGAAACCCGATTTAAAAAAAGGATTTTTTTTTTTTTAAATCAACACATTTCAAACTGTGGTGATATTGCCGTATCAGTTTATTTATTCACTATATTATTTCTTAAATTTCAAGAATATTAATTAATTTAGACTCAAAATTGCAGCTATGAAAATTTGAGAATTGCGTTGACCTAGAATGGAATCAAATCGCCATTTGAGTTAACGTAAAAAAAAAGTTGCTTTCTTCTTTTCCTGTGTTCTGGGGCCCGTATTATTTTTTTTATTTTAATTTTGTAGTTCTTTTCCAAGCGTAGGGCAACTGCAAAAGGGAAATGGATTGCATAAGTTGTGACGTATTCTCTATTTTAACTTTCATTTTTAGTTCCTTTTCCTATGTAAATTTGAGTTTGCTCTCTTTTGCACTTTCCAAACTTAACGTGATATCTTCTCTCTCACATGAATGGAGGTTTGGCAACACCCCTGAGGTCAGTACGTAAGTAACGAATGCATGTTGATAAGAACGAGAAAAGATATATATTTTGCGACGGAGTTTTTTTTTTGTGGGTGGAGATGTTAGATCTTTGCTGAGCTTATTGATTGTACGACAGCTAATAACGTACATTATATTGAAAAAAAAATCACCGGAACTTTAGAACAGAAACACAACATAGCATTTATTGACATACATTAGTACGGTGTCAGTCCACCTTTGGCCTCAATGCACGCACTGACCCTTCGAGACATGCTTTCGACAAGGTTTTGGAACACAGCGATAGGTATGCGCTTCCATTCAGTACATAATGCTGCCGCTAACTGTTGCTTAGTAGTAGGCCTTGGTTCTAAACTTCTTATGCGGCGCTCTAATTCATCCCATAGGTGCTCTATGGGATTAAGATCAGGTTTCTGTGCTGGCCAGTCCACACACAATACGGGATTATCGTCAAACCACGCCGTAACAGTCATTGCTTTATGGCTCGGTGCATTATCCTCCTAGTACCAACAAATCTCGGTTCCATAGTATTTCCACAGAGTTGGTAGGGCATAATTGTCCATAATATTGAGGTAGACGTGCTGGTTAACAGGTTTGTCAACGATAACCAATGGGCCGGGACCATACCACGAAAAACACCCCCGCACGAGTACACTGCCAGCTCCAAAACTGACCGTAGGAACAGTACATTGTGATAAATAGCGTTCCCCGGCTGCCGCCATACCCACACACGGCCATCTGTCTGATGAATCGTGTATCTGGATTCATCAGTCCATAAGACCAGTTTCCATTGATCTACAGTCCACGATAAATGCTCTTTACACCATGCTAAACGACGAGTAGCATTCCGAGTGGAGATGAAAGGCTTATGAGCAGCCGCATGACCACGGTAACTCGTGGAATGAAGTTCTCTGCGAATGGTAAGTATACATACCCTAGGTTCCAGCATTTTTACTCACCTGTACACTGAGGTCTTGTGCAGTACTCCGTCGATTAGCTGTAACGACTCTCCTGAGGCTCCAACGTCCTCTATCACTGATTTTCTTGGGTCTGCCGGTACGTTTTGCTGCTTCGCTATGTGTCTTACACTTATTGAGTACATCCAAAACAGTTGACTTGGGTATGTTTAAACGCCTCTCGGTTTCTCTTATTTACAACCCAGTAATATAAAACCCAACAATCTTTCCGTTCTCAAAGTCAGTTCTCTCCCGCTGCGACATTTTCACTCAACCTCACAGTGAGATATGATTGCAGTCAGCTGCAGGCTTGTTTTTATATCGTTTGCAGCTGCACCACGCATCTTAACAACACAGCGGATCTGTTCATTTGCTTTTGATGGGGTGTCTGGTGACTTTTGTCAATATAGTATATGTGAAGTTATATTTTTATTAGCGTCTGCATAACTACGTTGTGAAGTTGTGTGTGTATGTGCTCCTCGCCGTGATATGTTTGTGATTTCGTCTAAAGCTGCAGGAAGTCTAAAGTGGCTGGACCAATAAAAGAAAGCTTACGTAAGTGATTTGTGTTTCTGTATACGTTTCGTCTGGCCCTAAAAGCCTTAATTTAAAGTGAGGCAACTAGTGCATCATGTTTGCATTTAATTCAACATTTCCTCACTCAGACATTTGGAACATAGCATAACAACAAATCTCGCATATTTTAAAAGGGTAACGTTATAAAGTGCTTTGTAGGGTTAAAACAGTCGTTGAACTCCAATCAAAAGTTTACGAGCGAACGGTTGATATCCGTCGCAATTTTATGCTT
Organism: Macrothele yani; assembly: GCA_039090855.1. Classification (NCBI taxonomy): domain Eukaryota; kingdom Metazoa; phylum Arthropoda; class Arachnida; order Araneae; family Macrothelidae; genus Macrothele; species Macrothele yani. Next base: position 104,614,273 of record CM077023.1, read on the forward strand.
CCTCCGAGAACTTGAAAGGGTCAGCCATTTTAAGAAGGTCATACTAAGACAAGCCGCCAACAGTAACCGATAACTCGGGTAGAGTAGGCAAATTTTGAATGAAGCCATTGCAAAATCCAAGCTCATTAAGGCGTGTATTATAACACATTCTAAAAATCGAACCGGTAAGATTTATGACTTCCAGAACGAAAGTACGAAACATTCTAAAAAAGAAATGCCTAAAATTTATCATGAACTACTTTCCTTTACGCCTTCATGTTGGTTGTGATCAGGTTGCATGTAAACAAAGCGGAAAGACACACTCAGATCGGGAACGTTTTTTACGCTTTCCAACCGTAGGTTGAAGAAGCGTATATGCTCCAACTTTTTCCGTCCGTCTGTCTGTCGGCACGATAACTCACGTAAAAATGGTTCGATTTCGATGAAATTTTAGTATGTGGTAGGGGACCACCAGGGGACGAACCCTATTGAAAATGGGTGAAGTGGGGTCAAAGGTCACGTCATAAGAGCAGGATTCATTCAATTGCCCTTATGCGTCATAACTTGCGTAAATATGGTTCGATTTCGATGAAATTTTAGTATATGGTAGGGGACCACCAGGGGACGAACCCTATTGAAAATGGGTGTAGTGGGGTCAAAGGTCACGCCATAAGAGCGGGATCCATTTCATTGCCTTTATGCATCATATTATGCGTAAATATGGTTCGATTTCGATGAAATTTCAGTATGTGGTAGGAAACTACCTGGGCACGAACCCTGTTGAAAATTGGCAAATTGGGGTCAAAGGTCAGGCAGGGCATAAGAGCGGGATTTATTCCATTGCCTTTATGCGTCATAACATGCGTAAATATGGTTCGATTTCGATGAAATTTTAGTATGTGGTATGGAGCCACTGGGGACGAACCCTATTGAAAATGGGCGAAATGGGGTCAAAGGTCAGGACACTGGAGTGGGATCCATTCCATTGCCCTTGTGCATCATAACTTACCAAAAAATGTTTCGATTGCGACAAAACGTTATCATGTTGTTCCGGAGGTATAGTGAACCGGTTCTGTTGAATATCAACGAAATGGGGTCAAAGGTCATTGCACAAAAGCAAGATTTATTCCACAGCCATTATTCTCATAACTCGCGTAAAACTACTTCTATTGCGACAAAACTTTAGTATGTTATTCTTGAGGTGTACTGAACCGGTTCTGTTGAATATAATCGAAATGGGGTCAAAGGTCAGAACACAGGGGCGAGATTTATTCCACAGCCATTATCCTCGTAACTTGAGTAATAATTTCTGGTATGTTGGAAAGCGTATCATAATCAATGCATTGCATGATTTTACTAACTTGTTCATTTTGTTTCGCGAAAGACACACACACACACACACACACACACACAAACTTCCTTTTATTATTATAGATTAAACAAATGTTGAGATAACAGAAGTAGTCTTTCCTTTTCTTCGTTTCTGAATTTAAACGATTATTTTAAATTAATGTTAGTGAGCCGACTTTCGTGAAACGGTTCAAGTAAAAGGCCATCTAGTTTTAATTGAAATTCCACAACGACACGGAATTTCGGGAATCGGAAGGCGTCAAAACTTGACCATGGACGGTGTCCAATAGCATGCCAAAAATCACGGTGATCGGATATGCCTGCGACATGGCACATCCGAACAACTAATTGTCCCGAGTGTCGTATAGAGAGCGGATTTTTTTCAATTATTATTAAAATTGGCCAGTTTATTGATGGTCATTATTTTTATACGACACGACCAATGACCATGATACCAACCCCATGTCACTCACCATGTCCTTCCCTTTCTCTGTGGCAAGTGTCACCGCGATCGGCTGAAGATCTTTGGAGGAGATAGGTAACAAACAACCCCTTCTCAAAACCTGGAACCCCCCTAAAAATGAAAGTTTTTGGACAATTATTCCTCAGTGACACCGAATTTCGGGAATGAGAAGTCGTCAAAACCTGCCCATGGACAATGTCTAATCGCATGCAAAAAATCACGGCGATCGGATGTGTCATCTCGTACCTATGCCCGAAAAACAAATTGTCTCTATAGTCTCGTAAAGAGAGCTCCGCTCGGCCTTCGGCCTAACTTCGCTCAATTAACAAGAAAATATGACGTGACAGAAACATCACATAGAAACTTCAGGAGAGAATGCAGAACGCGTGGTCGAATAACTTCATACGGACGCCCCTGTGGCCGAGTGGTCACAGGCGCTCGTTTCTACACATACCGGCAACTGAATTAGAAACTATTATTAAGTACCGGATTGGACCTCCTTTAGCCCGAATTACAGCACGTATACGGTTTGGTATCGATTCCATAAAGTGTTGGATGAGTGCATCTACGTCTATAGCAAACCAAGCGTTCACCAGGCAGTCTTAACTGACTCAGGTTTGGCGGAAGAGAACTTTGCTCCCGGATCTGTTTTGCTAACATGTCTCATACATTCTCAATGGGGTTCAGATAGTGGAGGTCGCTGTGCTGTTCGCTGGACCGCTGCTGAACACATCTTTTGCGATGGACATGCATTGTCCTCCATGAAACAGCAGTCACCTGCTGGATAAAAAGTCAATATTGCAGGACAGACTTGATCGGAAACAACGTTGAGATAATCCTTGAATGACACGCGACCTTCCAGCAATATCAGGGAACTCATTTCGTACCAACAGAACGTGCCCCACACCACGACACCACCTACAGAACCTTGAGGTGTGTTTACGAGGCAGTCTGGGTCCATTGATTCATAGTAATCCTGCCAAACTCTGTCTACCGACGGTACAGAACAAGATGTACCGCGACTCGTCGGAACACATGACTTTTCCCAGGTCTTTCAGTGGCCAGTCCCGGTATTCCTGACGCCACTGTAGATTAATTTTCCGGTTCTTCTCCGAAATCAGTGGCTGCTGTATATGCATGCGACTGCCAATACAGATCCTCTTGAATTCCCTGCTCATAGTTCGCTAAGGCATGGGTTGGGAACAGCCTTCGTTGAATGCTTCAGTCAATTGCTGCACACAGAAAGTCCTGCTTCTCCGTACAAACCTTCTCAGACTACAGCGATCTCGTTCTTGACAGATTGTCGTCGGGCCACAGTTACTCCTCTTAAACAGGCATGATGGTTAATTTTTCGGCTAACCTTCCAAAAGTGGCCCGCTCCGATAGATGACGCCACGGTAGTACTTCACCTCTCCTCCTTTCACGTTATAAATGCGTTATAGCTACTTACGTCACTTTGTTTTCTTGGTACGTGGTTTTTTTATGCTCACATTTCTATGGATATAGTAGGAAGGCTTGGTGGTGATGGAATCATCGTCGAAGTGGTCGAAGCCAAAGTGAGAAAACGCAAGTACAACTGTGGTCGTCTCGTCGAGGGCACCTGGATTCTTGGCATCTTTGAAAGAGATACCAAGCGGTTCAGGGTGGAGATCTGTCCTGATAACAACAGATCTACAGAGACATTGCTGCCCCTCATCATCAAACACGTCGAGCCAAGAACAACCATTATGACGGACCAGTGGGCATATTATGGAATATTTATTCCGACGGAATTGCCGTCTTTCCTCAGAACATTGTTTTGTAAGTCCTGATTCGGGCGATCAGGAAGTTCTTCCTTGGCAGATAAAACTTTTCTTGCTTTTATTCTGCTAGGTAGACAGTTTCATATTCATGAGGAAAACTTGTTCTTCCGTCATAATAAATATTTCACACATATGCCACAATGTACATTCATAAAGGTCCTTTTAAGAGCCATATTTAATCCATATTATTCACTTCCTTTGCCACTTTCACAACGTAGCGAAACGCTTTACGATGTAGCGATAACGTGTCACTATCTATCGTCGCTTTAGAAAACTATTTCTGAGCCACATTTGGAAGGTTTACCAATTTTTTCACTGATTAAACACCCGGGATATTTCACCTTTTGAGAAACCAGTCAGTTCTGCTGCTTTCAAAATCGTCACTCTAGCCAGACGGACATCCAAATTAAGCCCTTTATCGAATTCCAAATGTTCCTTTGTTTTTCCCATTGTGATTAATACACTGCTGTACAATTGTTAATGACGGATCATAAACGGCTATATAGCGCATAAAAAAGTAAGTGTGGTTGGATGCCAAGTGAAATAAAATAATGTCAGAATGCCAGGACATTATAAGAAAGACAATTTATTGTGCTCTGAAATCCAGAAGGCTTTGGAACGTGTTCAAGGGACAAACAGGCCATTTTGTGCAGAATACGTAAACGTGAAAAAAATGCAATTACCGTCCGCAGGCGTTCTGGCGTAAGATGTCAATACGGGATATGGCCACCATGGAGGGCGATGCAAGATTCCACACGTCGTGTCATGCTTTGCACAACATTATCAAGCAGCTGTTGGGGTAATTTATCCCATTCCTCTGTCAGTGCACGGATGAGGGTGTCCTTGTTTATTGGAGGGCATTGGAGACCAGCAAGACTCCTCCCCAAAGCATCCCACACATTTTCAATGGGATTCAGATCTGGAGAACGTGCTGGACATACGAGGCGTTGAATATCCTCGCTCTCAAGACACTCCTGGACAGCGACTGTTCGATGACATGTTGCGTTGTCGTCCATGAAAATGAATCTATCACCGACAGCACCACGGAACATGCGAACATGAGGTAGCAGAACATCATTAATGTATCGTTGGCCAGTCATAGTCCCAGTTGGAAGCACATAGAGGGACGTACGGTCATTGATCATGATGCCAGCTCATACCATGACACTACATGTTGGATATCGGTCCCTTTCCTGTATGTTTGCTGGACAATATGCAGTACCACTATCACGCCAGATCAGTTGTCGTCGACAATCAGACGATAGACTGTATCTACTCTCATCTGAGAAGAGGACAGCAGACCAGTCGTTATCAGTCCAATTGCGATGTGAGATGGCACCATTGCAAACGGGCGGTACGGTGACGTCTGGACAATGGGATGCACACAACAGGACGGCGGGCGTATAGTCCTCCTTCATGAAAACGTCTGGCGACAATTTTTCGGGAGATCCGCTTGCCAGTAGCAGCCATAAACTGATTTGCTACCTCAATAGCTGTGCTGCGCCGGTGTCTTTTTGTTGATAACACTATGTACCGATCTTCTGCAGGTGTCGTACTGCGAACACGACCTCCCCCGTGACGTTTGCTACACTCTCCATTTGTTTGAAATGATTTCCAAAGCCTTGAAACAACACTGTGGCTGACGTCGAACTCCCTGGCAACATCTGTTATTTTTCGCCCTTCTTCAATCTTGCCAATAATACGGCCACGCGTAAAATCATTTAGGTGATGTCGGGAAGACATGCTGAAAATTGCAAGTTCGTCAATTGATTCTTTCCCTTTCAACTTTGCGTTTGAACAACTACGGTCAATACGTGTCAAATCCTTTATATCTCTTATCAGCGCTATGACGTCACGAACAAGTTCGGCAATCCAAAATTTGCATACGCACAACACGTCTTACTGTATCCTGCACTTATTGTAATTTCCACATTTTCCTGCCTTCCATTTTATGGTTGCTATATCGTTGCTATTGTCATCCGTCCTTAGCAATTGTCCGGCAGTGTAGTACAGACAATTACCCTGGAGCAGCAGTCTGAAATATTTGCTTAGACAACGTGATGACGCACATGACCATATATTTTGTGTGTACGCTGTTTAAGTGACGTTTACCTACATCAGCATAAAGGTTTCTAATTCTGTGACCGGCGTGTGTATATAACTAGTCGTCCAAGACACTTCCAGGCCAAAGCCCCGGATGACGCATTAGTGGTGCTTCCGCGTCAAGGCGCTGCCTGCACCTCTCTGGAATCAGAAGCTCTAGATTAAGGACAAAAGGCTGCTTATATCTGTAAGAGTGGTTCATAATGGTCATTAAATCGGGAAACAAAAAATAATAACAAGAAAGATGACACCAAATTTTCGGGTGTAATAAGCACGTCTTTTGAATCCGTTCTGACGCAAATTAAATTTATCAAAGCTATTCAAAGTCAATGGAACCGGTATGGAAAACAATAGATCTGACAAAAGAAAGAAGATTTTCAATCGGGTTTTTAATCCCTGAGATATTGCTGTAAACGGAATCGTGAGCTTACGAACTTTTAGAAACAGAGATATCGACAAAAATTAGATGTGGTTTTACGTCCCCGGGTGGGAAAACCATGCATTATTTTAGGAAGAAAGTATTCTCAAAAGGTTTATCCATATAAGCGGTATCGGTCCAAGAAAAAAAAATTAGTCGAGTTTTCAGAAGGCCAGATTTTGCAACAAATACTTCAGAAGCAGAAATTAACGCTTATGACCCCTGGTGGCTAAACTATTCCTTATCAAACATTAGAAATTATGTGAAAACAAATTTCCATCAGGTCTTGTATGCGATACAGCAAGCATTTTTCAAATCAGAGCTTTAGGAGCAGAAATAACGAAGAAAACGCAATTTATCTTTGTGCCCCCTAGCGGAAAGTCTATGATTTACTTGAAAATTTTGAATTTATAGGAAAAACATTTCGCATCGGAAACACTATCCAACAAAGAAGGAATATTTCAAATCGTACTCTTAAAAGTAGAGATACTGACAAAAATAAGATATACATCTACGCCCCCTGACGTAGAAACCATGCATTTTTTCAAGAAGAAAATTTTCCTAAAAAGTTTATCGACATGAGTAGTATCGGTCAACAAACGACTTTTTTTTTCAATCGAGATTTTTGGAACTCATATTTTGCTGCAAATACAACAGAAGCGAAAATTAGGACTTACGCCACCTGGTGGCCAAACCATTGCTTAAAAAAATTAGAAATAATGTGCAAACGATTTCCCATCGGGAGCTGTATGCGGTGCAGAAAGAATGTTTCAAATCGGAGATTTAGAAGCAGAGATATAGGGGGAAACACAATTTACCTTTACTCCCCCTAGCGGAAAGTTTATGAATTACTTGAAAATTTTGAAATTATATGAACCACATGTCACACTAGAAACACTATCCAACAAAGAAGGAATTTTTCAAATCGGACTCCTAGAAGTAGAGATATTGACAAAAATAAGATATACATCTACGCCCCCTGGTGTAGAAACCATGCACTATTTTAGGAAGAAAATTTTTCTAAAAGGTTTGTCGACATGACTAGTATCTGTCAACCAACGACGTTTTTTTCAATCGAGAATTTAGAGGCTCATATGTTGCTGCAAATACAACAGAAGCGGAAATTAAGACTTACTCCCCCTGGTGGCTAAACTAATTTTTTTACAAAAATCAGAAATTATGTACAAACGATTTCCCATCAGGAGCTGTATCCGGTGCAGAAAGAATTTTTCAAATCGGAGATTTAGAAGCAGAGGTATAGGGGAAAACGCAATTTACCGCTACGCCCCTAGCGGAAAGTCTATGAATTACTTGAAAATTTTGAAATTATATAAAAAACATGTCACACGGAAAGCACTATCCAACAAAGAAAGAATTTTTCAAATCGGACTCCTAGAAGTAGACATATCGACAAAAATAAGATGTACGTCTGCGCCCCCTGGCAGAGAAACTGTGCAATATTTTAAGAAGAAAATATTCCGAAAACATTTATCGATGTGAGTGGCATCACTCCTCTAAAGAATTTTTTCAATTGATGTTTTAGAAGCTCAGATTTTATGGCAAATACATCAGAAGCAAAAGTTAGCACTTACGTCCCCTGGTGGCCAAAGCATTCTTTACCAAAAATTTGAAATTATATGCAAAAGATTTTCAATCAGGAGATGTATCCGCTGAAGTAATTTTTTTTTCAAATCGGAGTTTTAGAAGAAGAGTTATCGGGGGAAATGTAATTTACTTTTACACCCCCTAGCGGAAAATCTATGCTTAATTTGAAAAAGTAACTATATCTAAAATACTCTTCGACATAAATGGAATCGAAAGCTATAATTTTTTTTTTCAATCGGATGTATAGAAGCAAATATGTGGAATAAAACGTATTTTTGAATTCGACATCATCTGCATTTACGCCCTCTAACGGCGAAATTGTACATCGTAAAAAAAAAAAAAACGAAATAAAGGATCATCATTTGCATATTTCAAGCTTCCCAATGCAAAAATAATTTTTCAAATCGGACTAATAGTTGCTGAGATATCGTGGGTACAGACGGACGGACAAACCGATAACAGAAGCACGATCTTTTTTTACAAAAGACGTGCTAAAAAAGAAGTGCTCCATAAGAAAAACTGAGTCTTTACTACATCTGAACCAGAGTTGGGCAGGAAAGCATTACAAAGTAATGGAAGTACAGGTTACAATTAACGTGTAATGCATTACAAGGTAATCCCAAGTATGGTTTGCACAAGGTAGTGGAATTAATCTGTAATGCATTACAATGAAGAGGATATATTAGGTGTGCAACTTAATTCTCGACCACTAACCGCAAGCGATCATAGAACGTCAGCAAATGCAAATAGCTGTGTGCGATAATGGCTGATTGCAGCGCCATCCAACAACTTTCCAGGCAACCGTAACCGCTCACAGCTGGAGTGAAAGAAGGGATGAAAGTTGACGGTGAAAGCAATGTCGTTCGAGAAGCAACATTTGAGGCATTGCCTCCTGTTCGCGTTTCAGATGAAAAAAGTGTCGCGAAAACCCAGCAAATGATCTATGCTGCTTTGGGTGAGGCTGCTGTATCCTACAGTACGTGCAAGAAGTGGTTCCAGAGGTTTAAGCAGGGAAATTTCGATCTCCGTGATGCAGAACGTCCGGGACAGCCACAGAAAGTTTACCATGAGGAACTGGAACAACTGTTAGACGCGGATCGCTGTCGCACACAGTCAGAGCTCGCCCAAGAACTCGGAGTAACACGGCAAGCCATTGCAAAGTTCCTACACAAGCTTGGACGGATTCACAAGGAGGGCCGTTGGGTGCCCCACCAACTCACAGCTGCGAATAAGTCCAGGTGCTACGATGTTGCTGTGTCCTTGCTCTCCAGATTGAAGAAGAATTTCCTCCACAAGATTTTGACCTGTGATGAGAAGAGGATCTTCTACGATAATCCTAAGCGGCGCAAATCGTGGGTTTATCCAGGTGAGCCTACCACCAGTACCGCCAAACCGAATATCCATGCCAGGAAGTTGTTGCTGTGCAATCAGCGCGATGTTGTACACTATGCGTTGCCCAAACCTGGTGAAACGGTCAATGCTGAGCGTTAATGTCAGCAATTCATTCGTGTGAGTGACGCAAAGAAGGCGAAAAGGCGATACACCGGCAAGGGCAGAAGGTCGGTCCTGTTCCTTCAGGATAACGCGCGTCCTCATACCGCGAAAACAACTTTAAACACGATCACCGACCTGGGATGGGATATTTTGTCCCACCCGGCGTATTCTCCAGACTTCGTCCCGTCGGATTATCTCTTCTTTCAGTCCCTGCAACATCACCTGAATGATAGGCACTTCACTTCTGTCGAAGAGGTCCGCACAAGTATTGATGACTTTATCAACTCGAAACAGCCCTTTTTTTTCCGTAGTGGCATTCGGCAGCTCTCTGACCAATGGCTCAAATGCATCCAACACGACGGGGATTATTTCCCTGATTAGGTACGTATTCGATTTGCTGTAATTAGCTGTCAACGTGTCGTGCCTGTGGCCGAGAATTAAGTTGCACACCTAATAATTCAATTATTTACTAATGTCATTCAAACGCAATTATTTGGTAATGAAATTACACAATTTGCAAATAATAATTACATACTAATTGTTTATAGAAATGTACGTGTGCCAAAAGCTATGTCTTGAAAAGTCGACCATGTGACATAGCAGGCAGAGACCGAAGTGTCGTGTTCTGGAAGCGGCAAGAATGGGTTAGACGTTTGTAGAATGTTCCAGAATGATCGTACAGTGGGAAGTTGGAGAGTTATGTAAGTCAAGAATATTCCAGAAGGTTCAGGTCCTGTCGTGAAGTATATACAAAGGAGTCAGTCTCTCGCTAGTTCAGTGTTCGTATCGGACAAGTAATGGACAATAACGGTGGACGTCAAGTAATTTGGCTTCCTATACTTCCAATAGAAAAACTTTTCTACACATTTCCTTTACAATTAATGTGTTCCCAAGGATGAAAATTTGAACATCGATTAAAATAACTTCATATTTTAACTTGGAATACTTAATATTTTCTAAAACATAACCATAATTATATTAAAAATCAATAACTTTTCCTTCGGTGGTGTTGAAACCAGAAAAAAGATGGCGCGACCTGTACTTTGATGACGTCAAACAAATGTTGGATTGCATAATTATGGTTATGTTTTAGAAAATATTAAGTATTCCAAGTTATAAAATGAAGCTATTTGAATCAATGTTCAAATTTTCATCCTTGGGAACGCATTAATTGTGAAGAAAATATGTACAGAAGTTTTTCCATTGGAAGTATAGGAAGGAAAATTACTTGACGTTCTCCTTAAGTACGACAAAAATGTCGAGAGTTCGCAAATTTCTGTAATATTCGGCAGTGTACCTTGAGTTGCTGAACTTTGAGTGTAATGATAATATGTGCTTGTGGCTATAGTGGGGTAATTATTTTGGACAGTGAAACGTATGTAATGGACGAGAATACCGTACTGGTGATGGATGAAATGAGTATCTCTAACCGAAATAAACATCCCATTCGTACTTACTTCATATGTATTATTTAGTTCAAATCACTTTATTTGTGGCGAAGACGGGGCAACTACTCATGTCATATACGTACAATCTCCAATACATACGTACACGTATTTGAGGTCTGAAGGGTGGAACAATTGTCAAATAACCTACACAACGTGTAAGGGTGTACTGGTTGCTGGTTTATTCACGTTGTATTGTTAACCATAAGTTAATGGTTAATTACCAACATATAGTTAACCATAAACCATTACGATTATACTATACTGTGCAAATTAATTGGGACAAAGTAAAAAATCACTCTTTTTTTCCAAAACTATGCCTTTATATCATTCTATCCCTTGATATACACTGATAAATACCTGTATTATAGTATGAAGTATGTCCTCCTTTAGCAGAAATGACCTCTTGAATTCGTTTTGGCATTGACTCCACTAATTGAGTGCACATATTTTTGACTTCATAATCGTGGAATTCGTTATCATGCGTTCTTTGGTTGAACAGTCCATTTTACCTAAACACCTCTTCAAAATATTCCACAACTTTTCTATGGGATTTAAGTCTGGTGAATTTCCAGGCCAATCAAGCAAATGAATTTGATTTTCCAGCATGAAATTCTTGACCAATTTCGAATTGTGACATGGGGCCAAGTCATGTTGAAATGTCTCGTCAAAAGTTTGCAAGAATGGAACAATCCTATGTTGTAATATTTCTACGTACTTGGCTTGATTCATCATACCTTGAACAGGAACTAAGCTTCCAGTGCCATTTGATGTGAAAAAACCCCAAAACATCTGTTTCAGAAGGTGTTTTACAGTTTGTTTGACATGCTGAGGTCTTAAGGGTTCACAGTTGCTTCGTCTAACGACATTTGCTTGGTAACCCTGCACAAATAAATGAGTTTCATCACTGAAAATTACCTATTTCCAGTTGTCAGCAGTCCATGATTTATATTTTTTGGCCCATGCTAAACGTTTTATCTTCATTTTCGCATTCAAATATTGTTTTTTCGTTGGTATTCTTGCCTTCTGGCCAACTTCGAGAAGCCTACGGCGTACAGTTGAATCACTAACATCACAACCACCAGCCAATAAATCTCTTTGAAGGTCGGTGCTTGTTTTTTGTTTTGGATTCATTTTACTATTTCTGATTAGATATTTATCGGTTCGTGGAGTTATTTTTCGTTTTCTTCCACATTTACCTCTCCTTTTTGGAGACGATGATCCAGATGCATTGTATCGCGTAAGCAGTCTTGATACACTTGATTTGCCTACACCAACTGCAGAAGCGAAATCGTTCACTGTCATAGAAGTGTGATCCTTCAGAGCAATTATTTTTGCACGCTTCCTTGGGGAAATATTTATTTTTCAATACACGAAAGCAACACGTACTCACAGAGAGCAAAAACTAACATCCACGTGTCCCACACGAAAGCTCACAACTGAAGCTGAAGTGCCTATTTCCTGTTTAAAACCGGTCAAACCACATTCTTACTATCAAGTTCTAACAGTCACACCACTTCACAGCTGATAAAACCGGTTTACGTGGGTTTCCGACATCAACTGGCGATCACGTTACAATTCTGAGAATAAAATAGCTTGTCCCAATTAATTTGCACGGTATAGTAATGGGTAACTGCTACATGTCATTACAATTACCATGTAATTCTGATGACCAGTTAACCATTACTATGTAATGATAACGCTAAGTTCTTGTTCCCATTACCATTACGCTGTAATGCATTACAGATTAATTCAATTACGATTTTGCCCAACTCTGATGACTAGTCCTTACGGACAGAATGTAACATTTAGTAGCCACATTGAAATTTATAATGTGTACAATTACGATTTTGCTCAACTCTGATCTGAACACTGTACAAATTAAGTGGCGTGAATTCAAGGAAAATTCCTACAAATCACGTGCAGCAAAGTTGCCGATAGGTCTCAGTCTTTTAAAGAAATTTCAGTTTTGAAAAGTTTCCGTTTCTAACTTCAGTATTTTGACAGATTTTCCGTTGTCAGCAATTTCGTTTATTTCAGAAAAGACAGGCTCAAGGTTTTCTGGTTTTTATACAGAAATTCCGCCTTTTTCAGGCTCTTAACAGCAGAGATTCATTTCTTTCCTGGCATACGAAGTGAAATAATTTTTTCCTTTTGCCCCTGGTGGGAATGGAACCGGGAACATCTTCAGCGAGAACGAAGCGCGCTACTGGCTGACCTAGAAAGCCACTTAACATTTGGCCTCGTATGAGGCAGAAATGAATAGGGGCTCGATCGCGCGATGATGAAATGTTTTTCGTTATTAATGCGGGTTACTTATTAATTCTATATTCTGTAGGAGCTTATTATTTTTCTGAATACGTTTATAATCATTTTATTTTCTCGGTAGGAGTGCTTATCACAAATCACTAACCAGCTGAAGAAAGCTGGTAGAATCATGCTACGTTCAAAGTCACTCAGCTAGCTCTTTTCGCTCATTCTAACACTCAATTGAACACCTACTGATACCCTACTAGCTGGTCTTCCTGATTTATACGGTACGCAGCGCTCACGTGGCGATTTACATGTTGGAATGAGGCATTTTTTTGACGAAGTCAAGTGTATTGTAACGTGACTGCTCCGTAGGACGCACATGAGACAAAGGCATATAGCAGTGAGAGCACTCGTCAGTGTAGTATAGTGCATGCACTCGGAACTCCGGAGCCGAGAGTAGTGGATTCGAATTCCTCCCCTGGCATAAAAATGATGAAGAAATTTACTTCGTCATATTGGCGCCCGAACTTCCAGGATGAACTGACCGTGAGGTTTCTCGCAATGGTGTGATGTTCTTTCCACACCGCGAGACAGGAAAAATGAGAACCCCTTCTTCAGTGCTTCGAAAAATAAAAATAAATCAGCGTGATGTTACGTTCCACACATCTAATTGTCTGGGATTTCTCAAATGCACATTCTTCCTTGGATGACTGCCTACAGCTACGGATGTAGGTAAAAATATCCCGGAGAAAATACCCCTGAAAACTGAAAAGCGGAAAAAATGTCCCCTGAAAAAGTACCCCCAGAACAAACGGTTCACTGTAAACTGCCACACAGGAACACTGGTGTGTGGCAGTGTTTCGGTGTGGCAATTTACCGGTAACCTTGCCACACATCTTTCTGCAACTTGGCTACAAAAGTTCAAAGGGGGGGGGGGGCTGTATTGAGAACTGAATTGGGAACTCCAAACGAATTTCGCGAAAACGTTCCATGTAAGCCAAGCAAGAATTGTACTTTAATTTGAAGAAATAAATTGCCGAGGATCAGAGGTACACTTGGTTTGAAGGAGGGGGGGGGGAGAATCTACCCCGAACTTCCGTATTATTATATTCTGGGCTGCTGGAGTCTGTCAGTGTATCCAGGAAGTTCCCCTGGAAGTGTCCGCGAGGTCCATGAGCTGGGGGGGCAGCTTTCTTTCCCCCAAAATGTTAAATTGGACTTAGAGCTGTGAACATTAGTACCATACTTTATATAATGATTTTGTACACGACCACGAATTTACAGGAGAGTGGGGTTACCCCCCCCCCTCAGTTTCTAAGAGCTATTCAGGGGTAACATCGAGGATACACTGCCCGACTTTAGAGGTCCAGAATATAAAATTACAGAAGTTGGGGGTAGAGCCCTCCAAACCAAGCACCTCGAATCCTTTTCACAGGCTTCACCAAATTTCTGGGGGAGGGGGAGGGCATACTTAGTTTGCCATTAAACACACATGACGCATAGAAATTGCGAGCAAATCCATTACCTTGAACACTTGTCTGCGCTCTTAGAAACTTTGGGGATGGTGAATTCACCCCACCCTCCTGAAAATTCGTGGTCGTGTACAGAATCATTATGTAAAGCATGGTTCTAATGTTTACACCTCTACGTCCATTTTAACATTTTGAAGGAACCCCCACCCAAAGCTCACGGACCTCGCTGACGCTTCAATGGGAACAGCCTGGATACACTGACAGACTCCAGCAGCCCAGAATTTAATATTACGGAAGTTGGGGGTTGAGCCCCCCCCAACCAAAAGTACCTCGGATCCTCGGCAATTAATTTCTTCAAATTAAAGTACAATTCTCGCTTGGCTTACATGGAACGTTTTCTCGAAATTCGTTTGGAGTTCCCAATTCAGTTCTCAATATAGGCCCAGAAACGGCAATCTTTATAGTCTCCCCCCCCTCTTTGAACTTTTGTGGCCAAGTTGCAGAAAGATGTGTGGCAGGGTTGCCGGTAAATTGCCACACCGGAACACTGCCATACATCAGTGTTCCTTGTGGCAGTTTACAATGAACCGTTTGTTGTGGGGGTATTTTTTCCGGGGGGCATTTTTTTCCGCTTTTCAGTTTTCAGGGGTATTATTTCCGGGGGTATTTTTACCGTTTACCTACAGCGACACATGGTCCCGGCTGACCCCCGGAACTCTTTTGGGGAGGGGGGATGTGACGTGCCTGCCCCGCAGGACGCACGTGAGATAAAAGGCAGATAGTAGTGAGAGCACATGCCAGTGTAATATAGTGGATAGCACTCGGAGCTCGAGAGTTGGGGGTTCGAATTCCTTCCCTGGCGTAAGAATGATGGAGGAATTGACTTCGTCATGGTATTAATTAAATTGGCATCTCAGAGTATATGTATTGTGTTACGGTGCATTTGGACGAAAATGGAGTTTGCCCTTTGCGCCAGAAACTTCTAATAATCAAACAGACAAATAGCAGAAGTTCTTGATTTAAAAAAGTATAACGAAGTAAATTTCTCCGTCATTTTTATCCGCGCCAAGATTCGAACCCGGGTCCCCTCATTCCGGAATAAGTTGCTCTACCAATTGAGCTACGCGGACGTTTTATTCTGATTCCTATCTGCCTTTATGTCGTGTGCGTCCTTCTGGCAGGTACGTCACATCTCCTGGTACGTTACATCATCTCCCCCTTATTTCTTTTTTTTTTTTTTTTCGAAGTGCGGGAGAAGGGATTCTCTGATTTTTCCTATCTCGCGGTGTGGAAAGAACATACCATTGCGAGATTTTGAACGGTCGGGCCATCCGGATAGTTCGGGCGCCATTATAACGAAGTAAATTTCCCCGTCATTTTTATCTGCGCCAGGATTCGAACCCGGATCCCCTCATTCCGGAATAAGTTGCTCTACCAATTGAGCTACGCGGACGTTTTGTTCTGACTCCTATCTGCCTCTATGTCGTGTGCGTCTTTCTGGCAGGTACGTCACATCTCCTGGTACGTTACAAAAGGTTCAGTAAATAATAATAATAATAATAATGTTTTGTTTTGCCTCGAAATTAAGAATTTTTTTTTTCAATAAAGACATTTAGATAGATATATTTACATAAATACATTTTCTCTCACGATTCTGCTGAGGTGCTTTTAAACAAAAGCTGGGGAATCTAGAAGAGTTTGCGTTCATTAGCGTGCAGAAATCTAGACAGCGAAGTAAACAGTTATCTCAGAGGAATGTCCTCAGAGCAACTGGTGATAATGTGCATCCATTTTAATTAATGTCATTTTAATTTTTTCCGCCATTCCTTAAGGGAGTGTTATGAGATCCATTTCATTAAAGGAACAAATCCATTCCGGGTTAGATTTTAATTTTGTAACGTCTTTAGTTAAATCCCGAAACCATTTGAAAATTTTCAAAAATGATACTGCGATCATGGGAGCTTTGTTATCACCCCGTGCGCAATTGATCTGTAGGAGAGCTTTCTCTGCCGGCGTCTTGAAAAGTTGACATTTACGATCCTCAACTGAGCGTGAGATATGTTTCCCTCGGGGGTCTTGTTCTCATCGCTCGTAGCTCGAGGGTTGGCCTAAGCACTGTCTGCAAGCTGGGGATATCGGGGGTCGGGCACGCCTAAGGCTCTCCTCGTTCATTAGCTACCGTCACAATAAAACGCCATTAACGGTAGCCCTCGCCGAAGCTCGTTGCAATCCCTTGCGGCATCAATTATGGAAAAGACGAGGTAAGGACTGGCCTGTTGTTTCGGCCTAGTCATCCCTCGGCCCAGCAGAAGCAGCCAATCAAAAGACCACATCGACTCGGAGCTGCACCTTATTTGTTTGGCGTTTGGCTTCGCGTAGGTTTCTTTTCCCCGGGCAGCATCCATCCGCAGTATCCATCGAGTGGAAACAGACAGGCTGCGATTCTTATAGATCGCTTCATAAATCCTCCTCCTCCTAAGATACTTGAGTAGCATTTTCCGATAGGTGCAATCATAACTGTTGAAGAATGATCTCACGTGAAAGGTATGCTCACGACTAAGATAAACGTAGGCTATTTCAGGAGATATACCTCTTAGTGCAACACGTATGATTTCAAAAATGACCTCATCTTTCAGCATTCAAAGGTCTGGAAATTCATCGCCGTACTGAATCAATATTCATGCAGATCTCAATAATGAGGAAAAAACACGCAAAGTGACTCCATTCGAATGCAGCTTAAGCAGTAAAATTTATTTTAAGGTTGTTTTTGATGTAACTTTAGTATTGTTTAAAAGACTTCTCCAGCTGAAAGGTTTAATATCCAGAAATCCACATAAAAAACATACACGTGTGTGTCACTCTTCAAGGAACTGAGAACAGAAAACAGAGAAAGAAAGGCTGAAATATGCTTACTCGCAAGCCCAAATGCATACATATACACACCAACACACACACACAAAAAAAATGAGTTAAAATAATTTTAAGCGCATATTTAATATTATTCTCATTAAGAAAACTAAATAGAAAGTCCGTGCTTTCGAATACAGCGATTTCTTTAAAATTTTCACGGTTCTTACTCTTATCTTCGCATTCCTGTTCATTAATTTTGAAACATCAAACACAGCTCGCCTAGTATTTCTATTCATAATACTCGGTCGACTGATCTGGTTGTAACGTACCAGGAGATGTGACGTACCTGCCAGAAGGACGCACACGACATAAAGGCAGATAGGAATCAGAATAAAATGTCCGCGTAGCTCAATTGGTAGAGCAACTTATTCCGGAATGAGTGGACCCGGGTTCGAATCCTGGCGCGGATAAAAATGACGGAGAAATTTACTTCGTTGTAATGGCGCCCGAACTATCCGGATGACCCGACCGTTCACAATCTCGCAATGGTGTGATGTTATTTCCACACCGCGAGATAGGAAAAATAAGAGCAGCACTTCGAAAAAAAAAAAAAAAAAATAAGGGGGAGATGATGTGACGTACCTGCCAGAAGGACGCACACGACATAAAGGCAGATAGGAATCAGAATAAAATGTCCGCGTAGCTCAATTGGTAGAGCAACTTATTCCGGAATGAGTGGACCCGGGTTCGAATCCTGGCGCGGATAAAAATGACGGAGAAATTCACTTCGTTGTATGGTGTTAAATCGTATCTCCCTCACATGCCTGTTAGATTTTAAAACATATCATGAGAGTTGGGTTTCGTTAAATTAAGTACGGTAATTCCCATCTGGGTTTCGTTAAATTCAGTACGGCAATTTCCATCTGGGTTTCGTTAAATTCAGTACGGCAATTTCCATCTGGGTTTCGTTAAATTCAGTAGGGCGATATCTCATCTGAAGTTTTTCCGACACATTCTAACACTGTTGCTTCAGGAGATGTTTACGTTATAAATTTCACATTAATTTTTGATGCCACTCAACTGGTCTTATTTTAAATATATCTTTGTTTGGCAGTATATCTCTGATACAGCACATTAATATCGTTATTTTATACTCAAGAAACGCATATAGCGTATTAAATCCGTTTATTTTTATGGCGTTATAAGCACAAAGATTCGCCAAGTCTTCGCACTCCACTGGGAAGCTTTTTCAGGACAATGGTAGACATAAATTCTTATGTCTACCATTGCCACATAATTTTTTTTTTTTTTACATAAATTTTTATGTCTACCATTGCCTTGAAAAAGCTTCCCAGTGGAGTGCGAAGGCTTGGCGAATTTTGTGCTTATTACGCCATAAAAATAAACGGATTTAATACGCTATATGCGTTTCTTGAGTTTGCACATTGATATTGTTTCAATCCGAAATCGCGCGTGAACCCATTTTTTTTAAAGAAATTCCTCTCAAAATCAGACGCTGATTATATTTTGCAAATCAATAGCTTACTTGCATTTTTTTTTTTTTGAGAGTATTAAATTCTTGTTTTTATCTTAACTACACTGCTGGCCACCCAAAATGCAACACCAAGAAGGACACGAGATAGCAAAGCCAGATTTACTGGACACATAACAACAGGTACAAAGATGAAACGATTGAGCTTACAGGCCCGTGCGACTTGCGGAACACGCAGACATCAATAGTTCGTGTGGCCCCCATGGCTGGCAATAACGGCCGCTACACGCCGCGGCATCGAACGAAAGAGGCTTTGGATGTGGGCTTGGGATATGTCGGTCCAGGTTGCTTCCACACGTTGACACAGTTCATCAGGCGTAGCCGCGGGTGGTGCTTGACGGGCCACTCGGGTGCCGATCAGCGACAAGACGTGTTGGATGGGTGACATATCGGGAAAACAGGCGGGCCGCGGCAACAGTGGCACCTGGTGGGCCGTGAGGAATTGTTGCACGATGCGTGCCACGTGAGGGCGTGCATTGTCCTGTTGAAACGTGGCTGCTGGCACGTCCTGCAGGTAAGGGCTCCAAAACGTCGGAGATGGTGCGGTGGCTGTTGAGTGTACCGGCGATGCGTACCAGAGGGGTGTGGGTATCATATCCATTTGCGCCCCAAACCATAACGCCAGGCGACGTACCGGTATGGCGATGCATAATGCAGGCGTCATACAGTCTCTCGCCGCGGTGCCGCCACACACGGATTCGACCATCGTGGTGTTGCAGGCAGAAGCGGGATTCGTCGGAGAAGACAATGTCATGCCATTCCGTAGACCAGGTTCGGCGTTCAACGGCCCACTGCCGCCGCACTCGCCGATGGTGTAACGTCAATGGTAATCGGAGCAATGGGCGCCGTGCGACAAGTCCCCGCTCCTGCAGACGACGTCGAACGGTACGTGCTGACATAGGTTGTTGCACAACATACCCTAATTCCTGCGCTGGCGGTGCAAGCCGTCAGTGCCCGCCGCACAACATACCAGTCCTCTTGTTCGGTGGTGTGCCGCGGCCGCGGCAATCGCTCACGTCGGTCCATCCGTCCCTCCTGCACCCACCGAATCCATACTTGCCTCACTGTGGCTGAATGTCGTCCCACACGGGCGCCGATGTCTCGGTACGATAAACCGCTGTCGCGATAAGCCACTATTCGCCCTCTGTCGAACTCCGAAACGTGCTGGTATGACTGCCGTATTTTGCGACGAGGCATCAGGGAGCTTTCCACGCACAGGTCCGGCAGCACAACACACTTCCACTGCTTACACCCCGCCTTCTCTGCGCCCTTCTTATAGTGCTCCTCGGTGGCGTGCCGGCCGCACATGCTTTGCATATGCCCTGCAATGCTAATCGTTGGCATGTCCTCTCGCGGGCAACGCATGCTGCTAATTTCAGGCCAATGGAATGCTTCCTTCTTGGTGTTGCATTTTGGGTGGCTAGCAGTGTATATTAAGATAATACAACGTGGTTTGCCACAAATATTTATATTTTCAAGTCGACCACGGTTTAGCTGGGTATTGACCTAGGTTCATCAGGACGAATGGAACGTAAATATTCAAATTGTATGTGATATCGTAAATGGTGTTTACAGTCACGAGTTTTCGTTAGTTGCTTTCACGTGCTTTATATAGAAATGGGGTAGATGCCATGGCTTTAACAAGTTGCGGAGACTTCTGATATATATGGAAAGCTTCCAAAATATCAAGTTCGGTGGTTGAATTTAACTTGTCAATTAGTTTTGCCTCTTCAAAGAGGGAAATCTCAACTCGTGAGGAATTTATCAAATCCCATGTGAATGTGGCGCTTCGTATATAGGACAGAGCCTTGAGTTTTCAATTGAAGGAGCACAAGACCTACATTCGGAATTGCAACCTAAAGAAGTCATCGATGGCTAAACACTGTTACGAAAAGGACCATAGATTTCTTTTTGAAGAAGCAAAACTAATTGACAATCCACATTCAACCACCAAACTTGATATTTTGGAAACTTTCCATATATATCAGAAGTCTTCGTAACTTGTTAATGACATGGCATCAACCCCATTTCTATCAAGCGCGTGAAAGCAACTAACCAAAACTCGTGACTGTAAACGGGATCCGGAAAAGTTGCCCCTCGCATTTCGCCTCCAGCACGTTTCGCCCCCGGCGCGTTTCGCCTTTAGTAGATAATGAGTATATAACGAAGTAAATTTCTCCGTCATTTTTGGTCTACGCCGGGATTCGAACCCGGATCCCCTCATTCCGGAATAAGTCACTCTACCAATTGAGCTACGCGGACGTTTTATTCTGATTCCTATCTGCCTTTATGTCGTGTGCGTCCTTCTGGCAGGTACGTCACATCTCCTGGTACGTTACATCATCTTGTCCCTGTTCGGGCGCCAATTATAATGACTATGTTTTTACCGGTTTGTTGTGTGGTAATTAATTATGAATAAAGTCTTATGCTGGTTGTTAATGGAGACACTTAATGACAGAGACCCAACGGCCAGACAGAGGTCTGACAGTACTATGAACTGAGAAAAACGTACTTACTTAAAAACCTTTTATTAGGAAACTCCTGGTATCATCCAACACACACACTACTAGTCACACTAATCGTATCACAATAATGAAGAAGAACCTAATCACATAGAACGAAGCTCTCGGCACAAAATAACGTAGCTCTTTTCACATCGAACAAAACCTCTCCACATATAACAAAAAGCTCTCCTCGCACATAAACAAAAGCTCTCTCAGGTATCGTTGAACTACACTCGTTTCCACATATCATGACTACACTCGTTTCCACATATCATTCAGCGGGAGAAATAACATCTCGTTAAGTAAGAAGATAATTTACATAGGAAAATAAAATAACCAGAGATAGTAAAATCAAAAGGAAACTGAATCTAGAGTATACGTTTCAAGTAGGCTACAACAATGTAAATAACACAATTAATGTTTTAATAATTTTAATTTATTTTGTTTTAATAGAATAAATGCACACTATTGTTTAAAACTCGAAGTTGTATGCAATGCCTCTAAGGTAATCAATCGCATTACAATTTTGAAAATCTTGGACTATTCTTTTGATTCTAGGAGAAATTGCAGCATACTTCTTGTTTCTTTGATTGCCTGAATTACCGTCAATTAGCTGTGTAACTTCGAAATTGTGCAGTCCTTGTCGTTTCCTTAAAAAATCAATGAATCGATAAATATTTGGGAATAAAGTAGCACAAGTTTCCTGAAATCCCCTGTGCCACTCCTCCACGCTGTTGTTGGTACGTTGCTAATCATTCAGTGTTCGTGTGTAAACATTCCACAATTCGATGGCAGAAATGGGTAATAGCCGGCCTTTCCGTTGTCTTCTTCCAATATATGTATCTTCTAAGTAGTTTGCAATCCCCATAGCTTCAATGGGGAAGTCATCAGCTTCAACTAAATCTTCAAATGCTTGAATAACGTTAGCAGGAGGAATAAATGCCAATGCCGGAATCATTCGAATCCAACGGGCAAATTCATGGTCATCTTCATTATTTTGCCATACGCTTTGGGAAAGATGAAAAAAACAACAACAACCGGTATTTACAATACCAGGAAATTCTTGTTGGAAGGCTTGCATGGCACTTTGTTCGAAATCCGTCACAAGTCGCTGGAGTTGGAAACCCGGTTGTAGATTTTTAACTTCTTGAAGCAACTTGACGTATGTGGCACGAGTTTTGTTTGGCAGAATCGCGTAGACCACTGGATAACTGCATTGAATTGAACCACATGAATTGCATAAAACTGCTGGAATAGCGTGGGTACTGAGCTAAAATTTCCATCAGAAAAACCACTCCTGGCTACGTGCCAATAACTGAAGATTGTTACTAATGGAAACAAGAAAGATGACACCGAATTTTCGGGTGTAATTAGAACGTCTTTTGAATCCGTTCTGAAGCAAATAAATTTATCAAAGCTATTCAAAGTCTATGGAAAACAATAGTATCTGACGGAAGAAAGAAGTTTTTCAATCAGGTTTTTAATCCCTCAGATATTGCTGTAAACGGAATCGTGAGCTTACGCCTTCTGGTCGCAGACTTGTGCGTTAAGAAAAACATGAATTTATATGAGAAACATTTCGCGCCGGAAGCGCTCTCCAACACAGAAATAATTTTTCAAATCGGATTCTTAGAAACAGAGATATCGACAAAAATGAGATGTGACCTTACGTCCCCTGGTGGGAAAACAATGCATTATTTTAGGAAGAAAGTATTCTCAAAAGGTTTATCCATATGAGCGGTATCGGTCCAAGAAAAAATAAATAAATTTAGTCGAGTTTTCAGAAACCCAGATTTTGCTACAAATACATCAGAAGCAGATATTAACACTTATGCCCCTGGTGGCCAAACCATTCTTTACCAAACATTAGAAATCATGTGAAAAATATTTTCCATCAGATCTTGTATGCGATACAGGAATAATTTTTCAAATCGGAGTTTTAGGAGCAGAAATAACGCAGAAAACGCCATTTACCTTTGTGCTCCCTAGCGGAAAGTCTATGATTTACTTGAAAATTTTGAATTTATAGGAAAAACATTTCGCATCGGAAACACTGTCCAACAAAGAAGGAATTTTTCAAATCGGACTCTTAGATGTAGAGATACTGACAAAAAGAAAATACACATCTACGCTCCCTGGTGTAGAAACCATGCATTACTTCAAGCAGAAAATGCTTCTAAAAGGTTTGTCGACATGAGTAGTATCGGTCAACAAACGACTTTTTTTTCAGTCGATATTTTAAAAGCTCATATTTTGCTGTAAATACATCAGAAGCGGAAATTGAGACTTTCGCCACCTGGTGGCCAAACCATTTCTAACAAAAATTAGAAATTATTTGCAAAGGATTTCCCATCAGGAGCTGTATCTGGTGCAGAAAGAATTTTTCAAATCGGACATTTAGAAGCAGAGATATAGGGGGAAAGCAATTTACCTTTACGCCCCCTAGCGGAAAGTCTATGAATTAATTGAAAATTTTGAATTTATATGAAAAACATGTCACACTGAAAACACTATCCAACAAAGAAGAAATTTTTTAAATCTGACTCATAGGAGTCCGATTTGAAAAATGACAAAAATAAGATATACATTTACGCCCCCTTGCGGAGAAACTGTGGAATATTTTAAGAAGAAAATATTCCGAAAACGTTTATCGATGTGAGTGGCATCAGTCCACGAAAGAACTTTTTCAATCGATATTTTAGAAGCTCAGATTTTATGGCAAATACATCAGAAGCAAAAATTAACACTTACGCCGCAGGGTGGCCAAAGTATTTATTACCAAAAATTAGAAATTATATGCAAAATATTTTTCATCAGGAGGTGTATCCGCTGAAGAAAAAGTTTTAAAATCGAAGTTTTAGAAGAATAGTTATCGGTTAAAATGTAATTTACTTTTACGCCCCCTAGCGGAAAATGGAAAATCTATGCGTAATTTGAAAAAGTAACTATTTAAAATACTCTTCGACATAAATGGAATCGAAAGATACAAGAATTTTTTCAATCGGATGTTTAGAAGCAAATATGTAGAATAAAACGTATTTTTGAGTTCGACATCATCTGCATTTACGCCCTCTAGCGGCGAAATTGTACATCGTAAAAAAAAAAAAGAAGGATCATCATTCTCATATTTCAAGCTTTCCAGTACAAGAAGAAGTTTTGAAATCGGACTAATAGTTCCAGAGATATCGTGAGTACAGACGGACGGACAAACCGATAACATAAGCACGATCTTTTTCCAAAAGACGTGCTAAAAATAAGCATGCGACCCTGGAACAGTTCGTCCTGAGAATCATACATCAAAAACTGTTGTACATTGCCATCGATAATAATTTCTTGAAAATTTTGTGGAATTACTAGGTCTCGGAGATTGCTCGGTAAAGTAGGGGTACCTTTGTGGCATCGAACATGACGAATGGTTCGTTTAAGTGAATCCTTTTTAGAAAGTAATGCCGTGACATTGGCGTAAGCCTCTGCAATTACTGATGCAACAATTTGCTGTGGCCGTTCGTTCGTGATTGTTGCATGTTGCCGTATTTGACCATCAATTTCAATGCTTCCGACCTTGCAGCTTGACCTGCACGGTTATGTTTGGTTACGACTTTCACAACTGAGCCTTCCAAACCTTCTGTTCAAACACGCCCTTTGCAGGTGGAATGCTTTTCACAAACCCGAATTCCATGTTGTTCATTTACAGTTCTCTTTGGAAACACGTAAATGTGGTTGTCATCATCTACCAATTTTCTTTTGCCTCTTATTGACGGAACACTTTTCGCCATTGTACACATAGGATTAATCAATCAAGATGCAAAAATAATATGCAGGTATTACACTGCCTGCGGCGTTCAGCTTGTTCACGCGATGCACCGCCGATAATAAGGCGATGAAAACACGTGTTTAGTTAATAAATAGAGAGAGAAAGCTGTCCACTGTGACAGGAAATGTGAGGAGAGTCAGATGCAGGAACTTTTGTTTGAATTTAGACAAATCAGAACAAGATTCACTTGTTACTGAAAATACAACTATGAGATTAGTCACTGTTCCCTCCCCCCATGTCCGTCACTAACCACGTGACTAATGCCCACGTGGTCGAGTATGTATTATTTCCATTGTGAAAGGATTAATAGTTCCAGTTAATCCTTTCGCAATGGAAATAGAACCCTGAAGACATACAAAAGAGGAGAAAGTAGTTTAAAAGCTACATGAAAATTTGTACACGAATGTAATTTTGAAAATTTGTTCCGAA
Organism: Macrothele yani; assembly: GCA_039090855.1. NCBI lineage: Eukaryota > Metazoa > Arthropoda > Arachnida > Araneae > Macrothelidae > Macrothele > Macrothele yani. Next base: position 104,639,806 of record CM077023.1, read on the forward strand.
AAGTTAGAGTTATCGGAAGTTCAGTTCGAGTAATCGATAGAGTTTAACATTGAATCTCCACTAAAGGGGCTGGGACTTCAATAAAAATTCGAGTTATCGAGAGTTGACTGTATATATAATTTTGTAAGCTACTCATTATCTACAGGGGCGAAATGTGAGGGGCCACTTTTCCGTAAACCACTGTAAACACCATTTATGATATCATATACAAACTTTATTTTCAATACACCAGACATTAATAATGAAACGCATATAGCGTATTAAATCCGTTTATTTTTGTGGTGTCTACATTGCCTTGAAAAAGCCTCATTGAATCTCCACTAAAGGGGCTGGGACTTCAATAAAAATTCGAGTTATCGAGAGTTGACTGTATATATAATTTTGTAAGCTACTCATTATCTACAGGGGCGAAATGTTCCGGGGACGAAATGTGAGGGGCCACTTTTCCGTAAACCACTGTAAACACCATTTATGATATCATATACAAACTTTATTTTCAATACACCAGACATTAATAATGAAACGCATATAGCGTATCAAATCCGTTTATTTTTGTGGTGTCTACATTGCCTTGAAAAAGCCTCATTGAATCTCCACTAAAGGGGCTGGGACTTCAATAAAAATTCGAGTTATCGAGAGTTGACTGTATACACAATTTTGTAAGATACTCATTATCTACAGGGGCGAAATGTTCCGGGGACGAAATGTGAGGGGCCACTTTTCCGTAAACCACTGTAAACACCATTTATGATATCATATACAAACTTTATTTTCAATACACCAGACATTAATAATGAAACGCATATAGCGTATTAAATCCGTTTATTTTTAAGGTGTCTACATTGCCTTGAAAAAGCCTCATTGAATCTCCACTAAAGGGGCTGGGACTTCAATAAAAATTCGAGTTATCGAGAGTTGACTGTATATACAATTTTGTAAGCTACTCATTATCTACAGGGGCGAAATGTTCCGGGGACGAAATGTGAGGGGCCACTTTTCCGTAAAACCACTGTAAACACCATTCATGATATCATATGCAAACTTTATTTTCAATACACCAGACATTAATAATAAAACGCTTATAGCGTATTAAATCCGTTTATTTTTGTGGTGTCTACATTGCCTTGAAAAAGCCTCCCAATGGAGTGTGAAAACTTAGCGAATCTTTGTGCTGACTACACCACAAAAATAAACTGATTTAATACGCTATATGCGTTTCATTATCGTATACAACTTGAATATTTACGTGCCATTCGTCCTGATGAAGCTTGGTCAATACCCAGCGAACCATGGTCGACTTGAAAAATAAATAAATGCGACAAACCACGTTGTTTTATCTTAATATATTTAAGTGGTAGCAACATCTGCCATTTTGGTGGACTCCGTGCTGAGGGGTCGTTTCCACGCGTTGAGCGTTTTTCCTGCACTCTGCTGTTTTAACATTGCTAGTGGGGAAATGAGCATTTCAGTGGTGACAAAAGGCATCGCAGATGTTGGTGTCATGTCAATTCGTCGCGTGCGTCAATTCGTCGACTACGTCAATTCGTCGCGCGTCAATTCGTCGCCTGCGTCAGTTCGTCGCGCGTCAAATCGTCGACTACGTCAATTCGTCGCGCGTCAATTCGTCGCCTGCGTCAGTTCGTCGCGCGTCAATTCGTCGCCTGCGTCAGTTCGTCGCGCGTCAATTCGTCGACCACGACGATTCGTTGAGCGTCAATTCGTCGACCACGACGATTCGTCGAGCGTCAATTCGTCGCGGACAAATTCGTCGACTGCCTCAATTCGTCGACTACGTCAATTCGTCGCGTTTACAGATTTTGGTTACATACAAAACGAATGCAGGAAAACGTACGATTTGAAATTTTCGTGAAATCTAGTTTTCATTTCAGAGCAATCAAATTTGGTATCATGAAACTCTAACCTAGACGCTAGACGGTTTTTGGAAGGGGTTGGAGCCCGGGGGTCAGAGCCCCCCCCTCATAAAAATTTCGTAAAATCTACAGTTTTCATTTTAGAACCACAAAATTTGGTATACTATCTCATGGTACTCTAACTTAGACGGTACACCGTTTTTGGAACGGGTCAACGCCCGGGGGTCAGAGCCCCCCACATACAAAATTTTCTTAAAAACTACAGTTTTTAATTCAGAACCACCAATTGTGGTATACTATCTCATGGTAGTCTAACTTAGACGCTAGACGATTTTTTGAAGGGGTTGCAGCCCGGGGGGTAAGCCCCCCGTCATAAAAAATGCCGTAAAATCTACAGTATTCAATTTAGAACCACCAAATTTGGTATACTATCTCATGGTACTGTAACTTAGACGGTAGACCGTTTTTGGAACGGGTCAAGGCCTGGGGGTCCGAGCCCCACCACATACAAAATTTTCTTAAAAACTACAGTTTTCAATTCAGAACCACCAAATCTGGTATACTATCTCATGATACTCTAACTTAGACGCTAGACAGTTTTTGGAAGGGGTTGGAGCCCGGGGGTAAGAGCCCTCCGTCATAAAAAATGCCGTAAAATCTACAGTATTCAATTTAGAACCACCAAATTTGGTATACTATCTCATGGTACTCTAACTTAGACGGTAGACCGTTTTTGGAACGGTCAAGGCCCGGGGGTTAGAGCCCCCCCATATTTTTTTGGTAAAATCTACAGTTTTCAACTCAGAACCATTAATTATGGTATCATGAAACTCTAACTTAGACGCTAGACGCTTGTTGGAAGGGGTTAGAGCCCGGGGTGAAAGCTTCCCTCATAAAAATTTCGTAAAATCTACAGTTTTCAATTTAAAACCACCAAATTTGGTATACTACATCATGGTACTCTAACTTAGACGGTAGACGGTTTTCAAAACGTGTCGGGCGCGGGTGGTTAGAACCCCCCCCCCCCCCACACACACACATTTCGTAAAATCTATAGTTTTTAATTTAGAACCACCAAATCTGGTATGCTATATCATGGTAATCTAACTTAGACGGTTTTCGGAACGGGTCGGGGCACGGGGGTTTCACCCCCCAAATATTCGTGAAATCTACAATTTTCAATTTAGAACCAGCAAATTTGGTATACTATCTCATGGTAGTCAAATTTAGACGGCAGACGGGTTTTGGAACGGGACGGGCACTGGGTCAGAGCCCACCTCATAAAAATTTTTGTAAAATCTAAAGTTTTCAATTTAGAACCACCAAATTTGGTATACTATCTCATGGTGCTCTAACTTAAACGGTAGACGGTTTTTTGGAACGGGTCAAGGCCCGGGGGGTAAGTGCCTCCACATACAAAATTCTTCTTGACAAGTGGTCAGAAGCCAGCCCCTAGATCACTCCGCCGCCGCAGCGGCACACGTTGAAATGTATTTTTCATACGGCCCCAAACGCTCTTATGGACATACTAGATTGAACTGGACGCAAATAAATCATTAATATAATTTGTACTAGCAGGAACACCAGTTATTTGCCAGGTACATATTACTATTTGTGGAATCACCAAGTTCAGCGGGTGAAAGTTAATGAATGAAAAAGATATTCCTGCAATTTTCCAGTAAACTTATTTTAAATTTTTTGATTTAGTTAATTTAATTTTGCGAAACAAAAAAGAAAGAAAAAGGAATGGGAATACTTACCTTCTAGGAGACATCTATAGAACTGCCGTACATCTGGCGTGTGCTTCTGTGAATCCCGCAACAAAGAAATGCAATGTACCTATGTGATGTCGGTTGCGTTCGACTTCACATTGGCAATGATCATCTTTTTCTTACCGTTTTGAATTTTGAATTTCTGGAACTCTCTATTTACACTACATTATATTTCTTCCTGATAAGCCGTTCGTTGGTAGTGAAAGCTTAACTATATTGATTTGTGTTTTTAATACACCATTAAACGCATATTTTTGCACTTTTTTGTTATCTACAGTCTCTAACTTAGACCGCAGGTTGGTTAGTTGGTTGGTTGATGGTTTATAGTGCAAGGCCCTCAAAGGGCCAAAAAGCGCCTTAGAACGTAGATAGGGTATTCTTAAGAGTAAAAAACGGAGCTTTTTATGAAAATTTTGTTTGGGGCTCCCTTGACCAGGGCCCCGAACCCTTCCAAAAACCGTCTACCGTCTAAGTTAGATAACCATGAGATAGTATACCAAATTTGGTAGTTCTAAATTGCAAACCGTAGATTTTACGAAATTTTTACGTGAGGGGGGGGGGGGGCTCTCACCCCCGGGCTCCAACCTTGACCCGATCCAAAAACGGTCTACCGTCTAAGTTAGAGTACCATGAGATAGTATACCAAATTTGGTGGTTCTAAAGTGAAAACTGTAGATTTTACGAATTTTTTTACGAGGGGAGCTCTGATCCCCCGGGCCTTGACCCGTTCCAAAAACGATCTACCGTCTAAGTTAGAGTACCATGAGATAGTATACCAAATTTGGTGGTTTTAAATAGAAAACTAGATTTTGCGATTTTTTTATGAAGGGGGCCCTTACCTCCGGGGCTGCAACCCCTTCCAAAAACGGTCTACCGTCTAAGTTAGAGTACCATGAGATAGTATACCAAATTTGGTGGTTCTAAATTGATTACTGTAGATTTTACGGCATTTTTTATGACGGAGGGCTCTTACTCCCCGGTCTCCAACCACTTCCAAAAACCGTCTAGCGTCTAAGTTAGAGTACCATGAGATAGTATACCAAATTAGGTGGTTCTAAATTGAAAACTGTAGATTTTGCGAATTTTTTTTATGAGGGGCGCCCTTACTCCTGGGCTGCAACCTCTTCAAAAAATCGTCTAGCGTCTAAGTTAGAGTACCATGAGATAGTATACCAGAATTGGTGGTTCTGAATTGAAAACTGTAGTTTTAAAAAAATTGTATGTGGGGGGCTTAGACCCCCGGGCCTTGACCCGTTCCAAAAAACGGTGTACCGTCTAAGTTAGAGTACAATCAGATAGTATACCAAATTTTGTGGTTCTAAAATGAAAACTGTAACAATATTTTGTTTTACGTTTCACTGGAACTTTCCAGCTGATGTATATACCGCTGTATTTATTGGCAGAATTCCGTTGTCATGTACATAGAAATGTTATTTTACTGAAGAATAAAGGCAATTTTGAAATGTAGATTTTACGAAATTTTTTATGAGGGGGGGGGGGGGGCTCTGACCCCTGGGCTCCAACCCCTTCTAAAAACCGTCTAGCTTCTAAGTTAGAGTTTCATGATACCAAATTTGATGGTTCTGAAATGAAAACTAGATTTCACGAAAATTTTGTATGTATGTGGGGGTGGGGGTGGGGTGGGGGTCTCTGACCCCTCCGGACCTTAACCCGTTCCAAAAACCAACAACCGTCTAAGTTAGGGTACCATGAGATAGGATACCTGATTTGGTGGTTCTGAATTGAAAACTATAGATTTTACAAAAAATTTGTATATGAGGGGCTCTGACCAACCCGACCCTGACCTCTTCCAAAAACCGTCTAATGTTTAATATTTTTAGTGCCGAAGAAAAAGCGTAATATTCCTATCCTGTCTGAGTGTCCAAACTTTATAAATTTGATCAGGGAGGAAGACGTTCGAAATCGTACGTTTTCCTGCATTCGTTTTGTATGTAACCAAAATCTGTCCGTTTAGCGTATTTCTCTCTTGTCACTGCATAATTCTGTACATATAATAAGTATTTGTGCTTAATTGTTTCTACCATTTCTGTCATATTTTTAAATACTGTTGCACCTGTTAGTTCCTTCTCACCCATGGTCTTTTCTGTGAATTAGTACCTTGTGCATATTTAATCTTGAGTATGGTAGTAATGCTTAATTGGAATTTGTGCATAGTATAGCATCATGTCGTTTCTTGTCTGGACACTCAGACAGGAGTATACATTGGACACTCAGACTGTAGTATACATTTTCATTTGCATCGCTCGTTCTTTATTGTCTGCCTCTCCTTCGCCCTTCGTGGCGAAATAATTTTATGATTTTAACAATATTTTGTTTTACGTTTCACTGGAACTTTCCAGTTGATGTATATACTACTGTATTTATTGGCAGAATTCTACTATCATGTACATAGAAACGCTATTTTTATTTGAAGAATAAAGACAATTTCGAAATGTAAACGCGACGAATTGACGTAGTCGACGAATTGAGGTAGTCGACGAATTGACGCACGCGACGAATTGACGTATAACCGCAGATGTTGAAGAAGAAACTTTTGGTCCCGCAGAACAACCGCGGTCAACCGCGGTCTGTGACCCATACGTGCCCGATTAGGGAGAAATGGGGGAACTTGCCCGGCGCAGTACGTTCACACCACGAAAACATTCAGTGGATGTTTTGCATGTATGAAAATATTCACCGCGAAAACATTCTGCGGTATGTATGAGGGCGTTATACTAAAAAATTGAGTCCGGCAGCCCACTAAGGAAGAGGATAGCAACGGATTCCAGAATATCGGCAATATAACGGTGACCAGTCAGATTGTTGTTGGCAAACATTACCGATCAACTCCAGGGTGTGCAATATGGCGTTCTACAATGCCCACCCCTCTTTTTTCTCGTTTGGGGGTTTAACGACTGCCGTGAGCGACTCGGTGAGCTATATGTAGTCGTCGGTTCCTAATTTATAGCCATTGGTTCCAGGAAAGGGAGAGAGCCAGTGACATAAAATAAACAACATCCACGACTCACCGGGCTTGAACCTGGACACATCTCGGACGAGTGGTCAGAAGCCAGTGCTAAGAGCACTTCGCCACCGGCCCGACATACGGCGGTTCTAGATTCAGTATTTCACTTCGCTGTCGTTACACACTACATACCAACAAGTAATTGGACACCCCTGCAATCGACCATACCTGCGGTCCTGATACACGTCACGGCCGCAGCCGTTACATATCGTGTGGGAAACAACAACGCAACCAGTCGCATGCAAGATGCCACGCAGTTCGGAGCTCTCTGATTTCGAGAAAGGTGTAATCGTCGGGTATCACAGAAATGGCCGATCCATACGTGACATATCCATCGAGTTGAAGTACCCAAAATCGACAGTGGCCTACGTGATTGGCAAGTCGAAGATGAGAGGTGACTGTCGGAATGTTCCCCGACCCGGCAGATCCACAAAACTGGGAGTTAGGAGCGACGGGTGGTGGCCAGAGAAATTCGGAAGAGCCGCACCAAATCGATGAGCCACATCCGCGAGGAGTTTCAACAGGCATCCGGGAGTGTTCTTTCGATGAATACCATCAGTAAGGAAGCCCATCTGCTCGGTTATCATGGACGTGCTGCCGCCCACAAGCCTTTGATCACCAAGTCCAACAGCGCTGCTCGGCTAACGTGGTGCAAATAACGTGGACAGTGGACCGTTGAACAGTGGAAACTCTGGACCGTTCGGATGAAAGGGTCTGAGTTTGGCGTCTGCCTGGAGAACGCTTCCTGCCGGAATGTATTGTGCCAACTGTGAAGTTCGGCGGTGGCGGAATTATGCTATTGGGGTGTTTTTCCTGGTATGGCACGGGAGCCTTGGTCTCAATTCCTGGTAGACTTAACGCCGAGACCTACTGCACCATTTTGGATGACCATGCGCTTCCTACGTTGTGGCAGTTTTACGGGATGAACCCATGTTACTTTCAGGATGACAATGCCACCTGTCATGTTGCGAGGTCCACCCTGGCTTGGTATGGTGACAATGGAGTTAATCGAATGGACTGGCCTGCGCATAGCCCGGACCTTAACCCTATCGAGCACCTCTGGGACGAGTTGGAGCGTCGACTTAAGGGGTGCCCCCACCGTCCGAAATCGGTGAAGGAACTGACCTGTCTTCTCCAAGCCGAGTGGAAGAAAATACCGCTAGCCGTCGTACAACTCCTGGTTGAGAGTATGCCCCGGAGGGTCGCAGCTGTAATCGCCCCTCGTGGAGGCTCCACCAACTATTGAAGGTGAATAAACTTCGTTTTCCTTTGCTATCATAGGTGTCCAATTACTTGTTGGTAGATAGTGTATGTGTATGTTCCACTCATCGTATCCTAAAAAGAAGCGAGATTCATTGCTGAAGACCACTTGTGACAATATGTATCCCAAATGGTCCTTTCGTGGTATCATTCCAGGCGCTGGCGCTGATGACGATGAGCAGTGACCATTGATTTAATGGTCGTTATGCATGGATGCCATTCTTTTTGCACGTCAGTGGACATTGGTTCGACGGGAGATGTGGTGACAGGTACAGCCAGTCGCGGCTCGTTGGATGGTCGTTGGTGGGGTTGTAGGTGCCGTATGAACCTGTCGATCGATAAGACAACTCTCTCGCTCTGTGGTCGTCTGTCGTGATCCACGACCAATTCGACGAGAACTCTGAACTTCCCGCAGCTGCTCTTTCTTTCTGCAAGTCAGCGGACATTGGTTCGACGGGAGATGTGGTGACAGGTACAGCCAGTCGCAGTTCGTTGGATGGTCGTTGGTGTGGTTGTAGGTGCCGTTTAAACCTGTCGATCGATAAGACAACTCTCTCGCTCTGCGGTCGTCTGTCGTGATCCACGACCAATTCGACGAGAACTCTGAACTTCCCGCAGCTGCTCTTTCCAACATCGTTGTATTGCGTTTATTGACACTGACCATACATTCCGCTGAACGACGAAGAGACCATTCCGTCTCTCGAAGACCATGTAATCATCTCCTTGTTGAAATTTATATGAGTTGCTGATATCGGTATCAAACATGAGGTCTTGGCGTTGCCGATAATTTCCTCCCTCTCTGAAGTAGGTCCCTGGAAGACGAAAGTCTGCTAACTGCCACACACGCCTTATTTTGAATAGTTGTGTATTTAATCGTTTGGATACTTCAGAAGAATTCATCGGCTTTTCGATCTTCACGCACGCCCGACCACTCTTACTGGGCTCTACAATTTCATTATCACAGAATACATACACTATATTGACAAAAGTCACCGGACACCCCTTCAAACCCAAATGAACGGATACGCTGCGTTGTTAAGATGCTCGATACAGCTGCAAACGGTATAAAAACAAGCCTGCAGATGACCGCCATCATATCGCACTGTGAGGTTGAGTGAAAATGTCGCGGCTGGAGAGAACTGACTTTGAGAAAAGAAAGATTGTTGGGTGTTATATTAGCGGGTTGTCCATAAGAGAAACCGACAGGCATTTAACGAGAGGCATTTAAACATAGCCAGGTCAACTGTTTTGGATGTACTGAATAAGTGGAAGGCACATGGCGTGCCTGAAGCATCAAAACGCACCGGCAGACCAAAGAAAATCAGTGATAGAAGACGTCGAAGCCTCAGGAGAGACGTCACAGGTAATCGACGAAATACTGCACAAGACCTCAATGCAAAAGTGAGTAAAAATGCTGGAACCTCGGTACGTACACGTACCATTCGCAGAGAACTTCATTCCATAGGTTACCGTGGGTGTGCGGCTGCTCATAAGCTTTTCATCTCCACTCGGAATGCTGCTCGTCGTTTAGCATGGTGTAAAGAACATAGATAAATGGAAACGGGTCCTATGCACTGATGAATCCAGATACACGATCCATCAGTCTGATAGTCGTGTGTGGGTATGGCGGCAGCTGGGGGAACGCTATTTACCGCAGTGTACTGTTCCTACGGTCAAGTTTGGAGCTGACAGTGTACTCGTGTTGGGGTGTTTTTCGTGGTATGGTCCCCGCCCATTGGTTATCGTGGACAAACCTCTTAACCAGCACTTCTACCTCGATATCCTGGACAATTATACTGTACCAACTCTGTGGCAATACTATGGAACCGAGACTTGTTGGTACTAGGAGGATAATGCACCGAGCCATAAAGCAATGACTGTTACGGCGTGGTTTGACGATAATCCCGTATTGTGTGTGGACTGGCCAGCACAGAAACCTGATCTTAATCCCATAGAGCACCTATGGGATGAATTAGAGCGCCGCATAAGAAGTTTAGAACCAAGGCCTACTACTAAGCAACAATTAGCGGCAGCATTATGTACTGAATGGAAGCGCATACCTATCGCTGTGTTCCAAAACCTTGTCGAAAGCATGTCTCGAAAGGTCAGTGCATACATTAAGGCCAAAGGTGGACCGACACCGTACTAATGTATGTCAACAAATGCTATGTTGTGTTTCTCTTTTAGGTGTCCGAGCAGCCTTGATAACGGCCACACTGTCATCCGTTCTTGACATTGAAGGTCGCCCTGAGCGCTGCTCATCGTCAACTGCTTCCCTTCCAGCCTTGAAGGCCTTGTGCCACCTAAAAACTTGGGTTGATGACAAAGCTGCGTCCCCAAATGCTGTCTTCAGCATCTCTATGGTTTTTTTTTTTTTTTTTGATTGGAGGTTTAACGACCACCGTGAGCAACTCAATGGGCTATAAGCAGTCGCCCATCCCTAATTTAGGGTCACTGGTTCCAGGGAAGGGAGAGAGCCAGAGCCGTAAGACAAACACAACATCCATGCCTCATCGGGATTCGAACCCGGACCCCTTTCGGACGAATGATCAGAAGCCATCGCTTAGACAACTGCGCCAGCGGGGCGGCGCATCTCTATGGTCTCTGCGGCTGTTTCCCCCAGTTTTACGCAAGATTTGATTGCGTTATTCTGCTCGACGCTCCTTCGCATTTTCGTCCGTAACGAGTGTCAAAAACAAGGACGCACCTCTTTAACGTTCCGACGCTTCGAAAGGCTCGCCCTGAACTGAGGATGGCCCAGCCGTTCACCCGAAGTGCCCACGCAACAACATGCAGCGCCACCTACCTCCCGCGGTCTTCGTGGAGAGCGTCAACGAATCATTCTCATTACTTTTGGGATGGACTACGCAGATTTCCGTCCACAGCCTAACCATCTGACAGGAGATCCCAGTGCACGAGATCCTCACAATTCTATTAAATGCACAGCATGAATTTCCTCTCTAACCACTCTTTTTGTAATACTGGCTGGGCTTCTAGGCATAGCTGGTTCCCGGTGGTAAGATAATGTAAGAATATCCAAGAGTAAGAATTAAGAGTAAGAATATCCGCTTTTGATCATATGTGACGGCACGGCACCAACACCAACCTTCCTGTGGATTTGACAACAATCTGCGACTTGTTCCGTCCGTTAGAGTGTCAATCCATGGCGAACCATTCGCCGATGTCTGGGGAAGAAACCAAGCTGGTGCAGGTGACGAACGACGGTGGATTTGGAAGAACCCACCACAGCTGCTGATTGCCCTGTACCAGTTCCGGGGCTCTCTGTCAGAGCTTTGGCCAGGGTGTCAGTGTTGGTGATCGTTGGATGTTGACCTCCTCCTGTCTTCGAAGCTGGTGCCCCAGCTTTGAAATGCTGGAATCATTTTTCGTGCAGTGCTCCTGTCCACCGTTTCCTCGCCTTCAACTATCTCCAGCTGCTGCGTTTAACCCTTTTTTACGCTTTCCAACCGTAGGTTGAAGAAGCGCATATGCTCCAAGTTTGTCCGCCTGTCCGCACAATAACTCGCGTAAAAATGGTTCGGTTTCGAAGAAATTTTGGTATGTGGTAGGGGACAACCTGGGAAGGAACCGTGTTCAAAATTGACGAAATGGGGTCAAAGGCCAGGACATAGGAGCGGATCCATTCCATGCGTCATAACTTACGTAAAAATGCTTCGATTGCGACAAAACTTTAGTATGTTATTTCGGAGGTATACTGAACCAATTCTATTTAATGTAATCGAAATAGGGTCAAAGGTCAGGGCACAGGAGCGAGATTTATTCCACTGCCATCATCCTCATAACTTGAGTAATGATTTCTGGTATGTTAGAAAGCGTATCATAATCAATGCGTTGCATGATTTTACTAACTTGTTACCACTAATGACGTAGGAGCACTCGAACAGCACGTTTATAGAGCTCAATCTCCTGCACACCTAATAACGCAGTGTGGCTTCTTGCCAAATGCTCGTCATCAGCCTCGTGCATTCTACGTCATCATTTTACACAGTCTACAGTGGAGCGCATTTCGTACAAAAATAGGGGTTTTACATTATGTGTGGCTCCAAACGGGGCGAACGTTTGAATCAACCTGGTATTATCCTGCCGTTTCTGTGCACAGATATTAATTGTAAATCCTAAATTGTACACAAAATACATTTTGGACTGTAACATTTTAATATTTATAACGTAATTTTCTTCTCGCTGTAACTTAGTCCTTACGGTAGTAATTAAGTTTTGCAATATTAGAAAGTACCCACACTCGTTACAAGAGGTGAAGAGTAGTACTTACAAATACTTTTATTCGCTTGCATGGTTTGACTCCACACTCTCACATGATTTGCTCGCTTACTCGATACAATATCAGTGATTTAATTTCCAAACAACAGCAGAATAGCACGTCAATCAATATCCAATCACAATATAACAGCACGCCTCACATCCATAACATGAATCCTTTTAAACAGATCATATGTAGAGGATTTTAGGAAGGGAGTGTCTAACCTTAGGTCTTAAACAACACTTAGAAATAGGAAGCTAGGAGCTAGAGTGCCCGATAGGAAAGTGACACGGAAGCGAGGTAGAAAGAGGAAAGAAGACGTCCTTATTTATTACCGGGGGACCAGTACTCGGGGTCCGACGGCTTAACGTGCCCATCCGACGCACGGCGGATATTTAGTGGTTCGAGCGTTCGTACCTGCCTGGGTTCGAACCTGAGGTTATCTCCGTGGCAGTAACGAACGTTGACCAATAGGCCACCCGCTGCCCTTCCTTTAAACAACCTCTGCATTGTCTTTTTATCTATCGTTCTTATCCGGCCACACATACGTCACTTGTTCCGCCCTCAGTGTGTTGCCAACATCATTCTCGTTTGAGGGAAGAGACATAACGTTACGGTTTGAAAATGTCTAAAAGAACAAACTCAAATTTACAGAGAAAAAGAAACTCAAAAGGAAAGTTAAAATAGAATATACGTTACATGGTATGATCAAAAACTACTATTAGTAAACTCCATTATATTTTGACAATTTACGCACTGCAACTTTAAGTTAACACATAATAACAACAGCTCAGTAAACACAGGTACTTCTTAAGGAAATGTATATGCGCCTGAAAGAGGTACACATTTTTCTACTAATCTTGGAAGAAGGATATTCCAAAACTTCTGTCGAACAAAATTTAATCTGAGTTTAGAATCTAAGCAAAAAAGTAACTGATACTGAACTAATGGCTGATGTAATCTTATTTTTGGTCTTCTGCCAGTAATTCAATCCAATAAATTATTCTTCCGCAGAAATAATCAACACGATCTTGAGAAAGAGAGAAGGTTTGTCGAAGAACAAACAGCTGGCAGTTGTAATTCTAAAGAAAGACAGCTGCTAGTTTTTAAGAGTCACCTAAGACCTGTCCAAGAAACAACAAAAACAGTTACGATCGCTTTTACAAGACGAGAGGGCTCGTACCAAATTGCTCCTGTCCTCGACCAGTGTCTCTCTAATGTACTTAACTACCAGGCAGCAACAACACACTAGCACAAATCAAGAAGACGTTACTGGCCACCACTCTTTTCTATCAAGAAAGTTAACACTTAAAACTCGGCTTTAACTTCTTAATAATAAAGATATCTTTCATCGCCGATATCAAAAAACATTCATTGGATAAGGCTAATGAAAATGTAGTTATGCACTTTTTCTAAAGAGTAATTTTATCTTAAATTAATCTAAGTATCATTTTCCACAAATTGAAAAACACTCATCTCTGAATGTAGTAGTTCAACACACTTCGCAATAGCACATTTATTAATTTCTATATATACTACCCTCTGTTATATAGTGAATCTAACAGAAAGAAATGCTCCTAGGTGGATTTAACATTTCAAACAACAATTTTGTCGAGGAGAATCAAACACTAATAATGGGTTTGTCGTATACGACTATTTTAACTTTCCAACTTGGTTGCTGTCTCTCACGCAATGTTGATATCTTTCTTTAACTCTTCTTACTAAACGTCATATCGGACCGTACAAGAGACTTTCACAATGTGGCAACAACCGGCAGCGAGTCAAAGAGTAAATGGATTCTGAGGGAAGTGAACGAGGGTGACGAGACAGCAAGGAGAATTTAACTTAGAGGCTATTATTATTCGAAGCTATGATTGCGATTCATTCTACTAACACTGTTCAACTTTAGAATTGTGTTAACAAGCAGGGCCGACCCGGTGGCGCAGTGGTCTCAGCGCTGGCTTATGACAATTCGTCCGGGTAAGAATCCCGGTGAGGCATGGGTGTTGTGTAATCCTAACGGCACTGGCTCTCTCTCTCTCTCTCTCTCTCTCTCTCCCTTCCCTGGAATCAGTGGCTCTAAATTAAGGACGGGCGACTGCTTATAGCCCATTGAGTTGCTCACGGTGGTCGCTAGACTTTCAATAAAAAACAAAAACAAAAAACAGTTAACAAGAAGTGTGTTGCGCCAAACATACGTTGTGAATCTGCCAAACTGAGTTGTGCTTCATTAGCAGTCCAGAATCAAGCCATAATTCATTTGTTAAGCTGAATTAATCCTTAGTTTTTTGAATCCTCGGAGCGTTAGGTTATTTTTTGAAGTGGTGGCTTTAAGCGTTTAGTATTCTAACGACCATTATTCAATAGCAAGTGACAAAAGAAACATAAACACTTTGCAAGTGGGGCCCGTTACTGAAATAGCCAGGAAATCGTTTCAGCCATTGCGCACTTTCAATTACTACTGTAGTAGATGCAAGTATTACTTTGTTGCTGGAGTCTGCTCTGGACTGGGAGAAGATGCAAGTATTACTTTGTTGCTGGAGTCTGCTCCAACAGAGATGTTCACACGTTTTGAGAACGATTTTACCTCAATATAATTAATGTTTAAAATAAAATTATTTCTTTCTTAAATGTTCTGTTTGATAGGACGTTCTCTAGACTATAAACCTACATCTAGATTTCCAAGATAACAAGGGCATTTCTTAAAATTGGTGATTTAGTGCACTTCTATTCCACTGCTTTTCATAGTCCAATCACTGTTTTTTTTTTTTTGATTGGAGGTTTAACGACCACCGAGAGCAACTCAATGTGCTATATGCAGTCGCCCGTCCCTAATTTAGGGTCACTGGTTCCAGGGAAGGGAGAGAGCCAGTGCCGTAAGACAAACACAACATCCATGCCTCACCGGGATTCGAACCCGGACCCGACGAATGATCAGAGGCCATCGCTTAGACCACTGCGCCACCGGGGCGGCTTATTGTTTTGGGTCTGCGTTTGTAAAGCGCCTATTTTTGCAGTCCGAAGAGCCCATTTGTGACACATTAGAGGATCATCATAATCTTTTTAGCACGACTTTTGTAAAAAAATCGTGCTCCTGTTATCGGTTTGTCCGTCCGTCCGTCTATACCCAAGATATCTCTGCAACTATGAATCCGATTTGAAAAATTCTTTTTGCATTGAGAAGCTTGAAATTTGCAAATGATGATCCTCCATTTCGTTTTTTTTTTACGATGTACAATTTCGCCGGTAGAGGGCGTAAACGCAGATGATGTCGAATTCAAAAATACGTTTTATTCCACATATTTGCTTCTAAACATCCGATTGAAAAAAAAAGTTTTATCTTTCGATTCCGTTTATATCGAAGAGTATTTTAGATATAGTTACTTTTTCAAATTACGCATAGATTTTCCGCTAGGGGGCGTAAGAGTAAATTACTTTTTCCTCGACAACTATTCTTCTAAAACTCCGATTTGAAATTTTTTTTCTTCAGCGGATACATCTCCTGCTGGAAAATCTTTTGCATATAATTTCAAATATTTGGTAAAGAATGCTTGGACCACCACGGGGTGTAAGTGTTAATTTTTGCTTCTGATGTATTTGCCATAAAATCGGAGCTTCTAAAATATCGATTGAAAAAATTCTTTCGTGGACTGATGCCACTCAATCGATGAACCTTTTCGGAATAATTTCTTTTTAAAATATTACACAGTTTCTCCGCCAGGGGGCGTAGATGTACATCTTATTTTTGTCAATATCTCTACTTCTAGGAGTCCGATGTGAAAAATTCCTTCTTTGTTGGATAGTGCTTTCCGTGTGACATGTTTTTCATGTAATTTCAAAATTTTCAAGTAATTCATAGACTTCCCGCTAGGGGACGTAGCGGTAAGATGCGTTCCCCCATTTATCTCTGCTTCTAAATCTCCGATTTGAAAAATTCATTCTGCACCGGATACAGCTCCTGATGGGAAATCGTTTGCACATAATTTCTAATTTTTGTAAAAAATAATTTAGCCACCAGGGGGCGTAAATCTTAATTTCCGCTTCTGTTGTATTTGCAGTAAAATATGATGTTCTGAATTCTCGATTGAAAAAAACGTCGTTTGTTGATCGATACTACTCATGTCGACAAACCTTTTAGAAACATTTTCTTCTTAAAATAGTGCATGGTTTCTACGCCAGGGGGCGTAGATGTTTATCTTATTTTTGTCAATATCTCTACTTCTAGGAGTCCGATTTGAAAAATTCCTTCTTTGTTGAATAGTGTTTCTAGTGTGACATGTGGTTCATATAATTTAAAAATTTTCAAGTAATTCATAGACTTTCCCCTAGGGGGCGTAAATGTAAATTGCGTTTCCCAATATATCTCTGCTTCTAAATCTCCGATTTGAAAAATACTTTCTGCACCGCATACAGATCCTGATGGGAAATCGTTTGCACATATTTTCTAATTTTTGTAAGAAATGGTTTGACCACCAGGTGGCGTAAGTCTTAATTTCCGCTTGTGTTGTATTTGCAGCAAAACATGAGCTTCAAAAATCTCGATTAAAAAAAGTCGTTTGTTGGTCGATACTACTCCTCATGTCCACAAACCTCTTAGAAAAATTTTCTTCTTGAAAAAATGCATGGTTTCTACGCCAGGGGGTGTAGATGTACATCTTATTTTTGTCAATATCTCTACTTCTAAGAGTCCGATTTGAAAAATTCCTTCTTTGTTGGATAGTGTTTCCGATGCGAAATGTTTTTCCTATAAATTCAAAAAAATTCAAGTAAATCATATACTTTCCGCTAGGGGGCACAAAGGTAAATTGCGTTTTCTGCGTTATTTCTGCTCCTAAAGATCTGATTTGAAAAATTCTACCAGTATCGCATACAAGACCAGATGGAAAATATTTTTCACAGGATTTCTAATGTTTGGTAAAGAATGGTTTGGCCACCGGGGGTCATAAGTGTTAATTTTTGCTTCTGAAATATTTGTTGCAAAATCTGGGCTCCTGAAAACTCGACAAATTTTTTTTCTTGGACCGATACCGCTTATATGGATAAACCTTTTGAGAATACTTTCTTCCTAAAATAATGTATGGTTTTCCCACCAGGGGACGTGAAGTCACATCTTATTTTTGTCGATATCTCTGTTTCTAAGAGTTCGTAAGCTCACGATTCCGTTTACAGCAATATCTGAGGGATTGAAAATCTTCTTTCTTTCGTCAGATCTATTGTTTTCCACACCGGTTCCATTGAATTTGAATAGCTTTGATAAATTTTATTTGCATCAGAACGGATTCAAAAGACGTGCTTATTACACCCGAAAATTCGGTGTCATCTTTCTTGTTTCATTTTTTAGAGAAACAGAGCGGTAGATTTGGGTGTATGACTGGTGGCCTTAGTCTGATGGAGTTCTACTCTTTGAAGGCTCTGTGGTAAAAGGAATGGCCCCTTTAAATATAGGAGTTAAAACATTTTGGTAATATGTAGAATGGATTTTAACAATCTTTTCAACTTTTTTAACTTTAATTTCCCACTGAACGAGAAACCAGAAATAATGATTAATCCTTTATTGAAACTTTCTTTGGATTCTTTCTTGGTTTCTTGGAATTAAATTTTTTTTTTTTTTTTTTTTTTTTGCGATGGTAAATCGGCCTTACAGCCGTTTAGGTATACACTGAAGAGCAATTGAATTAGAGACAGCTGGCGTTATGCGAATGTGGCACTGTGGGCGGCTCTGTAAACGGAAACGACATGACGTATACAGCGATCCGACAATATAAGGAGTGATGCGACGGGAATCAGTAAGAGTCGGACGCAGTATGGGTAAGACTCTAAGTGCATTTGATAGTGGGCAAATTGTCGGGGCCCGACGATTGGGTAACTCCATCTCGGAAGTCACTGGGATTTTCACGAGCCACTGTGTCACAGGTGTACCGTGAGTACATCGAATCCGGAAAAAAACATCCCTGCAAGGGCTAACTGCCGTGGACAACAGCGTGTAGATGAGCGGGGTCATCGTCGGCTAGCTCGTATTGTAACAGCGGATAGACGGGCCACAGTGCAAGAAATCACTCGGCAATTTAACGCTGGTGCACAAAAACGTATAAGCAGCCACACCATCCAGAACCATCTCCTCGCTATGGGGTACAGAAGCCATCGTCCCACGAGGGTACCGCTGCTGACCGCACATCACAGGGTGCAAAGATTAGCATGGGCGCGGAAACATCGCCACTGGACCACCCTAGACATGTGGAAAAATGTTGCCTGGACTGATGAGTCGAGATTCACGTTGGTGTACATACGGATGGCAGGATACGAGTACGGCGCAAACCACAAGAAGCGATGGATCTTTCTTGCCAGCAGGGTACTCTTCAAGATGGTGGGGGTGGCATTTTCGTCTGGGGACTGTTTATGTGGACTGAAATTGGACCCCTGGTACGTGTGACATGGTCCCTCACAGATCAACGTTACCGGGATATCCTGGACAACCATTTGCTCCCGTTTGTTCGTCTTCAACATCCCACTGGGGACCTCATCCTGCAACAAGACAATGCAGCTCCCGAATTGTATCCGAATGATTGAATGAACACTCCACCGACGTGACCTCGCTTCCTTGGCCAGCTAGGTGCCCTGACCTCAATCCCATCTAGCACATCTGGGATGCCATCGAGAAAGATGTTCGAGGCTCTGACCCTCCTCCATCAAATCTTCGTGAACTGTGGGAGCTTGTTCAGGGGTCGTGGATCCGTAGGGCTTCCCAACGCTTCCGGTGTAATGTCGAATCCATGCCGAGACGAATCGCCGCCATCATGAGGGCGAAAGGGGGTGCTACTCGTTACTAGAATGGTATCTCTAATTCAGTTGCTCTTAAGTGTAGATCCATGCTTCATCAATAGTTACAAAAAATCTTCATCTGCATCCGGCGAAGTGATTTTTATAAAGAAGTCTACACCGTGTTCTGCGCTCAGCCTCGTGCTTAGGCAACAGGCGGTGAATATTATGGTTTTTTTTTTCAGATTCAAATTTATTACCTTGTTTACGGTAGATACATATATTTTTAACGACTTACTGATTGTTCTTTGGGTCGGTGGATTTTCTTTTAAGACCAGAGACCTTACTTTTGAAATTGTCGTAAAAGTACGTGCCTTTTTTGGGTATTTTTTTGGTGTTCTTTTTCTGTTAAAAGCAATGTTTGACGATTTTTCCCTTTATTATTGGTAATATTGCTTATTTAACATTTAGAAATTCTAACTGCATGATTTTCGCAGCGTTTTATAATTACAGAATACCTAAGTTTATCTTCGTAAAGATCAAAAAGATAACCTGCTATCCACAGGTTGTTTACGTGCGCCATTTTTTTTTGTGCAGACGATATTTAACTGCAGCGAATGCTTCTTCCGTGTTCATCTAACACACTGTTGTCAGTTTCAATTCTTTGAACTTTTTTTTTATTGGAGGTTTAAGGACCACCGTGAGCAACTGCATGGGCTATAAGCAGTCGCCCGTCCTTAATTTAGGATAACTGGTTCCAGGGAAGGAACAAAACCAGTGCCGTTAGACAAACACAACATCCATGCCTAACCGGGATTCAAACCCAGACCCCTTCACGGACTAATGACCATAAGCCAACGCTTATACCACGGCGCCACCGGGGCGACCCTCTGTAGTTCCCCGGTATTTTAAGATCGGCATACATTTCCTTCTTCCGTGCTAGCTTCCAGAAACCCATTTTTAAGTCATTACGTACCACATGCTGGTGCCATTACATTTAATGGGGTAGATGGCTCCTTAAAATTTCTCGAAGATTTAGAAAAACCACTTTCATCTGTATGACATTCCTGAACAATATAAAGTACAAACTCCGGGCACTTCAAGATTCTGCAGAGACCTGGTGCCACCACAGGCTCCAAATAAATCGTAGGGTTTTGTGTTACAATATCCGAACATATTGTTATTTCAGCATGGGTTTTGCTAGAGCTAAGAACGCTCAACTAAGTCCAGTTGCCTTTGCACTTAAAACAGAAAGACTATACAAATTATTGGATCCGTATGCTTCACCATGGACGTTCGCTTCAACAATTAAATACATTTTTTCAGGGCTTTCTGAAAGTTAGGCCCCCAGACATCATTCACGAGCAATGCGTATCAAAGACCCAATCATAGTAATGAAAGATCGGCTAGTCGCTTAATTTATAATCATAATGTAACGTACCAGGAGATGTGACGTACCTTCCAGAAGGATGCACACGACAAAAAGGCAGATAGGAATCAGAATAAAACGTCCGCGTAGCTCAATTGGTAGAGTGACTTATTCCGGAATGAGGGGATCCGGGTTCGAATCCTGGCGCGGATAAAAATGATGGAGAAATTTACTTCGTTATAATGGCGCCCGACCGTTCAAAATCTCGCAATGGTGTGATGTTATTTTCACACCGCGAGATAGGAAAAATAAGTGAATCCCTTGTCCAGCACTTCGAAAAAAAAAAAAAAATAAAAAAAATAAGGGGGAGATGATGTAACGTACCAGGAGATGTGACGTACCTGCCAGAAGGAAGCACACGACATAAAGGCAGATATGAATCAGAATAAAACGTCCGCGTAGCTCAATTGGTAGAGCAACTTATTCCGGAATGAGGGGATCCGGGTTCGAATCCTGGCGCGGATAAAAATGACGGAGAAATTTACTTCATTATAATAAGAATTGTGTATTTGAAACCTTATCTGTAGACTTATTAGGCCCATATTCATTATCAATACATCATACATGTCTTTGTAACTGACAACTATTATAAGTGAGCAGAAGCTTTCCCATTAAAGCCAGCTACTGTTGAAATAATATGTTATGTTTTCGTTGTTGATATACACTGTCGGAAAGTGAAAAAAGAACACAAAGAAGGAGGCGTCTGATACCAACGAAATTTATACAGCATAATACAGAGGATAACGTGATCAAAACATTATGGCAAAATACAGCTGTATTTGCTGGTAAACTGAAAAATAACCTTTCCACGTAACATGGTTAGTACGAGGTTGAACCGCCATGAACTGCGTCACACTGTGCAATTCGGGCATGGAGTCTGTCGTACAGATGTTGGATGTAAGTTTAGGGTATTGAGTTCCAAGCATCCTCAACCTGGACGCGCAAATCGGGGATGGTCGTGGCTGGCCATGGAGACCGGTTAAGTCGTTGTCCCATAAAATCCCACACGTGCTCAATGGGGGACAAATCCGGTGAACGTGCAGGCCATGGAAGTTGTCTCACACCCTGAAGTGCATGTTGCGTTGCACGAGCCGTGTGTGGGCGTGCGTTATCTTGCTGGAAAACACCACGATGGACCGACCTTACAAATGGCACAACACCGGGCTGAATGATCTTGTTGATGTAAGAGGTGCTGTTTAACGTACCCGGTACAAACACTAGTTGTGTACGGGAGCGATAGTTGATCGCTCCCCACACCAGGAGACTAGGTGTAGGCCCTGTGTGTCACTGGCGGATACAAGAAGGGTGGAGACGCTCCCATGTGCGTCTGCGAACACGCATACGGCCATCGGAGGCTCCCAAGCAGAATCTGCTTTCATCGCTGAACACGACAGATTGTCATTCCGTTCTCCAGTGCAGACGTTGGCAACACCACTGCAGCCGTTCCTGACGGTGGGCTGGAGTCAGAGGTACACGTGCCAGAGGCACACGTGCACGTAGTCCTGCATCCAGTAGACGGTTGCGGATTGGTCACACAGTCACCTTAGGCACCTCAAGTGCAACGGCAGCTCATATTTGCGTGGCAGTGGATTTTCTGCTTGACAACGCCGCTCTTCTTATGCGCCGATCGGTCCGCTCATCAGTCCGTCTGTGACTCCCGGTTCCACGTCTTCTCGTGTGGGAATGTTCCTCGGACCATCTACGCCACCATCGCACCACCACCACCGACATTTCCCGTCGAATTCGCTCCGCAATACGACGATACGACCACCCGGCCTCGCGGAGTCCGACTAGACGACCTCGCTCAAAGTCCGATAACTGCTTAAATCGTACACGTCTTCCATGTCCAGGCATTGCAGCTTCTTCAGGGTCTTCGCACGTGTCCGTACGCCGACGAGTGATTACATTCACTTCGCCTTAAATACCACCGACGATAATTTGCATATTATGCCGTGCTGTGGCGTAAGCGCTCACTGGTTGGTCCCGAAATTGACATCACACCTACGTAAACTCGGCCCAATTAACATATGTAAATTTCATGATCGTCCGCCAATTCCTTCTTGGTGTTCTTTTTTTCACTTTCCGCCAGTGTATTTATTCATTTCGAGGACCCGTACAATTTAAGTCTCCGGTAATGGAGTACAATTTATTAGTGACATATTTGAGCAAACGTGCGCGAGGCTCGCTATGAAAAAACTAATTTCATTTTATCATCAATCAAATATCATAGAGCGAGTCAAACGGACCCTGATAAAAATGTTTGCGTTCTATGTACAGAAACATGAACGTTGAGATGAAATACCAGAAATTTCTTTCGTTACATCTTTTGATTCATCAGTACTTGAGAGTATGAACGTTACGCCCTTGATCATCAATACATGCGAGGTAGGAGACTGCACGCCCTTTAAAGAATTCACAGAGCTTTGCTGATGAAAGTCAGCAGATAATAACACCTATAACACTTGAAGACATAGCAGACAGGGCAAATTAGTCAATAATGGAATCGCATGCAGTACAAGACGGTAAAATCTACAACTTCGAGAGAAACTGATTTAAAAATTGGTGATCTTGCATTAATTACCATGAACTCGCTTTGAGTCACCTGTGGCACATACGCTTTATAACGAAGTAAATTTCTCCGTCATTTTTGGTCTACGCCGGGATTCGAACCCGAGGCCGCTTATTCCGGAACAAGTCGCTCTACCAACTGAGCTACGCAAACGCTTATTCTGATTCCTATCTGCCTTTATGTCGTGTGCGTCCTGCTGGCAGGTACGTCACATCTCCCCCCCGAAAGAGGGCCAGGGGCATGGCCCAAGGGTCAGCCGTGACCATGAATCGTTGCAGGCAGCCATCCTCTGTAGAACGTGCACTTGAGAACTCCCAGTCAATCTGGTGTGTGGAATGCAACATCACACATTTTTATTTTTCGAAGCGCTGGAGAAGGAATTCTCTGATTTTTCCTATCTCGCGGTGTGGAAATAACATCACACCATTGCGAGATTTTGAACAGTCGGGTCATCCGGATAGTTCGGGCGCCATTATAACGAAGTACATTTCTCCGTCATTTTTGGTCTACGCCGCGATTCGAACCAGAGGCCGCTTATTCCGGAACAAGTCGCTCTACCAACTGAGCTACGCAGACGATTATTCTGATTCCTATCTGCCTTTATGTCGTGTGCGTCCTGCTGGCAGGTACGTCACAGCTTAGTAAGAAAATTAACCCCTTGTTTGAAAGGCCTTTTTAAAGTGACAAATCTGTAGGGAGAACAAAGAGCGATGGCTCAAACATATCTGCTCACGTTAAACAGTGCCGTCGCTATGTGCGTGATATCGTACCCAAACATGTTATCGCATCCAAACATTAGAGTCAATAATCGTTTAGTCAGTCGGAAGCAGCCGAATGATCTTCTTCACACAGTGCTCAAAGTATATCAAGAGTCAGCTTAACGCCTATCAATAAACCACCTGAGGAGTCAGAGTTTAGTTATCAGACGGCAGAAGTACCTCTACCTACTGCACAAAATATTAGTGCCACTTTTCATGTCATAATGACACAGTGTCAGGATCTACGTGTCATAGCTTCGTGTTACCTTCAAGATTTGTGTCTGCTGCTTCTCTACGTCTCACATATTGCCATCGCTGCGCCATGTCTCCTCAGGTCAGCGACGATCCAACTCTTCAATTATCGCTCATCTCTCTCACCAGTTTCCTATTAATTCAATCCATGTCATGTGAGGGTTGGTTCTATCACTCCTGCGGTGTCCATGTCTACTCGTGCTGTACACAGCCAGTTTCTAAGTTCCTCACGTGCTTCAACACTTACTGTCTTTTGGAATTTCCATCCAGTGTGCAACAGTGTTATGGTCCTTCTACTCCTCCGGTAGATACCGTATCATCGTCCTCAGCTTCTACTTTGTCCTTTACGAAGAGCTGTAATGGGAAGCCTTCCCATACGGCACTGGCTCTCTCCCTTCCCTGGAACCTTCTCTTACGGCACTGGCTCTCTCCCTTCCCTGGAACCAGTGACCCTAAATTAAGGACGGGCGACTGCTTATAGCCCATTGAGTTGCTCACGGTGGTCGTTAAGATTCCAATAAAAAAAAATCAAGATTCTTAATGAAAGGAATTTCGCCCTCCATAATCATTCGAAAACAATATATTTTCCGTTCATGCCTTCACATGCATTGAATTCACACTGACTGTGACAGATGTCTTTACTGTTTTAATCAAATTTATGAGCAGAATCTGTGTGGTAGCTAGTTGGTTTAGTACATTTAAAATTTTCACGTTCTTGAAGTACCAGAATGATTCATAAGATTTTTCGTTATATTGTATATTTGTGAAATGGTTATTTCATATACAGGGTGAGTCAAAAGTTACAGGACACCCTTGTATTTCAGAAACGTGAAGGAAAATGAAATATCTGAATACCCCAGCAAAGAATCGGTGAGGAGGCATACCTTTTAGGCTAATCCGAAACACGGCCGCCATCTTAAAATCCACCATATTGGATCAAGGCCAAATTTTTCAAATGGTAAGAGGGTCATGTTGCATATCAAACAAAACCAGAATTTTGTCAGAAATTGATTGCCGAAATCAGATTTGACATATGTGTTGTCGTTCACAAGTTATGAATACCACAGAAAGTTGAAATAGTCATTGTTTGTTGCAGGTAACTAAAGATGGCATTGGCGAAAGAGGAGAGGATTGAGGTGATCCTAATGTCAGGGGAAGTATTATAGCCATAGACTCCAACAACCGACACCCCGAAAGACCACTAATTTCACACAGCACCGTCGCATGCCTGATATCCAAATTCTGAGAAACTGGGAATGTGGACGACAAGCTGTAAACTGTTACCGACGAGGAAACCTCAACAATGGTCTTGGCATCCTTTGCAAAGAGTCCAAAACGAAGCACACGACGTCTCTCAGCAGAATGTGGTGTCATCCAGTCAGCCATTGTATGGATTCTTCCACCGCTCACTGGCATCCGTTCAAGATCCAGATGCAGCAGCAACTATCAAAGGATGACCCTGATAGGCGCGTTGAGTTGTGCACCTGGGCTTTAGACCAACACCAACGGGGTCCCCCATTCGCACAGGGCATTTTGTTCAGTGACGAGGCCCACTTTTATTATAGTGGTGAGGTTAACCCTCAGAACCACAGGTGCTGGAGTGACAGGAACCCTCACTGGACGGAACCATCCAAGGTCGTTGGTAATGTAAAGGTTATGGTGTAGTGTGGAATATAGGGCACCCGTGTAATCGGACCCATTTTCCTCGACAATAACCTAAATGCTCAGCGCTACCTGGAAATGCTACAGGAAAGAGTGTTCCCTTCCCTTCTGTATGAAGATGGCAGTGTTCCCTGCTATTCCCAACACAATATAGCTTCATCACACTACGGAGCAATGGCTAAACGTTCAATTTTCTGGTCATTGGATTAGCCAGCGTGGTCCTATGGAATGGCCACCCAGATCCCCCGACTACACACCACTCGATTTTTATCTATGGGGTCATCTGAAACACCGAGTGTATGCTGAAAAAATCCACAACAAACACCACCTTCAGCAACGCATCCTGGAGGCCTGTATCGCTTTCCTCCCGATATCCTTGTGTGGGTGCATAACGACTGGATCAAGCGGCTTCAGCTCTGTGTTCAGCGACAGGGGTAACACAATGAACATATCAGGTAGCTGCGTATCACAGGGTACTTTAGAGGCTGTTATTTGAACTTACTATGTTAATAACTTCTGAACCACAGTACATGTCAAATCTGATTACGACAATCAATTTTGGAGAAAATTCTTGTCTTGTTTGACATGCAACATGGCACCTTTACCATTTGAAAACTTTGACCTTGATCCAATATGGCGGATTTCAAGATGGCGGCCATGTTCCGGAAATAGCCTAAATATAAGCCCGCCCCCTTCATCGATTCTTTCCTGGGGTATTCAGATATTTCATTTTCTCTCTGGTTTCTGAAATACAAGGATGTCCTGTGACTTTTGACTCACCCTGTATATATGAGGCCTGTTCAAGAAAGACTTGCGAGGTTTTTTTTAAATAGTACACCTACATATTGGATCAAAACATAATCACAGCATACACCAGACTCCCATCTGTGTGAATGAACCTTTCCGGCCGCCCCGGTGGCGCAGTGGTCCAAGCGATGGTTTCCGATTATTCGTCCGAGATGAGTTCGGGTTCGAGTCCAGGTGAGGCACGGATGTTGTGTTTGTCTTACGGCACTGGCTCTCAATCTTCCCTGGAGTAAGTGGGCCAAAATTAGAAACGGACGACTGCTTATGTAGCCCATAGCGGAAAAGAGCCTTTTCGAGACGTTGCGTTTGCATATGACCTTGAGTGGAACTCTGCGAAGAAGCGTCTGTGTGCTGCCGCCTCTCAGTCGAGTCATGGATATCCCAGAGGAACAGCGGGAAGCTTTGAAAATCCGTGTTCGTTTAGGGAAAACGAATTTTTTTATTGGGGGTTTAACGACTACCCTGAGTAATTCGGTGGGTTATAAGCAGTTTCCCGTCCCTAATTTAGGGCTACTGGTTCCATGAAGGGGAGAAAACTAGTGCCCCTCACCCGAATTCGTTTGCAGTGGTGCCAGGCCAGAGCGACGTGGAACGCCACAGACTGGCAACGTGTGGTCTTTAGCGATGAGTGCCGCTTCGATTTGGGTATAGATGATTGTGTCCGGGTGTATAGGTCCCCAGGTCAGCGGCACAATCCAAACCTCGCTAACGAGCGCCACACCTCCCCCACTGCAGGTATTATGGTCTGAGGAGCCATTACCTACGATATTCGATCCGCTCTAGTAGCGGTACGTGTATAATTGACGAGCCAACGATATGTGGATGAGATCCTTCGGTCCCATGAACTCCCATTCCTGGCCGGGGTTCCAGATGTGCTATACCAGCTGGATAATGCCCGCCCGCACACGGCTCGGGTTGCCCACGACTGCCTACGTCATGTCCAGACACATCCATGGCCTGCCAGTTTCCCAGACATGTCCCCTATTGAGCATGGGTGGGACCAGTTGAAACGCCAGCTGCCGCCGTGTCGCACTATCCGGGATTTGGAGCACGCCGTCCAACACGTGTGGGCCAGTCTGCCGCAGGGCAACATCAGGTGTCTGTTCGCCTCCATGCGGGACCGTATTAGAGCATGTATAGCCGCACGAGGCGGTGTGACGCGCTATTGAAGATGACCGGACTGCACAGATCCCTTTATAATTGTCCTGCAGCTCTGTTTTTGCCACCATGTGCATCATTCATCTGTATCATTACGTCCATAAAATTTCAGTTCAATCTGATGCTTCCTTCTTGGTGCGCAAATTTCATTGTACGTGAGTGTATACACTGAAGAACAATTGAATTAAAGATACCCGTCTAGTAACGTGTAGCACCACCTTTCGCCCTGATGACGGTGGCGATTCGTCTCGGCATGGACTCGACAAGACACCGGAAGCGTTAAGAAGCCAAGCGGATCCACGGCCCCTAAACAAGTTCCCGAAGATTTCATGGAGGGGGGGGTCAGAGCCTAGAACATCTCTCTCGATGGTATCCCAGATGTGCTCGATGGGATTGAGGTCAGGTGACCTAGGTGGCCGAGGAAGCGAGGTCACGTCGGTGGAGTGTTCATCCAACCATTCGGATACAATTCGGGAGCGATGGCACGGTGCATTGTCTTGTTGCAGGATAAGGTCACCAGTGGGATGTTGAAGATGCACAAACGGGAGCAAATGGTCGTCCAGGATATCCCGGTAACGTTGATCTGTGAGGGACCATGTCACACGTACCAGGGGTCCAATTTCAGTCCACGTAAACAGTCCCCAGACGAGAATGCCACCCCCACCAGCTTGAAGAGTACCCTGCTGGCAAAAAGGATCCACCGCTTCATGTGGTTTGCGCCATACTCGTATCCTGCCATCCGCATGTACCAACGTGAATCTCGACTCATCAGTCCAGGCAACATTTTCCCACATGTCTAGGGTCCAGTGGCGATGTTCCAGTGCCCATGCTAATCTTTGCACCCTGTGATGTGTGGTCAGCAGCCGCATGCTCGTGGGACGATGGCTTTTGCACCCAACAGCGAGGAGATGGTTCTGGATGGTGTGGCTGCTTACACGTTTTTGTGCACCAGCGTTAAATTGCCGAGTGATTTCTTGCAGTGTGGTTCGTCTATCCGCTGTTACAATGTGAGCTAGCTGTTGTCCACGGCAGTTGGGCCTTGCAGGAA
The DNA here is from genome assembly GCA_039090855.1 of Macrothele yani. Taxonomy (NCBI): domain Eukaryota; kingdom Metazoa; phylum Arthropoda; class Arachnida; order Araneae; family Macrothelidae; genus Macrothele; species Macrothele yani. Next base: position 104,668,452 of record CM077023.1, read on the forward strand.
TGGTTTTACCGGATTCGTTGTACTCACGGTGCACCCGTGACACAGTGGCTCGGAAAATCCCAGTGCCTGCACGAGTACCGAGATGGAGTGATCCATTCGTCGGGCCCCGACAATTTGCCCACCATCAAATGTGCTTAGATCCTTCGTCTTACCCACACTGCGTCCGACTCTCAGTGATTCCCGTCGCATCACTCTTTATATTGTCGGATCGCTGCATACGTCATGTCGTTTCCGTTTACAGGGCCGCCCACAGCACCACATTTGCATAACGCCAGCTGTCTCTAATTCAATTGCTCTTCAGTGTGTATATACATGACAACAACACGAAAAAAAAAAAAACAGACAACACCGAAATCACCAAAAACCAAATGAAAAATTTAAAAGGGTAGAAACCCAATATGGACGTAATGATACAGATGAATGATGCACATGATTGCAAAAACAGATTCGGCTGTTTGAAAATACAACACACATAAAAATTGGAAAAGGAATGAGACAAGGTGACACCATATCTCCGAAGCTCTTTAATGCTACATTGGAAAATGTTTTTCAATCACTGAACTGGGAAAACAAAGGGATAAAGATTAATGGAGATTATCTAACCCACCTTCGTTTTGCTGATGACGTAGTCATTTTTGCAACTACCGCATCAGAGCTGCAGAGTATGATCCAGGAACTTGCTGACAAGAGTAAAGAAGTGGGATTCAAAATGAACTTTAAGGAGACAAAAGTGATGTTCAATGCTTTTACAAGAAATGAAGATTTATCGATTGATGGAGAAAAGCTGGAGATAACAGACACGTACGTTTATCTTGGACAGCAGATATCAAGTGAGGGTCACATTGATGAAGAAATTAATCGGCGTACAAAACTTGCCTGGAGAGTTTTTGGAAGAAACAGCATAATTTTCAAGAGCAATATGCCATTATGTCTTAAAAGAAAAGTGTTTGATCAATGCATCCTTCCAGTGCTTACGTATGGTGCAGAGACGTGGACCTTGACTAAAAGAGACATACAAAGGCTGCAGACAACTCAAAGCAGCATGGAGAGGTGCATGCTTGGTGTAACCAGGAGAGATAAGAAGAGGAAGTCGTGGATCCGAAAAATGACAAGAGTGGAAGACATCATGATCAGAGTTAAATCCCTGAAATGGCAATGGGATGGACATACTGCCAGAAGGACAGACAATGGATGGACAGCCGAATTTTCAGATTGGATTCCAAGGAACAGGAAAAGACCCAGAAGAAGACCACATGGAAGATGGGTGGATGAAATTCGAAAGTATGCGGGAGTGACATGGAGGAGACTGGCACAAGACAGACCGTTGTGGAGGAAACTTGGAGAGACCTTCGTCCAGCAGTGGATTGATAATGGTTGACAATGATGATGATGAAGTACCAAAAACAGCCAGAATCAACGACCGAACAAGAAGCAAAGGCAAAGCAAAAGGAATCGCAAAATAGACAATAGCGCAAGCAGCTAATCGGACAAGTGGGTATAAAAGTCAATACAACATACCTAACAAAGAACGGAAAATAGCACCTTAATCTTCAGGGGAATGCAGGTGGGTACAGTAGCTTTTCATATTTCGTAAAAGGGAAGATAGGTATTACCCCACGGAACCATTCCGAAAGACACACATTGCAAAAACAAGAAGAACGAAACATGATAGCGGACAACAGACAGTTCGCCTCGAGGCAAAAGATAAGACACTGATAATTCTAGGTCAAGAGTTCACAGTTCATGTAACTGCCGCCCCGGTGGCGCAGTGGTCTAAGCGATGGCCTCTGATCATTCGTCCGAACGGGGTCCGGGTTCGAATCCCGGTGAGGCTTGGATGTTTTGTCTGTCTTGCGGCACTGGTTCTCTCCTTTCCTGGAACCAGTGACCCTAAATTAGGGACGGGCGACTGCTTATTGCCCATTGAGTTGCTCATGGTGGTCCCAATAATAAAAAAAAAAAAGTTCATGTAAACGATCACGGTTAAATACGGTAGGTAGGTGAGGCATATGGCTCTATGATTAGAGAGGTGTAATCTGTTTTTTTTTTTTTTTGATTGGAGGTTTAACGACCACCGTGAGCAACTCAATGGGCTATAAGCAGTCGCCCGTCCCTAATTTAGGGCCACTGGTTCCAGGGAAGGGAGGGAGCCAGTGCCGTAAGACAAACACAACATCCATGCCTCACCGGGATTCGAACCCGGACCCCTTACGGACGAATGATCAGAGGCCAGCGCCTTAGACCACTGCGTCACCGGGGCGGCGGTGTAATCTGTGTTGGGATTTAATGGGGAAGAGGCCCATCGACCGGCACATGGTTTAACCTAAGAAATTAAAATTGTAGGGTCCTCGGTTAGTAACGTCATGTAACTTGAGGACTTGATCAGTAATGGAATTGTATTTTTACAGCAGAAGACCGAAATTAAAAGACAAAAATCCAAATGGAAAACCATTACTTAAAAGTGTTTTAAATAGGATTCGGAGATTCTTAATAACGAAAAAGTTGCGACAGCAAATCCTACAAATCCTTCAAAATTGTGACATGATTATATTATGATGGACACATTTGTTAATGCACGAATTCCAGTTAGAGTAATCCACAATTTTAAAACCAAAGTCTCTTCGTTTATCAAATATCTCAATTTCACGCAACCCAGCTCCTATATTCCTTGAAATACACTGCTGGCCTCCCAAAATGCAACACCAAGAAGGACACGAGATAGCAAAGCCAGATTTACTGGACACATAACAACAGATACAAAGATGAAACGATTGAGCTTACAGGCCCGTGCGACTTGCGGAACACGCAGACATCAATAGTTCGTGTGGACCCCATGGCTGGCAATAACGGCCGCTACACGTCGCGGCATCGACCGAAAGAGGCTTTGGATGTGGGCTTGGGGTATGTCGGTCCAGGCTGCTTCCACACGTTGCCACAGTTCATCAAGCGTAGCCGCGGGTGGTGTTTGCCGGGCCACTCGGTTACCGATCAGCGACCAGACGTGTTCGATGGGCGACATATGGGGAGAACAGGCGGGGCACGGTAGCAATGACACCTGGTGGGCCGTGAAGAATTGTTGCACGATGCGTGCCACGTGCGGGCGCGCATTGTCCTGTTGAAACGTGGCCGCTGGCAGGTCCTGCAGGTAAGGGAGGACTACAGGCTCCAAAACGTCGGAGATAGTGCGATGGCTGTTAAATGTACCGGTGATGCATACCAGACGGGTGCGGGTGTCATATCCAATTGCGCCCCAAAACATAACACCAGGCGACGGACCGGTATGGCGATGCCTAATGCAGGCGTCATACAGTCTCTCGCCGTGGTGCCGCCACTCGCGGATCCGACCATCGTGGTGTTTCAGGCAGAAGCGGGATTCCTCGGAGAAGACAATGTCGTGCCATTCCGTAGTTCAGGTGCGGCGTTCAACGGCCCACTGTCGCCTCAATCGCCAGTGGTGTAACGTCAATGGTAATCGGAGCAATGGGCGCTGTGCAACAAGTCCCCGCTCCTGCAGATGACGTCGAACGGCACGCGCTGACACAGGTTGTTGCGCAACACACCCTAAATCCTGCGCTAACGTTCGTGATGTGGCTGTGCGAGCCGCTAATGCCCGCCGCACAACATGCCAGTCCTCTAGTTCGGTGGTGTGCCGCGGTTGCGGCAATCGCTCACGTCGGTCCTTCCGTCCCTCCTGCACCCACCGAATCCATACTCGCCTCACTGTGGCTGGATGCCGTCTCACACGGGCGCCGATGTCTCGGTACGATAAACCGCTGTCGCGATAAGCCACTATTCGTTCTCTATCGAATTTCGAAACGTGGTGCAATGACTGCCGTATTCTGCGACGAGGCATCAGGAAGCTTCCCACGCACAGATCCGGCAGCACAACACACTTCCACTACTCACACCAAGCCTTCTGTGCAGCCTTCTTATAGTGCTTCTCGGTGGCGTGCCGGGCGCACATGATTTGCATATGCCCTGCAATGCTGATCGTTTGCATGTCCTCTCGTGGGCGACGCATGCTGCGAATTTCAGGCTAATTGGATGCTTCCTTCTTAGTGTTGCATTTTGGGTGGCTAGCAGTGTAGTAATGTCCAAAAAATGAATATCCTGATCTTCTGAACTAGGTTTTTTAAATGTAAGGTATACCTATGGGGAGTTCTTTCTCCAACACGCTTGCTAACTTATACCTCCATTTCTACGAGAGTAATTTCTTGAGGAACTACCACTCACTATTCGGTACAGTCTTCAGACATGTGGACGACTTATTAGTGTTTAATAACAGGAATTTTGAAGTACTGGCCAATGAGATCTATCCATGTGACCTTACATTGGAAAAAACTATGTCAGAAGATCAGGATATTCATTTCTTGGACATTACTATTTCAATAAAGATAGGAGCTGGGTTGCGTGACATCGAGCATGCGCCTTTAATGACAGTTCACATTTTTTTTGTCCTAATTTGTGTTGGTATTCTATCTGGCGGTGTTTTGCAGGAGGAGTGATTGTTGTTTATTTAGAAATCCTGAGAAGTTTTGAAACAGCACCTATCGCACACAGGCCAGTTGCTGTGCATAGAGATCGACACTGATGTCACGTCCACAGGTAAACCCATTCGAAGTGCACTACATCCTCCGATTTCCTCCAAACTCAAATCTTCGTCTTCGTTTTGAATCGTTCCCTCCTTGGAATAGGAAGTGCGGTCTGGCGTAGGTCAAGCCACTGCTTTTGGCTGTTCGAACTCTTGATGGTGATCCATTTTAAAAAAAGTACGTGACAATCCGCTTAAAGAAAAAGTGGTAGCATGTATTTGGCAGAAGTTGTCTGCTGAACTCTATATGACGGCTGCCGTTTTCAACAGCCAATTCATGTGGAACAGTTCAGAAGCTCCTACTTACTATACCGATGCGTCTCTGGTGCCGAACTATTGCCGTTTGTGAGCAGTCAAGCTCAGACTATAGGCTGTGAGTGCTTGTCGATGGAGCAGCTTCAACAGCGTATCACAGATTCTTGTGAGCTACTGACATTAGACGTCCCGATTGCGATTTCCTTTCGGCTCACGTGTGAAATCTTATGAACTTCTTAAGCCAAGCTGAAACAAAACTACCGTATATTTCCCTTTCATCTACAACTTCGCATACCTCTCTGGTCGCTTCGGCAGATTTTAATCCCTTTTCGTGAAAAAAGACGTTGAACTGCTAGATTTTCGATATTTAACTGTAGCAAGTATGACAACCACACCACGGGAAGACAAACAGTGGCCGCCCCGGTGGCGCAGTGGTCTAAGGCGCTGGCCTCTGATCATTCGTCCGTAAGGGGTCCGGGTTCGAATCCCGGTGAGGCATGGATGTTGTGTTTGTCTTACGGCACTGGTTCTCTCCCTTCCCTGGAACCAGTGACCCTAAATTAGGGACGGGCGACTGCTTATAGCCCATTGAGTTGCTCACGGTGGTCGTTAAACCTCCAATCAAAAAAAAAAAAAAAAAAAAAAAAAAAAAAAAAAAAAGAAGACAAACAGTGCAGTCACTATCTGTACCATTAGAAGAGCGGTAAATGTTGTCTTAGGTGATCCCATCACAAAACAGATCTTATCTCGCAGACTGTCAGAGACAGGATTTCACTCACGGCGTCCATTGAGACTCTTGCCCCTGTACAGTGATCATCATTGCGAGCGGCCAGAGGCCGGAGTGTGCTCCGGACTCTGGCCTCTATCGACGATGAATGTCTTCGTGGGATCTTCAGCGATGGATCTCGCTTTTGTTTTGGGTCCGATGATTGCCGGATTCACCTATTGAGACGATGGGGAGAGCGAAATAATTCAGAGGTATTATTCAGATGCATATAGCACGAGCGGCAGGGGTCATGCACTGGAAAGCAATGAGCTGTGACAGCCGAATATCTGTAGTATACATTATAGGCACTGTGACGGCTTGGGGGTAGATTAGAAATATGGTTGCTGTCAGTTTTGTACCTGACAAGTTTTAACTAGATGATGCGAATCCGAATATTGCAAACATCTCCAGGGAAGACCTACGTGCTGTAAAAGTCCTGGAATGACCAGCGAGATACCTGGATGTGTACCCAATAAAGCATGTACAGGACATGGCTGGACTGTATCTCAACACCCACCAGCAACCAACTCATACAACGGCCACCCTGCAAGACCAGGTGCAGGATGCATAATGGGCAAGACCACAGGAGGCCATCAGACGTATCTACGACTCAATACCACGACGCATTGCAGCATACATTGCCAACAGAGGTGGTTGTATCTCTTACCGATGTACCTTATTTCTCAAGAATTAAAGTTATCTATTAGTTTTGAAAACTTAAGCATGTCTTTCTTGTCTCCCATATTTGCTCTATCCGTGAACATCAGTTGAAATTTCTGACCGCTTCTTGGTGTTGCAATTTCAGTGTTACAGATTGTATTTCAATTAGTTACACCACTTATGAGTTTCTTCTATTTTCTTTTTTCCCTTTCTTCTCACCTTTTTTATTTTTTTTTTATGCGATAAACTATCCCCTACAGTTCTAAATTTAGGAAGAGCTGCTCCCTCTTAACTTAAGGTATCCCACTACGTTGGGGGCACTTTTTGAAACAAATGCGAGAATGGGTGATTGTTTTTAGGAAGGCTAACACACAAAAACACAAACGTTGACAAAAAAAACAAAACGATATCAATATTTATTTTCAAGAAATTGGGAATTTGTGAAAGAACTTAAGGAAATATGTCGTTTACGGTAAACGCTCTAAATAAAAAAGTTACATATATATGATGGCATTTTTTGCATCAGTATATGCGCATGACTATTATCTATGCTGTGAACTAAAAGGTAAGTGATGTTCCTAAACACAGCTGAGATACACTCATACATACATGCATTAGTGTGAATTTTTGATACTATGTTGAATGCAAACAGCTATAACCTAACTTTGAACTGACAGACAGCAAAGCATTTAGTTCATTTCATGCACAACATTTCAAGAAAGATGTACAAGTTTTATCAATTTATTCACATACCTATGCCACTTACATTGAAAAACCTTTTGAGAATTTTCTTAAAATAATGCGTGATTTTCCCACCAGGGGGCGTAGATGCATATCTTATATTTGTCGATATCTCTGCTTTTAACTGTCCGATTTGAAAAATTCTTTCTTTGTTGGAGAGCGTTTCCGCTGCGAAATGTTTCTCATAAAACTTCTAATTTTTCTTAACGCACAAGTCTGCAACCAGAGGGCGCAAGATTACGATTCCGCTTACAGCCATATTTGCGGGATTAAAAACTCGATTGAAAAACTTCTTTCTTCCGTCAGATACTATTGTTTCCCATACCGGTTCCATTTACTTTGAATAGCTTTGATAAATTTAATTCGCGTCAGAACGGATTTTTGAATGACGTGCGTATTACACCCGAAATTTCGGCGTCATCTTTCTTGTTTGTTTTGTGTGATGGAAGGAAGCTGCATCTCAGAAGAGCTAAATATAACACCCTGTCTGCATGTAACCAGAACAAAGTCCTTAAAAATTGTAAGACGTTTCCAACGGGCACACTGCACAAATTTAAAAGTGAAAGCCAAGAACTTTCAATTGATCAACAAGATTTCTGTTTTAGTTCAATTGATAATTGACACAAAAGGACTTCACAACATGCTTTAATTTTTAATCTTAGTCGCCCACTAAACATTTATCATCAAACTGCCGTGAGAGATCATTGCGCAAAGATCAGGAGCACAGTTTAGTAATCGTTTCATCAAAGGAATTAAAAAAAAATTCTTTAAATTTCGTAACTATGGAGTTTAAGTTTCTGGGCCGCCCCGGTGGCGCAGTGGTCTAAGGCGCTGGCCTCTGATCATTCGTCCGTAAGGGGTCCGGGTTCGAATCCCGGTCGGGCATGGATGTTGTGTTTGTCTTACGGCACTGGCTCTCTCCCTTCCCTGGAACCAGTGACCCTAAATTAGGGACGGGCGACTGCTTATAGCCCATTGAGTTGCTCACGGTGGTCGTTAAACCTCCAATAAAAAAAAAATAAGTTTCTGGTTTAAAGTATCAAACAAAGAAAGGAAAAAAAAACAACAAGGATAATGTAATGTTTAGCTCGCACGATCAAGACGTATCATATGTGACATCAGCAGCCAAATTGCTCGTTTCACAGGATCACGAAGAAAATATTTCATTATTTAACCGGTTTCTCCGGTGCTAGAGCACTCGAAAGCTGAACAGCTGGTCATGTTCCCATAAAAGCGGCATAAAAATTAGTTGTCAAATGTTTACTGTCTTCTGTGGGATATATCACCTTTTATTCTCAATTTCCCGCACAATGAAGTAGCGAATTATTAGAAATACTTAACAGCAAACGGAAACGTTCCATTCTTACTTACGTGCGCACGCACTTATGACGTTTAGATGGCTTTAGCTCACTGCGAAGAATTCGGACGTGTACGAAGCATAATTTGCGGCAACATGGGGGGAGACTCGGCTTAAGCTGGTTCCACCTAAAATCTCAGCCTTATGTTTCCAATGGTAAAACTTCTTTACATATTTTCTTCGCAAAATTAATGTATTCCCAAGGATGAAAATTTGCACATCGATAAAACTAACTTTAAGTTATAGCATGGGATACTTAATACTTGCTAAAACATAACCATAATTATATTAAAAATCAATCATTTTTCTTTGAGTAATGTTCAGACTTCTTAATAGATGGCGCAACCTGTACGTTGATGACGTCAGTAGACAAACAAATGTTGGATTGCTTAGTTATGATTATGTTTTAACAAGTATTAAGTATCCCATGCTATAACTTAAAGTTAGTTTTATCGATGTGCAAATTTTCATCCTTGGGAATACATTTATTGCGAAGAAAATATGTAAAAAAGTTTCAGCATTGGAAACATAAGGCACAGATTTTAGGTGGAACCACCTGAAGCGACTTTGAAAGAGGCTTAACCCTTTAACGACCATGACCCCAAAAATCTTGTATCATTCTAAATGTCCGAAACTGTCTGTTGTTTCACTTCTTTGTTTAATAACAACAATAGTGACCGAGGGTGACTCCTGCTGATCCCTCATAGTTCGAGAAAATTTGAAGAACAAGATTAGGAAAGCTGACTCACCCTAGACAGTCGTTTGGGGCGTCTATGGCCGTTTGTACATCCGGGCGTTTTGGGCGTTATGGTCATTAAATGCTTAATAGTGAGCGCTAGACGGGGAGGTGCAAATATCGCTGAAACGGCAAACCTTCTCGGCCATGCAAGAACTACTGTATCGAGGATCTACAATGTTCGGTGCACAAACAACAAAACACGCAGGCAGCGGTCTTCCTATGGAAGGAAACGGCTCGTCGATATTCGAAGGCAGCTGGAGAAGACTGTACGAATTGAGAGAGTATACCGATTGCGTCAAGTACATGCCTAGTACAACAGAGGTACTGGGTGGAAATTTTTAGGCCGCCTCGGTGGCGCATTGGTCTAAGCGATGGCCTCTGATCATTCGTCCACAAGAGGTCCGGGTTCGAATCCCGGTGAGGCATGGATGTTGTGTTTGTCTTACGGCACTGGCTCTCTCCCTTCCCTGGAACCAGTGACCCTAAATTAGGGACGGGCGACTGCTTATAGCACATTGAGTTGCTCACGGTGGTCGTTAAACCTCCAATCAAAAAAAAAAAAAAAAAAAAAAAAAAAAAAAAAAAAATTAGCGTACACAGTTCGCCCCCCCCCCCATTGGTGCAGATGGGCATTAACAGCAGTTCCCTTTGTGTACCACTCGTCTCTGCTAAAAACCGACAAATCGTTTGCAGTGGGCACGGGTGCACCAAACCTGGTTCCCCTTGAAGACTGGAAAAAGGTCGCCTAGTTCCACGAATCATGGTTTATTTAATTCACACCCATGGATGCAGCAGAATATGGCGTAAACAGCACGAAAAGATTGTTCCCCACTGCCTAGTGCAGGGGTTCTTAACCTATGGGTAGCCGTAGCTCCTCAGAGAAAAAAAAATTAAAAAGTTAATTTTTTTCAAATTTTGAATTTTAAACTTTCGTGTTTAACACGTGTAAAGGCCACGGAATTTCTCGAGATGACATCACGGGGACCACTAGCGTTGCTCTTTCCGGTCACTGGGATCGTGGGAATATTTAAGACGTCACAGCATTTCAAAAATTTCTCCTAAACCTAAATTTTCCCCCTAAATTTAAAGGGGAAACCCTCAACTTAGCAACGCTGGCCTGCCCCCAGAATCCTATGGCAAACGATCAACAAATACGACACGGAAGGGAGACGGCAGAGAGAAAGTATGGACTATGGAGGCTTTCAGCGAACATTCATTAATAATAAAAAGTTAGTAAAATCATGCAATGCATTGATTATGATACGCTTTCCAACATACCAGAAATCATTACTCAAGTTATTACTCAAGTTATGAGGATGATGGCTGTGGAATAAATCTCGCTCCTGTGCCTTGACTTTTGACCCCATTTCGATGATATTCAACAGAACCGGTTCATTATACCTCCGGAACAACATGATAACGTTTTGTTGCAATTGAAGCATTTTTACGTGTAAGTTATGACGCATAAGGGCAATGGAATGGATCTCTCTCGTATGTCGTGACCTTTGACCCCATTTTGCCCATTTTCAATAGGGTTCGACCCCAGGTGATCCCCTACCACATACTAAAATTTCATCGAAATCGAACTTTTTTACGCGAGTTATCGTGCGGACGGACAAAGCTGGAGCATATACGCTTCTTCAACCTACGGTTGGAAAGCCTAAATGAAAAGAAAATGCCTAACTTCTAAAGTTTTCATCGGATTTTGACGAAATTTCAAATGGGAGTTTATTTTCACATCTTGGTTAGTGTAAAAATTGCATTCAGTTATTTAAAAATTGGAGAAATCGAAATCTGTTTTATAAAGGGTTTTAATTTCCAATTACTCATGTTACTTGTCTCACAATATGTATTCATACCTTCGGACTACATAGTTAAACCTAACCTCCTTTCCCCCACTTGGTTGCAAAACCAAAAATGCTGCCCCGGTGGCGCAGTGGTCTAAGGCAATGGCATCTGATCATTCGTCGAAAAGGGGTCCGGGTTCGAATCCCGGTGAGGCATGGATGTTGTGTTTGTCTTACGGCACTGGCTCTCTCCCTTCCCTGGAACCAGTGACCCTAAATTAGGGACGGGCGACTGCTTATAGCCCATTGAGTTGCTCACGGTGGTCGTTAAACCTCCAATCAAAAAAAAAAAAAAATTGTTACACCCCGTGTAATAATGAATAATAACTACACTTATTTATATTATTACATTAGCAATTTTAATTTCAAAATAGACCCATGGGTCGCGAAAGTGACCATCTTATTTACGCTTTACAACCGTAGGTTGAAGAAACGTATAACCGATATAGTCACGTTCCTTTCGAGCTCTGTGTTTGTGCCCAGTTTTTGGAAGTATATAGTGAGTGTTTGTTCCTATTTTTGTATTCCCTTTCAAGAAGAAGATCTGTACATTCTTTTAGCTCAGCTCCCAAGTCGGTGAGTTGCATATTTTGTTTGCATTCAGCGTTTTATTATTTTCGATCAAGCTGATCGATCCTTAAGTTAATCCTCGCCATTTTCAATGGCAGGCACTGAGAAGGGTGATGTCCACGCCCACATCAGTGATGCTCATTCAACCTCCTCCTCCTCCTCCTTCTCACTCTCAGGAGACCAATCAGCATTTATGCACGTCAGAGACGTCATACGCATACAAGATGTGACGCGCGACTCCTCTGCAAAAGCTCAAGCTGATATCCCTGTCCAGGAGAGTGACGTCACCTTGACGCACGTCCCTGGTTCATTTGCCGAAGCTATGGATGTGACCGATTGCACGGTTGCGTTGCCTTCAACTGGCTCAACTCAGTTTACCAAGCCGCTACCAGCAATCAGCACTGTGTCGCATCCTTCCGCTGCGAACTCTACGTCTCTCACTTACTCCAAAGTGACCTCCGGAGCGAGAGTTCCTTCCAAGTTTATTGCTCCCGTTTTTCCTGACTCTTACGTCAGTGTTGAGGGTAGTTCTGCCCCCATCGATATCCCAGAGGATTCCCCAGCCGGGAAACAATTATTCTCCACAATGGATTTCGGTGTCTGTTTTGATGCATTACCAGACACGAAACTCAAGGAATATAGTATTGCCCTAAAGAAGATGCTTCCTACAGGAGCTTATATCACTCATATGGCTCGAAAGCCACGGGCCGTATTAGTGTATTTTGCCCGTAAAGAACATGCAGACCTTGTGATGACTGCTGGCTTATCCATCAAAGATGTGCATCTTCTGGCTGAACCTGTGGCACAGCGACCTATCCAGGTCACTTTCCACCCAGTCCCACCTGAAGTCTCAGATGTCGCTCTATGCACTTTACTCAGCAAATTTGGCCGAGTGGTTGGACCAATAACGACCCTGTCGGCGGCGCCCAGAGATCCCGATGACAAATCCATTGCAGGGTTTCGTCGAAGTGCCCGTGTCATATTTCCGTCGGACGATCATCTGCTTGCGTGCCCGAAGATCCTTACCGTACGGTGTGGCCAGCAACGTCGGAGAATCGACGTCATTACCTCTTTGCACTGCACGCTTTGCCATGGTGAAAATTATCTTCGCGTGCACTGCCCACATCAAGTTCCACCGACTCCGACTGGCGCTCCTACAGGTACCGTTCCTACCTCGAAGCGTACTACACCATCTACTTCAGCACAGCAGGCCTCGGAGCCAAGATATGATGAAAAAAGTTCGCTAACAGACGTTGGTCAACGCAACGCTCCCACAGCCGCTTCCTCTTTTTCACTAGAGGACTTTCCTACAATTGCCTCCTTACTCCCGCAACGTCGTCGCTCCACCACTGAGTCCCTTTCAGAAGGTTTACAACCAGCTATTACCACTGGAATCTACGAAACAGCTGATGTGGAGTCCGTTGGTCCAGAGACGCAGTGTGAGAATGAGACGACCGAGCCTCCACTGAAGCGCCGCGGCTATGCCGCAGCAGGCGAGTAGCGAAGAAGCAAAACTCTACTTCACCTCGTTCAACCTCCCTCTCCAGCAGTTCTCCTCGACACACCTCGCCAGCCGAAGTCTCCTTTCCCACGGTCGAAGAGTTCGCTGCATTTCTCCAGACAGCCAATATACCTCCTATACCACTCTCATGCATTGATCTCCATACATACTTAACGAATCCGACAAGCTACGCAATAGCGCGTGCCTTAGCAGTCAAGAATTCATCGCTTCGCCAACTTGTGCCGGAGCAGATCTTCAATGTGTCGCATTTCTGCCGCCAGAATGTTCCCACCCATCCGTGGGCACACATTTTCTATAATCGTCTCAAGTCTTTTCCTCCAGCCATGAAAGGTCTTCAGCTAGAGGCAAGGAACCCCACAATTCAAGATCGTGTCACTTAATTGCAGGGGATTCGCTTCCCCCTCAGCAACTCTCTGGCATATGAAGACCTCAACCCGTTGGGGGCTGATATTCTCCTCCTTCAAGAGACAAATTGCAAACCAACTACCGTCTATTCTCGATGGCGCCAGTGGAACTTTGTGTTTCATCACGCCTATGGACTAACATCTCATAGCGGTCTTGCCATCGGCATTAGTTATACTCTCAATTCCATTATCTGTGCGAAATATTTGTCGAGATCTCTTACAGCATGCATCCTTTACCATCGCGTCTTCCAGATATCATTTATTCAATATCTATATTCCAAGCACTACAACACATTTATCAATACTCTTCACGCGTCTTCGCAGAGCACTCGACCGTATCCCACCGTCAGACCATGTTCTCGTTGGTGGTGACTTTAACTGTACCCTGGATCCTCTTCTGGATAGGTCTTCTACAAATAGAGAGCGCCGCCATGCCCTGGCGAACCTGCTCCAGACAGTTGTCACGAACAACGCTCTTCATGATGTACATCGGCGTGTTCATCCATGGTCGACTAATTACACTTGGCGCTCCTCTCATGCGCAAAATCCTTTCTTAGCCCGCCTTGACAGGTTTTATGCCTCCAGTACTCTACTTCCTGCCGTGACAGAATCGAGTGTGCATCCCACGGCCTCATCTGACCACTGCGCCATTGCCATCATAGTCCATACTGCACCATTCAATCCCAGGATAATTCACCCGTGGACATTTGATGATGCACGTCTCTCCGACCTGGCATTCTGCTCTACGGTCCGGTCATTCCTGATTGACAGACGACCGCAGCTTCAATCTGCACTCTGCGGATTAAATTCTTGGTTGGAGATCAAGCAACAGCTCGTTCTGCATGTCCGAAACTACTCTTTCCAATAAAAGACACTCCAGAACATGCGCCTAGACTATGTTCGTTCAATGCTATCCATGCTCAGTCTCAGTGATCCTCTCTTCTCCTCCTTTCAAGAAGAGCTTCGATCTCTTTTCACTCCTCTGGCGGAACAAGCTCTCCGCCGACTTCGTTTGCAACACCTGACGCCGGATGCTCACAACTATGAGTTCCTGACGTCGGTGGAAAACACCCGACGAGCTTCGTCCATACTTCATCATCTACGCCTTTCTTCTGGAGAGGTATCAGATGAGCCGATTGCGCTTTGTTCCCATGTCCGTCAGTACTTTTCCACGAAGTTCAGTGAACCTCCTCAACCATCCTCTGCAGCAATGGATTCTCTCCTTTCTAATCTATCTCAGGTTCCCCCCATCTCGCTTCTTCTCTACTCCTTTCCCCCACGCACTCTGAACTAAACACTACATTCTTTTCTCTGAATTCTAGTGCCGCTCCGGGTCCGGACGGCCAAACTTTAGCTTTTATAAAACTTTTCTGCCTCTTCCGTTTCTCCTATCCGCTTTCTCTGCTGCCTTTACTTACTCTCCTCTCCCGAGGGGATTCACAAATGCATACGTTGTCCTTTTCCCCAAAAAAGGTGATCTCCTTGACTTGGTGAACTGGCGCCCAATTTCCCTACTGAATCTCGACTACAAACTTTATACCAAGCTTCTTTCACAACGACTAAATCCCCTCCTCACTTACATCCTCTCCCCTAACCAGACCTACACAGTTCCCGGCCGTTCCCTATCTCACAACATCCATCTCCTGACTGATCTAATTCACCTTGCGCGCTCCCGCTCTGAACCCCTCGCCCTCCTCTCTTTAGACCAACAGTCCGCCTTTGATAATATCTCCCACACGGAGAAGTATCT
Organism: Macrothele yani; assembly: GCA_039090855.1. NCBI lineage: Eukaryota > Metazoa > Arthropoda > Arachnida > Araneae > Macrothelidae > Macrothele > Macrothele yani. The sequence continues at coordinate 104,683,654 of CM077023.1, forward strand.
CTCCGCCACACTTCTCATCGGAGAAGTATCTCTCCGCCACACTTCTCCGATTTGGATTTCCATCTCCGTTTATTTCTCTCCTCACCTCCCTCTACCAGGACGCCAGTTTCCAGGTCAAGTTGCCCACCTTTCTTACAGCACCAATCCTCTTCCGCCGTGGAGTGAGGCAAGGCTGCCCACTCTCCGGTCAACTTTTCGCTATAGCCTTAGAACCTTTTCTCAGCTCCGTTCAACGCTCCTTTCAAGCCACCCTGCCTCCCCTCATCGCCCGCACGAGACACCATGTCACCACTTCCGTGGCGTATGCAGACGACGTTACCTTCTGTATACGCCTGGATTCATAGTTCTCTTTGCTCAAAAGTCTTTTCGCCGATTACGCCTCCTGCTCCGGAGCTGCGATTAATACAACCAAAAGCACAGGCCTGTGGTGCGGCTCATGGGTTGACCGTTTGGATTCCCCATGGGGAGCGCACTGGTCTTCAGACTCTCAACGTTTCCTTGGCGTACATCTTGGCGTCCCAGGTGAATCCTCCAGTACAACATGGAATACCATCCAGCCACGTCTTCATCGGTCAACTGCGTTTTGGCGAAAAGCGCAGTTCTGCACCTCATATTTTCAACGTGCACGTCTTGCGCCAACCTATCTTCTCTCCATGTGCACACATTCCTGGCTTGCTACTAAATCCCCACTTCTTCGTCTCAATGATATCACTCGCTGCTTCACCTCAGTTATCTGGACCGGACACCACTGGCTCAGTGCCCCCAAGCTCAGCCTTCCTCCTGACCAAGGTGGCATTGGCCTAATTGATAAACGACTGTACTATCAAGCTCTCCGGATTACTTCGTTCCTCCGTCTTCATACCTCACCTGTTGCCGACGCCGTTACCGCAAGGAATGCCATCACCTCTTCGAGCAACACTAATTTCACTTTCACTTCTTTCATTCTAATGGACCTCCGTACTACCACTCACTCTCGCCTTCCTCCTGCCTTACGGGTAACTTGTTCACTATCATATTTCATTTTTACTACATCAGCCTGTTTTTAACCTTGTGTACGTTTTTATTGCTTTAGTTTTGTTTTGATGTCTTTTGTTTTGGCGCTCTTTGGCCAACCATGGCCCTTGCGCCATTAAAATATATTAACCAACCAACCAACCAACCTGCCTTACGGGAGACTCTTACCTTTCTCCGCTCTCTCCCGCTCACACGATCCCCACCCGATTCCACCACTGAACTCCTTGCCGAACCCCTGTTCTTCTCCTCTCTTCTTCACCCCCCTCATCTTTCATGCTTCGCCTATCCTTCTTGGCTCCGAGTCGGAGTTGTAACCGTCAAAGATCTTGTAACCTCAGATCTGTCCTGGCGACCCTACGCCAGCCTCCCACCCACCGTTCTACGTTCACCCTCCTCTCGCTCCGTCTATGACTCCCTACTCTCTACCATCATTGCTAAGTTTCCTCATCTCGCAACCACCACCGGCCTGACCTTTGTTCCTTCCGCCTCCCTCCCCCTTCCTTTCTTTCTTTCAGTCGGCAGATCTACACTTCCACTATCCTCACTTTCAACCTCAGTTCTCTATCGGTTACTTTTAAAATCCCACTCTCCTTCTCCCCTTCACATCCCTGATGTCTCCCAATCCTCTCTCACCGCTGTCTGGTCTGCCACCCTTTCTCGTCCTTCAGCTCCTCTTGAAATAAACACTCACTGGCTTTTTCTCCACCGCCGTCTTCCCGTTCCATCCATCCTCCACCGCATGACCATTCTTGACTCACCTCTTCGCCCCTTCTGTGCTCAAGAAGCTGATGTCTCTCACGTTTATCTACATTGTCATCCTCCTTCCACTGCTCCATCTTGCATTTTCCATTGCTCAACGTTCAGCCACAACTGATCTTCCTTTCGATGTCTATAAGACACTCCTCCTGCAGGTCTCTCCGCCAGTCAAGCTTCCACCCATCTGCTCATATATTTTCATCCTGGTGTAACACGTCATTTACGCATTTCATCAGCGCTGCCGAGATATCTCACCTCCTTATACCATCCACCAAGCTTCTGTGGAACTACTGTGCCACTTTCGGGAGCGTCTCCTCTCAAGACTTCGTCTAGAGAACCTTGTGGCCGTTGCTTAACAGAGAGAGCAACATTTCCGTTCCACCTGGTCTCTGGCCGCCTCCTTATTCGCCGGCATGCCAGCGACGTTGCAACTGACTGTCGGTAGTTTATAACCTCGTTGCTCCTAGCTCTGTTGAACTTCAGTTCAACATGCATGCTCACCATTGGTTTTCGGAATCAAACTTCAACATAAAGCTTATATCTTCTAACAAATGTGAATATAATATGCACCATACTGTACAAATGTATATAGTCTTACTTGTTTTCTCTTTGATTATCATTTTTTCTACCAGTACTAAGACATCGTAATTCCGTTTGCCTTAGGTTTCACATTGTCTACTTTGTCATCTACAGTTCTCCTTTTGTACAGTGCTTCATTTTAATATTCTCGTTCTGTTATTTGTCAGCACTATAATATACCTATGCTTCGAGACGAAATGTTTCGACAATCTCTCTTATTGTTCTTGTGCAAAATGCCTGTACCTCTTACCACGAGGCTCCTTTGTGAATCAATACATCGTGCTGTATATAATGTACATAGAATTTTAGAGTTTGTATATTTTACCGTACAATATATGTACCAGGACGCCCATGTTCGCCTCCTGAACCCAACCTTGTTAATAAAATTGTGTTGAACTGAACTGAAGAAACGTACATGCTCCAGCTTTGTCCGTCCGTCTTTACGCACGATAACTCGCGTAAGAATGGTTCGATTTCAATGAAATTTTAGTATGTGGTAGGGAACCCCTGGGGACGAACGCTATTGAAAATGGACGAAATGGGGTCAGAGGTCAGGACATAGGAGCGAGATCCATTCCATTGCCCTTATGGTTCATAACTTGCGTAAAAACGGTTCGATTTCGATGAAAGTTTAGTATGTGGTAGGGGACCACCTGGGGACCACCTGGGGACCAACCCTATCTAAAATGGACGAAATGAGGTCAAAGGTCACGACATAGGAGCGGGATTCATTCCGTTGCTGTTATGCGTCATAACTTGCGTAAATATAGTTCGATTTCAATGAAATTTTAGTGTGTGGTAGCCACCTGGGGGCAAACCCTATTGAAAATGGACGAAATGGGGTCAAAGGTCACGACATAGGAGCGGGATCCATTCCGTTGCTGTTATGCGTCATAACTTGCGTAAATATAGTTCGATTTCAATGAAATTTTAGTGTGTGGTAGCCACCTGGGGGCAAACCCTATTGAAAATGGACGAAATGGGGTCAAAGGTCACGACATAGGAGCGGGATCCATTCCATTGCCTTTATGCCTCGTAACGTGCGTAAATATAGTTCAATTTCAATGAAATTTTAATTTGTGGTAGGGGACCACCTGGCGACGAACCGTATTGAAAATGGGTTAACTGGGGTCAAAGGTCAGGACATAGGATCGGGATCCATTCCATCGCCCTTATGCGTCATAACTTTGGTAAAAATGCTTCGATTGCGACAAAACTTTACCATATTGTTCCGGAGGTATACTGAACCGGTTCAGGTGAATATCATCGAAATGGGATCAAATGACAGGACACAGGAGCGAGATTCATTCCACAGCCATTACCCTGATAACTTCAGTAAGGATTTCCGGTATGTTGGAAAGCGTATCATAATTAATGCATTGCATGATTTTACTAACTTGTTGATTTTGGGTCGTTGCCAAAAAATGCTAAGAAACCTTGGCCTAGCGTTAACTGTACAAACTGGTGATGGCGGGCATTGAGTTCTTGAATACCTCTGGAACAGTATTTGAATGCCCCGAGGTATATTAACACCATTACGGACCAGGCACTCCCGTACAAGTGCGTAGTGTTTCCTGAAGGAGTAGGCTATTTTCAGCAGGATAATGCGCTATGTCAAAAAAGATGGATGTCATCACATCCGCTAGGCTGAACATACAAGTACATATCTGTAGACTGGGGCGTACTGTAAGCCCCACAAACCCCGGGCCCATGGTCTGAGGGGGCCCCGGAAGGATATCCCACGAAGCACTCTAAAAATGACTTTCCTGAAAAAGCACAGGATGATACTTTCCAAAGTCGGCTGGTGGCTGAGAAGGACAGTGCTGGAGTGGATGAAGTTAGCTTTCCTTACTAAAGCCTCCTCTGTTCTTCCCGCTCTTAGCGCCCCCCACTTTCTGTGTAGGTCGCGGCACCACGATGACTGCCTCCTGCCTACCGTAGTTCTAATAAGACAGGGTGACTGTAAGTCAATCGTTTTTAATACACATTTCAATATCATGCTATTTAATAGTGTTAGAAACAGTCTTACGCTTAGAAATTTCTTATTTATTGTTTGGAGGTTTAACGACCACCGTGAGCAACTCAACGGGCTATAAGAAGTCGCTCGTTCCTAATTTATGGCCACTGGTTCCAGGGAATGTAGAGAGCCAGTGCCGTAAGACAAACACAACATCCATCCCTCACCGGGATTCGAACCCAGACCTTTCTCATACGAATGGTCATAAGCCAAAGCTTAGACCACTGCGCCACCGGGACGGCCTTACAAATTTTCACTACCAAAACTTCTCTCTTAAGGGTTAATGAAATGACGCAAGCTCTGCTGTTAATATTAATAGTGACCTCAGCATGACGTAAAGTCTAGCAAAATTCGCATAGTCAGGAAGCGAATAGACATCTTGATCTCAGAATTACATTTTTCTAAATGTTATGAGTTTAGATATAATATAAAACAAGTTAGTAAAATCATGCAATGCATTGATTATGATACGCTTTCCAACATACCATAAATCATTACTCAACTTATTACTCAAGTTATGAGGATAATGGCTGCGGAATAAATCTCGCTCCTGTGCCCTGGCCTTTGACCCCATTTCGATGATATTCAGCAAAACAGGTTCAGTATACCTCCGGACCAACATACTAAAGTTTTGTCGCAATAGAAGCAGTTTTACGTAAGTTATGATGCATAAGGAAAATGGATTGGATCCCGCTCCTATGTCCTGATCCCATTTTGTCCATTTTCAATAGGGTTTGACCCCAGATGGTCCCCTACCACATACTAAAATTTCATCGAAATCGAACCATTTTTAGTCAAGTTATGACGCATAAAGGCGATGGAATGAATCCCACTCCTATGTCCTGACCTTTGACCATATTTCGTCAATTTTCAATATGGTTTGTCCCCAGGTGGTTCCCTACGACATACTATAATTTCATCGAAATCGAGCAATTTTTAGTCAAGTCATAACGCATAAAGGCGATGGAATGGATCCCACTCCTATGTCCTGACCTTTGACCTCATTTTTTCCATTTTCAATAGTGTTCGTTCCCAGGTGATTCCCTACTACATACTAAAATTTCATCTAAATCGAACCATTTTTACGCGAGGTATCGTGCGGACGGACAGAAGCGTGAAATAAGGAGGATTTACATGAAATTGTTGGAAAATCGAGATCGATATTAAATTATTGGTAATTTGAATACAAATTAAAAATTGGTTTTAAGTACTGAAATGAATGTGGGTGTAATACACTGAAGTGCCAGAAAAATTGGTACACCAGTCTAATGCTTGGTAGGTCCCCCACGGGAGCGCAGGACTGCAGAAATACGACGAGGCATGGACTCCACTAGCTTCTGAAGATATGCTGTAGGCAATGCACACCATACTTCCTGCAGAGCGTTCCACAATTCGGGTGTATTCCGAGGTCTCGGATTCCTGTGTTCGATAGCGCGTTGCATGGCATCCCAAATGTGGTCTATCACGTTCAGATCTGGAGACATGGGTGGGAATGGCAACACCTCAAACTCAGATGAATGCTCCTCTAACCATAATGTGGCGTCCCGGCACTTGTGTTGTCCTGTTGCAACAGGCCCAACCCATCAGCATGAATGCAAGACATGAACGGGTGTACCTCGTCAGAAAGGATGCGCACATAGCGTTGGCCGATCACAGACGTTTGTAGCCGTACCAGGGCGCCCAGTGAAGTCCCGCTAAACACATCCCATACCATTACGGACCCCTCACCAGCCGGTACAGTGTCCTGCTGACAGGCGGGATCCATGGCTTCATGAGGTTTGCGCTACACACGAATCCTTCCGTCTGTCTGATACAGTTGGAAACGCGACTGACCAGGCTACTCGTTTCCAGTCATCAAGTGTCCAGTGGCGGTGTTGCCGTGCCCAAGCGAGGCGCATAGCTCTGTGTCGTGCACCCATCAAGGGGACTCGAGTTTGGCGTTGGCTCCCAAAGCCCATATCGTGCAGGGTACGTTGCACAGTCTGGACGCTGATGCTTGTTGAGGCTCCAGCATTGAATTTCGATGACACCTGCGAGAGTTTGGTACGCATATCGCGTGAAACGATTCTTGACAGCCGACGACGGTGACGTTCACCCAATGTCTCTTTACGGCCACACTAGTATCGTAGGTTGGACGTTTTGCCGTAATTCTTGTAGTCACGGTACACCGTTGCAATGATTGTCCGTGAAAATCCAAACTTCGTTTCTACTTCCGAAATACTATGGCCGATCTCACGAGCACCAACTATGACATCGCGTTGAAAATCGCTTAAATCGTTATTATTTGTCATTCTCATGACGAAAACTGCTCTGACTGCTGGCAAGAATGTCTATCGCTTTACATACGCACTGGCGGACACAACCGAGTACGCGCATAGGTGACGTTGCTGTGTATTTTGCATAAGCTCGTCTGTACCAGTTTTTCTGACACTTCAGTGTGTATGAAAATTGAATGATAAAAGAAAAAAGGTACCCCTGAATGTTTCTTGCGAGGGGCTTCCACTTTTGCGGCACGCCAGTGCCTATAGAACGATATCAGCAGAGCGTTGAATCCATGCAATGCCGCCCCGGTGGCGCAGTGGTCTAAGCGCTGGCCTCTGATCATTCGTCCGAAAGGGGTCCGGGTTTGAATCCCGGTGAGGCATGGATGTTGTGTTTGTCTTACGGCACTGGCTCTCTCTCTCTTCCCTGGAACCAGTGACCCTAAATTAGGGACGGGCGACTGCTTGTAGACCATTGAGTTGCTCACGGTGGTCGTTAAAATCCCCAATAAAAAAAAAAAAAAAAAAAAAAGAAATCCATGCAACATCGAATCGAGGCTGTTTTGAAGGTTAAGGGTGGCCCATCATGTTGTTAGTTAGGCATTCCTAATAACTTAAGTGTAGATCACGAGTACTCGTTGCCATCTTTGTTTACCTTTTTAGGATAGAAAATGGTGCCCACGCGTCACGTGAGGAAGATACCTAGTAGAAAATTACTAGTCTTAGAGATCAAATTCTGGTTATTAAAATGATATTTTTGGAAAGGGAACATAGGCTACGGCGGTCCCGGACGATTCATCCAACGACGATTGGTCCAATGCCGATTCGTCCAAAGGGACGATTGGTCCAATGCCGATTGGTCCAATGTCCGATTCGTCCAATGTCCGATTCGTCCAATGCCGATTCGTCCAATGGTACGATTGGTCCAATGCCGATTCGTCCAATGGTACGACTGGTCCAACTCCGATTCGTCCAATGGTATCATCTTACCAACGGTAAACTTTTTTATTTTCCAGAAAGGAATGATAATTTAAATTATTCTCCTCTTTATATCCTTTAGAAAGATAATTTCCGTATATTTGGTAATTGTAAACATTTTACATAAACCTGGTAAAAGGCACTCAATGGAGCATTTCTCAGCTGTTTGCAAAGCACCTAGGCCGCTTGAGCACTTCCGGGCATTTTTTGAAGATTTTAATTTACAACCTAGATATTTAGTATTTGTAAATATCTTATAAAATCTAATAAAAGGCGCTCATCCTATCATTTCTCAGGTCTTTACGAAGCACCTAGGCCCGGGGCCTTTTTAGAAGATTTTGAGTTACAACCTAGATATTTGGTATTTGTAAACATTCTGTAAAACCTTATAAAAGGCACTCATCGTATCATTCCTCAGGTCTTTACGAGGCACCTAGGCCGCGGGCCTTTTTAATAGATTTTAAGTTACAACCTAGATATTTGGTGTTTGTAAACATTTTATAAAACCTAATAAAAGGCACTAAACGAATCATTTCTCAGCTATCTACCAGGCACCTAGGTCGCGGGCCTTTTTTGAAGATTTTAAGTTACAACCTAGATATTTGGTATTTGTAAACATTTTATAAAAGGCATTCATCGTATAATTTCTGAGGTCTTTGCAAGATACCTAGGCCGCAGGCCTATGAATTGATATTTCGTGCTTAAGTGAAAGCGCCATATTATTAACTTGATTTAATATGTAAACGTTATGAATATGACATCGGTAGAATATGAACCGTTAAAAAGGCATATGAATTAATATTTTGTGTCTAAGTAAAAGCGCAATATTATTAACTTGATTTAATATGTAAACGTCATGAATATGACATCGCTGGAATAAAAACTGTTGAAAAGGCCTCTGTCCAAACACCGAACAGTTGTTTCCATTGGGCAGTTGGCGGAAAATCCCACTGCATTCTACAAACAGAAACGGATCACTAGTATTTCATATTATTTCATGCAACATTGAAATTGATAGAACGGCTGGTACATCAGTAACTTCATACGGGAGCAAGGATAGTATAATAAAAAAACACGATTCCAAAAAAAAAAAAAAAAAAAAAAGAAATCTGTAACCACAATATTACGCATGAAATGTAACATTATTTTACATTCTTTGGACTACTGGTACTTTCGTATAACATCGGAGATAGAATCAGAACAGATGAGACTTTTATAGCACGAGCAGCACTTCGGACGGAATTGGACCAATCGTCCATTGGACGAATCGGCATTGGACCAATCGTCGTTGGACGAATCGTACCAGACCCAGGCTACGGTAAACAGGACGTGGAAGATGTACTTTTGCTAAGTACGTTTATACACCGAATTCTCATTATATTACCCTGTGCAAAGTGAGTTACACCAGATACTGCCGTAACCAAGCTGCGGTAAACAGGGCAGAAAATACGAACATTTTTTTTTTTTTTTTGATTGGAGGTTTAACGACCATCGTGAGCAACTCAATGGGCTATAAGCAGTCGCCCGTCCCTAATTTAGGGTCACTGGTTCCAATGAAGGGGGAGAGTCAGTGCCGTAAGACAAACACAACATCCATGCCTGACCAGGATTCGAACCCGGACCCCTTACGGGCGAATGATCAGAGGCCAGCGTCTTAGACCACTGCGCCACCGGGGCGGCCAAACATTTTTCTTGTTTGGGGGTTTAGCGCCCAACATGAGGAACTCTATGCACTATAAGTAGTCGCCCTTCAATAATTTAGGGCTACTGGTTCTAAGGAAGGGAGAGCGCCAGTGCCGTAAGGCAAAAACAGCATCCATTCCTTACCGGGATTCGAAACCGGACTAATATTTAGAAGCCAAGACTTAGACCACTGCGCCACGGGGGACGCTACTTACATTTGCTATGTACTCCTATACATGTTTAGCTTTTTGAATAAGTAAATATCAAAAAGGGAGAGACCTACGCATTCTTCTACGTCTTTTTACATTTGGAATCGCGTAACTTCCATTAAATGCCAATTTTTAATAATAGTGCCAGAAAAGAGTAAGATAAATACCAGTACGTCATCCAGTTCGGGGATGGACTGGATGACGTACTGGTATTTATCCTACTCTTTTCTGGCGGTTCCAACCCTGCCATCGTAATCTCATATGGAGCATTAAGTACGGGGAAGCGTTACAGACATTCGTTTAGGGCACTTTTATCACTGGTTTTGGTTTTCAAAAACTAATTATAAGTTCATTCCTTATTTACATGCAACCTTGTGATTAAGTGGCAGCCCACTTATTTTATAAATTTTAGAAATAAATAATCATGAGCCTCTATGTATTAAAGCACACATTTGGAAACATTTTATTTGTAGTGTATATGATTTTGAAGGCTTATATACACTATATTGACAAAAGTCACCGGACACCTAGAAGAGAAACACAACATAACATTTATTGAAATACATTAGGCCGCCCCGGTGGCGCAGTGGTCTAAGCGATGGCCTCTGATCATTCGTCCGAACGGGGTCCGGGTTCGAATCCCGGTGAGGCATGGATGTTGTGTTTGTCTTACGGCACTGGCTCTCTCCCCTCCCTGGAACCAGTGACCCTAAATTAGGGACGGGCGACTGCTTATAGCCCATTGAGTTGCTCACGGTGGTCGTTAAAAACCTCCCATAAAAAATACATTAGTACGGTGTCGGTCCACCTTTGGCTTTAATGCATGCACTTACCCTTCGAAGCTCAGTGGTTGGGTTTTGAGCTCCGTGATTTTCGTCGCTATTAGGTGTTTTTTTTTGATTGGAGGTTTAACGACCACCGTGAGCAACTCAATGGGCTATAAGCAGTCGCCCGTCCCTAATTTAGGGTCACTGGTTCCAGGGAAGGGAGAGAGCCAGTGCCGTAAGACAAACACAACATCCATGCCCGACCGGGATTCGAACCAGGACCCCTTACGGACGAATGATCAGAGGCCAGCGCCTTAGAACACAGCGCCACCGGGGCGGCTCTATTAGGTGTTTATTGAGTGCTTTAGTTTCTGTGGTTGCGTGTATCTTCAAGTTGAAGTTCTACACTTTACGTTCGTGTATCTCCCAGGTTGGTGAGTGCCATATTTTTTCATTATTCACTGTGCGCAGTGGTCTAAGCGATGGCCTCTGATCATTCGTCCGAACGGAGTCGGGGTTCGAATCCCGGTGTGGAATGGATGTTGTGTTTGTCTTACGGCACTTTCTCTCTCCCTTCCCTGGAACCAGTGACCCTAAATTAGGGACGGGCGACTGCTTATAGCTCATTGAGTTGCTCAGGGTGGTCGTTAAATCTCCAATCAAAAAAACAACAACAACATTATTCACGGTTTTATTTTTCAACCGAGCTGGTCTTTTTTCGTTAGTCTCGCCATTGCTTCGATGGCGGAGGCAGACAAGGGTGACGCCCACATCCTTATCTTGGCAGATCAGCCAGCTCCCTTTTCTTTTTCTACCGCGGTAGCTCCTGCTCAGCTTAATGAGGTGGCTCCCGAGCGTCATTGCGACGTCATGGACACCTCTTCTTCTCCAGCTATAACTTCCACCAAGTGCGGTGGTGCCAAGTCTCCTATCTACATCTCAGCAGATGATGACGTCTCCGTTATCAGCAATACTGAGCTCATAGCTTCCACTTCCCATCAACTTCCTGATCCGCCCTCACTGCTAGGGGCCGCTTAATCGACTTATCGACCCATGTCTGCCCAAGCGCCCTATGCTTCTGCAACTTCTGGGGTCCTCACACCCCCAGTTTCATCTGCTATGCCTTTTCCTGAATCCTATGTCACTGTCGTCGGTTCTACTGCTACAATTGACATACCAGAGGATTCCCGAGCTGGTCACCTTTTTTCCTTCACTATGGAACGGGGCGTCTATTTTGATGCGCTTCCCGACACTAAGTTGTGGCAATATAGCCGAGCCCTCAAAACTATCTTACCAAAGGATGCTATAGACTTTGTAGCTCGAAAACCCAGATCTGTCTTGGTCTATTTTAAGGATAAAGCGCATGCTGACCAGGTTCTTACGGAAGGTCTAACCATCAATGACGTGCATCTGTTAGCACAACCGGTTGCGCACCGCCCAGTGCAGGTGACCTTCTACCCCGTACCAGCAGAAGTATCCGACGCTGCACTCTGCACCTTGCTCAGCAGGTACGGCAGAGTTGTTGGCTCCATAACAACTCTCTCTGCGGCTCCCAGGGACCCTGAAGACAAAATCGATTCGGGGTTTCCGCCGTACTGCTCGAGTCCTCTTTTCATCTGATGCTCAGCTGAAAGCGGTTCCGAATGTTTTGCACATCCTCTGTGGACAGCAACGCCGAAGAGTTGAGATAATCACTTCACAGTATTGCACTATCTGTCAGAGCGAAAGTCACATAAGGGCTCAGTGCCCACGTGCCTCCCTGCAAACAGCTCCACACACTACATCTTCTTCTACTTTGTCCACCAACGCTTCACAGACTTCTTCCTATTCGAGGAAAGTCGCGGAATCAAGATCTTCCAAAAGTCAGCTTACTGCCATTGGTCAACAAACGACTTTGATGCCTTCACCTCCTGCTGATCCTAAGAATTTTCCCAGGCTTCCAAAATCGACTCCCCTAGTACTTTTACAACCACTGCTGATGTACATGTTGACCACTCCTCAGCTTTTACCGTTGGCTCCATGACACGAGTCACAGGTAAAGCTTCGGGTTCAGACTCTCCAGACGATCATGAAGCTTTAGTGGTTGCTGGAAAACGCAGTGGTGCTTCTCGCCCCAAGACGAAGAAGTCAAAGACTCTGGCTTCCCGAAGATCATCTCGCTCTTCTACCCGCTCATCTACTCACTCCGTCAGCTCTCGACGACCGTTCTCCAGGTCGCCTCTACACACTTCCTCTGAGACAGCACGTGAAGGTGCCTTTCCCTCACTAGATGAATTTACAACTTTTCTTGCTGAAAATGCTTTCCCTGCTGAGCCTCTGCCATACGAGGACGTGCTGGATTGCCTTTTAGGGTCCTCTAGCCCTTCCTCAGCACGCACTTCCATTCAGCAGTATGAAGCAGCTCTACCACAAGTGCTGGTTCAATTACACTCATTTGAAAACACTCTTCGGCGCACTGCGGACGAGGTCCCGTGGAGTGCTTGTTTTCTCCGTCGACTCCACTCCATCACTACAGCCAGTCAATTCCTACTGCATCCCACAACTAACCTAGACATTCAGGGTGGTGTCACTTAATTGTCGCGGTTTTGCGACACCTCTTGCGAATGCGCTGGTACGAGAGGATCTTGCTCCGCTGAATGCTGATATATTACTTCTGTAGGAAACAAACTGTACTTCCACCACCCAATTTCATCAATGGCGTCAGTGGGATCATACTTTCCATCACGCCTACAGCCAACTGTCGCGTGGTGGCATGGCAGTTGGTTTTCACTTACGTTTTCGTTCAACTCTTTCCTCCTTCTCAGTGAAAAACTTATGTCGAGACTTATTACAACGGGTCTCTTTCACCGTCGTTGCTGAAAAATTTCATGTATTCAATATTTATGTTCCTTGCACTCCTACTCACGTGCCAGAGCTGTTTGCGAAACTTCGACGGGCTCTGTCACGTATTCCCATCCCCGACCGGGTACTTATCGGAGGTGACTACAATTGCACTTTATATCCCCTAACTGATCGCTCTTCTGCTTCCAGAGAACACCGTACGGAAGTAGTACATCTTTTACAGTCTATCACTTCAGACTTCTCACTCGCAGATGTTCAACGCCATTTGTCACCAACCCAGACTACACATACATGGCGTGCACCAAGAGCCATTGATCCTCCTACAGCAAGATTGGATCGCTTTTATGTAACTCCTCTTCTTCTACCAGCAATATCAGATCCATGCTGTACACCCACAGCTTCCTCAGACCATTGCGCCATTGCCATTACAGTTTTTGCTACTTCAACACAGCCACGTACAATCCGGCCTTGGACTTTTGACGACACTGTTTTAGATGACCCAGCCTTCTGCTCATCGGTGCAAGATTTTCTTGCGGATTGGCGTCCAAGGCTTCATTCTGCACCGTGCCCCCTCAACTTTTGGTTGGAAGTAAAACGCCACCTCATACTACTGGTGCGAAACATGTCATACTCGATCATGACACAACGGAGGATGCGACTTGATCATACTAGGCATGTGCTTTCTTTGCTCAATCTTGCTGATCCCCTATTTCAAGTCTACCAGGCAGAATTACATTCACTTTTGGTGCCGCTTGCAAAACAAGCCCTTCAACGCCTTAAACTACAACACCTGAAACCTAATGCTTGTTCGTACGAATTCCTTACGTCACTTGAGTCAACTCGCCGAGCCTCTTCTGTTCTACAGCACCTTCGTCTTCCAACTGGAGTAGTATCATCCGAACCAGTTCCAATTTGTTCTATGGTACGGAATTACTACATTTCAAAATTTTGTGAAACTCCTCCTCCCTCCCCTACGGCTTCTGCTCTTCTGTTCTCTTCTTTGCCTCAGGTCCCTTCTCATCTTTCAGCCAGCCTCCTCCATCCTCCCACTTTAACTGAGCTCTCTGACACTTTCTCGTCCCTCAACCCCCAGGCTTCACCTGGCCCCGACGGTCTCCCTAATTCTTTCTATAAGGCTTTTCTTCCTGCCCTCCTTCCGTTTCTCCTCTGTGCTTTTTCTACTGCCATGCATCTTACATCTCTTCCGAGGAGTTTCACGCTCGCACATGTTGTACTTTTCCCCAAGAAGGGCGATCCCCTTGACTTGGGGAATTGGCGTCCCATCTCACTCTTAAATACTGATTATAAACTCTATACTTAATTTCTGTCCCGCCGGCTTAACCCCATACTCCCTCATATTCTCTCCACTAATCAAACCTATACTGTACCCGGCCGCTCCATCTCCCATAATATTCAGCTTCTTAATGATCTAATTCACCTTGCCCGCTCTTGCTCAGAACCAATTGCTCTTCTTTCCCTCGATCAACGCTCAGCATTCGATAATATTTCTCATGATTACCTTCTTGCTACATTACTAAATTTCGGCTTTCCTCCTTCCTTTGCTTCTCTTCTCATCTCCCTCTACCGGGACGCAGTTTTCCACGTCAAGCTGCTCAACCTTCTCACAGCTCCCATACCCTTTCGTCGCGGCGTGCGTCAGGGTTGCCCCTTATCCGGGCAGCTCTTCGCCCTCGCAATAGAACCTTTTTTACGCGCAGTCCATCGATACTTCTTTGCTTCACTACCACCGGTGGTAGCCAGCACACGTCATCATGTTGCTACCTATGTTGCCTACGCCGACGATATTACATTCTGCATTCGGCAAGACTCACAATTTCACGATCTCCACAATCTCTACAATACCTACGCTTCATGTTCTGAAGCAGCGCTAAACACAACGAAAAGCACAGGCTTATGGACTGGTTCGTGGTCTAACCGCACTGACTCTCCTTGGGGAGCAGAGTGGTCCAACACCTCTCAATGATTCCTAGGAGTCCACCTTGGAAAACCAGCAACTGCTTCACTCGTCACCTGGACGACTCTCCGGCCACGCCTACATCGCTCGGTCGCAATCTGGCGGTGCGCACAATTCTGCACGTCCGTCTTTCAAAGAGCACGTCTAACGCACACTTACCTGCTTTCAATGTGCACGTATTCCTGGTTGGCTTCGAAGCAACCAGCACAACGTCTTCTTGAACTCACCCGCTGTCAAACTCAGGTTATCTGGCCCGGCCGTCACTGGGTCGGGGCACCTCAACTCAGCCTGTCTCCTTCCAACGGAGGCATTAGTCTACCCGACGTCAGATCCTATTACAAGGCTTATCGCGTGTCTACGTTTTTACGATCACTTGCGGCACCTGCTCCCTCTGCAGTTGCTGCTCGTGATGTCATCGTCTCTCCGCATAACCCACGCTTTACTCTCCTTTCGTTCTGTAACGTACCAGGAGATGTGACGTGCCTGCCAGAAGGACGCACACGACATAAAGGCAGATAGGAATCAGAATAAAACGTCCGCGTAGCTCAATTGGTAGAGCAACTTATTCCGGAATGAGGGGACCCGGGTTCGAATCCTGGCGCAGACAGAAATGACGGAGAAATTTACTTCGTTATAATGGCGCTCGAACTATCCGGATGACCCGACCGTTCAAAATCTCGCATTGGTGTGATGTTCTTTCCACACCGCGAGATAGGAAAAATAAGAGAATCCCTTCTCCAGCACTTCGAAAAAAAAAATAAATAAGGGGAGATGATGTAACGTACCAGGAGATGTGACGTGCCTGCCAGAAGGACGCACACGACATAAAGGCAGATAGGAATCAGAATAAAATGTCCGCGTAGCTCAATTGGTAGAGCAACTTATTCCGGAATGAGGGGACCCGGGTTCGAATCCTGGCGCGGATAAAAATGACGGAGAAATTTACTTCGTTATAGTTCTTACTCATGGACGACTGTCCCCTTCTCACACTTTTCCCTCCTGTATACAAAGAGGCAATCTCCTTTCTTCGGTCCCTCCCTCTTTCTCGCTCTCTCCCTGCCTCCACAAACGACCAACTTTCCGAACCTCTTTTTTTTATTCTCTGCTACACCCTCCCCATCTCCCATGTTTTGCTTTTCTTTCATGGCTCCGAGCTGGAGTCGTTACAGTCAGCGATCTTGTCAACACCGATCTTTCCTGGCTCCCCTTCTCTTCTCTACCCTCTGCTCTCCGTTTCAATGCCAACGCTCACTTTGTTCACAACTCTCTTTTTTCTACTATAATCTCCCTGTTCCCTGAGCTTGCTACTCCCTCAGGTCTCATTTCTGTCCACTCTGCCTCTCTCCCTCTCCCATTTTTTCTGTCGTCCAATGGCCCACCTCTTCCTCTTGTCTCTTTCTCAACAGCTGATCTCTACCGTTTTCTCTCTCGCTCTTCCGCACCTCTTCCCATTTCTGGCATTCCACTTTCTTCTACCTCCTCAGTGTGGTCCGCTGCTCTTTCCCCACTTTCAGCACCCCTTGAAGTCAATTCACACTGGCTTTTCTTACACAACCGCCTCTCTGTGCCGTCGATTTTACAACGCATGACCATTTTATCTTCACCCTCCTGTCCGTATTGTGGCGAGGAGGCTGACGTCCAGCATGTCTTCATGTATTGCACAGTATTATATTATTGCCAATACTCCATCTCGCTTCCACGCTAGCGCAACGATCCTGTGAGACCGTCCTCACCTTCAGCGCCTACCGAACACTACTTCTGAACTCTTCTCGCCCTATTCACTTTCCGGCAGTCTGCTCCTACATCTTCGTGCTTGTAAAACATATAATTCACGTGTATCATCTTCAGCGTCCCCCGAAGCTTCTACTGACATAAATAAAGTCAGTACTGCGTTACTTTGTCATTTTCGTAATCGCCTGCTCTCCCGCCTTCGACTAGAACTTACCACTGCAGTTGCACGCTGCAGTGAACCACAGTTCCTATCAACTTGGTCACCAGCAACCTCTTGGTTTGCAGGGTCGCCTACAACGCTTCACCTTACAGTCGGAACTTTTGTTTCACCTACCTCCTGATAGATACATTTTTTGCCATGCTGATTTGTTTTCAATCTCTGCTTCACCAGAGACTATTTTTTGTCTTTCCCGACAAATTATCATACATAAATTGTATCCTCTCATCACTGTATTGAGCTTTGTGAATAGGTCGTTGCGTCAGCTACAAGCACCGGTAAATCTTCTTTTCATGTGTCATTTTGAGACGATTTTTCTATACATATTTCCTGTTTTTTTCTTGCTTCGCAACTGAGTGTAATCTTGTTCCTCAACATTCACTGTACTATATTATTTGTACTCTTTATTTTATCAGATTCTTTTTGTTTGTCTCACTATTGTACATCACTTTTAGTAGATCAAAAATTGTATAGAATCCTATGAATTGTTCGAAGCATGAGCTACTTATAATTGTCAATTTCTTTTCACGCTTTTTTTAAGCCTCTGTTCTCATCCTCTTCACATGTTTTATTTCGTTTATAACTCATGTGTAAATTTTTTTGTTTTTCATTGCTCATCTTGCTGAATTGTGTATTCTCTCTGCGATGTCAGAGACTATTTTTTTTACCACCTCTGACAAACCAATATATATAAATTGTAACTTCTCATTGTACAGAATCATGTAAATAGGTCGTATCACGAACCACAGACATCTGTAAAGTTTATCTTCTTTGTCGTTTTTACAGTATATTCTTATCTTCAATTCCTGATTCAACTGTGTAATTTTACTTATCAACTGTGCAAATTTGTGTTCTCCAATACTCACTGTGATGAGTTGTGTCTTCTCTCTGTATTTTCAGAGATTATTTTTTCTTTTGTATTCTCAGGAAAATTATTGTATATAACTTTTTTTCATATCACCGTTGTATGTAACATGTAGTACCGCGAGCCACATTCATCCGTAAATTTTTCATCATCTGTCTTTCGAACTTTTGATTTCATGTTTGTCTCCTTGATCACCTGCAACCTCCTGGTTTTCCAGGTCACCCACAACGTATCACCTTTCGGTCAGAACTTTTTTTTCATCAATATTGTGTAAAATTTATACTCTATAGTGCTCATCATTCTGGATTGATTTTACTCTCTGTATTACCAGAGATTCATATTGCCTCGTCAGATTTCTACTGCACTTAACTGTTGTCATGCCAACGTTGCACCGAATCCTGTAATTAACGTAGCGCAAGCTGCATACATCTGTTAATTTCTCATCACCTGTATTTTGAATCTATGTCTGCAAGCTCGAATTCTGTATTATTCCTTGCATCAATACTGTGCAAAATTGATATTGTATAACGCTCTTCAAGCTGAATTGTTCCTATTCTTTGCTTTGTCAGAGACTTTTGTTGCCTCACCAGACACTCGAGTGTAATTAACTGTTTTTTACTATCATCAATGTACAGAAACGTGTAAATAAGCAGTAGCGTAAGCTACAAGCATCTGTAAATATTTTTTTTGCTTTCGACAAGGTTTTGGTACACAGCGATGGGTATGCGTTTCCATTCAGTACATAATGCTGCCGTAACTGTTGCTTAGTAGTAGGCCTTGGTTCCAAACTTCTTATGCGGCGCTCTAATGCATCCCATAGGTACTCTATGTGATTTCGATCAGGGCTCTGTGCTGGCCAGTCCACACACGATACGGAATTATCGTCAAACCACACCGCCACAGTCCTTGCTTTATGGCTCGGTGCATTATCCTGCTGGTACCAACAAGGCTCGGTTCCATAGTATTGTCGCAAAGTTGGTAGGGCATAATTGTCCAGAATATCGAGGTAGACGTGCTGGTTAACAGGTTTGTCCACGATAACCAATGGGCCGGGACCATACCACGAAAAACACCCCCGCACGAGTACACTGCCAGCTCCAAACCTGACCGTAGGAACAGTACACTGTGGTAAATAGCGTTCCCCCGGCTGCCGCCATGCCCACACACCGCCATCAGACTGATGGATCGTGTTTCTGGATTCATCAGTCCATAGGACCCGTTTCCACTAATTTACGGTCCACGATAAATGTTCTTTACACCATGCTAAACGACGAGTAGCATTCCGAGTGGAGATGAAAGGCTTATGAGGAGCCGCACGACCACGGTAACCCATGGAATGAAGTTTTCCGCGTATAGTACATGTACATACTAAGGTTCCAGCATTTTTACCCACCTGTACACTGAGGTCTTGTGCAGTACTCCGTCGATTTGCTGTAACGACTCTTCTGAGGCTTCGACGTCCTCTATCACTGATTTTCTTTGGTCTGCCGGTACGTTTTGCTGCTTCAGGCACGCCATGTGTCTTCCACTTATTCAGTACACCGAAAACAGTTGACTTGGGTATGTTTAAACGCCCCTCGGTTTCTCTTATGGACAACCCACCTATATAACAGCCAACAATCTTTCCTTTCTCAAAGTCAGTTCTCTCCCGCCCTGACATTTTCACTCAACCTCACAATGCGATATGATCGCGGTCATCTGCAGGGTTGTTGTTATACCGTTTCCAGCTGTACCGCGCATTTTAACAACGCAGCGGGTCCGTTCATTTGCTTTTGAACGGGTGACCGGTGACTTTTGTCAATATATATATAGCGTTCTCGGTCTCTCGGTCTCTCTCTCTCTCTCTCTCTCTCTCTCTCTCTCTCTATATATATATATATACATACTTGTATTTTATCATTGCCAAAATTTGACATAAATTTTACACTTTTGGAAACATAGTTTGCATTGATTTTTTTAATATTAGCTGAGGAAATTTTTTTTATTTCAGTGACAAACAATATCATGAACGTCATCTGTAGGTGTGATGAAATGGAGAACTTTTTGTGATGCAGCTATTGGTTATTGTTTCTGGTAAAATTTACCCCACTAACTGCTCCTGTCCCTTTAATGACGTCATCAACGGCTCGATTTGGTTTACATGAATCGACATTGTGAAGTCCACCAGATGTTGCATGTATAATAGCAGTTTCATCTGAAACTACTATCGTGTGAAACTGTACATCGGTATTTATGTGTAAAAAATGAGTTTGTACATTAAAATTACATCGCTGTTTCCATTTAAAAGGATCAAACAACACTCCTAGCGTGCTTCTCTTAATGTCTGCGTGGATTAAATACCAAGGTAGATTTTCATATTGGTGATTTTTTGGGTGTCTCAAAAATTACACTTTAAAGAGTGTAATCTGAGCTTTTAAAGTTATGTCACCGCAAAACCGTGAGGATTCTTGACTCCGGCATTCGACAAAAAATGTAGAATCAGAAAAGTTAAACGGAAGAAATTTTAACATTAGTTTAATGAACTGAAAATCGGGGACGTGAGAAAAAACAGCATAGAATGAGGCACAATGTTAAAACGGGAATGCACTGTAGCAATAACTTTACATTTTGTAAGATATTGATTTTCTGTTTGAGTTAGAATATTGCATATCCATAATTTCTCATCGATCCATAATTTCTCATCGTTGTTTTGCTCCATGACGATGCTGCAGATCAATTAATTACCCAGTTTTACAAAATGTCCCATATTAAAAGTCGTTTGAGTTATTTTGGAAGATGTTACACATATTGGCAGTACTGACTGCAAATAAGATTTTAGTTTTGCTCTATCAAGTAAGGATCTTTCAAAATACGATGCAGCACTTTAGGCAGAGTGTGCATAAAACAGCAGGCTATCGTCCAGGAAAAATGTAGAAAAAAGAAGCAATTTTAATTATTGAAGGTATATCCATCACATCTAAAATATTTATACGTACACCATATTGACAAAAGTCACCGGACACGCCTTTAAAAGCAAACGAACGGATCCGCTGCGTTGTTAAGATGCGCGGTACAGCTGCAAACGGTAAAAAAAAAAAAAAAGCCTGCAGCTGACCGCGATCATATCACACTGTGAGGTTGAGTGAAAATGTCGCGGCGGGAGAGAACTGACTTTGAGAAAGGAAAGATTGTTGGGTGTTATATTAGTGGGTTGTCCATAAGAGAAACCGAGAGGGTTTTTTTTTTTTTTTTGATTGGAGGTTTGACGACCACCGTGAGCAACGCAATAGGCTATAAACAGTCACCAGTCCCTAATTTAGGGTCACTGGTTCCAGGGAAGGGAGAGAGCCAGTGCCGTAAGACAAACACAACATCCATGCCGCACCGGGATTCGAACCCGGACCCCTTACGGACGAATGATCAGAGGCCAGCGCCTTAGACCACTGCGCCACCGGAGCGGCCGAGAGGCGTTTAAACATACCTAAGTCAACTGTTTTAGATGTTCTGAATAAGTGGAAGACACATGGCGTGCCTGAAGCAGCAAAACGTAGCGGCAGACCAAATAAAATCAGTGATAGAGGACATCGAAGCCACAAGAGATTCGTTACAGCTAATCGTCGGAGTACTGCACAAGGCCTCAGTGTTCAGGTTAGTAAAAAGGCTGGAGCCTCGGTATGTACACGTATCATTCGCAGAGAACTTCATTCCATAGATCACCATGGTCGTGCGGCTGCTCATGAGCATTTCTTGCCGCCACGGTGGCGCAGTGGTCTAAGCGATGGCTTCTAATCATTCGTCCGAAAGGGGTCCGGGTTCGAATCCCGGTCAGGCTTGGATGTTGTGTTTGTCTTACGGTACTGGCTCTCTCCCTTCCCTGGAACCAGTGACCCTAAATTAGGAACGGGAGACTGCTTATAGCCCATTGAGTTTGTGACGTACCTGCCAGCAGGACGCACACGACATAAAGGCAGATAGGAATCAGAATAATCGTCTGCGTAGCTCAGTTGGTAGAGCGACTTGTTCTGGAATAAGCGGCCTCGGGTTCGAATCCCGGCGTAGACCAAAAATGACGGAGAAATTTACTTCGTTATAATGGCGCCCGAACTATACGGATGACCCGGCTGTTCAAAATCTCGCATTCGTGTGATGTTCTTTCCACACCGCGAGATAGGAAAAATCAGAGAATTCCTTCTCCAGCGCTTCGAAAAATAAAAATGTGTGATGTTGCATTCCACACAGCAGATTGACTGGGAGTTCTCAAGTGCACTTCTACAGTGGATGGCTGCCTGCAACGATTCATGGTCACGGCTGACCCGTGGGCCATGCCCCCGGCCCTCTTTCGGGGGGGGGGAGATGTGACGTACCTGCCAGCAGGACGCACACGACATAAAGGCAGATAGGAATCAGAATAATCGTTTGCGTAGCTCAGTTGGTAGAGCGACTTGTTCCGGAATAAGCGGCCTCGGGTTCGAATCCCGGCGTAGACCAAAAATGACGGAGAAATTTACTTCGTTATAAGTTGCTCACGGTGGTCGTTAAACCTACAACAAAAAAATAATATTAAGCATTTCTTCTCCCCTCGGAATGCTACTCGTTGTTTAACATGGTGTAAGGAACATTTATCGCGAACCGTAGATCAATGGAAACGGGTCCTATGGATTGATGAATCCAGATACACAATCCATCAGTCTGATGGCCGTGTGTGGGTATGGCGGCAGTCGGGGGAACGCTATTTACCACAGTATACTGTTCCTACTGTCAAGCTTGGAGTTGGCAGTGTACTTGTGTGGGTGTTTTTTGTGGTATCGTCAAGCCCATTGGTTATTATGGACAAACCTGTTTACCAGCACGTCTACCTCGATATTCTGGACAATTATGTCCTACTAACTATGTGGCAATACTATGGAACCGAGCCTTGTTGGTACTAACAGGATAATGTACCGAGCCATAAAGCAAGGACTGCTACGGCGTGTAATTCCGTATCGTGTGTGGACTGGCCAGCACAAAGCCTTGATCTCAATCCCATAGAGCAGCTATGGGATGAATTAGAGTACCGGATAAGAAGTTTGGAACCAAGGCCTACTACTAAGCAACAGTTAGCGGCAGCATTATGTACTGAATGGAAGCGCATACCTATCGCTGTGTTCCAAAACCTTGTCGAAAGCATGTCTCGAAGGGTCACTGCATGCATTAAGGCCAAAGGTGGACCGACACCGTACTAATGTATGTCAATAAATGCTATGTTGCGGTTTTCTTCTTGGTATCCGTTGACCTTTGTCAATATAGTGTATATTGTGCTCTTATATCTAATGATTCTCTGTCTTTTCCCTTTAAAACTGCGCATTTTACACTTCCGTTTGTGTGGTTGTTGTTGCGCCTCATTGTGCAACATCCAGCAGTAGTGGACCATCATTTTTAGTGTGGTGTATTTGTAAATTACAAGAGCGCCGCTCAATTGGGTGAGTGGTATGAGGCGTTGACTTCTAATTATTCGCCCGAGAAGGATCAGTGCTCGGGTTTCATTTCCTTCTTTTGCTTGCCTCACGGTGCTCTCACTACTTTCTGGAAACAGTGGCTCCACATAAGGGACGGGTGAATGCTTATAGTCCTATAAGTTGTTCACGGTGGTGATTAAACCCCGAAGCAAAACAAACCAAAAGAAGAAACATCACATCACAAGAGCAAAAGTAGACATCCTAACTGTAATTTTGATGCTATGCATATTT
The DNA here is from genome assembly GCA_039090855.1 of Macrothele yani. Taxonomy (NCBI): domain Eukaryota; kingdom Metazoa; phylum Arthropoda; class Arachnida; order Araneae; family Macrothelidae; genus Macrothele; species Macrothele yani. The sequence goes on from CM077023.1 coordinate 104,707,252, forward strand.
CCAGGGAGTAGTAAAATAAGTACACTGCTGGACAATTGCTAAGGACGGATCATAAACGGCTATATAGCGCATAAAAACGTAAGTGTGGTTGGATGCCAAGTGAAATAAAATAATGTCAGAATGCCTGGACATTACAAGAAAGACAATTTATTGTGCTCGGAAATCCAGAAGGCTTTGGAACGTGTTCAAGGGACAAACAGGCCATTTTGTACAGAATACGTAAACGTAAAAAATGCAATTACCGTCCGCAGGCGTTCTGGCGTAAGATGTCAATACGGGATATGGCCACCATGGAGGGCGATGCAAGATTCCACACGTCGTGTCATGCTTTGCACAACATTATCAAGCAGCTGTTGGGGTAATTTATCCCATTCCTCTGTCAGAGCACGGATGAGGGTGTCCTTGTTTATTGGAAAGAATTGGCGACCAGCAAGACTCCTCCCCAAAGCATCCCACACATTTTCAATGAGATTCAGATCTGGAGAACGTGCTGGCCATACGAGGCGTTGAATATCTTCGCTCTCAAGACACTCCTGGACAGCGACTGTTCGAAGACATGTTGCGTTGTCGTCCATGAAAATGAATCTATCACCAACAGCACCACGGAACATGCGAACATGAGGCAGCAGAACATCATTAATGTATCGTTGGCTAGTCATAGTCCCAGTTGGAAGCACATAGAGGGACGTACGGCCATTGATCGTGATGCTAGCCCATACCATGACACTACATGTTGGATATCGGTCCCTTTCCTGTATGTTTGCTGGACAATATGCAGTACCACTATCACGCCAGATCAGTTGTCGTCGACAATCAGACGATAGACTGTATCTACTCTCATCTGAGAAGAGGACAGCAGACCAGTCGTTATCAGTCCAATTACGATGTTGATGGCACCATTGCAAACGGGCGGTACGGTGACGTCTGGACAATGGGATGCACACATCAGGACGGCGGGCGTACAATCCTCCTTCATGCAAACGTCTGGCGACAGTTTTTCGGGAGATCCGCTTGCCAGTAGCAGCCATAAACTGATTTTCCACCTCACTAGCTGTGCTGCGCCGGTGTCTTTTTGTTGATAGCACTATGTACCGATCTTCTGCAGGTGTCGTACTGCGAACACGACCTCCCCCGTGACATTTGCTACACTCTCCATTTGTTTGAAATGATTTCCAAAGCCTTGAAACAACACTGTGGCTGACGTCGAACTCCCTGACAACATCTGTTATTTTTCGCCCTTCTTCAATCTTGCCAATAATACGGTCACGCGTAAAATCATCTAGGTGATGTCGGGAAGACATACTGAAGCTTGCAAGTTCGTGAATTGATTCTTTCCCTTTCAACTTTGGGTTTGAACAACAACGGTCAATACGCGTCAAATCCTTTATATCTCTTATCAGCGCTACGTCACGAACAAGTTCGGCAATCCAAAATTTGCATACGCACAGCACGTCTTACTATATCCCGCACTTATGCTAATTTCCATATTTTCCTGCCTTCCATTTTATGGTTGCTATCGTTGCTATTGTCATCCGTCCTTAGCAATTGTTCGGCAGTGTACAAAATTTCGATGTAACGCAAATGGGTGAAGGAAGTATTTAAAACCATTGTTGAAATCCGATTTTTTAATGCTGTCCCATGAAGGGTCGCAATAATAGTTAACTTCATTACTACTCAACAATATATTTTACTAAACTACAGTTGAACATTATTTCATCATGTCGAATATTTAAAGCAAACTGAATTTGCTTGTACTACTTACTGTTCATCCTCCATGTAACACTTCTCAGAAAACTTGAAAATTATCATCGTCCTGGGGGAGAGGGGGGGGGGGTAGATCGATCCCCGCAACTCCCGATTACCGGTCGGGTATGCTAACCATTACACCACAGTGAAGTTCCAAGCAACTGAGACATCGGAATCCGAAAGTCTTCAGATTTTCGCTAGTCGAAGCATCCACACTTCCTCATAGCGCTTTGACCCAATTCACATTCGGACGGATGAAGGTAATACATAGGTTCCCAATTGTGCGTCGCCAATCTTGGTACTGTATAAGGAAAAAACTGAAACTTAAAATTTATAGTAAAACGCAACACGTAAATTTCCAAGACGTGTACACATTTTAAAGAATGAATTGTAAGAAAGAATGTTAAAGAAAAAGGAAGACACATCATTTTTCCTGTTGTGAAAGCGCTCCATTCATCTGAGTTCCGGACTGTAATGCTTTGCGAAAATTTGGCATTACGTCGTGCGGATTTCGCTTCCCCTGCAGTCTGAAAATAAACTGAGCCAGGCGAAGTCAAATGAGAGTAATTCTCCCCTTTTGCCACATCCTACCTTTGCGAGGCAGGATTTTCAGCTCTTGCTGTAATAAAATCCAGATATAGAAGCAAACTTAACATTGAGAAGGAGATCCGTGTAGCTATATTGAACATTGTCCCCAGATTCGATTGTTTGTATGACGAGAAATAAGCTCCCCCATCCCATTAAGACGCAAACACCTCTGTTAGGTAGTTTCTCAAATTTTTGTAAAAATGTGAAAGCCAATTACCATTGTGAAAATATGCCTATCGCATCAATTTCTTTTTATTCGGTGGAACGGTGTCGGTCCACCTTTGGCTTTAATGTGTGCAAAGAGCCTTCGAGACATGCTTTCGACAAGGTTTTGGAACACAGCGATAAATATGCGATTCCATTCAGAGCATAATGCTGCCGCTAACTGTTACTTAGTAGTAGGCCTTGGTTCCAAACTTCTTATGCGGCGCTTCAATTCATCCCATAGGTGCTCTATCCGGGCTCTGTGCTGGCCAGTCCACACACGATACGGATGTATCGTCAAACCACGCCGTAACAGTCCTTGCTTTATGGCTCGGTGCATTATCCTGCTTGTACCAAAAGGGCTCGGTTTCATAGTATTGCCACAGAGTTGGTAGGTCATAATTGTCCAGAATATCGAGGTAGACGTGCTGCTTAACAGGTTTGTCAACGATAACCAATGGGCCGGGACCATACCACGAAAAACACCCCCACACGAGTACACTGCCAGCTCCAAACCTGACCGTAAGAACAGCACACTGTGGTAAATAGCGTTATCCCTGCTCCCGCCATACCGACACATGGCCATCAGACATCAATGGATTGTGTATCTGGATTCATCAGTCCATCAGACCCGTTTCCATTGATCTACGGTCCACGATAAATGTTCTTTACACCATGCTAAACGACGAGTAGCATTCCGAGTTGAGATGAAAGACGTATGAGCAGCCGCACGACCACGGTAACCCATGGAATGAAGTTCTCTGCGAATGGTTCGTGTACATACTGAACTTCCAGCATTTTTACTCACCTGCACACTGAGGTCTTGTGCAGTACCCCGTCGATTAGCTGTAACGGCTCTCCTGAGGATTCGACGTCCTCCATCACTGATTTTCTTTTGGTCTGTCGGTACGTTTTGCTGTTTCAAGCATGCCATGTGTCTTCCACTTATTCAGTACATCCAAAACAATTGACTGGGGTATGTTTAAACGCCTCTCGGTTTCTCTTTTGGACAACTCACTAATATAACACTCAACAATCATTCTTTTCTCAAAGTCAGTTCTCTCCAGCCGCGACATTTTCACTCAACCTCACAGTGCGATATGATCGCGGCCGTTTTTATAACGTTTGCAGCTGTTCCGCGCACCTTAACAACGCAGCAGATCCGTTGATTTGCTTTTGAAGAGGTGTCCTGTAACTTTTGTCAAAATAGTGTAGATCAGAAACATAATCGAATTCCACATTGTAGCAGTTGTTTTCAGAAAGATAAATTTCGGGAACGTCCTTCTATTTTATCACGCTCAAAAGCATTTTCTAAATATTCGGATGTTAGGTAAACATCTAACTGTTTGTCTTCTTCCGAAGTGAGTGCATTTACCTTTGCTGAGAGTTTGGGCAGTTTGTTTGCAAGTAACAACTGCTTCAAATGGCTAACGACTTCTGTTGGCAAAGGGTGATCGTTAAATCTACCAAGCCCTCGTATTTGACTAAAAAGGCTTTCCAAAGCATCTTGAGTCAACCGGGAAGTTAGTATATTCTTAACCCCAAGAAGTTTTAAGTCTTCAAACAATCCCTTAAACGAGTTTACAAATATCATGTTAATTAACACAGCAATCGGACATCACCGAATTGACCTTAATTACTGTTTCACACGTGAATTAAATCACATCAGAAAACTTGAACATTTGATCGCCGTGGAGAGGAAATCGCATCCGCATCTCCCGAGTATACGATTTTTTTTTCAAATAAAAAAAAATGTTTTTATTAAATCACATCAGAAAACTTGAAAATTTATCCCCGCTCCACGGCGATGAAATTTTGAAGTTTTCTAATGCGATTTAATTCACGTGCGAAATAGTAATTACGGTCAATTCTGCGATGTCCGATTGCTGTGATAATTATCATGACGTATTTACCACGTATAATGGGAATATTTCTTCAACTCTGAATTACAAATATCAGAATTCCTTTTCAAAAAGGTAGCATGCCAGATTTTCCACGCACGATTAATCCGCTAATGACATTTTTCACCGTATTTAAAATTGACACTTGTTTTTCAAAATATGCGTCCATATCAAATGCAGCTTTCAGAGGTTTGTTAGAAGGGAGGACATGGCTTGCTACTATTCATTTTATCAAACAAGTCATCAATTATTTTCTGTTAAAGGCATAATTGCTCTTGCTGTAGTTGCTGAAAATAACATTTTTGCAGATGTTACTTTTTGTCGCTCGTTTCTTTTCACAGTTAGGAAATTTGGTTTCAGTTTATGGCACAATTTATATTCTCCCGAATCTCTGTTTAAAACTGCTTTAATAATATCAGTTGTCAAAATGATGCCATCTTGAAGTATGAATCCTTTTTCCAGGAAGGGATTTCTTAGCAATTTTACGAAATGGGTTAAACCTGCGAACACCCATATTTTTGATGTTTGCTCAGCGGAGTTCGGGAACGAAAATTTAGTGGAAGAAATTCCGAGTTGCTTCCACAAAGTACCACATCCTCTTAAATCCGAAACTATTGCCTTTACTTTTATGCCCCTTGTTTGCATTTAAAATTGTAATTACGTTTAAAATTAGCTCTTTTGTCATAGGGACATCAAAATCAAAGAAAATTGGCTGCTTCCACGGAGAAATCAGACCTCTAATTAAAATGAACTGAACTTTCTTGAATGGACCCCGTATCTGATCCATCCAAGAGTCATAGCACAACATAAAATCTATATGCATTTCATCAAAACTTAGAACACAGATTTTCTCACGGAAACTTTAATTTTCGCAGCTTTTTTCATGAGCAAAGAGAACATCATTCTGAATCCCAGGACTGCATGTAAATTTTACACAGCAACGTTTTAGGGTGTTCGTGTTCAGTCCGACGTCAGTAGGCACTTGGAAGTGGAATGCCCACCTTTCCTTATATCTCATGTGATTCTATCATAAAGTTCACATACCATTAAGTGACCACAAGGTTCTTCAGGAAGACGCTTTGACGTCTGTAAATTCTGTTTTACACGTTCTGTAAAGTGGATACAGTCTGTGGTGGTACATTAACTTATTCAATTAAAATATAAATCGGTTAAAAGTCCTAAAAATGTTACTCACGGAAGTGCGTGTTCAGTCCGACGTCAGTAGTTATTGAGAGTTTCTTTGTCCAAAGTTGTATCTTGCTTCAATATGGTCAGTTCTTAGGGTTAGCTCGAGAGCCATTTCGTCATAAGTTGTACCTTACTTCGGTTATGTCCAGATGTTAGGGTTAACTCCGTTCTTGCTGTGTCGACATCATATTGAATGCGTAAAGGTTTCCAGATAATAATTAAAGATTCTTGAGTTAAGAGTTACTATTTACATACCATGTAAATAGTAACTCTTAACTCAAGAATTTGGGTGCTAGATTAAAACATTTCGTAGTAACCGCATTTACTTCGAATACGAACAAAAAAAAAATGTCTAGATCGGACGGATAGTATGACGCCACTCAAAGAGTGTCATGGCCATCCACTTCCGCAGGGTCACGACGGCTATACCACACCACTGCATATTCCATATCCACAATTGTAAACAAGATGTCTGTTTCACTGAAGTAACGTTCAGCTATTAATACTTTGAAATGGTTGTTTTATGCTTCTACTGCTCATAGTTTAGAAACAGGTGACTTCTTTACCGCTATTAGCAAGAGGTTGTTGCCCACATAGTACATGTCTGACATACCTTATTTTATGTCTGACATACCAGATTTTACTCATTGGAACTGATGAACTTATGCTGCTTAGAATTGGGCCTATTATTATGATTGTAACGTCTTTCACAACAAGAAAACTCAGAATCCCTCTAGCGATATGAAGTCTTTCATACTCACAAGGGAAGTCTCTCAACTTTCACTCTCCAAAACTGAAGAAACGTGGCTAAGAGATAGTACTAAGGGCAAAAACCAATGGGTGTATTTCCGTTTTGGTCCAAATGAACTGACAAAGGTGAACGAGTGTTTTAACTGACAAGGGAAGCCTTTCAACTGTCACTCTCCAAAATTGAAGAAACGTGGCCAGGAGATAGTACTAAGGGCAAAACCAATTGGTGTATTTCCGTTTTGGTCCAAATGAACTGACAAAGGTGAACGAGTGTTTTAACTGACAAGGAAAGCCTTTCAACTGTCACTCCCCAAAATTGAAGAAACGTGGCCAGGAGATAGTACTAAGGGCAAAAACCAATGGGTGTATTTCCGTTTTGGTCCAAATGAATTGGCAAGGGAAGCCTTTCAACTGTCACTCTCCAAAATTGAAGAAACGTGGCCAGGTTATAGTACTAAGGGCAAAAACCAATGGGTGTATTTCCGTTTTGGTCCAAATGAACTGACAAAGGTGAACGAGTGTTTTAACTGACAAGGGAAGCCTTTCAAATGTCACTCTCCAAAATTGAAGAAACGTGGCTAGGAGATAGTACTAAGGGCAAAAACCAATGGGTGTATTTCCGTTTTGGTCCAAATGAACTGACAAAGGTGAACGAGTGTTTTAACTGACAAGGGAAGCCTTTCAACTGTCACTCTCCAAAATTGAAGAAACGTGGCCAGGAGATAGTACTAAGGGCAAAAACCAATGGGTGTATTTCCGTTTTGGCCCAAATGAATTGGCAAGGGAAGCCTTTCAACTGTCACTCTCCAAAATTGAAGAAACGTAGCCAGGAGATAGTACTAAGGGCAAAAACCAATGGGTGTATTTCCGTTTTGGCCCAACTGACAAAGGTGAACGAGTGGTCTGAAAATGGCCTTAGAGCACAAGTGGAAAAAATCATCGAATGTATCAATGAACAATCAATGGCAGTCAGAAAAATTCAACATGTTGTTATATCCGTGGATAAAAATTGGATACAGTGAAAGTGATGACGTTTCGTATGTTCAACGTATTTGTTTTTCAGATATCAATGACAATTTTCAGTACTGTGATAACTTTGGGATCTTGCGTTGTTCTCATTGTACCAAATTACTTTGCTTCGGTCATGTGTTCAATGCCACAAATGTGCATTTACATCTGTAAAAAATATTTTTGTTGCTTTTAGTATGACATGAGCTTATTTTGAATCATGGGGACACCGCTGATATTTGGGGTTACATATCACGCACCACAACACATGTTAGATGATTTTTCCCACTTGTGCTCTAAGGCAATTTTCAGACCACTCGTTCTCCTTTGTCATTTCATTTGGGCCAAAACGGAAATATACCCATTGGTTTTTGCACTTAGTATTATGATCTCCTGGCTACGTTTCTTCAATTTTGGAGAGTGACAGGCTTCCCTTGTCAGGAATTAGAAGCGGCAATTTTATGTGAAGCCAGAAATTCATTTCAGTCAGCTAATTTTAAAAGTCCGCTTATAACATTTTGCTATTCAAATTTCATTTTACGATTAAAATGGCACTTCAGTTTTTTCCTCTTTTCCGTGTCATGTTTTATTTGTTAATTGAGACCTGACAGTTTCATTATTTCGCCGGTAATAACTTCCAGCAGATTAGGTCCATTAGTATGCGTTGACTTATTTTTCTTAAAAATATGGAACACAGATTTTCTTCATGAATGAATTTTATATATTTGATTATTTTCGTAACCCATTTTCATTAAGGTTAGTCAGTTCAAAATTAAAAAGGAAAGAGTGAAAGGAAAAGCAGCTGAATATAAGATCGAAACCTAATTGGATATGCTTTCCTTGTAGGCTTTTTTTCTGTAGAACTTCTGAGCTCATTGGAAGTGGTGAAGGAAAAACAAAAACAGATTATCCCCGGTTTCACATGAAGGCTGTTGTCAGGCGTTGCTTTTTCCTATCCGTTGCATTTAGACATCTGTCTGCTTTCGTATGTTCTTTGATCCTCTCGTTAATGACTTCCAAAAGACACGTCAAGTAAGTCTTTTGATACAAATTACCGGAGATGGTATCTTTTGGATATGTACGATTACAGCATACACAAGACTACAGGGTTGCACGCCATCCGTTCCAGGGAAGCGCTTCAGAATGAGTAGTATGCCAAAGCGCACGGAAATGAGTTCGCGTATCCGTCAACTACATGTCAAAGATATTACACGAAGCCTCGAAACTATGAAACCGCGAAACACTGCTCAAAAAATGCCTGAATGTTAAAAAGAGGACTCTGCAGCGTTCGGCAAACACCTTCATTCAAAGTTTTGCTCTAACTTATGTGCAAAAAATTGTCGGCTTGAAAGTGTAATGAAATTTTAATAATATTTTTTCTTTGAGCGACCCCGTTTCCCCGTTACGGTGCACTACCCTATTTGAATTCTAATATAATACCTCATAGGGGGTACGTTGTATCAAATTGGGAACTGGAAAAACGCTATTCAAGGTTGTCAGCATAACAAGTTGTATTATGCAAAACTAATAATGGATAAACAAAGACATCGCTTTTTTCACGTTCAGCAACGCACAGCAACCGAAAAATTGTTATTCGGTTGCTGTGCGTTGCTAAACGTGGAAAGAGCGATGTCTTTGTTTGTTCACTGGAGGATTTTCCCTTTGGATCTCGGATTTAACTGCTATAATTAATATATGACCAGTGCCGTTAATGCCCACCAGATGGAGACATCTTACGGATTTATAATGTCAGATGCTGAAAGAAAAACGCACATGGCGTCGTGAATTGTTGGCCACCGTGGTGTAAGGTTAACGCGCTCGGCTAGATATCAAGAGATCCGGGATTAAATTCCCTGGCGGCGACCGAATAACAATTTTTCGGTTGCTGTGCGTTGCTAAACGTGAAAAGAGCGATGTCTTTGTTTATTCACTGACGCCACGTATTTGGAGGATGTTCACTTTGGATCTCGCCCTTTGGATTTAATTGCTATAATTAATATATAGCCAATGCCGTTAATGCCCACCAGATGGAGACGTCTCAGTAGCTGAGCCCATCTTACGGATTTATGATGTCAGATGCTGACAGAAAAACGCACATAGCGCCGTGAATTGTTGGCCACCGTGGTGTAAGGCTAACGCGCTCGGCTAGATATATAGAGATCCGGGATTCGATTCCCTGGCAACGGCCGAATTACAGTTTTTCGGTTGCTGTGCGTTGCTAAACGTGGAAAGAGCGATGTCTTTGTTTATTCACTGACGCCACGTATTTGGAGGATTCTCACTAATAATGGATAACATACATTATGACGAAGATCATGATCATATGTAGAGGATTTTAGGAAGGGAGTGTCTGACCCCAGGTCTTAAACAACCCTTAGAAACAGGAAACTAGGAGATTTGGGCTAGAGCGCCCGATAGGAAAGTGACACGGAAGCGAAGTAGAAAGGAGGAGGAGGACGCCCTTATTTATTACCGGGGGGCCAGTACCCGAAGTCCGACGGCTTAACGTGCCCATCCGACGCACGGCGGGTATTTAGTGGATCGAGCGTTCGTACCTGCCTGGGATCGAACCTGAGGCCCTTCCCGTGGCAGTCACGAACGTTGACCACTCGGCCACCCGAGGCCCTATTATGCCGAAGTAAATTTCTCCGCCATTTTATGCCAGGGGAGGGACTCGACCCCCAACCCTCGGCTCCGGAGCTCCGAGTTCTATCCACTATACTACACTGGTATATACACACACATTGGTATCTGCCTTTATCGCATGTGCGTCCTGCGGGGCAGGTACGTTCTAACATGCAGATGCATAGCCCACTGGAAAGACGAGGCCCTGAAACGAACGGATGTCATGTGACCAAAAGGATCTCAGTTTTGTGAATACAGTTATAATTTTTGGGAATAAAGTCTCTTAAAAACCCTTATTGCATTATGTTTTCCAGTCGAGACTGCTTTATTCCTGTGCAAATTTTGTGAAAAAAATGTAAGTGGGTGTAATATTAAATTTTGTGTAGGATTTAGATTACTATATCTGAGGCACTTATAAATATAATTTGCTTCCAGTAGTAAAAAAAAATAATTACAAAAAAACAAGCTGAAAACTGCGACTAAGTTGGTCACATGACCTTTCGTTTCAATGCCCGTTCTTTCTAGTGGGCTATGATGCAGATGCGAAGCATTACGATAGAAGTAAAATTTCAGATGTCTGGATACAGATTGTGGAATCGTGGTTGATGACTATATTTAACTATTCCAATATATATTTACACTGCTGGCCACCCAAAATGCAACACCAAGAAGGAAGCATCCGATTGGCCTGAAATTCGCAGCACGCGTCTCCCGCGAGAGGACATGAAAACGATTAGCATTGCAGGGCATATTCAAATCATGTGCGCTCGGCACGCCACCGAGAAACACTATAAGAAGGGTGCACGGAAGGCCGGGTGTAAGTAGTGGAAGTGTGTTGTGCTGCCGGACCTGTGCGTGAGAAGCTTCCTGATACCTCGTCGCAGAATACGGCAGTCATTCCAGCACGTTTTGGAGTTCGACAGAGGACAAATAGTGGCTTATCGCGACAGCGGTTTATCGTACCGATACATCGGTGCCCGTGTGGGACGACATCCAGACCCAGTGAGGCGAGTATGGACATCGTCTGCAGGAGCGGGGACTTGTCGCGCTGCGCCCATTGCTCCGATTACCATTGACGTTACACCACAAGCGAGTGCGGCGGCAGTGGGCCGTTAAAAGCCGCACCTGGACTACGGAATGGCCCAACATCGTCTTCTCCGACGAATCCCGCTTTTGCCTGCAACACCACGATGGTCAGATTCGCGTGTGGCGGCACCGTGGCGAGAGACTGTATGGCGTATGCATTATGCATCGCCATACCTGTCCGTCGCCTGGCGTTATGGTTTAGGGCGCAATTGGATATGACACCCGCACCCCTCTGGTACGCATCGCCGGTACACTCAACAGCCACTGCCACATCTCCGACGTTTTGGAGCCTGTAGTCTTCCCTTACCTGTAGAACCTGCCAACGGCCACGCTTCGACAGGACAATGCGCGCCCGCACGTGGCACGCATTGTGCAACAATTCTTCACGGCCCACCAGGTGTCACTGCTGCCGTCGCCCGCCTGTTCTCCCGATATGTCGCCCATCGAACACGTCTGGTCGCTGATCGGCAACCGAGTGGCCCGACAAGCACCACCCGCGGCTACGCCTGATGAACTGTGGCAACGTGTGGAAGCAGCCTGGACCGACATACCCCAAGCCCACATCCAAAGCTTCTTTCGTTCGATGCCGCGGCGTGTAGCGGCCGTTATTGCCAGCCATGGGGGCCACACGAACTATTGATGTCTGCGTGTTCCGCGAGTCGCACGGGCCTGTAAGCTCAATCGTTTCATCTTTGTATCTGTTGTTATGTGTCCAGTAAATCTGGCTTTGCTATCTCGTGTCCTTCTTGGTGTTGCATTTTGGGTGGCCAGCAGTGTATTAAAGTTAACATCAGTGATGAAATTTATGGAAGCATAACGTTTCGTTGGAGAAATGATAGAGTATTCAAGAGCAAATGGCCTTCATGTGTCAAAAGGAAAATATCAGGTCATCCCAGAAGTAATGCCGTTTTGCACAAGCCCAACAGTAGTGAGCTCCCTGGTGCCCATACTATTACGTCGACCACGGTGAGTATAAGAGGAATCACGTGAGCAGACCTTCAAGTCACTTGAGACCGCAAAGGGAGTTCTAGGTGCCGTCGTTGTGTACTTAAATCGCATAGGAAATGGCAGTGTCAGAAGACCACATTAGGCATATTATGCTGTATCAGTTCCACCATCGACATTCAGCAACGGTAGCAACACGAAACATCAATGCCGTATATGGGCCGGGTACCCTGAAGGTCCGGAAATGTCAACTGTGGTTCCAGAAATTTCGAAGGGGGGACACCAGCCTCAAGGATATGCAAAGAGCCGGACGGCCTGTTGAGCTGGATAACGACGTGCTGAAAGCTTCTTTTGAGGGAAATCCTCAGACAACAGTCGAGGAATTGGCCACACGTGTTGATTCAACACATTGCATTGTTCACCGGCATCTGCAGGACCTCGGTTATGAGTCGGAACTGGATAAGTGGATACCCCATGATATCACTCCACAACAGCTGCAACAGCGTGTGGACATTTGCATTTCTTTGTTCTCTCGTGAAAAAAGGGAGCCGTTTTTGCACAGAATTGTCATGGGCGATCAAAAATGGATTGTTTATCACAACATTAAGCGTAAACGGCAAAGGCTTCCCAATGGGAATGCGCCTGCAGCAGTGGCGAAACCAGGACGTTTCCCACAAAAAGTTTTGATGTTTGTGTGGTGGGATATGGAAGGCATAATCCATTACGAACTGCTGCCACCCAACAAAACCATCGCAGGGGAAGTCTACTTTCAGCAGCTGCAGCGTCTACGCGTGCTTTGCAGGATAAACGTCCAACACTCGTGAATCGTAAAGGCGTGTTTGTGCTGCAGGTCAACGCAAAACCACAGACAGCAAAAAATGACCAGTGTCACGTTGCAAGACTTCGGATGGAAAAACTTCCGCATCCAGCATATTCCCCTGAAGTCGCCACATCCAACTACCACCTCTTTCGCCACCTGCAAAACCATCTTGCTGGGACTACACTTCGAAATGCGGAGGAGGTACAGTGAACTCTTTCTGCCTTTTTTCCATCGAAACCATGGAATTTTACAAGTTTGGGATTCAAAAACTTGTCGATCGATGGGGAAAGGTTGTAACTACCGGGGGAACGTATTATATGGATTAAAACATCTGTTTATGTTTTTATTTCTTTTCTTCACACGTTGAAAAAACGACAGTATTTTTGGGATTACCAGATATTCAGTTAAGGCTGTCTTTGAATGAATATAAGAGAAATTCTATCCTATATCTGCAATGTAAATTCCTTTGTACACATTTTCTCGAAGACTATTACTTTGTAGTGTTTGAAATTTTGAGCACGAAAAAAATACCATAATGTTTTTTAAAATTCAATTTATCTGGCTCCAAAGTATTTCAATTTGGGTGCTAGATGGTTAAGTTAATAAGTTAGCTTAGCAGTGTTGCTGTCTGGAAGAAACGAAATCTCTCATTTCTGTCTGATTTTTTTGAATTATCTAGGCCAAATAGAAATAATTGAATGAGGCCAAAAGTGAGACTGGAATCTTGTCTCCCATAAATCATATTAAATCCTACTGTACGTTTATTTTTTGAAGAGAAGATGTGTATATTAGCAGAGAACCCCTGAATTTGAGCAATAGAAACTCCGCCTACCTACTAAGCTCCACCCTAAACAATGTTATTGGTAAAAACGTAAGAGCGCGTGCTTCGTCTTTTTATTGGGGAGCCAACGGGAGACCACTTCCATTCTGAATATGGCGAGGTCAGAAGTGATTCGGTGATGCCAACTTCTGGGACAGTCCTTCAAGATGTAAAACCCACGCCCAAGAAATCATTTTTTGCGCCGTCTATCGCTGAAGAGGAACCCTAACACTCATTCAAAGACAGCCTTAATGTGCGCTACCAGTTTTCACTTATAGATCAGAGACATGGACCTTGAACAAGAAAGACCGCGGTCAATGCAGACAAATCGAAGAAGGGTGGAGAGATGTTGAATTGGCATGACAAGGAAGGACACAACAGGAAAGGACATTATCAGAATCCAGACATTATTACAACTACTGTATAAAGGCACTCACTAGAAAAGGGCTGGAAGTGGTGTAACACAGGGAGACAGGTCCTGGGCAATAGAGACAACATAAATGCTCTCCTGGTGTTCAACCAGAGGCCATGTAAGAAGAGGAAAACGGCGATCGCATTAAATTAGAAAACATGTCTGATCAAACCAGAGCGGCTGGGAAATCTTCGTCAGGCAATGTATCTGCCATAGTTAGTAAAGATAATGATTGACACTTTACGAATTCCTTTTGTTAGGGTTTTAATATTGATACACACTTTGCACATTAAATTTTTAAGGAGTTTCCTTTACACGAAACCGTTTGGAGAAGACTTGGAAGGAATGGCTGTGAACTGGACCAAACTCGGGTTGTCCTACTCTCGGAGCATTTGACTTCAAGCCTCTAAGCAATAAAGGCTATTTGAAAACATTTCGAAACGTTTGTGACGGAAACACCAAGTACTTTTACATGTTCCTAGAATACTAACTATGAGCACTTTAGAAACTCTCGAAAGTAGTTTGCTTTAGAGCACTGCTGCATCGCATTTTTGTTGAGGTACTCTGAATTTATGCTTAAGGTCAAATACTCTGATAGTTCATTATTAACAAGTCATCACCGCTCGAGCGGTAGAGGTATTGTTTAATGGTTACAACGAATTAAACTCATTGTGCTGCGTATTACATAAGCGTTACCTAGAACACTAACAAAATAGTATTTTACTAGTGTTTACAATAGTTCACAAAGTTTCACATCCAGAATTATGCACACATTTTTATGCACACATTACTGAATTAGAAACATCCAGTACGTAAAGGTGACTTTCGCAGCGTGTATTTATGCAGAAAGCGTGGTTACACGTGCGTCAGCACGAGATATAGACAACTATTTAAGACTGCTGCTCGTCAGTAATCGTTCATAGTTTTAATCACAATGGAAAAAATAACGGATATCGCTTATTGTGGGTGCCCGTGTGCCTCGAGAGACGAATTTTAAAACAGCAGCCGACTGGTTCCTCAAACGGTGCGATATCCCGGGGCTTTAATCAGTGCAAAAATAACCCACGTTGCTTGTTTAAGAGGCGTATCTGTGGCACGAAGACAATCTCTCAGGAACGAGATCAATGTATTCTAAGAAACAAGACTCCCTGTGTGTAGCAACTGACCGAAGCATTCAATGAAGGCTGTTTCCGACCCATATCTCAGGAAACTATGTGCAGGGAACTGAAGAAGATCGGTATGGGCAGTCGCATGCCTATATACGGAAACCACTGGTTTCTGCGAAGAACCAGAAAGTTCGTATACGGTGGTGTTAGGAATACCGTGATTGGATACTGGAAGACTGGAAAAAGTTCATGCGGTCCGACCAGTCACTGGAAGACTAAAAAGTTCATGTGGTCCGACGAGTTGCATCACATTTTGTTATGTACCGACGATGGGCAGAGAGTTTGGCGGGTGCCTTATGAAGCAATGACTCAGCTTGCCTTGTGAACACAAGTCAAGGTTCTGGTGGTAGTATCATGGTATGGGACACGTTCTGTTGATAGAGAAAGTGTTCGCTACTGTCCCCTATATTGCTGGAAGGTTGAGTGTCCTCCAAGGATTATCTGAACACTGTTACCGAACAAATCCATCCTGCAATGTTGACTTTTTACCCAGCAGGCGACTGCTGTTTCATGGACGATAATGCTACTGTCTCTCGTGGAAGATGTGTTCAGCAGTGATATGAAAGTCTCCCCTGATATTTCTGGAAGGTTGAGTGTCCTCCAAGGATTATCTGAACATTGCTGCCGATCAAGTCCATCCTGCAATGTTGACCTTTTACCCGGCAGACGACGGCTGTTTTATGGACGACAATGCTACTGTCTGTCGTGCAAGATGTGTTCAGAAGTGGTATGAAAAGGCTCCCCTGATATTGCTGGAAGGTTGAGTGTCTTCCAAGGATTATCTGAACACTGTTGCCGAACAAGTCCATCCTGCAAATGTTGAATTTTTATCCAGCAGGTGGTCGTCCGGTTTCATGGACGACAATGCTACTGTCTATCGCGCAAGATGTGTTCATTAGTGGATCATCGAGCATGACAGTGACTTCCACTATCTTCGCTGAACACCTCAAAGCCCGGATCTGAACTCCATTGAGAATGTATGACACATGCAAGAAAAAACAGATCCGGGAGGAAAGTTCTCTTCCGTGAAATGTGAGCCAGTTAAAGTAATGTCTGGCGAACGCCTTGGGTGCTTTAAACGTAGACGCACTCCAACGCTTTGTGGGATCAATGCCAAACCGCATACGTGCTGTTATTCTGGCTAAAGGAAATCTAACCGGATATTGAATAAAAGTTTTTAATTCGGTGGCCGGTATGTGTAGGCGACATATGGGCAGAAGAGTGGAGCTGAAAATTGAAAATCAACCAGTGCCTGAACGATGAAGGCGAATGGATTTAGCTCGATGCCATATTGGTGGGGAAGATTATATCAGTAAATTAATGAAGATCGTGAAAGGCCTGCAGAGCTCTACACCTCAGGTTGTCGAATGATATCAATGCACTTTAGGGTCATTTGAACAGAAAATAACTCAGCATCGTCAGCCACAGTTGGATATGATTGATGTTCTGCCTGAACCATCTCCGAGAATCTATAATGTCCTGGTCATTCATTTAATCCTAAATACGATACAGCATATGGTGAAATATTACGTGGCTATTGATATTTGCGGTGGTGAATTGTGTTTTGGTCCTTCTTTTATCCTTTTTATTCATGTGGGTTTTAAATTTCATGTTTTAATCGGCATTCCTAGCGAATATCTGTACATAGGTATAGAATTTTAACTTGAAGTGTTATTTTATTTAATCTGTGAATCTTCTGTTCAGGCAGGTAGACTAATTTGGATTTAGTTTAAATATGTTGTCGTCCACTATATTGTGCAAGTAATTTACCACTGTGGCAGAATACAGGGTGTATAGGAAAGTCCTTAAATAGGGAAATAGCTTTTGAACGCAAAATGCTAGAGTTGTGGAAGTAGTGTGCACATATAGTAAAAGTGACTATGTTCTATCAGATGAGACCGATTGCAGCACCCCTAGCGGCGAATTTTGGAAGTTAGCGATCCTATCGCGAGAACCAAGAGAGATAGTGAAAAAAGTCAATAGCAAACGTGTAGAGCGTCACCAATTTAGTATGAAATGACGCCCTACATTCACCAAAATCTCCAATAGAAGTCCGGAAATGCAGAACTCTCGGTATCCGATCACCGGCATAAATACGTCACGAATGACATCGCAAAGCGTAAAATCTGTAAACGAATTTTGCTTGCAAAACAGCGGAGGACGGATGAAAGTATGCAAATGGAACGCTACGTCATACCTCATCGGGAAGCATAAATTGGCGGTCAGGGAAGGTTTGTCAGACAGTGCTTGGACTGGATCTTTGAGTCTACAAATGGCTAGGTATTCTAACGAGGAGTACTGCGAGATGGTTATGTTGTACAGGGAATGCGGTCGTCGGGCAAGAGACGCATCACGCCAATATGCATTACGTTCTTTAATCGTTCTCATCCTACTGCGGCTACTATAATCAATGTCGTTCGCCGGCTGAGAGAAACCGGGAGCATTTCAAGTCGTTCCCGTTTAGGTAGGCCGATACTTGCAGGTGTGCACGTGCAGCCAGTGGACGTCCTGGTCTATGCGCTAGCCCACCCACACTGCTGTACGAGAGACATCAGTGCGCCGTATGGCCTTACATTTGGTCGTGTATGGTAAATTTCTACAACCCCGTATTATCCAAGCATGCAGTATTAACCCCGTATTATCCAAGTAACAACTGAAATGCTGCAGAACGTCCAACAAGAAGTTCTAGCTCGAATACAGATGTGTATTGCTGCCGATGGTGAACACATCGCAAATGCTTAAGTATTAGTACTGACATTTTATATTTCTAGAACATTATTTTGTGTTTTTCTTCTTCATAATGTCCTACTGCTGTATGAATTTCCTACTACTTTACTGTACAGTACATAATAAACTGCACCTTGCTGACACGTACATGTATTAGTTTTATTAGTAAATTTGCATCACCTTATAATGTCACACTTGTTCACGCGATGAGTGACGTATTTATGCCGGTGATCGGATACCGAGAGATCTGCATTTCCGGACTTCTATTGGAGTTTTTGGTGAATGTAGGGCGTCATTTTATACTAAATCGGTGACGCTCTACACGTTTTCTACTGACTTTTTTTCGCTATATCTCTTGGTTCTCGCGGTAGGATCGCTAACTTTAAAAATTCGCCGCTAGGGGTGCTGCAATCGGTCTCATCTGATAGAACATAGTCACTTTACTGTATGTACACACTACTTCTACAACTCTAGCATTTTGCGTTCATAAGTTATTTACTTGTTTAAGGACTTTTCTATACACCCTGTATACCTACATATGTAACAGGCCTAAATTGCTGTGAGTAAGGTGAGTTTTTTACCATTAACGTTCATTCTATATATATTTTACGTCATTATTTGGACCTAACCGCTTCATGCTGCATACATGTACAGCAGTGGTCTAAAACTCAGACCTTTGGAAGAGCCACTTTCCAGTTTTGAAGGAACTCAGGGGTCTTCATGAATATTAAAAAAATTCTTATGAATAAATATCAAATTTACAAAACTACATTAATGGCCTAGCACCAGAGTGGAATATTATTGCTAATTATCGGTAAATAGTAAACACAAATGCTTCATCAACCACCGAAAACAATCACTTTTATATAACAATTATTTTCACTTAAATTTTAAAACAATCACATTTTACTTACTGAACACAGAACAGAACAATATTCTGACCAGAAACTTGGGCTCGATTTTCTGTCACTAAATTGTCGATATTTGGAATGATGTGCTTTGAACATGTACGGCGTAGAAGTCTTGTCTTACTTCTACGTTAACTTAAAACATCAGCATACTAAGAAATAGTTATTAAATGAAAGAAACCTTAACGGCCAGACGAAACATGTAAACAACAGAAGTCAAACTTACGGAAAAGGTGCTTTATTGCGGATGTAGCAAACACATCGGAGCATAGCATATTGCACTAAACTCTCCACACACCACACAACGCTCTTTTCAATAATGCTCCTTTCAATAATCAGTTTACAATCCAACGCTCTTTTCAATAATGCTATTTTCAATAATCAGTTTACAATCCAACGCTCTTTTCAATAATCAGTTTACAATCCAACGCTCTTTTCAATAATCAGTTTACAACCCAACGCTCTCTTCAATAATCAGTTTACAACCCAACGCTCTCTTCAATAATCAGTTTACAACCCAACGCTCTCTTCAATAATCAGTTTACAACCCAACGCTTTCAAGCAATAGATTAGTCGTGGTTTTTTATCTCTTGTTCTTATCAAAACTCAGGCATACGTTACGTTAATTCAACCTCAATTGCGTTGCCAAACGTATTCGTTTAAGAGAAAGATATCACGTTAAGAGTGAAGAATAACAGAATAAACTCAAGATTTACATAGGGAAGGAAACTTAAATGGAAAGTTAATTTAGAATATACGTCACACATGCTACTTTTAGAAGTGAGCGTAACTGACTGTCGCTTACCCTATTCCTTTCAAGACATTTTGCTTGATTAATTCTTGTAAATGACTGTTTTACATGAGAATGTTGTTCCGAACATAGACATAACGCGTACAACTAGGTTATGAATGTTTAGATATTTGTCCTTTGAAATTAAGTGGTAAGAGAAAGATATCACGTTAAGAGTGAAGAATAACAGAATAAACTCAAGATTTACATAGGGAAGGAAACTTAAATGGAAAGTTAATTTAGAATATACGTCACACATGCTACTTTTAGAAGTGAGCGTAACTGACTGTCGCTTACCCTATTCCTTTCAAGACATTTTGCTTGATTAATTCTTGTAAATGACTGTTTCACATGAGAATGTTGTTCCAAACATAGACATAACGCGTACAGCTAGGTTATGAATGTTTAGATATTTGTCCTTTGAAACTAAGTGGTAAGAGAAAGATATCACGTTAAGAGTGAAGAATAACAGAATAAACTCAAGATTTACATAGGGAAGGAAACTTAAATGGAAAGTTAATTTAGAATATACGTCACACATGGTACTTTTAGAAGTGAGCATAACTGACTGTCGCTTACCCTATTCCTTTCAAGACATTTTGCTTGATTAATTCTTGTAAATGACTGTTTCACATGAGAATGTTTTTCCGAACATAGACATAACGCGTACAGCTAGGTTATGAATGTTTAGATATTGGCCGCCCCGGTGGCGCAGTGGTCTAAGGCGTTGGCCTCTGATCATTCGTCCGAAGGGGTCCGGGTTCGAATCCCGGTGAGGCATGGATGTTGTGTTTGTCTTACGGCACTGGCTCTCTCCCTTCCCTGGAACCAGTGACCCTAAATTAGGGACGGGCGACTGCTTATAGCCCATTGAGTTGCTCACGGTGGTCGTTAAACCTCCAATCAAAAAAGAAAAAAAATGTTTAGATATTTGTCCTTTGAAACTAAGTGGTAAGAGAAAGATATCACGTTAAGAGTGAAGAATAACAGAATAAACTCAAGATTTACATAGGGAAGGAAACTTAAATGGAAAGTTAATTTAGAATATACGCCACACATGCTACTTTTAGAAGTGAGCGTCACTGACTGTCGCTTACCCTATTCCTTTCAAGACATTTTGCTTGGTTAATTCTTGTAAATGACTGTTTCACATGAGAATGTTGTTCCAAACATAGACATAATGCGTACAGCTAGGTTATGAATGTTTAGATATTTGTCCTTTGAAACTAAGTGGTAAGAGAAAGATATCACGTTAAGAGTGAAGAATAACAGAATAAACTCAAGATTTACATAGGGAAGGAAACTTAAATGGAAAGTTAATTTAGAATATACGTCACACATGCTACTTTTAGAAGTGAGCGTAACTGACTGTCGCTTACCCTATTCCTTTCAAGACATTTTGCTTGATTAATTCTTGTAAATGACTGTTTTACATGAGAATGTTGTTCCGAACATAGACATAACGCGTACAGCTAGGTTATGAATGTTTAGATATTTGTCCTTTGAAATTAAGTGGTAAGAGAAAGATATCACGTTAAGAGTGAAGAATAACAGAATAAACTCAAGATTTACATAGGGAAGGAAACTTAAATGGAAAGTTAATTTAGAATATACGTCACACATGGTACTTTTAGAAGTGAGCATAACTGACTGTCGCTTACCCTATTCCTTTCAAGACATTTTGCTTGATTAATTCTTGTAAATGACTGTTTCACATGAGAATGTTGTTCCGAACATAGACATAACGCGTACAGCTAGGTTATGAATGTTTAGATATTGGCCGCCCCGGTGGCGCAGTGGTCTAAGGCGTTGGCCTCTGATCATTCGTCCGAAGGGGTCCGGGTTCGAATCCCGGTGAGGCATGGATGTTGTGTTTGTCTTACGGCACTGGCTCTCTCCCTTCCCTGCAACCAGTGACCCTAAATTAGGGACGGGCGACTGCTTATAGCCCATTGAGTTGCTCACGGTGGTCGTTAAACCTCCAATCAAAAAAGAAAAAAAAATGTTTAGATATTTGTCCTTTGAAACTAAGTGGTAAGAGAAAGATATCACGTTAAGAGTGAAGAATAACAGAATAAACTCAAGATTTACATAGGGAAGGAAACTTAAATGGAAAGTTAATTTAGAATATACGCCACACATGCTACTTTTAGAAGTGAGCGTAACTGACTGTCGCTTACCCTATTCCTTTCAAGACATTTTACTTGATTAATTCTTGTAAATGACTGTTTCACATGAGAATGTTGTTCCGAACATAGACATAACGCGTACAGCTAGGTTATGAATGTTTAGATATTTGTCCTTTGAAACTAAGTGGTAAGAGAAAGATATCACGTTAAGAGTGAAGAATAACAGAATAAACTCAAGATTTACATAGGGAAGGAAACTTAAATGGAAAGTTAATTTAGAATATACGCCACACATGCTACTTTTAGAAGTGAGCGTAACTGACTGTCGCTTACCCTATTCCTTTCAAGACATTTTACTTGATTAATTCTTGTAAATGACTGTTTCACATGAGAATGTTGTTCCGAACATAGACATAACGCGTACAGCTAGGTTATGAATGTTTAGATATTTGTCCTTTGAAACTAAGTGGTAAGAGAAAGATATCACGTTAAGAGTGAAGAATAACAGAATAAACTCAAGATTTACATAGGGAAGGAAACTTAAATGGAAAGTTAATTTAGAATATACGTCACACATGCTACTTTTAGAAGTGAGCGTAACTGACTGTCGCTTACCCTATTCCTTTCAAGACATTTTGCTTGATTAATTCTTGTAAATGACTGTTTCACATGAGAATGTTGTTCCAAACATAGACATAACGCGTACAGCTAGGGTATGAATGTTTAGATATTTGTCCTTTGAAACTAAGTGGTAAGAGAAAGATATCACGTTAAGAGTGAAGAATAACAGAATAAACTCAAGATTTACATAGGGAAGGATACTTAAATGGAAAGTTAATTTAGAATATACGTCACACATGCTACTTTTAGAAGTGAGCGTAACTGACTGTCGCTTACCCTATTCCTTTCAAGACATTTTACTTGATTAATTCTTGTAAATGACTGTTTCACATGAGAATGTTGTTCCGAACATAGACATAACGCGTACAGCTAGGTTATGAATGTTTAGATATTTGTCCTTTGAAACTAAGTGGTAAGAGAAAGATATCACGTTAAGAGTGAAGAATAACAGAATAAACTCAAGATTTACATAGGGAAGGATACTTAAATGGAAAGTTAATTTAGAATATACGTCACACATGCTACTTTTAGAAGTGAGCGTAACTGACTGTCGCTTACCCTATTCCTTTCAAGACATTTTACTTGATTAATTCTTGTAAATGACTGTTTCACATGAGAATGTTGTTCCGAACATAGACATAACGCGTACAGCTAGGTTATGAATGTTTAGATATTTGTCCTTTGAAACTAAGTGGTAAGAGAAAGATATCACGTTAAGAGTGAAGAATAACAGAATAAACTCAAGATTTACATAGGGAAGGATACTTAAATGGAAAGTTAATTTAGAATATACGTCACACATGCTACTTTTAGAAGTGAGCGTAACTGACTGTCGCTTACCCTATTCCTTTCAAGACATTTTACTTGATTAATTCTTGTAAATGACTGTTTCACATGAGAATGTTGTTCCGAACATAGACATAACGCGTACAGCTAGGTTATGAATGTTTAGATATTTGTCCTTTGAAACTAAGTGGTAAGAGAAAGATATCACGTTAAGAGTGAAGAATAACAGAATAAACTCAAGATTTACATAGGGAAGGATACTTAAATGGAAAGTTAATTTAGAATATACGTCACACATTCTACTTTTAGAAGTGAGCGTAACTGACTGTCGCTTACCCTATTCCTTTCAAGACATTTTGCTTGATTAATTCTTGTAAATGACTGTTTCACATGAGAATGTTGTTCCAAACATAGACATAACGCGTCCAGCTAGGTTATGAATGTTTACAAATTTGTCCTTTGAAACTAAGGGGTAAAACTCTGTTAGATTGCAGCTGTTGAATTTTTATTTTAGGAAATAATCACACGGAAAGTTTATTACTTCAAGCTGAAGTTCTTCAGGTGCGTTGCAAGCATTATAGGAAAATGGAGACTTGAATATACTGAAAATATGTATTTTGCTTGATACAGTTATATTCTTCGTATATGATATTGTTACTTATAAAGAGGATGACTTTGCTAAGCATTACTATACTTATATTATATTTAATATATTTCAATATACTTGAAAAAAGGGTGATCTATTTTTTATTTTGTAATCATTCACGCGGGCCGCAAAACAGTTAGCGTAGGGCCGCATTCTGCCTGCGAGTTTGAGACTACTGATGTACAGGAATATACGTGAAGAACAGTATTGTTACTGCTCTTGATGGCAGTTTTACTTTAATTTCCTGGTCATTTCTCACTAAGATTTTAAAACAAAGATAATTATTTCTCGACCCTCTTCTGATCACTTCTTCTTCAGGTCAAGGCCATGTGTATCCATCTTTTAAAGGTAGTTGCCTTACATGTAGGCGTCTTCAGCGTCCATCTCCCAAATTCAGTTCTTGGAATTATTAAGAGAAGAATCACTCATTTTGTTTAATAATTCCCATAGTTTTGCCTTTTAATTATCTTTTATATCTAAGAAGTAGAAAAATATTTAAGAAATAATTACATGATGTTTATTAAGATCGCTACCATATTTTTTAGAACTCTTCATCTCTGTCTGCCCGTTCGAGCAATCAGAACTCCGAGCCAAAGAATTTCGTTTCTTCTCCATTAGCCGCCATGCAATGAACATGAGGGAGGCGGGCCTCATTTCTGGTTTTCTGGTTCATGTCTCTTAGTAGGAGCAATAAGAAATTGTAACCTCTTCAGTTATTTCATGAATAACTAATATTAAGAAATTCTTATTCAGAGATGCTCTGAAGCTAATTTTCTTCGCTTTTATGTTTGACGTCGAAAGTGCTGCTGCGTTTGGCAGGTTTCGTATAACTTCAGAACAACAGAACACTCTAAAACGCGTGCATGCCTTATTATTTTTATCTACCAATGCCAATTGCGTAGATGGATGAGTTTCGCTTATTGATACTCATTTTTGCGCAAAGTTTATTGCTCGATGCAGTTTTTCTTATTCTGTATATGTGTAAATTCGAAGCGTGATAGTGGATTTAAAAGATACTGACGAATGACTGAGACAATGGAAAGAGCTACATTTATGTCTAGACTTTGTTCAATATTCCAGAACATGTTCATCTAAGTTCTTCCCTGGCTCAGTTCATTACATTTGAGGTATGGATTTTGTACTGATCCTGTTTCCGCCTGCCTACGCATGTTCATAGATTATCAGTGATGAATTCAGGCATCTTCTCGGGGGTGCTGCCCTCCCCCGAAAATCCATGAAAGACTTTGGGTGATCTCTTCGTATATTTAGTCTAATTGCGTTCGTTTATAGCTGAATATTTGGAGAAATTAATTAAAAAAATTAAGAAAATGAGGGAAAATATTATAATAATAAAAAAGATCCAGCGTCTGAAATTTCTATCATCCTTCAACAAAACATTAAACAGCCCTCGCTGGAGGGGCAAATTTTCAAGCATTGACAAGTCGGACTACTACTGCAATAAAAACCTAATTCCACAGAGTAGAGATGTTTGCACTGCAATACATCATCATATTTTGGAAGTTGGTATTCAGCTTTATTTCAGTCTTTTGGATGCCGACATTGCATGTATAAGTTTAAGCCTCAGTGTTGTAACGTATACTCTAGATTCAGTTTCCTTTTGATTTTACTATCTCTCGTTATTTTATTTTCCTATGTAAATTATCTTCTCGGGCCCGGATTCTTGGAAAAGTTTGCTTATCAAGGCTTGCATTTATACATTATATACTGGTCAAAGATATGGCCCAAGCAAGGATTAGTTTAAAAACATTAGTTTAAAAAGTTTAGTGCAGTTAATCCACTTCAAAATATTAATATAGTTTTAGAAATACTACGCATAAAGCCAAATGTTCTAAAATGTGGATTTGAAAAAAAAAAATAATCAACGTGCCCTTCGACCGTATCAGGGGAATCAGTAATTTTGGTAAAAGCTGAAGAAAAGAAAATCGTTTAGAAACAGAAAATTCCATTCGTTATTTCTTTTGGATTTCTAAATTTACTTTTATTTTGAATAAACTGCATTATAAAACGTACAACGCCGTGCAGACAATTGCAAGTTTTTGAAATTTTGACTCTAGAAAACTAAACTTTACAATATAATTTACATATCTGTTAATTGATAAAGGTAGTTTAGAGTGATGTAGTTGAATATTAAAAAAAGCATGTAAGGAAATTTCCAAAATTAAAAAAAAGAACGTAAAAGCATTCCAGACCAGATTATTCTGCATTTTGTAATAATAACAAAGCTTTGCGCTTAATAGTATAATAATCACAATATTTTCATATGTGTGTGCAGTTTCCAGATCAAGTTCATCATGAAAAAAGAGAGAGAGAGAATTGCATCTAATGCCTCAGCGCTTCAACTTGATTTTCTTTTCTCTGAAACTCGACCTGCTGCACTAAAAACCAACGTCACCACAAAAATCGCGGGAGTGAGGAAATTTAAAAAAATAAATAACAATACTTCTAACTTCACAATTTTGGAAATATACATCATTTTAAAGACAAGACTCTTGATTTTTAATAAAATACAAAAAATGGGAATGTGATGTTTTCCCCAGTTTTTCGATACCAGACCTTCTTAAACTAATCCTTGCTTGGGCCATAACTTTGGACAATGCATAATGCAAGTCTTGCTAAGCAAAATTTGTCTTGCAATGGCAGCTAGCTTAGGAAATTGAAAATCCTTCCACCATGGTAACAAATCCACAATGAAATTCAACACGTGTAATTCAACCGGGCTCGGAATTACACTTGTTGAATTAATTACAGTAATGAAATTCAAGACGTGTAATTCCGAGCCCGAGCCCGAGCTCATCTCTAGTTTACACTCTATGACAAAAAAAAAAAAAAAAAAAAAAAAACAGATATCGAGGCACCTCAAACTGGCATTCAAACGGTTAGTTAGTTTTTGGTTTTTTTACTACTATTTGCTAATCTAAATAATCTAAAGGGGCTGAAACCAAACGGCAGGGGAATGGCTTATTACACCATACGTTTGCAGGTAACACTGTAATGATTCCTTAATAATCAGAAACACGCTTCAAGTAAGGCGATGGCATTTTTACCACTCCTAATGTCTTGAGGGGATTTTCTCCAGCACAGCCTCACCTTTACTAGCATCCTCAATATTTTACACCAGCCCATGGTGAAATAATCCGTGGTCCATTTCTGAATTAAAGCAAAGGTATACAATTTTTAATCACTTATGATGTTGAAGTCTTTCCGTACTTCTACGTTATTTTAAAACATAACCATAAGATGAAATAGTTCCTAAATTAAACCTTTAGGGCCAGACGAAACATGTAAACAACAGAAGTCAAACTTACGGAAAAGATGCTTTATTCAGGATGTAGCACTTCCATAACAAATCATAACATCACATAGTACTTCGCATTAAACTCTCCACACACCACACAGCTCTTAACACAACGCTCTACAACACAACGCTCAACTTGCAACACTTCTCCAAGCAACACTTTAGTCATCGTTTTTATCTCTCGTTCTTATCTTATATCAGGCATACGTCACGTTCATTCAACCTCAATTATGTTGCCAACAGTATTCGTTTGAGAGAAAAGATATCACGCTAAGAGTGAAGTATAACTGAGAATAAACTCAAGATTTACATAGGGAAAGAAACTAAAAAGGAAAGTTAATTTAGAATATACGTCACACATTTGTAGATTTCTTGGAATTTGCATTTGCGATATAAAAGCATAAGAAAATGTTTGTACTCTGTTTAAAATGTTTATATATATTAACCCAAAAATAAATAACAAAATTGTGATTATGTGTATATAATCAGTCAACAAGTTTTAACTCTCTCGAAATTTGTAATTGCCCCCACCCCCGGAAAAACTCTCTGAATGCAACACTGATAGAATTTCTCTTTAGGTTCTCATGAAGAACTCTTCAGCTATACTTCACGATTACTCCAAAGTGTTATAAACATTTTCTATACTACAGTATAATAAAAACTACTTGCAAAAAGTTTTGCACAGTTTTCAGCACTTGGTTTTGCAATGCGAGATCATGCTAAAAATATGTTTATAGCATTTTAATGTGATGAGAGACAGTTTTGTTACTTTCATATTGTTTACCCCAGTTTTAATTTTGAAAGAGCATTTTAACATGCGATTAATAGAAAAGAAGCTTCCACGTATACCTTTGTTAAAATCATGTTTAGAGTCGTATTTTATTTTTATCCTCATAGTAAGTGAAAAAGAATTCCAATTATCTTTATATTAATCTCTTTTATGGGACAACTAGTAGAAGAAGACCTCACATACGTTCAAGTATCTGTTAGGTGAAATCCAAATCGCTGTTGGAATCTCCAGTGTGGTTGGTGTCAGTTCATCAAACTAACAAGCGTAAAGGAGTCCGAAGAAAGATATGTGTGGCGGGCGATTTCTAAAAGAGCAATTGTCAACTGAATTCGACGGCCCCATAAAGCCTGTGAGAGCGGGCGGGAGAGTTGAGACGGTGAATCTGTTGGCTGGATTACCCGCCGAGGATGTCGAGAAACACACTTATTTCCCAGTGTGTTACAATCAAGGAACAAATTGGCTGGGTGTCTTCTTTGTGGCTACTTGATTATCAGCAGTAGTGGAGGGACAAAGGAATCAAGTCTCTCGGCTGCGGCTCGCCCCAATCGATCCCTAACAAAGAAACGCGGATGGGAGGCGAGTAAGGGTTAGGGAGGAGGGCGCAGCCGTCATTGATTCAGGTGCTAAAAGGAGTTCGGTTCGGCGCCTATACTGACTGACTGACGAACTTGGAGGAGGCTATTGCAAAGCGCTAACCAGCGTAGGACAATGGAATCCGTTGGGAAATGGTAGAGAAAGGGTTTGAAAAGCATTTTTCTGCAGTCAGTTGGCGTCCAGGTAATGGCTGAGGGGGAGATAAAAATCGCGGATACGATAAGGCACTCGAAAAGCAAAATAATTGGGGTAAAGATACTAATTACTCATTTCACAGAGTGAATGTACGTTAAATCTTTGATTGCTCTGGCTTATTAGGAAAATCAAAGGCTTTATGTTAATGAGAAAATTATTCTTTCCTCACAGAGTGGTTAAAAAAAAGGGAGAAAATATGAACTCAAAACAGCTATAGCTCCAAACATAAAGGTAGCGAATAAAATGTCAGCCTTCGACGATGACATTTGTTGAAGTCTTTACATGTGCGATAGAATTATTCTTTCGTTTTACTTGCATTTTATCTCTTCAGATGGTCGATATTTTCTGTAGAAAACAAATGACTGGTAAAAACTAAATATTTCTTTTTTTGCTTATCATTTCAAAAGTTCAAAATAGAAATATTTACCGCAAATCATTTTGTTACGTTTAAAAATGGGAAGAATCTTTTGGTGCTGCAAATCGAGAAATTATTCTTCTGTAATTTCTGGCCACAGCCTGTGACGTAGTTCTTACGGTAAAGCGGAAATACTTGCTGCAGAACCAGTCTGTTCGCAGAAAGATTTCCGATGTCTTACCATTCCACATATCGCATTATCTTGCTGCTCGTGTCTTGTATTTGTTAAACGTGCAGTACAGAGCACAGGTCATGCACAGATCATCGACGTGGTGGTGTACCCATATTAGCTTATCTAAGGTTAAATATACACAATATACACTGAAGAGCAATTGAATTAGAGACAGCGCTGGCGTTATGCAAATGTGGCGCTGTGGGCGGCCCTATAAACGGAAACGACATGACGTATGCAGCGATCCGACAATACAAGGAGTGATGCGACGGGAATCAGTAAGAGTCGGCCGCAGTATGGGTAAGACGAAGGATCTCAGCGCATTTGATCGTGGGCAAATTGTCGGGGCCCGACGAATGGGTCACTCCCTCTCGGAAGTCACTGGGATTTTCACGAGCCACTGTGTCACGGGTGCACCGTGAGTACATCGAATCCGGTAAAACCATCCCTGCAAGGGCCAACTGCCGTGGACAACAGCGTGTGGATGAGCGGGGTCATCGTCGGATAGCTCGCATTGTAACAGCGGATAGACGGGCCACAGTGCAAGAAATCACTCGGCAATTTAACGCTGGCGCACAAAAACGTGTAAGCAGCCACACCATCCAGAACCATCTCCTCGCTATGGGGTACAGAAGCTATCGTCCCACGAGGGTACCGCTGCTGACCGCACATCACAGGGTTCAAAGATTAGCATGGGCCTGGGAACATCGCCACTGGACCCTAGACATGTGGAAAAATGTTGCCTGGGCTGATGAGTCGAGATTCACGTTGGTACATGCGGATGGCAGGATACGAGTACGGCGCAAACCACATGAAGCGATGGATCCTTCTTGCCAGCAGGGTACTCTTCAAGCTGGTGGGGGTGGCATTCTCTTCTGGGGACTGTTTACGTGGACTGAAATGGGACCCCTGGTACGTGTGACATCGTCCCTCACAGGTAAACGTTACCGGGACATCCTGGACGACCGTTTGCTCCCGTTTGTGCGTCTTCAACATCCCACTGGGGACCACATCCTGCAACAAGACAATGCAGTTCCCGAATTGTATCCGAATGGTTGGATGAACACTCCACAGACGTGAACTCGCTTCCTTGGCCCGCTAGGTCACCTGACCTCAATACCATCGAGCACATCTGGGATGCCATCGAGAGAGATGTTCGAGGCTCTGACCCCTCTATATCAAATCTTCGTGAACTGTGGGTGCTTGTTCAGGGGTCGTGATTCCGTATGGCTTCTCAACGCTTCCGGTGTCTTGTCGAGTCCATGCCGAGACGAATCGCCGCCGTCGTCAGGGCGAAAGGTGGTGCTACACGTTACTAGACAGGCATCTCTAATTCAATTGCTCTTCAGTATAGTGCAAGTCGTGAACACGTTTTTTACACTCTTTCGATGAAACCACATTGGTTCTCAAACCTCTCCTGTTCACAACACAACTTATGTGTTGAGGAAGAAAAATACAAAGATCAAAGACAACACTGGTGTGATTTTTGTACTTAATACACTAGAGGACATCGTACCGGGGAAGGAGGAAGTGAAGTTTAGAAAAAACTATGTGTCCACTGGCAACAGTGAAACACTTTCGGCCCTACAAGAAGTGTGACGTGCCTGCGCCGCAGAACCCACATGAGCTAAAAGCAGATAGTAATGAGAGCACATGTTTGCGTAGCTCAGTTGGGAGAGCGACTTACTCCGGAGTGAGGAGACCCGGTTTCGATGCTCGGCGTGGACAAATCTGTGTTTTCACAGAAGCGTAGGACAATGGGCTCCGTTGGGAAATGGTAATGGTATCAGAAAAATAAAGCGTTTGAGGTCGGGTAGAATGGTACATTGGAACTTCATCTGGAGCGATTGATAACTGGATTATTCTTTTTGTTTAATAATTCTGATGAACTCCGTTTGCTTGCTTTTGCACACGTGGTGTTTCTAACCTTTAAAATTCATGCACAAGTGCGATGAAGTCTAGCTTATTTAACAACAATGGTATCCTTTACCGACATGCATCCGTCACTCCCATTATCTTTGCGCCGACGATTTTGCAGGTTTCTGTAAAAGTTTCATTTCATCTTCATAGCCTTGAACAGAAGCACTACTTCTATGTCGAGTAAAGAGATACATGTATATCGATAAATTACGGAGCAACTTAGAAATCCTGTTTTTCACAAAAATTCACTGGATGTACTGCATGAAAATCGGATGATAGGTGCACATGAACACTATACGTAAGAATAACAATTGAAAAATGAATCAACACTTTTAATTCCTACAATTATATACGAATACAGACACATGGTGAAAAGGTGAAGACCAATTGAAATAGCCCAAGTAGTTCAGTTTGTAGTGTTAACATCCGCTACTGCGGTACAGGTTTCATATTGATGTCTCACCCAGGTATTTATTTCGGTCGGGAGGGGGGGGGGGCGCTAAATTATTTTTATCACTGAGATATTCATTTCTTTTGATGATTGAATGTAAACTAAAACTTTTTAGTTTACAATTCAAAAAGCTATACTAACCATTCCCTCCCCACCCATTTTTGGGCTTAGTAATTGTAAAATTTTCCTCATAAATTTGCGTTACTAGTAAAATGTCCGCCTATAAATTTGCAATAAACAGATCAAACACAACGGGAGGTAATTCCTTTAGATAACTGCTTTTAATGACTTAAAAATTATGTTGAACCAATGTTTTGATACAAGCAATAACAATTACAGTATGTATCGATAGAAAGTTTTAAATTTTAAGCCGAACATTAAAACACTTAACATAGGTATAATACAATTTGTACAAATCAGCAAATTCAAGAAAATTTTACTTTAAGAAGAACAAATAAGGTTTACATTTTCACTCACCTTTTAAAAAATTAGCGCGCCTTGAAGATTTAACAAATCGATTTAAAATTTCGTCTGGTTACACCTCAGTATAGCAATGGGTTGCTAAAAGTCTAATCTACTCAGTCTATTTTCTCCCGTTGAGTTTCTTAAATATGTCTTCAATCGTCTAAGTGTTGAAAATGTCCTATCTGGCGTAGCTGTGGAAATCGGAATTATAGCAAGAATCTGTAACAACGTGTGTGAGTTGGGGAAAAGATTTAAGTCCTGTTGTAAAAGGGCCTCCATTGTGTTACCAAGTCTTTAATATCTATGTTGATCCATTTGTTTCGCCAAGCGGACTATGAAAATACTGCTCTCTGGAAGTATGCTTTCACAAAATCCTTTGCAAGTCGTTAGCTCTTTTTCGCACTTTAACGTAACATGATGAGGTAAAAATATTTGAAGCGCTATGACTAATGTCTTGTGAGTCTCGAATCGATCATCAATTTGTGTTCGCACGTGGTCAACAAATGGCACGAAAAGATTCTTCCAGAAATATGCTTCTGGAGTTTCTGATGAAATATTCCCTCTTTGAATAATCCTGGATGTAACTCTTGGCATTGTGATAACTCCATCAACTTATGTGATCAATGTTGACGCTGCATTAAAAATAACACTGAATTTATCGATGGCGTTACTTCTTGGAAGGTTGAGGGAAGTTACCACGAGATCAATATGTTCCAGTGATGTCGTCAACTCGCAGTCAACGTTTTGAAGAGTTTTCGACAGTGGTAATGTCCACGAAAATACAAGGTGAAGCGTGCAAAGTGTGACTACAAACTGGCCTTGGGAAACAGCCCATAATAGCTGATGAGCTTTTTGAGAAGAATTGCGATTTTTTATATCTTGCAAATTTCGTAACGATAGAGCTATTGCAACGTAGATTTCTCGGAATTTCAATAAAGCTTCATGCTTGTAAATTCAACGTGTTTCGCACATTGATATTAACGTCGTGTGCCTGGAAGCTGGTAATACGTGCTTGATGAAACCCTTCAGAACTTCGTTATTTTTTCGCAGATGAGCTAAAAAATGTTCTAATAGACTGAATTGTGCATGTACAGTTTCATATACATGAAATTGTACAAGAATCTTCTAGTACCAAATGCAGAAAATGTTCCCCACAATGGACGTAGGAGGCCAAATAAAAAACAAAAACATTATTTGTTGAAGTTCATTTGCGAAAAATTGATTGGGATTTCGGAGGGGGAAGGGGGCGGGGCGGTCCCTAAGATCCCCTTCTGGTTACGGCCATGTATGTTCGGTGTCGTGCTCGAAGCGACCGTGCGCCAAGCGACCCTGTTATATTCCATCGTAGCCGAAGCAACCCTGCTAATCGAATCATTTTACTTATATATATATATATATAAACAAATCGTAGTCAAATTACTTACATCTAATTAATTAAGTACTTACATCTTCTGAATTTCGTAGCTTTTGTCCTTAGTTCTACTTAGTAGCATAGCTTAATGCTTTCAGGCATTATTGAAGGTCTTTAGAATTTCCAAATTCCGCCATGATATTGCGAATGCGTTCGTCTACTTGTATATACATTTTCTTCCTTTTTGGACCAAGTTCAACTAATTCTTTTAATTGTTGTTTGTTCATCACACGTCGAATTTGAAAATTTTAAAGACCTTAAAAAATGCCTGAAAGCATTAAGCTATGTTACCAAGTTGGACTAAGGACAAAAGCTACAAAATTCAGAAGATGTAAGTACTTAATTAATTAGATGCAAATTATTTGACTACGATTTGTATATTTATATACAAAATGATACTAAAAACTTTTATTTGGAATAAAAAAACTTGATGTAAGTAATTAATTAATTAGATTTAAATAATTTGACTACGATTTGTATATATATATACTGTATAAAATGATATTAAAAACTTGTGTTTAGTATAAAAAACTTGATGTAACTAATTAATTTATTAGATGTAAATAATTGACTTCGATTTGTATATATATATAAGTAAAATGATTCGATTAGCAGAGTCGCTTCGTCCACGGTAGAATATAACAGGGTCGCTTTGCGCACGATTTTCCACAGGGTCGCTTCCCGCACGCAATCATGTGTTCAGCAGTGCTGTGGCTAGTAATGAACCCCCAGTTCCTGAAGTCTTAACAATTCAGTTTTGTTCGTTTCCAGTGCTTGTCGATCAACGCGAATACAAAGCGCCTGAACAGATGGAGCAGCGGATGTTTACATTTATTCCTCGAGTGTATTATAGTAGTATTATATGCATTTGATTCGGTAAAACCATCAGCAGTTGCAATGGCTCTGAAATCCTGCGGTATTGAAGATGCATACATTAATATTATTAATAACATCTATGAAAATGCAAGTGCAAAGATTCGGCTGTTTGAAAATACAACACACATAAAAATTGGAAAAGGAGTGAGACAAGGTGACACCATATCTCCGAAGCTCTTTAATGCCACATTGGAAAATGTCTTTCAATCACTGAACTGGGAAAACAAAGGGATAAAGATTAATGGAGATTATCTAACCCACCTTCGTTTTGCTGATGACATAGTCATTTTTGCAACTACCCCATCAGAGCTACAGATCATGATCCAGGAACTTGCTGACAAGAGTAAAGAAGTGGGATTAAAAATGAACTTTCAGAAGACAAAAGTGATGTACAATGCTTTCACAAGAAATTAAGATTTTTCGATTGATGGAGAAAAGCTGGAGATAACAGACACGTACGTTTATCTTGGACACGTTTATCAGATATCAAGTGAGGGTCACATTGATGAAGAAATTAATCGGCGTACAAAACTTGCCTGGAGAGCTTTTGGAAGAAACAGCATAATTTTCAAGAGCAATATGCCATTATGTCTTAAAAGAAAAGTGTTTGATCAATGCATCCTTCCAGTGCTTACGTATGGTGCAGAGACGTGGACCTTAGCTAAAAGAGACATACAAAGGCTGCAGACAACTCAAAAAAGCGTGGAGAGGTGCATGCTTGGTGTAACCAGGAGAGATAAGAAGAGGAACACGTGGATCCGAAAAATGACAAGAGTGGAAGACATCATGATCAGAGTTAAATCCCTGAAATGGCAATGGGCTGGACATACTGCCAGAAGGACAGACCATCGATGGACAGCCGAAATTTTAGATTGGATTCCAAGGGACAGGAAAAGACCCAGAAGAAGACCACATGGGAGATGGGTGGATGAAATTCGAAAGAATGAGGGAGTGACATGGAGGAGACTGGCACAAGACAGACCGTTGTGGAGGAAACTTGGGGAGACCTTCGTCCAGCAGTGGATTGATAATGGTTGACAATGATGATGATGATGATATGCATCAGAAATGACTAAATTTGGGTATCATAGAGTGAAATATCACGAAAATCCTTTAGATTTCCGAGAGCAATTGCGACCATAAAACTTTTGGTGTCATAGCTCGCAACACGTGATATGCGTTCTTAGAAACCACTACTCTGCCTTACTTTTAACATAAAGGCAAGAGAAAACATAGATTAAATTATATTTCGCTTTGAGGTAATCTAGCTTTATCTACCAAAAGAGTAAAAGCAATTCAAGTAATGTAGCAACTCTCATAAAAACATTAATAAACTGAATTAAAAAAAACAAAAGAACAAGAGAGATGCCACCGAATTTTCGGTTGTAAATAGCACGTCTTTTGAATCCCTTCTGACGCGAATTAAAATTAATAAAATGATTCAAAGTCAATGCTACCGGTTGGAACAAAATCAACCGGATTTTTACAATCGATAAAACATTCAGAAATAGAAACAGCTACTTACTTCCACCAGCGGCTAAAAAGTATGTTACGAAAATTAATAAATGGTGCATAAAAAGTATCGGAGACAAAGAGATTTTCAAATCGCACAGTTAAAAGAAGAAATATATATATACACTGGCGGAAAGTGAAAAAAGAACACCAAGAAGGAATTGGCGGACGATCATGAAATGTACATTTGTTAATGGGGTCGAGTTTACGTAGGTGTGATGTTAATTTCGGGAGACGCCCCGGTGGCTCAGTGGTCTAAGCGATGGCCTCTGATCATTCGGTGAGGAATGAATGTTGTGTGTGTCTTATGGCACTGGCTCTCTCCCTTCCCTGGAACCAGTGGCCCTAAATTAGGGACGGGCGACTGCTTATAGCCCATTGAGTTGCTCACGGTGGTCGTTAAACCTCCAATTAAAAAAAAAATAATAATTCGGGACCAACCGGTGAGCGCCTACGCCACAGCACGGCATAATATGCAAATTATCGTCGGTGGTATTTAAGGAGTACGGCGAAGTGAATGTAATCAATCGTCGGCGTACGGACACGTGCGAAGACCCTGAAGAAGCTGCAATGCCTGGACATGGAAGACGTGTACGATTTCAGCAGTTATCGGACTTTGAGCGAGATCGTCTAGTCGGACTCCGCGAGGCCGGGTGGTCGTATCGTCGTATTGCGGAGCGAATTGCACGGGAAGTATCGGTGGTGGTACGATGGTAGCGTAGATGGTCCGAG
The DNA here is from genome assembly GCA_039090855.1 of Macrothele yani. Classification (NCBI taxonomy): domain Eukaryota; kingdom Metazoa; phylum Arthropoda; class Arachnida; order Araneae; family Macrothelidae; genus Macrothele; species Macrothele yani. The sequence goes on from CM077023.1 coordinate 104,743,967, forward strand.
GAACATTTCTATACGAGAAGACGTGTAACCGGGAGTCACAGACGAACTGATGAGCGGACCAATCGACGCATAAGAAGAGCCGCGTTGTGAAGCAGAACATCCACTGCGACGCAAATCTGAGCTGCCGTTGCACCTGAGGTGACTGTGCGAACAATCCGCAACCGTCTACTGGATGCAGGACTACGTGCACGTGTGCCTCTGACATGTGTACCTCTGACTCCAGCCCACCGTCAGGAACGGCTGCAGTGGTGTCGCCAACGTCTTCACTGGAGAACGAAATGACAATCTATCGTGTTCAGCGATGAAAGCAGATTCTGCTTGGGAGCTTCCGATGGCCGTATGCGTGTTCGCAGACGCACAGGGGAGCGTCTCCACCTTTCTTGCATCCGCCAGCGACACACAGGGCCTACACCTGATCTCCTGGTGTGGGGAGCGATCAGCTATCACTCCCGTACGCAACTAGTGTTTGTACCAGGTACGTTAAACAGCACCTCCTACATCAACAACATCATTCAGCCCGTTGGTGTGCGATTTGTAAGGTCGGTCCATCGTGGTATTTTCCAGTAAGGTAACGCACGCCCACACACGGCACGTGCAACGCAACATGCACTTCAGGGCGTGAGACAACTTCCATGGCCTGCACGTTCAATGGATTTGTCCCCCATTGAACACGCGTGGGATTTTATGGGACAACGACTTATCCGGTCTCCACGGCCAGCCACGACCATGCCCGATTTACGCGTCCAGATTGAGGATGCTTGGAACTCAATACCCCAAACTTACATCCAACATCTGTACGACAGACTCTATGCCAGAATTGCACAGTGTGACGCAGTTCATGGCGGTTCAACCTCGTACTAACCATGTTACATGGAAATGTTATTTTTCAGTTTACCAGCAAATACAGCTGTATTTTGCCAAACTGTTTTGATCACGTTATCCTCTGTATTTCGTTATTATGCTGTATAAATTTCGTTGGTATCAGACGTCTCCTTCTTGGTGTTCTTTTTTCACTTTCCGCCAGTGTATATAGAAGGCAAATTATGTAACTCTACGCTTTCTAGAGGAATAATTGAGCGAAGCGAGGCCGAAGGCCAAGCGGAGCTCTCTTTACGATACCCGAGACAATTAGTTGTTCGGGCATAGGTACGAGTAGACACATCCGATCATCGTGATGTTTTGCACGCGTTTGGACATCGTCCATGACCAGGTTTTGACCCCTTCCGATTCCCAAAATTCCGTGTCATTGAGGAATAATCGTCCAAAAACTTACATTTTTAGGGGTTTTGAGAAGGGGTCGTTTGTTACCTATCTCCTCAAATGGTCTTCGGCCGATCGCGGTGACACTTGCCACAAAGAAAGGGAAGGACATGGTGAGTTGCATGGGGTTGGTGTCATGGTAATTGGTCGTGTCGTATAAAAATAATGACCAATAAAACTGACCAATTTTAATAATAATTGAAAAAATCCGCTCTCTATACGAGACTCGGGACAATTAGTTGTTCGGGCATAGGTACGACATGACACATCCAATCACTGTGATTTTTGGCATGCGATTGGACATCGTCCATGGTCAGGTTTTGACTCCTTCCGATTCCCGAAATTCCGTGTCATTGAGGAATTTCAATTAAAATGAGATGGCCTTTTATTTGAACCGTGTCATTAAAGTCGGCTTACTAACATTAATTAAAAAAATCGTTTGAATTGAATAACGAAGAAATGGAAAGACTCCGTCTGTTAGATCAAGACTTGCTTAATCTATGATAATAAAAGGAAGTTTGTGTATGTGTGTCTGTCTTTCGCAATACAAAATGAAAAACGTGGTTCCCGATCTGAGTGTGTCTTTCCGCTTTGTTTACATGCAACCTGATCACAACCAACGTGAAGGCGTGAAGGAAAATAGTTCTTGATAAATTTTAGGCATTTCTTTTTAAAAATATTTCGTACTTTTGTTCTGGAAGTCATAAATTTTACGCGTTCGTTTTTTAGAATTTGTTATAATATACGCCTTAATGAGCTCAGATTTTGCTTCGCTCAAGATTTGCCAACTGTACCCGAGTTATCGGTTACTATTGGCGGTTTGTCCTAGTTTTGAATAATGGGGAAGTGGAAAATAAACAAAAATATTTCTTCTATTCTTCATGGAAAAAGCTATGCTAAGGTAAAATAAGTTTTCAATTATGTATCCCGGATGCAGATATAGCAAGAAAGAGGTACTGACCTTTACGCCCTGTAGCGGGAAATCTGTGCATTATTTAAAGAGGATAATGCTCCATATATTTATTGTAGCGAACGGCATACAGTAAACAAGAAATTTCTCAATACGGTTTTTAGAAGCACAGCTGCAAACATAAGTACACAAACACCACCTAGCGACAGAACTGTGAACTACAAAATTCCTCAAATACTAACTTAAGTATTCCACTACATAAATGTCATCCGGTGTTGAAAGAATTTTTTAAATCGCACATTTAGAAGCAGAGAAATTAAGAAAAACAGATTAAAAACGGGCGCCCTTTACCGGCGAAATTGGGCATTTTTTGGGAAGAGAATACACACAAAGAGTTTTCGTAGTTGGTAGTATCTGACCGAAACAGAATTTTTTATATCGGGTTTTTAGTCCCGCAGGTATTGCTGTAACCGCAAACGTAAACTTACGCCCTCTAAAGGCAAACTTTTCGGTTAAGAAAAATGTGAAATTATATGAGAAACATTTTGTACTGGTAGCCCTTCTCAAAGCAGAGTTTCAGAACCAGAGATATTTAAGAAAACGCACTTAACCTTCTCGCCCCACAGGGAAAAAAATCTGTACATTACTTGAAAAATTTGAACTATATGAGAAACATTTCGCACCGAAAACGCTTTCCTACAAAGAAAGAATTTTTCAAAGCGGACTCTTACCAGCCCGGTGGCGCGGTGGTCTAAGCGATGGCCTCTGATCATTCGTCCGAAAGGGGTCCAGGTTCGAATCCCGTGAGGCATGGATGTTGTGTTTGTCTTACGGCACTGGTTCTCTGCCTTCCATGGAACCAGTGGCCCTAAATTAAGTACGGGCAACTGTTTATAGCCCACCGCGTTGCTCACGGTGGTCGTTAAACCACCAATAAAAAAACAAACAACTCCAACAACTAAAAGAAAAAACATCGGACTCTTAGATGCAGAGGTATCGACAAAAATATCTACGCCACATGGAGGGAGCACTATGCGGTACTTTAAGCAAAAGGTGCTCGCGAAAGGTTTTCCGAGCTGAGCGGTATCGGTGCACGAAATAATTTTTTCAATCGAGTTTTCAAAAGATCAGATTTTGCTTCAAATCCATTAGAAGCAGAAATAAACACTTACGCCTTCTCATGACCAAACCTTTCCTTACCAAAAATTATATATATATGCAGAAAGGATTTTTCAAATCGAAGTTTTAGAACCAGAGATATCGGAGAACACGCAATTTAGCCGCCCCGGTGGCGCAGTGGTCTAAGGCACTGGCCTCTGATCATTCGTCCGTAAGGGGTCCGGGTTCGAATCCCGGTCAGGCATGGATGTTGTGCTTGTCTTACGGCTCTGGCTCTCTCCCTTCCCTGGAACCAGTGACCCTAAATTAGGGACGGGCGACTGCTTATAGCCCATTGAGTTGCTCACGGTGGTCGTTAAACCTCCAATCAAAAAAAAAAAAAAAAAAAAAGAACACGCAATTTACTTTTACCCACGCCCCTTGCAGAAAATCCATGCATAATTTGAAAAAGAAAGTTTGAATGAAATAGTCTTCGCTATAAATGTAATCGAATCGAAGAAATTTTTTTAATCGGATATTTAGGAAAAAATATCATATATGCGATAAATGTATTTTCAATTCCATTTTACCTGCATTTACGCCCTCTAGCGGCGAAGTCGTGCATATTATAAAAACCGAAATGAAAGGATCACTATTCTCACATTTCCAGCTTCACAATGCAAAAAGAATTTTTCAAATCGGACTAATAGTTGCAGATACACTATATTGACAAATGTCACAGGTCACCCCTTCAAAAGCAAATGAACAGATCCGCTGCGTTGTTAAGATGCGCTGTACAGCTGCAAACGGTATAAAAACAAGCCTGCAGCTGACCGCGATCATATCGCACTGTGAGGTTGAGTGAAAATGTCGCGGCGGGAGAGAACTGACTTTGAGAAAGGAAAGATTGTTGGGTGTTATATTAGTGGGTTGTCCATAAGAGAAACCGAAAGGCGTTTAAACATACCCAAGTCAACTGTTTTAAATGTTCTGAATAAGTGGAAGACACATGGCATGCTTGAAACAGCAAAACGTACCGACAGACCAAAAAAAATCAGCGATAGAGGACGTCGAAGCCTCAGGAGAGTCGTTACAGCTAAGCGACGGAGTACTGCACAATACCTCAGTGTACTGGTGAGTAAAAATGCTGGAACCTCTGTATGTACACGTACCATTCGCAGAGAACTTCATTCCATGGGTTACCGTGGTCGCGCGGCTGCTCATAAGCCTTTCATCTCCACTCGGAATGCTACTCGTCGTTTAGCATGGTGTAAAGAACATTTATCGTGGATCGTAGATCAATGGAAACGGGTCCTATTAACTGATGAATCCAGATACACAATCCATCAGTGTGATGGCCGTGTGTGGGTATGGTAGCAGGTGGGGTAACGCTATTTACCACAGTATACTGTTCCTACGGTCAAGTTTGGAGCTGGCAGTGTACTCGTGTGGGGGTGATTCTCGTGATATGGTCCCGGCCCATTGGTTATCGTGGACAAACCTTTTAACCAGCAGGTCTACCTCGATGTTCTGGACAATTATGCCCTACCAACTTTGCGGCAATACTATGGAACCGAGCCTTGTTGGTACCAGCAGTATAATGCACCGAGCCATAAAGCAAGGACTGTTACGGCGTGTAATTCCGTATCGTGTGTGGACTGGACAGCACATAACCCTGATCTTAATCCCATAGAGCACCCATGGGATGAATTAGAGCGTAGCATAAGAAGTCTGGAACCAAAGCCTACTACTAAGCAACAGTTAGCGGCAGCATTATGTACTGAATGGAAGCGCATACCTATCGATGTGTTCCAAAACCTTGTCGAAAGCATGTCTCGAAGGGTCTGTGCATGCATGAAGGCTAAAGGTGGCCCGACACCATACTAATGTATGCCAATAAATGTTATGTTGTGTTTCTCTTCTAGGTGTCCGGTGACTTTTGTCAATATAGTGTATATGGTATCCACAGTCGGACGGACGGACAAACCGATAACATTAGAACGATCTTTTTAAAAAAGACATACTCAAAGAGCATCGCTGAAAGAAGTTACTTGCCGCTTAATAACATGCGGCGAAGGAAAAAATTGTAAAATTAACTTTTGCTTAAGTATGAGAATTGATCGTAGAATAGATGGTAATTTTCTATGATTTGCTGCTGGAAACGACTAACAATACAAGCTTTGAAATTTAACAGAAATGAAGAAATTAAAGCGAATTATCGATAACAAATAAAGATAGTTGAGAAAGTAAGATGTCAGAGGCATGGGTTTCTGAATAATCGTCCAAGCTGGGTCTGAATCAGAATTTCGGATGAGGCATGGGAAATGCTCCCTTCTTACGGCGCTGGCTTACTTCCCTCCTTTGAGCTAGTTACGCTAAATTAGGGACAAGCGACTGCTCATTGACTTTTTTTTTTTTTTTATTAGAGGTTTAACGACCACCGTGAGCAACTCAATGGGCTATAAGCAGTCGCCCGTCCCTAATTTAGGGTCACTGGTTCCAGGGAAGGGAGAGAGCCAGTGCCGTAAGACAAACACAACATCCATGCCTGACCGGGATTCGAACCCGGACCCCTTACGGACGAATGATCAGAGGCCAGCGCCTTAGACCACTGCGCCACCGGGGCGGCCTCATTGACTTCAGAGTTGCTCGAAGTTTTCGTTAAATCCGAATAAATAAAGCTCATTTCCCTCCTTTGAGCTCCAACATAAAAGGGAAAGTTGCATTAAATATTTCAGATACTTTTTTTTTTTTTTTTTTTTTGATTGGAGGTTTAACGACCACCGTGAGCAACTCAATGGGCTATAAGCAGTCGCCCGTCCCTAATTTAGGGTCACTGGTTCCAGGGAAGGGAGAGAGCCAGTGCCGTAAGACAAACACAACATCCATGCCTGACCGGGATTCGAACCCGGACCCCTTACGGACGAATGATCAGAGGCCAGCGCCTTAGACCACTGCGCCACCGGGGCGGCCTCATTGACTTCAGAGTTGCTCGAAGTTTTCGTTAAATCCGAATAAATAAAGCTCATTTCTCCTTCTCCAACATAAAAAAAGGTGCATTAAATATTTCAGATACTTTTTTTTTTTTTTTTTTTGATTGGAGGTTTAACGACCACCGTGAGCAACTCAATGGGCTATAAGCAGTCGCCCGTCCCTAATTTAGGGTCACTGGTTCCAGGGAAGGGAGAGAGCCAGTGCCGTAAGACAAACACAACATCCATGCCTGACCGGGATTCGAACCCGGACCCCTTACGGACGAATGATCAGAGGCCAACGCCTTAGACCACTGCGCCACCGGGGCGGCTTTCAGATACTTCCATATAGCATACAATAACAATTAAAAAAAAAAAAATAGAACGCCATTCACCTGAGTTATATCAGTTACAAATAAATGTAACACCGAAATCATAAAAAAAAAAAAATGCTACCATGATGACGCCGTGATTTAAGTACTGGTTTCTGACCTTTCATCCTCGTGCCTCAGGTTCGAGTCCCAGATGAGGCATGGGTAATGTATTTGTCTTACGCGGCACTTGCTCTTTCCCTTCCCTGGAACCAGTGGCTCCAAATTAGGAACGGGAGACTGCCTATAAGTCCCACAACTGCTCACGGTGGTCGCTAAACCCGCACCCCTCAAAATATAAATAAATAAAAGGAAATAAAAAGACATACACAGTATTGTGTAATCGTAACTGCTGTGAAGTGCTTGCACCGCGGAACGCACCTGAGATAAAGGCAGATAGCAGCGAGAGCATACGTCTGCGTAGCTCAGTTGGGAGAGGGACTTACTCCGGAATGAAGGGATCCGGGTTCAATGCCCGGCATGGACAAAAATGACGGAAAAATTTTCTTCGTTATATTGGCGCCCGAATTTCAAGAATGACCTAGCCGTTAAAGTTCTCGCAATGGTGTGATGTTCTTTCCACACAGCAAGACAGAAAAAATGAGGGAATCCCTTCTTCAGCGCTTCGAAAAATAAATGTGTGTGATGTTACGTTCCACACACTAAATTGACTGGGATTTCTCCAATGTACGTTCTTCAGAGGACGACTGCCTACAGCGACACATGGTCCCGGCTGACCCGTAGGCCATGCCCCCGGCCCTCTTTCGGGGGTGGGGTGAGATGTGACGTGCTTGCACGGCAGGACGCACATGACATAAAGACATATAGCAGCGAGAGCGTCCGCGTAGCTCAGTTGGGAGAGGGACTTATTCCGGAATGAGGGGACCCGGAATCGCTACCCGGCGTGGACAAAATTGACGGAGAAATTTACTGCGTTGCATAAAATCACTTCTAGGAGCATTTGTAATTTCTGACTTTTGCCAGCTGGTCTAGATAAACCTTTTTATTTGCTGAATGATTTTTCGAAATTCTGTTGGTATCAGATGTGTCGCTAGACTAAGAACAACGCGGGAGCTGAACAGGTCTTACTGGTTTTCAATATCTCGTATTAACCTCACTTTCGTAGTGAAAAAAAAAAAAACCCTACAAAATTTTAAAATTGATAGTTGTAACTCTTAGTTAACTATCAATTTTATTGCTTGTAAATGGAGTTAATTAATTAAACTCCATTTACAAGCAATGTGACCCCGAGATCTTCAGTTTTAGGAAACATTTTTAACGCAGCATGAACGTTATATAAATGTTGATTTTTCCTCCACTTTTTTTGGTGCGTTTTTGAGAATACAGAGATGACCTCCAGTTGCTTTGCTACGGTGATGAGTATTGACCAGTGCAGCAGTGTGGGCTCGTCTTTCTTCTGTTTAGGAGGATTTTTATTTGTGACATGTTTTAGGACGAGCAGCAGATTTCGTATGCAAGCCAAATTTATAAATTTAAAGAACCCGCAATTGAACAAGGGGAAAAGTGAACAGTGTTGTGTTCTCTGCGTGCTGGCTGGGTGGTCTGGTTTATAGGGGAGGTTATGCCAGGGGCCCCTGGCTTAGGAGACAGAGCATCCTAATTTATTGGCAATTAAGGGCCATAAAGTGAGGGAGATGGAGTGAGCGCGAGAGAGAGGGAGAGAAAGAGGGGGGGGTACAAAATGAGCGAGGGGGAGAAGGAGACAAAGGGAGAGAGAGGAATAGATATTTAGAGAAATAGAAACAGCTATTTAGAGAGAGGGAGAGAGAGACCCACCGTAGGGCAAAAAATCTAGCCCTGTAACAACAACTTCAGCATACGTGACTCCAAATTTCTGAGTGCCCTATTGATCTCCATGTTCACCAGGCTCATACTATGTTGCCAACTCTTGAAAAGGACCTATGGCTACAAAGTGAAACAAGGAATAATGACAGCGAATTTCCGGTTGTATTGAGCGGTAAACGGTAAAAATACCCCCGGGAGAAAATACCCCCGAAAATTGAAAAGCGGAAAAAATGCCCCCGGAAAAAATACCCCTGGAAGAAATACCCCAGGAAAAATACCCCCGGAAAAATACCCCCGGAAAAAATACCCCCAGAACAAACGGTTCACTGTAAACTGCACCACAGGAACACTGATGTGCGGCAGTGCTCCGGTGTGGCAATTTACCGGCAACCCTGCCACACATCTTTCAGCAACTTGGCCACAAAAGTTCAAAAGGGGGTGGGGTGGCTACAAAGATTGCCGTTTCTGGGCCTACATTGATAACTGAATTGGGAAACGAATTTCGCGAAAACATTCCATGTAAGCCAAGCGAGAATTGTACTTTAATTTGAAGAAATAAATTGCCGAGGACCCGAGGTGCACTTGAAGGGGGGGGCTCAACCCCCAACTTCCGTAATATTAGATTCTGGGCTGCTGGAGTCTGTCAGTGTATCCAGGCTGTTCCCCTTGAAGCGCCCGCGAGGTCCGTGAGCTTTGGGGAGGGGGATTCCCCCAAAATGTTAAAATGAACGTAGAGCTGTAAACATTAGAACCATGCTTTACATAATGATTCTGTACACGACCACGAATTTTCAGGAGGGTGGCAGGAATTCACCCTCCCCCAAGTTTCTAAGAGCGCAGACAAGTGCTCAAGGTAAGGGATTTGCTCGCAATTTCTATGTATTTCTAAATATGTATGCCCTTCCCCCTACCCCAGAAATTTGGTGAAGCCTGTGAAAGGGATTCGAGGTGCTTGGTTTGGAGGGCTCTACCCCCAACTTCCGTAATTTTACATTCTGGACCTCTAGAGTCGGTCAGTGTATCCTCGATGTTACCCCTGAATAGCTCTTAGAAACTAGGGGGATTACCCCACCCTCCTGAAAATTCGTGGTCTTGTACAGAATCATTATATAAAGCATGATACTAATGTTTACAGCTCTACGTTCATTTTAACATTTTGGGGGAAGCCCCCTCCAAGCTCATGGACCTCGCGGACACTTCAAGGGGAACTTCCTTGGATACGGCAGACTCCAGCGGCCCAAAATATAATATTACGGAAGTTCAAGGTAGAGCTCCCCCCAAATCAAGTGTACCTCGGATCCTCGGCAATTTATTTCTTCAAATAGAAGTACGATTCTCGCTTGGCTTACATGGAACGTTTTCTCGAAATTCGTTTGGAGTTCCCAATTCAGTTCTCAATATAGGCCCAGAAACGGCAATCTTTATAGCCCCCGGTCCCTTTGAACTTTTGTAGCCAAGTTGCTGAAAGATGTGTGGCAGGGTTGCCGGTAAATTGCCACACCGGAACACTGCCACACATCAGTGTTCCTGTGTGGCAGTTTACAGTGAACCGTTTGTTCTGGGGGTATTTCTTCCGGGGGCATTATTCCCGCTTTTCAGTTTTCAGGGGTATTTTCTCCGGGGGTATTTTTTCCCGGGGGTATTTTTACCTACATCCGTATTGAGCACGTCTTTTGAATCCGTTGTGACGCGAACGAAATTTATCAGAGGTATTCAAAGTCAATGGAACCGGTTAAGAAAACGATCAACAGGCTTTCAAAATCGATAAAACATCCAGAAATAGAAACAGCTATTTACTTCCACCAGCGGCTAAAAAGCATGTTACAAAAATTAACAAATGGCGCACAAAAAGTTTCTCATAGCACAAAGAAGGTATCAGAGGCCAAGAGATTTTTAAATCGAACAGTTAAAAGAAGAAATACAGAAGGAAACATAATATATGTCTACGTCTGCTAGCAAAAGAATTTTGCATAATGGAAAAGTTGAAAATAGGCGAAAAATATTTTTCATGGAAAAAGCTGTGCTAAGGAAAAAGAACTTCTCAAATACGTCTCCCGGAAGCAGAGATAGCGAAAAAAAGTTTCTATCTTTATGCACCTACTGGGAAATCTTTGCATTATTTAAAGAGAATAATGCTTCACATCTTTGTTGAAGCGAATGCCATACAGTAAGAAAGAAATTTCCCAATAGAGATTTTAGAAGCAGCGATACAACTGCAAACTGAAATATACAAACGTCACTTACCGACAGAAATGTGAACTATAAAATTTCTCATGTACCAGCTTAAAGGGTTCTACAAAGTAAATGAATCCGGTGTTGAAAGAATTTTTTAAATCGGACATGTAGAAGTGGATATATTGAGAAAAACAGATTAAGCATTCGCGCCCCCTAGCGGCGAAATTGTGCATTATTTTGGGAAGAAAATATGCACACAGAGTTTGCTTAGTTAGTAGTATCTGACCGAAAAAGAAGTTTTTCAATTAGGTTTTTAGTCCCTAAGATATTCCTGTAAACGGCCACCCCGGTGGCGCAGTGGTCTAAGGCGCTGGCATCTGATCATTCGTCCGTAAGGGGTCCGGGTTCGAATCCCGGTCAGGCATGGATATTGTGTTTGTCTTACGGCACTGGCTCTCTCCCTTCCCTGGAGCCAGTGACCCTAAATTAGGGACGGGCGACTGCTTATAGCCCATTGAGTTGCTCACGGTGGTCGTTAAACCTCCAATCAAAAAAAAAAAAAAAAAAAAAAAAAAATCCTGTAAGCGGAAACGTGAACTTGCGCCTTCTGGTGGCAGACGTGTGCGTCAAGAAAAATTTGAATATATATGAGAAACATTTTTCAGAGGAAACGCTGTCCAACAAAGAAATAGTTTTTCAGATCGGACTCTTAGAAGCAGAGCTATGGACAAAAATAAGCTATGCATCTACTCCCCTGACAGAAAAATCATGCATGATTTTAAGAAGAAAGAATTCTCGAATGGTTTTTCGATGTGAGCTGTATCGGTCCACGAAAGAATTTTCTCAATCGAGTTTCAGGAGCTCAGATTTTGCTGAAAATGCATTAGAAGCAGAAATCAATACTTACGACCCCTGGTGGCCAAACAATTTTTTGCCAAATATTAGAAATTATATGCAAAATATTTCTCATCAGGAGCTGTGTTCGATACAGGATGAATTTTTCAAATCGGAGTTTTAGAAGTAGAGATATCGGGAAAAATGCAATTTACCTTTACGCCCCCTAGTGGAAAGTCCATGAATTACTTGACAATTTTGAAATTATGTAAAAAACATTTCCCACTGAAAACTATCAAACAAAGAATACATTTTTCAAACCGGACTTTTTTTTTATTAAAGGTTTAACGACAACCGTGAGCAACTCAATGGGCTATAAGCAGTCTCCCGTTTCTAATTTGTGGATACTGGTTCCAGGGAAGGGAAGAGCAAGTGCCGCCTAAGACAAATACAACATCAACGCCTCACCAGGATTCGAACCTGGTCCCGTTTCGGACGAATGATCAGAAGCCATCGCTTAGACCACTGCGCCACCGGGGCGTCATCGGACTGTTAGAAGCAGATAAGGTATACGTCTACGCCCCCTGGCGGAGAAACCATGCATTATTTTAAGAAGTAAATAAACTGACGGAAAAAAAAATCCCAACACCAAGAAGGGGTTGTGTTAGATAAACGACAGTTGGTAGGCGGTGAGAGTACATCTGTAAGATGACGTCTATGCAAATTTCGAATTCGGCGCATACGTGTGGCGCTAGTAGCGCCCCTCGGAACATGCAAAGCAGGTTTGCTGTAAATACGCGCTGTAACGTTCGTGAGCGTTAGTTATCGTTGAGATTCGACGTAGGGTGTTGATGTTAGTCAAGAATTCCTTTAAGAAGACGAAGAAGCCATTATCAACAGCTCACGAAGTTTGAACGAGGTCGTGTAATACTGCTACGAGAAGGTGGATTTTCTTTCCGCAATATTGCAGAACGACTTGGCAGGAATGTAGCCACTGTTCTTGATTGTTCGCAGCGGTGGTCAAGGGAAGGTACTGCCTCAAGAAGACCGGGTTTCGGCCGGCCACGTGGCACTATTGAGAGGGAAGACCGCCGTGTACGGCGTATGGCCGTGGCGCATCGTACCGCGTCTGCGGCAGCAATTCGAGCTGCAGTTGCCACCACAGTGACGCAACGAACTGTTACAAATCGGTTACTTGAAGGACAGCTCCGAGCCAGACGCCCTGTAGCGTGCATTCCACTTACTCAGGACCACTACCGTTTGCGACGTCAGTGGTGTCAAGCTAGAGCTCATTGGAGGACGGAGTGGAGATCTGTTGTGTTTTCTAATGAGAGCCAGTTCTGCCTAGGTGCCAGTGATGGCCTTGTGTTGGTTAGAAGGAGGCCAGGTGAGCGCCTGCAACCGACCTATCTGCGGCCGAGACACACTGGACCTACACCTGGAGTTATGGTCTGGGGAGCAATTTCCTATGACAGCAGGAGCACTCTCGTGGTTATCCCACGCACCCTGACAGCACAGTTGTACGTCGGTCTGGTGATTCAACCTGTTGTGCTGCCATTCATGAACAGCATTCCAGGGGTGTTTTTCAACAGGATAACGCTCGCCCGCATACCGCTGTTGTAACCCAACATGCTCTACAGAGTGTCGACATGTTGCCGTGGCCTGCTAGATCACCAGATCTTTCACCAATCGGGCACTTATGGGACATCATTGGACGACAACTCCAGCGTCACCCCCAACCAGCATTAACCGTCCCTGTATTGACCGACCAAGTGCAACAGGCATGGAACTCCATCCCACAAACTGACATCCAGCACCTGTACGACACAATGCATGAACGTTTGCGTGCTTGCATTCAACATTCTGGCGGTTACACCGGTTATTAATGTACCAGCATTTCACATTTAAAATGGCTCTTCTCGCGCTTACAATAAGCTGTGATCTTGAAACTTTAATCGATTAAATATGTTACCTATACAAATGTATTGCCGCCATTTCCTTCCTCTACAACTATTTTTTCGTGGTGTTGGGATTTTTTTTTCCGTCAGTGTATTACGAAAATGTTTACTGACGTGTGTGGTATCGGTCCACGAACGAATTTTTTTAATCGAGATTTTAAAAACTGAGGTTTTGTTGCAAATGCATCGGAAGCAGAAATTCACACTTACGCCCCCCTGGTGGCCAAATCATTTTTTCCAAAAATTTGAAATTACATATATGCAAACGATTTCTCATCAGAAGTTCTACCCGCTGCAGAAATAATTTTTCAATTCCGAGTTTTAGAAGCTGAGATATCGGGGGAAAACGCAATTTTACATTTTCGCCCCTCTTGCAGAAAATCTATGCGTAACTTCAAAATGTGACTATATCTGAAATAGTCTTCGACATACGTGGAATGGAAAGGTAAAATAATTTTTTCAATCGGATGTTTAGAAGCAAATATACAGAATAAAATGTATTTTGAATTCGACATCATCTGCGTTTACGCCCTCTAGCGGCGAAATCGTGCATCGTATAAAAAAACAAAATAAAGCATCATCATTTCCACATTTTATGCTTTCCAATGCAATTTTTTTAAATTGGGCTAAAAGTTGCAGGGACGGACGGACGGACGTAAGGACACTTTTTTTACGCTTTCCAACCGTAAGTTGAAGAAGCGTATGTGCTCCAGCTTGGTCCGTCTGTCTGTCTGTCTGTCAGCACGATAACTCGCGTAAAAATGGTTCGATTTCGATGAAATTTTAGTATGTGGTAGGGGAGCAAACCCTATTGAAAAATTGACGAAATGGGGTCAAAGGTCAGGACATAGGAGCGGGATCCATTCCATTGCCCTTATGCGTTATAACTTGCGTAAAAATGGTTCGATTTCCATGAAATTTTAGTATGTGGTAGAGACCACCTAGGGACTAACTCTATTGATTAAGGCCGAAATGGGGTCAAAGTTCAGGACATAGGAGCGGGATCCATTCCATTGCCCTTATGCGTCATAACGTACGAAAAATGCTTCTATTGCGACAAAACTGTATCATTTTGTTCCGCAGATATAGAAAACCAATTGTGTTTAATATAATCGAAATGGGATTAAAGGTCAGGGCACAGGAGCGAGATTTATTCAACAGCCATTATCCTCATAACTTGAGTAAGAATTTGAGTAATGATTTCTGGTATGTTGGAAAGCGTATCATAATTAATGCATTGCATGATTTTACTGACTTGTTTATAAAAGACGTGCTAAAAATATACGTGCCGCATTGCATACTCGAAAATCCGCGGTACGTGGCCTTCATTCAGCAAGAGGTCGCTCCTTATGCGTCTTTTGCTATCATGTAATAGTAAAATGTAAATTTGTCCCTGACTTTTTTTAGTCTTCATCCTTTCTTTTTAGATAACTGAATAATGATTTAAAATAAATAATAATAATATACCGAATTTATTAAAGGTATAGAAATTTATGTTTTTAACCTAAACGAAAAATTTGTTTGTAGGTAATTGAAAGATTATTGGGGAAGGGGTTAGTGTGTGGTAATGACCCAGTACCTGCCTAAAATATTGTTAGTGCTGTTACTCTATTCACGATGGCCAAGATCAGTATGGAGCTGCCTTTCTGCCTTTGGATGGACTGATCGTAGTGGATGTAGTAAGTCTCCAGCTGAGAGAATTAATCTTGGAAGAGCTTCACAGTTTTGGTCTTGCTCTAGTACCTAGTGGCAACCGCTTTGCACCAGCATACTCCACAACTTGATTCTGGAGTGTTTTGGGTAAGTAATGCAGGTATGTGAGGAACACCCACCCACCCACACACGCACACCCACCCACCCACACACACACACCCACCCACACACACACGCACACACACACACACACGCACACCCACCCACCCACACAAACACACCCACACACACACACGCACACACACACACACACACACACACACACACACACACACACACACGCACACACACACACACACAAAGTCAGTCTGAGAACTGTGCTCTGAGGTACCGCAGCTCTGATTTCCTTTTCAATAAATAATTTACTTTTAATTCTAATAATGAATTCGGTTACAAAGGTATGGTCTCGTCAGTTCTACAAGTGGACGTAAGCAAAGGGAAAGCTGAAGTTTGTACACTGAAGAGCAATTGAATTAGAGATACCTGTCTAGTAACGTGTAGCACCACCTTTCGCCCTGATGACGGCAGCGATTCGTCTCGGCATGGACTCGACAAGACACCGGAAGCGTTGGAAAGCCATACGGATCCACGACCCCTGAACAAGCTCCCACAGTTCACGAAGATTTGATGGAGGGGGGGGGGTCAGAGCCTCGAACATCTCTCTCGATGGCATCCCAGATGTGCTCGATGGGATTGAGGTCAGGTGGCCAAGGAAGCAAGGTCACGTCTGTGGAGTGTTCATCCAACCATTTGGATACAACTCGGAAGCGATGGCACGGTGCATTGTCTTGTTGCAGGATGAGGTCCCCAGGGGGATGTTGAAGACGCACAAACGGGAGCAAATGGTCGTCCAGGATATCCCGGTAACGTTGACCTGCGAGGGACGATGTCACACGTACCAGGGACCCATTTCAGTTCACGTAAAAAGTCTCCAGACGAGAATGCCACTTCCCCATCAGCTTGAAGAGTACCCTGCTGGCAAGAAGGATCCATCGCTTCATGTGATTTGCGCCGTACTCGCATCCTGCCATCCGCATGTACCAAAGTGAATCTCGACTCATCAGTCCAGGCAACATTTTTGCACATGTCTAGGGTCCAGTGGCGATGTTCCCGCGCCCATGCTAATCTTTGCACCCTGTGATGTGCGGCCAGCAGCGGTACCCTCGTGGGACGATGGCTTCTGTACCCTATAGCGAGGAGATGGTTCTGGATGGTGTGGCTGCTTACACGTTTTTGTGCACCAGCGTTAAACTGCCGAGTGATTTCTTGCACTGTGGCCCGTCTATCCGCTGTTACAATGCGAGCTATCCGACGATGACCCTGCTCATCCACACGCTGTTGTCCACGGCAGTTGGCCCTTGCATGGATGGTTTTACCGGATTCGATGTACTCACGGTGCACCCGTGACACAGTGGCTCGTAAAAATACCCGTGCCTGCACGACTTCCGAGATGGAGTAACCATTTGCCCACGATCAAATGCGCTTAGATACTTCGTCTTACCCATACTGCGTCCGACTCTTACTGATTCCCGTCGCATCACTCCCTATATTGTCGGATCGCTGCATAAGTCATGTCGTTTCCGTTTACAGGGCAGCCCACAGCGTCACCTTTGCATAACGCCAGCTGTCTCTAATTCAATTGCTGTTCAGTGTAAGTACACATTTATTCAAAATCTGTGAACGGGACATCTCCGTTAATGGTGCCCCAAACCATGGAGCTACCACTAATGTAGGTATCCCGTTCACAGATTTTTGGGGCATAATAGCGTGTTCCTGATTTTCCCCATTATAAGCTGAAGCCACTAATCACTGTGGACGGCAAATCTCGGTTAATCCATGCTCCTTTGTCTAGCTGGAGACAAATCTAGTCAGTATTTCCTGTGACGTCGGGTTACCGGTGTGCATACAACTAGCAGTCTAGCGCACAGGAACACCCCCATTAATTATTCAGCGTGCGGTTGTAGCTGATTTAGCCTTTCCACTCACTCTCGCTAGATCCTGTCGGAGTTGACGTGCCTTTGACATCGTACTCCTCTGTTAGCGTAAAATAAAATAGCATTTTCCCTTTGGGGTTGCTGTCTAAGGTCACCTGCTAATGGATCCTCTGGATGAGCTAAGTCCTTGTTGGAATTTTCACAAAAGCAGAAGTCGTATGGAACAACTCATTAAACCATCTGGCCACATGTCCTCGTCTTTGACCCGCCTCGAGCTGATCAATAGCTTGTCACCTGACCTCTTTCCAAAATGATGTCTGTTAGATTTAATAAACCTGCTGCATCGACAGCTCCTGTTTGCAGTAGGCAGGAGAACTGGAGAACCGCTCTGAAACTCGCTTTTAATGCTTGGCGTGTCTGACTGTACCTCTGCCAGAACCATTCATTCGTACCTCAATTATACACCGTATTTTACATAATATACATCACTACATGGCTTTTGAACTCTCTATTAATATCTTCGGAGTTTTACGGCAGCGTGTATTTTACATTTATCTATTATCTTATGAGAACTAGTATCTACACTGCTGGCCACCCAAAATGCAACACCAAGAAGGACACGAGATAGCAAAGCCAGATTTACTGGACACATAACAACAGATACAAAGATGAAACGATTGAGCTTACAGGCCCGTGCGACTTGCGGAACACGCAGACATCTATAGTTCGTGTGGCCCCCATGGCTGGCACTAACGGCCGCTACACGCTGCGGCATCGAACAAAAGAGGCTTTGGATGTGGGCTTGGGGTATGTCGGTCCAGGCTGCTTCCACACGTTGCCACAGTTCATCAGGCGTAGCCGCGGGTGGTGCTTGCCGGGCCACTCGGTTGCCGATGAGCAACCAGACGTGTTTGATGGGCGACATATCGGGAGAACAGGCAGGCCACGGCAGCAGTGCCACCTAGTGAGCCGTGAAGAATTGTTGCACGATGCGTTCCACGTGCAAGCGCGCATTGTCCTGTTGAAACGTGGCCGCTGGCACATCCTGCAGGTAAGGGAGGAATACAGGCTCCAAAACGACGGAGATGTAGCGGTGGCTGTTGAGTGTACCGGCGATGTGTTCCAGAGGGTGCGGGTGTCATATCCAATTGCGCCCCAAACCATAACGCCAGGCGACGGACCGGTATGGCGATACATAATGCAGGCGTCATACAGTCTTTCGCCCTGGTGCCACCACACACGGATCCGACCATCCTGGTGTTGCAGGCAGAAACGGGATTCGTCGGAGAAGGCAATGTCGTGGCATTCCGTAGTCCAGGTGCTGCGTTCAACGGCCCACTTCCGCCGCACTCTCCGGTGGTGTAACGTCAATGGTAATCGGAGCAATGGGCACCGCGCGACAAGTCTCCGCTTCTGCAGACGACGTCGAACGGTGCGTGCTGACACAGATTGTGTGGCAACACACCCTAATTCCTGCGCTAACGTTCGTGATGTGGCGGGGCGAGCCGTCAATGCCCGCCGCACAACATGCCGGTCCTCACGTTCGGTGGTGTTCCGCGGCTGCGTCAATCGTTCACGTCGGTCCGTCTGTCCCTCCTGCACCCACCGAATCCATACTCGCCTCACTGTGACTTGATGTCGTCCCACACGGGCGCCGATGTCTCGGTACGATAAACCGCTGTCGCGATAACCCACTATTCGTCCTTTGTCAAACTCCGAAACTGCGACGAGGCATCAGGAAGCTTCCCACGTACAGGTCCGTCAGCACAACACACTTCCACTACTTACACCCCGCCTTCTGTACACCCTTCTTATAGTGCTTCTCGGTGGCATGCCGGGCGCACATGATTTGCATATGCCATGCAGTGCTAATCGTTTGCATGTCCTCTTGCGGGCGACGCACGCTGCGAATTTTAGGCCAATCGAATGCTTCCTTCTTGGTGTTGCATTTTGGGTGGCCAGCAGTGTAGCATACAAAGGGTGAGTCGAAAGTTTTGCAATATTTGGATCCCTTTATGTCTTCATACGTACCTATACGACGAAAGCTGACTAGCATTCAAAGTATAGGCCACCGTGTTGCACTGTCTTTAGCCATCTGTCTGCCAGTTCTTCGATTCCACGGCGGTATCAGTACTTGTCCTTCGAGGCGAAGAACTCCTTCACCCCAGCTGCTACTTCCTCCTGGTTGTTGAAGTGCCGCCCGCGAAGGAAGTGGGCCATGGACCTGAACAGGTAATAATCTGATGAGGTAAGATCCGGATTATATGCTGGATGTAGCATAAGTTCGATGCCCTCAAGTTCCTGGAGTTTTTCCCGAGTCGTTCGCACGGTATGAGGCGAAGTGTTGTCCTGCTGTAGGTGAGAGTGCTTTCTGTTCTCCAGAGCCGGGTACTTCTCCTCCAAAACGGCATACATCCGCTCCAGCTGTTCAGAGTAGAGCGGTTGGCGTTGATGGTTCGACCGTTTGGAGCAAATTCGTAATGGATTATCTCCTTAAAATTCCACCAGACGCAGAGCAACACCTTGTGCTCGAAAAGCCCACGTTTGGCAACACGTCCAGGAAGCTGGCCCGGGCTGAGCCACTGCCGTTGTGTGTTAAGATTACGGAAATATACCCACGTTTCATCGCATGTAACAATTCGTTTAATGAAACGTACATCGCGCAGGTTTTCTAGGAGATTTTTTTCACATTTCCACTCGGCAGTTTGCTTCAGCTGCCGTCAGTTCGTGGGGGACAATGCTGCAGATCCCGTAGACCTTGCCGATTTCCTGAAGGTGACGAACCACGGTGGTCTGTGATATGCCCAGCTCGCCTGATAATCTCCGAGTATTAACCAGGAGAGATAAGAAGAGGAACTCGTGGATCCGAAAAATGACAAGAGTGGAAGACATCATGATCAGAGTTAAATCCCTGAAATGGCAATGGGCTGAACATACTGCCAGAAGGACAGATCATCGATGGACAGCCGAAATTCTAGATTGGATTCCAAGGGACAGGAAAAGACCCAGAAGAAGACCACATGGGAGATGGGTGGATGAAATTCGAAAGTATGCAGGGGTGACATGGAGGAGACTGGCACAAGACAGACCGTTGTGGAGGAAACTTGGGGAGACCTTTGTCCAGCAGTGGATTGATAATGGTTGACAATGATGATGATGATGATACGGGGTGATTCATAAAGAAGTATACCGTTTCCAGATGCTGTAAAACAGTAACAGTTGAAGACACGGACCACAACTGCGAACCGAATGCACAAGTATGAAAATTGAAAACACAAAAGCAAGACTAAAAAAGCTTGTTTCTAATATATATATATATATATATATATATATATATATATATTTATTAAAAAGAGGCTTTTTTAGGCTTGTTTTTTGTGTTTTCAATTTTCATACTTGTGCATTTGTAAATATATATACATACATATATGTATATATAGTGAATTGTAAAAAATACGAATTGCAAAAAAATTAAAATTCCGTAAAGAATACAGAATTAAATTCAAAATGGAAGTTCAAAAATGAAAACCAAAAAATCAACAGAAAACAGGTTGCCGTCATCAGGAGAGCATCAACCTGCGGGAATGACCTATCTAGTACCAACAAGCGACAAGGAGAACCAAAAATGTCGGTTGGTCATGCTCCCTAGGCCACCAGACCAGACGTCAAAACAGACACAGAAATTCAAAAAACAAGAATATAAACACTGAAAAAATGATAAAAAGGCTTACCGGCAGACCAAACCGGTCAACGCCACGAATGAAGATCAAACTAAACTGGACCAATGAGTAGTAGTATTGCGTCATTTTCTTGTAGGACTTCCGTCCACAGTGGGTAGATTTTAGGTTCCAGCCACCTACAGCGAGTTCGCCTTTTGGGCAGGACACAGAAACGGAAGGAATGAGAGCAAGTCTAGCGACTTTGACAGAACAATTTGTAGTGAGATTAGAGTACAGTAGATGGCGCCACCGTACAAGTACGCTGTTGCACATAGAGGGGTGAGAGAATTTCAGGGGGGGGGCATACGAACGGATACCCATTTAACCAGTGGGTCCAGCCTGGAGGCCGTCACTTGACGTGCTCGTCCGATGCACGGCGAATATTCAGTGATTGTTAGCAAATCACACCACCTCCGCAAGATCAGCGCAGGATCGAACCTGAGGACCTTGCATTGGTAGTCTGAATTGCTAACCACCAACGACCCACAAGAGCCCAAATATACATGAAAACGTTAAAGTGGTCGCGGTTAGATAACATCCTAGCAAGCAAAAAAAAAAAAAAAAAAATTGTTTGAAATGACGAGATGCAAAACTGTGTTATTAGGTTCCCCGGTTTTGCTTAACATTCTATTACAACATTTACGTGTTAACTATTTATTTCTTGTTCCTTCCCTTCATATTTCAGCGGTAGT
The DNA here is from genome assembly GCA_039090855.1 of Macrothele yani. Classification (NCBI taxonomy): domain Eukaryota; kingdom Metazoa; phylum Arthropoda; class Arachnida; order Araneae; family Macrothelidae; genus Macrothele; species Macrothele yani. Next base: position 104,765,409 of record CM077023.1, read on the forward strand.
GGTTGCTCAGCTGTTTACTCCGGCTGCAGGATTCGCACATCTTTGCGTAAGTTACCGTGTCTTTTTTTTGTTCTCTACAGTTTTTTAGCATTTGGATGTTTCTCATTCTAACTAGTCTGGATTTAGTGGCTTCGGGAGCAGGATCAGTCGACTATTGGTTTTTCCTAGTCGTTCACAGATACCAGAAAAGCCACTCCCCCGGGTTGTTGCTCTCCTGATGAAGGCAACCTGGTTTTTCCAGTTTCATTTTATTTTTGTTTCTATTTTTCTACGTTCCTGTCTTCACATTTCTTGTTCGATATTCCTTTGTTGTAGTTTCATAACACTATAATTCGCTAATTCTTTTAGTCTGCTGCATATTGCGCAACCGAGATATTAGCTTTGTAATTTTGTAGTGCTTCGTTTCATTGTACTTCAGTTATAATTCTTTGGACTTCAGTAACAGTCTTAAAATTTTCTCGTGTTCTTAAATATTTATTATATATATATATACATATATATATCATAGAACAGCAAATAAAATCCATCCAATATAATTGAAGAAAGCATTTTCAAAGAAGTTAAAAACAAAATCATGAAAGAAACCTGACGTATAGCAAAAAAAAGAGAAAACACCGACTAAAAATTAAGCATAAAAACATAGACTAAGAAGTGAAGATTAAAAACTCACTTATAGGAATATCAGCAAAGCCACGACTAATGGAAGCGCTACAACAGCAGGCTATACAGCTTGGCCAGATATGCATTGGCCATATATGGTTCGGTGCTTTCCTGAAGAAGACGGACCATACATTTCATTTTTTGTTTTCTTGGTCACCGGTTTTGCTGTCTAGTGCTACGTTTAAAAGTTTACTCATGTTTGGATCGGATTTTTGAATTAATAATAATATTTTTTGAATTAATAATATATATATATATATATATATATATATATATATATATATATATTATAAAGAAGATACCTAAGCAAAAAAATACATATATAATTTTGACTCACACCTAGTACAACATAGAAAAGGTTATGTATCTACCTGTGTGATCAAAAGGAAAAAAGATAAAAAAATAAAATAAAACAACTGAATGTAGAAGGTGTCGAGAATACTGAGCCTTGGCTTTATCAAGGACCAGCAAAAACTCTGCATTCCTTCGTTTTAAATTCTAAAATTTTTTCCTTAGTCTTCAGTTTTGCTCTTTAGTATATATATATATATATATATATGAAGAAATTAATCGGCGTACAAAACTTGCCTGGAGAGCTTTTGGAAGAAACAGCATAATTTTCAAGAGCAATGTGCCATTATGTCTTAAAAGAAAAGTGTTTGATCAATGCATCCTTCCAGTGCTTACGTATGGTGCAGAGACGTGGACCTTAGCTAAAAGAGACATACAAAGGCTGCAGACAGCTCAAAGCAGCATGGAGAGGTGCATGCTTGGTGTAACCAGGAGAGATAAGAAGAGGAACACGTGGATCCGAAAAATGACAAGAGTGGAAGACATCATGATCAGAGTTAAATCCCTGAAATGGCAATGGGCTGGACATACTGCCAGAAGGACAGACCATCGATGGACAGCCGAAATTTTAGATTGGATTCCAAGGGACAGGAAAAGACCCAGAAGAAGACCACATGGAAGATGGGTGGATGAAATTCGAAAGTATGCGGGAGTGACATGGAGGAGACTGGCACAAGACAGACCGTTGTGGAGGAAACTTGGGGAGACCTTCGTCCAGCAGTGGATTGATAATGGTTGACAATGATGATGATGATATATATATATATATATATATTGTGTTACTGTAAGGAACTGGGTACCTAATTTACTGTACAGATGGCTATAGGATGTCTGTGTATTAGTCTTTGGACAACTTAAGAAAAAAGATTTTATAGCTATCAAGAGTAAATTTTATATTTAGGAGCTTTTTTTTTTTTTTTTGGTGAAATAATACTATAAAACAGTACATTTCACCTTTTTTTTAAAGATAGCTGAAAGTCATTGTCAGTTTTTTTTTTGTTTTTTTTTATTGGAGGTTTAACGACCACCATGAGCAACTCAATGGGCTATAAGCAGTCGCCCGTCCCTAATTTAGGGTCACTGGTTCCAGGGAAGGGAGAGAGCCAGTGCCAAGACAAACACAACACCCATGCCTGACCGGGATTCGAACCCGGACCCCTTACGGACGAATGATCAGAGGCCAGCGGGGCGGCCATTGTCACTTTAAAAAAATCAAGTTGCAAAGCAGTTTGTTGCTTCGAAAAATCGCGATGAAAAATGCTTAATTTGTGAAAAATCCTCCTACAAAAAAAAGTTATTACAAACCTATTCAGAAAAACAAAATAAGCTGCAACAGAAAATAAAATGACTAAATCACTCGTATTAATGACAAAAAATTTTCACTGTTGCGCAATTTGTTTTACGATGTTATGTGAGTCAAACTATGAGTCTCTGTGGCTCAGTAGTTAAAGGCGTGCATTACCTGTTTAAACGGCTCTGGTTAAATCCTGACTGGAGCAGAAGGGTTATCTAGGGAAAGGGCTGAAAAATACAGGGTCGTCCGTTTTGCGGAATATCAGTTTAAATAAGGGAAAATCTGAAATGGATTTTTTCTGAAATAAACGGAATTTCTGACTACGGAAAAATCTGTGAAAATACGGAAGTTAATATAAACGGGCACATTTAAAAACGGAAATTTCGGAAAAACACGGATACCTACCGGCAACTTTGCTGCACGTCATTTTCAGAAAATGTTCCGTGATTTCACACCACTTATTTTTTACATGTGTAGGGAGGGGACGAGAGCGAAAATCAACCGGAGATGAGTAACGTCGTGTGTTAGTGAACAGTGAGATAGAAAGTACTCCAAAAAAGCAGAGAGCCAAATTTAGCCTGCTACTTCCCGAGGGTAAAAGCGGGAAGGAGTGAAGAACAATTCAAAACCACTAACACGGTACGTGAAATATAAACCTGTGATTATGGAGAAAGTTATTTGAAGAGCACTTCATCGTACCGTAATGGCGTTCCAAGATGATCATTTGCTGGTAACTATTTTTCATATTGCAAATTTACACAATCATGTCAATCATTAGACATCATTGTCAATCATTGTCAATCATTAGATACACAATCATGTTCGTACGTGAAATAGCTGTTTTCATTATTATTTTAGGATTACTGGAATGCTTATTCAGTTGATTCTACATTAGGAGACACACCGCTAAAGTAATGCATACGTCTTAAGCGCAAGTAACTGGATGAAGCAAACCTCGATTCTTCCAGGCATCTTTCTACAAGTCTTGAGCAACAACTCAGCTTCGGGAAATTATGCAGTACTTTGCCTTTAGTGGAAGCACTAATTGCAAACATTTGAAGACACCTGCTCGTTCGAGAGTAAGCTGGACTATTACTGATTGCTCTTCTTCATGAGAAACCGCCTCAGTCGCTCAGTTTTAGCGTCTTACTGTAATGTAAAGAACCAGATGAACCACAACCATCCTACCTTCTGTCAGTGCCACTAAGAACAACCATGGTTTTCCTAAAGCTTTTGCGAAAGACATACGTATAATTATGTACACACATACTTTTCTTGAAGTAGAAAGCAATTTAATGAACAGGTTCGCAAAAACAGAATGGAGTGTTGCATAGTTTTTGGAGACACTGTGGCTGTGTGTTAACTTCCTTTCTAAAACAGTTTGCTCTATCTATCAAAGCCAGACACGAATTTGAATATTATAGTGTCTTCTCGGAAAGGGTTATAATGAATAAAGTCCTCCGCTGGACGTGTAGTGCAGGGAAGCTTACGTTAAGTCACGTTAGGGTTATTGGAAGGTTACTTGACGTAGCTAAAGTGTACCTAATCTTCAAAGTGCTAGAGTTTGTTGAGGTAAGACTCGCACGTGCAATAAATTCATTGAATATGGAACTTCTTTTTTTTACTCAGCGTTCCTCATTATCTTGAATATCAGTACTATAACTTCGGTTTTAGTACATTAGTACCTTGAAGGCTCCTTATTAGAGCGGTAAACACAATATACCCTGGACTTAATGGAGACACTTAATGAAAGAGACTTAACGGCCAGACAGAGGTTTGACAATAATATGAACTGAGAAAACGTACGCCGCCCCGGTGGCGCAGTGGTCTAAGCGATGGCCTCTGATCATTCGTCTGAACAGGGTCCGGGTTCTAATCCCGGTGAGGCATGGATGTTGTGTTTGTCTTACGGCACTATCTCTCTCCCTTCCCTGGAACCAGTGACCCTAAATTAGGAACGGGCGACTGCTTATAGCCCAGTGAGTTGCTCACGGTGGTCGTTAAACCTCCAATCATAAAAAAAAAATAAAAACGTACTCACTTTAAACCTTTTATTGGAGAACTCCTGGTATTATCAAACACACTCTGCCGCCCCGGTGGCGCAGTGGTCTAAGGCGCTGGCCTCTGATCATTCGTCCGTACGGGGTCCGGGTTCGAATCCCGGTCAGGCATGGGTGTTGTGTTTGTCTTACGGCACTGGCTCTCTCCCTTCCCTGGAACCAGTGACCCCAAATTAGGGACGGGCGACTGCTTATAGCCCAGTGAGTTGCTCACGGTGGTCGTTAAACCTCCAATCATAAAAAAATAAAAATAAAAACGTACTCACTTTAAACCTTTTATTGGAGAACTCCTGGTGCCGCCCCGGTGGCGCAGTGGTCTAAGGCGCTGGCCTCTGATCATTCGTCCGTCTGGGGTCCGGGTTCGAATCCCGGTGAGGCATGGATGTTGTGTTTGTCTTACGGCACTGGCTCTCTCCCTTCCCTGGAACCAGTGACCCTAAATTAGGGACGGGCGACTGCTTATAGCCCATTGAGTTGCTCACGGTGGTCGTTAAACCTCCAATCAAAAAAAAAAAAAAAAACTCCTGGTATTATCAAACACACTCTGCCGCCCCGGTGGCGCAGTGGTCTAAGGCGCTGGCCTCTGATCATTCGTCCGTACGGGGTCCGGGTTTGAATCCCGGTCAGGCATGGGTGTTGTGTTTGTCTTACGGCACTGGCTCTCTCCCTTCCCTGGAACCAGTGACCCTAAATTAGGTACGGGCGACTGCTTATAGCCCTTTGAGTTGCTCACGGTGGTCGTTAAACCTCCAATCAAAAAAAAAAAAAAAAAAAACACACTCTCAACAAATCACACGACTACTGAATATCCGAACTTTCGTAGAATCGCATAACAATAATTAAGAAGAACCTATCACATAAAACGAAGCTTCTTTGGTATAGTTGAGCGCGCCTATATATACTGCATACCACCACGTCATGACTTACACTCGTTGCCACATATCATTCAGCGGGAGAAATAACATCTCGTTAAGTGAGAAGATAATTTGCATAGGAAAATAAAATAACAAGAGATTTTTTTTATTGTTTGGAGGTTTAACGACCACCGTGAGCAACTCAATGGGCTATAAGCAGTCGCCCGTCCCTAATTTAGGGTCACTGGTTCCAGGGAAGGGAGAGAGCCAGTGCCGTAAGACAAACACAACATCCATGCCTGACCGGGATTGGAACCCGGACCCCTTACGGACGAATGAGCAGAGGCCAGTGCCTTAGTCCACTGCGCCACCGGGGCGGCAAATAACAAGAGATAGTAAAATCAAAAGGAAACTGAATCTAGAGAATACGTTACAGGGCAAACGATAGGTTGCCTCTCCACAACAAGAGCAGTGTACTCCTTTAATTGCCTTGTATAACGTAAAGTCTTTTCGTGCTGAACTTTTATCGTTCTTCTTGCGTTATTTTAAAAACATAACCATACGATGAAAGAGTTCCTAAATTAAACCTTAACGGCCAGACGAAACATTTAAAACAGAAGTCAAACTTACGGAAATTGGCTTTATTCCAGAGGATTTCATTAGTACAACATAGCACTTCACATTTTACTTGACAAATCAGTATCGACATGCAACACCCTACACGAGCAACTGTTGTCTCGTAGTTTTTACCTGTGGTTCTTATCTCATTATAGGCATACGCCACGTTCATTTTGACCTCAATTGTTGTCAACAGTATTCGTTTGAGAGAGAAGATATCACGTTAAGTATGAAGTATAACTGAGAACAAACTCAAGATTTACACAAGGAAAGAAACTAAAAAGGAAAGTTAATTTAGAATATACGTTATAACGAAGTAAATTTCTCAGTCATTTTTGTCCACGCCGGGGCTCGAACCTGGTCCCCTCATTCCGTAATAAGTCACTCTACCAATTGAGCTACGCGGACGTTCGTTCTGACTGCTATCTGCCTTTATGTCGTGTCCGTCCTGCTGGCAGGTACGTCACACAACCCCTCCCCCAGAAAGAGAGCATGGGGCATGGCCCACGGGTCAGCCGTGATCGTGAATCGTTGCAGGCAGCCATCCGCTGTAGAACGTACTTGAGAACTCCCAGTCAATCTAGTGTGTGGAATGCAACGTCACACACATATATTTTTCGAAGCGCTGGAGAAGGGATTCTCTGATTTATCCACTCTCCCGGTGTGGAAAGAACATCCCACCATTGCGAGATTTTGAACGGCCGGGTCATCCGGAAAGTTCGGGCGCCATTATAACGAAGTAAATTTCTCCGTCATATTTGTCCACGCCGGGGCTCGAACCTGGGTCCCCTGATTCCGGAATAAGTCACTCTACCAATTGAGCTACGCGGACGTTCGTTCTGACTGCTATCTGACTTTATGTCGTGTGCGTCCTGCTGGCAGGCACGTCACAACGTCACATTTGTTCTTGGCTCGCTATGGCCAAACATGGTTCTTAAGCCATCAAGTCTCAAAAACCAAACATCCAATCTCAGTAGAAAGACAGCCTAACAGACAAAGGACGATATTTCGATTTATCAGTGCCATGGTTATTAAATTTACCTAATGAAACTTCTGCGGTACCGCGTTGTTAAGGCTCTCCAAAATAGCAATAACAATGTGAAATTTACCAATGTGTTATGCCATTGCAAAATAAATTGAAGAAATTTACCAATGAGCAACAACTCAGCTACGACAACTCATTACGACATTTTTTCGATCAGGATGCTATATGAGATGCATCTTCGAAGCTACGTTGTGCGTTGATTAGAGCTAAACTTACCAGAGCCAAAGGTAAGCATAAATGAAGATATCGCGTATTCCAAATCTTTATTTATGCATATATGTTTTAAGCATAAATTTGAATTTTCTTTCCTTTCTGTTAGGCTGTCCCTAACATTTGGCTGAAACTGTATAGCAAATGTAAAATAAGCGTGTTAGCCATTTAGTGCAGAAAACATTTAAGTTCTCGACCAATGAAATTCTTTTCGCTCTTCATTGGGAAGCAAGTCACGTCGTCATGTTTCCAGGAAGTCGAAAATGATCGCTCACAGACTACCGTCAACCGCCGAGTTTAGAGTAAGATATGCAAATCTTGAATAGTTATTGTTCGCCACTTAGAATTTTTTTTCTTTGAAGATTTAGTATGGATACAGCGTATGTGCTCTAAATCTAGCACGTATCACATTCCAGCACACATTTGAAGGACATAGGTAAAAATCGCAAAATAAAGCTCAGTTTACCTTTGCTATATTCAACCAAAGCAGATTTTTAAGACACTGATTTCTGAAAATTAACAGAACCGAATAACGGAGAAAATATGAAACTAAAGTTAATAAATATTATTTTACACATATACAAAGAATGATGACACCGAATTTTTCCGTGTAATGAGCACATCTTTTGAATTCTTCCCGACACAAAGGAGATTTTTTTAAAGTAAATTTTTACCAACCAGCGAAAAGGAAAATGCATGTAAGTCGTCGTGCAGGAAAAATGCGCATTAATTAGGAAGCAAGTCACGGGATTGCAAAGAAAGAAATTGATCGGCATTTCTAGAATCGATAAAACATCAATAAATAGAAATGCTACTTAAGCCCACTAACGGCAAAAATGTGCGTTAAAAAATCGCATTGCACATAAAATGTTTCTCATTGAGGAAGATATCTGAGGCTGAAGGAAATTTTCAAATCAAACAATTAGAAGAAGGAGTATGGGGGGAAAAGTGATAAAACTTTATTACGCTCAGCGGGAAAATCTGTGTGCTATTTGAAGCAGAAAATGGGTACATGTTATTCTCCATAGTGTAGGGGTACCTTTCCAAGCAAGGTGTGACGCATATTTAACCTTTCCTTTTTAGTTTCTTTCTTCTATGTAAATTATGTTACTCCTTAGTTGAATTTTATTTCTGGGCGCATGGGGGAATATAAAAGTTCTTGCATAAGTTGGCAACGACTGAGAGCTATTCGGAAGGTATATACAGGGTGTTCTCAAATTCGTGCGACAAACAAAGAGGGATGATAGTACACATAAAGACGAATAACCTTTGCAATGGAAAGTAGGGGGGGCACACCGCCCCTAGTGCCCGAAAAACGTTAAGTTCTATATCCACGTTGATCCTCCAAAAGTGGAAAAAAACACAACTTACCTAAATTATCCGCATGCCGCCGCCACTGGCCACCACCGGCACAGGTTTGCCGTCATCATCTAGGCAGGTATCCTTGGTGATTGGCTGGCGGGACCGTACATCTTGCCACAACGTCTAACCGGCGCCATGTATCGGGTGTTCCTGGAGCAAATGCTTCCCGGTTTGTTGCAGAGTGTTCCGCCCAGTGCCCGAAGAGACACGTGGTTCATGCATGATGGAGCCCCTGCACATTTTCCCACCGCGGTCCGAGACTTCCTGAATGCAACGTATCCCGGTAGGTGGATTGGACTGGGCGGACCGGCAGCTTGGCCTCCACGATCTCCGGACCTGAATCGACTAGACTTCTTCTGGGAACACCTGAAAGCACTGGTGTACGAGACGCCTGTGGAGTCACCGGAAGACCTCGTCGCGAAGTTCGTTGTCGCTGCGCACCAGATCAACACCACACCGGGAGCCTACGAGAGAGTGCGACAGTCCTTCATCTGTCGGCAAGGGCTGTGCAACGACGCCCTTGGGCGCCACTTTGAGCACTTCCTTTGAGTCCTGCTTTGCCTCTACGTTAACCAACGCAAGTGTGCAACCCATAATTTAGGTAAATTGTGTTTTTTTCCACTGTTGGAGGGTCAACGAACGTTTTTCGGGCACTAGGAGCGGAGTGACACCCTACGTTCCATTGCAAAAGTTAGTTGTTTTTTATGTGTACTATTACCCCTCTTTGTTTGTCGCACGAATTTGGGGACAACCTGTAGAAGAACTACATTTTCAGAGTGAAAGGAAGTCGACTATTGGACAATGTTCTGTACAGCTAACGAAAGCAAACTCCTATTCCGGGATATCGGGCACCCTGTTGGTGTATTATGGTATATTACGAAGAGTGCTGTCAAATAGATTGTGTTCATCAAATTATTATATGTCGAACTGTACACCTGCAACCAAAAATAAAAGAGAGATGTTAAATTTTCGGTAAGTTCTTTTCCACAATCAAAAAAGAACCTTGCCCATTAATGTATTGCTAGCCTTAGTGTTTAAGTACTCTTTAGAATTCAAGTAACTGTTTTATAGCAACTTTAATAGCAACAAGTTAATAAAATCATGCAATGCATTGATTAGGATACGCTTTCGAACATACCAGAATTTTTTTTTTTTTTTCGATTGTTTGGTTTAACGACCACCGTGAGCAACTCAATGGGCTATAAGCAGTCGCCCGTCCCTAATTTAGGGTCACTGGTTCCAGGGAAGGGAGAGAACCAGTGCCGTAAGACAAACACAACATCCATGCCTCACCGGGATTCGAACCCGGACCCCTTACTGACGAATGATCAGAGGCCAGCGCCTTAGACCACTGCGCCACCGGGGCGGCCATACCAGAAATCATCACCCAAGTTATTACTCAAGTTACGAGGATAATGGCTGTGGAATAAATCTCGCTCCTGTGCCCTGACCTTTGACTCGATTTCGATGATATTGAACAGAATTCGTTCAGTATACCTCCGGAACAACATACTAAAGTTTTGTTGCAATAGAAGCTTTTTTAGTCAAGTTATGAGGATAATGGCTGTGGAATAAATCTCACTCCTGTGCTCTGACCTTTGACCCCATTTCTATGATATTCAAGAGAACCGGTTCAGTATACTTCCGCAACAACATGGCAAAGTTTTGTCGCAATCGAAGCATTTGTACGTAAGTTATGACGCATAAGGGCGATGGAACGAATCCTGCTCCTATGTTCCGATCTTTGATCCCATTTTGCCCATTTTCAATAGGGTTTGTCCCCAGGTTGTCCCTATTACCATATACTAAAATTTCATGGAAATCGAACCATTTGTATGCGAGGTAGTGTGCGGACAGACATACGGACGGACAAAGCTAGAACATATACGCTTCTTCAACCTTCAGTTGGAAAGCGTAAACAAACGGACAACAATATGACATTATTTTAAATAATTTTTAGAGTCGGAGCTAATTTTTCACAGAGGTTCATCCAGAAATTATTTTTGGGAGTGCATAGTTTTTAAGAAATTTATATAATCCGATTTTAAATAAAAATATTTGCCTTTATTAAATATATTATAAGGCTTTGATAACAACAAGTTAGTAAAACCATGCAATGCATTGATTATGATACGCTTTCCAACCTACAAGAAATTATTACTCAAGTTATGAGGTTAATGGCTGTGGAATAAATCTCGCTGCTGTGCCATGACCTTTGACCCCATTCCGATGATATTGAACAGAATTGGTTCAGTATACCTCCGGAACAACATACTATAGGTTTGTCGCAATAGAAGTATTTTTAGTCAAGTTATAAGGAAAATGGCTGTAGTATAAATGTCGTTCCTATGTCCTGACCTATGACCTCATTTCGCCCATTTTCAATAGGGTTCGTCCCCAGGTTGCCTCCTATCACACACTAAAATTTCATCGAAATCGAACCATTTTCACGCGAGGTATCTTGCGGACGGACAGACGGACAAAGCTGGAGCATATACGTTTCTTCAGTTCAACACAATTTTATTAACAAGGTTGGATTCAGGAGGCGAACATGGGCGTCCTGTTACACATATTGTACGGTAAAATATACAAACTCTAAAATCTATGTACATTATATACAACACGATGTATTGATTCACAAAGGAGCCTCGTGGCAAGGGGTGCAGACATTTTGCACATGAACAATAAAAGAGACTGTCGGAACATTTCGTCTCGGAGTATAAGTACATTATAGTGCTTACAAATAACAGAAGGAGAATAAAATAATGAAGCACTGTGCAAAAGGAGAATTGTAGATGACAAAGTAGACAATGTGAAACCTAAGGCAAACAGAAGTAGGATGTCTTAGTACTGAGAGAAATTATGATAATTATAGGGAAGACAAGTAAAACTATATACATTTGTACAGCATGGTGCATATCATATTCACATTTGTTAGAAGATATAAGCTTTATGTTGAAGTTTGATTCCAAAAACCAATGGTGAGCATGCACGTTGAACTGAAGTTCAACATAGCTAGGAGAATCGTGGTTATTAACTGCCAACAGTCAGTTGCAACGTCGCTGGCATGCTGGCGAACCAGGATCCCGCCAGAGACCAGGTGGAACGGAAATGTTGCTCTCTCTGTTAAGCAACGGCCACAAGGTTCTCTAGACGAAGTCTTGAGAGGAGACGCTCCCGAAAGTGACACAGCAGTAGCACAGAAGCTTGGTGGATGGTATAAGGAGATGAGATATCTCGGCAGCGCTGATGAAATACGTAGATGACGTGTTACACCAGGATGAAAATATATGAGCAGATGGGTGGAAGCTTGACTGGCGCAGAGACCTGCAGGAGGAGTGTCTTATAGGCATCGAAAGAAAGATCAGTTGTGGCTGAACGTTATGCTATAGAAAATGCAAGATGGAGTAGTGGAAGAAGGATGACACAATGTAGATAAACGTGAGAGACATCAGCTTCTTGAGCACAGAAGGGGCAAATAGGTGAGTCAAGAATGGTCATGCGGTGGAGGATGGATGGAACGGGAAGACGGCGGTGGAGAAAAAGCCAGTGAGTGTTTATTTCAAGAGGAGTTGAAAGAGGAGGAAAGGGAGGTAGACCAGACAGCGGTGAGAGAGGATTGGGAGACATCAGGGATGTGGAGGAGAGAAGGAGAGTGGGATTTTGAAAGGAACCGATAAAGAACTGAGGTTGAAAGAGAGGAGAGTGGAACTGTGGATCTGCCGACTGAAAGAAAGAAAGGAAGGGGAAGGGTGGCGGAAGGAACAAAGGTTAGGCCGATGGGTGTTGCGAGATGAGGGAACTTAGCAATTGGCAATGATGGTAGAGAGTAGGGAGTCATGGAGAGAGCGAGAGGAGGGGGAAAGAAGAAGAGGGAGGGAGGGGGCTGGCGTAGGGTCGCCAGGACAAGTCTGAGGTTACAAGGTCTTTGACGGTTACAACTCTGACTCGGAGCCAAGAAGGAGGATAGGCGAAGCATGGAAGATGAGGGGGTGAAGAAGAGAGGAGAAGAACAGGTGTTCGGCAAGGAGTTCAATGGTGGAATCGGGTGGGGATCGAGTGATCGGGATTGAGCGGAGAAAGGTAAGAGCCTCCCGTAAGGCAGGAGGAAAGCGAAAGTGAGTGGTAGTTCGAAGGTCCATTAGAATGAAGGAAGAGAAAGTGAAATTAGTGTTGCTCGAAGAGGTGATGACATTCCTTGCCGTAACGGCGTCGGCAACAGATGAAGTATGAAGACGGAGGAACGAAGTAATCCGGAGAGCTTGATAGTACAGTCGTGTATTAATTAGGCCAATGCCACCTTGGTCAGGAGGAAGGCAGAGCTTGGGGGCACTGAGCCAGATAACTGAGGTGAAGCAGCGAGTGATATCATTGAGTCGAAGAAGTGGGGATTTAGTAGCAAGCCAGGAATGTGTGCACATGGAGAGAAGATAGGTTTGCGCAAGACGTGCACGTTGAAAATATGAAGTGCAGAACTGCGCTTTTCGCCAAAACGCAGTTGACCGATGTAGACGTGGCTGGATGGTATTCCACGTTGTGCTGAAGGCTTCACCTGGGACGCCAAGATGTACGCCAAGAAAACGTTGAGAGGCTGAAGACCAGTGTGCTCCCCATGGGGAATCCAAGCGGTCAACTCATGAGCCGCACCACAGGCCTGTGCTTTTGGTTGTATTAATCGCAGCTCCGGAGCAGGAGGCGTAATCGGCGAAAAGACTTTGGAGCAAAGAGAACTGTGAATCTAGGCGTATACAGAAGGTAACGTCGTCTGCATACGCCACGGAAGGGGTGGCATGGTGTCTTGTGTGGGCTATGAGTGGAGGCAGGGTGGCTTGAAAGGAGCGTTGAACGGAGCGGAGAAAAGGTTCTAAGGCTATGGCGAAAAGTTGACCGGAGAGTGATCACCCTTGCCACACTCCACGGCGGAAGAGGATCGGTGCTGTAAGAAAGGTGGGCAACTTGACTTGGAAACTGGCGTCCTGGTAGAGGGAGGTGAGGAGAGAAATAAACGGAGGTGGAAATCCAAAGCGGAGAAGTGTGGCGGAGAGATAAGTGTGGGAGATGTTATCAAAGGCGGACTGTTGTTCTAGAGAGAGGAGGGCGAGAGGTTCAGAGCGGAAGCACGTAAGGTGAATTAGGTCCGTCAGGAGATGGATATTGTGAGATAGGGTACGGCCGGGAACTGTGTAAGTCTGGTTAGGGGAGAGAATGTGAGTGAGGATGGGATTTAGTCGCTGTGAAAGAAGCTTGGTATAAAGTTTGAAGTCGAGATTAACTAGGGAAATTGGGCGCCAGCTCACCAAGTCAAGGAGCTCACCTTTCTTGGAGAAAAGGACAACGTATGCAGCTGTGAATCTTCTCGGGAGAGGATAGTAGGTAAAGGCAGCAGGAGAAAGCAGACAGGAGAAACGGAAGAAGAAGAGGTAGAAAAGTTTGATAAAAGCAAAGGGTTAGGGCGTTCTGACCCGGAGCGGTACTAGAATTCAAAGAAGAGAATGTAGTTTTTAGTTCAGAGGGTGTGGGGGAAAGGAGAAGAGAAGAAGCGAGATGGGGGGGGGGGACCTAAGGTAGATTAGTAACGAGAGAATCCACTGCTGCAGAGGATGGTTGAGAAGGTTCACAGAAATTCGGGAAAAGGTACTGACGGACATGGGAACAAAGCGCAATCGGTTCATCTGATACTTCCCCAGAAGAAAGGCGTAGATGATGAAGTATGGTCGAAGCTCTTCGGGTGTTTTCCACCTACGTCAAGAACTCATAGCTGTGAGCATCCGGCGTCAGTTGTTGCAAACGAAGTCGGCGGAGAGCTTGTTGCGCCAGAGGAGTGAAAAGAGATCGGAGCTCTTCTTGAAAGGAGGAGAAGAGAGGATCACTGAGACTGAGCATGGATAGCATTGAACGAACATAGTCTAGGCGCATGTTCTGGAGTGTCTTTAATTGGAATGAGTAGTTTCGGACATGCAGAACGAGCTGCTGCTTGATTTCCATCCAAGAATTTAATCCGAAGAGAGCAGATTGAAGTTGCGGCCGTCTGTCATTCAAGAATGACCGTACCGAAGAGCAGAATGCCGGGTCGGAGAGAAGTGCATCTTGAAATGTCCACGGGCGTATTATCCTGGGTTTGAATGGTGCAGCATGGACTATAATGGCAATGGCGCAGTTGTCAGATGAGGCCGTGGGATGCACATTCGATTCTGTCACGGCTGGAAGTAGAGTACTGGAGGCATAAAACCTGTCAAGGCGGGCAAAGAAAGGATTTTGCGCATGAGAGGAGCGCCAAGTGTAATTAGTCAACCATGGATGAATATGCCGATGTACATCATCAAGAGCGTTGTTGGTGACAACTGTCTGAAGCAGGTTCGCCAGGGCATGGCGGCTCTCTCTATTGGTAGAAGACCTATCCAGAAGTGGATCCAGGGTACAGTTAAAGTCACCACCAATGAGAACATGGTCTGGCGGTGAGATACGATCCAGTGCTCTGCGAAGACGTGTGAAGAGAATCGATAGATGAGTTGTAGTACATGGAATATAGATATTGAATAAATGGTATCTGGAAGACGCGATGGTAAAGGATGCATGCTGTAAGAGATCTCGACAAATATTTTGCAGAGAGAGAGATGTGACATTAGAATTGAGAGTATGACTAATGCCGATGGCAAGGCCGCTACGAGATGTTAGTCCATAGTCGTGATGAAACACAAAGTTCCACTGGCGCCAACGAGAATAGACGGTAGTTGGTTTGCAGTTTGTCTCTTGAATTAGGAAAATATCAGCCCCTAACGGGTTGAGGTCTTCATATGCCAGATAGTTGTTGAGGGGGAAGCGAATCCCCTGCAATTAAGTGACACGATCTTCAATTGTGGGGTTCCTTGCCTCTAGCTGAAGACCTTTCATGGCTGGAGGAAAATACTTGAGACGATTATAGAAGATTTGAGCCCACGGATGGGTGGGTACATTCTGGTGGCAGAAATGCGACACATTGAAGATCTGCTCCGGCACAAGTTGGCGAAGCAAAGGATTCTTGATTGCTAAGGCACGTGCTTTTGCGTAGCTTGTCGTATTCGTTAAGTATGTATAGAGATCAATGTATGAAAGTGGTACGGGAGGTATATTGGCTGCCTGGAGAGATGCAGCGAACTCTTCGACCGTGGGGAAGGAGACTTCGGCTGGCGAGGTGTGTCGAGAAGAACTGCTGGAGAGGGAGGTTGAACGAGGTGAAGTAGAGTTTTGCTTCTTAGCTACTCGCCTGCTGCGGCCAGAGCCGCGGCGCTACAGTGGAGGCTCGGTCGTCTCATCCTCACACTGCGTCTCTGGACCAACGGACTCCAAATCAGCTGTTTCAAAGGTTCCAGTGGTAATAGCTGGTTGTAAACCCTCTGAAATGGACTCAGTGGTGGAGCGACGACGTTGTAGGAGTAAGGAGGCAATTGTAGGAAATTCCTTTAGTGAAAAGGAGGAAGAGGCCGTGGGAGCGTCGCGTCGACGAACGTCTGTAAGCGAACTCTTTTCATCATATCTTGGCTCAGAGGCCTGCTGTGCTGAAGCAGATGGTCTGGTACGCTTCGAGGTAGGAACAGTACCTGATGGAGCGCCAGTCGTAGTCGGTGGAACTTGATGTGGGTAGTGCACGCGTAGATGGTTTTCGCCATGGCAAAGCGTGCAGTGCAAGGAGGTAATGACGTCGAATCTCCGACGTTGCTGGCCACACCGTATGGTTAGGATCTTCGGGCACGCAAGCAGATGATTGTCCGACGGAAAGATGACACGGGCACTCCGACGAAACCCTGCGATGGATTTGTCATCGGGGTCTCTGGGCGCCGTTGAAAGGGTCGTAACTGGTCCAACCACTCGGCCAAATTTGCTAAGTAAAGTGCATAGAGCGACATCTGAGACTTCAGGCGGGACTGGGTGGAAAGTGACCTGGATAGGTCAATGCGCCACAGGTTCAGCCAGAACATGCACATCTTCGATGAATAAGCCATCAGTCATCACAAGGTCTGCGTGTTCTTTACGGGCAAAATACACTAATACGGCCCGTGGTTTTCGGGCCACATGAGTGATATAAGCTCCTTTAGGAAGTATCTTCTTTAGGTCAATACTATATTCCTTGAGCTTCGTGTCTGGTAAAGGATCAAAACAGACACCGAAATTCATTGTGGAGAATAATTGTTTCCCAGTTGGAGAGTGCTCTTGAATATCGATGGGGGCAGAACTGCCCTCAACACTGACGTAAGAGTCAGGAAAAACCGGAGCAATAAACTTGGAAGGAACTCTCGCGCCGGAGGTCACTTTGGAATAAGTGAGAGATGTAGAGTTGGCAGAGGAAGGCTGCGACACAGTGCTGATTGCTGGTAGCGGCTTGGTAAACTGAGTTGAGCCAGTGGAAGGCAACGCAACCGTACTATCGGTCACATCCATGGCTTCGTCAAATGAAGCAGTGACGTCTCTCTATTGGGCAGGGACAGCAGCTTGAGCCTTTGCAGAGGAGTCGCGCGCCATATCTTGTATGCGTATGACGTCTCTGACGTGCACAAATGCTGATTGGTCTCATGAGAGTGAGGAGGAGGAGGAGGAGGAGGAGGTTGAATGAGCATCACTGATGTGGGCGTGCACTTCACCCATATCAGTGCCCGCCATTGTTAATGGCGAGGGCTAACTAAAGGATATATCAGCTTGATCGAAAATATATAAAACGCTGAATGCAAACAAAATAAGCTACTCACCGACTTGGGAGCCAAATTAAAAGTGAGTACATACCTTCTATAACGAAGTGAATTTCTCCGTCATTTTTATCCGCGCCAGGATTCGAACCCGGGTCCACTCATTCCGGAATAAGTTGCTCTACCAATTAAGCTACGCGGACGTTTTATTCTGATTAATATCTGCCTTTATGTCGTGTGCGTCCTTCTGGCAGGTACGTCACATCTCCTGGTACATTACACTTCTTCTTGAAGGGGAACACAAAAAATAGGAACAACACGTACTATACACTTCCAAAACCGGGCACAAACACAGTGCTCGAAACGAACGTGACTGTATTTTTAATACGCTTCTTCAACCTACGGTTGAAAAGCGTAAAAAAGAAGCTAGTTTTCATTAAAAAAAGTTACTTCAAAGGTGGTACTGATGGGAAAAAAAAAATAATGAATATGAATATAAAAACGCAAATAAAATCCTCACGGCAATAATAATTGCATCGAATTGTTCTAAAAGAAAATTTTTCTTTTTTTACGTATATGCTCCAGCTTTGTCCGTCTGTCTGTCTGTGTGTCCGCACGATAACTCGCGTAAAAAGAGTTCGATTGCAATGAAATTTTAGTATGTGGTAGGGGTTCTACCTTGGGATGAATCCCATTGAAAATGGGCGAAATGGGATCAAAGGTCAGAACATAGGAGCGGGATCTATATCCATTGCCCTTATGCTTCATAACTTATGTAAAAATGCTTTAATTACGACAAAACTTTAGTATGTTCTTCCGTAGGTACAGTCAACCAACTTTGTTGAATATCATCGAAATGGGGTCAAAGGTCAGGGCACAGGAGCGAGATTTATTCCACAGCCATTATCTTCCTAACTTGAGTAATGATTTCTGGCATGTTGTGGAGCTTATCATAATCAATGCATTGCATGATTCTAGAAACTTGTTTTTTGAATCTATGGAAACAAAATCAAAGGAACGATCGGA
Source organism: Macrothele yani (assembly GCA_039090855.1). Taxonomy (NCBI): domain Eukaryota; kingdom Metazoa; phylum Arthropoda; class Arachnida; order Araneae; family Macrothelidae; genus Macrothele; species Macrothele yani. The sequence continues at coordinate 104,783,546 of CM077023.1, forward strand.
ATTGAATTACTTGATATAAATGCATTATCAATACCAAACTAGAATTATTGTGAACTTAATGAAATATCTGTAATAAAATCACGAAACCGCGAAACACACACAGAATTTTCCAGAATATTATCTGATCTTCTTGTGCATTTCTGAGAAACGTTTAATCCATCAACTTCGTCTAAAATAATTTAATAAAGACCGTTGCTTCCACTTGCTCATGATGAATTATGGTGCAATCGTGGGTGGTATGAGATGAAGGAAATGCAGTGCAACCCTTTTCGAAATTAATCCTCAGAGAATCCCGTGAAATGGACACTATCGAGCTATTATTTTTATTTATTTATTTAACTGCCATTTCATGCCACACCACAACAAAACAGAATTTAGTGCATAAACACACGGGTCTATATCTACAGTCATATTAAACAACAAAAGTCCAGGAATACAGTAATACCAATAGTACACTGCCGGACAATTGCTAAGGACGGATGACAATAGCAACGATAGCAACCATAAAACGGAAGACAGGAAAATGTGGAAATTAGCATAAGTGCGGGTTACAGTAAGACGCGTTGTGCGTATGCAAATTTGGATTTCCGAACTTGTTCGTGACGTCATAGCGCTGATAAGAGATATAAAGGATTTGACGCGTATTGACCGTTGTTGTTCAAACGCAAAGTTGAAAGGGAAAGAATCAATTGAGGAACTTGCAAGTTTTAGTATGTCTTCCCGACATCACCTAGATGATTTTACGCGTGGCCGTATTATTGGCAAGATTGAAGAAGGGCGAAAAATAACGATGTTGCCAGGGAGTTCGGCGTCAGCCACAGTGTTGTTTCAAGGCTTTGGAAATCATTTCAAACAAATGGAGAGTGTAGCAAACGTCACGGGGGAGGTCGTGTTCGCAGTACGACACCTGCAGAAGATCGGTACATAGTGCTATCAACAAAAAGACACCGGCGCAGCACAGCTAGTGAGGTAGCAAATCAGTTTATGGCTGCTACTGGCAAGCGGATCTCCCGAAAAACTGTCGCCAGACGTTTGCATGAAGGAGGACTATACGCCCGCCGTCCTGTTGTGGGCAACCCATTGTCCAGACGTCACCGTATCGCCCGTTTGCAATGGTGCCATCAACATCGCAATTGGACTGATAACGACTGGTCTGCTGTCCTCTTCTCAGATGAGAGTAGATACAGTCCATCGTCTGATTGTCGACGACAACTGATCTGGCGTGATAGTGGTACTGCATATTGTCCAGCAAACATACAGGAAAGGGACCGATATCCGACATGTAGTGTCATGGTATGAGCTGGCATCATGATCAATGGCCATACGTCCCTCTATGTGCTTCCAACTAGGACTATGACTGGCCTACGATTCATTAAAGATGTTCTGCTACCTCATGTTCGCATGTTCCGTGGTGCTGTCGGTGATAGATTCATTTTCATGGACGACAACGCAACATGTCATCGAACAGTCGCTGTCCAGGAGTGTTTTGAGAGCAAGGATATTCAACGCCTCGTATGGCCAGCACGTTCTCCAGATCTGAAACCCATTGAAAATGTGTGGGATGCTTTGGGAAGGAGTCTTGCTGGTCGCCAATGCCCTTCAATAAACAAGGACACCCTGTAAAATACGAACTTCCACGCACAAAAGTGCGGAATAATACATTGACCTTTAATGACTTGAGCGTGTGGTGAGTGATGTGAGGAGTAGCGTGAGAGATATTGAAGGAGTAGGACATGCCGAGTTTTGGCTAAGGCAACAGTTCAGTTTGTACCGCGGAGTGTATTCCAGTTTATGTTTTTGTGTAAAGTAATAAATGTTTTGTGTTGTGATCGAGTGTCTGTGATGTTACAACCCTCATCCGTGCACTGACAGAGGAATGGGATAAATTACCCCAACAGCTGCTTGATAATGTTGTGCAAAGCATGACACGACGTGTGGAATCTTGCATCGCCCTCCATGGTGGCCATATCCCGTATTGACATCTTACGCCGGAACGCCTGCGGACGGTAATTGCATTTTTTTCACGTTTACGTATTCTGCACAAAATGGCCTGTTTGTCCCTTGAACACGTTCCAAAGCCTTCTGGATTTCAGAGCACAATAAATTGTCTTTCTTGTAATGTCCTGGCATTCTGACATTATTTTATTTCACTTGGCATCCAACCACACTTACTTTTTTATGCGCTATATAGCCGTTTGTGATCCGTCCTTAGCAATTGTCCAGCAGTGTAATATAAACGCGCAAACAGAATTAATGAACTCAGGCTTTTTATATAATAGAAATCAACAGTTGCTCTCAGCATGCAATATAAACAAAGTTAACTAAAAATTGCAGCACTTCAAAAATATAACTATTACAAAACTTCAGAAGTATGACTACTTCCATACAATTCGATTATTGCAAATAACATCATATTTTCATTAAGACATACACATGATGAAATATATACTAACGAAAGTAACATTTTCAAAAAGTCACATACTAAAATAAATAATTTCGTCACACAAACTGACAAGAAGAAGGTGCGAACACTTCGTAGCCAATACATCGAAAGTATAACCACAGAGAGCATAACCAAAGGAAATAATAATTACAAAGCACCAAAGTAACACTATAATCCTTTAGTTTTAAATAAATTGAAGCACTGCAACAGATTCTTTATAACAAAGCGTTGCAATGTAATGTGGCAAGGGAATCAGGGGAAAAGGCTAACAAATAGCCTGACGAGCCCATAGAATCTAAATCGTCAAGCCAAGGAACAATTTAATCGTAATACATTAAATTGAAGTAATAATACATAATACATGACCAACCGTTAATCAACCGTTCATTAAGAAAATCTTAAGCTCTCTTTCAAATACCGAATAGTGCGTCACTGTCTTGATCCGAAGCGGCAACCCATCCCAGGACCTATGGCAGGTCACGTCAATATTATTAAATAAAATATTCGTGCGCGCTATAGGTATTAAAAAACTAGTATTTCCACGAGTATCATGATGATGGGAACGCAAATGTAAGGTAATTAGATCTGAGCATTTATTAGCATATATAAGTTCATGCATAAACAGTAATACTCGAAAACTGTATAATTTATCAAATGAGATTATCTGATAACTTAGGAAAAGAGAATGTACCTGTAAAGACGAATTCACCAAACGTAAAATTTTTTTCGCAGAACATAAATTCTATTAGTATTCCCAATAGTTGTGCGACCCCAAGACAGGAGACAAGATAGAAATGGATAAATACTATACTGTGCAAATTAATTGGGACAAAGTAAAAAATCACTCTTTTTTTCCAAAACTATGCCTTTATATCATTCTATGCCTTGATCATCATCATTGTCAACCATTATCAATCCGCTGCTGGACAAAGGTCTCCCCAAGTTTCCTCCCCAACGGTCTGTCTTGTGCCAGTCTCCTCCATGTCACTCCCGCATACTTTCGAATTTCATTCACCGATCTCCCATGTGGTCTTCTTCTGGGTCTTTTCCTGTCCTTGGAATCCAATCTAAAATTTCGGCTGTCCATCGATGGTCTGTCCTTCTGGCAGTATGTCACTAATAAATACCTGTATTAGTATGAAGTATGTCCTCCTTTAAGAGAAATGACCTCTTGAATTCGTTTTAGCATTGACTCCACTAATTGAGTGCACATATTTTTGACTTCATAATCGTGTAACCACACTTTTATAGCATTCGTTATCATGCGTTCTTTGGTTGTACAGTCCATTTTACCTAAAGGTCTCTTCAAAATATTCCACAAGTTTTCTATGGGATTTAAGTCTGGTGAATTTCCAGGCCAATCAAGCAAATGAATTTGATTTTCCAGCATGAAATTGTGACATGGGGCCAAGTCATGTTGAAATGTCCCGTCAAAAGTTTGCAAGAATGGAACAATCCTATGTTGTAATATTTCTACGTACTTGGCTCAATTCATCATACCTTGAACAGGAACTAAGCTTCCAGTGCCATTTGATGTAAAAAAAACCCCAAAACAACTGTTTCAGACGGTGTTTTACAGTTTGTTTGACATGCTCAGGTCTTAAGGGTTCACAGTTGCTTCGTCTAACGACATTTGCTTGGTAACCCTGCACAAATAAATGAGTTTCATCAGTGAAAATTACCTTTTTCCAGTCGTCAGCAGTCCATGATTTATATTTTTTTGCCCATGCTAAACGTTTTATCTTCATTTTCGCATTAAAATATTGTCTTTTCGTTGGTCTTCTTGCCTTCCGGCCAACTTCCAGAAGCCTACGGCGTGCAGTTGAATCACTAACATCACAACCACTAGCCAATAAATCTCTTTGAAGGTCGGTGCTCGTTTTTTTTGGATTCATTTTACTATTTCTGGGTAGATATTTATCTGTTCGTGGAGTTGTTTTTCGTTTTCTTCCACATTTACCTCTCCTTTTTGGAGACGATGATCCAGATGCATTGTATCGCGTAAGCAGTCTTGATACACTTGATTTGCCTACACCAACTCCAGAAACGATATCTCTCACTGTCATGGAAGTGTGATCCTTCAGAGCAATTATTTTTGCACGCTTCCTTGGGGAAATATCCATTTTTCAATACACGAAAGCAACAAGTACTCACAGAGAGCAAAAACTAACATCCGCCTGTCACACACGAAAGCTCACAACTGAAGCTGAAGTGCCTATTTCCTGTTTAAAACCTGTTAAACCACATTCTTACTATCAAGTTCTAACAGTCACACCACCTCACAGCTGATAAGGCCAGTTTACGTGGGTTTCCGACATCAACTGGCGATCACATTACAATTCTGAGAATAAAATAGCTTGTCCCAATTAATTTTTACGGTATAGTAAATGAAAAATAGTATACAATAACAACTTAACCTTGGCAGGCAATAAACTTGAAATCCTATAGATGACATCAATGCGGAATCTAAGCCCAACTACAATTTCACTAACATGTGCATTCCATCTAAAATTATCTTGTAAATATACACCCAAGAACTTTACAACAGCCTGAAAGTGGAGTGGCATTCCATTAAATAATATCCCATTTGCAATATCCACTCGTCCCCTACATTACGAAAAAAGTACACTAGTAATTTTGGAAAAAATTATGATTAAGGAAAATTTACTGACTTAGTCTACTTTATACACAAGATCCAGGTACAATTAGCTTTAACGGACACATCTTTTTGTCGAGTCCTTCCATTCGTTCTCCGTACCACTCTTTCGGTCGCTACGAGAAGAGCTACATCGTCTCTTTCATCCTACAAACCCCCACGCCACTGCCACCAAATGAACTTCCTTCCTGCGGCTCTTTCTACTCACAAAGACGACCCCTCTCCTGGGCATAGCTCTGTCATAAAGCCGGAGACATACCACCCCGAACAAAGAAAAGTACGAATGCTTCCCCGAGCAAAATACTCTTATCGTAATATATAATTTGCTAGAGCTCTCCTCCTCCTCCTCCTCCTCCGGGCCACTTTTTAAGTCGTCATAGCAACAACCGAGAAACAAATGTTTGTGACGTCACACTTAGCTTTTCGTGTTTTCGTGTCGCTGACGTTATCACCTACACGCGCACAGTCCACGCGTATATCCCTTTGTTCTTTTGTCATAGCAACAAAGAACGCAGCTGCTGGTGTGACGTCACACAATGCAAACAATTCTTAGATGACGTCAGAGATGCGTTACATCACGCGGTGAACTTTTAGAGATAAGAAAACGTTACATCAGGAATTTTGGTTCACTACCTGAACCGGTGTTTACCCATCTGTATGTGGCAACGTCAAGATAAAAATAGTTCGCGGGAAAGAACAGGGATAATTGATACAGGGTTCACAGTCAGTGTATACGAAAAATGTTGTGTACAAGGTAAGGTGACCAGATATTGGAGCACTGATTTGAGGACAAAAGGGCGTGGCGTCCCCAAATCGGCAGTTCATTTGGGGACACATACGTATTCAATATAAATATGCAAATCTTTTTGTCACAAAACTACATTGCTTCAATAAGTGTGATTTGCGTATGGAAATTTGTATCGTAAAAGGATATATCTTGCAGGATGTTGGTAATTTTTATTGACAAAGTACAACTATGATGACGAGAACATATATTAGCAAAAGTAAAATGCTTTACCTTAGGTATATGTGCCGAATTAAAATCAAGCTGCACACCAAACTAATTGCATGGCGAATTTTTCATTTTGGCAAAGTTTTTCGAGGAACTCAAAACAAGTGCAGTCGAAATTTGACAGTGCCAGTAGTGCAGTGTCTTAGTGCTGGCCACTGACGATGATTCGTACAAGTTGGCACGGGTTCGAGTCCCGAATGAGGCATGGGTGGTGTGTTTGTCTGACAGCACTTGCTCTCTCTCCCTTCCCTAGAACGAACGTCTCTAAATTTGAGACCGGTGACTGCTTATAGTCCTCTGAGTTGCTCGCGGTAGTCGATAAACTCGTAAAGAAGAAAAATAAAAATAGGCGAAATTTGCTTTCAGAAGAAGCATGCAGGAAAACAAGTACAACAAAAACTACTGTTAAGAACATTTTTCATTAGAAATCTAACGAGCTAATGAGGAAGTGTAAATTTGAGGACACTTGAGGACAAACATCAAAATTTGAGGACAATTTGCATCCCCAAAGGCATCAGGCGTTTTTTGGGGACAGTATTGGGAACTTCTGGTCAGCTTAGTACAAGGAAGTGTTGACGAAATAGGGACTAAAGGTTTTACAAAACACATAACAAACAGACAGTCCGTCGTTTCAAATTCCATAACCGTCTGCTCGGGAAATTTTCAGAAAGCTGTGAGCCAACGTCGCCATCTATTGACGTGGAACTCAAAAACTCAATAAATAAATGTCAATAATTTCTGTATCATAAATTTTATTTTCCCCCGTCATTATTGACGGGATTTCATCTAGTCCCTAATAAAACTCCATTCTCTTCCCGTACTATTGGTGTCGAGAGCAATAAAATGCAGCTGACAACAGGCAAGATCCCTCACAACGCGACGACAAGGCGCTCGTTAGGAAAGGAGAATTACTACAAACAGCTTCTATGAATATTTCACTACTCTTTTTCACTCATCTTCGACTGTAATTTGAAAGAAGAATCTTCAAACGTTATACATTTTTAAAATCTGGGAAAAAGGAAAATTGAATGATGCACATGCAATTAAATATTAGGACTCGGGAAATTTTGGGGCTACAAAAGTACGCTCGCACTCTTCTCACGAGTATGCCACTGTGATCTTAAAAATACAAATATACGCTGACTTCCCTGTGCGGCCGAGCTGGAATTATGGAAAAGCAGAAAATACGATACGGGCAAAATATTCTTTATAGGAAAAGCCATGCGATGAATAAAGAATTTTTCAAATATGACTATTAGAAACAGATATAGCGAGAGAATGTATATACGTAGCGCCATCATAAAGTTCCGCGATCAGGTACGTACAGCGCCAACAGATGGCAGTACGCGGATGCGCGAGCAGCGGTCGAGGTCAGTGACCTTCATGAAACATTGTGCCGAGTGGCGTCGTTCTGTGAACATCGAGAGCTGTGCTACATGATATTTGGTGACCACGTGCGGAACACATTTGCGATTTCGGTATGGACAGCAAACTATAGCAGCGACCTAACATCAAATTCTGCGTCAAACTTGGCAAATCGGGAACCGAGACGCTGAAATGTTGCGACAGGCTTATGGAAATGAAGCAATGCGTCATGCGAGGTGTTTTGAGTGGCAGTCGCGCTTCAAGAGCGGCAGAACGGCATTGGAAGACGACAAGACAACCAGGGCAACCGTCGCAAAACCTCCGAAAATGTAGACAAAATTAGGGAACTGGTGCATGAGGATCGTAGAAGAACCATTCAAGACATTTCTACCATCGTCAATGTGTCATACGGAATAGTGCAAGAAATTCTGACGTCGGTTTTGAACATGCACCGCATTGCTGCAAAGTTTGTGCCAAAGATTAGGAACCCCGAGCAGAAGGCGATTCGTGTAGAACTCTGTCAAGATCTTCGTCAGCAGGTGGTTAATGCACCAACGTTCCTGTCGCGGGTCAACACAGGGGACGAGACCCGGGGACCAAACAACAGTCGTCGCAGTGTAAAAGCCAGGCATTTTCACGATCAAGAAAGGTCCGACAGGTCCGGTGCATAACCAAAAGCATGATCATCGTGTTCTTCGGTATTCGTGGGGTTGTGCACCGTGCATTCGTCCCCCAGGGCAAGACCGTCACCGCCCTTATTTACTGCGATGTTGTGCGGCGTCGTAAGGAGGACATTCGTAGCAAACGACCTGAAATGTGGCCCAGGAGCGATTTCCTCCTCCATCACGACAATGCAGCAGCTCACAGAGGGTTAGCAACACGCCAGTTTTGTGGCCGCAACAGCATGGCTACCCTTCCTCACCCGCCTTACTCGCCGGATTTGGCCCCCTGTGACTTCTTTCTGTTCCCGAAGATGAAGCTGAAGCGCAAGGGTCGACGTTTTGAAACCGTAGACGAGATCCAGCGCGAATCGCAGACTGTGCTTGACACGATTCCCGAACAGGATTTTCAGGGAGCGTTCCAACAGTGGCAAAAACGCTGGCAGCGGTGTATCGCTGCCCAAGGAGACTACTTTGAGGGAGATCATAGCCAGACTTAAGTAACGTAAGTACTTTGTTGTATATCGGCCTAGTCTCGTAACTTCCAGAGAGCGTTCCAACAGTGGCAAAAGCGCTGGCAGCGGTGTATCGCTGCTCAAGGAGACTACTTTGAGGGAGATCATAGCCAGACTTAAGTAACGTAAGTACTTTGTTGTATATCGGCCTAGTCTCGGAACTTCCAGAGGAACGTTCCAACAGTGGCAAAAGCGCTGGCAGCGGTGTATCGTTGCTCAAGGAGACTACTTTGAGGGAGATCATAGCCAGACTTAAGTAACGTAAGTACTTTGTTGTATATCGGCCTAGTCTCGGAACTTCCAGGGAGCGTTCCAACAGTGGCAAAAGCGCTGGCAGCGGTGTATCGCTGCTCAAGGAGACTACTTTGAGGGAGATCATAGCCAGACTTAAGTAACGTAAGTACTTTGTTGTATATCGGCCTAGTCTCGGAACTTCCAGAGAGCGTTCCAACAGTGGCAAAAGCGCTGGCAGCAGTGTATCGCTGCTCAAGGAGACTACTTTGAGGAGATCATAGCCAGACTTAAGTAACGTAAGTACTTTGTTGTATATCGGCCTAGTCTCGGAACTTCCAGAGAGCGTTCCAACAGTGGCAAAAGCGCTGGCAGCGGTGTATCGTTGCTCAAGGAGACTACTTTGAGGGAGATCATAGCCAGACTTAAGTAACGTAAGTACTTTGTTGTATATCGGCCTAGTCTCGTAACTTCCAGAGAGCGTTCCAACAGTGGCAAAAGCGCTGGCAGCGGTGTATCGCTGCTCAAGGAGACTACTTTGAGGGAGATCATAGCCAGACTTAAGTAACGTAAGTACTTTGTTGTATATCGGCCTAGTCTCGGAACTTCCAGGGAACGTTCCAACAGTGGCAAAAGCGCTGGCAGCGGTGTATCGTTGCTCAAGGAGACTACTTTGAGGGAGATCATAGCCAGACTTAAGTAACGTAAGTACTTTGTTGTATATCGGCCTAGTCTCGGAACTTCCAGGGAGCGTTCCAACAGTGGCAAAAGCGCTGGCAGCGGTGTATCGCTGCTCAAGGAGACTACTTTGAGGGAGATCATAGCCAGACTTAAGTAACGTAAGTACTTTGTTGTATATCGGCCTAGTCTCGGAACTTCCAGAGAGCGTTCCAACAGTGGCAAAAGCGCTGGCAGCAGTGTATCGCTGCTCAAGGAGACTACTTTGAGGGAGATCATAGCCAGACTTAAGTAACGTAAGTACTTTGTTGTATATCGGCCTAGTCTCGGAACTTCCAGAGAGCGTTCCAACAGTGGCAAAAGCGCTGGCAGCGGTGTATCGTTGCTCAAGGAGACTACTTTGAGGAGATCATAGCCAGACTTAAGTAACGTAAGTACTTTGTTGTATATCGGCCTAGTCTCGGAACTTCCAGGGAGCGTTCCAACAGTGGCAAAAGCGCTGGCAGCGGTGTATCGCTGCTCAAGGAGACTACTTTGAGGGAGATCATAGCCAGACTTAAGTAACGTAAGTACTTTGTTGTATATCGGCCTAGTCTCGGAACTTCCAGAGAGCGTTCCAACAGTGGCAAAAGCGCTGGCAGCAGTGTATCGCTGCTCAAGGAGACTACTTTGAGGGAGATCATAGCCAGACTTAGGTAACGTAAGTACTTTGTTGTATATCGGCCTAGTCTCGGAACTTCCAGAGAGCGTTCCAACAGTGGCAAAAGCGCTGGCAGCGGTGTATCGCTGCTCAAGGAGACTACTTTGAGGGAGATCATAGCCAGACTTAAGTAACGTAAGTACTTTGTTGTATATCGGCCTAGTCTCGGAACTTCCAGAGAGCGTTCCAACAGTGGCAAAAGCGCTGGCAGCGGTGTATCGCTGCTCAAGGAGACTACTTTGAGGGAGATCATAGCCAGACTTAAGTAACGTAAGTACTTTGTTGTATATCGGCCTAGTCTCGGAACTTCCAGAGAGCGTTCCAACAGTGGCAAAAGCGCTGGCAGCGGTGTATCGCTGCTCAAGGAGACTACTTTGAGGGAGATCATAGCCAGACTTAGGTAACGTAAGTACTTTGTTGTATATCGGCCTAGTCTCGGAACGTTTTGATTGGAGCTCGTAAATATAAATATAAATATATATAATTATAATTCATTCAAGTCACACACTCAGTCATACTGACACAACACAATTTCAAAAGAAAATTTCAAGCAATTATGTGGCCAGGGACAGAGGACCACTCGTCAGGGAAAGACATCTCCAACCACCGACCACACCACAAACTTCAGTTTTCGTGTGGGTGCAAATTAACTGAAATTGGCCAAAATAAGACGTCTACTTAAAAGAAAATTTTTTTGAATTTAGGACCTAACACCCAGTCTTTCCTATCAGAAATGAGGATCACAAATGCCAAAAATTATAGCTTGCGACAACCCTGGAAATTAATAAGCCCAATGCATGTCACATCAGCCAAATGTAAACATTGGCCCACAAGGCACGGTTAATAGAACTTCCTACTCCACTGAAGCCGAATGAAATTTGCTCACCAGGAAGGAAGCTTGGGATTGAACTGAAATTTTATGGACGTAATGATACAGATGAATGATACACATGATGACAAAAACAGAGCTGCAGGACAATTGCAGAGGGATCTGTGGCACGCAGTCCTGTCATCTTCAAAAGCGCGTCGCACCGCCTCGTGGGGTGACAATGCTGCAGTACGGTCCGGCATGGAGGCGAACAGACGCCTGATGTTGTCTTGCAGCAGTCTGGCACACACGTGTTGGACGTTGTGCTTCAAATCCGGAATTGTGCGGCACGGCGGCAGCTGGCGTTTCAACTGGTCTCACACATGCTCGATACTGGACATTTCCGGGGAGCGGGCAGGCCATGGATGTGTCTAGACATGATGTAGGAAGTCCTGGGCAACCCGAGCCGTGTACGGGCGCGCATTATCCTGCTGGTGTAGCGCGCCTGGAATCCCAGCCAAGAATGGGAGCACATGGGACCGTAGGATCTCATCCACATACCGCTGGCCCATCAATGATCCACGTACCACTGCCAGAGCTGATCGGCTATCGTAGACAATGGCTCCCCAGGCCATAATGCCTGCAGTGGGGGACGTGTGGTACTCGATAGCGAGGTTGGGATTGTGCCGTTGACCCGGTAACCTCCACACCCGGACACGATGATCATCTCTCCCCAAACCAAAGCGGCACTCGTCGCTAAACACCACACGTTGCCAGTCTGCTCTGGCCTGGCCCCACTGCACACGGAGCCGGCGATGTTCCGATGTTAATGGCAACACATGTAAAGGGAGCTGGGATCGCTGATTCGCTTACGCGAGACGTCGGGAAATGGTTCGTGGGCACACAGGAGCCGTTACATCTGCCTGTATAATGGACCGGGTCCCCGTGGGATCCGTTCGTGCCTGGCGCACGATCTGTCAATCTGCTCTACCGGTGGTTCTCATGGTCCGTCCGGAGCTGCTCCGCCATGTGGCAGTGCCATCACGTGTCCATTGCTTCCAACACAGTCGGACGGTATGGTGAGAACGATCCACGTGGCGGGTTATACAGTGCGCCGACGACCCTGCGGTTTTCAGTCCGATGATCAGGCCTCTCCCAAAGTCCGTAATTTGCGTAAATCGACGTCTCTGGCGTTTACCTGGCGTTCTTGTCACTCTGTACTTCTGCTTGCGTCGGCCGGTGCTTTTCGCTTTCATGGGGCATCGACTACACGCCGGTTTATAAGACTGCCGGTTCGTGTTCGCAGCTCCACCACAGGGTATGCGGTCATGTGCACTTGCATGGATCGTGGATCATTTGCATTCCAGGCAAAAATCTTTTTTTACAAAAATTAGAAATTATGTGCAAACGATTTCCCATCAGGAGCTGTACCCGGTGCAGATAGAATTTTTCAAATCGGAGATTTAGAAGGAGAGACATAGGGGGAAACGCAATTTACCGCTACGCCCCCCAGCGGAAAGTCTATGAATTACTTGAAAATTTTGAAATTATATGAAAAACATGTCACACGGAAAACACTATCCAACAAAGAAGGAATTTTTCAAATCGGACTCCTAGAAGTAGAGATATTGACAAAAATAAGATATACATCTACGCCCCCTGGCGGAGGAACTGTGAAATATTTTAAGAAGAAAATATTCCGAAAAGGTTTATCGATGTGAGTGGTATCTGTCCACGAAATAATTTTTCAATCGATATTTTAGAAGCTACGATTTTATGGCAAATACATCAGAAGCGGAAATTAAGATTTACGTCCTCTGGTGGCAAAAATCTTTTTTTACAAAAATTAGAAATTATGTGCAAACGATTTCCCATCAGGAGCTGTACCCGGTGCAGATAGAATTTTTCAAATCGGAGATTTAGAAGGAGAGACATAGGGGAAACGCAATTTACCGCTACGCCCCCCAGCGGAAAGTCTATGAATTACTTGAAAATTTTGAAATTATATGAAAAACATGTCACACGGAAAACACTATCCAACAAAGAAGGAATTTTTCAAATCGGACTCCTAGAAGTAGAGATATTGACAAAAATAAGATATACATCTACGCCCCCTGGCGGAGGAACTGTGAAATATTTTAAGAAGAAAATATTCCGAAAAGGTTTATCGATGTGAGTGGTATCTGTCCACGAAATAATTTTTTAGTCGATATTTTAGAAGCTACGATTTTATGGCAAATACATCAGAAGCAAAATTTAACACTTACGCCCCCTGGTGGCCAAAGTATTCTTTACTAAAAATTTGAAATTATATGCAAAAGCATTTCCATCAGGAGATGTATCCTCTGAAGAAAAATTTTTTCAAATCGGAGTTTTAAAAGAAGAGTTATCGGGGAAAATGTAATTTACTTTTACACCCCTAGCGGAAGCGGAAAATCTATGCTTAATTTGAAAAAGTAACTATATCTAAAATACTCTTCGACATAAATGGTATCGAAAGATATAATTTTTTTTTTCAATCGGATGTTTAGAAGCAGATATGTGGAATAAAACGTATTTTTGAATTCGACATCATCTGCATTTACGCCCTCTACCAGCGAAATTGTACATCGTAAAAAAAAAAAAAACGAAACAAAGGATCATCATTTGCATATTTTAAGCTTCCCAATGCAAAAAGAATTTTTCAAATCGGACTAATAGTTGCTGAGATATCGTGGGTACAGACGGACGGACAAACCTGTAACAGAAGCACGATCTTTTTTTATAAAAGACGTGCTAAAAACACTGGGTAGACACCGGTGAAGCAACGACTTCGACACCGAACTAGTGGAATATGAATGGTGTGCTCTATTATGAACTACTGGAACGTTATTGACGCTTGGTTGGGAGGTTTTGGAGCACCCAGCGTATAGTCCCAACGTAGCCCCCTTCAGATTATCATTTGTTCCGATCGATGCAACATGGTTTGTCTGCTGTACGGTTCCGGACATGTGACGAAGTGCAAAAATGGGTTGACGATTTGATTTCATCGCGTCACACGACGAAGTATTCTGCATGGCTAGATAAGGAAGGGGCATATTTTGATTCGTAAAGGTATTGTTGTTTTCTCCCAAATTATACGTTGCCTTGTCTTAAAACGCTTTAAAACTTATTTGTACACCTAATACACAGGGTGCATAGGAAAGTCCCTTTAGCCTGAAATAACTTGCGAACGGAGAGAGGTACAGTTATGAAAGTGAGATAACGGTATAGTAAAGCGACTACGCCGATAGCAGCGCCCCTAGTGGTGAAATGCAAAGTTAGCCATTGCAAATCAAAAACGAAAAGAGATAGAGCAAAATTTCCAAGTTGTAGAGCATCAATTATTTAGTACAAAACGACATTTGTTTCACACGGATAGATAAATTGTCGCCTGAATACCCTAAAATGTCCGAAATCGATGCGCGAGCTTTTGTATGAGCGTGTGAAGGGAACAGGCATAGGTATGAGCAAATACGTACAATTTCTTTGCATAAATGCGTAATTATGTCAATACAGTTTGATGACGTCAGACAAAACAAAAACAAAAAAGGCAAACTGGCGCACAGTGATAAAAAGTTAATGTCGAGTATGTTCGAAGAGTTCGCCATTGCCCACGGTACACATTTGTATTCGTGAAAGTAACTCCGCATGCACATTCCTCAGCATGGAAGGTGTCACACTATTGCAAGCATCTGTAACACGACGACGTAGATCCAGCAGACTTGTATGCGCTGTTGCATACACCTGATTTTTTACGCAACTCCAGAGGAAGAAATCCAACGGAGTGAGGTCCGGCTATCGTGGAGGCCATTCAACAGCACCACCATACCCAATGATTCGTTGCCGAAAACAATCTGTGAGGAAGCGTCGCACTGCTGCTGGCTGGTGTGCAGGGGTACCGTCATGTTGGAACCACAAGGAACGCAATGCGGACAGGGGAATGTCATCTAAAAAGTCAGGTATCCTGTAATAGTTGGAGGTATCTCTGTCCATTTAATGTGCCTTCGTAGAACACAGGTACCACTAAGCGGTTCTTCCAAATACCGCACCACAAGTTAATGGGCCAACGCACTTGATGTCTGGTGGATCGTCCCCACGAGGGATTTTCCATCGCCTAGTAGTGGGCGATGTGTCGGTTTAGTAATCAGGGTACGGTGGAACACTGCCTCGTACGACCAAAGAATGTTGGATAAGAAGTCTGAGTCATCTTCAACATTAATCAACGCCCAGTCGCACCAATCAAATCGACGCTCATTGTCCCGTGGTAACAGTTATTGCTGCGGAGGGACACGATAGGAATGTGCACCTTGAGCATGCAGTATTTGTCATACACGACCCCGTGTTAAGCTACTAGTCCTACTGATATCTCTTGTACTGCTTTGTGGATGGGCTAGTTCACATGCCAAAATATCCTCTGCCATTATACGCATACCTGCACCCCTGGTCTGCCAGAACGAGAACGACTTTTAGTACTTCCTGTCTTCCTGAGCCATCTCACTACACTTGCGATGGTAACCGTGTGGCCGAGCTGGAAAACGAACGGCATGTGCCCGTGCAGCTAGCACCACGTTTCGTTGGCATTCGCCGTAAATAAGCACCATCTCGCAATATTGGGAGTGAGTGAAGCTCGCCAATCTCACCCAGCGTAGTTAGACCTAAATGTCTGATCAGGGTACATCCTGCTACTGGTTTTATATCGTAGGTACGGTACAACGTCACAATCTGCATTTGCATACGGCTACATTTGCGAAATGTGAATATGCAGATTCGAATCGTCGCGCTTTGTTTTTGAACATTGTAGGGTGTTCAGGCGACAATTTATTTTATCCGTGTAAAACAAATGTCGTTTTGTACTAATTAAGTGATTCTCTACAACTTTGTAATTGGAAATTTTGCTTTATCTCTATTCGTCTTCGATTTGCAATGGCTAACTTCCGCATTTCGCCACAAGGGACGCTGCTATCGGATGCATCCGGTTAGGCGTAGTCTCTTTACTATACCGTTATCTCACTTGAATAACTCTACCTCTCTCCGTTCGCAAGTTATTTCAGGCTAAAGGGTGTGACGTACCTGCCAGCAGGATGCACACGACTTAAAGGCAGATAGCAGTCAGAACGAACGTCCGCGTAGCTCAATTGGTAGAGTGACTTATTCCGGAATGAGGGGACCCGGGTTCCAGCCCCCGGCGTGGACTAAAAATGACGCAGAAATTTACTTCGTTATAATGGCGCCCGAACTTTCCGGATGACCCGGCCGTTCAAAATCTCGCAATGGTGTGATGTCCTTTCCACACCGCGAGATAGGAAAAATCAGAGAATCCCTTCTCCAGCGCTTCGAAAAATAAATGTGTGTGGCGTTGCATTCCACACACCAGATTGACTGGAAGTTCTCAAGTGCACGTTCTACAGCGGATGGCTGCCTGCAACGATTCATGGTCACGGCTGACACGTGGGCTATGCCCCCGGACCTCTTTCGGGAGGGGGAGATGCGACGTACCTGCCAGCAGGACGCACACGACATAAAGGCAGATAGCAGTCAGAACGAACGTCCGCGTAGCTCAATTGGTAGAGTGACTTATTCCGGAATGAGGGGACCCGGGTTCGAGTCCCGGCGTGGACTAAAAATGACGGAGAAATTTACTTCGTTAAAAGGGACTTTCCTGTGCACCCTGTATATATAAAGTCCTCAAATGTCCCTTTGAGAGCTGTGGAAAGTTTATTTTATCTCCGTTTTGCTTAGATTTTGATAAATCGTAAACACAGTTCCATCAGCTTATTTCTTTGTAAATTCGTTACTACCGCTAATAATTTCAGGAAACTGTAGCAGACTCCGTACATAGGTATTGTGACTTCTTTTCTCATAAAAATTCACCCTTTTTAAGCATCGCGGAAGAAAAGTCAATCTCATTTATTCTGTGCTGTGGTATTCATTCATATTTCTGAAAGAAATTTTACGCTGTAATTACGTTACTTGTATATCTTGAGAATAACAGTTCCAATTTATCATAAAGGATGGATTCTGGAGGTTGAAAGGTTTTCGACCTAGGTTTATAGCACTGGAGCTGAGGAAGTCTGCGATCGTGAGTCCTGATGGCAGGTGTAAGGCTCAGTAACGGGAAGCCAACATCGAATGAATAATTTCCTGTCCGGTGAAGGGTTTGGCGTGTACCGTGTCCTCTAGCAATCACGCAAAGGGTGGGTCGCAGGAAATGACAACCGGCATAGCTGCTTCTGCGTGATCTCATCTCTGTGCATTTATTCTCATAATCTGTTTGTTATCGCCAGAGATAATTTTTATTTTCCCCTTCCTCTACGCCCTGATCGGCAGGTCGCGGAGTGAGCAAGATTTGCTGCTCCCTGAGAGCTTTCAACGAGCCCCTCATTGGGGAGGCAACATCAGGCACGCCTCGCAAATCAATGCTTCCACCGCAGTTCGCGGAAAGAAAAGATTCACTGAGAAAACCGCATGAAACACGATTAAGCCAAATCTTCGGTCACTTCTCTGGAATGAAACCCGCAAAACGTTTCGGTGGCAAATAATCGGCGAAACTTCTCCATTAAGGGAGACTGACGAAAAGCGATGATTTTTGAACTTGAGATCACGAACTTAGTTCTCTGCCTGGATTCGGTTTTTAAGAAACGCTTGAAGCTCAAGGTATAACTCAAAAATGACGCTGATGTTGCAATAAATTATACAGGTCCAGATAAATGATGCTACAATAATTAATGTTACATTGATTTATCCAAACTCAGTTGAAAATGCAATAGAGAATAAACTGATAATGTTTTGACTTATGCAGGTGGGAATAGATAATGCAAGTTACACTAAACAGTGATAGTGATCAAGGTGAAAATACTCCGAATACGTGTCGTCAGTAAATAAATAAATACATCGCTCTTTCCACGTTCCAGAAACACATAGCAACCGAAAAATTGTTTTCAGCCGCTGCCGTGGAATTGAACCACGGAACTCTCGAAATCTAGCCGAGCGCGTTAACTTTACATTGTTGGCCACCGTTGTGTAAAGTTAACGCGCTCGGCTAGATATAGAGAGTTCCGTGATTCAATTCCACGGCGGCGGCTGAAAACAATTTTTCGGTTGCTATGTGTTTCTGGAACGTGGAAAGAGCGATGTATTTATTTATTTACTGACGCCACGTATTTGGAGGATTTGCACCTTGGATCTCGCCCTTTGGATTTAACTGCTATAATATGTATAGCCAGTGCCGTTAAAGCCCACCAGATGGAGACGTCTCAGTAGCTGAGCCCATCTTACGGATTTATGATATCAGAAGCTGACTTAAAAATACACATAGCACTGTGGATTATTGGCCACCGTCGTGCAAAGTTAACGCGCTCTGCTAGATATAGAGAGTTCCGTGGTTCAATTCCACGGCGGCGGCTGAAAACAATTTTTCGGTTGCTATGTGTTTCTGGAACGTGGAAAGAGCGATGTATTTATTTATTTACTGACGCCACGTATTTGGAGGATTTGCACCTTGGATCTCGCCCTTTGGATTTAACTGCTATAATATGTATAGCCAGTGCCGTTAATGCCCACCAGATGGAGACGTCTCAGTAGCTGAGCCCATCTTACGGATTTATGATGTCAGAAGCTGACTTAAAAATACACATAGCACTGTGGATTATTGGCCACCGTCGTGCAAAGTTAACGCGCTCTGCTAGATATCGAGAGTTCCATGGTTCAATTCCACGGCGGCGGCTGAAAACAATTTTTCGGTTGCTATGTGTTTCTGGAACGTGGAAAGAGCGATGTATTTATTTATTTAGATAGTGATCAAATCGTCCAATGCTAAGTCCGTAATTAAAGTAGTTTTTAATCGATCTAAGTTGTTTTAGTGATTTTACGACTTTTTAGTATCGTGTAACGACGGTCTTCTTATCTACTTTTTTTTTTTTTGATTGGAGGTTTAACGACCACCGTGAGCAACTCAATAGGCTATAAGCAGTCGCCCATCCCTAATTTAGAGTCACTGGTTCCAGGGATGGGAGAGAGCCAGTGCCGTAAGACAAACACAACATCCATGCCTCACCGGGATTCGAACCCGGACCCTTTTCGGACGAATGATCAGAGGCCATCGCTAAGACCACTGCGCCACTGGGGCGGCATATCTGCTTTCTTCAACAGTGATAGTGATGTTATGTTAAATTATACGTGAGTGAGTTGAAAGGGATTTTGCTGTAAAGACTAGATGCTGTTTTAGAGTGAGAAACACCAGACTGTCAAAATTAAAAGTTAGTTTCAGAACCCGTTGCGCACCGAAAGAACGTGCTCCATACTATGCCACCACCTCCAGAACCTTGAGTTGTGTTTTCAAGGCAAGCTAAATCCATTGTTCCATGGGGCTCCAACCAAACGTTCAGCTTACCAGAGATGGAAACGGGTCACGGGTCAACGGGTCGGGTCAAGGTGCTCCTGACACGATTTTGACCCGGCTTTATTCCCGTTTTATTTTTGAAAAGTGAAAAATATATTCCAAAGAAAAATGCGCGTTGTGGAATTCTGTAGTCGATACTGGTGACCACGGAGTGAATAATGATTTACCATGCAAAAATATTGTCGTCTTTTTCTTAAAGCAACGAAGATTTCCACCGACCGACGTCAGACACACCGACACCATATCGTAAAAAGATCCTTCCTTTGCGTTCTTTTACATTGCGATTGTCCAAAGCAAGGTACAGGCAAACGCCATTCGCCTGCTTCTCAGCTGATTCACTTTCTCCGAGCGAAGTTCACTGTATGACTAAGAGTTACTTTTCACATCACATCTTTTACAGTGAGCATTCAGAGGTTTTCGACTGATGTGCTAACATCGCGTTCTCATGACATGCTATGTCGAAATGAACTACTTATTTGTTAATATGGATGGATGGATATAATATTAAGGAGGTTGAGCAAGGAGTCGAGGCCAACAAATACGTGTTTGTTCAAAATCACAAGGGGAAGAGTTAATGTTGATTGATTGATTGGAGGTTTAACGACCACCGTGAGCAACTCAATGGGCTATAAGCAGTCGCAATTAATTATTTGCCTCGTAAAAAGAAAAATTGTTTCCTCTCATTAAGGAACCGGTGAATAATTCTGTGTTGTTTGATCTTGCTTGTTGCTCAAAATGTGGAAAATGTATAATTACAAAGAAAAATGTCGACGGTGTAATAAAAGATTATGGAATTAAAAATCTAACGGACCATATGAAAGTATGCGCACCTCCATCAAAGCTTGGAAAGAGTGAACAATATCAATACATTTAAAAAATAGATTTGTGTAATCGTAAACAATGATTCCCATTTGTAATATACTCCATGGTCACGGTCATAGTCAGCCATTACTTCTATATTACGCAAAATAGTGGCACTAAAAATGGCACTAAAATTTAGCCAGTAACCAAATTTTATTATTAATAAAGCATTTCACTTATTAAATATCAAGCAGTTGCTGGTATGAATATATATAATACGTTTATATGTATATATATATATATATAAATTGAGTTTCGAATTTATAGTTCAAAGCAGATTTGTCTGGGTCAGTTACGGGTCCGGATTGGGTCGGGTCCGGGTCCAAAATTTTTGACCCGTTTCCAACTCTGATTGGCTGCTGACGCAAGTATTGTAAAGTAATTCATTATTCTTCAGTTATAAAAGAGCCACGCCATGTCGCTGTGTCAGCCTTTGAGACGGCGTAAAGGTGCATTGAAGTCCATAAGGTGACAATGGATGGGCGACAGATGCAATTGCCGAACCGAACGATGATTGAATTTTTGACAAAGGACGGCGAAACCCCACGCATTATTCATGAACGGATATTCCATGTGAACATCGATTGTGCGCCTTCATATGCCACAGTCAAAAGATCGGCTGCTCTCTTTAAACGGGGAAGAGTCTCACTGGAAGACGACTCTTGCGAGAAACACTCATCAGTGGAGGTGACCAGAGAGGAAATGTACCAGTAATTAGAGGACCTGGTGATGTCCAACCGACGAATACATGTCGTAGAAATTACTGAGGAACTAAAGTTGAGTATTGGCAGTGTTTGGACCATTTTGCAGGAGAGGTTAGGGATTTCAAAGGTCTTTGCCAGATGGGTTCCTGAGAGTGGTTACACCATTGAGACCCTGATTCGAAACAAGAGAGCATGCCGTGGAAACAACATGAATCACCATCACCAAAACGTTCAAATCACAACCACCTGCAGGGACGATTATGACTATCACTTTGTGGGACTCAGAAAGGTTACTGTTAATTAATTACTTGCCTCGTAAAAAGAATATGGATGCAGCTTTTTATGCTACACTATTGTGACAATTGCGTGAAGCCCTTCAAGAGTCAACGGCGAGGAAACTTGGAACGGGGTGTTCTGCTTCTGTAGAACAATGCTCCGATCCACACCGCCATTGTTTCCATGCAAGCAGTTACATAATGGAGATTCCAACTGCTTCTCTACTAACCGTACTCACCTGGCGCCTTGCCCTAGTGACTGTTTCTCTTCAAAAATATCAAAAAACATCTGTGGAGTAGGCTATTTGCGGACGATTCTGAACTGAAAGAGGCAACGAAGTGTTGGTTTGAGCAGAAAGATAAAACGTTTTTCGCTGCGAGGATTTACCAACTCTATGATCTGTACAACAAGTGTATCCAAGTCAGGGAAGACTTTGTGGAAAAATAAAGATGCGTTTTCTACGCTTTCAACCGTAGGATGAAGAAGCGTATATGCCCCACCTTTGTCCTCCTGTCTGTCTCCCTGTCCGTCCGATAACTCGCGTAAAAATAATTCGATTTCGATGAAAATTTAGTATGTGGTAGGGGGACAAATGGGGACGAACCCTATTGAAAATGGGCGAAATGGGGTCAAAGGTCAGGACATAGGAGCGGGATCCATTCCATCGATCTTATGCGTCATAACTTAGGTAAAACTGCTTCTATTGCGACAAAACCTACGTATGCTG
Organism: Macrothele yani; assembly: GCA_039090855.1. Classification (NCBI taxonomy): domain Eukaryota; kingdom Metazoa; phylum Arthropoda; class Arachnida; order Araneae; family Macrothelidae; genus Macrothele; species Macrothele yani. The sequence continues at coordinate 104,805,600 of CM077023.1, forward strand.
TTCCGGAGGTTTACTGAACGAATTCTGTTCAATATCATCGAAATGGGGTCAAAGATCAGGGCATAGGAGCGAGATTTATTCCACAGCCATTATCCTGATAACTTTAGTAATAACTTGAGTAATGATTTCTGTTATGTTGGAAAGCGTGTCATACTCAATGCATTTCAGGATTTTACTAACTTGTTGAAAAACAAAAAAAGAATTGTCTTTGTTTGTTAAACTTAGAACTCATTGAACGCCATACGTATATTATTCCCTTATCTATGAGAGCTAAAAAATTAACAATATGAGAATTAGAGATTAGCTCGGGCCCGGGCCTGGACGTGTTCAGAATTCATTAACTACCGAAAAACCCAGGACCGGGCTGGGCCCGGCCTTGGAACTACAAGTCTTGAATTTCATTACTGTAATTAATTCAACACGTGTAATTCCGAGCCCGGTTGAAATACACGTGTTGAATTTCATTGTGGATTTGTTACCATGGTGGAAGGATTTTCAATTTCCTAAGCTAGCTGCCATTGCAAGACAAATTTTGCTTAGCAAGACTTGCATTATGCATTGTCCAAAGCTATGGCCCAAGCAAGGATTAGTTTAAGAAGGTCTGGTATCGAAAAACTGGGAAAAAATCACATTCCCATTTTTTGTATTTTATTAAAAATCAAGAATCTTATCTTTAAAATGATATATTAATTTCCAAAATTGTGAAGTTAGAAGTATGGTTATTTATTTTTTTAAATTTCCTCACTCCCGCGATTTTCGGGGTGACGTTGGTTTTTAGTGCAGCAGGTCGAGTTTCAGAGAAAAGAAGATCAAGTTGAAGCGCTGAGGCACTAGATGCAATTCTCTCTCTCTCTTTTTTCATGATGAACTTGATCTGGAAACGGCACACACATATGATAATATTCTGATTATTTATACTATTAAGCGCAAAGCTTTGTAAATGTTACAAAATGCAGAATAATCTCTTCTGGAATGCTTTTATGTTCTTTTTTTTTTTAATTTTGGAAATTTCCTTACATGCTTTTTTTATATTCTACTACATCACTCTAAGCTGCCTTTACCAATTAGCATATATGTAAATCATATTGCAAAGATTAGTTTCCTAGAGTCAAAATTTCAAACACTTGCAACTGTCTGTACGGCGTTGTACGTTTCATAATGCAATTTATTCAAAATAAAAGTAAATTTAGAAATCAAAATGAGATAACGAATGGAATTTTTTGTTTCTAAACGATTTTCTTTTTCTTCAGCTTTTACCAAAATTACTGATTCCCTTGATACGGTCGAAGAGCACTTTGATTATTTATTTATTTTCAAATCCACATTTTAGAACATTTGGCTTTATGCGTAGTATTTCTAAAAACATATTAATATTTTGAAGTGGATTAACTGAACTGAACTTTTTAAATTCAAAAAGTAGGAACTGTACACCAAATTACACTCAAAATAGTATAACTATACTAAAAATCCGAAAATTCTTGGCGTAGAATAGAAATAAAAGTTTCCAAGCTTTCGCACATCAACCAGATGGCTTTCTCAAGGAAGGTAGACAGCTAACTGTTAGCTGTCTACCTTCCTTGAGAAAGCCATCTGGTTGATGTGCGAAAGCTTGGAAACTTTTATTTCTATTCTACGCCAAGAATTTTCGGATTTTTAATATAGTTATACTATTTTGAGTAAACTTTTAAACTAATCATTGCTTGGGCCATATCTTTGGCCAGTGTATGATGCATAAATGCAAGCCTTGATAAGCAAAATTTTCCAAGAATACTGGCCCGGGGGTCACGGGCTCCTAAAATTGAGCTCGAACTCATCTCTAATCAGAATAACCAGCCAGAAAGATCAAGTAAATATTCTTTTTTTTCTATCCAAATTAAAAATTAATTTCTGCAGGTTGAATGTGTATCCTATATATCCTAGACAGAGGGATTCATCAGTCTATAGGACCCATTTCCATTGAACTGCGGTTCACGATAAATGTTCTTTACACCATGCTAAACGACGAGTAGCATTCCAAGTGGAGCTGAAAGGCCTATAAGCAGCCGCACGACAACGGTAATAGCAGTAAAGTCCCAGCAAGTGACAGCAACAGCATTTGAGGTTCGAAAGGTCGAATGGATATTTCATATAAATAGAAACTTAAGAATGTGTTCACCAGGCGACAACAACATTCGAGGTCGAGGACCTCTTGTCTATAGTTACATTGGTAATATAACTGTAGACCAGGGGTCCTCAAGCTTTTTGAGAGGACGGCCACATAGCACTGTTGTAAGTGATATGACAAACAAAGCATATTTTACAATATTTTCTTTATTTTCCTTATATGATGATATAATTAGACATGAACAAATAGAAGTAAAATAATTTTTATTTGACCAAATGAAAGAAAACCTTCTCTAATTATAAAATGCTGCACACTCCTGAAGTAGCAAATTGTTAGGAACGCCAATCTAATGCTGTGTGTTTTAGGCAGCCCTTGACCTTCAAAACAGATTTGATTTGGTGTGGCATGGAGTCAACTAGTTGCTGCTGTAAACTGGCGTTCAAAATTAACGTAAACATGTCCAAAACGAGACGACCACTGGTAAAGATTTTTTAGAGGCATGTGCAAAGGGAAACGCTATGTCGACGTACCCAAGCAACATTGTGCGCTTCCGGAAATATGCAAATCATAACCGTGCGGTCATCGAGCTGGCAGGCCCGTGGCCTTCATAAACGTTGTTCTGAGCGGGATGCGGCAATTGAAGCTTGAGTTGGACTGTCAGTGAAAGAACGGTTCCGCACAATCGCTTAGAAGACTCTTCAGGATGGGCAGCGATCGGTAGACTAGAAGCAGGGCAATCACAAGCTGAGGCAGCAAGATGGCTGAATGTATCGAGGCAGGTGGTCTCCAATCTCTGGAGACAGTTTCAGGAAACCAGATCAATTACCAGAAGACAGGACAAGGAAGCCCACGAGCCACAACAAGTCGAAACGACAGATATTTGTCTCCAACAGTTTGACGCCATAGGAAGTCTATAACCAAGCACCTCTAGCAGGCGTTCTCCTCTGCTACGAGAACCACGATATCGAAGCAAACAGTTCACAGAAGACTACAGGAGAGAGGTCTGTGTGCAAAAAGACCAATGGTCGATATTCCACTCAGCGCATCGCACAGAAGGGTCTGTCTGAATTCGGTTTGATAACATCACCCCTGAACCTCTGATCAATGGGCTTGTGTTGTCTTCAGTGTTGAGTTGCGGTACAGCGTATACACGGATTCTTGACGTGTGTACATTTGGAGAGAGGCGGGTTGCCGAAATCTGCCCTCAAACATTAGGCAAATTGCCCAGTATGGTGGTGGAGGATTCCTGGTTTGTGCTGGCATCACGTTGTATGGATGCGCTCCTCTGTACGTGTTTCCAGGAGGCACCCCGACTGTTCCAATCTTTAGGGGTGACGTCATAGATGCACGGCTTTTTAGGGGAGCTGCTGGCTCCCGATTCCTTTTTTTTATGGAAGATAAGGTTCGTCCGCGAAGAGCTCGGCCAGTCGACGAATACCCGGAGAGTGAAGCAATTCACAGGATTGAGTGGCCAGCGAAATCTCTGGACATGAACCTGATAGAGCATGGATGTCATGGGAAGAGTAATGGCAAGCCGAGAGCTCCATCCGAGAACTCCTTCAGTATTCCGACGCGCCTTGGTGGAGGAGTGACACTTATTGCTTTAAACTGTCATTCACAGCCTTAAAAACAGCATGAGAGCTCGTTGTGCCAGCTGTATCGCTACTCAGGGTAATCAAACTCCCTGTTAGCCCATCGAAATCCGCCCCACTTGTTGCATCACTTTTGGACGGCCGTGCTGTCATGCGCATGCTTCCTCCTCATGCTTTTACGACATTTCCTTTCTGCTGTGTATTGCTGCGTTATCGATATGTATGTCCGTACCAACTGTCATCCAACTCTGTCGAGTGAATTTTGCGTTATTCATTATTTTGTGTTTGCTACGTTAATTTTGGACACTAGTGTAGTTCTACAGGTGCGTTCAGTCAAGCGGATGTGAAGGAGCCCGTCAATTGCCGAATGTTTGCTGGAGGAGGATTTCTGTTACGAATATCTCTCTTAATCTCATCCTACACGCGTTCAATTAGGTAAAAATTTGGGGATTGCAGGGGCCGTTTTAGCACTTTCAAGTCACTATCGTGGTACTGGAACCACTGTGTGACGATCTGATTCTTGCGGTATGACACATTATCCTTCTGGAAGTTGCCTTCTCTATCAGGAAACACCATACACATGTTCGCGTGTGTATTGTCCTCAGTGATGTTAAGATACCTCATGGCATCCAAATGCTGTTCCTAAAGGTACTAAGAAACTCAATGCCCTCCATGAAAAACAAACCCTAGATCAGGGGTGGCTAACCCGTGGCACGCGTGCCACAAGTGGCACACGGATGCGTTTTTTAGTGGTAAGCGCGCGCAAGGTCACTTTTTGTAATTTTAATAATTTATTAAACAAACCGGCTCATCAACACTATTGTTGTTACACGAACGAGCGTAGCAGTTTCACCGTTTTCGCTCGAAAACACTCATCCTCCCCCCACCCATTCCCTGCAAGGTCAAGACGACAGAGGTCAGGCGATTGCAACGCTCGCGGATTTTTTGTTTGTCTGCGCAGCCGCAATAGTGACGATACGCTTACCCTTTATTCAGCTTTGGTTCTCACCCTCAGTCTTCTTAGAATTGCAGTGCCTGCTGTGTTGTGATTATGGCTCTGAGCAAACTGTGTGGTTCAGAAAGGAAGTATGACATGCATGCATATGCGAAAATACTTTTTGGTCGACATGCATATGCGAAAATACTTTTTGTATCATGAACTTGGTGAAAAATAAGTACCGTTCAGCACTCACTGATCAGCAGCTCAAAAATCTGCTGGTTCTTGCTACTTCATCTCTGGTGAAGAGGAAAGACATCCAAAAGTCCCACTAAGAACTAAACCGGGTTTGTTTCTTTGCAAGTAATTTGTGTTTTTAATACACTAGTAAACTAGTTCTTGAATGCTTATTAGTGTTCTATTACAATAGTATTGGCTTAATAATATTTTTCTCTTCTTCAGTATTATTTTATTTGAAGTATACAGAGATACATAATTTCTGTATCCTTTCTGGCAAATGCGCGCGCGCGTGTGTCTGTGTAGGGGATAGGTAAAGATGCAGTGGCACGTTCAAGTTTATCTACATAAAAATTGGCACGTGGCGAGCTATTGGTTGGCCACCCCTGCCCTACACCATTACAAACCCTCCACCAGCTTGTACAGTTAACCCTAGGAAGCTGAGATTCATCGATTCTTTCTGTTGATGCTATAATATGTCTCGTCCATCGACGTGAATCAACAGAAAGTGATATTTATCAGACCAGGCGACCTTTTTGAAGTACTCAAGGTTCCGGTTTTGATGCTCCCGTGGCCACTTCAGACGAATTTGTCGATTCCTGGCAGAGACAAGGACGTGCACGATTGGGAGGTCTGATATTATCGCCGCACATTCATGCCAATGTGCGGTTGGATGTGTATGCTCGAATTCTACTCTTTATACTGCTGTTGTACTGCGCGGTTACATGGCGCACTAGAGTTCGTCTGTTCCCTCGTACAATCCTCCACAGGCTCCGTTGCCCTCGAACATCGACCACTCCCACTGGAAGACCACTGACTGAATGTTTTGTTGTTTGTGCACCACTCATTTTATACACCCAGTACAGTTGTTCCCATAAGGCTTGACGCTTCTGAGATGCTTGCACCTGCTCGCCTAGCACTAATTATTATCCGGCCTCTTTCAAAGTCTTAGATACACTTTTGAAAAGACAAGTTGGTACACGAAGGAGCCCATTCGTGTCAATAGGAGGCGGGCTGTGTATGCTGAAATGCTCTCGATACCGCTGTTGTACTGCGCGGTTACATGGCGCACTGGATTTCGTCTGTTACCTCGCACAATCCTCTCCAGCCTCCGTTGCCCTCGAACATTAACCAGCCGTTTCCTCCCATAAGAAGACTTCTGACGTATTGTTTTGTTGCTTGTGTACCATTTATTGTGCACCCTCGATACAGTTGTCCTTGAATAGCAGAGAGGGTTTGTCGTTTCTGAGATGTTTGTATCTCCTTGTCTAGGGTCCACTATCATGCCTCTTTCAAAGTCGCTAAGATCACGAATCTTTCCTGCATTGCGACTATCTAAGCTTCGTTCACGTTTGAATTCTTTGCAGTGAGCTGTTTATAAAGCCATCCTACGTAAACGAGCATGGCACGTGTTTGATTGCTGTGGTTCGTATGATATTCTACTTCATTGTATTGCATAAATATAGAGACATAACAAGTTCTCGAATGAAAAAGAAACAACAACCAGCTGAAATGTACGCCTCATATTTATAGCGAAAATAGCATAGGGCTCGCAACTGCACAATAGTTTGATCGAAACATAACAATCCCAGCGCCAAGTACAAGAAAAAGAACCAGAAATACGTTGTTTCAAAAATATAAAGACTTACTAGTTATGAGCACCTCCGGTACGAATAGTGGAGCCGTTGTTCCGAATAACACTGAAAACCCGATTGGGCATGCTGTCCACCAACTGATGTAAGTGTTCTGGACGGTGTGCCCAACAGCTTCGTTCAATATGCTCTTTCAATGACACCACACTTGAGAACTGCCGTTCATTCGCATACACATCACGAACTAGGATACCCCAGAGGTTCTCCATAGGGTTCAGATCTGGACTGAGTGCTGGCCAATCCATTACGGTCATATGATGAGTGCTAAACCAGATTTTCGTTGATGCAGACCGATTGATAAAGACATTGTCTTGCTAGAACAGAAAATCAACACCCGCTAGAATTTCTGCAAACGGTAGAAGATGGCTGCTGAGTATGTCCTGATACGTTTCGGAGTTTTTCCTGCCTTGCAGAAAAGCGATATCCGTTGTCCTATTGAACGCAAAATCTCCCCAGACCATCACAGATTTCAAAGTCTTAGATACACTTTTCCTTTCTGTCTGCTAAAGAAGGTGCGTGGCTCGCGTCGTAAATCATGCCAATAGCAGTTCCAACCATCAGGGCATTCCAGGTTGAACTTTTTCTCATCGGAGAAAACAGTTGTGATCCATTCGTCTGTCCAGTGCATGTGGCTGCTTGCCCATAACAATCTAGTTTCCTTGTGGCACTGCGTGAGGTGTGGCAGACAGCGCATTTTACGGAGCACAATGATGCGACTTTCCTTGATTCGTCGATGAACTGTGTCCTTTGAGACGGTGACACCAACAGTCCGAGAAACTTGACGTAGTGATAGCATTTGGGATGAAACTAAACGAATGATGGCACAATCATCTCGTTTGGTTGTTATTCGAGGCCTTCCAAGCCGTTTTCTGGCGGTTAACGCACCGCGGTTCGATAAAGTCTTATAAATGACTGTCCTACTCCTCCCGCATGGCTTTACAAATTTTCGCTACAGGCAATCCATTTGCTTTCAGTCTCCAAATCTTCTGCACCTCCTCACCAGAAAGTTGACTGTTGCGTGGCATTTCGGCAAATGAATGTCTGACGGCAAGTCCGCTGTCTTTTGTAATCTGGACCTAATTACGACCCATGCGCGTGCATGGGTCGTTTCATTTGCAATTAGCTATTTTACATAGTTGTCTTTATATTTATGAAACACCTAAAATTACCCTATTTCCCTTTGTGGTGTTCTTTTTACACAATCTGGTCATCTCGACGGATCAAAACGTTTGTCGTAGGGTTAGGTCTAATTAGGTACCACTTCAGGTTCCTACCTATATTCGCATTGCGTTCACGGCGCAAAGTCGACTGTCTCTATATTTATGCGACGCACCTTAGACGCATTACATCAATGTTAAAGCAATGTGTGCAAAATTTGCTTGCTGTTTGAATTACGTGTTCGATATTTGGTGTTACACTGTGAATACTAATTTAAAATATGTTTTATAATGGTTTACCGTTTATTTTGAGCCACTGGATTTTATGTTTCATTCTGAATTACGATTGTTCGCAAATGTACGTACTTCCCAATTTTGAAATCATTTTTTCTGAAAAAGTCGTAATGCTGCTCTAACTGCTTTCTCGCGAAGCGCTAAATGAATAAAACGTGATAAGTTTTATATTTGAAATAAAGATAGCATCTGACTGCAGACATATTATTTATAAGTGCATGTTTGCATCAACTTCACCAACAACTGTTTCAAATAAATTTTGAAACATCTTTTTTATCATTGCTATAAAAATGAATAAGTCTGTTATTAAATTCATTTCGTATCAAAATTAAAAAAAAACATTATTCACACTACATTTAACATAAAAATGAAACTTATCCGACATATTTTCCCTTAGACTCTCAGCACGAAAATCGCGGAAACTTGCAATTTTTAACATTTTTCCTATTTCGTTTGAAATAACTTAACCATCATAAAAGATTCCATGGGCAGTTTTTAATTTTGTTTATCTCTTTCTGGCACACCAAGTCACTGTATGAAGTTGAATACATTTGTAGGAAACTTTTAAACTGATAATGATTCATTCTGGCTTTTCTTAAATAATTTGTAACAGAAATGACAGAAGATATGACAGAATTAAAAGTAAGAACTTTTCCGCTTAATGTCTGTTGATGATTGATGCAATGTAATGCATTGGGTTTTGGTTACTTTTTTTTTAATTTCTTTGTAAATGCGTTCAATTAATCTAACATTAAAACCACCCGTATTTGAGGTGCCATCTGTAGTAACACAAGTAAGCAATTCCCAATTTAATTCTAGATCATCAGTCGTTTCTGATTTGCTTTTAAAAGAGACCTTCAGGCTTTTCATTGTAGCAGATTTTCAGTTACCGTAAAATTTTGATTTGCTCCACGAAAAAAAAAAAAAAAGCAACTGAATATATAACTCACATTTTCGCTTACATCAATTGCTAATGAAAAATAAGTTAAACCAGGTACATTTTATTTAAGTTGAAAACACATATTTAAACCTAAATCCACGACAACAAACACTGAAGTTCTTACTGTTTCTAGGCATACTTACTTCTTCAGCCACTGCTTCAGCACATTTTCTAACAAAGTCATCATTAGTTAAAGCTCTTTCACAACAAGATAACTGGCTTTGACTGCAGCAATAGTTTGATTCGCACAATTTTGAAAAAGGTTCTATTGACTTATCAAACTCTTTTTAATGTCTGTAACGTTTTTGCAGACAGTTTTCCTTAAAATATGTAGAACGCGCGCGTTTCCCTATGTTTCGCAATGTAATCCCTTTTTAAATTGTACTCTTTGAACACTGCTAAAGTTTCTTTACAAATAAGACGCATTCATTTGTCTTTGCACTGTTTGAACATCCGACGCTGATTATCCGCTTTTACCTTCTTGGAAATCTTTTTTTTTTAAAAAAGGACAACCAGGAGTAAATTATAAAAGCATAAGCTTCAAAGCAGCAGACATGCACAGAATATTCAGTACATACCACGCAGAAACGATAAACATTATGTATGGCAAATACTACCATTTGCCACGCCGAACTAAGATCTCTGAGCTGCGTTGTACACTTCTCAATCAATACACTAAGTGCTGTGGTGAGCAATGAGTACACAAGAGCCGTCTGCTCAAATTCTGACGTTAAGCGATCCAAATCAGCGTGCAGCAAAATCATTACTTCAGAATTCAAAAACACGTTTGCTTACCTTGAACAAATGAGCGATTCATAAAAATACTTTAAAATACATTAACAAAGAAAAATGGTATGTACAGTCGTGGCCAAAAGTCCTGCACCAGTAGACCAAAAGTCAATATTTGATGTTCGAAGTCCACTTATACAGCATAATGGTAAAGTCAAGGAAACATATTATACAAACACTGACGGAAAAATAGTTGTAGAGGAATGAAATGGCGGCAATACATTTGTATAGGTAACATATTTAATCGATTAAGATTTCACGATCACAGCTTAATGTAAGCGCGAGAAGAGCCATTTTAAATGTGAAATGCTGGTACATTAATAACCGGTGTAACCGCTAGAATGTTGAATGCAAGCACGCAAACGTTCATGCATTGTGTCGTACAGGTGCTGGATGTCAGCTTGTGGGATGGAGTACCATGCCTGTTGCACTTGGTTGGTCAATGCAATGACGGTTAATGCTGGTTGGGGGTGACGCTGGAGTTGTCGTCCAATGATGTCCCATACGTGCTCGATTGGTGAAAGATCTGGTGATCTAGCAGGCCACGGCAACATGTCGACACTCTGTAGAGCATGTTGGGTTACAACAGCGGTATGCGGGCGAGCGTTATCCTGTTGGAAAACACCCCTTGGAATGCTGTTCATGAATGGCAGCACAACAGGTTGAATCACCAGACCGACGTACAACTGTGCCGTCAGGGTGCGTGGGATAACCACGATAGTGCTCCTGCTGTCATAGGAAATCGCTCCCCAGACCATAACTCCAGGTGTAGGTCCAGTGTGTCTCGGCCGCAGACAGGTTGGTTGCAGGCGCTTACCTGTCCTCCTTCTAACCAACACACGGCCATCACTGGCACCCAGACAGAACCGGCGTTCATCAGAAAACACAACAGATCTCCACTTCGTCCTCCAATGAGCTTTAGCTTGACACCACTGACGTCGCAAACGGCAGTGGTTTGGAGTAAGTGGAATGCACGCTACAGGGCGTCTGGCTCCGAGCTGTCCTTCAAGTAATCGATTTTTAACAGTTCGTTGTGTCACTGTGGTGGCAACTGAAGCTCGAATTGCTGCCGTAGACGCGGTACGATGCGCCACGGCCATACGCCGTACACGGTGGTCTTCCCTCTCAGTAGTGCCACGTGGCCGGCCGGAACCCGGTCTTCTTGAGGCAGTACCTTCCCTTGACCACCGCTGCCAACAATCATGCACAGTTGCTACATTCCTGCCAAGTCGTTCTGCAATATTGCGGAAAGAACATCCACCTTCTCGTAGCCCTATTACACGATCTCGTAGCCCTATTACACGATCTCGTTCAAACTCCGTGAGCTGTTGATAATTCCTTCTCCGTCTTCTTAAAGGCATTCTTGACTAACATCAACACCCAAAATCGAATCTCAACGATAACTAACGCTCACGAACGTTACAGCGCGTTTTTACAGCAAACCTGCGTTGCATGTTCCGAGGAGCGCTACCAGCGCCACACGTATGCGTCGAGCGCGAAATTTGCATGGACGTCATCTTAAAGATGTACTCTCACCGCCTACCAACTGTCGTTTATCTAAAACAACCCCTTCTTGGTGTTGGGATTTTTTTCCCGTCAGTGCATTTTAAAGGACATTTTATGCTGAATCCAAATATATTTACAGAATGTTATTACCAGTAATAGAAGTGAAGTTACAAGCAAAAGTACAGCGTCTAGTCATAAAAAGAAAAAATAGTGAAATTAGTGTACAACGCATTTAACGTAAAATTACTGTACAGTATATTATTAAAACTTGGAGGACACTTGAAATAACTTACCAACAAGCAAAATACGCTTTAATATAACCTCGGTTATTTAGTAACAAAGTGCACCTTCTTGGCATGGAATTAATGACCTTCTCTAGTTAGAATAATAATGACAACGTTTCGCACAATGAAATGTTTATTATACATCGACTATAGTTTCGCAGAGCGTTTGTCTCTGTTTCCTCAGGACGAATAGTTTCGCAGAGCGTTTGTCTCTGTTTCCTCAGGACGAATAGTTTCGCAGAGCGTTTGTCTCTGTTTCCTCAGGACGAATAGTTTCGCAGAGCGTTTGTCTCTGTTTCCTCAGGACGAATAGTTTCGCAGAGCCAAACGCTCTGCGAGACTATAGTCGATGCATAATAAACATTTTGTTGTGCGAAACGTTGTTATTATTATTCTATCTTTTCTAGTTGTCCATTGGTGATAACACGGTACCATACGGCCCTTACAGACAATTAAAGACTAATTGAGTCTATATGTTGAGTCCATACATCTTTTACAGACTCAATTAAAGACTTTAATTGAGTCTGTAAGGGTAGTATGGCACCGTGTTATCACCAATGGACAACTGGAGAAGCTCTTTAGTTCCATGCCAAGAAGGTGCACTCCGTTACTAAGAAACCGTGGTTATCCAATTAAATATTAAAGCGTATTTTGCTTGTTCGTAAGTTATTTCAAGTGTCCTGCGATTTTCAATAATGTACAGTAATTTTACGTTAAATGCATTGTACACTAATTTCACAAATTCCACTATTTGTTGCTTTTTTATGACTAGACGCTGTACCTTTGCTTGTAACTTCACTTGTGTTACTGGTAATAACATTCTGTAAAAATATTTGAATTTAGTATAAACTTTCCTTTAAAATGATGTGTAATATGTATTCCTAACTTAGCCATTATGCTGTATAAGTTGACTTCAAACATCAAAAATTGACTCTCGGTCTACTGATGCAGGACATTTAGCCACGATTGTACATGCACACAAATCTGCATAGCAAAATTTCTTATTTTACCAATATGTCGGAAATAAAATAAAAGAATAGAACAAGCGCTAAAGCTTTATGCTAACAAGAAGAGGATGGGAGAGAACGCTATGGCAGTGACACCAGCGTTACTGCTAAGTTCACAAGGCTGCCGGGAACAAGTCGGCTTCCCGCAGAGGACCCATTCAAGTGGTTATCTCATGAGCGAAATTTTCTTAGAAACACAGCATATCAGAATATCTTCGCATTTGGAAGCATCACTTCGGTATTATCTTTTGTCATAATATATCTTTTGCCATTTTCACTGAATTAGGTAAGTTTAGGATATTTAATAAATTGTCCACGGACCAAATAAAATCCTATCGCTCCGCCTCGGTGGCTCATTGGTCTGAGGGTTTCTGACCATTCGTCAGATATGGGCCTGGGTTCGAGTATCGGATGTGGCATTGGTAGTGCGCTTGTCTTACGGAACTGGCTCGGTCCCTTCCATGAGACTAAAAGCCCCAAATTAGAAAGGAGTGACTAAAATAAAAAGCTCCAAATTAGAAAGGAGCGACTAAAAGCCCAGAAAGGAGCTTGTAAGTTGCCCATGGTGGTCATGAAAGCCCAAAAAACAATTCCTTTCCTGGCCATAGTGTGATTATACCTGTTACAAACGAAAGGAAGAACTCACAAGAAAATAACAATACCATTCAAAGTCAGAAGAACTGAATGTGCATCTTGTGTAAGTAGAAACTTAAGCAGTCTGGCCAGGCGACATCTGCCGCATCACATTCGACGTCAAAAGATCAGATCATATGTAGAGGATTTTAGTAAGGGAGTGTCTGACCCGAGGTCTTAAAACAACCTTTAGAAGTAGGAAGCTAGGAGATTTGGGCTAGAGTGCCCCCGATAGGAAAGTCACACGGAAGCGAGGTAGGAGACGCCCTTATTTATTACCGGGTGGGCCAGTACCCGGGGTCCGACGGCTTAACGTGCCCATCCGACGCACGCCGGATATTTAGTGGTTCGAACGTTTGTACCTGCCAGGGATCGAACCCGAGGTCTTCTCCAACGCAGTCACGAATGCTGACCACTAGGCCATCCGCGGCCCGACGTCAAAAGATTCTACACCGAAGAGCTAAATCATTATGGTCGCTCCGGTGGCGCAGTAGTCTAAGGGCTGGCTTATTCCTATTCGTCTGTGAAGGTTACGGGTTCGAATCCCGGTGAGGCATGGATGTTTGTGTTTGTCTTACGGTACTGGTTCTCAATATGTTACTTGTCCAACACTGGTTATCTGTGTACATTGGTCATTTAGCATACTGTAAAATCCATGTTTGATGTATACTTGTTCACAATGTGTTACATGATCAACAAGTCTATATCTGTGTAAACTGATCATTTGGCATGCTGTAAACCATGTATGATTTTTACTTGTTCCAGTGTAATTTCTGTCTCCTGTTTATGTCTGCCTGTATATCATTGTACCACCAGGTCCAAATTTTCAATCAAAAAACAAACAATCAAACAAAACAAAACCACAACATTATGATCAGCGCGTCTTTATGCGAATAGAAACAACTGCAGGTAAACAACGGCGCCCTTGAAGGCCATCAAACGGCTCTCTTAATCAGTGTTATTCTTGTTCATCAGATTGAAAAGAGCTAACTTAAGCGAGTTTGACAACGGCCGGATTGTAACGACCAGACGATACGATTGGATCAGAGCATTTTCGAGACTGCAGGGCTTGTGGGATGCTCATGGTCGTTCGTGGTTAGTACTTTCAGAAAAAAGGTCCGAGGAGGGCAAAACCAAGAAACGTCGGCAATGTGTGGGCCGACCACGGCTCATTGATGTCAGAAATGAGCGAAGGTTGTCCCGTACGGTACGAGCCAATAGAAGGGACACCTTGGAACAACTCGTGAGTAATTTGAATGTTGGTGACGGGAGTAGAGTGTCACAACACACACCGAAACCTGCTGAAAATAGGGTAGCGTAAGCTGCTTCAAGAGCCCATGCCAACCTCTGTTCACCGTCGAGAGCGCCTACAATGAGCACGCGACCATCAAAACTAATTCTACAATAATTGGAAGATGGTCGTCTGGTCCGATGAGTCTCGTTTGCTGTTGCACTATGTAGACGGCCTGGTACGTGTGCGTCGTTTACCTGAGGAATTGTTGGCACCAGGATGCACCGTGGGACGAAAACAGACGTGTGGAGGGTGTGGAATGCTTTGGACAATGTTCTTCTGAGAAACTCTGTGCCCAGTCATTCATGTGCAGAAAACTATGACGTCTACTAGGTGCTAAAACATCATTGCAGACCAGGTACATTCTTTCACGGCAACGGTGCTCCCTTCTAGTTGTATCTTTTGGATAATTCAATCTGCCACACTGACCGGATTGTTCGAGAAAGATTCGCAGAAGACGAGAAAGACTTCGATGTATTGCCCTGGTCTCCAGATTCCCCAGACATGAGAGTATTTGTGATTTGTGTTGGAACAGTAAATACCATCTGCTGCGGTTCAACTAGGTGAGTTACAAGAGTCAAAGGATCTGCTGGTAACGTGTTGGTGCCAGCTACAATGAGACTTCTTAAGAAATCTTGTAGCGTCCATACCTCGCTGGGTAAGAACTGTTTTGGTGGCACGTGGAGCAACAACATCATATTAGGCAGGTGATCATAATGTTTTGGCTCTTCTGTCTGTAAACAACCTAAGTATCACATTTAGCGATACTTAGGTTGTTTTATAGACCGAACGTAAGAAATTACTAGGATTAAAGGTAAGAATTACTAGGGAGGTAAGAAATTACTAGGCAACACAACAACTGTATCCGCTGTCTGAATGAGTATCATACACTATATTGACAAAAGTCACCGAATACCCCTTCAAAAGAAAATGAATGGACCCATTGCGCTGTTAAAATGCGCGGTACAGCTGCAAACGATATAAAGACAAACCTGCAGCTGACCACAATCATATCGCACTGTGAGGTTGAGTGAAAATGTCGCTGAACTGACTTTGAGAAAGGAAAGATTGTTGGGTGTTATATTAGTGGGTTGTCCATAAGAGAAACCGAGAGGTGTTTAAACATACCCAAGTCAACTGTTTTGGATGTACTGAATAAGTGGAAGACACATGGTGTGCCTGAAGCAGCAAAACGTATACCAGCAGACCAAAGAAAATCAGTGATAGAGGACGTCGAAGCCTCAGGAGAGTCGTTACAGCTAATCGACAGAGTACTGCACAAGACTTCAGTGTAGAAGTGAGTAAAAATGCTGGAACCTCGGTATGCACACGTACCATTCGCAGAGAACTTCATTCCATGGGTTACCGTGGTCGTGCTGCTGCTCATAAGCCTTTCATCTCCACTCGCAATGCTACTCGTCGTTTAGCATGGTGTAAAGAACATTTATCGTGGACCGTAGATCAATGGAAACGGGTCCATGGACTGACAAATCCAGATACACGGTTCATCAGTCTGATGGCCATGTCTGGGTATGGCGGCAGCCGGGGAATACTATTTACCGCAGTGTACTGTTGCTATGGTCATGTTTGGAGCTGACAGTGTACTCGTGCCGGGGTGTTTTTCGTGGTATGATCCAGGCCCACTGGTTATCGTGGACAAACCTGTTAACCAGCACGTCTACCTCGATATTCTGGACAATTATGCCCTACCAACTCTGTGGCAATACTATGAAACCGAGCCTTGTTGGTACCAGCAGGATAATGCACCGAGCCATGAAGCAAGGACTGTTATGGCGTGGTTTGACGATAAGTCCCTATCGTGTGTGGACTAGCCAGCACACAGTCCTGATCTTAATCCCATAGAGCACTTATGGGATGAATTAGAGGGACGCATAAGAAGAAGTTTGGAACCAAAGCCTACTACTAACCAACAGTTAGCGGCAGCATTATGTACTGAATGGAAGTACATAGTGTTCCAAAACCTTGTCGAAAGCACGTCTCGAAGGGTCAGTGCATGCATTAAGGCCAAAGGTGGACCGACACCGTACTAATGTATATCAATAAATGCTATGTTGTGTTTCTCTTCTAAGTGTCCGATGACTTCTGTCATATAGTGTATATAGAAACAGTTGGAAATAATGGCGTACAGGAAGGCAGTAGCAGGATGCGGAGTCAGAAAAATTTAATTTGCAGCTTGCGCATGACAAGATAAATAAATAAGCAGTCAATCTCTAGGTCTGCTCTTGTCAGAAGAATTTGCTCTTGATTAATCTGCCTGTCGGTTTTTTCTGAAAGCAATGCTTAAATTTCAGGAACCGTTGCGCGTATATTTTATGCGATGTTTAATTTCTTTCCTTGCTGTACGAGCATTTATTTCGAAGATGCTGAACATTTGTTGAAACTTCGCTAACAAAGAATAACGGTAAAAACCCCAAAACGTTTTGATGAATGAAGTTTGCTTTTGTAATCACTAATCGAACTTGGCGGCAATAATTTTTAAATGATGTTGATAATCTGCATGATCGGCGAATAAATTACGAAGAAATATTTGGCGTTTTCTAAATGATAGAACGAGTTATTATGTAATTCTGCGTTCTCTTCTTATTGTTCTTATCCACTCAAGAAGAAACCCAATAAAGGCAATTATTAATCTGAGGAAATTGATTTCTCAAACCATGTCTGGAACGATGGCTAAATGGAAAAGCAGATACTTTGCTCGCTTATTAAAGACTGAAGTGATTTCTGCTAGCATCGAGACTTTATCTTCTTAATAAACATTTACGTGTGCTGGCCTTAGGTTGATATTCTTCTGTCTTTCCATAAATAACATATCGACCTTTTTGCAGAAATGCTGTCTGTTTTCTTAAAGGTGTAAAAGTAATGAAGCTAGCTGAGCTGACAATGTTAATCACCACCATGTTCCTTCTTCTAATTAGAAATAGCGTAAGGAGTTGCAACCGCATAGGCTTCCAAAAACAAGAACAAAAAACTGCCGCTTTCAAAGAAGAATTTACCCGTTTTAAAAGTGAAGTGTCATTCCATTTTCGTTTGTGAGATTTCATTTCACTGGGATTTTGGAATTAAAAATCCTAATTCGTGCAACTGAATAAATTGATGAAGTTATATCTGAATGTTCTAGAAAGACCGTGTCGCCTGCTACAACTTTTGTGTTTATGAAATTCTTATTTCAGGAACGCATCACATTAATTATACTTTGCGGTAGATATATTACATGTCTGTATTACAGCACTTCTGACAGTACGGTATAATGAATAAGGCTTTTACTACTAAGCTAATTATAGTGAATATAGCTTTCACTAATATTATAATGAATTCAATGCTTGTACTAAGCTAAGTATAATGCTTCTGCTACTGAATTATGATGAATTCAGCTTCTTGTAAGCTAATGGTTGTTGTGTTATTAATTATGAATAAACTTTCCTGCTAGTAGTGTAGTAATAATAATGAACAAGTTTATAACTGGTAGTAATGTTGTAGTAGTAATTAAGATGAATAAAGTCTTATGCTGGTTGTTACTAATAACACTAAATGAAATAAACCTAACAGCCAGACAGAGGTCTGACAGTACTATGAACTGAGAAAGACGCACTTACTTAAAACCTTTTATTATGAACTTCTACTGGTATCATCACACACAGCTACTCAAATAACACGTAGCTCCTTGCACATGAACGAAGCTCTACACTCATTAACAACAGCTCTCTGACACATAAACAACAGCTCTCTACATAAACAACAGCTCTCTACATAAACAAACGCTCTCCCTATACAACAACAAACGCTCTCCCTACGTATCGTTGAACGCGCCTATTTATACTGGCTACCACCACGTCATGACTTACACTCATTGCCAGATCTCATTCAGCGGGTGAAATAACATCTCGTTCAGTAAGAAGATAATTTACATAGGAAAATAAAATAACCAGAGATAGTAAAAATCAAAACGAAAGTGAATCGAGAGTATACGTTACAACGGTATACGGGGGTTGTCCAAAATAATGGAAACACCTTGAAACAATAGGTTTTACGCACCTTATATGGTGTGGGGGCACCCTTGGCATTCAAAACTGCTTGTATCCTTCTTGGAATGAACGCATACAAGTCCTGGATGGAGGTATGTTGAACCATTCTTCCTGCAGAAACTGCTCCAATTTCTTGAGGGACGCCGGAGGAGGATAACGGGATCGCACTCTGACCACAGGGGCTCAATGATGTTTAAGTCCGGTGATTGTGCAGGCCTAGGAAGGTGTGCAACTTCATCCTCATGTTCCTCAAAAAATGATTGAACAATTCGACTTCTGTGAATCGGGGCATTATCAACTTGAAAGGTTCAGTCCCCTGACGGAAACAATGTCTGCGGGATTGAATGCACATGGTCGGCCAAAGGAGTGACGTAGTCATCGCTAGTGATCCGTCCGTGTAAGGTGATAATGGGACCTGCTGCAAACCACGAGATCATGGCCCAAACCATTACAGAACCGCCCCCATGCTTCCCTGTAGGAAGGAGACAGTCTGGGTTGTAGGCTTTTGCGGGGTTCTCCACGCCTAAACCCGTCCTGTGGTGGGAAATAGTGAGAAACTTGATTCATCGGAAAACAAGACATATTTCCAGTGATCCGCAGTTCACGATTTATGTTCCTGGCACCACTGTAGTCTCCGTTTCATATTCACCTGTGACACCAGGGGTTTTACAATCGCAGCTCTGCCGTAAATATTGTGCTTATGCGATTCCTTTCGCACGGTATGGGTCGACACTAGGTTTCGGAGATGTGCATTAAGCTCAGCAGCCACTTTCGTCATCGTGGTCTTCCTCCTTGCGGTCACACTCCTCTTTAATGTCCTCCTGTCTCTCGCAGTGAGTTTGGTTTTCCTTCCACAGTTGTGTCTCGCAGATGATGTTGTGCCGTGAACATTGTATGACGTCATAACCTTCGACACGATTCCTCCAATACCTGTGCCACTGTGGTTAACGACGCACCAACCAGACGGGCTCCTACAATCTGCTCTCTTTGGAACTCCGACAGGTCACTCAATGGGCTTTCATCTGGAACGAAATTATGCAAACACCGATTTACAATGCAATCACACAGGCCCTTGAGACTATGCTAGCGTCAGAGACTTTTTCTTAATAAAAATCTTTCTTTTTTGGAAAAAAGCAACACTTTTTTACAAAAAAATTTAGCTACATGTTCGTTTTACTCAAAAAGCAGCACATCCCAAAGTCACTGTTTTCAGCCAGGTGTTTCCATCACTTTGGACAACCCTGTACATACAGTGAGACGCCAGTTTGCTAGTATGACAGCCCCCGGCACATAAATGGTTCCATCCAGCACGTAAGAGGACACCTGTATGCGGTATAAATCAGGCGAACCATCTGGTGGAGCATCAGTGAAGCACTGGATTTATGGTTAGAATGGGCAAAACGAGTGATCTAAGCTACTTTGTGTGTGGCATGAGAGTTGGCGCCAAGATTTGTGCCTCTTCCAAACAGCCATCCTTCTCACTCACAAGAGTAGCAAGCGTTTATATTAAATTGAGCCGCACGCATAAAACTTCCAGCAATTGGCGATTCTGTGGACGAAAACAGTTAACGCATCAAAGGAGACTGGAGACATGGTCGCTGAACGTTGTAACCTATTCACGTCTTGGTGAGATCGGAGATGACCCTCGGCATACCAATGGTGAATTCTGTAGTGATTTGTCGGGTTGTGCTCGGTATATTCACTTGCACGATTGTAGTCAGTCTGTCCACAAATAAACCATACAACAAAGACACCTCATCACAACTCCCTAGGAACTGGTACAGAATGTTAACATTAAGGGAATCGAACCATGAGGAAAGCACAATGCAGCATTTGAATTTTCTTACTCACAAGCAAGTATTGGCGCTGTGCTCTAAACACTGGCTTATGATCATTCATCAGAGTTTGGTCCGGGTTGTAATCCCGGTGAGGAATGGATGTCGTGTTTGTCTTACGGCATTGGTTCTCTCCCTTCCCTGGAGCCAGTGGCGCTAAATTAGAAAAGAGCTATTGCTTATATCCCATTGAGCTACTACCGGTGGTCGTTAAACCCACATTGAAGCATGAAACAAACAAGCATTATTTCAATTTGCATAACTTTTTTCGTAACTGTATTACTCTCACGTGCTATAAGTCAAAACACCAAAATTTACATATTCAAACATTGCCGTTTTTTTACGCTTTCCAACCGTAGGTTGAAGAAGCGTATATGCTCCAGCTTTGTCCGTCTGTCCGCACGACAACTCGCGTAAAAAATGGTTCGATTTCGATGAAATTTTAGTATGTTGCAGGAGACCACTTGGGACAAATCCTATTGAAAATGGACGAAGTGGGGTTAAAGGTCAGGACATAGGGAAAGAATCTATTCCATTGTCTTTATGCGTCATAACTTGCGTAAAAATAGTAAAATAGTTCGATTTCGATGAAATTTTAGTAGGTGGTAGGGGACCACCTGGGGACGAACCCTATTGAAAGTGGAAAAAATGGGGTGAAAGGTCAGGACATAGGACCGGGACCCATTCCATCGCCCTTATGCGTCATGACAGGTATAAATGCTTCGATTGCAACAAAACTTTATCATGTTGTACCGGAGGTTTTGACGTGTCTACCCCGCAGGACGCACACAACATAAAGGCAGATAGCAGCGAGAACGAACGTCTGCGTAGCTCAGTTGGTAGAGCGACTTGTTCCGGAAAAAGTGGACTCGGGTTCGATTCCCGGCGTGGACCAAAAATGACGGAGAAATTTATTTCGTTATAATGGGGCCCGAAATTCCCGGATGACCCCGCCGTTAAAGAACTCGCAATGGTGTAATGTTCTTTCCGCACCGCGAGATAGGAGAAAAATAAGAGAATCCCTTCTCCAGCGCTTCGAAAAATAAATGTGTGTGACGTTGCATTCCACACACTAGATTGACTGGGAGTTCTCAAGTGCACGTTCTATAGCGGATGGCTGCCTGCAAAGATTCATGGCCACGGCTGACCCGTGGGCCATGCCCCCGGCCCTCTTTCGGGGGGAGGGGATGTGACGTGCCTGCCCCGCAGGACGCACACAACATAAAGGCAGATAGCAGCGAGACGAACGTCTGCGTAGCTCAGTTGGTAGAGCGACTTGTTCCGGAATAAGTGGACTCGGGTTCGATCCCTGGTGGATCAAAAATGACGGATAAATTTACTTCGTTATAAGGTATACTGAACCAATTCTGCTGAATATCATCGAAATGGGGTCAATGATCAGGGCACAGAAGCGAGATTTATTCCACAGCCATTATCCTCATAACTTGAGTATTGATTTCTGGTATGTTGGAAAGCGTATCATAATGAATGCATTGCATGATTTTACTAACTTGTTTGCTAGTAAATCGTTATTTATTCGTGACCAGGCACTTTGGCGGCATAAGATCACAGGTTGAATAAAAAATGTTTACGTCAATGAGTTATCTAATGGTTTTGATGGGTGCCATTGGACGTCCTTACACACTGAACGACCGTTTTACTAATTACGCCCTCAAATTATATTTAGGGAAAGGAACATTCTCACTCAGTACCCAAAGACCGACTTGGTGAGTTTGGATTCCAAGTCAATGGCTTTCAGGGGGACACCTCCATCAGTGTCATGCGTATGAGTAAAGCGATTAAGGATAATCCCGAGGCGTATAGCTGACCAATAAAAAAACAAGTTAGTAAAATGATGCAATGCATTGATTATGATACGCTTTCCAACATACCAGAAATCATTACTCAAGTTATGAGGATAATGGCTGTGGAATAACTCGCGATCCTGTGCCCTGACATTTGACCCCATTTCGATGATATTCAACAGAACCGGTTCAGTATACATCCGGAACAACATGATAAAGGCTTGTCGCAATCGAAGCATTTTTACCTAAGTTATGACGCATAAGGCTGATGGAATGGATCCCGTTTCTATGTTCTGATCTATTGATCCCATTTCGCCCATTTTAAATAGGGTTCTTCCCCAGGGTGTCCCCTACTACATACTAAAATTTCATCGGAATCGAACCATTTTAACGCGAGCTATCGTGCGGACAGGAAGACAGACGGACAAAGCTGGAGCATATACGCTTCTTCAACCTACGGTTGTAAAGCGTAAATAAAACAGCGGTGCATACTTATCCCGTGGTTATGTTATTCGCTTCAGATGTAGCTATTTACTTCTCACCTTAAATTTTTCTTAAAATTCTGTAGTACATTGAGAAATCACTTTTGCTCAGATGATAAACATAGGATTATAAATATACCATAAAATACTATTAACAGTAATCACTCAATATTGGCCGTCTTTACTAATATCATACAGTGCATTTAATATAACGACAATATGTATAATTAAAGGTGAATATCATCAGAATGTCTTTGCCTCCATTTTTTGCATACAAAAGTACCAAAACGCAGCTACACTGACGGAAAAAAATCCCAACACCAAGAAAGGGTGTTGTTAGATAAACGACAGTTGGTAGGCGGTGAGAGTACATCTGTAAGATGACGTCTATGCAAATTTCGCGCTCGGCGCATACGTGTGGCGCTAGTAGCGCCCTCGGAACATGCAAAGCAGGTTTGCTGTAAATACGCGCTGTAACGTTTGTGAGCGTTAGTTATCGTTGAGATTCGACGTAGGGTGTTGATGTTAGTCAAGAATGCCTTTAAGAAGACGAAGAAGCCATTATCAACAGCTCACGGAGTTTGAACGAGGTCGTGTAATAGGGCTACGAGAAGGTGGATTTTCTTTCCGCAATATTGCAGAACGACTTGGCAGGAATGTAGCCACTGTGCATGATTGTTGGCAGCGGTGGTCAAGGGAAGGTACTGCCTCAAGACGACCGGGTTCCGGCAGGCCATGTGGCACTACTGAGAGGGAAGACCGCCGTGTACGGCGTATGGTCGTGGCGCATCGTATCGCGTCTGCGGCAGCAATTCGAGCTTCAGTTGCCACCACAGTGACACAACGAACTGTTACAAATCGGTTACTTGAAGGACAGCTCCGAGCCAGACGCCCTGTAGCGTGCATTCCACTTACTCCAAACCACTGCCGTTTGCGACGTCAGTGGTGTCAAGCTAGAGCTCATTGGAGAACGGAGTGGAGATCTGTTGTGTTTTCTGATGAAAGACCGTTCTGCCTGGGTGCCAGTGATGGCCGTGTGTTAGTTAGAAGGAGGCCAGGTGAGCGCCTGCAACCAACCTGTCTGCGGCCGAAACACACTGGACCTACACCTGGAGTTATGGTCTGGGGAACAATTTCCTATGACAGCAGGAGCACTCTCGTGGTTATCCCACGCACCCTGACGGCACAGTTGTACGTCGGTCTGGTGATTCAATCTGTTGTGCTGCCATTCATGAACAGCATTCCAGGGGTGT
This sequence comes from Macrothele yani, assembly GCA_039090855.1. NCBI lineage: Eukaryota > Metazoa > Arthropoda > Arachnida > Araneae > Macrothelidae > Macrothele > Macrothele yani. The sequence goes on from CM077023.1 coordinate 104,829,441, forward strand.
TTTCCAACAGGATAACGCTCGCCCGCATACCGCTGTTGTAACCCAACATGCTCTACATAGTGTCGACATGTTGCCGTGGCCTGCTAGATCACCAGATCTTTCACCAATCGAGCACGGATGGGACATCATTGGACGAGAACTCCAGCGTCACCCCCATCCAGCATTAACCGTCCCTGTATTGACCGACCAAGTGCAACAGGCATGGAGCTCCATCCCACAAACTGACATCCAACAACTGTACGACACAATGCATTAACGTTTGCGTGCTTGCATTCCAACATTCTGGCGGTTACAGCGGTTATAATTGTACCAGCATTTCACATTTAAAATGGCCCTTCACGAGCTTACATTAAGCTGTGATCTTGAAACCTTAATCGATTAAATATGTTACCTATACAAATGTATTGCCGCCATTTCATTCCTCTACAACTATTTTTTCGTGGTGTTCGGGGTTTTTTTCCGTCACTGTATTATGCAATTTATGGTAATTGAAACAGAAAGTTCGTTTCAGGTTGTCCAGCAGCGCAACTATCAGACCGAATGGTTAAGCAAACGTTTTGGGGATAACATAAGACCTATCTACAAGGAAAGTTTAAATAAAAATCCATGAAGTCCATTTTTTAATAACATAAATCAAAAATACTTAATACTTTGTAGCGGCAATAAGAATGTTTAATTTTTGAGCTTGGAAATACAGCCAAAATAATAAACGTTACAGTTCTCACACTCGGTGTCTGTACATATTGTATGTATAATCTGTGTTGTGTGAACTACGACAAAATCTGCTTTGGCGTCTGAAAAATAAGAAATAGGCCGGTAGGCCGGTGTAAAAAATTAAATAAAAAATAAATAATCATTCTCTGTCATTATCTCATTTTAAATAAGAGTTTATGGATAAAGAACACACTGCTCGCGAATTAACCTTAACAAAACCTATCTAAAGCATAGAAACGCGGCTTCTGTTATTTTTAGCACGTCTTTTGAAAAAAGCAGTTTCTCTAGAAGGAATAAATGCATTATCTTTTTCGCTGAATTTTTTCTTCCAAAAATCTGACCTCCCCGGTGGCGCAGTGGTCTAAGCGATGGCCTCTGATCATTCGTCCGAAAGGGGTCTGGGTTCGAATCCCGGTGAGGCATGGATGTTGTGTTTGTCTTACGGCACTGGCTCTCTCCCTTCCCTGGAAACCCAAATTAGGGACGGGCGACTGCTTATAGCCCATTGAGTTGCTCACGGTGGTCGTTAAACCTTCAATCAAAAAAAAAAAAAAAAAAAAAGAAAAGAGAAATCTGCTTTGAATTTGTCCATGTCCCTTTGTCAGGACATCATATCACTGCAAATATTAATCCGATTTGAAAATTTATTTCTCTTAGTCGAAAGCTTGAGCTGTGAGAGCGACGTTCCATGCATTTTGGTCTTCTTCCGATGCATAACACCGCTGCTGGGGAGAGGGGGAGGTAAATGAACTTGCTTTTAAATTCAAAATATATTTTACCCTATGCAACTGCTTAAAAACAGAATCTAAGAATCATTTTTACCTTTCAATACATTTTACCCCTAAAGGCTATTTTATGTGCAGTTTCTACTTGAAAAAATGAATGGTTTTACTGTTAAGGACGAAATACTTTTGCTCAGATGATAAAATTCCACGGAATTTCTGCTTCTGTATCGAATTGTGTTATTTGCGAAATATCTGCTTCTAAAAATCAGATTTTAAAAGTATTTCTACGTCTCGACGATGAATAATTTGTATGCAGTTTACAACATTTTGTGAAAAAATACTTTGCCGCTAGGGGGCATAATTGCACATTTCTGTATTTAACAAGTTTGCAATCGTATCTTCGCTTCTAGGGCCACGGGTGGCCTAGTGGTCAAGGTTCGTGACTGCCACGGAGAAGACCTCGGGTTCGATCCCAGGCAGGTACGAACGCTCGAGCCACTAAATACCCGCCGTGCGTCGGATGGGCACGTTAAGCCGTCGGGCCCCGGGTACTGGCCCCATGGTAATAAATAAGGGCGTCTTCCTCCTACTTTCTACCTCCTTCCCTGTGGCTTTCCTATCTGGCACTTTAGCCAAAATCTACTAGCTGCCTAATTCTAAGGGTTGATTAGGACCTGGGGTCAGACACTCCCTTCCTAAAAATCCTATACATATGATCTGATCTTCGCTTCTAAAAATCTAACTGAAAACACTTATTTTTTGTTAGACGCCACTCACCGTGGGAAAAAGTTAAGTTTAATTTTTTTCTCCAAATCACGTTTACTTTTTCCGCTAGAGGACGTTAATGTAGATCCCTGCAATGCTGATATCTTCGATTCCAAAAAGGACGGTTAAAAAATTATTTTTGATTCTGATAGCATTTGTTGGGAAGAATATTTTGTATTATTTTCCAATTTTTGTTCTATACAGTTTTAACACCAAGGATGTGTACGTATTCATTCTCATTTTGCACCATACTTGAAACTGTATCTTTGTTTCTAAGAACTCGATTGAAAAATCCCTTTGCCTTGGATATCTTCCGTTATGAAAAATGCTTTGGGCACATTCTCGATTTTTTGTATAACAGATTTTAGTCGCTAGTGGATGAAAGTAGTTATTTCTATTTGTGGATCTCTTACCGATTGTGTAAAAATTCGGTTGACACTGTTTTTGTAACCGGTTCAACACACTACGAGAAACATTGCTAACGCTGCACATTTTAAATTATTCGTAGATCTTCTCTAGGAGGCATAAATGCAGTGTCTTTTCGCTGAACCTTTTCTTCCAAAAAAATCTGCTTTGAAATACGTGGTGATCATTTTATCACGCAACCCGGCATTCAATGGCTCAGAACAGGACATTTGGTTGTTGTGAAGGGAGAAAACGTGGGACATGCAGGTAGATGGCAGTACAATGCTCCAGAGATAGGAAGCACAGGTGCGTGGTTAGTTACGTTCCAGACCAGCGAGAAGAACGCAGTGTTTGCGGAAGTTTACAGACGGACATTACAAGATGCCATTTTCAACGGCTCAACGGGCATTTATTGTGGAAGTGTATTTTCAACAGCAATCATATGCACCCGTACAGAAGCAATTTCATCGAAAGTATCCTAACGTGCCTGTGCCCAACAAATCAAAAATTATGCGAGACATCAACCGTATTCTTCGAGAGACTGGAAGTGTTGGTGACAAGAAGAAGGCTAAGAGATCCCATGTGATAACGGACGCCAAACTCGAGGAGGTACGGGCAGCATTACGACATTCGCCAACGAAGAGTTTGCGTAAACTGGCGGCACAACAGACTGGAAGTGTTGGTGATAAGAAGAAGGCTAAGAGGTCCCATGTGTTAACAGACGCCAAGCTCTAGGAGGTATGGGCGCCATTGCAACATTCGACAACGAAGAGTTTGCGTAAACTGGCGGCACAATAGACTGGAAGTGTTGGTGACAAGAAGAAGGCTAAGAGGTCCCATGTGTTAACGGATGCCAAGCTCTAGGAGGTATGGGCACCATTGCAACATTCGCCAACGAAGAGTTTGCGTAAACTGGCGGCACAACAGACTGGAAGTGTTGGTGACAAGAAGAAGGCTAAGAGGTCCCATGTGTTAACGGACGCCAAGCTCTAGGAGGTATGGGCGCCATTGCAACATTCGACAACCAAGAGTTTGCGTAAACTGGCGGCACAATAGACTGGAAGTGTTGGTGACAAGAAGAAGGCTAAGAGGTCCCATGTGTTAACGGACGCCAAGCTCTAGGAGGTATGGGCACCATTGCAACATTCGACAACGAAGAGTTTGCGTAAACTGGCGGCACAATAGACTGGAAGTGTTGGTGACAAGAAGAAGGCTAAGAGGTCCCATGTGTTAACGGACGCCAAGCTCTAGGAGGTACGGGCACCATTGCAATATTCGCCAACGAAGAGTTTGCGTAAACTGTCGGCACAACAGACTGGAAGTGTTGGTGACAAGAAGAAGGCTAAGAGGTCCCATGTGTTAACGGACGCCAAGCTCTAGGAGGTACGGGCACCATTGCAACATTCGACAACGAAGAGTTTGCGTAAACTGGCGGCACAACAGACTGGAAGTGTTGGTGACAAGAAGAAGGCTAAGAGGTCCCATGTGTTAACGGACGCCAAGCTCTAGGAGGTATGGGCACCTTTGCAACATTCGCCAACGAAGAGTTTGCGTAAACTGGTGGCACAACAGACTGGAAGTGTTGGTGACAAGAAGAAGGCTAAGAGGTCCCATGTGTTAACGGACGCCAAGCTCTAGGAGGTATGGGCACCATTGCAACATTCGCCAACGAAGAGTTTGCGTAAACTGGTGGCACAACAGACTGGAAGTGTTGGTGACAAGAAGAAGGCTAAGAGGTCCCATGTGTTAACGGACGCCAAGCTCTAGGAGATATGGGCACCATTGCAACATTCGCCAACGAAGAGTTTGCGTAAACTGGCGGCACAACAGACTGGAAGTGTTGGTGACAAGAAGAAGGCTAAGAGGTCCCATGTGTTAACGGACGCCAAGCTCTAGGAGGTATGGGCACCATTGCAACATTCGCCAACGAAGAGTTTGCGTAAACTGGCGGCACAACAGACTGGAAGTGTTGGTGACAAGAAGAAGGCTAAGAGGTCCCATGTGTTAACGGACGCCAAGCTCTAGGAGGTATGGGCACCATTGCAACATTCGCCAACGAAGAGTTTGCGTAAACTGGCGGCACAACAGACTGGAAGTGTTGGTGACAAGAAGAAGGCTAAGAGGTCCCATGTGTTAACGGACGCCAAGCTCTAGGAGGTATGGGCACCATTGCAACATTCGCCAACGAAGAGTTTGCGTAAACTGGCGGCACAACAGACTGGAAGTGTTGGTGACAAGAAGAAGGCTAAGAGGTCCCATGTGTTAACGGACGCCAAGCTCTAGGAGGTATGGGCACCATTGCAACATTCGCCAACGAAGAGTTTGCGTAAACTGGCGGCACAACAGACTGGAAGTGTTGGTGACAAGAAGAAGGCTAAGAGGTCCCATGTGTTAACGGACGCCAAGCTCTAGGAGGTATGGGCACCATTGCAACATTCGCCAACGAAGAGTTTGCGTAAACTGGCGGCACAACAGACTGGAAGTGTTGGTGACAAGAAGAAGGCTAAGAGGTCCCATGTGTTAACGGACGCCAAGCTCTTGGAGATATGGGCACCATTGCAACATTCGCCAACGAAGAGTTTGCGTAAACTGGCGGCACAACAGACTGGAAGTGTTGGTGACAAGAAGAAGGCTAAGAGGTCCCATGTGTTAACGGACGCCAAGCTCTAGGAGGTATGGGCACCATTGCAACATTCGCCAACGAAGAGTTTGCGTAAACTGGCGGCACAACAGACTGGAAGTGTTGGTGACAAGAAGAAGGCTAAGAGGTCCCATGTGTTAACGGACGCCAAGCTCTAGGAGGTATGGGCACCATTGCAACATTCGCCAACGAAGAGTGTGCGTAAACTGGCGGCACAACAGACTGGAAGTGTTGGTGACAAGAAGAAGGCTAAGAGGTCCCATGTGTTAACGGATGCCAAGCTCTAGGAGGTATGGGCACCATTGCAACATTCGCCAACGAAGAGTTTGCGTAAACTGGCGGCACAACAGACTGGAAGTGTTGGTGACAAAAAGAAGGCTAAGAGGTCCCATGTGTTAACGGACGCCAAGCTCTAGGAGGTATGGGCACCATTGCAACATTCGCCAACGAAGAGTTTGCGTAAACTGGCGGCACAACAGATGCCATATGGGAGTGCACAAAAGGCCACAAAGAAATTATGTCTCTGTGCGTAACCTGTCCACTGTGTACAATAACTTAAAGAACCGGACACGCACCAACGAATTGCGTACTGTAGGTGGATAACGACAGTGGTGAGATGTCACGGAATAGGCCCGTTGGATAAAGTGTTTTTCAGTGATGAGGCGTATTTTCACCTTAGTGGATACGTCAACAGTCTGAACACCAGATATTTGTCGACAGAAAACCCCCATGTGTTGCACGAAACGTCGTTACATGCATTGAAAGTCGGGGTGTGGTGTACATTTTCACGACGACGAATAGTGGGGCCGATATTTTTTGACACGACCCTCAACATCCAGTCGTACCAGGACATCATTATGCAATTTGTTGTCAGGAAGCAGACGAACGTTATTGTTACCAGCAACAGGACGGAGCAACGTGTCATACGTCTCGTGACACCCAGCAGTTTCTTGACATGTTTGATGACCGCCTGATTTCAAAAGCTTTGTGGCCTCCCCCATCACATGACTTATCTCCACCGGATTTTCCCCTCTGGGGGTATCTCAAAGGTTGTGTATACCGAAAGAATCCATGTAGTGTAGACGAACTGAAGCGGCGCATTACCAGCGAGATTATGTCTATCAACTGTACGCTCCTACGCAAGGTGGCATCCAACATAGTTAAGAGGGCTCGCACCTGCCTTGCAACTGCGGGTGGACATTTCGAACAGCTCCTGTAAACAACTACGTAAGTCATTTGGTGTCATTTGTTGTCGGTATCTCGTTTTCCTATTAAACCCATGATATGCCCGTATTGTTTATTACACGTACGTTTATCTTGGACAGCAGATATCAAGTGAGGGTCACATTGATGAAGAAATTAATCGGCGTACAAAACTTGCCTGGAGAGCTTTTGGAAGAAACAGCATAATTTTCAAGAGCAATATGCCATTATGTCTTAAAAGAAAAGTGTTTGATCAATGCATCCTTCCAGTGCTTACGTATGGTGCAGAGACGTGGACCTTAGCTAAAAGAGACATACAAAGGCTGCAGACAACTCAAAAAAGCGTGGAGAGGTGCATGCTTGGTGTAACCAGGAGAGATAAGAAGAGGAACACGTGGATCCGAAAAATGACAAGAGTGGAAGACATCATGATCAGAGTTAAATCCCTGAAATGGCAATGGGCTGGACATACTGCCAGAAGGACAGACCATCGATGGACAGCCGAAATTTTAGATTGGATTCCAAGGGACAGGAAAAGACCCAGAAGAAGACCACATGGAAGATGGGTGGATGAAATTCGAAAGTATGCGGGAGTGACGTGGAGGAGACTGGCACAAGACAGACCGTTGTGGAGGAAACTTGGGGAGACCTTCGTCCAGCAGTGGATTGATAATGGTTGACAATGATGATGATGATGATGCCCGTATTTCACTGGTTTTCTACATGCTGAAAATATTCTGAATGCCGGGTTGCGTGATAAAACGATCACCCTGTATATTTTCGTGTCGGAAAGGATTCAAAATACTTTATGACGTATATTCTAAATTAACTTTCCTTTTTAGTTTCTTTCCCTATGTAAATCTTGAGTTTGTTCTCAGGTATACGTCGCACTTAACGTGATATCTTCTCTCTCAAACGAATACTGTTGGCAACACAATTGAGGTAGAATTAACGTGACGTATGCCTGTTATGAGATAAGAACCAGTGATATAAACTACGAGACAACAGTTGCTAGTGTGGAGTGTTTCATGTGGGGTGTTGATTTGTGTGAGAGAAGTTGTATGTGATTTCTATACTATCCTGAAGTGCTATATCGGTGATGGAGAAACAAAGCATCATTTACAGTAAGCTGACTTCTAATTAAATGTTTCGTCTGGCCGTTAAGGTTTAATTCAGGAACTATTTCATCGTATGGTGATGTTTTTAAAATAAAGTAAGAAGAGCGACAAAGAATCAGTACGAAAAGACATTACGTTATAACTTGCTCACGACACCCAAGAATCTGGTGTCATCTTGCTCAAACTGCAAGAATTAAAGAACTTAAACGTTCGAAGCCATTTTCTCCAGGATTGGGATTCCCTCACAGTTTTGAATGAACTTAAAAACAAATGTACTGAGTCTATAAAGACAAGAAGCCCCCGCTTCTTTGCTTTTCGCGAATTTTTATCAAATTCAAAAACAGAATCTGTGAGGCAGGGAAATAATTGAATGTATTTTAGTTCCCATATTCTGAAATGTTTTCAATATGTGCTATAGTTTAAGTATTTTCATATAGATTTTATCTAGCTCAACATTCTTAAATGCAGGTTTATGGGGAGAAAACTGTTATTTCAATAGTGATGTCACCTGTAAGCTTGCCTTTCAAAAGGTACAATATGAGAGTGCCATAATAAAGAAGCCCTCGATGTACAACGGCCGTTTCATAAAAAAGACAAAAAAAACAAGAAAGTTGACACCGAATTTTCGGGTGTAATAAGCATGTCTTTTGAATCCGTTCTGACGCAAATTAAATTTATCAAAGCTATTCAAAGTCAATGGAACCGGTATGGAAAACAATAGATCTGATCAAAGAAAGAAGATCTTCAATCAGATTTTTAATCCCTCAGATATTGCTGTAAACGGAATCGTGAGTTTACGAACTCTTAGAAACAGAGATATCGACAAAAATAAGATGTGATTTTACGTCCCCTGGTGGGAAAACCATGCATTATTTTAGGAAGAAAGTATTCTCAAAAGGTTTATCCGTATAAGCGGTATCGGTCGAAGAAAAAAAAAAATTAGTCGGGTTTTCAGGAGCCCAGATTTTGCAACAAATACTTCAGAAGCAGAAATTAACACATATGACCCCTGGTGGCAAAACCATTCTTTACCAAACATTAGAAATTATGTGAAAAATATTTTCCATCAGGTCTTGTATGCGATACAGGAAGAATTTTTCAAATCAGAGCTTTAGGAGCAGAAATAACGCAGAAATCGCAATTTTCATTTGTGCCCTCTAGTGGAAAGTGTATGATGTACTTGAAAATTTTGAATTTATAGGAAAAACATTTCGCATCGGAAACACTATCCAACAAAGAAGGAATTTTTCAAATCGTACTCTTAGAAGTAGAGATATTGACAAAAATAAGATATACATCTACGCCCCTGGCGTAGAAAGCATGCATTTTTTCAAGAAGAAAATTTTCCAAAAAGGTTTGTCGACATGAGTAGTATCGGCCAACAAACGACGTTTTTTTCAATCGAGAATTTAGAAGCTCATATTTTGCTGCAAATACAACAGAAGCGGAAATTAAGATTTACGCCCCCTGGTGGGCAAACTATTTTTTGCAAAAATTAGAAATTACATGCAAACGATTTCCCATCAGGAGCTGTATGCGGTGCAGAAAGAATGTTTCAAATCGGAGATTTAGAAGCAGAGATGTACGGGGAAACGCAATTTACCGCTACGCTCCCTAGCGGAAAGTCTATGAATTACTTGAAAATTTTGAAATTATATGAAAAACACGTCACACGGAAAACACTATCCAACAAAGAAGGAATTTTTGATATCGGACTCCTAGAAGTAGAGACATTGACAAAAATAAGTAGTACATCTACGCCCCTGGCGGAGAAACTGTGGAATATTTTAAGAAGAAAATATTCCGAAAAGGTTTAACGATGTGAGTGGCATCAGTCCACGAAATAATTTTTTTATCGATATTTTAGAAGCTGCGATTTTATGGCAAATACATCAGAAGCAAAAATTAACACTTACGCCCCATGATGGCCAAATTATTCTTTACCAAAAATTTGAAATTATATGCAAAAGATTTTCCATCAAGAGATGTATCCGCTGAAGAAAAAAATTTCAAATCGGAGTTTTAGAAGAAGAGTTATCGCGGAAAATGTAATTTACTTTCACGCCCCATAGCGAAAAATCTATGCATAATTGGAAAAAGTAACTATATCTAAAATACTCTTCGGCAAAAATAGAATCGAAAGATATAAATTTTTTTCAATCGGATGTTTAGAAGCAAATATGTGGATTTTTTTTTATTGGAGGTTTAACGACCACCATGAGCAACTCAATGGGCTATAAGCAGTCGCCCGTCCCTAATTTAGGGTCACTGGTTCCAGGGAAGGGAGAGAGCCAGTGCCGTAAGACAAACACAACATCCATGCCTCACCGGGATTCGAACCCGGACCCCGTTCGGACGAATGATCAGAGGCCATCGCTTAGACCACTGCGCCACCGGGGCGGCAAATATGTGCAATAAAAGGCTTTTTTTTTTTTTGAATTTAACATCATCTGAATTTACGCCTTCTACCGGCGAAATTGTACATCGTAAAAAAAACAACACGAAACAATGGATCATCATTTGCATATTTCAAGCTTCTCAATGCAAAAATAATTTTTCAAATCGGACTAATATTTGCTGAGATATCGTGGGTACAGACGGACGGACGGACGGACGTACGGTCAAATCGATAACAGAAGCACGATCTTTTTTTACAAAAGACGTGCTAATGAGAGTAAAATCACACCAAATCAAGAAATATAGGAACAGGAAAAGTTACGTTATTTTTTTCTCAAAGTATCTTCCCTCGGATGATATGCAACGGTCCAATCGTTCAGTCCACTTTTCAAAGCATGTGGCGAAGGCATTTTGTGGAAGCTGTTTTATCGACCCCTACCCTCTACAGCTTGAATAACGTCAGCATCTGTGTTGAATGTTGCGCCACGGAACTTCTCCTTCATTGTTGGAAACAACCAGAAATCGCACGTGGCGAGGTCAGGACTGTTGGCAGGCTGTGGCATGATTTCCATACTGCATTTCGTAAGAAACTGTTGAACACAAGCAGCCACATGTGGGCGGTCGTTACCATGGTGTGGGGTTCTCTTGCCCACCAGTTCCGGTCGCTTAACCGGTATGTGTCATCTCAGACGCTTCCAGACTGAAATGTAATACTGAGCATTGACAATAATTTGTGGAGGAATGGCATGCTGGTAGACTACACTTTTATGATCAAAGGAAATTATCATCATCACCTTCCAAGCTGATTTGGTTTGGCAAAAGGTTTTCGGAGGAGAGGAGCCTGTGTGATTCCAGACACTCGTGGCGCGCTTCGTGAGGGGGATCGAAATAGTGAACCCATGTTTCATCGGCAGGTATTACTGTGTTTAGAAAGTTTGGATACTTTGAAATCATTTGTTTTCACTCATGACACACCTGAACTCTGGCTAACAATTGTTCTCTCGTCAGGTGATGAGGTACACATCTGCAACACACACGATGCAGCACTAATTTGTCGCGTAGAAGGCGGAATACAGACGTTTTTGAAATACACTGCTGACCACCCAAAATGCAACACCAAGAAGGAAGCATCCGATTGGCCTGAAATTCGCAGCATGAGTCGTCCGCAAGAGGACATGCAAACGATTAGCATTGAAGGGCATATGCAAATCATGTGCGCCCGGTACGCCACCGAGAAACACTATTAGAAGGGTGCACAGAAAGCGGGGTGTAAGTAGTGGAAGTGTGTTGTGCTGCCGGACCTGTGCGTGGGAAGCTTCCTGATGCCTCGTCGCAGAATACGGCAGTCATTCCAGCACGTTTCGGAGTTCGACAGAGGACGAATAGTGGCTTATCGCGACAGCGGTTTATCGTACCAACACATCGGCGCCCGTGTGGGACGACATCCAGCCACAGTGAAGCGAGTATGGATTCGGTGGGTGCAGGAGGGACGGACGGACCGACGTGAGCGATTGCCGCAGCCGCGGCACACCACCGAACGAGAGGACCGGCATGTTGTGCGGCGGGCATTGACGGCTCGCATCGCCACATCACGAACGTTAGCGCAGGAATTAGGGTGTGTTGCGCAACAACCTTTGTCAGCACGTACCGTTCGACGTTGTCCGCAGGAGCGGGGACTTGTCGCACTGCGCCCATTGCTCCGATTACCATTGACGTTACACCACCGGCGAGTGTGGCGGCAGTGGGCCGTTGAACGCCGCACCTGGACTACGGAATGGGACGACATTGCCTTCTCCGACGAATCCTGCTTCAGCCTGCAACACCACGATGTTTGGATCCGCGTGTGGCTGCACCGCGGCGAGGGACTGTATGACGCCTGCATTATGCATCGCCATACCGGTCCGTCGCCTGGCGTTATGGCTTGGGGTGCAATTGGATATGACACTCGCACTCCTCTGGTACGCATCGCCGGTACACTCAACAGCCAGTGCACCATCTCCAAAGTTTTGGAGCCTGTAATCCTCTCTTACTTGCAGGACCTGCCAGCGGTCACGTTTCACCAGGACAATGCGCGCCCGCACGTGGCACGCATCGTGCAACAGTTCTTCACGGCCCACCAGGTGTCACTGCTGCCGTGGTCTGCCTGTTCTCCCGATATGTCGCCCATCGAACACGTCTGGTCACCGATCGGCAACCGAGTGGCCCGACAAGCACCACCCGCGGCTACGCTTGATGAACTGTGGCAACGTGTGGAAGCAGCCTGGACCGACATACCCCAAGCCCACATCCAAAGCCTCTTTCGTTCGATGCCGCGGCGTGTAGTGGCCGTAATTGCCAGCCATAGGGGCCACACGAACTGTTGATGCCTGCTTGTTCCGCAAGTCGTAGGGGCCTGTAAGCTCAATCGTTTTACCTTTGTATCTGTTTTTATGTGTCCAGTAAATCTGGCTTTGCTATCTCGTGTCCTTCTTCGTGTTACATTTTGGGTGGCCAGCAGTGTATTAGTTGACTATACTATGTCTCCACATGTAATTCGTCGATCTTCTTGCAGGATTGCCCAAAAAGTGTTTACAATACGCTCCGTAACAACACATTCAGGTCGACCAGACATAGGAGCGAGTTCTGCTTACAAACGCCCTTTTTTGAAATCATGGTGCCATCTGAAAATCGTTGACTCACCCGAACATTCATCTTTGCAAGCTTTTTTCATTAAATCAGCTGTTTCTGGAACCGTTTCACCCAAACGATAGCAAAATCTTATAGTACAACGCATTTCACTTCTTAACTCTGAATCACCCACCTACATAGCTGTAAGGAGAAATGCAGACGCACCTTAAAGAACTGCGCAATATTAAAACCAGAATCGTCTGCCACGGTTAATAACTGTTGCCATAGATACTTCCTTAATTCAGTTAGTCGTCAGCTTGGTTGCTTTTCCCCTTCGTACTGTTGCCAACTCAAAAAAAAATTACTCTCAGTTTTTATGGAACTGCCTTTGTATATTAGTTGCAATTTATATCCAAAATTGTAGCCCCATTTCTTTTTGCTAGTTTGTCATAAAATCTTTATTTCCACAAAATGTAACAGCTGTACGAAGTTTTATAAACGCTCAGATTGCTAGTCGTATTTAAACTGCATATAAATTCAAGTTTCGATACCCTTTTTGATTTTGTTTTAATACAGGATAAAATCTTCCGCATTTCGGCAGTTTCTTTAAGTTCAACCTAGCGTTTTTGAATGAATATGGTGCGTCTAGCGAAGATGGCGAATAAATGTAGTCTGATAGCTTTTTCGCTAAATTGTCAAGCTCTGCAGCAAAGACAGACCCTGGTTTCTAAAAAAAAAAAAAAAAAAAAAATGTGGAAAGCAAAAATATGCGAATATCAGTTCACTTAACCGTCTTTTAATAGCATAATGCTCTTATTCGAAAAAGTTTGTTTCCTTCGGTCTGATAAAAACTCTTTTCTTATACCTCGGAGCTCAAATTTTTGCTATTTAAGAATTCAAGCTGACTTTAGCTGATGTTGGAACCCACACTTGAGCATGGCCCAACACTCTGTTCACTTATATCTTCTTCCTGTGCCATTTTTTCCTTTTTTTTCCCCCTTTCTTCGTCAAGATACTATCGGCTTCCTTTGTTCGTTAATGTCCTATTGTAAGCATGACCATTGACCTACTGACCCCATCATTGCCGATAGGCGCACACTCTCAGAAAACTCACGCACGCCTACGCGCATAGCTACTGCCATTTAAGATGTCGAACTCTTCTTATTAACCATGTTTCACAGTCAACCTGAAGTCATGACGAAGGAAATAAAATTTAATTCTTTATGCATGGAAATGGAATGATTAAAGTCTATGCTAGGGTGATTATCATATGTTGTTGTACCTAATTGGAGTCTATCAGTTTAGTTTCCAGAGCTTTTCGAGGAAAATTTACGCAAACTTCAGATAAAATATAGTGGTGTCTTATATCAACTACGCTGAGATTCGCGAAATCAAAGTAAATAAAGTTTGTTGAGAACATTTACATTAATCAGCTGAATTAGTTTCTGAAAACAACAGAACCCTCGTGTTTGAAGCAATCATTTTGGGGATAGTAAACTTCTTTAAAATATTTTTGAACTACTTCAATATTCCGAAAAGTTGACAGACAATTTTGTATAGTAGCTCCTCTGTTGCGTCGTTTCTGTGATAAGCAGAAAAGTGTAATTAGAGAAAGTGGGGAGTAACTTTGACAAAGCCTTTTGATACTTTCCAGACGGAAAAGTTTTAATTATGAAACAGTACAGGAAACGAACTTAGAAATACAGTTTACATAGATGTATGCCGTATTTTTTCAATCGGGAAAATGGGGTTTCAAACTGTCAGACAGAAATCTTTTATGGAGAAATCTCATATTTATTAAGGTGGCTTTATAATTGGTTACACGCTTGTACTTTGGAATTATTAAACACTTTCATAAAAGTTGAAATGATGATATTCCCTAAAAGTGCGTGTTAAGATTAGTCATGAGTGTGCAAAAGAGAAAACGATTTTTTCGCTAATATTTGTAACGTACCAGGAGATGTGACGTACCTGCCAGAAGGACGCACACGACATAAAGGCAGATAGGAATCAGAATGAAATGTCCGCGTAGCTCAATTGGTAGAGTGACTTATTCCGGAATGAGGGGATCCGGGTTCGAGCCCCGGCGCGGATAAAAATGACGGAGAAATTTACTTCGTTATAATGGCGTCCGAACTATCCGGATGACCCGACCGTTCAAAATCTCGCATTGGTGTGATGTTATTTCCACACCGCGAGATAGGAAAAATAAGAGAATCCCTTCTCCACCACTTCGAAAAAAAAAAAAAAAAAAAAAAATAAGGGGGAGATGATGTAACGTACCAGAAGATGTGACGTACCTGCCAGAAGGACGTACACGACATAAAGGCAGATAGGAATCAGAATAAAACGTCCGCGTAGCTCAATTGGTAGAGTGACTTATTCCGGAATGAGGGGATCCGGGTTCGAGCCCCGGCGCGGATAAAAATGACGGAGAAATTTACTTCGTTATATATTGTACATAGTTAAAATAGAAGTAAGCGTCAGATTTCTCTTTTCTGGGATTTAAAGACCCCCATGCACCAGAGCTGAGACGGGTTGAGCCCGAGCCCGAAAGCCTGAAGCAGAGCCCGGGCTCGAATCGGGCTCGGGCTGCAGAATATTTACTGCGGTTCGGGCTCGGGCGGGCTCGGGCTCTTAGAGCGAGATAATTTTTTTTATGTATAAATGGGATTTTATATGATTTAGCAAATGAGACACTTTATAGTTGGTAAAGGGAATTCTTCGGCAACTGGCTCTGATTGCGCATCACGCATTCGAGATAGCTATTTATTCCGGGCTTGGGTAGAAAATGACATAGGCCGCGGATTAGTGTGTTTCTGCAGAGAAAAAAGCTTTTTCAAGAACTATAAATATTGGATACTTGATAGCATGCCGACGATAATTTACCCCCTATCTCCACGCAGTAGACCCCTGCTAATTCTATTTAGCAACGAACATATTTCTGCGCGTTATGGCCCGATAATGTAAGCATTATTTGAGAAACATACAATTGCAATAGTGCCCGATCATTTTGGATGCCCGGCCGCCCGAAACACTTTAGGTGGAAACGAAAGGTCAAAGAAAATCGTACAGTGACACTATAAAAATAGGTAGAGGTCCCTTCCCCACTCCCTATTTGATAAATTCATTGGTTAATTGCAGGAGGAGGACAGAATGGAAGTGTGGAAAAGATGTTTTTTATTAATGGTTGAACAGGTTAGCCAGTTTTCGGGCTCTTTCGGGTCCGGGCTCTACCTTTCAATCTAAAATTCGGGCTCAGGGGGACTCGGGCTGACATACCACTGGCTCGGACGGACTGGGGCTCCGAAAATTGAGTCCGAACTCAGCTCTACCATGCCCACTTAAGGTTATAAGCTGTTGCTCGTCTCTAATTTAGGGCCACTAATTCGAGAGAAGGGACGCTGAGTAGCACTGTAGGGCAAACGCACCACCAATATTAATCCGGAGGCTTGTGACTTTAACATTCTGCCCCCGGGGCGGCAAAAGCGTCAGATCAACATGGCAAAATTGTTTATGCGAACGATAAATATCCCGAATTTAAATTACATTCGATGTTGGAAGCGTAAAGTACCCGCGTCTGCCTACCAGAGACGGAAACGGGTCACGGGTCAACGGGTCGGGTCAAGGTGTTCCTGACCCGATTTTGACCCGGTTTTATTCCCGTTTTATTTTTGAAAAGAGAAAAATATATTCCAAAGAAAAATGCCCGTTGTGGAATTCTGTAGTCGATACTGGTGCCCACGGAGTGAATAATGATTTGCCATGCAAAAATATTGTTGTCTCTTTCTTAAAGCAACGAAGATTTCCACCGAACGACGTCAGACAACATACAGACTCCATATCGTAAAAAGATACTTCCTTTTACAGGGACATTGTCCAGGGCAAGGTACAGGCGAACGCCATTCGCCTGCTTCTCAGCTGATTCACTCTCTCCGAGCGAAGTTCACTGTATGGCTAAGAGTTACTTTTCACATCACATCTTTTACATTGAGCATTCAGAGGTGTTCGATTGATGTGCTAACATCGCGTTCCCATGACATGTCATGTCGGAATTAACTCCTTATTTGTTAATATGGATGGATTTAATATGAAGGAGGTTAAGAAAGGCGTCGAGGCCAACAAAGAACGTGTTTGTTGAAAACCACAAGGGGAAGAGTGAATGCTGGAAATTGTTTCGTCTCATTAAGGAACCGGTGAATAATTCTGTGTTGTTTTGGTATTGCTTGTTGTTCAAAATGTGGAAAGTGTATAATTACAAAGAAAGATGTCGACGGTGTAATAAAAGATTATTATGGAACCAAAAATCTAACGGGCCATATGAAAGTATGCGCACCTCCATCAAAGCGTGGAAAGAGCGAACAATCTAAATACATTTACAGAAACGCATTTGTGTAATCGTAAATAATGCTTCCCATTTGTAATATACTCCATGGTCACGGTCATAGTCAGCCATTACTTCTGGATTACGCAAAATAGTGGCACTAAAAATGACACTAAAATTTAGCAAGTAACCAAGTTTTATTATTAAAAAAGGATTTCAGTTATTAAATCCCAAGCAGTTATTGGGATGAATACATATATTGCGTTTATATGTACATATATATAAATTGACTTTCGAATTTATAGTTCAAAGCAGATTTGTCCGGATCAGTTACGGGTCCGGATAGGGTCGGGTCCAGTTATGGGACGTCCGGGTCCAGTTATGGGACGTCCGGGTCCGAAAGTTTTGATCCGTTTCCAACTCTGCTTCCTACGTATGAACCCGCGTCTTCCTACTTTGTCAGCCCCATGTTAAAATATCGTAGAAAGTAATCTGAACGTCTTCGGCATTAAATGCTAATTTGTCATAAAGTCACTCAAAAAGCTGAAACATATTTCAAAGGGAAACACTTAAAGTTGTCGTCATTTGACGAAATTTAAAACATATTAATCATGAATGGAATACGAAATTACACCATACAATACAAATTTTGAAGATGTGAATCCGTTTTTTGGTGTAAATATGACAAGGATGGTAAGCCAGATAATATCCGGAAACTTGAAAATTCCATCGTCCTGGAGCGGGAGTCGAACTCGCGTCTCTTAGATAGCGCCCGGGTATGCTAACCACTACACCACCCAGAACGACCAAGTCTCAAGTTTCCGATTAATTTCAATATAACCATCACAGGATTCGTTAGTCGAAGCAACCAGCATTCATGTTTAGCGAATCTGGAGGTTAAGAATCCTATCCCGTGATTGCTCGGAGGAGCAGATAAATCATGAATGGAATACGGGATTACACCATACAATACAAATTTGGAAGATGACAATCCGGTTTTTGGTGTAAATATCACATGAATGGTAAGTCATAATATCCGAAAACTTTCGTCGTCCTGGAGAGGGAATTGAACCCGCTTCTCCCGGATAGCGTCCGAGTATAGTTTTCGGATATTATCTGATTTACCATCCATGTCATATTTACACCAAAAAACGGATTCACATTTTCAAAATTCGTATTAATCTCAACTGATTTACCTACGTGCGTGGCACTAATCTATATGTAAATATAACAATTGAAAGGGAAAAGGTTTGTGAAATCACTTCCTTACCAACCGTGGAAAGATATGTTGCATCTAAAAACAAAATTCATTCGTCAATAAGATTGCTGTTGACATCTAGAAAGAAAGTGGATTGCAGAAACTTAATACAAGACTGTAAAGGAAAAAAATCATATCTAGCCCTGAGAAAACAGGACAAGCCATCGACACTGACAAATACTGATGGGAGATAACTTCCACCGTGGAGAACAAAGAAAGCCTTGCACTTTTACACTTCGTAAGTACAGGTAGGATATAAACTTTTGATTCATTAGTTACTGGAGAACCCACATCATTTTATAACCATTTTGATGTTACATTTAAATCATTTGGTGACTGCTTGATCTCAAAGGAGAAATCGAAAAATTGTTTGGATTGTGGGTGTCACCGTTACCATTATCAGAACTCTTCACTCTACAATAGAGCTGAGTTCGGGCTCAACTTTCGGAGCCCAAGCCCGTGGTATATCAGCCCGAGCCCAGCCGGGCCCGAAAATTTCTATTGCAAGATAGAACCCGGGCCCGATCGAGCCCGAAAATTGGCTAACCTGTTCAACCATTAATAAAAAACATATCCTTTTCCACACTTCCATTCTCTCCTTCTCCTGTAATTAGCCAATGTATTTCTCAAATAGGAAGTGAGGAAGGGACCTCTATCTATTTTACAGTGAAATGTACGATTTTCTTTCACCGTTCGTTTCCACCTGAAGTGTTTCGGGCGTCCGGGCATCCAAAATGATCGAGCAGTGTTGAAATTGTATGTTGCTCAAATAATGCTAATATTATCGCGCCATAATGCACTGCAATATGTACGTTGCTAAATTTGAATTAGCAGGGAGCTACTGCGTGGACATAAGGAATAAATTATCGTCGGCATGCTATCAACTATCCAATATCTATAGTTCTTTAAAAAGCTTTTTCTTTTCTGCAGAAACACACTAATACGCGGAGTATGGCATTTTATAACAAAGCCCGGAATAAATAGCCATCTGGAATGCCCGCGTCCCAATCACAACCAGTTGCTGAAGAATTCCTTTTACTAAATATAAAGTGTCTCATTTGCTAAATCATATAAAATCACATTTATATATATAAGAAAAATATCTCGCTCTCCCTGTCTCTAAGAGCCCGAGCCCGAACAGCACTAAACATTCTACAGCCCAAGCCCGCCCGAGCCCGAACCGCACTAAATATTCTTCAGCCCGAGCCCGATTCGGGCCTGGACTCAGCCCGTCTCAGCTCTGCGGAGGTGTTCTTCCATGAGAAGTACGCAACATCAGCTTTTGAACCTACATTGTTCTAACGCTGTTCCCTTGTCCCAATAAGCTAAAACGAACAGTGAACGGCATTGAGAGAAGTAACGAAATATATAACTTGATTTCGAGGTCATGAAACAACATTCTCTGCAAACTGCCCAATGCCAAGACCACCGCGGCATGAAAACAGGCCGTGACTCGCAGATCAGGTGGTTAGTAACGTTGGCAAATGGTGAGAGAATGCCTTAGTTGCACTGAACGTTGCACACATCTGAAAACACCACTCGAAATATCAGGTCAGCCGAGAAGTAATGTTGTTTTGCACCAGCCCAACAGTAATGATCCCTCTGGTGTCCAGACTATGACGTCGACCACGGTGAGCATAAGAGGGATACGCGAACAGATCTTCAACTCACTTGAGACCGCAAACAGGAGTTCTAGGTGCAGACGTTGTGTACTTAAAACGCATAGGAAATGGCAGTCTCAGAAGACCACATTAGGCACATTATGCAGTATGAGTTCTACCATCGACATTCAGCGACTGCAGCAACACGAAACATCAATGCCTTATATGGGCTAGGTACCCTGGAGTTCAGGAAATGTCAACGCCCGTTCCAGAAATTTCGAAGGGGGAACACCAGCCTCAAGGATATGCAGCGAACCGAACGGCCTGTTGAACTGGATAACGACGTGCTGAAAGCTGCTGTTGAGGGAAATCCGCACGCAACAGTTGAGGAATTGGTCACACTTGTTCATTCAACCCATTCCACTGTTAACCGGCATCTGCAGGACCTCGATTATGTTTCGAAATTGGATAAGTGGGTACCCCATTATCTCACTGCACACAGCTGCAACAGCGTGTGGACATTTGCACTTTTTTGCTTTCCCGTGAAAAAAGGGAGCCGTTTTTGCACAGAATTGTCACGGGCGATGAAAAATGGATTGTTTATCACAACATTAAGTGTAAACGGCAGTGGCTTACCAATGGGAATGTGCCTGCAGCAGTGGAGAAATCAGGACGTTTCCCACAAAAGGTTTTGATGTCTGTGTGGTGGGATATGCAAAGCATAATCTATTACGAGCTGCTGCCACCCAGCAAAACCATTACAGGGGAAGTATACTGTCAACAGCTGCAGTGTCTACGCACTGCCTTGCAGAATAAACGTCCAGCACTCGTGAATCGTAAAGGCGTGCAGTAGGACAACGCAAACAACACACAGCGAAAATGACCAGTTTCATGTTGCAGGAACTTCGGATAGGAAAACCCTCCACATCCAGCATATTCTCCTGACATCGCCCCATCCGACTACCACCTCTTTCGCAGCCTGCAAAACCATCTTGCTGGGACTACACTTCGAAATGTGGAGGAGGTACGGCGAACCCTATAATGAATTAGCTTTGTTTATTTTTTTGCTAAGCTAATTATTATGAATGAATAATGCTCTAAGCTTCAAAATGATGAATTCCCAAAAGGGTGTTGTTACTCGTTAATTATGAACTTAAACAAAGTCTCAAACGCTGGTTATTTATATTAAGTAATCAAAGTCATAAACCTAACAGCCAGACAGAGGTCTGACAAAACTAAGAATTGAAAAAGACTGAACTTACAGAACAACTTGTTTATTATGATGACTCCTGGTCAACTAAGGCACTCATATATCACTACTACATAACAACACACTGCAACGCAACGCAACACACCACCAACCACCCTCAACTCCAACGCAACAACACAACTACAACGCAACAACACCAACTCCCACTTCTCGATGAACGCGCCTATATACGAGCTACCACCACGTCATGACTTACACTCATTGCCAGATCTCATTCAGCGGGGTGAAATAATATTCCGTTCAGTAGGAAGATAATTTACATAGTAAAATAAAATAACCAGAGATAGTAAAATCAAAAGGAAAGTGAATATAGAGTATACGTTACAACCCTTTCTGCCTTTTTTGCATCGAAACCCATGGAATTCTGCAAGTCTGGGGTTCAAAACCTTGTCGATCGATGGGAGAAGGTTGCAACTACCGGGGACACTTATTATATGGATTAAAACATCTGTTCCAGGTATGTTTTACTTTCCTTTCTTCACACGTTGAAAAAACGACCGTATTTTGGGGATTACCTGATACATGGGTACTTTTCCATTCACAAAACCCTTCGCCTCGTGACGAACGGCTTTTGAGGCTGAAGATATCGGGGATTCTGGAATTTCGGAGCCATTCACGTCTTACTAAGTGCAAATACACATTTTAGTTCATTATATATTCTAGAAAACAGTAAACGTTCACAGTTAGTTACTAGACAAATCAAAAGGAGGTTCTATATTAGTTCAAAGAAAAGCATCATGCGTAGTTTACCGAAAGGCACCTTCGGAGCAAAGTTTTGTTATTAAACTGAAGTCCAATTGTAGGTTATTTTCATGTCTTTAACTTTCACCATTTCTTTAACACAGTAACAATTGTTCTTTGCACCAGGCGAGTATTTTACGCCGATAAACAGTGGTTAGGAGAGGATGTCGTCGGGGTCGTCTGCTGTTATAGCCCATACGAGCGACGCATGGCCATGATCATGACAGATACTGTTCCGGGTTGTCCTCTGTTGTACTGGGTAGTCAAAAGTTGAACAGTGCTGTGGTTGTTGGATTGTACGAGTCGTCGACCCAGTACTCACCTTTCACATCAATCTTTCGCTGTCCTGTGCAGTTTTGCCTCCTGGTCGTTGTTCGACCATTTTCATGTCAGTCCTGATACACTTCAACTAAGGCGGCTCGGGAACAACCTACCAGTTCAACCGTATGGGAAATCAAGGCACCCGCTCACTGAACTCCCACAATCTCTTCTTTCTCAAAGTCTGATAATGTGATAAAGCCTTCCGTTTACCCATCACGCTCCGAATTTCACTACCTACTGCTCCCCTCACACCTTATAATATGCTACGTCGGTCTACTAATAGCGCCCTCTTGGAAATCTCGTGGTCAACGGGCCGCATTCACTTTTCATAGGGGTGGTCATAATTCAGTGATCACTCGGCGTATTTATATACACTGATGTCCAAATTTAACATGAAAAACACAAATTCGTTCAATAGGGATGCCGCAAGTGGCGCTGATTTCGAGGGGCGAATAGGGAGTATGATTACACCGAACAGCGATACCAACTCGCACAACGAGCTCTCATGCTGTTTACAAGGCCGTAAATGAGAGTTTGGGGGAAATGAGTGCCACTCCTCCACCAGGGGGCGTCGCAGGCCCGAGAAAGTTTTGAGATGGGGCTGCTGGCTTGCAATTGGTCTTTCCGGGGCATTCCAGACATGATCTATCGGGTTCAGGTCAGAAGATCTCGCGGGCCTCCTGTGAATATCCTCACTCTCTAAGCATTCGCCGCTGACTAGTCGAGCACAATGGGGAAGGACGTTATCGTCCATAAAAAGGACCTAGGGGACAACAGCTCACCTGAAAAGCCGTACATAGGGCGCTAGGATGTCATCCCTGTAGAGCACATCAGTCAGGGTGCCTCCTGGAAACACGTGCAGCGGAGTGCGTCCATCCAACATGATGCCAACCTAAACCAAGAGTCCTCCATTACCGCAGTGGTGCTTTTACCTAATGTTGGAGGGAAGATTTTGGCTTCCTGCTTCTCTCCAAATGTACAGACGTCGAGATTCCGTATTTAGGATCTACCACAACCTTGGCAATGTAGAGAACACAGGCCCATTGATCAGAGGTCCAGGAGTGATGTTGTCGGGCCCAATTCAGACTGACCCTTCTGTGAGATATTGCGAGTGGTATACAGACCATTGGCTTTTCTGGAGTCTTCTGTAAACTGTTTGCCTCGATATCGTGGGTGTGGTGTTCGTAGCAGATCAGAACTCCTGCGAGATTTGCCTGTTTGTCGACTCACTATGGCGGCTAGCTGTTAGAGACAAATACCGGTCGTCTTGACTTCTTGTGGCTCATGGGCTTCCTTGTCACGGTCTTCTAGTTATTGTTCTGCTATTCTGGAACTGTCACCAGAAATTGAAAGCCACGTGCCTTGACACATTCAACCATCTTGCTATCTCCGCTTGCGATTGCCCTGCTTCCAATCTACCATTCGTTCTCCACCGTAAAGTGTCTTTTAAGTGATGGTGCGGAGCAATTCCTCCTCTAACAGTCCAACTCAAGTTTCACTTGCCACACCTGGCTGAAAACGAGATTTATCAAGGTCGCGTGCCTGCCAGCTGGATGACGTAAGGTCGTCATTTGCATATTTCCATAGTCCCTAGCACAATGTTGCTTGGGTTGGTCAACTTTGCGTTTTTCCTTTACATGTCTCGGTGAGAACTATAACGAAGTAAATTTCTCCGTCATTTTTGTCCACGCCGGTGCTCGAACCCGGGTCTCCTCATTCTGGAATAAGTCGCTCTACCAATTGAGCTACGCGGACGTTCGTCATCGCTGCTATCTGCCTTTATGTCGTGTGCGTCCTGCAGAGCAGGCACGTCACATCTCCCCCCCTCCGAAAGAGGGCCGGGGGCATGGCCCACGGGTCAGCCGTGGCCATGAATCGTTGCAGGCAGCCATTTGCTGTAGAACGTGCACTTGAGAACTCCCAGTCAATCTGGTGTGTGGAATGCAACGTCACACACTTTTATTTTTCGAAGCGCTGAAGAAGAGATTCCCTTATTCTTATTTTTCTTATCTCGCGGTGTGGAAAGAACATCACACCATTGCGAGATCTTGAACGGCCGGGTCATCCGGGAAGTTCGGGCGCCATTATAACGAAGTAAATTTTTCCCTCATTTTTGTCCACGCCGGGGCTCGAACCCGGGTCCCCTCATTCCGGAATAAGTCGCTCTACCAATTGAGCTACGCGGACGTTCGTCATCGCTGCTATCTGCCTTTATGTCGTGTGCGTCCTGCTGAGCAGGCATGTTACAGTACTCAACATTTCCGTTTCTGCACGAATTAAAAGTTCTCAATTAAAAACAAATGACTTAGTCAAACACTTTAATTTACATTAAAAGCATAAAAACATTGTCATAGTCAAAAACATGAAACCTTTCAGGCTCGTGGCGAGCCCATCTTTAGAGATGAAAATAATCGAGAGTGTAGTGTGATTATCTATCAAGCAAGCAGATACGTCACGTTAGGAGCGCGCAAAAACATCTGCGCAAAGGTTTAACATTACATTTCAATAATCAAAGAAAGTTAAAGCCCGAATTAGTACTGTTGTTGACATTTAAAGATGATTTCCAAGCTGTTGGAAAATTGTATGGTGTTTCGTCATAACAGCAAGAAGTCCCGTGTTCAAAGATGAATAAACTCTCCACAAACAGCACCTGAAACTTCGAATTTAGAGTAGTCAGCATGGTGGACTCATTCCACACAGGAGAATGCGAGCACTGGGATACCAGTCGTAATAATACAGTTAGTTGTTAATGGGCCCGATTTCCCATTGTATTTGTGTTCGCTGATCCTGGTCGTTCAGGGTCGCATTGTGAAACTTACACTGCTGGCCACCCAAAATGCAACACCAAGAAGAAAGCATCCGATTGGGCTGAAATTCGCAGCATGCATCGCCCGCGAGAGGACATGCAAACGATTAGCATTGCAGGGCATATGGAAATCATGTGCGCCTGGCACGCCACCGAGAAGCACTGTAAGAAAGGTGCACAGAAGGCGGGGGTGTAAGTAGCGGAAGTGTGTTGTGCTTCCGGACCTGTGCGTGGGAAACTTCCTGATGCCTCGTCGCAGAATACGGCAGTCATTCCAGCACGTTTCGAAGTTCGACAAACGAGGAATAGTGGCTTATCGCGACAGCGGTTTATCGTACCGAGACATCGACGCCCGCGTGGGACGACATCCAGCCACAGTGAAGCGAGTATGGATTCGGTGGGTGCAGAAGGGTCGGACGAACCGACGTGAAGGATTGCCGCAGCCGTGGCACACCACCGAGCGAGGCAAACGGCATGCTGTGCGGCGGGTATTGACGGCTCGCACCGCCACATCACGAACGTTAGCGCCGGAATTAGGGTGAGTTGCGCAACAACCTTTGTCAGCACGCACCGTTCGACGTCGTCTGCAGGAGCGGGGACTTGTCGCACGGCGCCTATTGCTCCGATTACCATTGACGTCACACCACCGGCGAGTGCGGCGGAAGTGGGCCGTTGAACGCCGCACCTAGACTACGGAATGGCGCGACATTGTCTTTTCCGGCGGATCCCGCTTCTGCCTGCAACACCACGATGGTCGGATCCGCGTGTGGCGGCACCGCGGCGAGAGACTGTATGACGCCTGCATTATGGATCGTCATACCCGTCACCCGCACCTTTTTGGTACGCATCGCCGGTACACCCAACAGCCACCGCTACATCTCCGACGTTTTGGAGCCTGTATACCTCCCTTACCTGTAGGACCTGCTAGAGGCCACGTTTCAACAGGAAAATGTGCGCCCGCAAATGGCACGCATCGTGCAGCAATTCTTCACGGCCCACCAGGTGTCATTGCTGCCGTGGCTCGCCTGTTCTACCGATATGTCACGCATCGAGCACGTCTGGTCGCTGATCGGCAACCGAGTGGCCCGGTAAGCACCACCCGCGGCTACGCCTGATGAACTGTGGCAACGTGTGGAATCAGCCTGGACCGACATACCCCAAGCCCACATCCAAAGCCTCTTTCGTTCGATGCCGCGGCGTGTAGCGTCCGTTATTGCCAGCCATGGGGGCCACACGAACTATTGATGTCTGCGTGTTCCGCAAGTCGCACGGGCCTGTAAGCTCAATCGTTTCATCTTTGTATCTGTTGTTATGTGTCCAGTAAATCTGGCTTTGCTATCTCGTGTCCTTCTTGGTGTTGCATTTTGGGAAGCCAGCAGTGTATTAATAGCGGTTTGATTGGTGCTACAGCTAAAACTGCTTCTTCCAGAGTTTGAAGAAGGATCTCCGCCAAAATTGGGGATAGGAGTGAACCCATTGGTGCCCCTCCAATTGTTGATAAAAGCTTTTATTAAATGAGAAGAACGAGCGCTTAAAAACTAAGCGTAAGGCGTTCAATATAGCTTGTATTTCCGAGTCTGACGATTTCTCAAAGTAGTAAATTTTCTTTCGATGATTTCGTGGACATCTGTAACTGGTATATTTGGAAAAGCTGCCACCACGTTAAGTGAAGCAAAAACAAAAGAATTCCCGTTAGTGTTAAACTGCTTAATTTTAGAGAGGGCCTGTACGGAACTGTTGATAGAATATTATGAATTGGCAACCAGCGGTTTTAGGTATTTTGAGAATGCCTGTTTTAGAGGTCTAATAAGGTTATGAGATCCAGATACAAGTGGACGTATCGGGTGGCCCGAATGGATTTTCAGTTTACCAAATATTTCTGGAGTGCGAGGTCCAATTGGCAGGTAAGCAGAACAAGATACTGGGAGGTAGAGAGCCATGAATTCTAATTTTACTAACGGCAGCAACAGTGGCTGTTACTGGTTCTTCTTGAATTTCATGATGATGATGAATGTCATTAACGGCTTCATTATATTTTCGAATTGTAATTTGCTCTGTTTAGAATAATAATTTGTGACGATTTATCGACGGCAATTATTGCTATCTCAGGGTTGTATCAGAGTAAGTAATTGTTTTGATTATTATAATTTTTAAATTCTAAAAAAGCATTTTATAAAATCTAAGTAGATGGCTGTGTTGTTGTATTAGTATATTATACCAGCATGTTTTTTTACTTGAAGCTGAGAAATTTCATTTTGGTAGGTATTTAGAGAAATGACGAATTTGATTTTCTTTCTTTTTTCGCTGAAATATAGTCTATTCCACATATATAATAGTAATTCGATACCCTCATTTGGAATAGGTTTTTTTCTTTTGTTATCAATATATAAACGCCGCCACTGTTCCCAATGGACAGCGAGCCGCGGATGGCTTCGTGGTTAGCGAGTCAAACTATCAATGCAAGGTCCTCAGGTTCGAACCTGGGCGCCGCCCCGGTGGCGCAGTGGTCTAAGGCGTTGGCCTCTGATCGTTCGTCCGAAGGGGTCCGGGTTCGAATCCCGGTCAGGCATGGATGTTGTGTTTGTCTTACGGCACTGGCTCTCTCCCTTCCCTGGAACCAGTGACCCCAAATTAGGGACGGGCGACTGCTAATAGCCCATTGAGTTGCTCACGGTGGTCGTTAAACCTAAAAAAAAAAAAAAAAAAAAAAAAAAAAAAAGAACCTGGGCTGATCTTTCAGAGATGGTGTGATTTACTAACAATCGCTGAATATCCGCCGTGTATCGGACGAGCACGTTAAGTGACGGCCCCCAAGCTGGACCCACTGGTTAAATGTGTATCCTTTCCTATGCCGCCCCTGAAATTCTCTCACCCCTCTGTGTGCAACATCGTATTTGTACGGTGGCGCCATCTACTGTACTCTAATCTCACTACAAACTGTTCTGTCAAAGTCGCTAGACTTGCTCTCATTCCTTCCGTTTCTGTGTGCTGCTCAAAAGGCGATATCGCTGTAGGTGGCTGGGACCTAAACTCTACTCACTGTGGACGGAAGTCCTACAAGAAAATGACAAATACTGTGTACACTCGGGTCTTTCCAATGGACTGCGTTGAACCTGTGTAAAGGTAAACAACTCGTAATACGACTGTTGTTGCTTTTGAAACAGTTGTCGAGTGTTGGTTGGTTGGTTGGTTAGTGGATTTTAATGGCGCAAGGGCCAGGTTTGGCCAAAGAGCGCCAGACAAAGAACTATCAGCCACAGAAATGTAAAATGGCGGAAAATGAGTAAGAGCAGACAGGCTTGTTAAAAGTTGAAAAAGAGAATGATGAAAGCTGGGAAGACAAGGCAGTTAATCAGATTTATAAAAAAAATCACTAATTGAGGGACACGAAATGTCACTCTCCTCCCCCCACACTCCTCTGCAACGCTGGCAGAGGGCGGGGACGAACTGTCACTCTCCTCCCCCCATGTTCCTCCGCAATGCTGGTTGAGGCTGGGGACGAACTGTCACTCTCCTCCCCCCATGTTCCTCTATAATGTTGGTTGAGGGTGGGGACCTCGCAGAGGCCGAGACAGTTTCAATGTTGGTCACGCGGACCGCGACAGTTGGATGGACACTGCACACCTTTGCGGATTGAGGGCCGGGTCTTCCGCACGTGCAGGCTGTCTGCTGGGAACCGGAAGAGTCGGTCGTCTTCAAACGAGAAGGCGCAGACTCAGCTGGTCGAATAAGCTGGAGCTCGGTGAAATCCACCTGTGTCGCTTGTTCAACTGTAGATCGCTTGGCAAGTGCGGCGAGAGCTACAGGGCGCGGAACAAAGGGCTGCACGGGTGGTGGCAGAGACTTAACCACTGCGGCAAAACTACGCTGTCGGATGGTGGGTATACCCAACCTGGCTTTGGCAGCAGGATACGAGAGGCCTTCCAGGGTCTAGAGACGCTGGATCGCCATCTCGTCCTTCCATTTCATACAGTTGCGGGAGTAAGCAGCATGGGCCTCACTACAGTTAACACAGCAGGCCGCAGAAGTGCAACCTTCCCCGTCATGTTCACCGGAGCCACAATTAGCGCAACGAGCGGAACTCTTACAGAATCGTTGTGAATGCCCGTACCTCTGGCACTTGAAACAGCGCAGAGGACTGGGAATGTACGGGCGAACTCCACAGACCAAGTAGCCAGCCTTGATTTCGGTCGGAACTTTCGGGGAGTTAAAAGTCAAGATTACATTTTTAGATTTAATCAAAGAGCCATCACGCCGGAACATCATACGACGTGCAGCAAGAACACCCTGATCCGCAAGTTCAGTCACCAATTCGTGTTGTCGAGTGTAATATGTTTTATTGTGATTCTACAAAGTTTATTAAAACTAAAATGTTCAACGTAGTAAATACGTAACAGTAATGTAACGAAGTTACAAATATCTTTCAAATACGTAACAGTAGCATGAAGTTGGTACGTTGAAGTTACAAAGACCTTTTACTGTAACGTATCGGTCATGTTTCAAAGTTATGTAACGTTTGAGGACATTTTGACGTAACCGTAAGGCTTCTGAAACATTACTGTTACATTGCGCAACGTATCTGAAAAGTCTCAATGTTTCAGTGCTACATACTTGTAACATATACCAAATACTCTGTGATGTATGGATTCAGACGAGGCATGAGTGGCATGCTTGTCGGATGGCGATGGCTCTGTCCCTTCCCTGCCACCAGTAACCCTGAAATAGGGACGGTTGACTGCT
Organism: Macrothele yani; assembly: GCA_039090855.1. Taxonomy (NCBI): domain Eukaryota; kingdom Metazoa; phylum Arthropoda; class Arachnida; order Araneae; family Macrothelidae; genus Macrothele; species Macrothele yani. Next base: position 104,859,077 of record CM077023.1, read on the forward strand.
CATGGTGTTTAAGCCCTAAGTGTTACTCATGGTGGACATCAAACTTCCAAACAAAATAACAGTAGGAACGCTTTCAGAATACTGCAATAATTTGGAACTGACGGTATGCTATAAAATCATCACGAATTACAGTAAATAATGCTGATTTAATTGAAGTAATATCGCTGAATGGCGCTTCCCTGGTGTCGCAGATTCCTAAGAGATGGCTCCAGATTCGAATCCCGGTGATGCATGGATGTTGTTATCTCCCCCCCCTGTGATAAGAAATGTAAGTGGGCTATGTATCTGTTGTATGATGTATATGTTGAGTTATATGTTGAGGCATCCTTAAACATCCAGCGGATCCGTTTGGGCTCCGTCATTCTCGTGACAGAGAATAATTTTACGCCATGTTCTGTGGGACATTTTCAGAAGCAGTTGTGGGGTGATACGAGAGTAAGCACGTCTCACTGCTTGTTTAAGTTCATCAGTGGCTTGGTATCGCTGCTGTGCAACAACCTCCTTTATGAAACCCCAAAGGGCATTATCACACGTTGAGAGATCTGGGCTTCGAGGTGGGCATTAAAGTGGAGCGGGCAGCACTGCCAAACCTCAGCCGATCCAACGATCCCGCAAGACCTCACCAAGGTATTCCCGAACAGCGATTGCGTAATGGGCTGGTGCCCCATCCTGTTGGAACCATACGTCATTCAGAATGCCAAGATTTCCAAGTTGTGGCACAAAACCAGGTTTGCAGCATGTCCAGATAAGTTGTCTGATTCACTGGATCATCAAAGAAATACGATACAAACAGATGTCGACTATTCATTGCAGCCCATATCACGACATGCAGAGGATGATGTTCCAATTCTTCGACATAATGTGGGTTTACCTTGGACCAGAACACAACGTTCCGTGATCGACAGCTGCGGTATATCGCATATTCATCACTGAAAATGACCTTTCCGCGTTTTGGGATTGTGGCAAATGTCTGAAGCATCACTGCACATGCATCCCGTCTGTGGTTTAAATCGATGTCTGATAACTCCTGAACGAACATCGGGCGATATGAATGCAAATTCAGGTCATTCTTCATGTGCTTATGCAGTCTTCATGTGCTTATGCAGTCTTCATGTGCTTATGCAACGATCAAGCTCCGCTGATCGTTTGCGAAGCGACTTCGTCGGTGACCTGATAACTGATTCCTCGACCGCTTGTCACTGTTGCACTCTGGTTGATGGTCTTCCCGTTCGTGGTTTATCTATGATGTTGCCTGCTTCGAAGAGTTTATGTTCCCACCGAAGAAGAGTCTGTTTTGGAGGGGCCTCTTTGTCGAATCGTTGTTGGAAATCAGCACGCCCGTCGCGCATTGTCTTCCCTGTGTGTGGCCGTTCGTGTACCCAGACACTGACAACAACAATTCGCTGTTCCAGGGTGTATTCGCTGGTGTCACACATGGTTCCGATACCTAATCTGTAAATAAACACAATACAGACCATGACTCAATATATACATCATACAACAGATACATAGTTATATTTCTTATTACGGGGGGGGGGTAACAAGACATTGTGGACACCCTGTAGGGACCAATGACTGCTTATAGCCCATAAACTGACTGCTTATAGGTCGTTAAACCCATAAACAAAGTAAAAACATCACTGAATGGCCGTTCTTTTATGGCCATTTATATACGGTATTATGCATACGGTGAAAACACTCACAGTCAGTATAACATTTTGAATAACAGCTTCTCGAGAAATGAATGCACTGAACACAAGTTGAACTTGACATATTCCATCTAAAGCAAAAACTATGATTTAGGTTATTTACTAAATTGCAAGAATATAGTTGATGAATTGCTTGAGACCAATTCCTTGAGGAATGAAAATTTTCCCTTGCTCTTTCGGTAAATTTTTAAAAATATGTCCATGTTTGCTTTCACATGTATTGAAATCATGTAAAGATATGGTGGTCTTTTCCACTCTTTAACCAAAGTAATACAGAATGGCACAAGGAAGGAACTTAACATATTATATTTTATGGAGCTGGGACCAAAGTAATACAGAATGGCACAAGGAAGGAACTTAACATATTATATTTTATGGAGCTGGGACGAATCCTAAATTTTCTCGAATCCGAATCCGAATCCAAAAAGGTTCTCGCATCCCTCGAATCTCCCGATTCCTTCATATAAGAATAATTATAAGAAAAAAAGGGAAAGAAAAGACTTCTACTTAAAATTAAAACATTTTTAATTGAAGCAAAATTTGAAATCTGTGTTCAACGGAGACCAAATTAAAGAATACAACTTTCAAAAAATATACCCATACTTATTAAGAAAATACAAATGAAATTTATTATTTGCATTTACTAAATGAAGTACATAACTCTTGAGTCTTGGGGTTAATTTCCATTTACTGAACATAATTTCACAAAAAATATTTGAGTAACAATTCACATTTTTGGCATTTTTTATTTGCCGGCACAAAATAAATCGCTCCTAAGTATGCGTAAATGCTGTGGTTAGCGATATAGACTACGTAGGAATAAAAACAATAAAGCGTGAGAAGCGCTGAGATTGATACAAAAAATACAGACCGGATAACTCCCAGCGTATACTGATAGCGTGTGCAAGTGGGACACTGCGGAGAGTTGAGTAGAACTAGAAACGCTGAGCTGTAGACAGAGTAACTTGAGTCATGTGCGCGATGTGACTCAAGGCTACACTCCCCAGTCCGTTCTGAAGCTCGTTACCACGGTAACAGCTGTGGGGAAGGAGATAAAATATGGCTGAGTCAGTTTTCCCACTATACTTGAGGTATGGTGGCTAAGGCACTGTTGGATGGGCAGTCGCTTCGGCGGTTGCTCTCTATGTTTGGCTGAACAATTCCTTCACTGTTTGTTGCATGTGGTTTGGAAGTAACGAGCTATTTCAAATAGCTGTGTAAACACTGTAGACGATCTTCTTCGATTGCTTTCTAATATCAGAACTCGTCATGCTGACAAAAATTCGAACAAATATCGTTCTAGAACAAGCACCAAACGTCAAGATTTTAGGGAAAGATTCGAATGACGAGAAAAGTGCGAAGATTTGTGATTTCGAATCTCGAATCTTTTTCAAGATTCGCTGGATTCGAGGATTCAAATGTCCTATCCCTGATATTTAAGTCTTAACATTTTTGAAATGTAAAAAGTTAGTGATGATTAATGTGTTACGTGGATTCGTTTAAACCCGCGTAAAACGCGTTGGACGCAATTCTAACCACTAACCGTTGTTTTAATGCTTTGTGCATCACTGAGTGTTCTTTCCATAAGCATAAGGTGAAAATGTTCGTAATAAATTGTCCGTTTAGTTTGCATGTGTTTTCAACGGCAGTACATACTTTCATAAGCAAAAAAACAGCTTACAGTTTTCTCAGAACTATTCTTCAAATTATTTTAACTCTTAACACTTCGTTTTCTTTTGAAATTTTACGATAAAGGGTGTAGGGCTTAAACTGACTTCCAAAACAAGAACACAAATAAATGTATGCAATATTTCTTCCTGTTACAACTTGCTGAAACCTCATTTTACATCAGTGAATTACTTTAAAAATATCTGAAACTGAAAAAGTTCTTAAGAAATTGTGTGAAGAGACTGCATGGAGTAAATAAAGAATGAAAAATCTGCTTATTACTGTGTATATACATCCTGTTATTTCAACATTTCAAATCAAAAAGGCACGCAGATAATTTTTTTGAGTTTCATTTCTCCAACCAACTGTTTTTTCTTTGAGGGAAATACTCTATCACATTCGCGGAAATGTGGAGAATGTTTGTTACCTTTCTAAAAAAAAATTACTCGGATTTACGGAGCATTCCTTCATTGTCAGCACTCCGCATAACATAATCTTCGCTCGATGAAATTTCTCTCTTGGAGTAGATGTCAACTAAATTTCCACAGCCCTGTCCTAAGCGTATGCTCGAAATGATGGATTTTAAGTCAGCGAAACTAGCTATCGATCTCTGCCCTAGTGATAGGGTTGTTTCAGATTTCGATCTCGAGAACGCCTATGATATTCAGCCATGTTCCTAAACTTTTCCATGTGCGAGAGTAGAAAATAATAAACAGGATACGTTTCTGGGCCCACTTCTTTTCCTGAAACCACATACGGTTTTGGGAACTGATCATTAAACTTATGTACGAAGAAATTACGTAAAACGGCAAAATAATGAGAAACAAGATAGTGTAACAATACAACCAAAGAAAACTGAATGAAATACTTCATGGTAGAAAATAAAAAAGAACATGTAATAACAAATAATGAATTATTAAATCACTTAAAAGTACACTGAAGTGCCAGAAAAAACTGGCACACCTGGCTAATACTTGCTAGGTACCCCACGAGAGCGCAGGACTGCAGAAATACGAAGGGGCATGGACTCCACTAGCTTCTGGAAATATGCCGTAGGCAATGCACACCATACTTCCTGCAGAGCGTTCCACAATTCGGGTGTATTCCGAGGTCTCGGATTCCTGTGTTCGATAGCGCGTTGCATGGCATCCCAAATGTGGTCTACCACGTTCAGATCTGGGGACATGGGTGGGGATGGCAACACCACAAACTTAGATCAATGCTCCTCTAACCATAATGTGGCGTCCCGACACTTGTGTTTAGGTGTATTGTTCTGTTGGAATAGGCCCAACCCGTCAGCATGAATGCAGGACGTGAACGGGCGCACCTCGTCAGAAGGGATGCGCACATAGCGTTGGCCGGTCGCAGACGTTTCTAGACGTACCAGGGGTCCCAGTGAAGTCCAGCTAAACACACCCCATACCATTACGGACCCCCCACCAGCCGGTACAGTTCCCTGTTGACAGGCGGGATCCATGGCTTCATGGGGTTTGCGCCACACACAAATCCTTCCATCTGTCCGATATAGTTGGAAACGCGACTCGTCAGACCAGGCTTCTTGTTTCCAGTCATCAAGTGTCCAGTGGCGGTGTTGCCGTGCCCAAGCGAGGCGCATAGCTCTGTGTCGTGCACACATCAAGGAGATTCGAGTTGGGTGTCGGCCCCCAAAGCCCATATCGTGCAGGGTACGTTGCACAGTCCGGACGCTGATGCTTGTTGAGGCTCCAGCATTGAATTCCGATGATACCTGCGAGAGTGTTGCGTGAAACGATTCTTGACAGCCGACGATGGTCACGTTCACCCAATGTCTTTTTACGGCGACGCTGGTATCGTAGGTTGGAGGTTTTGCCGGAATTCTTGTAGTCACAGTACACCCTTGCAATGGGCGTCCGTGAAAATCCGAACTTCGTTTCTACCTCCGAAATACTATGGCCCATCTCACGAGCGCCAACTATGACACCGCGTTGAAAATCGCTTAAATCGTTATTACTTGTCATTCTCATGCCGAAAACAGCTCTGACAGCTGGCAAGGATGTCTATCGTTTTATATACGCACTGGCGGACACAACCGAGTACGCGCATAGGTGGCGTTGCTATGTATTTTGCATAAGCTCGCCTGTACCAGTTTTTCTGGCACTTCAGTGTACATCATACATTTTTCATCTCCAGGCAAAGGAAAACGGCACAAACTTCTTTCTGTCAGGAAAAAAAATAAAATATGTTATATTGTCTGATGAATTATTTAACTGTCTCTTTAGGAACATTTTGTATGGCGTTTTGTTGCAGCGAATGAACCAGAAACATCGTATTCATAATTATCATAATGTTACTTTTCAAGAAAAACATGTGATTTATTATGTTTGATGAAAAAACTAGTGAAGCAACGTAGAAAAACTCCTCATGGTTGAAAAAGTAATTCCTATGTGGAAAATATAATATACACATTCGAAAGCTCAAGAGAAAGTCAAATGAAAATTTCCATTCCAGAGTATTTAGACGCCGTGGAAATGATCCATTGCGATTGATTTACTGTGAAGAACAATAGGTTTTAGAAAGAGAGCTTTTTCTCTTTAACTTTACTCTTTCACGCGTGAGCGAACTTTTACAGATTACTTTTAGAAAAAATCTCACTTCGAAAAAGGCTTCAAACCTTGATATCGAATGGATTAATGTCAGAGTTCGGCAAATTTTCGGATATTTGTTTAATTGAACTTGCGCAATTTAAAGTTTCTTCCTCCTTGAACTGATTGCAAAAGAAAATTCTTATTCACTTTTCGAACATACGATTTTGTCATTCTCCAGTTCACTAACCGTTATCACACGACATGGTGTAACGTACCAGGAGAGGAGATGTGACGTACCTGCCAGCAGGACGCACATGACATAAAGGCAGATAGGAATCAGAATACATGTCCGCGTAGCTTAATTGGTAGAGCAACTTATTCCGGAATGAGTGGACCCGGGTTCGAACCCCGGCGCGGATAAAAATGACGGAGAAATTCACTTCGTTATAATGGCGCCCGAGCTATCCGGATGACCCGACCGTTCAAAATCTCGCATTGGTGTGATGTTATTTCCACACCGCGAGATAGGAAAAATGTGAGCAGCACTTCGAAAGAGAAAAATAAGGGGGAGATGATGTAACGTACCAGGAGAGGAGATGTGACGTACCTGCCAGCAGGACGCACATGACATAAAGGCAGATAGGAATCAGAATACATGTCCGCGTAGCTTAATTGGTAGAGCAACTTATTCCGGAATGAGTGGACCCGGGTTCGAACCCCGGCGCGGATAAAAATGACGGAGAAATTCACTTCGTTATAATGGTCTTTATTCAGTTCGGTTTCCAAAGCTCTGTTGCGACGCTTAGAGAATATATCTTACAAACTGGAAAACGATGGGAGCAAATATTTCAATAATTCAAATGTCAGGCCATCCATGCCATTGCACACCACAGTGATTAGGTCTGAGGAACAAGATAATATTGGCGTATCTTCAAAATTTCAAAATCAGAACAGATTTTCTGAAGGCACCGTGAAACTACTCGAAAAACCATGAATTTGTGCTGTCATGTCAAAAAGCTTCGGCATCTGACCATCAGCTGTACTACCTCTTAGACTGAATTTCTGGATGACAGTTTAGGAACATCAGCGTTTTAGACATTTCATAAAATTTAGATACTTTGTGACGTATTACAGAGGTGAAAACATGTGTCAAGACGATAAATCTGCAGCGAGACATTCTGTCCGCGTAGCTCAGTTGGGAGAGCAGCTTACTCCAGAGTGAGGGGACCCGGCGTCGATGTTCGGCGCGGACAAACTTGTACGTTATAACTTCTACGCTATATTTAATTCTGTCAGGGAAATGAACTTGCTATTGTGCATTATTCACATTAATGTATTTCTGGTCATGACAGTAATTGAGATCAAACGTTAGCCATGGGATTTAAAAGAAAATGTGCATAGGTATGTTTTTTTACGCTTTCCAACCGTAGGTTGAAGAAGCGTATATGCTCCAGCTTTTTACGTCCGTCTGTCCGTCCGTCTGACTGTCCGTCTGTCGGCACGATAACTCACGTAAAAATGGTTCGATTTTCTATGAAATTTTAGTATGTGGTAGGGGACCACCAGGGGACGAACCCTATTGAAAATGGTTTAAGTGGGGTCAAAGGTCACGCCATAAGAGCAGGATCCATTCAATTGCCCTTATGCGTCATAACTTGCGTAAATATGGTTCGATTTCGATGAAATTTTAGTATGTGGTAGGGGACCACCAGGGGACCAACCCTATTGAAAATAGGTGAAGTGGGGTCAAAGGTGACGCCATAAGAGCGGTATCCATTTCATTGCCTTTATGCGTCATAACATGCGAAAATATGGTTCGATTTCGATGACATTTCAGTATGTGGTAGGGAACTACCTGAGCACCAACCCTATTGAAAATTGGCAAATTGGGGTCAAAGGTCAGGCAGGGCATAAAAGCGGGACTTAATCCATTGCCCTTATGCGTCATAACTTGCGTAAAAAGGGTTCGATTTCGATGAAATTTTAGTATTTGGTAAGGAACCACCTGGGGACGAACCCTATTGAAAATGGGCGAAATGGGGTCAAAGGTCAGGGCATAAAAGTGGAATCCGTTCCATTGCCTTTATGCATTATAACATGCGTAAATATGGTTCGATTTCGATGAAATTTTTGTATGCGGTAGGGCACGACCTGGGCACAAACCCTATTGAAAATGGGCGAAATGGGGTCAAAGGTTAGGCAGGACATAAAAGCGGGATTTGTTCCATTGCCTTTATGCGTCATAACTTGCGTAAAAATGGTTCGATTTCGATGAAATTTTAGTATGTGGTAGGGAGCCACTGGGGACGAACCCTATTGAAAATGGGCGAAATGGTGTCAAAGGTCAGGACACTGGAGTGGGATCCATTCCACTGCCCTTGTGCATCATAACTTACCAAAAAATGTTTCGATTGCGACAAAACGTTATCATGTTGTTCCGGAGGTATAGTGAACCGGTTCTGTTGAATATCAACGAAATGGGGTCAAAGATCATTGCACAAAAGCAAGATTTTTTCCACAGCCATTATTCTCATAACTTGCGTAAAACTGCTTCTATTGCGACAAAACTTTAGTATGTTATTCTTGAGGTGTACTGAACCGGTTCTTTTGAATATCATCGAAATGGGGTCAAAGGTCAAGACACAGGAGCGAGATTTATTCCACAGCCATTATCCTCATAACTTGAGTAATAATTTCTGGTATGTTGGAAAGCGTATCATAATCAATGCATTGCATGATTTTACTAATTTGTTTTCCCTTCTTCTGTGTATGGAGGTGCTATTTGAAATTCTTAGAGTTTGCCACTAATGCGAGAAAAACCTAAGTTCTGTTCTTTCATACTGAGGAAATACAGCATTTTTGATCATGTAGTCCAAGCTGGAATCCTAGAGATGCAAATGAGGAAAATAAGGGTTGCTTAAGCACACAAATATTACAAGAAAGCTGGTTGTTTCGTAGTATTGCAGTTAGGAAGTCAGCATGCCTCCCCGCGGCTCACTTTCAATTTCCATCCAATATGGGTGATGTGTTCAACTATTCAGGGGCGTCGGAAATTGAAGTTCGTTGACCGGGCCCGAAATTTAGAATCGTGGTGCACCCCCCCCCCACAATACCACCCTTCCCGCTTCCTGGAACAAACAGAAGAAAAACAATGCCTAAGGAGCTTTGTTAGGGATTAGGACCACCTGATCATTTACCTAGAGGAACATTCTAAGGCACATCACAAGAAAAAAATCGCACATATGCCAAAAAATAAATAAATAAATAAATAAATAAAAATAAAAAAAAAACCCCGATTTGAAAAACTCTTTATTGGAGAGCGTTTCCGCTGCGAAATGTTTCTCAAATAATTTTAAATTTTTCTTAACGCGCAAGTCTGCCACCAGAGGGCGTAAGTTGACGTTTCGGTGTACTGCAATATCTGCTGCGGGATTAAAAACCCGACTGAAAAACTTCTTTCTACGGTCAGATACTGCTATTTTCCATATCAGTTCCATTGATTTTGAATAGCTTTGGTAAATTCAGAACGGATTCCAAAGACGTGCTCATTGCACCCGAAAATTGGGTGTCATCTTTCTTGTTAATTTCTGGTGATGCAATATCTTACTCGTTAAAATTCGCAACTCATACTTGAAACACCACCAGCTATCCCCATAATCTTTATATTACATATTACATATGTAATATAAAGATTTTTTTACCAAGGAAAAGAGAAGATGAGTGATTGTAAAGTGATGGCTTTTCTTCTTTGTAAGAAGTACTGGTGGGACGAAACCTAAATTTTCTCGAATCCGAATCCTAAGAATAATTGTAAGGCAAAAAGGGAAGGAAAAGACTTCTACTTAAAATTAAAAGTTTTTAATTGAAGCAAAATTTGAAATCTGTGTTCAACGAAAAACAAATTAAAGAATACAATTTTCAAAAAATATACCCATACTTATTAAGAAGATAAAAATGGCATTTATAATTTGCATTTACTAAATGAAGTACATAACTGTTGAGTCTTGAGGTTCATTTCCATTTTCTGAACATAATTTCACAAAAAATGTTTGAGCAACAATTCACATTTTTGGCATTTTTTATTTACAGGCACAAGATAAATCGCTCCTAACTATGCGTAAATGCTGTGGTTAGCGATATAGACTACGTAGGAATAAAAACAATAAAGCGTGAGAAGCGCTGAGATTGATACAAAAAATACAGGCCGGATAACGCCGAGCGTATACTGATAGCGTGGGATGCTGCGGAGAGTTGAGTAGAACTAGAAACGCTGAGCTGTAGACAGAGTAACTTGAGTCATGTGCGCGACGCGGCTCAAGGCCACACTCCCCTCCGTTCTGAAGCTCGTTACGACTGTAACAGCTGTGGGGAAGGAGAGAATATATGGCTAAGTCATTTTTCTCACCATACTTGAGGTATGGTGGCTAAGGTACTGTCCGATGGGAGTCGCCAGTCGCTTCGGCGGCTGCTCTGTGTTTGGCTGAAAATCCTTCACTGTTTGTTGCATGTGGTTTGAAAGTAACGAGCTATTTCAAATAGCTGTGTAAACACTGTAGACGATCTTCGATTGTTTTCTAATGTCAGAACTCGTCATGCTGAAAAAATTCGAACAAATATCGCTCTAGAACAAGCACCAAACGCCAAGTTTTTTTAGGTTAAGATTCGAAATATTCGAATGACGAGAAAAGCGCGAAGATTCGAGTATTCGAATCTCGAATCTTTTCAAGATTCGCGGGATTCGAGGATTCAAATGTCCCATCCCTGTTATTAAAGTTTTCACATTTTTGAAATGTGAAAAGTTAGTGATACATTTTTTTACGTGGATTGCTCCGAATTAGCAATTTTAAATTTTCACATGTTTGAAATGTGAAAAGTTAGTGATTAATTTTTTACGTGGATTGCTCTGAATTAGTAATTTTCTTATTTTATTCCGGGTTGAATGCTGACAAGATGAATTTTCTAAATATCTGATGTCTATATAAAAAGGGCTTTCAGGCAGAAAGATTGAGAACTAAGCTGATTTGAAAGAATAAATTGAAGTTTGCGTATTAAATTCTAATACTTGAGATTTTACGGCGCCGTAAATTATGTTAATATAGAATCATGTGCCTAACTACAAAACTTATAATACAATATCAATACTAGTATCGCTAATGCAGATTCCAAGGTAGCATGAGTGAGCACAAAAATAATTGCAGGTTACATGGGAAACAAGAGTAACTTGACGTCGCAGAAGTGAACCAGGAACTTCTGAAAGGAGTTCTCAGACCTCTTTAAATGCACAAGAGTGGCGAAGTTTTCTCAGTTCACTACGACACCATAAAGTAACAATTAACAGCAGTTGTCAGACTGGGAAGGAAATCCTTATTTATATACCCGAAGCTGGAATACCCCGAAGAGAGAAGACACGTACTTTAGGGAGAGATGCCGGCACAGTGGAACGTGCATAATTAGAGTGATGACAGGATAGATCACCAAATGCCGAGAGGTTGGCACAAAATATGGCACGGTGTTTCTCCTCATTGTGGAGGATGGATCACGGACGTGGCACCAGTAATACATCTAAATGGCGTAGATGTTTGTAAGAGAGTTCAGACATGCTTTCCGTATTTTTCTTTTCAGTATCAACATGCTCAGTGAAGCTCTAGACGGTAAAACTAGCTTATCGTTGTCGGTATCTTATCCATTTAATTTTTATACACTGGTGTGCAAAAATTAAGGACGAAGAAGGAGAAATGAGCATAACAGCGGAACGAGCAGGCAGAACGGACCGAAAGACCACTTAGGAGATAGACTAGGGTCCGGTACGGTAGAACATGCGTATATATGCAGCATAACGTAGGGGGGGGGTCGGAAGGGTATAAAGCACACGGGCGGTGTACGCTCAGCAATTCGGTGAAAACTATTACACGGTGTACATCGGTTTGAACGACGTTGAGTTGCTGCCACCGTGTGATATGGCCACCAGGCAATCCAGTAGACGACATCTGGATGACTTTACCCGAGGTCGCGTCATTGGGAAGTTGGAAGACAAGAAGGTCGAAGTGTGACTAGTGTGGCCGAGGAGTTCGGGATCGCTCACAGCATCGTTTCACGAGCTTGAAGAGCATTTCAAACGACAGGAACAGCTGTCCGAGAGTTTAGCAGTGGTCATCCACGAGCAACCACGGCGGCGAACGACCGGTATATTATCCTACAGGCGAGAAGAGACAGACGGCAGACAGCGGGAGAAATCGCAAGGCACATGCAACAGACAAATGGACGTCCGTTATCGCGTTTTACCGTGGCCAGGAGGCTGCACAAAGGTGGTCTATTTGCACGACGACCAGTACGGTGTGTGCCATTAACGCCTGCTCATCGGAGACGGTGGTTTCTGTGGTGCCAGGAACACAAGAACTGGATACATCAGCAATGGGGTTGAGTTCTCTTTACGGATGAGAGCCGATTTAGTCTGACGAGCGATTCTGGACGTATATACATCTGGAGAGAGCAGGGAACACGCAATCACACCTACAACATCATCGCAAGGAACCGGTTTGGAGGTGGTGGAGCTCTCGTTTGGGCGGTATCATGCTTGGTAGCCGTACCGCCGACCTCCACATCTTCCAAGGAGGTTCAGTCACTGGTGTCCGCTATTGTACCGATGTTCTCCTGCCTCACGTGCGTCTGTTTAGAGGTGCTGTGGGTCCTGAGTTCCTCTTCATGGACGACAACGCTACACCTCATCGTACAATGGTTGTCGCAGAGCTGTTGGAGAGTGAAGATATTCAACGCAAGGTCCCCGAAGCTAAATCCAAATGAACACGTGTGGGACCTTCTCGGGAGACGCTTGGCAGCACGTCACCAGCCGCCAGCAACGATTCCGCAGCTGCGATTGGCGCTACAAGAGGAATGGGCCGCGATGCCTCAACATCTCGTTGACAACCTTATCCTCAGCATGGACAGACGTTGTAAATACTGCAACGCAGGCAGGGGTGATCATATCCCCTACTAAAGACTGGATTTTTCTTGGCAGCCGCCTGTCACATGGACGTTTCTGTCTTCTGTCCAGTTGTGCTCGAAGCTACCTTTTCAATAAAGTGCCTTTGTATCCTTTGGATTCCTTGTTTGGTCGGTTTTGCTCACTTGTCCCATATTCTTACATCTTGGGGATCTTATGGTATGATTTGAGTCGATGTGGAGCACTTCTGCACGACGTTACATTCAAAAAACCGTCTCGTCCTTAATTTTTGCACGCCAGTGTACTTTCCTTTTCATCTAGTCGAACCCGCATATAACGAAGTTGAAGGGAGAGTTCAATACTTTTGATACATGGGAACTTCGTAATTACCAACAGATCGAAAACGGGCAATTTTCAGCATATTTTTTTTTAATTGGAGGTTTAACGATTACCGTGAGCAACTCAATGGGCTAAAAGAAGTCGCCCGTCTCTAATTTAGGGTCACTGGTTCCAGGGAAGGGAGAGAGCCAGTGCCGTAAGAGAAGCACGACGTCCATGCCTCACCGGGATTCGAACCTGGACCCCTTTCGGACGAATGATCAGAGTCCATCGCTCAGACCACTGCGCCACCGGGGCGGCCTTCAGCATATTACATTCAGTCAGGTTAAAATTAATCAATAATAAAGTGTTTGCCAATTAATTGAAGGTAAATAATATTTGCTCATTAAAAACTATAGCTTGTACAGAGGGGGATTCGAAAGGTTTGCAACATTTGCATAAATGCATATGTTTCGGCGGGTATGTCACGTGTTTAAACTAGTTCAAGTCAAGCATTGTAGTCAGTCGAAAGGGATATAAAGTGGTTGTTGAACAGCACTGCATGTCGTCGTTCTGTCTGTGGTTAGGACGCCTAAAAGATGAACAGCCACAACCGGCTAATTAGGGAGCTTTTGCTTTACGAGTTTAATCTCTGCCATAACGCTGCTCAAGCAACACGAAACATTTGTCATGCGAACGCGAAAGGTTCCGTGGACCACAGCTCCGCAAACAGATGGTTCAAGACATTTCGCTCAGGTGACAGAAACCTCGACGATCATCCAAGGCCAGATAGGCGGTCAACCGTGGATTCGGAGGCCGTGCGCCAGGCCGTAGAGGCAAATCCGACAACCAGAACTCGAAGATTATCAGGCTAGCTGGCCATATCACAGACCACCATAGTTCGTCAACTTCAGGACCTGCTGAAGCCAACCGCCGAGTGGAAGTATGCACGAAACTCCTAGAACACCCAAGCGATGTACATTTAATCAAGATAATTGTTACGTGCGATGAAAAGTGGGTCTCTTTGCGTAATCCTAAAACACAGCGGCAGTGGTTGAGCCGGGCCAGCTTCTAGAACCTGTTGCCAAATGTGGGTGCTTCGAGCACAAGGTGATGCTCTGCGTCTGGTGAAAATTCGAGGGGATATTCCATTGCGAATTTGTTCCAGACGGTCGGACCATCAACGCCAACCTCTACTCTGAACAGCTGGAGAGGATATATGCCGTTTTGGAGGAGAAGTTCTCGGCACTGGTGAACAGAAAGCGCGCTCTCCTACAAACGCTCTGCCTCATACCGTGCGAACGACCCTGGGAAAACTCCAGGGACCTGAGGGCATCGAACTGATGTCACACCCAGCATATAGTCCGGATCTCTCCCTGTCGGATTATCACTCATTCCGGTCCATGGCCCGCTTCCTTCGCGGGCGGCACTTCAACAACCAGGGGGAGGTGGCAGCTGGAGTGAAGGAGTTCTTCGCCTCGAAGGACAAGAACTGGTACCACAGCGAAATCGACGAACTGGCAGACAGATGGCTAAAGACGGTGCATCACGATGGTGTATACTTTGAATTCTACTCAGCTTTCGTAGTAAAGGTACGCATGAAGACATAAAATAATCCAAATATTGCAAAACTTTCGAATCACCCTCTTTAATAGAAATACGAAAGAGATATGCAATAAGAACGAAAAGTTTAATAAATGAAAACATTAAAATAACTGCAAAAATTTAAAATTTCACCTGCTTTGCTGTTTATACGCCATATCGGAAATATGAGTTGCTTGTTTTGTGCTGGTTTGATAGCAGCAAATTGTTTTTCCAACAGTATGTTGTGACGTACCTGCCAGCAGGACGCACACGACATAAAGGCAGATAGCAATCAGAATGAACGTCTGCGTAGCTCAGTTGGTAGAGCGACTTGTTCCGGAATAAGCGGACTCGGGTTCGAATCCCGGCGTAGACCAGAAATGACGGAGAAATTTACTTCGTTATAATGGTGCCCGAACTATCCGGATGACCCGACCGTTCAAAATCTCGCATTGGTGTGATGTTATATCCACACCGCGAGATAGGAAAAGTCAGAGAATCTCTTCTACAGCGCTTAGAAAAATAAATGTGTGTGACGTTGCATTCCACACACCGGATTGACTGGGAGTTCTCGAGTGCACGTTCTACAGTGGATGGCTGCCTGCAACGATTCATGGTCACGGATGACCCGTGGGCCATGCCCCCGGCCCTCTTTCGGGAGGGGGGAGATGTGACGTACCTGCCAGCAGGACGCACACGGCATAAAGGCAGATAGCAATCAGAATGAACGTCTGCGTAGCTCAGTTGGTAGAGCGACTTGTTCCGGAATAAGCGGACTCGTGTTCGAATCCCGGCGTAGACCAAAAATGACGGAGAAATTTACTTCGTTATAATGTAACACAGTGACTGATATGTATGGAAAAGCAAAATTAATTTTAAGGTTTTCTAAACTTTCAGTAGCAAGTCTGTTTAAAATTGTTTTCTTTTCTACAGTGATTTCTTCTTCATCGTTTGATTGATCATCATTTTTGCCCTGAATGTACAGTATATGTCCACATCTGCCTCTCGAAAACATTTCCTTTCAAGACTCGACGAACCATCGCTGAAATTTGATTTTAATTCACCCTCATTTTTTGAAATTTCCTGAAAGAGAATTTGGTGGATTACTAAACTTTTTCGCACCTTCAATATTTTTAATTTCTACTTTCCCTACTAAACTCCGTGATTTGGTTTTCACACTCAGTATTTAAAGTTTTACGCTTGTTTAAAGCCACGGCTTTTTACGCTTTCCAACCGTAGATGCTCCAGCTTTGTCTGTCTGTCCGTCCGTCTGTCTCTCCGCACGATAACTCGCATAAAAATGGTTCGATTTCGATGAAATTTTAGTATGTGGTAGGGGACGACATGGGGACGAACCCTATTGAAAATGGGTAAAGTGGGGTCAAAGGTCAGGACATAGGAGCGGGATACATTTCATTGCCCTTACGCGTTATAACGTGCGTAAAAATGATTCGATTTCGATGAAATTTTAGTATGTGGTAGAGGACCAGCTGGGGACAAACCCTATTGAAAATGGACGAAATGGCATCAAAGGTCAGGACATAGGATCGGGATCCATTCCATCGCCCTTATCCCATACTATTAAGGAGCAATTCTTGTATGTAAATTTTATTTTGAAAACGGCTCTAAGGATTTTGATGAAAGTCGTTAACCTACGGTTTTCTGGTACTAGAAATAGATTTAGCTTGATCTCGACTTTAGGAAAATTCGTTTAGTGGGTTAAATAACCACCCCGAATTACCACGTTTTTAGTGTCATGGCGTCGTTCCATTAGCTGTTGGCGCGCGGTCACGCCATCTGTGTCATTACGTCACGCGTTGTGTGTGGATCCCATTAAAGTTTTATGACGTCACACTCTTGCGAGCAGATGGTCGCGATTCCCATCTGCCTCATTACGTCACGCGTTGTGTGCGTACGTCCTTCCACCCGATAACTCGCGTAAAAATGGTTCGATTTCTTTGACATTTTAGTATGTGGTAGGGAAACACCTGGGAAGGAACCCTATTAATAGTGAACGAAATGGGGTCAAAGGTCAGGACATAGGAGGGTGATCCATTCCACTGCTTTTATGCGTCATAACTAAAGTAAAAAGGTTCGATTTCGATGAAATTTTAGTATGTGGTAGGGGACCATCTTGGGACAAACCCTTTTAAAAATGGGAGAAATGGAGTCAAAGGTGAGGACATAGGAGCGGACTCACTTCCATCGCCATTATGCGTCATAACTTACGTAAAAATGCTTCGATTGCAATAAAAGTTTATCATGTTATTTCGGAGGTATACTGAATCGGTTCTGTTGAATATCATGAAATGGTCAGGGCACATGAGCGAGATTTATTCCACAGCCATTATCCTTATAGCTTGAGTGATAACTTGAGTAATGATTTCCGGTATGTTGGAAAGCGTATCATAATCAACGCATTGCATGATTTTACTAACTTGTTTGATTTTCGTAAGCACACCGCACTGCACAGGTGTCAGCAGGCAAAGTCCGACTAAATCTACCGAATGTGACAAACGTTATTCTTTTCTAACTAGGTCAGACTGCTTGAGCAATACCCAATGAAGGTGACATTCCCGAAGAAGTAAGGAAAACCGGTCGGAAATCATATATCTGGCGTGCGTAACAGCATTTACTCAATATCCTGTCCTATAGAAACAGGTTCGCGGCGGCCCCGAGCAAAGATTAAGTGACTGAAAACGGGCGATGGGAGGGCATAAAATTCAGCATTTGCACAAGTGGTGTGTGTGTGTGTGTGTTTGTGTGTGTGTGTGTTTGTGTGTGTGTGTGTGTGTGTGTGTGTGTGTGTGTGTGTGTGTGTGTGTGTGTGTGTGTGTGTGTCAAAGATGGAGGAAGTACAAAAAGCAAATGAAACATTCTTGTCCTCATGCAAACTGATTTGGCTGTAGGGGCAACCACGGTATTATAGTTCATAGTCTCAAGCTTTTCAATGAAAGCAGAAGTAATAAAAACTAGGTAAATGCCACTTATTTTGTTTACTAATAACCATGCTAACTAGGAAGAATATAACGAAGTTCAAGGGATCAATATTTTACTAATAACCATGCTAACTAGGAAGAATATAACGAAGTTCAAGGGATCTATAAAACTTCGGTTTAAAATGCGGAACTTTGTATTATGAGAGCTCGTTATACGTGGGTTCGACTGCATAATTTTTCATTTTCATAATTTTACGATGCCAAACGAAATGTTCGTCTGTAATGGTGTCGCAGGAGCCTGGACTAACCTTTAATAATGCAGTGCATTTTGTTTTGCGTTGAACAAGTTCTGTGCAGAACGGCATCACTGTAGATAGGTCTATTGGCATTCCTGAAAGAATATGTTTAATAATGAATGTAGAAAAGGGCGTACGAAGGTAGAGGATCAGAGGGTGTGTAAAATATTGGTTAATTTGATAAATGTTTACAGTAACTATTATCTTAACTGTAAGTTTGTTTCCTTGTAGAATACTAAGCTTTGAGCTTGTTAGGTTTAGCCTTCAGTTCTGACTGTTAACTTCACTGTAATACACTCAAGGCTTACTGAATTACTTTTAAGTCTCATAGCTTCTTTCGTTGAACTCGCAGACCTCAATGGTAGTTGCGGCTGAAAATATTAACTAGACATGAAATAACTAATTGGGCACTTCAAGCTAACGATCAGGTTGAATAACAAGGCAATACATACAACAAAATCCATTTCTTTATTGTCTCAACCAAGTTGCACTCTTTTAGCAAAAATCTTTGAACGCCAAGCAAGTTGCACTCTTTTATCAAGAACCTTTGGACGCCAACCAAGTTTCACTCTTTCAGCAAGAACCTTTGGACGCCAAGCAAGTTGCACCCTTTTATCAAGAACCTTTGGACGCCAACCAAGTTTCACTCTTTCAGCAAGAACCTTTGGACGCCAACCAAGTTGCACTCTTTCAGCAAGAACCTTTGGACGCCAACCAAGTTTTACTCTTTCAGCAAGAACCTTTGGACGCCAAGCAAGTTGCACTCTTTCAGCAAGAACCTTTGGACGCCAAGCAAGTTGCACTCTTTTAGCAAGAACCTTGTAGGCTTTCACTGAAATCAGTATAGGGCTTATTCAAAATAAACATTCAACTAGAACATGCCTCTCTGCTATTCACAATCAGTAGTATACAGCTTTTTGCTCTCTTTTTGTAAGCAATGATAAATTATATCAAGACACTAATAAACTTTGTCTCAGAATATCGAACGTAGAATATTAAACGTAGAACATTAAACTCGAAACATTGCTTCAAACATTGAACGTAATAACACTAAGTAAAGAACAACAACAACAAAGAAACGTAGTGTGTCAGAAACATTGAAACAACAACTCTTATATCTAGTATATCAACTACGGCATTGACATCTGATTTGATGTCAGGTTGTTGTCAAGTTAAATTCGTTGAGAGAGAAAATGTGGCGTTAATCTCAGAAAAGCGTTTAACGAGAAACAACCAAATTTACATAAGGAGACAGGAACGAAAAAGGAATGCTGAATTAGAGTATACGTCACAGGTGTCAGAATCCCTTCCACTGGATGCATAAATTTATAGTACTAATGCTATTCTCTCGAGTATCTCTCAAGACTCCTTTCGAGGGTTCATTTGCAATGTCCTCAGTACTTTTTTTGTGTCGGTCAGTTGCGATGTTACAAAGACCCCTTAACAGTCCCTGCTAAGTGCTCTCGAGATTCCTTTGAGTGGAATGCCTGGTGGTGCTGCTGTGATTTTTGTTTTACTGTCATTTAGTCGTGTTGTCCACGTGTTACCGCTGGATTTCCCCAAATATTTATGTGAATATAAAACTGGTTTCAGGAAAACTCTTCTTTTACTGACTGAACTAACGCTTTTCTATTATCTGCATGAATTGATTCGTTTCTACTTCTTGAAACAATTACTTTTAATTAGAACCTCGCGAACTTTCCTCGCCATATACTCTAATTTAAATTATTAAGCAACTAACAATTCAACCCTTAGACTACCAAAGGCCATTACTAGGCAAGTAGTATGTATGCAGCACATTCACTCTGGCCTCCCATATGGTTGTTCGGATCTGCTCGGTGGAATATCACAAACCTTGTATGACTGAGATTTGCGCATTTCTACAACAGTACAGAAAAAAGAGAGCTACGTTCTTACAGATGAAATGAAGCCGAATTTTCGCGCAGCAGATTCAACTGTTTAAACTATACCATTGAGAATCAAGGCCCCAAACGGTCTTTGCTCATAAAAAGAAATTTTTTTTATGAATGAAAGCGATGAAATGAGAATACTAGATTTTCTTTTGTGATTCAAAAACGAAAACTTTTGGTGGTTTTTGCCACAACGTGATGTGATACACATTTTCATTTTTTCGACATACACTATGATGACAAAAGTCACCGGACACCCCTTCAAAAGTAAATGAACGGATCTGCTGCGTTGTTAAGATGCGCGGTACAGCTGCAAACGGTATAAAAACAAGCCTGCAGCTCACTGCGATCATATCGCACTGTGAGGTTGAGTGAAAATGTCGCGGCAGAAGAGAACAGACTTTGAGAAAGAAAGACAGTGGGTTGTCTATAAGAGAAACCCAGAAGCGTTTAAACATACCCAAGTCAACTGTTTTGGATGTACTGAATAAGTGGAAGACACATGGCATGCCTGAAGCAGCATAACGTACCGGCAGACCAAAGAAAATCAGTGCTACAGGACGTCGAAGCCTCAGGAGAGTCGTTACAGCTAATCGGCGGAGTACTGCACAAGACCTCAGTGTACAGGTGGGTAAAACTGCTGAAACCTCGGTATGTACACGTACCATTCGCAGAGAATCTCATTCCATAGGTCATCGTGGTCGTGCGGCTGCTCATAAGCCTTTCATCTCCACTCGGAATGCTACTCGTCGTTTAGCATGGTGTAAAGAACATTTATCGTAGACCGTAGATCAATGGAAACGGGTCCTATGGACTGATGAATCCAGATACACGATCATCAGTCTGATGGCCGTGTGTAGGTATGGCGGCAGCCGGGGAACGCTATTTTACTACAGTGTACTGTTCCTACGGTCAAGTTTGGAGCTGGCAGTGTACTCGTGTGCGGGTGTTTTTTCGTGTTATGGTCCCGGCCCATTGGTTATCGTGAATAAACCTGTTAACCAGCACGTCTACCTCGATATTCTGAACACTTATTCCCTACCACCTCTGTGGCAATACTATGGAACGGAGCCTTGTTGGTAACAGGACGATAATGCACCGAGCCATAAAGCAAGGACTGGCCAGCACAGAGTCCTGATATTAATCCCATAGAGCCCCTATGGGAGGAATTAGGGCTCCGCATAAGAAGTTTGGAACCAAGGTCTACTACTAAGCAACAGTTAGCGGCAGCATTATGTACTGAGTGGAAGCGTATACCTATCGCTGTGTTCCAAAACCTTGTCGAAAGCATGTCTCGAAAGGTGAGTGCATACATTAAGGCCAAAGGTGGACCGACACCGTACTAACGTATGTCAATAAATGCTATGTTGTGTTTCTCTTCTAGGTGTCCGGTGACGTTTGTCAATATAGTGTAGTTAAAATACCTATCCTGAAAATATTTTTCTACGTGCCCCAAAACAAAATTTATGTAATGAAGAAAAGATTTTCCTCTGAAAACATTCCGTCAACGTAACATTTAGTTGATAAGTTTCTGTTGAATATTTGTTAAGGTTAATATTTTCCTCAGCAGGATTTTCGATCTGTGGTTCCTTTACAACATACTGCAACCCGTTTTAATCCACAGTATCATGGTATGCAACTCTTCAGGGATATTAACAAATTATATGTAGTCGTGTTAATTCGATGTTAGAATAATACAGAAAAGCCGTATAAATTACCTAATCTAGAAAATCCTAAGTACATAAATGCACATAGTGAATAATACGCGGTTAAAAAAAATGAATCTATAACTACTATTTACAGTAGCAAAATACTGTTCTTCACGTGTTTATACTAGCAATTGCAAGCAGAAGTCAACAGGTTCCTGGTAATATGAACTAAAAGCAAACTACAAGCAGCACAATCAAAAGGACTTACCACAACTTTGAAAAGTAGGCTTACATTGTCGTCCGGTTTCCTCTGCTAGTGAACGTATATCAGCAGTCGAAAAGACGTAAGACAACGAACGGTAAAAACGACCAATTGAGTAAAACGTGAATGAAACGGCACCAAACCGAGTACAAAATGGTGAAATTCGAATGAAATGAGAACATTAAAATCAATTGAAAAGTAAAACCAACAAAGGTAAAAGTGGAAAATGACAAAACCACGGAACCTATCTACATTCTACCCATGCTACCAGCATCCATACATGTTTCGGAAAATATTATGCCTTCATCATTGGAAGAGTTCACAATTGCCTTGTCCTCCGCAATCGACACTCAAATGTAATGTGACATGCCTGAATGAAAAGACAGTATGTTAACTTGGTCGCATAAGCTATGAACACCGATACCCTATCGCGCAGTTCTTGTATGGCGCCATGAGTGGGGATCGGTTTGGTGCCGTTTCATTTACGTTTTACTCAATTGGTCGTTCTTACCGTTCGTTGTGGTATATGTCTTTTCGACTGCTGATATACGTTCACTAGCAGAGGAAGCCGGACGACAATGGATGTAGGCCTACCTTTCAAAGTTGGGGTTAGTCCTTTTGATTGTGCAGCTTGTAGTTTGCTTTCAGTTAATATTACCAGAAACCTGTTGACTTCTGCTTAAAATTGCTAGTATAAACACGTGTCGAACAGTATTTTGCTACTGTAAATGGTAGTTATTGATTCATTAAATTGCCTAAAATTCGTGTAGTATTCTATAGTCTTCGCATATGAGGTGAAGAAGAAAACGGTTTCTTTTTTTCTAGTTTTTGAATATGCACAAGTCAAATGTGCAGTGTAAGCGCATTCATCAATTTTTTTGTACCTGAAATACGCTGCCAAAAATCGTTTTCACTTGTAAATTCTGGGATAAGCCGTTTCATTCCTACTTTATACTGGCAGTACACAAATGATACTAGTATGATCCTTAGGAATGACAATACCAACATTTCTAAAAAAATACAAAAGCAAGAAAGAACACATGATCACGTTTAGAGCTCTTACTTACATAAATGCCCACCGTATAGTCAGTCACAACCATTAGGGAACCTTAGGACGCATTTTCAAGGCTGCAACCGAAAAATAAGTGTCATATGACTGCTACAACGAGTCAAACGAAAATAATTTTCAATAAATGTAGAATTTTCTCCCACGTACATAGTTTGCAAGAAGTACCTCTATCACACTGAGGAAAGACTTCTTTAGCTGCTACAACGTTCCAATAAAATCCGTTTGATGGTACACTGGTGGACAATTGCTAAAGACGGATCATAAACGGCTATATAGCGTATAAAAAAGTAAGTGTGGTTGGATGCCAAGTGAAATAAAATAATGTCAGAAAGCCAGGACATTACAAGAAAGACAATTTATTGTGCTCTGAAATCCAGAAGGCTTTGGAACGTGTTCAAGGGACAAACAGGCCATTTTGTGCAGAATACGTAAACGTGGAAAAAATGCAATTACCGTCCGCAGGCGTTCCGGCGTAAGATGTCAATACGGGATACGGCAACCATGGAGGGCGATGCAAGATTCCACACGCCGTGTCATGCTTTGCACACCATTATCAAGCAGCTGTTGGGGTAATTTATCCCATTCCTCGGTCAGTGCACGGATGAGGGTGTCCTTGTTTATTGGAGGGCATTGGCGACTAGCAAGACTCCTCCCCAAAGCATCCCACACATTTTCAATGAGATTCAGATCTGGAGAACGTGCTGGCCACATGAGGCGTTGAATATCCTTGCTCTCAAGACACTCCTGGACAGCGACTGTTCGATGACATGTTGCGTTGTCGTCCATGAAAATGAATCTATCACCGACAGCACCACGGAACATGCGAACATGAGGTAGCAGAACATCATTAATGTATCGTTGGCCAGTCATAGTCCCAGTTGGAAGCACATAGAGGGACGTACGGCCATTGATCATGATACCAGCCCATACCATGACACTACATGTCGGATATCGGTCCCTTTCCTCTATGTTTGCTGGACAATATGCAGTACCACTATCACGCCAGATCAGTTGTCGTCGACAATCAGACGATAGACTGTATCTACTCTCATCTGAGAAGAGGACAGCAGACCAGTCGTTATCAGTCCAATTGCGATGTTGATGGCACCATTGCAAACGGGCGGTACGGTGACGTCTGGGCAATTTGATGCCCACAACAGGACTGCGGGCGTATAGTCCTCCTTCATGCAAACGTCTGGCGACAGTTTTTCGGGAGATCCGCTTGCCAGTAGCAGCCATAAACTGATTTGCTACCTCACTAGCTGTGCTGCGACGGTGTCTTTTTGTTGATAGCACTATGTACCGATCTTCTGCAGGTGTCGTACTGCGAACACGACCTCCCCCGTGACGTTTTCTACACTCTCCATTTGTTTGAAATGATTTCCAAAGCCTTGAAACCACAATGTGGCTGACGTCGAACTCCCTGGCAACATCTGTTATTTTTCGCCCTTCTTCAATCTTGCTAATAATACGGCCACGCGTAAAATCATCTAGGTGATGTCGGGAAGACATACTGAAAATTGCAAGTTTGTCAATTGAGTCTTTCCCTTTCAACTTTGCGTTTGAACAACAATGGTCGATACGCGTCAAATCCTTTATATCTCTTATCAGCGCTATGACGTCACGAACAAGTTCGGCAATCCAAAATTTGCATACGCACAACACGTCTTACTGTATCCCGCACTTATGCTAATTTCCACATTTTCCTGTCTTCCATTTTATGGTTGCTATCGTTGCTATTGTCATCCGTCCTTAGCAATTGGCCGGCAGTGTATATCTCTCACATTACTTAAAAAGTTCACACAAGAATAGAACATATTTAGAAATTATAATTATAGGAACATACTCGTGATTGTCTGGAGCGGATGAACCATCCTCTTGTTTATTTTATTTTTATCGACTGATACTTCCTGTAAATATGGACTTCGCACGTATAGTCATAATGAAAAGATACCTATCTTGCCGGACTTTAATTTTATGTTTCAGACATGGTATTTATTAATTACATAACTTTATTTCATTGTACTTACTGTCTACAACAGTGGATGGACTAGTAGGGAGTAGTGATCCAGGCCTAACTAAGTATGCGCATTAACAAATTAGCGACATAAACTTAATTTTTCGAGAAAACTTGAGAGACTGAAATTTACCGTGCATTGTAAAAAATAAGTGGTGTGAATTCACGGAAAATTTCTGAAAATAACGGGCAGCAAAGTTGCCAGTAGGTATCAGTCTTTTTCAGAAATTTCCGTTTTTAAAAGTGGCCGTTGATTTCAACTTGCGTATTTTCAGAGATTTTCCGTTGACCGAAATTCCGTATATTTCAGAAAAGTCCATTTCAGGTTTTTCCGTATGTAAACTGAAATTCTGCAAAATCGACATCCCTGTACTTTCCAGTCCTTACCCCAGATAATATTTCCGCTGAGATTAGTATCGAACCCCAGACGTTTGAGCTGCTTCTACAGGGAACACGCGCCTTTAACAACTGAGCCACGAACGGTCAGCAATTCGACTCACGTACATCGTAGAAGGAATTTCGCGACGATGAAACTTTGTTCTTTTTATTTTCCGTTGGAGCTTATTTTTTTTGAATAAGTTTTTAATATATCATCATCATCATTGTCAACCATCATCGATCCACTGCTGGACGAAGGTCTCCCGAAGTTTCCTCCACAACGTTCTGTCTTGTGTCAGTCTCCCCCATGTCACTCCCGCATACTTTCGAATTTTATCCACCCATCTCCCATGTGGTCTTCTACTAGGCTTTTCCTGTCCCTTGGAATCCAGTCTAAAATTTCAGCTGTCCATCGATGGTCTGTCCTTCTGGCAATATGTCCAGCCCATTGCCATTTCAGGGATTTTACTCTGATCATGATGTCTTCCACTCTTATCATCTTTCTGATCCACGAGGTCCTCTTCTTATCTCTCCTGGTTACACCAAGCATGCACCCCTCCATGCTTTAAAAAAAATATATATATATATAATTGGAAAGGGAGTGAGACAAGGTGACACCATATCTCCGAAGCTCTTTAATGCCACATTGGAAAATTTCTTTCAATCACTGAACTGGGAAAACAAAGGGATGAAGGTTAATGGAGATTATCTAACCCACCTTCGTTTTGCTGATGACGTAGTCATTTTTGCAACTACCCCATCAGAGCTACAGGGTATGATCCAGGAACTTGCTGACAAGAGTAAAGAAGTGGGATTAAAAATGAACTTTCAGAAGACAAAAGTGATGTTCAATGCTTTTACAAGAAATGAAGATTTATCGATTGATGGAGAAAAGCTGGAGATAACAGACACGTACGTTTATCTTGGACAGCAGATATCAAGTGAGGGTCACCTTGATGAAGAAATTAATCGGCGTAGAAAACTTGCCTGGAGAGCTTTTGGAAGAAACAGCATAATTTTCAAGAGCAATGTGCCATTATGTCTTAAAAGAAAAGTGTTTGATCAATGCATCCTTCCAGTGCTTACGTATGGTGCAGAGACGTGGACCTTAACTGAAAGAGACATACAAAGGCTGCAGACGACTCAAAGAAGCATGGAGAGGTGCATGCTTGGTGTAACCAGGAGAGATAAGAAGAGGAACTCGTGGATTCGAAAAATGACGAGAGTGGAAGACATCGTGATCAGAGTTAAATCCCTGAAATGGCAATGGGCTGGACATACTGCCAGAAGGACAGATCATCGATGGACAGCCGAAATTTTAGATTGGATTCCAAGGGACAGGAAAAGACCCAGAAAACCACATGGGAGATGGGTGGATGAAATTCGAAAGTATTTTTTTTTCTTTATTTTGATTGGAGGTTTAACGACCACCGTGAGCAACTCAATGGGCTATAAGCAGTCGCAATTCGAAAGTATGCAGGGGTGACATGGAGGAGACTGGCACAAGACAGACCGCTGTGGAGGAGACTTGGGGAGACCTTCGTCCAGCAGGGGATTGATAATGGTTGACAATGATGATGATGATGATTACATATATATACATAAAGGACATATAAAATGCATTGACATAACCAACTTTAAAAAACATAAACCTTCAAGATGGAACTGAGGAACAGATTCTCTGCTTTAGAAGGCCTTACATCAGAAGAAGTGGATTTTTCTGAAGTTAACGAACTCACCGCGGCTCTTATGGAAACAGCAACAAAAACAGGTGGTACTAAGAACAAGGTAATATAAAGGAAATTTCAGGGAAAACAAAAATGTTGATGCAAAAGAGAAGGGAGATGACAAAAACAGACGTAACTTCCAACGTGGAATATATACTGCTATGCAAGACAGTGCGATAAAGTATCACTAAAGACATAAGGAAATTCAGTTGTGAACTAGTGAGAAACACAATTTAAAACAACCAAAGCTTGAAGAGAGCAATAGGACATCTCAGTAAGAGAAGAAAACAGATTATATCTCTGAGAAAAGAAGATGGTACTGTAACAAGGAATAGAAGCGGAATTTTGACAAGGGTGAAAAATTTCTATTCAAAACTATATGAGAGGGATGACACATCTATTCCAGACATTGCGACAAGTACCAGTACCAAAGTCCCTAAAATCCTCCCTGCAGAAGTTACAAATGCAATTAAGAACATGAAACGGGGAAGAGCTCCAGGAGAAGATTTAATTACCGTGGATATTATACAAGAAGCAAGTGGATTGATTGAAACTACACTCGTCCAAGTTTTCACCAGATGTCTGAATGAAGAGAAGATTCCTGATTATTGAAATAATGCTACAATAATTCTGCTACATAAAAAGGTGATGGGGAGGATCTCAGGAACTACAGGCCCACCTGCCTCCTTTCAGTGGTTTACAAAATCTTCACTAAAGTTCTTTCACACCGCTTAAAGGCAACACTAGA
The DNA here is from genome assembly GCA_039090855.1 of Macrothele yani. Taxonomy (NCBI): domain Eukaryota; kingdom Metazoa; phylum Arthropoda; class Arachnida; order Araneae; family Macrothelidae; genus Macrothele; species Macrothele yani. The sequence continues at coordinate 104,886,855 of CM077023.1, forward strand.
CATGGCTCAACCAGGAGAACAAGCTGGATTCAGGAGTGGCTACAGCACTATAGATCATATCCATGTACTGAGAGAACTAACTGAAATAACAAGAGAATATGAACTCCCGTTATGCATGGCTTTTATTGATTATGAAAAAGCCTTCGATTCTGTGAAACCATCAGCAGTAACAGTGGCGTTGAAATCCTGCTGTATTGAAGATGCATACATTAGCATTATTAATAACATCTATGAAAATGCAAATGCAAAATTTCGGATATTTGGGGATTCAGCACAAATAAGAATTGGAAAGGGAGTGAGACAAGGTGACATATCTCCAAAGCTCTTTAATGCCACACTGCAAAATGTCTTTCAATCATTGAACTGGGAAAACAAAGTGATAAAGATTAATGGATATTACTTAACTCATTTTCGTTTTGCTGACGACGTAGTAACCTTTTCAACTACCCCTTCAGAGCTGCAGAGTATGATGCAAGACCTTGTTGACAAGAGTAAAGAAGTGGGATTAGAAATGAACTTTCAGAAGACAAAAGTGATGTACAATGCTTTTACGAGAAACGAAGATTTGGAGATTGATAGAGAAAAGTTTGAGACAACCGATATCTACATCTATCTTGGGCAGCAGATATCAAGTGAGGGTCACATTGATGAAGAAATTAATTGGCATATAAAACTTGGATGGAGAGCTTTTGGAAGAAACAGTACAATTTTTAAGAGTAGTATGCCATTATGTCTCAAAAGAAAAGTGTTTAATCAATGCATCCTGCCAGTGCTTACATATGGAGCAGAGACATGACCTTAACTAAAAAAGACATACAAAGACTGCAGACAACTCAAACAAGTATGGAGAGGTGCATGCTTGGTGTAACCAGGAAAGATAAGAAGAGGAACTTGTGGATAAGGGAAATGTGTAACCAGGAAAGATAAGAAGAGGAACTTGTGGATAAGGGAAATGACAGGAGTGGTAGACATCATGATCAGAGTGAAATCACTAAAATACCAATGGGTTGGACATGTTGCCAGAAGAACGAACCACCGATGGACAACCGAAATTTCAGACTGGATTCCAAGGGACAGGAAAAGACCCAGAAGACCCCATGGGAGATGGATGGATGAAATTCGAAAGTTTGTTGGAGTGACCTGGAGGAGACAGGCTGAAGACAGACAATTGTAGAAGAAACTTGGGGAGACCTTCATCCAACAGTGGATTGATAATGGATGATGATGATGATGATGATGATACATATACATCTTTTTTTTCTGTAGGAGGACTTTTCACAAATTAAGCATTTTTCGTCATGATTTTTCGAAGCAACAAAATGCTTTGCAACTTGATTTTTTTAAACTGACAATGACTTTTAGTTATCTTTAAAATAGGTGAAATGTACTTTTTATAGTATTATTTCACAAAAAAAGTTAAACATAAAATTTAGTCTTGATAGCTATAATAGCTTTTGTCTTAAGTTGTCGAAAAACTGATGCATAGATATCGTGTAATCAATCATCTGTATAATAAGTTAATTACCCGGTTTCTTACAGTAACACAATGTATAATAAATAGCCCCGTGCGCAAAATAGGGGAGAGGAGAAGAAATATCCTGTGCCACAATAAAGCAAATTCACGAGCTATGCTGTCCACGATGTCCGATCTCGCTACGACACTCAAAAGCAATTGAATTAGAGACAGCTGGCGTTATGCAAATGTAGCGCTGTGGGCGGCCTTGTAAACGGAAACGACATGACGTATGCAGGGATCAGACAATATAAGGAGTGATGCGACGGGAATCAGTAAGGGTCGGACGCAGTATGGGTAAGACGAAGGATCTAAGCGCATTTGATCGTGGGCAAATTGTCGGGGCCCAGCGAATGGGTCACTCCATCTCGGAAGACGTGCAGGCACTGGGATTTTCACGAGCCACTGTGTCACGGGTGCACCGTGAGTACATCGAATCCGGTAAAACCATCACTGCAAGGGCCAACTGCTGTGAACAACAGCGTGTGGATGAACGGGGTCATCGTCGGCTGGCTCGCATTGTAACAGCGGATAGACGGGTCACAGTGCAAGAAATCACTCGGCAATTTAACGCTGGTGCACAAAAACATGTAAGCAGCCACACCATCCAAAACCATCTCCTTGCTATGGGGTACAGAAGCCATCGTCCCACGAGGGTACCGCTGCTGACCGCACATCACAAGGGGCAAATATTAGCATGGGCACTGGAACATCGTCACTGGACCCTAGACATGTGGGAAAATGTTGCCTGGACTGATGAGTCGAGATTCACGTTGGGACATGAGGATGACAGGATACGAGTACGGCGCAAACCACATAAAGCGATGGATCCTTCTTGCCAGCAGGGTACTTTTCAAGCTGGTGGGGGTGGCATTCTCGTCTGGGGACTTTTTACGTGGACTGAAATGGGATCACTGTTACGTGTGATATCGTCCCTCACAGGTCAACGTTACCGGGATATCCTGGACGACCATTTGCTCCCGTTTGTGCGTCTTCAACATCCCACTGGGGACCTCATCCTGCAACAAGACAATACACCGTGCCATCGCTCCCGAATTGTATCCGAATGGTTGAATGAACACTCCACCGACGTGACCTCGCTTCCTTGGCCAGCTAGATCACCTGACCTCAATCCCCTCGATTACATCTGGGATGTAATCAAGAGAGATGTTCGAGGCTCTGACCCCCCTCCATCAAATCTTCGTGAACTGTGGGAGCTTGTTTAGTGGTCGTGGATCCGTATGCGGATTCCCAACGTTTCCGGTGTCTTGCCGAGTCCATGCCGAGACAAATCGCCGCCGTCATCAGGGCGAAAGGTGGTGCTACACGTTACTAGACAGGTATCTCTAATTCAATTGCTCTTCAGTGTACAAAATTCGACAGATGACTGAAATTTAAAAGTTTAATCATACCTGCAGTATTTTCACCAATCGCTCCTATTACCGGTAATGTCTCATCATACGGATACGGAAAAGTGAGAACTAAGATTTTCCGTTAATATGCGAAAGGAATTGCGGAAAAGTTTCTGAAAATTCAGAAATTTCCGTTAACACACCTCTAAAATGGTAATTTACCGTCAATATAAGAAAGAAACTGCGGAAAGATTTCTGAAAATTCGGTTTTCCTGTGGTACGAAAAATTCGCGAAATTCAGGTCTTTTCCCGTCATTTCTCGGAAAAGGTTGCATCAGAAATATGCTTCGTTAATTCACGAAAGAAATGATGGAAAGTTGCCCGTGAGCTTCAGAAATTTTCTTAGCGTGTTCTACTTGTTCTGCGCTGGCGGGTGCGATTCCACTAATTGTCACCAATATCACCACCAGAAAGCCAAAGATGAAAAAACTCGCATGTTTAACTTTTTAATTATAATTGCTATACAATAAATAACAGATTCATTAACATGGCCCAGTATATGGAATTCCAAAGAAGTACAGAATTTGAATTATGTGTTTAAATACCTGATTTCTCGGAACTGTCAGTTTACTCAAGAACGTTACTCCCCATCCTGTTATGTCCTGTGTGACATCCGAGCTTAAGAGTTATCGTTCGACATCGATGCTTCTATTTCTACAGAATTTTCTGAAGAGCAATAAGATTTCATTTCGACCGTACCTACCGAGCTACTTTCCAGAGGCAATTCAACATCCTCAGGCGACGTATTATAAGCCCTGGTTGCAGAAGTCGATCGGCAAGGCATCTGGCGTCTTGACGGGAATAGGATGCCACTAAATGGAACGGCTTAAATTCCGATTTCCGTTCGTCGTATACAAGAGACGGTAGTCTGCGCTGTACGGATGTAGGCCTTGTTATATTGAAGCCGCACTCGATTGGACACGCTTGCTTAGAGTACAAACATTTCTGTGCTACAAATCGAAAGATGTTTCACTGACAGCAGGCTGCATAAATTTGATATTTTTCGCAAGCCTTCGTATTACATCTTTCTGAGCACTACCACAACTTTCGTTTGTGCTAGTGATCAGTGCCACCAAGAAAATTCCGACAATGTCTGACTCACTTGCCATGTGACTTTACATATCTAGGGCTGGAGTAAATTACACGGATTTTGTTGTTATCACTTAGATAAATCCAGGCTTCATCCAGCGGCACCACCTACTTCTATTAATAACTTGTTAAGTGCCTTTCATAGAGATTTCGGCACCTATTCTTAAGTTCGGTGATCTACACTGCTGGCAACCCAAAATGCAACACCAAGAATGACACGAAATAGCAAAGCCAGATTTACTGGACACATAACAACAGATACAAAGATGAAACGATTGAGTTTACAGGCCCGTGCGACTTGCGGAACACGCAGAAATCAATAGTTCGTGTGGCCTCCATGGCTGGCATTAACGGCCGCTACACGCCGCGGCATCGAACGAAAGAGGCTTTGGATGTGGGCTTGGGATATGTTGGTCCAGGCTGCTTCCACACGTTGCCACAGTTCATAAGGCGTAGCCGCGGGTGGTGCTTACCGGGCCACTCGGTTGGCGATCAGGGACCAGACGTGTTCGATGGGCGACATATCGGGAGAACAGGAGGGCCACGGCAGCAGTGACACCTGGTGGGCTGTGAACAATTATTGCACGATGCGTGCCACGTGCGGGCGCGCATTGTCCTGTTGAAACGTGGCCGCTGACAGGTCCTTAAGGTTAGGGAGGACTACAGGCTCCAAAACGTTGGAGATGGTGCGGTGGCTGTTGAGTGTACCGGCGATACGTACCAGAGGGGTGCGGGTGTCATATCCAATTGCGCCCCAAACCATAACGTCAAGCAGCGGACGGGTATGACGATGCATAATTCAGGCGTCATACAGTCTCTCGCCGCGGTGCCTCCACACGCAGATCCGACCATCGTGGTGTTGCAGGCAGAAGCGGGATTCGTCGGAGAAGACAATGTCGTGCCATTCCGTAGTCCAGGTGCAGCGTTCAACGGCCCACTGCCGCCGCACTTGCCGGTAGTGTAACGTCAATGATAATCGGAGCAATGGAGTCCGTGCGACAAGTCCCCGCTCCAGCAGACGACGTCGAACGATACGTGCTGACACAGGTTTTTGCGCAACACACCCTAATTCCTGCGCTAACGTTCGTGATGTGACGCTGCGAGCTGTCAATGCCCGCCGCACAACATGCCGGTCTTCTCGTTCGGTGGTGTGCCGCGGATGCGTAAATCACTCACGTTGGTTCGTCCGTTCCTTCTGCACTCACCGAATCTATACTCGCCTCACTGTGGCTGGATGTCGTCCCACACGGGCGCCGATGTCTCGGTACGATAAACCGCTGTCGCGATAAGCCACTATTCGTCCTCTGTCGAACTCCGAAACGTGCTGGAATGACTGCCGTATTCTGCGACGAGGCATCAGGAATCCTCCCACGCACAGGTCCGGCAGCACAACACACTTCCACTGCTTACACCTCACCTTCTGTGCACCCTTCTTATAGTGCTTCTCGGTGGCGTGCCGGAAGCACATGATTTGCATATGCCCTGCAATGCCAATCGTTTACATGTCCTCTCGCGGGCGAAGCATGCTGCGAATTTCAGACCAATCGGATGCTTCCTTCTTGGTGTTCCATTTTGTAGCTCGAGATTAATGCTTGAACTGTGGGCATATAGGGCATTTCCAAGTATAAATCTTCGGCGATAATGCGTTGAACAATTGACTAGAAAACACTCATACCTGCTGTTCGAATGGTTCCTGAATGTCAGGGTTCCCTTTTGCCCAAAAGCCTGCGATTCGTTGCTCTTCGTGCGGTTTTCATAAAACTTTAGGAATTCGTTTTGCCGTTACTGCATACTCACGTGCCTCGCAACGCTTTCGGATCATTCTGAGCTCCAATATTTGTTTATATATCCTTTCCATCATTGGTCGATCTTCAGGAATATTGGCACTGCTAGCCTTTCAACGACGCATTAACTGGGAACGAAAATTGTTCTCACTGGCTGTGTTCCTAATTCACCAACTATTGTTACCCTGTAGAACGTTATGGAAATGCGGAATATGAGCATGTATCAATCAGAGATGGAAACGGGCTAACGGGTCGATTTTTTAAAAGGGGAAAAATATATTCCAAAGAAAAATACGTGTTGTGGAATTCTGTAGTCGATACTGATGCCGACGGAGTGGGTAATGATTTTCCATGCAAAAATATTGTCTTTTTCTTAAAGCAACGAAGATTTCCACCGATCGACGTCAGACACACCGACACCATAACGTAAAAAGACACCTCCTTTGCGTTCTTTTACAGTGCGATTGTCCAGGGCAAGGTACAGGCAAACGCCATTCGCCTGCTTCTCAGCTGATTCACTCTCTCCGAGCGAAGTTCACTGTATGACTAAGAGTTACTTTTCAAATCGCATCTTTTACATTGAGCATTCAGAGGTTTTCGATTGATGTGCTAACATCCCGTTCCCATGACATGTCATGTCGAAATTAACTCCTTATTTGTTAATATGGATGGATTTAATATTAAGGAGGTTAAGAAAGGCGTCGAGGCCAACAAATACGTGTTTGTTGAAAACCACAAGGGGAAGACTGAATGCTGAAAATTGTTTCGTCTCATTAAAGAACCGGTGAATAATTCTGTGTTGTTTGGTCTTGCTTGTTGTTCAAAATATGGAAAGTGTATAATTACAAAGAAAGATGTCGACGGTGTAATAAAAGATTGTGGAACCGAAAATCTAACGGACCATATGAAAGTATGCGCACCTCCATCAAAGCGTGGAAAGAGCGAAGAATCTAAATACATTCAAAAAATGCATTTGTGTAATCGTAAATAATGATACCCATTTGTAATTTTATTCATGGTCACGGTCATAGTCAGCCATTACTTCTGGATTAGGCAAAATAGGGGCAATAAAAATGGCACTGAAATTTAGCAAGTAACCAAATTTTATTATTAAAAAAGGATTTCAGTTATTAAATATCGAGCGGTTATTGGGATGAATATGTATATTACGTTTATATGTATATATACATAAATTGAGTTTCGAATATACAGTTTAAAGCAGATTTGTCCGGGTCAGTTACGGGGTTGGGTTCAGTTATTTGACGCCCGGGTCCAAAATTTTTGACCCGTTTCCAACTCTGGTACCAATTCCTATACGTTCACGTTTTTAAAAATTCCACAGAGAAGAAATGCGAAATGGTTGTGTAAGTAGCTCCGCGGAAGCAAGCAATTTTGTTAATCCATTTTCAGTAGCAGGTGGCGCACAGAAACTTTTCTTGCGTGAGATATATGATTGATCTCAATTCCACTGCGAATGATTACATATCGTATATATGGATGGAAAGAGCGACGAAGAAGCATAATTGCTCATGGAGATTATGAATCGCTCTGTACGTATGCTTGGCTACAGTATAAAGAACAGCATGTCAAGGGCACGACAACTTCGCTGATGTCACCAGCTGATGAGACCAAAGCAGAGCGAATATTGTCTTATTAAAGATGGTTAGGTTGTCCATCCAAGCCACCACAGAATTGTCCAACCACGATATCGTATTGTAAAACCATGTTAGCAGTGTTTTACTGAGTACACGAAGGCACACGTCCCATGCCCAGTGAACCGAAACATGACTCATGAGCATTGTGAGCTTCAGCTCTGACTTTGTGATCTTGCTTCGTGGCATGGAGTCTACAGTTATCGTTTCCAAATATTAATGTGACACGGCGTGACGTGCCTGCCCCGCAGGACGTACATGAGATAAAAGCTTGATAGCAGTGAGAGCACATGCCAGTGTAGTATAGTGGATAGCACTCGAAGCTCCAGAGCCAATAGTTGCAGATTCGAATCCCACCCCTGGCATTAAAATGGAGAAGTTTACTTTGTCATAGCTGTGAGGCTTGTCTTACACTATCCCCGCACGGGGATAACTGGTTTTCCAGTTATTTGGGGAGCGGCGCCCCCACGGCCCGAGCTGACCTTGTGACTGGTCAACATCTGATGTCATGCCACCGCTTGTTTTTTATTTTGGTGTTTGCAGGGACGGCTGTTCATTCAGCTGTTGGGGAGTCGCGTCCCCACGTTCCCGAGATGGTCGTGTGTCTCGCTTTTTCGTTTTTTTTATTTTCTCCACTGGCTAGTTGCCCGTGTTGTATTCTCTACCTAATCGCTACCACGTTATGTACTAACACCCCGGTCTTGTGGTTTTGTTACCCTCCACCACTAACTGATTTATATTAACCGCTCAGTTCGTAGGTTGCTGAGATTCCGTTTAGGTTCCCTGCCAGGATTTGTCTTCTTTGGATTTCTTTTTTTCCTTTTAGCTGGTTTGGGTGCTAGACCTACCTGCATGTTTGCCGCATGCGGAGACCCGTGAGGCGGAAATGGGATGTCTGGCGGCTGAGGTCGCAGGAGACCGGATAAGTGCCTCCTGTGTACCAACACTCCTCTTCGACCCCGGCTTCGCTGTAAACGGGAGGCTAGAGACTAACCCACCTCTAGTCAGAAGTCTTGTACCAAGTTGTGTGCAGGGCTTTAGCGGCTTTTTTGTCGTATAGCACGGCAGGGTAAGCCCGGGGGCTGTGGGATCATGCCAAAGGCGTTGGCATGACGGTACCCGGAGGCCGAAGTGTCCGCCGAGTGCGTGTGATCACAGCCAACGGACTATATCTGCAACGTATAAGCTCCAGAACTGTGTCCAGCGTCATTTTCTTGGCTTGCAGACCTCCAGTTCTCCCTTGTAGGGCTCGGTGGTGGGTGGAGTAGTCTGCAGACGAATCTTCCTCCTTTTTTCATGGGTAAACACAAGAACAAAAACTCCAGATTTAAGTCACCTGAGAAACTGATCGTTGACACCGACTCTCCTTCGTCTTCTCAACCTACCAAGTCTCATACCCTTAAACGGTCTTTAGACCTTGACCTGGACCAAGAATGTGGAACCTCTTCTTCGGCTGCTGTACCAGTCGCTCCGAAGCGTCGTCTCCCCTCGATTGCTGTGACTACGCATGCTACACACTTACTTGTAGAATCCATCGATCCGAATGAGAGACTGTCCACCAGATCTCCCTTGTTCATTTCTAAAGCTTTGGACGCTGCGGTTGGCCCCTTGAAGTCTGTGAGGAAGCTTCGCTCTGGGGACCTGCTTGTCCAAACTTGCAGTGTTTCTCAGAGTAACACTTTTCTGCACCTCACTAGTCTTCAAGGCATTCCTGTCAAAGTGACACCTCACCCGTTTTTTAACACCTCTCGGGGTGTTATTTCGGAGTTTGATCTCTTGCCATGCAGTGAAGAAGAATTAGTGACTGAACTTGCAGACCAAGGTGTTATTGCTGCACGTCGTATGATGTTCCGGCGTGATGGTTCTTTAATTAAGTCTAAAAATGTGATCTTGACTTTTAACTCCCCGAAAGTTCCGACCGAAATCAAGGCTGGCTACTTGGTCTGTGGAGTTCGCCCGTACATTCCCAGTCCTCTGCGCTGTTTCAGGTGCCAGAGGTACGGGCATTCACAACTTTTCTGTAAGAGTTCCGCTCGTTGCGCAAATTGTGGCTCCAGTGAACATGACGGGGAAGGTTGCACTTCTGCGGCCTGCTGTGTTAACTGTGGTGAGGCCCATGCAGCTTACTCCCGCAACTGTATGAAATGGAAGGACGAGATGGCGATCCAGCGCCTCAAGACCTTGGAAGGCCTCTCGTACCCTGCTGCCAAGGCCAAGTTGGGTATACCCACCAACCGACAGCGTACTTTTGCCGCAGTAGTTCAGTCTCTGCCCCAACCCGTGCAGCCCTTTGTTCCGCGCCCTGTAGCTCTCGCCGCCCTTGCCAAGCGATCTACAGCTGAACAAGCGACACAGGTGGATTTCCCCGAGCTCCAGATTTTTCAAATAGCTGAGTCTGCGCCTTCTCTTTTGAAGACGACCGACTCTTCCAGTTCCCAGCAGAAGGCCTGCACGTGCGGAAGACCCGGCCCTCAATCCGCAAAGGTGTGCAGTGTCCATCCAACTGTCGCGGTCCGCCTGACCAACATTGCAACTGTCTCGGAATCAGCGAGGTCCCCACCCTCAACCAACATTATAGAGGAACATAGGGGGAGGAGAGTGACAGTTCGTCCCCAGCCTCAACCAACATTGCAGAGGAACATGGGGGGAGGAGAGTGACAGTTCGTCCCCGCCCTCGGCCAGTATTGCAGAGGAGTGTGGGGGGAGGAGAGTGACGGTTCGTCCCCCTCCTGTGACTCATCCTTTGTGTAGTTGTGTTATTTAAAAACATATTATAATACTTATAATAGCCAGTTAATATATTTTTATATAAACCCAATTAACTATCTTGTCTTCACGGCTTTCATCATCCTTTTTTCCAACTTTTACCACGCCTGTCTGCTCTAAATCATTTTCCACGCTTTTAAAAATCTGTAGCTGCTAGTTCTTTGTCTGGCGCTCTTTGGCCAACCATGGCCCTTGCGCCAATAAAATCTAATCACCAACCAACCAACCATCTTACACTATAGTACTTGATGCGCACGAGTCTTAGGTTCAGTCGACTGGAGTAGTAAAAAGAGACTGAAATTAAGAACAAGACATGTGCTGCTCATCTACTAATTTCGTTTCGGGTTTAAACGGCCACCATGAGCAACTCTTGTGACTAGAAGCAGTCGTTTGTGATGACTGGATCCAAACAGAGGAGAGATCTAGCACAGTAGGGCAAATACACCAACTATGTCTTATCAGGGACTTGAACCCTGGCTCAGCTTGAACGACTAGCCAGAAATCAGCGCTATTCGGCCTCAGGAATGACCATTCCTCCATTAATCCCGATTTGTCTTCTTAAGGAATGATTCGCCGCCCCAGTGGCGCAGTGTTCTTAGCGCTGGCTTCTGATCATTCGCCCGAGATGAGTTCGTGTTCGAATCCCAATAAGGCATGGATGTTGTGTTTTTCTTACGGTGCTGGCTCTCTCCCTTCCCTGGAACCAGTGGCCCTAAATTAAGGACGGGCGAAAAACAGGAATGATTTAAAACACATTCTGGAAGACGAGCATAGGAGAGAACTGTGGAGCTTACCACTATCCGCCGCAACGATGGCGCAGTGGTCTAAGCGATGGCCTCTGATCATCCTTGAAGACGAGCATACGAGAGAACAGTGGAGCTGAACACTATCCGCCGCCCCGGTGGTGCAGTGGTCTAAGCGATGGCCTCTGATCATCCTTGAAGACGAGCATACGAGAGAACAGTGGAGCTGAAGACTATCCGCTGCCCCGGTGGCTTAAGCGATGGCTCTGATTATCATTGAAGACGAGCATACGAGAGAACAGTGGAGCTGAACACTATCCGCTGCCCCGGTGGCCTAAGCGATGGCTCTGATTATCCTTGAAGACAAGCATACGAGAGAACAGTGGAGCTGAACACTATCCGCCGCCCCGGTGGTGCAGTGGTCTAAGCGATGGCCTCTGATCATCCTTGAAGACGAGCATACGAGAGAACAGTGGAGCTGAGCACTATCCGCCGCCCCGGTAGCGCAGTGGTCTGAGCGATGACCTCTGATCATTAGTCCGAACGGGGTCCGGGTTCGAATCCCGGTGAGGCATGGATGTTGCGTTTGTCTTACGGACTGGCTCTCTCCCTTCCCTGGAACTAGTGGCCCTAAATTAGGGACTGGCGACTGCTTATAGCCCTTTGAGTTGCTCACGGTGGTCGCTAAACCTCGAATAAATAAAATAAGAACACTATTCAATGTTGTGTTTGTTCTTCCTCGGTATAGTGGTGCGCTCGGGTGGGCGTTGTGTGTCACGAGTCCGACTGCTGATGCGTCGACCGTGTTGTGGCCATGTTTTTTTTACCGTTCCTGCGTAGCGTTTCGGGTGCGTTGCTGCAGTCGAATAATGCCCGTCCACACACTGCACATGCTGGGATTTATAGGAGCTACAAGTCATGGTTCGTGCTGTGTGCCTAGCTTGCTCCGGGCACATGATTGACGGTCTTATCGGCAGCATGGTTTGACAACTCAATACGTGCAACGCGTAGGCATTTCTGATTTTGAATTAAAAGTATTGTCTTTCACATTTCTTTTGCTATTTTGAATTATTTGGTTCTCGTGTCGTTCTTTAAATACACTACCAGATATCGAAACTACCCCACCCACAAGGAGACGGCGTTTCAGCATGCGTATTGGTAGGTGTATGCAGGCAGGTGGGAATTGCAAATCATTCGAGTATGTGACCAGTCCCGTGCGATATGCGAAAGATAAAAGGGCAAACGCGGGACGCCATGGCCAAGCCGTGTCTATTCCAGATCGTAAGGAACAAAGTAACGAAGTGTTGAATGGTGCTACAGCATATCCAAGGACCAAAGATGCATTGTACAAGTAAATCTCATGATCAGCTGGATGAGCTTGAGAGAGGAAAGATCGTAATCCTTCGTGAAGTTGGTTGTGCCATTCAACGAATCGCGACTCGTGCGTGTTCATCGGAATGCCGAAGAGTTGCAAGTTGCTTGCAAGTAGCAACCCCCAACCGCCGTAGCTGTACCGGTGCAGTCAGGCGGACGTTAGTACGTATCAACTGTATTGATCGCAAGACAATTGCGGAGCCACAAGCTACTGCAGATAGCCTTCGAGGGGTTGTAAGCAGCGACTGTGAACACCTCCGCCACGACTGCAGTGGCGAATCGAAAACAGGCAGAGGTAGATATGAGTTGCTAGCAGCTATAGCATCGATTACCACTGACAGTAGGGCGTCGCCGAGCTTGACTGGCGTGATGCTGTAGCAGAGCTATGTACCAATCTAAATGGCGTTATGTCATGCTTATCGATAGATCCCGATTCCGACTCTGTGCCCACGATCGTCGAGGCCACGTCTGGCAACAACGTGGCCACGGAGAGGATTTGTCCGCGAGCAGCACACTATTCGCTAGCCAGGCATACCGGTATGATATGCGTTAGTTACGATGGCCGGTCACCTCTGAGATAATGGTGACCGCCCAGCGGTAAGTGGATGATATTTTACAGTCCGCGTTGTTGGCATTTCTGTATAGCGCTCCTGACGCTTTCTTCCAGCATGATAACTTTCGGCCACTTACCGCTAATATCTCCTGAGAGTACCTAAAAGAGGTACATATGCTTCGATGGCCTGCAAGCTAACTTAATTTATCAATCATCTAGCACGTGTTGGACCTCACTGAACGATGTTTGCAACCTTTCTTCGGCCGACAGGAATTGCCGCTGAATTGTGAGACCAGGTGGCATGCTCTCAGATACCCCAGAACACCATTAGAGGTATGTACCACTCCATTTCGCTCCGTTTGTCTGATTGCATTGCACAACATGGTGATCACACAAGGTATTAAGATGGTTCCACTTAAAATCTCTGGCCCCGGTGGCGCAGTGGTCTAAGCGATAGCCTCTGATCATTCGTCTGAACGGGGTCCGGGTTCGAATCCCGGTGAGGCATGGATGTTGTGTTTGTCTTACGGCACTGGCTCTCTACCTTCCCTGGAACCAGTGACCCTAAATTAGGGACGGGCGACTGCTTATAGCCCATTGAGTTGCTCACAGTGGTCGTTAAACCTCAAATAAAAAAAAAAAAAATCTCTGCCTTATGTTTCCAATGGTTAAACTTCTTTACATTTTTTCTTCGCAATTAATGTATTCCCAAGGATGAAAATTTTCACATCGATAAAACTAACTTTAAGTTATAGCATGGGATACTTAATTCTTGCTAAAACGTAACCATAATTGAACAATCCAACATTTCTTTGTCTACTGACGCCATCAATGTACAGGTCACGCCATCTGTTAACCGGTCTGAACATTACTCAAAGAAAAATGATTGATTTTTAATATAATTAGGGTTATGTTTTAGCAAGTATTAAGTATCCCATACTATAAGTTAAAGTTAGTTTTATCGATGTGCCAATTTTCATCCTTGGGAATACATTAATTGCGAAGAAAATATGTAATTAAGTTTTACCGTTGGAAACATACGGCCCCTTAACTGCTTTCACGTGTTATGTCTTCCAGCGTGTCAATGATGTACTGCCTAGGAAATAAAATCATAGACAATTTCATTGTCGAGCAGTGTATATATAAGTACGTATTTTTACAACAGCCATGAGATTTTCCTGCTAACATTGTGGTATTTTAATTTTTGTGTTGTGAAATGTGCTTAAAGTATGCGTAAAACGTTTCCGCTAACTGCTTTCTCATTTCCTATTTTTATGTCTCATGTTATCTTAAATATTTTGTTTTTAAACTTAGATTTATTTGCCTCTTGAAATTAGCTTTTTGGTAAATATATGTATTCCACTGTAGGATTTGCGATTGAATTGCTTTACATTGTACGGATATCCTGAGACAGTTCTAAACTGGACCCAAACAGCATCCAAAACTTTGATGTAGTCGAGTCGACAGAGTGTTGCGACCTACACTGATTAGATGTGAGAAGCGTACGTTTAATCAGGACTTTCAAATCTATGGTTAACAGGCGATCTCGTTTGTGCGGTTTCCAGAGTTTCGCGTGGAAGTTTATGTGAATACGAAATTCGTTCGATCGGAAAGTTGGCCCTGGATGTACATTTTTCCTGTTTAACTTCAGTAACTTGCTCCGTCTTTCCCGCTGTGTGCATTCATCTGTAGTTTCATCGATCTCAATGGCTTCTGCCCCGGAGGGCAACATGGTATTCAAACTTTGGTGTCTCTGACATTCACATCGAGAATGGCATCTCACTTGACATAGATGTTTCGAGCAAAACCCGATGAATATGAGTTAAGGAAATAAATGAATATAGGCATTCAGAATTGAATTAGTGTTGAGCTTTATGAAGTATTTGCGTTTTGAAAAACTAAAGGGACGCATCTCTCTTCTGGCCTTTACACGAGTTCTGTTATTGTGACAAAAGCATAATTTTTTATCTTTTGCATATGTATTACTGTGTAACGTACAAGTTTGTACGCGCCGGACATCGAATCCGGGTGCCCCTCACTCCAGAGTAAGTCGCTCTCCCAACTGAGCTACGTGGTCAGAAAGTCTCGCTGCATATTTGCCGTCTTAACACATGTTTTCACTTCTGTAGTACGTCATAACTGGTATGTTTGATGCGCTGTCAGTTGTTTTACACATTTAAGTTAATTGCATATCTATTTATGAAACGTTCATCAGATTTAGAAACACGGCTGTAGGCCAAAGGCATTGGAAATAACATTTTCTTATTCAAAGTTGCATTAAAGACACACTGGCAAAATGTACCTGAAATACCTACATATAACTTCAGTTATATTTCACGCTATAAAACTATGGAATCGTAGAAATGCGCATTGTACTTTGTGCCTACCACCGAGGTGATGCATAAGTCAAAACGAAAAGTTGCATGCGATAAGCCTTGCCAGCGTAGTCCAGTTGGGAGAATATGAGACTCCGTAGCAGGAAGACGTGGCTTGGAATTCCACAACCGGCAAAAAGGTTATAACGTCCCATGTTAAAGAAAATGCCCACGAATTTGCCTCTGCAAGGATAGCAAGAACATTAGCATTATGAAGATGAATTTACCCAAGTATGAAAGAGTGTGACGATTTTTGGATGTAATCCGATTTCGGAAGAAAAGCTCCTCCCATTGGAGAAAATAATCCGCTACGATTTTCTAATCTTATAAAGTATTTTGATGTTATAAAAAGGTTTTGACAGCTCAGTTTTTAAGCCTGAAACTATGTCAAAAGTTTTTAGAGTTTAACGCTCCTCACCACAAAAACATCATTATCATAATTTACTTTGCCCGTGTGCCAAAAACGCGAACTCCTTTGAAAAGCTGCTGTTATTTTTTGTGCAAAATCCACGCGAAACTATTCTAAGCTGCCCCGATGGCGCAGTGGTCTAAGCGATAGAATCTGATCATTCGTCCGAACGGGGTCAGGGTTCAAATCCCGGTGAGGCATGGATGTTGTGTTTGTCTTACGGCACTGGCTCTCTCCCTTCCCTGGAACCAGTGATCCTAAATTAGGGACGGGCGACTGCTTATAGCCTATTGAGTTGCTCACGGTGATCGTTAAACCTTCACTCAAAAAAAAAACCCAAACTTTTCTGAAGTATCTACGTCTATGAAAGCATTTTTTTCGATTGGAGGTTTAGCGACCATCGTGAGCAATTCAATATGCTGTAAGCAGTCGCTCGTCCCTAATTTAGGGTCACTGGCTCCAGGGAAGAGAGAGAGCCAGTGCCGTAAGATAAACACGCCATCTATGCCTCACCGGGATAGGAACCGGATCCCATTCGGACGAATGATCAGAAGCCATCACTTAGACCACTGCGCCACCACGATATTTATAAAAAAATTGTAAAACTTTCGCTTTAGGTGATAAAAGATCTAACTAAAACGACGTCATGATTTATGTGTGATAAATTATTTTTGTATAACCGATCTTATAACAACGTGTTCCCAAAACTTTCGTAGCTGCAGGGTAGACCACCTGATAAATATGTCTGTTTTGACTAGTAGGAGAAACAGAACACTAAAAGTTTTATTTCCCCTGTTTTCGAAAACCTAAGGAAAATGTGTCTTCTAAAATGGCATAAATATTTGAAGACATTTTTTCTTTGGTCTTTCCAAACTGTTTTTTTTTTTTTAATATGATCTCAAACAACCACGGAAGAAGTGAAGGGACTTAAACGAGCTTCCCACAGAAAGAGAACGTTTCCCTATGGATGATTAAGTTCGCTTAGCTAGCGTTGGGAGTAAAGTTCCGGAAGATGTGATTAGTAGTTGAACAGACGAAATGCAGACACTGGTCGTTTTCGACAGCGAAACTTCGGAGCGCAACGAACACATCTCGTGGCTTTGGTCTCGGTGTTTGATTGGCAGTGTGTGCGGACATCCTCACCAACTGGACTGTGGATTGTCAGCGGGCGTGCGGACATGAAGCACCGGTTGTATGAGCTGCAGCTTGGCTTCGACTCTGATCTATGACCAGGTAGCAAACGTTATTGATCCATGGGTTAGATATTCGCACACCAGATGTCGCTGTCCGTGAGAAGTCTCGCGAGTGAGCAAGAGAGTTACTCGAAAGGAGAGTTGCAACTCCCGAAGCACCAACGTTTGCTAAGGCCCGCATCAAGATGCTGCCGTTGCTGCCCTGTATAGCACTTCTCGCTTTGCTTTCCCTAGGTGAGTTGACCACGTCTAATACGCCAATTTTTTTCTTGGCTGTTTTTTACTTTACACGAAAAGCTCATGCACTCAGCATTTATCAAAAATTAATCCCTGCTAAATTGTGAAGTAATTCTGGATTAAAAAGAAGTTTTCAAAATTATTGAAATGCCAGAACGTTGCTTGTGAAAACTACCACTAAAGAAACAAAAACACAATTTTTAAAGTTGTAGCAGATGCATCATGAGTCACATATGAACAAAAATAAGTGAAACATTTCGAAAACACTACATAACACTACAGGATGTAGCTCAAAAGTTAATTACAGACAACTCCATATAATTAATTTGAGAAAAAAAAAAAGACGTCTGCAGCTTTCTATAAAGTTTTCATATTTAAAAGCTTCCCAAATAATGCAATATAAACACAGCCACGCCAATTTTAGTATGGGAAATAAAGCAGGTATTTAGTTGTAAAGGAAAAGTGCTGTTATAAAAGTATTAAGAGCTCGTTTTTGCTTTTGAAGATCTAAGGTATTGAATTCATTCCCCACAAGTCGCAATTCTACAAAATTCTTAAAGTTGTCAAACTTTTCCTTAAAATGCGTGGCAACACATAACTTTATTTGGATGTGCGGGACAAGTACATACCTTCTAAACTGATACAAAATAAATTTACCATTCAGTGACAACCCCAGTTTCTTGAAAAAAAAAATTATAACTTTACCTGAAATATTTTAGGAAATCCAAATATTTGTTAGACAATTTTTCAGGAAATATGGGGAGAAATAACTTTTAGTGAATAAAAGAAAAAATATATATACATGATATTTATCACTTTATGTACAAGGTATCAACTAATTCTCAAAGGCATTCTTGATTAATGCTGAAATTTGCTATCAAAATTACAGTGATCAGAAAAACTTTCTGCTCTGCATGTCTTTCACTTGGTTGGTAATTTTAGAAATCAAATGTTTTAGAGAAACAGTTCCTTTACTTTTCGTCTACTGATTCTTTATGAAAACATCTGGAAGCCACTCGTTTCCTTCTTCTAAACCTTCTTCTACGAACACCGCAAAACTCGATTCGTTGCTGCTCGATAGAGTATAAACGGTCTTGGTGAGATCCGTAGACTTCCATTACATTTAATGGGATTATTGGATACAGATTCTAAAAGTGCAGCTTACAATTCTAAATAGGATTTTCTCAATGCATCTCTTTAAATTCCTTGTAAATTTTCTAGCAATGCGCAAACTTAATGATGCGTATAAAAGTTAAGAAGCAAAAAGGAAAAGAAATGAAAAAAAAATCAGCTCGACAAGGCATGCACACTTTTGCTCTTAAAATATATACATATAATCTTTTTCATCAGTGTTTTAAACTCCTGCCCTATAAATACCGATAATTTATTTCTGTTTAATACACCTGTTGTTCCTGCAGGTCAAGAAGAAGTACAACACATTTTGTGAAGAAAGGGTTTTCGAAATGATATATTGTGAAGTCACTAAATAAGAAAGGAATCAATGACTTAATGAACTACTTTTATTACGTTATGGTTCGCCGACTAGGTCTTGAATTCTAACGTTCACTGGATCGCAAAAAAAAAAAAAAGAAAAAAAAAGAAATTGAGTATGTTTTTATTTCATCTGTGTCGTGAACTTGGAAAATCGCAATTATTATTCCATTCTTAGATTGTGTCTGTTTTGTAAAACACTTAACCTAAACAACAGCAATCTTACGAACGAATCGATTTTCTATCTGCAGTTTGTTTCCTTTCTTAGCAAATATTCATTTCTTCCCCAACTTTTGGGATATGAACGCTTGACTTGTTAAAGAATCCAGGGATCGATTTATTCAATGTTCGTACGGTCAGAGCCTTGTTCCGTTCTCCCGAGTCTTTAGTCCCAGATGCCTATTTGGCTTTTCGCAATGATCTCCAGGCTCATCTCCATATAATTTCAGTTCTGTGATATTAGCACACACAGATAGGCTGAAAAACTATTCTGCTCAAAGAACGATTAGGAATTATTCCTCTAGCTAAATTGATGGAGAGACACATTTGAAATACAATGAGCTTTAGAATAAACTAAAGTGCAACTACTTCATTGTAAAACAGTTGGAGAAGTAAGTGGAATTTATCAGAAGGATTGAAGCTCAGTGTTGTTTATTTAATCAACTGCAAAGATATGTGATTGTTTAGGGCAATTTTCTATAAAAAAGGGATTTGTCTCCAAAATTTTTTTGCAGCAATAAACAGTCACTGTGAAATCCAGTGTTTTAAGACAACAAATTATTTAAAAGATCGTGCTCTTCATTTTGTTTTGCTTTCCGTTTCCCAAATTAAAAAAAAATAACATAAATGAACTTTCAGATAAAGATTTGATTGTGTCTAAGTTTTCCTACCTTTGTAACACGAAAAAAGAAAGAAAGAAAAACAAAAAGATAAATTGGAGTTATCTCGATGGTGTTTGTGAAACACTCCAATTTACGCTCAGCGTGGTTTGTCGTGAAAATATTGCTTCAGTTTTAAACATATTTTATTAATAGGCTCGATATAAATTTATTTAGAGCATTATCGTATTAGCAGCATTGTTTGTATTTGAGTATTTATTGGTTGGCTAAAGTGGTAAAGAG
The DNA here is from genome assembly GCA_039090855.1 of Macrothele yani. Classification (NCBI taxonomy): domain Eukaryota; kingdom Metazoa; phylum Arthropoda; class Arachnida; order Araneae; family Macrothelidae; genus Macrothele; species Macrothele yani. The sequence continues at coordinate 104,906,567 of CM077023.1, forward strand.
ATGTTACAGAACGTCTATTTGCCACATGTGGCAGTTTTGTTGATGTTCTTGCAATGTGAAAGGCAAATGAAAAAAATGCAAGTATAAACACAGTTTACGTAGAAGGAATGTACGTTTGAAGTTCACGTGTTGCCACTGTAATTCAGGGAGAGCATCGTAAATTTTCGATCAAACAAACTGGATTTTCGCAGAACGTGGAAAGTAAAAGAGAAGTGAATAGATTCAAATATACCAAAGTAAAATGTTTTCTGAAAATTCAATATATTTACTGTCATTAATTTTTTATCCAATATTAGCACCGAACTTTCTTTTCAGCTACATCTAAATCCAAATACCTTGAATTTATATAAATACCTAGATGTAGCTGAAAAGAATTTCCTTGCTTCTTAAGAAAAAAACTATTATCAAGACACAATGCTTCCTGAATCGCATTTTTTAACAGCGAGTGAAATGACATGAATTTGCGGATACAACTGGAATTTAAAATTTATTTTGTTCGATGGAGAGCACATTTCGTGTTTAAAATACAGTCTATATTGAGCGATATTTTCTAAAGTGATTGTTGACTGAATACGAATATAATCAAATCATATTTTCTACAAATTTTACCAAATTTTAAAATTTATCAATTTTCTGTCGTATAAATGTTTAATAAATCCTTTTTGTTCTTGCATGCATCTGTTTCCTCAGAGATGTAACACGGAATACTATTTAAAATGGAGAATCAATGCATTCTGAAATCTGGATTAAATTATTTCATTTCCACTATTGAAAAGAAGGTTGTAGAGCTGTGTTTTAAACTTTGAACAAGAGTGGATTTTTTCTAATCAAGTAAAATGTTGCCATGAATAAATAAACTTGCATCTTACTCTGAATTTTTTAAGGACCATACTTTGTTAACAAAACAGAGATCACACTTTCATTAAAGAAAGTGCGAAACATAACCGGTACGAATCGCAACATAGCGGCCAACTAAAAGAGCGCTAGGTGAATCTAAATGTTTAATTTAAACGGTTAAAAATTACTGTGCGACGTTTCAGTTTAGAACCTGAAAATTAGTTTCCAGTATAATAAAGGCCTTTCAGTGAGGGTATTTTGGGAGAATCGTTTTTGAAATTTATGAAAAGCATTTGTACATCTGCAAATTTCTGTTACAAAATTAATACCGTCTAAAAGGTGCTTTTTGAATGGAAGTTTCTATGTAGGCAATATCTTCATAAAGTAAAATCTTGGGAGAATATTCTCGTGATACTCAAAATGGAAAAAATATTTGATTTATCATTTTAGAGAAAAAATATTTATTCCTTTTAAAATGCCCTTTTGCGCGAAAAATTATAACTGAACTAATGGGGCCGAACTAAATCCGTGGAAAGCCTCGAAGTTTAGAAACATGAAGGCTAACCAATAAAAATTTAGCCAAATGACCTAGTGCCATAACACGGCAGTGGGAGCACACGTTCTGCGCTTTGTAAAGGGTGTGCATATAATTGTCCCTTTAAGCATAGTCAGCTTCTCTGGATTCAGCAAATAATTATGTTCAACATTTTTATGTTCTTTTTCTGGGATTAACTACCACCATGAGTAACTCTTAGAGCTATAAAAGCATTCGCTCGTTCCCAGTTTGAGGACACTGATTCGGAGAAAGAGACGAAGCCAGCGGTTTCAGACAAGCGCACAGCTCATGCCTCACTCGATATTCCAGCCCGGGCTCATTTGAGATGAATAAACAGTGGCCACCGAGGCGGCTTCATTTTCTTGAAACGTAATGTTAGAATTAGGAAGTTGCAGAAAATTGTCCGTGGTTCTGCGTTTCTTGTTTAGTGAGGTTTTCTCACAAAAGTTTTAATTCTGTGGTTATTGCTCTAATATTCGGTACACGAAACAATGACGAAGAGTACTAGAAATTTGTGTTTGTCTTAAACTATGAAATAAGCTCGGTCAAAAAACTGCAGTTCATTTGATTAAAGCCATTTCAGAAGTTCTCTGGTGTACAATCCCAGGTGGAAAATATACTGTATTGGCAAAAGTCACCGGACACCTAAAAGACAAACACAACATAGCATTTCTTGACACACATTAGTACGGTGTCGGTCCACCTTTGGCCTTAATGCACGCACTGACCCTTCGAGACATGCTTTCGACAAGGTTTTGGAACACAGCGATAGGTATGCGCTTCCATTCAGTACATAATGCTGCCGCTAACTGTTGCTTAGTAGTAGGACTTGGTTCCAAACTTCTTATACCGCACTCTAATTCATAACATAGGTGCTCTATGGGATTAAGATCAGGGCTCTGTGCTGCCCAGTCCACACACGATACGGAATCATCGTCAAGCCACGACATAACAGTCCTTGCTTTATGGCTCGGTGCATTATCCTACTGGTACCAACAAGTCTCGGTTCCATAGTATTGCCACAGAGTTGGTACGGCATAATTGTCCAGAATATTTTTTTTTTTTTTTTTTTTTTTTTTTTTGATTGGAGGTTTAACGACCACCGTGAGCAACTCAACGGGCTATAAGCAGTCGCCCGTCCCTAATTTAGGGTCACTGGTTCCAGGGAAGGGAGAGAGCCAGTGCCGTAAGACAAACACAACATCCATGCCTGACCGGGATTCGAACCCGGACCCCTTACGGACGAATGATCAGAGGCCAGCGCCTTAGACCACTGCGCCACCGAGGCGGCTTGTCCAGAATATCAATGTAGACGTGCTGGTTAACAGGTTTGTCTACGATAACCAATGGGCCTGGACCATAGCACGAAAAACATCCGCACACGAGTACACTGCCAGCTGCAAACTTGACCGTAGGAACAGTACACTGTGGTATGGCAAAATAGCGTTTCCCCCGGCTGCCGCCATACACACACGCGGCCATCAGACTGATGGATCATGTATCTGGATTCATCAGTCCATAGGACCCGTTTCCATTGATCTACGGTCTACGATAAATGTTCTTTACACCATGCTAAACGACGAGTAGCATTCCGAGTGGAGTTGAAAGGCTTATGAGCAACCGCACGACCACGATGACCTATGGAATGGGATTCTCTGCGAATGGTACCTGTACATACCGAGGTTTCAGCAATTTTACTCACCTGTACACTGAGGTCTTGTGCAGTACGTCGTCCATTGGCTGTAATGACTCTCCTGAGGCTTTGACGCTCTCTATCACTGATTTTCTTTGGTCTGCCGGTACGCTTTGCTGCTTCAGGCACGCCATGTGTCTTCCACTTATTCAGTACATCCAAAACAGTTGACTTGGGTATGTTTTAAACGCCTCTCGGTTTCTCTTATGGACAACCCACTAATATAACACCCAACAATCGTTCTTTTCTCAAAGTCAGTTCAGCGACATTTTTACACAACCTCAAAGTTTACCCTTGCATCTTAACAACACGGCGGATCTATTCATTTGCTTTTGAAGGGGTGTCCGGTGACTTGTCAATATAGTGTATATCCGCCGAAAACAACAAGGTATAAACTGATGGCCCATATCTAAACAATATATGCATGCAAACATTCAAAGAAAAAAGCATGTATACCAAATGGTTTTGGCCGCTACAGTAACCAAGTGGTCTGAAGCGCAAGTTTCCTTTTTTTGGTATATTCATTCGAGATGGGCTAGAGTTCGACTTCCTGATGGGGCATGGGTGGTGTGTTTGCCCATGGGCGTTGTCTCTGTCCCTTCCCTGGAACAAGCTGCCTAAATTAGGGACGTTACACCTGAAAATCAAATGCTCATGCTGAGTGTTAAACCAGTAGAAAACTAGTTTTGAGCATGATCCGAGGGTTGTGAGTACTAACATGTACGTGGATATTCCAGGGGAAAAAAACTACATTCCAGTACACCTGAGCAAGGAAGCTGTGACCAGTACCACGAAGAAGATAATTTCTACCTCTCTCAAGTTAGAATTCGGGTACTACAACAAAAATGCGCAATGTTAAGGCTTGTCCCTGTCTGACGTCAGTGAAGCAACTCTGAAAATATTGTGTGATATAGCGATCGGTATTACATTCCTGCAAAGTCTCTTACACTTGATGCCACTTGCGCAGAATATTGGCTCAGGATTTATCAGAATAGCAAAATTACACTTGAAAATTAGCTGTAAGCGAAATTGAGCGAAGCGAGGCCGAAGGCCGTGAGGAGCTCTCTTTACACGACTCCAGACAATTAGTTATTCGGGCATAGGTACGAGATGACACATCCAATCACCGTGATTTTTGTCATGCGATTGGACATCGTCCATGGTCAGGTTTGACGCCTTCCGATTCCCGAAATTCCGTGTCATTGAGGAATAATCGTCCAAAAACTTGAATTTTTAGTGATTTTTTCGGGTTTTGAGAAGGGGTCGTTTGTTACCTATCTCCTCCAAAGATCTTCAGCCAATCGCGGTGACACTTGCCACAGAGAAAGGGAAGGGCATGGTGAGGGACATGGAGTTGGTACCATGGTGATTGGTCGTGTCTTATAAAAATAAGAACCATTAAAAAACTGACCAATTTTAATAATAGTTGAAAAATCCACTCCATGCGAGACTCGGGGCAATTAGTTGTTCGGGCATAGCTATGACATCACACATCCGATCACCATGAATTTTGGCATGCGATTGGACATTGTTCATGGTCAGGTTCCGACGCCTTCCGATTTCCGAAATTCGGTGTTATTAAGGAATTTCAATTTAAACTAGATGGCCTTTTACTTGAACAGTTTCACGAAAGTCAGCGCACTAACATTAATTTAAAAAAATCATTTAAATTGAAAAACGAAGAAATCGAAAAACTCCGTCTGTTAACTCAGCACTTGCGTAATCTATAATAATGAAAGGAAGTTTGTGTATGTGTGTGTGTGTGTCTGTCTTTCTCGATGCAAAATGAAAAACGTGGTTTCCGATCTGAGTGTGTCTTTTCGATTTGTTTACATGTAACCTGATCACAACCAACGTGAAGGCGTGAAGGAAAGTAGTTCATGATAAATTTTAGGTATTTTTATTTTTAGAATGTTTCGTACTTTTGTTCTGGAAGTCAAATTTTACGCGTTTGTTTTTTAGCATTTGTTACAATACAAGCCTTAATGGGCTTAGATTTTGCAATAGCTTCGCACAAAATTTTGCCAACTGTACCCGAGTTATCGGTTATCGTTCGCGGCTTATCCTAGTAATAACGTTGATGGAAGAGACAAAATGAAATGTCTGATCAGTTTATTATGGGCATCCAAACAAATTGGTATAGCTCTGCTAGGGCCGTGGATATACAAATGTGACGTCAGGCACCACAGACTGACATTTAACCCCACAGCTCAATAAATGCCTTGGAGGAAGCACAAAACGAAAGATAAGAAAAACGCGGATAATCTTGCTGACACTGAACGACACTTGGTTGTCTGAGTTCTTCTGGCTGGAGCATCCGTAGCCAAAGTTGCTCAACTCGGTGAGAAAACAAGGAGACCAGTGAGTCACTCAACTGTATTTAGAATACAACGAACACCAAAAAGTGCATCCGCGTGGAAAAGGGGTCAGGAAACAACTACGTTTAGGATAAAAGTAGGAGCAGATTGGCTATCGTTTCCAGGCGGAAAACAGAAGCTACAGATCAGTGGCGTACCTGAAGAACTGTGCCCCCCGCAAAAAATATCTTCGAGGCTCTTGTGAAAATCTATCAGATTTCAATTATTGAAAATTTTAAATTTGATATTATTAATAGGTTTTATGGGCGTTTTAATAATGTAAGTTCTTCGGAACCCAAGGGAAATTTTTGTAAAACCAAAATTATTGCATTTTATTTTATGTAAGACAAACGTTCCCGGCGTAGTTAAAATTAGTGCCCTAGTGTTATGCAAATACAAAGTATTACAAAACACTTCCGTAAAAGTTAAGCATATCTTGCAAATGTTATTCTTTTAGAGAACTAGCCATTTCTTTGAAATGCATCACACACACACAACTGTCGTATGATAGCGTCTGATGACATTTTCCAAGTTTTAAAACACAGAACAAATGGTATAAGAACAGTAAAACTACTTAAATTGTTAACTATTTGATATAAAAACCACACTTAACATAATTCCTCAATGTTTTGCACATAGTACAAAAAAAATTCTCTTGACCTCGTTATAAAAAAATCCCACAAGTCGCTGTTCCTTCGTCCCCGCGAAGAACATGTTTTAGTTCACTACATTCTGAAGGATGTGTAGTTATATAGTATAAGCAGCAGTAATACATAACACCTAATCCGCATTGGTACAAAATTTCATTCATTGATCACATTCTCTTGCTAATATACAAGTATATGGCTGTGAAAAGTGGCCACAAGACGTCTGAAAAAAAAATGGATGCTTTCCCGTCATCCAGGTTTTATAAACTAAAACCCAGAAAATGTTTCTAAATATTTATCTTATTTACTGGAAAATTTTTTCCAAAAGTTAGTTCTTTTTAATACTTTATTCCAATCAACCGTCAGAAATTACTTGCTATTTTCTTAACCACTTTCATATGAAAATTTTTGTAAAATCTTACTGAGACAAGAGGCCCTCGAAGCCGCGAACCCCCGCCCCGCAATGCGGGGGTTGTGGAGGTTATCAGTACGCCCCTGCTACAAATCAACAGCTGTTGAACATGAGTCCCAGATGTTTCAGCATATCCAGTGTTGCATTCAGAGTTTTTTTCGGGGGGGGAGGCAATTACAAATTGGGGGGGGGTGAAACTTGTTGACTGATTTACATACACTGAAGAGCAATTGAATTAGATACAGCTGTCGTTATGCAAATGTAGCGCTGTGGGCGGCCCTGTAAACGGGAACGACATGACGTATGCAGTGATCCGACAATATAAGGAGTGATGCGACGGAAATCAGTAAGAGTCGGACGCAGTATGGGTAAAACTAAGTGCATTTGATCCTGGGCAAATTGTCGGGGCCCGACGAATGGGTCACTCCATCTCGGAAGTTGTGCAAGCACTGGGATTTTTACGAGCCACTGTGTCACGGATGCACCGCGAGTACATCGAATCCGGTAAAACCATCCCTGCAAATGGCCAACATCCGTAGACAACAGCGTGTGGATGAGCGGGGTCATCGTCGGCTAGCTCGTATTGCAACAGCGGAAAGACGGGCCACAGTGCAAGAAATCACTCGGCAATTTAACGCTGGTGCACAAAAACGTGTAAGCAGCCACACCATCCAGAACCAGCTCCTCGTTATGGGGTACAGAAGCCATCGTCCCACGAGGGTACCGCTGCTGACCGCACATCACAGGGTGCAAAGATTAGCATGGGCACGGAAACATCGCCGCTGGACCCTAGACATGTAGAAAAATGTTGCCTGGACTGATTAGACGAGATGCACGTTGGTACATGCTGATGGAAGGATACGAGTACGGCACAAACCACATGAAGCGATGGATCCTTCTTGCCAGCAGGGTACTCTTAAAGCTGGTGGGGTAGCATTCTCGTCTAGGGACTGTTTACGTGGACTGAAATGGGACCGCTGGTACGTGTGACATCGTCCCTCACAGGTCAACGTTACCGGGATATCCTGGACGAACATTTGCTCTCGTTTGTGCGTCTTCAACATCCCACTGAGGACCTCATCCTGCAACAAGACAATGCAGCTCCAGAATTTTATCCGAATGGTTGGATGAACACTCCACCGATGTGACCTCGCTTCCTTGGCCAGCTAGGTCACCTGACATCAATCCCATCGAGCACATCTGGGATGCCATCGAGAGAGATGACCCCCTCCATCAAATCTTCGTGAACTGTGGAAGCTTGTTCAGGGGTCGTAGATCCGTACAGCTTCCCAACGCTTCCGGTGTCTTGTAAAGTCCATGCCGAGACGAATCGCCGCCGTTATCAGGGCGAGAGGTAGGGCTACACGTTAGTAGACAGGTATCTCTAATTCAAGTGGTCTTCAGTGTAGTTCTAACACTCCTCATTTTTGGAATGTGTGTAAATGGTTTGAGAAACATGATGTCGATCGATGTAGTGGCATTTCATTAACCTGCCGCATCTCAGAACCTAAATCTTATCGAGAATAACTTTTAGAGCACAGTGCTTGGATTGGATTGGATTTTTTTAACGACCACAGTGAGCAACTAGAGCACAGTGCTATGGGATATTTAATTCCAATAGACCTTCTGAACTTCACTGAATAAAGTGGAATCTTTCTTGATGGACTGGTAGACTAAATGCATTTCCAACTGTATCACCACCGAGGGCCAAGCATAATTGTATTTGCTCATCAGGACCGTAGCTACCGGAAAAGTTGAATGGGCGTTTGCCCTCCCAGAATGGTCAAACACCTGTTCAGCTTTGCTCTGACGTCATGAAAATAGAAATACGCAATGTGTGAATACATTTAATGAAAATTGTACAAAGAAAGACAAGTTATACGCTTCAGTATTCTCATTTTTAAAGACTTCAGTTAGCCGAATACAGTATTCCGCGTAGCTAACTAAGGCATAAAGTAGTGTACTGTGCGAGGTGTGTACCCTCATAGGTATAAAAGGAGTTCTCTGGAATAGCGGAGACAGACATGTAAAACAATCTGCAGATATTCCTAATCTCTGTGAATTCTTCAAATAGGCCGCAGAGAGGAAGAGAAGAGCTAATTAGTCATCTGTGCTGGGCCATAGAAAGTACCCCTGAGTGTTTAGCCCTCCCCCGAAAGCATCTGGTATTGTTCCATGCACTTTTTTTTTTTTTTTTTTTGATTGGAGGTTTAACGACCACCGTGAGCAACTCCAATGGGCTATAAGCAGTCGCCCGTCCCGAATTTAGGGTCACTGGTTCCAGGGAAGGGAGAGAGCCAGTGCCGTAAGACAAACACAACATCCATGCCTGACCGGGATTCGAACCCGGACCCCTCACGGACGAATGATCAGAGGCCAACGCCTTAGACCACTGCGCCACCGGGGCGGCATTTTCCATGCACTGTCTGGTAATCCTTTCTGTCCTTGGTTCGTTTTCCGTTCTGAATTTCTGGAAAGTGCCACATTGTCACTGCTTACGTAACTTGAAGGTTTTTTTTTTGTTTTTTTTTTGGTGTCGTCGCTTTTGCGGTCACTGTAGAAAACGTAGCTTTTGCGGCAGTTCGTACTTTGATTCCCCCTTTTGAGGATGCCCATTTGTGACTTTCAGACTTCCTAGGAGTGTCCGCGTTCCTTTTGTGTTGTTCCCCCACCACTGATTGCCCGAGGGAGGCTAGATGTCACGTGGTTTAAAAATCGCCAAACCTCGTGGGACACGTGGACTGTCATTTCATTACAATTCGTTTTGAGCGTGCATCATTTCGGATCTTTAGCAATGGAATCTTTTGAAGTCATTGAGACAACAAAAAACAAACCATATGCTTTTCATGATGGTTATCGATATCGAATGAAAAGGAGAAATCAGAATGGTTTGATAATGTGGATTTGCTCGAAAGAAAAGAGTAAAAAGTGTAAGGGGGGGGGGGGGTGTCTTCAAAGGAAAGCTTTGTTTTACAAGTAACAGATCATACTTGTAAACCAAATTTAGCAGAGATTGATGTTAAAAAGAAATTACATAATGCCAAAAAGCGGGCTCGTGAAGATCAACCACTTCCAACAATTTACCGTGAAGAAATGAATGATAATTTTCATGTAAACAATTTCTATTTTTTGGGTGTCGGACAAAAGCCCGCCGGCAAGATGCCCACCGGACATTTGCCCACTCGGACACTTACCCACCCGGACACTTGCCCACCGGACAGTTGCCCACCGGACAGTTGCCCACCCGGACATTTGCCCACTGAGCACGAGTCCACTGAACTTGAGCACACTTACCACTGTAACTTTAGGAATAATCGCTACCTTATTTTCATAATTTAAGCATCATGACCTGCTTAATTGATTTTGGAAGATGGTGTACACCCGCCGAAATTTTAATTTTGTATACCGTGTGACCCAACGCGCACGTTTGGGACCTCATGTACACCCAACGGATTTGTACTCCCACCGAAATTTTAAATTTGTATGCAGTGTAGCCAAACGCACGTTTTGAAAAAGAATTCGAATTGTCTCAACTGGAGGGGGAGGGGGGTTAGATCCTAAAATAAAGCACACCGCATGCAAATCAAAAACAACACACCAGATCTCTACGGGAAACGGCAAACTCGTACCCAGGAGATTGGTACCCTTCTGTTCCTGCGACGTTACGGGGGCATATACAAATTGCATAAGTGACATCTCATCTCCTTCTGAGAAAGCATCCAAACGAGTTTAGGACAAATGAGTACCGGATAACTCGCTGCACAGACAAGTAGCCACATACACTTCAGGGACGGTGTAAAAATTGCACTTTCTTGGCCCCGTCTCTTACATACCAAAACTGTAGTTTTGTGTAAAACTGATGTGCAGAATAAATATCATCATCACTTATAAAACACTAGCATTTTTGGGAACGAATTTCCGTAAATTTGTAGATCTTCTAGGGGGCGTATAAAAATTGCGTTTTTGACAGCTTCGTGACCACGTCCCCATAAGTTGGTTATCTGAGTCACATAAAGTTTCCGCCATTTCGTATTTTCTGAATTGCGATATCTAATGTAATTTCTTATAAAGATGTTTATAATCTACAACTCAACAAAAGATTTTCAGGGTTACTATAGCTCAACAAATTCTCTGCGGAAATGCAGGAAACCTGTCCCGGGGGGGGGGGCTTAATACCAAAAATTTTAAATGTAAAGAATTTTTGGTTCGATCGGGAGAGTTCCGGCGTTTACAAACTACAATTCAAGCCTGTCTGTCGAAGGGGCACAACCCCCAGACAGTTTTCCTGCATTTGCACGTGCCCGCAGAGAATTTAAGCTGTAGTTTGTAATCGCTGAAAATCTCCCGATCGGACCAGAAATGTTTTTATATTTCTGGTCCGATCACAGGCAGGTCTCCTGCGGTAGCATCTCCGCAGAAATTTTCTAGAGTTGTAGATTGTAAACGCTGAAAATCTTCGGATCGGACCAGAAGTTCTTTATTTTTTTTATTTTTGGTATTAAGCCCCCTTCCCTGCCGCCCGGACAGGTTTCCTGTGTTTACACGTGTCCGCAGAGAATTTGTTGAGCTGTAGTTAAAAAACCATAAAATTTTTTTGTTAAGTCGAATATTATAAACATTTTTATAAAGAATTATATTAAATATCGCAATTAAGAAAATACGAAATTACAGAAACTTTTCAGAAAACCAAACTCTGGAGGCGTGGTTTCGGAGCAGTCAAGAAAGCAATTGTTATGCGGCCCCTAAAAATGTTTGTGGCCAGTTCTCCGCTTTGTCTTTGGCTTGAAAATAATGGAAATGTCTACATTTCGTTTGTGAACAATAGTTGCTAAAGTAGTGGGAAATATAGCCATACGATATTTGTTTATTCAGAACAATGTTATGGCACTGAAATTGCAATGTGGCCAGTTCTCTGATGACCACTTCTCCGGTGCCTACTTCTCCGTATCCGAATAGTATCCGATCTAGGACCTTACTATTAGTGTTTTGTGCCTGAGTAAATAAAGCAAAAGTGCAACTCTTATACGACTCCCTTAAGTTTTTCTTGTCAGTTTTCCGAATCCGAGTGAAGGGTTTCAGACAGGTATATTACAACTAAAACAGTGCTCCTGCAAGGATGACCTGATAGGAAACCACACTCTCACACGACACAGTTTACAAACATTAACGAAACAGCTTGTTTGCAAAGTGCGAGTTCATTAGATTTAAAATTGCATACCCAAACTTCGTGTGAAAGCCGTACTCCTTCACATCTCCCCAGATTTTACAACCTTCTTTTCCGGTGAAAAAATGCTGGAGATACATTTTGCCTGAAGCGCACAATTAGTGGTGACAGAAAGAACATGGGTGTGTTCCTTCAAGCAACTGCGTCCTCTGCGAACAATTGCGAAGATGTAAACAGCTGTTTTTCCATTTGGCCAACTGACATTATATCACACATATCTCCCGCTTTTGACCCATCTGTTTTGATTTCTCAGATCTGGTAGTAATTTCTTCACGTGTGGCCAGAGGAGTACATACCTTTACAGAACTTGAAGCATTTACTGTCCATCTATTTTCCCTCCTATTTCTTTAACTATAGACGTGGAAACTTATTTTTTCTTCCAGTTCCGGATTTCAATCTTTGCAGGAACCCTGTCTAATACTATTTCCTATTCTGTATTTCGAAAACCCTCTACCTCCCCTATCTTAATCCCCTTTGATTCTCATCACGCTCAGAAATACAAACTGGCGGGAATTTTTCTTTTAGTTAAACTCAAACCCATTGCTCTTCTCGACAGGCTAGGACTCAAGAATTTCCCTTCATTAAAAATCTGGAAAAGAACTTTGGATATTCTGATTATCTAGTCATGAAAATAATTAAGAAAACTATGAGAACGTATGAAACCACCGTAATTTCTGAGACTTCTACTACGAGATACATTGGTTCAGTGGACTTTCATCCATCGCTAACCCCAATCCTTATGAACATTTGTAGAAGACTGCAATTAAGAATTGGGATACGAACCCGGAATATTTCTCTTGTGCTTACCTCTACGAACCGTGGACCCATCACTGCCTCCTTCCTGTTACATAGGCTCAACCTGGAGGAACCTGGGGTTACGTTTGAAAGAACATAAAAATGATTTGAAACAGGGAACTTGCCCACGGCTCTAGCAAGGTCTGTGAGCATGGGTAACTACGTTCCACAATGGGATGAGGCAATAATTATCTTTTCAGCCTCTACTCAAACCAGCTTGTTATTCTTGGAGAGCCTGCACATTTACCACTTGGGCGACTTCTGTTGTAATGAGAGCTCCCCTCGTCAATTCCAGGGCCATGGCAACATCTTTTCCACCCAGTTGGAACTAGAGTCACAATTGGGAACTAGAGACTTAACCGTGACCATAATGTCAAGACTGATATGTAAATTTTGTTTTAATTTTGGACTCTTACCTGTTACTTATATACACTTGGATGTACGGTCTAATTTTACCATCTGAAAATGGGCATATAGTAATGCCCGAAAGACCTAATATGCGTCAATGCTTTTAATGAAATTTTAACTTTCAATGTACTTTTAACTTATTTTATCGTGCAACTAGACTGAAATCGTTAATACTAATCAGTTTTTCTGCTTGCATTCATTTGTAAACTGTTGGTGATTTCTCAAGAACCACTTTTGTATGATACAGGCTTTTTGTTTTCTTTTTGCACCATCGAGAACGTTTTGGTGTCGGAACTTGGACTTGGTCGCAAACCCAGCAAGCTAGCGATTATTTGTTTAATGTACGCGACGTCAGAACTTCAACCCAGACGCTAGCGATTGTTTGTTTATACTGCGTGACTTAACCAACGCTGGCAATTGTTTTATTTGGTGTGACGTCAGCAGAAGCAGACAAGATACTTTAAACAGGTATTTTTCATTTGAAATGTATTGAATTTAAAAAAAATACCCGTTAATATCGGCGCAAGACTCGTTTCTGTTCTAATTTCTTGTATTTGGTTAGCAGAAAATATAAAATCTTAATTTCATGTCAGAGTGATAAAAATTCGAAGAGCCATTATTTCGTCAATATCCATTTCAGTTTGTCCCCGTAATTTCAGTATTTTGTCTCTGGGTGAGATGTTCAATTTAACTGTAGTATATCGTAAGTAGTATAACTTCGTTTTATCAGCATGAGATCTAAGATTCCTCTAAAACTTATATTATATTTAGTAACGGGTGTAACTCAGTTGAAAGCAATGTTGGTCCACTGCTCTCTCAGATTTGTGTTGGTTGCTTTGTGTGATGTCACGGCAGTGGAAAATTTTTAGAGCCCAGACCCCGACCGAGGAACGTTGGTTCCGGTACTATGCTGTAAAACAATTTGTAATGTCTTACGTAGATGGCAAGTTTAACGCAAAATAAAATATTGCATTTTGTATTCAGAATTGGCAAGAAGAAAGTTAAGAAATTCTTAGAAAGGGAATTTCATCCAAGTATTTCAATAAAACTATTGAGTCGAACAAGGCGTCATAAAAGTATAAATAAATTCTACCCAATATTTTTTTTCTTTACTTCGAGAACATCTTCTGGTTTCCATAGACCACCGGCATATGTAGACAAGGGGAGGGGGTGAGGTCTGCCACCCCTGAAAGTGTTTTTTGTTATGTTTTTGGTTAAAATGGGACTTACATCAGAAAAAAAACTGCTTCAATTTAATAAAAATGCATCAACTTACATTATAAAAACAGGCTTTAATTTTTTCTTCCATTTTTCATTAACTTTTATTTTGTTCTGGTGGATTTCAAAAACTTCCATTTTTCTTCGGCCCCCACCTGAAAAAAATTCTTTATACGTTCCTGTCTTAGACGAATCAGTCTAAGAAGAGGCCATCCTGGTCATTAACTAATGTGATTCAGAAAATGAAAATAACTACTTCAGATAAGCGTGAATTAGTAATATGGAAATTAAAGATATTTTGTCGATACCACTTGTTTTTCAAGGAAGCTCAAAAATGATTCTAGATAATTATGTTACTATCATTTAAAACACTTTCTTCTAATTAGTACTTGTTTAATAAAAGATAAATTTCATCATTGATAGTGATTACTTCTCATATTTGTATATGAACATCCGTCTGATTGTTTCTTAAGAGATCGACGTAAATAATAGCCAGACGACATAAAGTTAGGAGTTGCAATTACTAAAAGAAATTTAACTTATAGCGAACGAGCCCTTTTTATGCGTGGGATCGAATTCGAATCTTCCTCCACCGGAGTTGGACATTCTACCAATTAAACAACGCCGGCGAAGATTTATCACTGCAACTTGGTTTCGACATGTTCACCACCTCTGAGGCAGGTACGTCACATACACCCCCCCCTTTTGAGGACGACAGATGCACGAAATCTCGAGCTTTTGTGTCAGCCGAGAAACCATGCTTGAAGAAACTCTCTGTAGAAGAAGGAATTCTGATCAATTCAGGCGATGTATGGAAGAAGCATCGCACATTTTTTTCGAACCTCACAGCCAGGAGATTCATTTTTACGTTCGAACGCCAACATGGCGCACGAACCCCTTTTATACCGTTGATGGGATTCGAACTCACATCTTTAGGGTTTGTTTCCTACTGGAGCAAAATTTTCTGCATTGAGAATGTTCCTAGATTCCCTCGAAAATTTCAAATTATTCATTTCCTCGTAAATCCCATCAGTCACAAAACAGCATTTGGAGCGAGAAGGTATACCCGTTCAGGGTCGAACAGCGTTTGAAGTAAAAAGACTAATATGTACAGTAGTGGACAGCGTTTGAAGTAAAAAGATTAGTCTGTACAGTAGTGGACAGCGTTTGAAGTAAAAAGATTAGTCTGTACAGTAGTGGACAGCGTTTGAAGTAAAAAGATTAGTCTGTACAGTAGTGGACAGCGTTTGAAGTAAAAAGATTAGTCTGTACAGTAGTGGACAGCGTTTGAAGTAAAAAGATTAGTCTGTACAGTAGTGGACAGCGTTTGAAGTAAAAAGATTAGTCTGTACAGTAGTGGACAGCGTTTGAAGTAAAAAGATTAGTCTGTACAGTAGTGGACAGCGTTTGAAGCAAAAAAAAACCGAGTTCGTCCAAAGTCAACGTTTGCAGTAGTGCTGTCAAAAACCGGATATTTTGAAATCCGGATTTCAAAATATCCGAAATATCAAATCCGAAGTCCGGATTGCAGCGTGAAGTCCAAAATCCGGATATTCAGATATCCGGCTAGTGTGTCAAAAACAGGATATTTTGAAATCCGGATTTCGGATTTCAAAATATCCGAAATATAAATCCGAAATCTGGATTGCCGCATGAATTCCGAATTTCGGATATGTATTTCCATCTTTTCTTTCTTTCTTTACTGCCCAAGTGGCCTAGTGAATTGATCATAAACACTATAAGTGTTAGTGAGTGGGAGATACCTGGTTTACCGAGTTCAGCAATAACAACCAGTTATCGTTTCTTTTGTTCGTTCTCTGTAAATTTTTGTTTGCGTCTTCTTAAGCAACAACAACCTGAGGCATGCGGTCTATCATGGCCAGATAGATCTATGTTGTTGAGATGTCTGAATATTCGGTATTCTAAATCCGAATATCCGAAGTTCGAGATCCGGATATCCGCAATTCAAAATCCGGAGTTCGAACTATTCGAATGCTAAAATCCAGTTTTCGGATAGTAAAATATCCGTAAATCCGAAATTCGTGAACAGCACTTACGCAGTTCGAAATCCGGATATCCGGAGTTCAAAATCCGGTTACGAAAATATCTGGATATCCAAAAATCCGAAATCCGTGAACAGCACCAGCTTGCAGTAAAAAAGTGAGTTGTTTTTCAATCACTGTTGAACAGAATTGATTTTTTCATCAACGTAAGGATTACTTCAGAAAGAAATCTCACTCATCGCGGATTTTGAGAAATGCAGGTCCAAATTCCTTGTAGGCAATTAATGCAGCATCGTAATATTAAGTTAGAAAGTCATTTCCAGTTTCTGAAATTGCTTTACTGCAGCTGAATAATCCTGATGGTTCTCTTCTTTATTTGTTGTGATGCTTGATGGGAGTGAATTTAAATTAATATCCTAGTTTATCGATGATATTATTCAAGAACTCTCAAAAAGAGTTTTATTGAACAATGTAAAAAAAAATTAGGACAAGATTTCTCAAACTGTCGTTGACATTTATTTGGAAACATCGGAGGAATCTTTGCCGTGTACATCTGTTTTTTTTTGGTGGGGGGAGGGGGGACGGGACGACCACCGTGAGGCAACTCAATGGGCTATAAGCAGTCACCCGTCCCTAATTTAGGACCGCTGGTTCCAGGGAAGGGAGAGAACCAGCGCCGTAAGACAAACACAACATCCACGCGTCACCGGGATTCGAACCCTTACGAATGGTCACAAGCCAGCGCGTAAACCACCGCCCCACCGGGGCGACCCCGTGTACATCACAAATAGGTGTTGTACCTACGGTAGCTGCTTTTCTATCTTGGATCTCGAAAACATGTAGTGCTTTATATCTCATCAGCAGTTATTCATAAAATATTCGCAAGAGTATGAATATTCTCTTTATTATTTTGCACAGCTTTTAAATGAATTGCTAGATATTTCAAGTTTCAATCAGACCGAAACGACAAAACTAACTTTTAATGAAGAAATATTACGCGACGTATCGCTGAAAAAATTATCCAAGATAAATTATTTTCATTTTACCTTAATAGTTTCTAATTTAAAAATGCGTGGTTCGACCGCTTTACTTGAAACGAATCCCTACAAAATGGAAGATTAAGCTAATATGACATTCTGTGCAACTATATTCAAAAGAAATGATGGAAACCTAGTGAGACTAGTTATGCACTAGAGTTCTCAACTGGTTACAAATAAAGATAATAGCAAAAATGACTTACAAGAAAAGTCCAGCGGAACTATTTATAAGCATCCAAATTGCTTGTACACGAGCAACACGAAAGTAACATTCACTCACAAACACAAAGAACTAATACGTTGATTAATTAAATAACAACGTAAAACAAGTTAGATACTATTAATGACGAAACTTTTAACAAACAAAGCAACCATAACTTGGCTAAACTCTTGTGAAATAATAAATACGTATATCACACTGAAGTTGACCGGACGAAATCACGTCACCTAACACTCTTGACTTCATACATCTTGCTTTTATTCGTTGCCTACCTCTGATGGACTGCCAGGGTAGGCACAAAGAACGGACAAACTTGGCAATTCGGACGTATCGTAAAGTTCAGAAAATATAACGAGAGGTAACGAAAATTTGCATAAGATACAACAAAGAGAAAGTTAGAATATAGTCAATGTACGTCCAAACCTAAAAAAAGCTCTTCATGTCACCTGAATGAAGAAAAATATTAATATCTAGTTTGGTTGAAGGTTTTAACGACCGCCGTGTGGAACTCAATGGGCTACAAGCAGTCACCCGTCCCTAATTTAGGGCCACTGTTTGCAGGGAAGGGAGAGAACCGGTGCTGCGGGACAAACATAACAACCATGCCTCACCGGGATTTGAACCCGGACCCTTCTTGCACGAATGGTCATACGCTAACGTTTAGACCACTGCGCCACGGGGGCGGCAAGGAAATATCCCTTTTTGCTCTTAACACTTCGATTTTTGAGGTTTTCCGTAGTGAAGAAAGTTTCGCTGAATGCATTGAAACTGTGCGGCTCACGAGGTTATTATGACATCAGCACATTAATTGACGACAGGATTTTTGAGCTATCCTAAACTGGGCTTCCAGAAAAACATCCTGCTAGCAGAATTAATCAATAAAACTGATGTTCTGGTGATGTCTTTGACATCCGATGCTTTCAACCTAATTTTAAGTAATACATTTCAATTTTAGTGCTGTTTAAGTAATTTTATTTTGTACACCTAATTAATTACGTGTTGAAAGGTGACATAATTTATGAGCTGTGACGTTTTATTTTGATTTAACACCGATTTTCCTTTAATTAAGAGCCGCTGTACCGCATAATGTAGTATCTCAGTCTCAAGATATGATATTGTTACAGAAAACATTTTGGAAAAAAATATGAGTGCCTAAGGAAAACATATTTAGGAATGTTAGACAATTTATAACACCGATTGTTGTATATTGACTTCGTTTATTATCGTTAGCATAAAATTTGAAAGGAAAAGCATTGGCGGAAATTATCAGAGAGGTGTAAGCCTTTTGGCTTACTTCTTAACCCTGCTGTTGTCCTCGGGTCTATATGACCCAAAATGAAATAGATATATGCATAACTGTTTTTTTTTCTTAATATTTATATTCAATATTTATTGACTTTGTCTCTTTCGTGTTACGGATTACATAGTTTGAAATTTTTTGTTATTGGGATGTCTTGTTATTTTTTTAATCGTAATTGTTGCACAGATGCTCCTCGGGTCAATATGACCCAAATTATGTTACACTGACAGGGGTGATATACATGTATTTCCAATTATTTTATCTGCCAATAACGATTATTTTACAGATGCCAAACGCTTACAATCATGTTTGATTGGTCTACAATAGACGAGTTGGAACAAATCTGTGCAGGTTCACAGCTAGGTGCGTAGTTGAAACAAGTACACGCAGACTTCAGTTCTATTCGCTGCGTTACAGAGTGAAGTCGAATTTATTTCAGCGTGAGGTATGAAAATAGCAAATAATGGCAAGCAAATTTCTGAGTGATGAAGAGTTGGCAGATATTCTTGAAAATATGAGCGACACTGACGATGCGGCTTCTGAAGAAGAAAATCATACTAGCGAAGACAGTAATTATGAGGCGGAGTCAGACGAAGACGATTTAGACAATGTTCTTCAAACAAATGTTAGAGTGCAAGCGGTGCAACCTGTTCGGTCAGTGCAATCTAAAGACAATACTATAAAGTGGATGCTAGATCCAGTTTCACAACAAGGTCGAGCAACTAGTGCAAATGTTATAAAAGCTGCACCCGGTCCAACTAGGTACTGCATTGCGCAAGAGTCCAGAATATAAAATCTGCATCTCAACTAATTTTCAATAGTTTCTTGGAAAATATCATTTTGAAAAGGACTTATATTGAAGGGCGCAGGGTGTATGGTGATAATTGGCAAGAATTAGAGGAAATTACATTGCAAGCATACATAGGTTTGCTACTGTTAGCTGGTAATTACAGATCACACGGTGAATCTAGTAAAAGTCTGTGGAATGCAGAAACAGGAAGACCTCTTTCTCGGGTAACAGTATCACTGAAACAATTTTATTGTATTTCACGCGTGTTACGATTTGATGATAAAAATGATCGTCAAGAAAGAAGGCTACGTGATAAGCTGGTTCCTATCAGACATTTGTGGGAAAAGTGGGTAGAAATACTACCAAAATTATACAATGCTGGGGAAAAGGTGACTGTAGATGAAGAACTGGTTGCCTTCAGAGGCCGTTGTCCCTTCAAGCCATACATCCCAAGCAAGCCAGCAAAATATGACATCAAAAATATGGACGTTCTGTGATAGTGCAAGTTCTTACGCCTTAGGAGTTCAAGTATACACGGGAAAAGCGCCTGGAGCAGCACCTGAAAAGAATCAAGGAATGCGAGTAGTTTTAGATCTCACCTACGAGCTGAGAGGACAGAATGTGACTTGTGATAATTTTTTTACATCATACAAGTTGGGTCAAATGCTCCTCAAAAGAAATCTTACCATGTTAGGTACGGCGAGGAAGAACAAACCCGAGCTGTCTGTCATGGGAATAAATAAAGATACACATAGCTCCAACTTCTATTTTATTAAGGACACCACAGTTGTGTTATACATTCCTAAAAAGAATAAGAACGGGATCTTACTGAGTACACTCCATCATAGTAAGCAAATAAGTGATACAGATGACAAAAAAACCCCGCAAATTATACTGGATTGCAATTCTACAACAGCAGCAGTTGATACACGGGATCAATTAATCGCTACATACACATGCAAACGTAAAACAAATCGATGGCCTATGATTGTGTTTTCTAATATCTTAGATACTAGTGCCTACAACGCGTTTGTGTTATGGCGAGAAATAAATCCGGATTGGAATAAAAATGTTTTGTTCAGAAGAAGAATCTTTTCGGAACAACTGGGCAAGCAATTGGTAAATCCCTTCATTTTGGCAAGAAAACATCTCCCTTGTACTGAACAAGCTGCTACTATAGTGACAACAATTCAGCATCCACCTGAACCTCTAGAAGATACACCTGAACTTGTAACGTACCAGCAGATGTGACGTACCTGCCAGAAGGACGCACACGACATAAAGGCAGATAGGAATCAGAATAAAAACGTCCGCGTAGCTCAATTGGTAGAGTGACTTATTCCGGGATGAGGGGATCCGGGTTCGAATCTAGGCGTGGATAAAAATGACGGAGAAATTCACTTCGTTATAATGGCGCCCGAACTATCCGGATGACCAGACCGTTCAAAATCTCGCAATGGTGGGATGTTATTTCCACACCGCGAGATCGGAAATATAAGAGAATCCCTTCTCCAGCACTTCGACAAAAAAAAAATAAGGGGGAGATGATGTAACGTACCAGGAGATGTGACGTACCTGCCAGAAGGACGCACACGACATAAAGGCAGATAGGAATCAGAATAAAACGTCCGCATAGCTCAATTGGTAGAGCAACTTATTCCGGAATGAGGGAACCCGGGTTCGAATCCTGGCGCGGATAAAAATGACGGAGAAATTTACTTCGTCATAAACTTTTAGAAGATACATCTGAACCTCTAGAAGATACACCTGAACTTCTAAAAGATACACCTGAACCTCTAGAAGATACACCCGAACTTCTAGAATATACACCTGAACCTCTAGAAGATACACCCGAACTTCTAGAAGATACATATGAACCTCTAGAAGATACACCTGAACCTCTATCTGGGATCAGCAACAAAAACAAACGAGCACGCTGCAAATTCTGCCCTTCTAAATGTGATAATAAAACAAATATGACCTATTGTAAATGTGCTAAATATTTGGGTAAAGCGCATGTGGCGTATTATTGTCCCAATTGCAAGAAGTAACGCGTCATATCATTGAAAACAATGTCTGTTCTATTGGTTTAAATGTAGTTAATTTTTAATTCTGTTATATGTAAAAAAGCAATATATTACAATAATAAAGTCACTAATGCTCAAAAGTTGAAGTTATTTTGTGCTGATTTTGTATTTCAGAGTATCGGGTCACTATGACCCGAAGGAGTACAAGTGTGTATTCTGACGGAGGAGAACAGCAGGGTTAAATAATCTAGAAAATAGTTTGGCTAATATGTAGAAAACAGTAATTCGTGAAAATGAAAGATTAAAACTATTACTATTACTACTACTTACATACTACACTAGAACACTACTACTACTACTACTATTATTATTATTAATTGATACTGCTCTTGAAGAAAGTGTATGCTAGTAATAGTCATGTATTATCATGTACATTGGTAACTGTTTTAAAAATAATGAACAGTGTCGATAAGGGCTACGCCAAGCCTTTTAAGTTCAGCACACACCACCCTGACAGGAACTTGTTTGGGCGTACTATCTTACGGTTAGCTAGGTTTTACGCTTTCACGTTAACGTTTTCCTATTCCAAATTTCCAATAAAATTGGGATATTAAATTAAACGCCCCAAACTCCATCTTTCCTTGTGGTCCAGTTCTGCGAGTGTAAAAAAAAAAGAGTAATAAATAAAATAAAATAAAGGGAAAATAATTCCACGGCGGGGGAGGAGGGTCAAGTGACCCCTGTGACTCCCTCTGTCGGCGTCCATGGATGAAACATTACAGGAAGAAGCGAAAACAGTACAGAAACATACACTGCTGGACAATTGCTAAGGACGGATCATAAACGGCTATATAGCGCATAAAAAAGTAAGTGTGGTTGGATGCCAAGTGAAATAAAATAATGTCAGAATGCCAGGACATTACAAGAAAGACAATTTATTGTGCTCTGAAATGCAGAAGGCTTTGGAAAGTTTTCTAAAAAGGACAAACAGGCCATTTTGTGCAGAATACGTAAACGTGAAAAAAATGCAATTACCGTCCGCAGGCGTCCCGGCGTAAGATGTCAATACGGGATATGGCCACCATGGAGGGCGATGCAAGATTCCACACGTCGTGTCATGCTTTGCACAACATTATCAAGCAGCTGTTGGGGTAATTTATCCCATTCCTCTGTCAGTGCACGGATGAGGGTGTCCTTGTTTATTGGAGGGCATTGGCGACCAGCAAGACTCCTCCCCAAAGCATCCCACACATTTGCAATGGGATTCAGATATGGAGAACGTGCTGGCCATACGAGGCGTTGAATATCCTCGCTCTCAAGACACTCCTGGACAGCGACTGTTCGATGACATGTTGCGTTGCCGTCCATGAAAATGAATGTATCACCGACAGCACCACGGAACATGCGAACACGAGGTAGCAGAACATCATTAATGTATAGTTGGCCAGTCATAGTCCCAGTTGGAAGCACATAGAGGGACGTACGGCCATTGATCATGATGTCAGCCCATACCATGACACTACATGTCGGATATCGGTCCCTTTCCTGTATGTTTGCTGGACAATATGCAGTACCACTATCACGCCAGATCAGTTGTCGTCGACAATCAGACGATAGACTGTATCTACTCTCATCTGAGAAGAGGACAGCAGACCAGTCGTTATCAGTCCAATTGCGATGTTGACGGTACCATTACAAACGGGCGGTACGGTGACGTCTGGACAATGGGATGCACAGAACAGGACGGCGGGCGTATAGTCCTCCTTCATGCAAACGTCTGGCGACAGTTTTTCGGGAGATCCGCTTGAAAGTAGCAGCCATAAACTGATTTGCTACCTCACTAGCTGTGCTGCGCCGGTGTCTTTTTGTTGATAGCACTATGTACCGATCTTCTGCAGGTGTCGTTCTGAAAACACGACCTTCCCCGTGTCGTTTGCTACACTCTCTATTTGTTTGAAATGATTTCCAAAGCCTTGAAACAACACTGTGGCTGACGTCGAACTCCCTGGCAACATCTGTTATTTTTCGTCCTCCTTCAATCTTGCCAATAATACGGCCACGCGTAAAATCATCTAGGTGATGTCGGGAAGACATACTGAAAATTGCAAGTTCGTCAATTGATTCTTTCCCTTTCAACTTTGCGTTTGAACAACGACGGTCAATACGCGTCAAATCCTTTATATCTCTTATCAGCGCTATGACGTCACGAACAAGTTCGGCAATCCAAAATTTGCATACGCACAACACGTCTTACTGTATCCCGCACTTATGCTAATTTCCACATTTTCCTGCCTTCCATTTTATGGTTGCTATCGTTGCTATTGTCATCCGTCCTTAGCAATTGTCCGGCAGTGTATTAGGTGTAAATAAGGATGAAGTAGTAGTACTACAAATGCTGGCCACCCAAAATGCAACACCAAGAAGGAAGCGTCCGATTGGCCCGAAATTCGCAGCATGCGTCGTCCGCAAGAGGACATGCAAACGATTAGCATTGCAGGGCATATGCAAATCATGTGAGCCCGGCACACCACCGAGAAACACTATAAGAAAGGGTGCACAGAAGGCGGGGTGTAAGTAGTGGAAGTATGTTGTGCTGCCGGACTTGTGCGTGGGAAACTTCTTGATGCCTCGTCGCAGAATACAGAAGTCATTCCAGCACGTTTCGGAGTTTGACAGAGGATGAATTGTGGCTTATCGAGACAGCGGTTTATCGTACCGAGACATCGGTGACCGTGTAGGACGACATCCAGCCACAGTGAGGCGAGTATGGATTCGGTGGCTGCAGGAGGGACGGACAGACCGACGTGAGTGATTACCGCAGCCGCGGCACACCACCGAACGACGAGAGGACCGGCATGTTGTGCGGCGGGCATTGACGGCTCGCACCGCCACATCACGAACGTTGGCGCAGGAATTGGGGTGTGTTGCGTAACAACCTGTGTCAGCACGTACCGTTCGACGTCGTCTGCAGGAGCGGGGACTTGTCGCACAGCGCCCATTGCTCCGATTACCATTGACGTTACACCAGCGGCTAGTGCGGCGGCTGTGGGCCGTTGAACGCCGCACCTGGACTACGGAATGGCACGACATTGTCTTCTCCGACGAATCCCGCTTCGGTCTGCAACACCAAGACGGTCGCATCCGCGTGTGGTGGCATCACGGCGAGAGACTGTATGACACCTGCATTATGCATCGTCATATCGGTCCGTCCCCTGGCGTTAGGGTTTGGGGTGCAATTGGATATGATACCCGCACCCCTCTGATACGCATCGCCAGTACACTCAACAGCCACCGCTACATATCCGACGTTTCGGAGCCTGTAGTCCTCCCTTACCTACAGGACCATGCACGCCCTTACGGGGCACGTATCGTGCAACAATTCTTCACGGCCCACCAGGTGTTACTGCTGCCGTGGCCCGCCTGTTCTCCCGATATGTCGCGCATCGAACACGTCTGATCGCTGATCGGCAACCGAGTGGCCCGGAAAGCACCACCCGCGGCTACGCTTGTTGAACTCTGGCAACGTGTGGAAGCAGCCTGGACCGACACACCCCAAGCCCACATGCAAAGCCTCTTTCGTTCGATGCCGCGGCGTGTAGCGGCCGTTAATGCCAGCCATGGGGGCCACACGAACTATTAATATCTGCGTGTTCCGCAAGTCGCCCGGGCCTGTAAGCTCAATCGTTTCATCTTTGTATTTGTTGTTATGTGTCCAGTAAATCTGGCTTTGCTATTTCGTGTCCTTCTTGGTGTTGCATTTTGGGTGGCCAGCAGTGTATATATTAACACACTTTCGAGACAAAGGAGAAAACAGGGAAAGAAATGCATTAACGCACGTGTTGATGTAACTGGAAAGGGCATATGAAAGAGCACCTAGTCAGGACATTCCAAAGATTCTTTAACAGAAAGATGTAAGACTGAAGCAGGAATTCTACAGAGATTTCCCTGAACATACGTATGTCAGAAGTAAAGGAGACAAATTTGACCGTGAGTGTTAAAGCCATCAGGGATAATCGTCATGTTTTTTTTGCTTCGAGAATTAACGACCACCATGAGCAAATCTTTTAGGGCTACAAGCGGTCGTCCGTCCCTAATTTAGGGCTACAAGTGGTTGTCCGTCACTAATTTAGGGCCACTGGCTCCAGAGAAGAGCAGAGCCAGCACCGTTAGACACTCATGCGGGAGTCACCCCCTGGCCCATCTTTAGAAGAATGATCAGAAGCCAGCACCTCAGACCACTGGGCCACCCGGATGGTAGGTAACATCGTTAAGTCATATTTTAGATAAAATTGTGGTGGTAAAACAAAGAATTAGGGTTGATTGGTGTGCTTTATGTTTTTTGTGTTCTGGGGAGAGGAGGGCTATGTCAGGCCTCACGGCCTTTTCCCTCCTTTTCCTAGTTGCTGTAGTGGCAACTGAAAGAATAAATAAATGAAATGAAATGAAATTATATGGTGAAAGGATCAGTCTTGGACGCAGAGAGCCATGGGTAAAATGTTAACGGATCAGACCCTTGGAAAAAATTGAAAAAGAAATAACTAGGATCATGTTGCTTGCAGACTACAAAGCGCTTTTTTGTCACGCGTAAAACTGAAAATAAAGTCTGGAGGTTTCCAGAAAAGTTTTAGAAGGTGATGGATGAAGACATGAAGGGAAGGCTTGAAATTTTGGAACCATATGATTGCTGTTTTGAATTTAATTTGCTCTTCTCCCTGGAATCAGGGAAAGTAAATTATACTGTATATATACAGTGTAACTTGGATAATTCGTAGCTGAAGTGACCACAAAAATAATTCGAATTATCAACAAATTCGAATTAGGCAAGTTTGAATATGGTCACATTCAAGTACTGTAAAAAACATTTATTTATAACATACAAAAAAAGTACAGTACGGTAAATTTACAATTTTTTTGTAAAAAAAACAGTGAAATTTTGGCTTGCTTCTTAGAATTCATGTTATGGGTAAGTGTAAATTCCTCAAGTTTATCGAGTGAATGAAATTGAGAGTCACTTGCATTCTGCTGTCCCTCAACAAACTTCCTTAACTGTTGGAGGTGAACCAAGGCCTCTACTGAATTTGGAAGGCGCTCTTCGGGAAATTCTGGCCGTTCCAGTCTTCATCTGAAGATACACAGTAGGTCTCCTTATTCATAACATCAGCCAAGAACTCATCATCTGTGAGCTCACCACAAACAGCTAAATTGTCATCAACTCTCGCAAAAGCCTCATACGGTACTCACGGCTTACGTCTTCCCAGTACTCCACAGTGGGTATGATCTCCTCGCCACTAATACCTCGATGCAGTTGAGACTCATCATCGGGGGTGTCGCAAGCCTGCTTTTCCGAAGCAGTTGGTTATAGTTTCAGGTTTAACTTGTTGCTTCACCCAGAACTCGGAACTTCATCCAGAACAGTACGTACCCATTTTAAAATGTAATTGTTGAAAATATGAGAATACGAAAATGGGACTTTCTTCGAATTAAACAAAAAAATGTTCGCATTAAAGGTTTTTTTTAACATTATTTGTACAGAAAATTCTAGGGACCAAATGAAAAATTCGAATTAACCAAGAATTCGAATTAACTAAGAATTCGAATTAAAAACGTTTGAATTAGACAAGTTACACTGTAGGTGAGGGATTATGCTTCTATTCACGTTCAAACTTTATCAAAACTAAAAGTTCTGCCACGCCACAGAAATAGGGCAGAGCATCTGCGATTGTGTAGGGCAGACGACTTTCGTAAACACCTCATTCCAGTGATTCACAAATATGTTAAATTTTCCCCCGAGATCTAATCTTTAAAACTCAATGGCTAACCTACTGAAGGGACGTTAGGAATCGTTTTCAAGGACTCGTATTAAGAGTAGCCGTAACCGCATGGACGGGTTTCTTATTGTAACCTCAAAGACTGTTCTTGTCATGATTATTTGAAGGAATGAAATAAGGGTCGAGAAGCTCCTTCTGCGAAGTTACTTTCGAGCATGTGGGTATAAATGTTATAAGTAAGATACTTGCGTCATTACCGCCGATCTTGCAAAATAATCACACTGTCAGATTCCTGAAGAACGTCGGTTGCTAACAAACGTAATGAAAGTAGCAGTTCTACATCGACCTAAGTTCAATTTTATATGACCTGTCCCCATTTGTTTTTCAATTCGTGTCATATACACAGTGCGTCAAAGAGTTTTTAAGACTGGCGCTAGATTTCAGCCTACGATGGCGCCACCAGTGTAATCGCGAATGCGTTATAAACCGTGACCATCTGCTTGCTTTCTGCCAAAAGTACTGCGCAGTTGTTAAAGTAACTCAAACGAAACGGCCGTTCATTAGAGAAGTGAAATTTTTTTCATGTTGAATTATTAAGATGGAACAAAGGGCTGTTATTAAATTTAAAGCAAAACTTGGTAAAAGTGCTTCGGAAACGTATCAAATGATGAAACAAGTTTACGGTGAGTTTTGTTTAAGTAGATCAAATGTTTTCCTGTGGCACAACCGTTTTTTTGACGGAAGAGAGATGCTGGAAGATGATAAGCATACCGGAAGACCAAGTTCATCTAGGACACCTGAGATTATTGAAAAAGTGCGTGATTTCGTGGAAAACAATCGATGTGCGTCACTAAGAATGATGGAAGAGCCTTTAAATATCAACAAAGAAACGATTCGAACCATCCTGCATGAAGATTTGGGCAAAACAAAAGTCTGTGCTAAATTTGTTCCACACACGTTAACCAATGAACAAAAATCAAGCAGAAGTGCACATTGCAGAGACATCATTTCAGCCGCTGAAAATGATCCAAACTTCTTAAAATCGATCGTTACTGGTGATGAAACATGGTGTTTTCAATATGATCCTAAAACAAAGCGAAAAAGTGCGGAATGGAAGTAAAAAACCTCGCCACAAGCCAAAAAACAAAAGTGCCATCGAAAATCAAAACAATGCTCATTACATTCTTCGATAGTAAGGGTATTAACCACAAAGAATTTGTTCCAAGTGCACAAACAATTGCTGGTGAGTTTTTTATTTAAATGTTTTGAGGCGTTTGATGGGCAGAATTCGTCGCATTCGTCCAGAATATCGAGATGAAAACAGTTGTTGTTTGTTGCACGATAATGCACCCAGTCACACCTCACTTCTTGTTTGTAGATTTATGGCGAAAAAGAACGTCTGTGTTGAATCATCCACCGTATTCACCTGATTTAGCACCCTACGATTTTCTTTGTTCCCAAAACTTAAAATGACGTTAAAAGGGTGTTATTTTGATGATATTTCGACCATACAAACAGCTTCGACGCGTGCTTTGGAGGCAATTCCGCAAAGTGAACTGGAACAGGCATTCGAATCATTATTAAATCGCTGTAACAAGTGTATTGAATCCGGAGCGACTTATTTTGAATAACAAACCAAAACAAATTATAATTTCTTGTTTCTATTTCATTTTACAGACCCAGTCTTAAAAATTCTTTGACGCACTGTGTGTTACGGAGTCCACTGTTTTGTCTTCTCATTTTTATTACTGAACGGATGTCGGCACTGCGTTATACAGTATTACGACTCAGTAGGGTTTCATTACAGTACTGAGTCGCAATATAATGCCAGATTTCTCGGACTATTCTAGAGTGACGCGTTTACATCCGCTTTACTAGCATCTGCTGCTTGCTGCATGTATGGGAAAAGAACATCTGCATGACGGTGATAATCGAATATCTTTTATTTAATAGTTATAGTAAGAATTAAGACAGTTTCATTATCATTACAATGCTGTAACTTCGCAGTAGGCTTTATAATATGCTTCGCTTACAGAGCTAGTTTCTTAATTTATTTGATTTTACACATGACTTTACCCCGTATAGTCAGCTGTTAACTGCACCTAAATTGACTCTCTAAGTGCTGTCTCGTTTTCTCATGCATGTAAGCTTCTATGCGCCAAAAAGCGAGAGCGTACTTAATGCACTTAGTTGAATTTAACAGCAGTCAACTACGTCACTCGCGTAGTACTGCATCATCCATGTCCACAGCAGATGTTATAGCATCATTTTAGAAAAAGCTGAGCCACAAAATTATGTTGCTTTGGGGATTAATTTTCTTTATTTCCTTTCTGGTCTGTGTGATATACAGTATGGTACAGAAGTCCCGAAAAAACTCCATTTAAATTTTTATTGGTTGCTTTTCCACAAAAACCAAGATAGCCTATACGCTTTATGGCAAAGGGGACACTTTTGGGGCATAGAACCGGGGGAGTCTGGTGACCTCGGAGGTGGTGGAACTGGGGGTTACTCGAAATTTTCAAATTGAAAGAGGGGTCCGTGTGACATATCGTTGGAAAGATCTCCGAAAATGTAGTAAGTTTGCTTTTAAATTTTTGTTTTACCTTTAATAGATACAAAGCTATAGCCCACAATAGCGACTCTAAAGTGCACTATGAGTAGTAGGAAGAATTGCGTTACTTCTGACACATTTGTGTTCTTTCTTTGGCTTGTGTGAATGTAACGTACTTATTAGGTTTTATGGCAAGGAACCGCGTTTTCGACCATCAATCGAGGGGTCCGGTTAACCCATTGGGGGCAGGTAACAGGGTCATTCAATAATTGCAGATGGAAAGGGGGGTAGGGTAATACATCATTGTTACGATGAAATATTTTGAAAATTTAATTTATTGCGCTTTGTAGTGCAGAAAGCATACAATAGTCGTTATGTTTTATGTCGAAGGGGATACCGTATAGAATAGAGACCGAGGGGTTTTATTGAATGACCCTCTTCCCCGCCCCCAGTGGCTCACCGGACCCTCGATTCATGGCCGGAAACATTGCCATAAAACACAATAAGTACGGTACATTCACACAAACCAAAGAAATAACACAAATGTGTCAGAAGTAACGCAAGTTTTCCTACCATTTGCGACGGTCCAACCTGCAACTATCTCTTTTCCAGGCCCAAGTTAGCTTAAAACCCCTGTAGGAAGGACTGTCTTAAGAGTGCTGACATTCTTAAATTAAGTTTAGTAAATAGCGACAGTGTACAGATTTTACAACACAAAGTTTAACTGTTTCATAGAATTCCAAATCGTTAGTTACAAAACTTTGCAACTTCTATGAAAAATCAAGGACGCTTTTACCTTGAAATAGGAAGTCAACGAGGAAAATGGTCACAAACTCCAACATAATGACTAACATACTAGTCCTTGAGTAAAAGGAAAAGTCCTTCCACAGCATGAACACAACAGGAAAGTAACGAACCCCCCCCCAACAGGCACAATCCATGCGAATCACCCATTAGTCCCTAGTATCATTAGCAGGGACTCGGCATAGACAC
Organism: Macrothele yani; assembly: GCA_039090855.1. Lineage (NCBI taxonomy): Eukaryota > Metazoa > Arthropoda > Arachnida > Araneae > Macrothelidae > Macrothele > Macrothele yani. The sequence goes on from CM077023.1 coordinate 104,937,403, forward strand.
CCCGGCGCTGTCTTGTCAGCAGGCAGAATAATTAACCAGGAACATCCAGCCAACGCTCGACCAGGTCCACGAGTGAAGTTCAATATGCATGGAGGTCCGTGGAATTATTAGTAGGGACTCGGAATAGACACCCCGGCACTGTCTCGTGAACAGGCAGAAGAATTAACCAGGATCATCCAGTCAACAAATAAGAAAGGCAGGATACGACACCACAACTCCATCCCCAGGCATTCCAAATCCCCGCCCTGGGAATTCAAAGACAGTAATTAACTCTCATAATAACGTCCAGCAACGCACCAGAAGAATGAGAGAAAAACGAGAAATCGAATCTATAGCAAAGAATATCTAACGAGAAGAAGTTGAGGCTCAGCGAGACTTACTAGCGCAGCTATATCTTCAGGGAAAACATGCAGTGCACAGAAGCCAACATACAGGCTGATCGGCTGATGCCGGATAGACTGCGCATGCGTATTTTTGTTGACTTTAATTCTTTGGGTAAAGAACAGTCAGCCGTCAGCCGAGCTACTCAGACTCACAGCACGTGATTGTAACCTTCTTGGTAGCATATTCACTTCGCAAATCGGATATGTTAGTTTTGTTAAGCCAACCGGGTTAGTTAAGGCTTCAGTCTGTTCTTCAGTTTTTAGAAATATTTTCAGTAATGCCAAATATTAGGGAATGTCTGCATTTTGTACGGATCCTTAGGCCTAACTGCAATATTTGCTGAAATTTAATTTAAATAGTAATACTAATGTTATTGCATATTTTTCTCACCAAAATAAGGGATGGGCGGGATATCAGAAAACAGCAGCAACAACAAAAAACTGCTCTAAGCAAATAGTCATCAGATCGAAGGAAACCATCGTGAATCAAAGAAAAGCTTCACTGCCGTAGTCTCTCCTAACGTGTTTTGCTCCTGAATGTTAACTTTCCCGCAGAGCATATTATCTCTTAAGATGTGGTGGCGCGGTTGCCGCCTGTTTTACGTTATCTCTATGAGAGTTGACCTTCTTTAAGCGTTAGATATTCTTTGTGTATAGTACATGTTCTTTCATCTTCCATTAGAACAAAGAGAACCCAAAGTTACGCATTCCAAGCTTATGCAAATGACCAAGAAAGAACAGTGACCAAAGAAGCACTCTAAGGAAGCATCTCGAGGCATTTAAATCTCCTCTTATGCTACTATAAGATACCCGTAACGTGATACACTCATAGTGCACTTCATGCAGTAGTGCACAGTGTGTCACGTACTATGCAGTAGTGCACAGTGTGTCACGTACTATGCAGTGTGTGTGTGTGTGTGTGTGTCAAGCATGACTATGCACTATGCAGTAGTCTATGCGTGACATACTCACAGTGCACTTCTATTGTTGTCAATAACTTTGTACCTAATAAAAATAAAACAAAAATTAAAAAATCAGCTTTCTATATTTTCGGAGATCTTTCCAAAAATATGTCACACGACCCCTCGTTTCATTTGAAAATTTCGAGTAACCCCCAGGCCCGCTCCCTTCGCGGTCACCAGGCCCCCAGTTCTATGCCTCAAAAGTGTCCCCCTTGCCATAAAGAGAAATGGATATCTTGTTTTTTTTATTGGAGGTTTAACGACCACCGTGAGCACCTCAATAGGCTATAAGCAGTAGCCCGTTCCTAATTTAGGGTGCCGCCCCGGTGGCGCAGTGGTCTAAGCTATGGCCTCTGTTCATTCGTCCGAACGGGGTCCGGGGTCGAATCCCGGTGAGGCATGGATGTTGTGTTTGTCTTACGGCACTGGCTCTCTCCCTTCCCTGGAACCAGTGACCCTAAATTAGGGACGGGTGACTGCTTATAGCCCATTGAGTTGCTCACGGTGGTCGTTAAACCTCCAATCAAAAAAAAAAAAAAAAAAAATTAGGGTCAATGATTCCAGGGAAGGGAGATAGTCAGTGCCGTAAGACAAACACAACATCCACGCCTCGAACCCGGACCCCTTTCGGACGAATGATCAGAGACCATCGTTTAGACCACTGCGCCACCGGGGCGGCGATCTTAGGTTTTCTGGAAAAGCAACCAATAAAAATCTAAATGGAGTTTTTCGGGACTTCTATGCCATACTGTATATTGTACAGAAGTGACATGACCGCCACGGTGGCGCAGTGGTCTAAGGCGATGGCCTCTAAACATTCGTCCGAAAGGGGTCCGGGTTCGAATCCCGGTGAGGCATGGATGTTGTGTTTGTATTACGGCACTGGCTCTTTCCCTTCCCTGGAACCAGTGACCCTAAATTAGGGACGGGCGACTGCTTATAGCCCATTGAGTTGCTCCCGGTGGTCGTTAAACCTCCAATCAAAAAAAAAAAGTCATTCGTCCGAAAGTGGTCCGGGTTCGAATTCCGGTGAGGCAGGGATGTTGTGTTTGTCTTACGGCACTGGCTCTCTCCTTTCCCTGGAACCAGTGGCCCTAAATTAGTAACGGACGACTGCTTATAGCCCATTGAGATGCTCACGGTGGTCGTTAATCCTCCTATCAAAAAAAAAGTTACATATTATGCTGAGACGTGGTGTTTATTCTTGTGCACAACTTCTTTCTCTTACATACGTCCGTTTCTACTAACATCCGTGTTTTGTTCAAAACTTATGTTTACCACCGGAATGATTCCTTTTCTGCTTTGCAATTTGTAATTTCACAAAGTTTGCTTTTTATCATTTTTTTGGATTTTTTTTTTTTTTTGGATTGAAGGTTTAACAACCACCGTGAGCAACTCAGTGGGCTATAATAAGCAGTCACCCGTCCCTAATTTAGGATCACTGGTTCCAGGGAAGGGAAAGAGCCTGCACCGTAAGACAAAAATAAATCCATGCCTCACCGGGATTGGAACCCGGATCCATCTCGGACGAATGATCAGAAGCCATCGCTTAGACCACTGCGCCAAATCCTTCTTTATAAAAAAGACTCATTTTATTTGCAGCTGATACAAATTTCTATAAACTATAATAACGGAAGAAAAACAGTGACATTTACGTACTTTATTATGATATAAAACACAAAATATTACTCTACCAGCTTCCAGTTTAAAAAATTATGTACTTCCTGGATGAATTTTAATTGTTTGTTAAAAATACCCGAACTTCTTCCATCCGCATCTAGGAGTGACCAGCTTAAAACGACTCTTTAAAAACACTTCTGAAATTACTGGAACGATTGAAACTTTGACTTCTTTAAAGTGGTATATTAACATCAGTTTACTTTTGGGAGGCAGGTTGTTTAGTCGCGTTCTTAACTCATTTAATGTGTTTGTCCAATTTATCATGCGATGTTTATTAGTGCTCGCCAGTACTCAAGCAAAGTCTGCTAAAGGCGCATCGTTGATTGCAGAAAGAGCGGAAGATAGATCTGTGCTTCAGAAGTTAAGGAAACAGTTTATAAAATCAATAATGTGGGAGAGCCTAAGAAACAGTTTCTTTATTTCATGAACTTAACCGAGTATGCTCAACTGCTGTTCTGTAGTTGTGTGCATTAAAAATGCATGAGTTTGTGTTACCATGGAAAAGCATGAGACTAATTATTAATTTATGATCATTAGTTTACTTAGGAAAGGAAACAGTCTTGTTAAATATACGATTAAGTTATTTTACACCATAGTCAGTTTTGGAATTTAATGCTACAAATTCTCGAGATACAAGAGCATCGCGTTTTTTACTTTGATGTCTGTCCGTATTATGAATTAGAAAGTGCACCAGAAATGCGTGTTTTGCAGAAATAACGATCCTACATAGTTTGAAAAAGGTTCTTGTGTTTTCGTATTGCTACATTTCAGGGTATTTTCCGGTATTATTCGCTTTTCAGGAATCACGTGCCTGATTCATATGTCAAGTGTGAAGTAATAAAGATATTTGCCGGCCCCGTTGACACAGGCTTCCGATCACTTGTCTGTGATGGGTCACAGTTTGAAACCCGGTGAAGCATGAATGTTGTATTTGTCTTATGACCCCGCCTCTCTCTCCCTTCCCTGGAACTAGAAGCCCTAAATCAGGAACGGGCGACGGCTTATAGCCCATCGAGTTGCTCACAGTGGTTAAAACCCCACAAAATAAATAAAAATATTACTTTCCGCTTGACATGTGACTTATTGGAGAGACATTAACCGAATGACGAAATAAAAGTTTTGCACCCTATATTTCTTCTTAGTGTTCTGCTTGATTGCGTTACTAAAATTACTCGAAGTTGTAAAAACGGTTTTCGAAAATGAGTTTATGGCAAATATTTGGAGTTTACAGTTTTCACCAAAACGAAAATCAAGGTGTTACTCGTAACAGTGGTAGAATGTGGAGAGCATGCGCAAAGGAACGAGATCACGTGGAAAGTATGCTTCATTCATAATGTGAGTTGCCAGTTGTATGAAGCAATTTCGCGCAACATTATCGTGTGTGTGTGTGTTTATGACGTAGACAGTCTACTTCTATTTGTAGAAATTGCAACCCTATGATAGACGCGAAAAAACGAAGTGGATGAATTACGTATATGGCAGATTACTTACGATACAGTACATGAACGATCAAAAGTACAGTGCTGTAGTTGCAGAGGAAGACAATATTTAGTGTATCCGCACGTGTGGCGACAATGAAGTGTACGAGTTGTGGCATTGGAATGTCTGTTTATAGGACCTCCTGCAGTGCTGCTTCTGTTTGGACCCAAAGGTAATAACAGGCAAGTCACCGAGGGGCCAGATCCCAGACATGTTCAATGGGCGATAAGTCACTCGCGCTTATTGGCCAAGGAAGAAATGACACGTGTAGGGCATCCAGAAGATAAATATATTCCCCGCCACATGTGGCTGGGTGTTGACTTGTTAAAAGATGGAGCCAGGGACCATCAGCAGATACTGCTAGGCTTCAGCCTGTGAAATGTTCTCGATGTACCGCTCGCTATCCAGGATCCTGACAAGTATACGACGCGGGAAACGTGAACGAAACCAGATAGCAACCTACACAATAAGCCGTATGGTCACCAAGAGCAGTTCACTAGAGCGTCTGTGTGCAAGAGTCAACCTATCATAGTGCATCAGGTGAACCGCGACTCGTGTGTAAGCACTATGCGATGCCAATTGTCAAACCACTTTCGCCATTCTTGGCACCTTTACAGTATTTGAGGTCTGTGGTATAGGGTCAATGGAAGTCGCAGCAACGGACGGATAGAGGTGAGTCCTTTATAACATACAAGTTTGTCCGTGCCGAGCATCGATTACGGGTTCCCTCACTCCGGAGTAAGTCGCTCTCCCAACTGAGCTACGCGGACATGTGCTCTCAGTGCTATCTGCCTTTATCTTATGTGCGTACTGCTCGGCAGGCACGTTACACCTTTTTGCAGCAAAAGGCATCGAACAGAGCTTGAGGGCGTTTCTTGACGTGTTTCAGACCTGTAGTGTTGCTCCAATGTTTGGGACGTGACTCTGTGATTCGCCAACGCCATACGTTACAGGTGCCGGTCTTTCCATTAATTCGTGCGACGTTGAGTTCCAGACCTCTTAAGTCGGTGCGTCCTAGAGTCGTCTTCCCACCCGTATCATTGTGCTTGCATTTCTTTTGACACGAGCGGCGATATCACGAAAAGACAGTCTGGCATTCTGCAGTTCTAAAGTTCTGCGTCGTTCAGAGTGGCAACTACAGTAAACTGTACATATGGATATCTTCTGTTGCTGCGTAGAATGATCACTCGCTAGCAATGCTACACTGTCCGCATTCGCGCGATGCTGTTATGGAAGCTCGTTTACTGCGGCCTGCTTATGTACCTACACTGGGTCAGCTCAGAGGGCATGGCCAGCACAAGAAGTTTGCATATGCGGTGCGGTCGTAACCATTTGCATTCCCTACCCCGTCATACAAGTTTTCATCCTATCCAAGTCGTTCTTCTGGGTCTTGGAATTTTAATAAACACAGTGTATTTGCAGCTAAAAAGAATACTAGACACAAAACGCGGCCATAAAACGCCGAGAAACACACTGGTGTTCAAAATTAAGAGAATTTGCACATTTTGTCGATTTTCACAAAAAAGTACGGAACCAAAGGTACAAATTATGCCGCCGAATAAGAATGCAAATTTGCAGTGTCGAATACGTAAGCGTGCACGTGCGTGTGGGCGGAGCTGTGACAGCGAATGGCATGAAAAGCACACGTGGCTTTTTTCCGCGATTAGTTCGTTCGCAATCCTCTGTGACATTCGTTGTGTTTCTTGCAGAAGTTGGTTCAATTTCATAAACAATCAGGTAAAATGAGTTGTCACGAACGTATTGATGACGAAATGAGGTGGCGAATCGTCGGTAGATTGGAGGCAGGGCAATCGCAAGTGCAGGTTGCTACATGGCTCAATGTAACGCCCAGTGTCGTCTGCAATTTGAGGAAACAGTTTAAAGACACCGGATCCATATCGAGTAGGCCTGGGCAAGGTCGTCCAGGAGCCACGACGGCCAATGAAGATCGTTATTTGGCACTTTCAGCGAGGCGCCAAAGGACTGCTACAGCTGCACAGCTATCTCGTGAACTGCATGCCGCCACTGCGACCCGGGTTTCAAGAGTTACGGTTTCCCGAATGCTTTATGAGAGAGGGTTTTTGTGCCAGAAGACCCGCTGTTTGCGTTCCGCTCACTTCAGCACACAAGAGAGCGCGTTTAGCATGGTGCAGACAACATCAGCCTTGGACCAGACTTCAGTGAGGTAACATTCTCTTCACAGACGAGTCGCGATTCAGCCTGGACACTGATTCTCGACGTACCTTCATCTTGAGAGAACCTGGGAACCGATACCTTTCCTCGAACATCCGAGAAAGGGACCGGAGGTGTCATGGTCTGGGCGAGCATCATGATGGACGGCCGCACACCTCTCCATATGTTTGACAGAGGCTCCCTGACTGCTGAGAGGTATGGAAATGAGATCTTACAGCCCTATGTTCAACTTTGCAGGGTCGCAATTGGCCCTCGGTTCCTTTTTATGGACGACAACCTTCGTCCACATAGGGCTCACCTGGTCGACGATTATCTTGAAAGTGAGGATATTTGCCGGACGGATTGGCCAGCCAGATCGCCAGACCTAAACCCTATCGAACATGTCTGGGACGCTCTTGGGAAGGCAATTGCAGCTCGCTATACCCCTCCGAGAACTATTCAGGAGCTAAAAACTGCGTTGCTGTCAGGAGTGGGACCGACTGCCACAGGGACTCATCAACTGCCTCGTTTCCAATATGACGTCGCGCTGTGAGAGCTGTATGGCTGTGAGAGGGGCCCATACCCCATGTTAGAGTCATTTTATGTTCGATCTTGCAACGTGGATTTTGGACATTCCTGCGCTGATGAGCTTTACTGACGATCATGAGTGCGTACCATGACTGTTGAATGGTATAATTTTTTCTTTTATATAACTGTGTATCCATACCAAATTTCATTAAAATGTGTCCATTAGTTTTTTAGAAATTCGACAAAATGTGCAAATTCTCTTAATTTTGAACATCAATGTATTACTCTGGTTTTTGCTCAGAAAACGTGGGAGCGTAATTTATTTACCTATCGCGAAATGGCTAGGAGATTTATTTATTTATTTAATTATTTTTTATCTTGAAGGGCAAGTGTACGAGAGGAACTTGTGCTATCTGGATGAAATACTTTTTGATTGGGACTGCGGCAGGATAAAGGGTAATTCTAGATCACCTATCGTGTTCTCCGTACATGGGTTGATGTAACTCATGTCTAGAAAGCAGTTTCTAAAACAACGAAGGTTTAAAAGGCCTTAACGTGAGAGATAGTTCGTCGGCTTATTAAGGAGCTTAGCCAATGGGCAAGGTTGTCAGATGGCTTAATTTGGATAGTTTCCGGAAGTCTATGGTAAAACCTTTGCACTTTCTTCATAAGCACCAAACCTCATTTACCCGTTTGCACACACATTGGAATTAGCCACTGACTTCGTTTGTTATGAGTTGAACTAAACGAAGGTACTCATAGATGGAGTAATCTAAGACGTGGGTTATTGGTTCCTCGTATTGCTGAGCTTGCAATCCGAAGAGCCGCCCCGGTGGCGCAGTGGTCAAAGCGATGGCCTCTGATCATTCGTCCGAAAAGGGTCCGGGTTCGAATCTCGGTGAGGCATGGATGTTGTGCTTGTCTTACGGCACTGGCTCTCTCCCTTCCCTGGGACCAGTGACCCTAAATTAGGGACGGGCGACTGCTTATAGCCCATTGAGTTGTTCACGGTGGTCGTTAAACCTCCAATCCAATCCGAAGGACCAAAATCACGTACTACGAGTTGAGTAATTTTGATATACAGGGTGTGCCATATAAAAGAGGCCCGAGTATAATGAACGACAATACTCAGGCAATGTTACTATACATGGTAAAGAATAGTTGAAATGACAGAAAATAGGAGTAATTTACCTGCGTTTACAACAATTGGTGAAAGTGCTGTCCTCCGACATCAAGACACAGCTGCACAAGACGGAACATGTTGTTCGTAACGCGTCACAACTCATCGGTAGTAATCTAGGCTATGGCATCCGTAATGTTCACTTTTAATTCATCAAGGGTGTGCGGATTAGTTGCGTACACTTATAATGAATATAGTCCTCCGCTGGACGTGTAGTGCAGGGAAGCTTACGTTAAGTCCCGTTAGGGTTATTGGAAGGTTACTTGACGTAGCTAAAGTGTGCCTAATCTTCAAAGTGCTAGAGTTCGTTTAGGTAAGACACGCACGTGCAATAAGTTCATTGAATATGGAACTTCTTTTTACTCAGCGCTTTTTTTTTTTTTTGATTGGAGGTTTAACGACCACCGTGAGCAACTCAAATGGGCTATAAGCAGTCGCCCGTCCCGAATTTAGGGTCACTGGTTCCAGGGAATGGAGAGAGCCAGTGCCGTAAGACAAACACAACATCCATGCCTGATCGGGATTCGAACCCGGACCCCTTACGGACGAATGATCAGAGGTCAACGCCTTAGACCACTGCGCCACCGGGGCGGCCTCAGCGTTCCTCATTATCTTGAATATCAGTACTATATCTTCGGTTTTAGTATAGTAGTACCTTGAAGGCTCCTTATTAGAGCGATAAACACAATATACCCTGGACTTAACGTAGACACTCAATGAAATAGACTTAACGGCCAGACAGAGGTCTGACAATAAAATAAACTAAGAAAACGTACTCACTTTTAACCTTTTATTGGGGAACTCCTGGTATTACTCAAACACACTCCAACAAAACACAACTACTGATATTCCGAACTTTCGTACTATCGTAGATAAATCACATAACAATAATAATGGAAGAACCTATCACATATATAAAACGAAGCTACTTGGTATAGTTGAGCGCGCCTACATATACTGCATACCACTACGTCATGACTTACACTCGTTGCCACATATAATTCAGCGGGAGAAATAACATCTCGTTAAGTGAGAAGATAATTTGCATAGGAAAATAAAATAACAAGAAATAGTAAAATCAAAAGGAAACCGAATCTAGAGTATACGTTACACACTTTCCCTTTCAATGCTCCCCACAGATAAAAGTCACAGGTGGAGAGATCTAGTGGTCTATTTCACAACTGACAATGGTCTCCTGAAACCACTTATAATATTGTATCCGTTTTGCATAATCAGGAGTTTTAAGTTCTTGGAGCGCCATAACTTTGTACGGCCGAAAATGCAAATCCACCTTAAATATGCGTCGGCATGACGTGGCAGATATTCCCGTTGCAGACGATAATCGGCGAATCGACTTCCAAGGGCTTTGTAACATCAATGTGCACACATCCTTGATATTGTCTTCAATACGAATTGTCTTGGGTTTGTTTCTTTTGCTGTTGCACACCGTACCGGTTTCACGAAATTTCTGCACTAACTTCTGTACCACTGATTTCGCCGGTGATGCACAATGGGGAAATTTTTCTGTAAATCTTGTATCATTTAAAATCTTGTATGATTTATTTCTGAAATACTGTTCCACAATAAAAATCTGCTGTTCCGTACTTAAAACCATTTCCGTTGCCTTTGTTCTCTCTTCACTTACACTTATGACCGCGTACCTACATTGCTCTGGCTGTGACTAACCACTCCGGAGAATTTCTTTGCAGCTGTACAAGCAGAAACCGGTTAGAAGTGGAACAACGCGGTTTTAACTGAAAACCCGCCAAACAACTTGAACCCGCCTAACAACGTCCACAGTATTTGTCATTTTCTTGTAGGACTTCCGTCCACAGTGAGTAGAGTTTAGGTCCCAGCCACCTACAGCGAGATCGCCTTTTAGGCAGGACACAGAAACGGAAGGAATGAGAGCAAGCCTAGCGACTTTGACAGAACAGTTTGTAGTGAGATTAGAGTACAGTAGATGGCGCCACCGTACAAGTACGATGTTGCACACAGAGGGTTGAGAGAAATTCAGGGGGGGCATAGGAAAGGATACCCATTTAACCAGTGGGTCCAGCCTGGGGGCCGTCACTTAACGTGCTCGTTCGATGCACGGCGGATATTCAGCGATTGTTAGTAAATCACACCAACTCTGAAAGATCAGCCCAGGTTCGAACTTGAGGACCTTGCATTGATAGTCCGACTCGCTAACCACTAAGCCATTCGCGGCTCTCCTAACAACGTCTGGCCACGGGGCATCTTTTATATGGCGCATCCGGTAGATCTGGAGCTGTCAAACAGCAAGGCGGGACTGCTAGGTTCCAGACTACAGCAGTGGAATATCCTGGATAGAAATGCGAAAGAAACTGCTCATCGTAGCCGCCATAGAGATCTGGTATCGTTCTTTACCATGGTAGGTAACCTGGTTGCTTGCAAAAATGTGGTTTATTCATATTCCTCAACATAACTCATACTCCAGAAGAATGGAGGTTAGTCACAGATTCATCGATTTTAAGTATGAAACCCGTTCTTCGACAGAATGGGAACGCGTCGCCATCTGTTCCAGTCGGCCATGGTGTTAATTGAAGGAGAATTATGACAATATTTCAATACATAAATGATAGGAAATACAAGCGGCATACTTTTACGGGCTTAAAAGTCATTATATTTTTGCTCGAACCACAGCTTTTCGGTTGCAATATAAAGTTAGGTGCTTCCCTTGTGAATGGAATAGCACAGACAAGGCATTTCATTACGTGAAAAGGATTTGATCAGAGATGGAAACGGGTCACGGGTAGACAATTTCGTGCGGGTTCAACGGGTCAGATCAAGGTGTTCCTGACTCGATTTTGATCCGGTTTAATTCCCGTTTTATTTTTGAAAAAAAAAAACGTATTCCAAAGAAAAATGCACGTTGTGGAATTCTGTAGTCGATACTGGTGCACACGGAGTGAATAATGATTTGCCATGCAAAAATATTGTCTCTTTCTTAAAGCAACGAAGATTTCCACCGATCGACGTCAGACACACTGACACCATATCGCAAAAAGATACTTCCTTTGCGTTCTTTTACAGTGCGAATGTCCAGGGCAAGGTACAGGCAAACGCCATTCGCCTGCTTCTCAGCTGATTCACTCTCTCTTTGCGAAGTTCACTGTATTACTAAGAGTTACTTTTCACATCGTATCTTTTACATTGAGCATTCAGAGGTTTTCGATTGATGTGCTAACATCGCGTTCCCATGACATGTCGGGTCTGGTTCATTTGCCCGACGTTTACTTCACCGAAGGGTCACTTGACCGAAAATCACTTCACCGAAAAGATTGTTTCACCGAAAGATCACTGGATCGAAACGTTCATTTCACCGAAGGGTCACTTGATCGAAAGGTACATTTCACCGAAGGGTCACTTGATCGAAAAGTTCATTTCACCGAAAGGCCTCTTTACCTGAAAGTTCATTTCATCGAAAGGTCATTTCACCGAAGGGTCATTTTATCAAAAACTTTGGATTTCATTACAGGATCTGTTGAAGCATGGTGCAAGTTTGGCAGACAGACCACCGAAACGTTAGAAAATCACACTCAAATTGCACTTTTGATTTCTCCGTGTGAGAAGGCAAAGATTTATATTTAAGAGAAAAGTAATTAATTTTAAGTTTCTAGGCATCGGCTTAGGCCTTTTTAGCAAATTTTAATCATGTTCATAAGGTTTACATGAAAGTCATGTTCAGTGCTCATGTTCATGAGGTTTACATAAAAAGTAAAATTAATAATGTTGCACATTTATTCAGGCAAAAGGAATCAAGTTTAGGGCCCTAGGCCTCGGCTTAGGCCCTTTTTGCGCATTTTAATCGTGTGTGCTCAAAAGGAACCCTAAGATTGATTTTTCAATCTAGGGCCCTAAAATTGATTCTTTTTGCCTGAAAAAATATGCAACATTATTAACTTTACTTTTTATCTAAACCTTACGAATATGATCACGCACGTTTAAAATTTGCTAAAAAAGCCTCAGCCGTGGCCTAGAGCCCTAAACTTGATTCTTTTTGCCTGAATAAATGTGCAAAATTATTAACTAGACTTTTTATGTAAACCTTATGAACACGAGTTCGCACGATTAAAATTTGCTAAAAAGGCCTAAGCTGAGGCTTAGGGACCTAAAATTGATTTTTGTATCTTAGTAAATGTGGAACATTATTCACTTGACTTCATATGTAAACTTTATGAGTATGGCGTGGGGTGATTAAAATTTGCTAAAAAAATGAATATGAGCTCGGAGGATTAAAATTTGACAAAAAGGCACAGATCTAGGCCTCGTAATTAATGTTAAATTTCGAAAAACTTACTCATGGGGAGGTGTTTCATAGAAATTAAAAGTGTATTTTTTTGTACAATACCATAATGTTTAGGTGGCCAGTTTTTCAAAAACCCGCACCATACTCCAACAGGTCTCCAACAACGAAATTCTAAGTTTTCGATAAACTGACCATTCGGTGAAATGATCTTTCGATATAATGAACTTTTAGGTAAAGTAATCCTTCGGTGAAATGAACTTTTCGACCAAATGTCCTTTCGATGAAATGAACTTTTAGGTGAAGTGACCTTTCGGTGAAATGAACTTTTCGGTCAAGTGACCCTTCGGTGAAATGTACCTTTTGATCAAGTTATTTTCGGCGAAGTGATTTTCGGTCAAGTAACCTTTCGATCAAGTGAACGATACTCTGACATGTCATGTCGAAACTAACTCCTTATTTGTTAATATGGATGGATTTAATATTAAGGAGGTTGAGAAAGGCGTCGAGGCCAACAAATACGTGCTTGTTGAAAACCACAAGGGGAAGAGTGAATGAGGGAAATTGTTTCGCCTCATTAAGGGACCGGTGAATAATTCTGTGTTGTTTGGTCTTGCTTGTTGTTCAAATTGTAGAAAGTGTATAATTACAAAGAAAGATGTCGACGGTGTAATAAAAGATTACGGAACCAAATATCTAACGGACCATATGAAAGTATTCGCACATCCATCAAAGCGTCGAAAGAGTGAACAATCTCAATACATTTAAAAAAATACATTTATGTAATCATCAATAATGATTCCCCTTTGTAATATACTCAATGGTCACGGTCATAGTCAGCCATTGCTTCTGAATTACGCAAAATAGTGGCACTAAAATTCAGCAAGTAACCAAATTTATTATTAAAAAAAGGATTTCAGTTATTAAATATCAAGCAGTTATTGGGATGAATATATACATTTGTATATTACGTTTATATGTATAAATATATAAATAAATAAATTGAGTTTCGAATTTATAGTTCAAAGCAGATTTGTCTGGGTCAGTTATGTTACGGGTCCAGTTATGGGACGTTCGGGTCCGAAATCTTTGACCCGTTTCAACTCTGGATTTGATCTCCTCGGCAATCACTCGAGATAGGGAAGAAGAATACATACAGCATCAACCCCCCCCACCGCACGGGTACAATTCGCGACTATTTTGTTACCACCTTGACACACACATGACATTTTTTTGTCAAATCTATGGAGTAGACCCAAGCTGCTCTTCTGTACCTTCGACAAAAATTTCCAAGATTTAGTGAAAGATAAAAGAGGTTATTTTTATTGCTCCATTCGCTCACTGCTACATGATGAGGTATTTTATCATATCATCACTGGTGACGAGTGAAGAGCAGGACATGCCTTGCAATAGGTGGTGCCGGGATTCTTAGGGAATAAAAAGCAGAAGATTACAAGGACCTTGTGAAAGAACTGCTGCCCTTACATCACAGATTGGATGCAATATGTCTTTGAAGGTATATTTCTTAAGTTCTCATTTTGATTTCTTTCCCAACAAGGATAACGTTTCCATCAATAAATTGCTGTAATCGCAAAGAGATATAGAGGAAGGTGGAGCCCATGAATATTAGCTGATCACTGCTGGAATGTGATGCGAGATTCTCCAGATTCAGTATGTAAGCAGCAAGCAAAGAGGCGGCGATTAATATAGACCTATATGCTTCAGCGAATGACGTAATACAGGTCTACATCTCAAAAACGGTAGCCAATCAAATGTCTTTGTTGGCACTTTCGTTTTCAGTACCACGATTTACATAGAAAACAGATGTTTATCAGTACGCAAACCCTTAAAGGACGTCACACACTACAACGGAATGGAAGGCTTCGGAAAGGAAACGAACTTTTCCCACCAGAACACGTCGGAACGGAAACGAAGTTTGTCTACACACTAGGTGGGAGAAACGGAATCGGAATAATTTATTTAGAAGACGTCGACCGCGCTGGAAGTAATATTGCCCGTACTGTAATTACAAGTGTTGCATCATCTTTTTAACTCAACTGGTATAATTATAAGGTTTATTTTTCTCACAGATTGATCTCAGGAACAACTTGCTTGCCTTATTTTCTACCAGGAGAATATGGAAACTTATGCCAGCCCGGAGAACTATCATAGAAAGCCAAGAGCCACTTTAAGATGCCTGCCTAGGCTAGGCGAAAATGCCGCACTTGAAGATTTCAGTATAAAGGAAATTTTCAAAGCGTTCTTCAGTTCACTAAACGGCAGAGTATTTGGCAATTTTTTTAAAAAGGCTTCGAGACAACCGTAAGCATTTCAGAGAGCTATAAATGCAGGCGCCAATTCCGAATTTGAGGCCACTGGTTCCAGGGAAGGGAAAGAACCAGTGCCGTAAGACAAACCCATCATCCATGCGTCACCCGGATTTGGACCCGGAACCATCTCGGACGAATGATTGGAAGCCAGAGCTTTGTACCACTCGGCCACCGGGGAGATGCGATGCTGAACAGAGAAAGAAGGAAAACATAGAGACATATAATGAAGAGACATCTCTTTTCTTTGTTGGCAGATAAAGATGTGAACTTAATAACATTATACCTCAATGATTGTAAAATAAAATCCCACTGATAATTAAATTCTGCCCAAACACAGCTTATACATAAACAAACAAACAGGAAAAAAAAACATGGAAAACAATAAGATGATCCCATAGCAGGGATATGCAATAACCTACGGACGCTCCTTTTCTTGTGCATGTATTTTTTCTAACTAAACATACGTATTTTTATTAAATGCGAAGAGAATGAAAACAGTCATGCTTCACTTAGATTTAGTGAGATTTTCTGACATTTCGTTCCACACATTTTGTTTTATCCCACTATTGTAATGACCATTGTTGTACAAAATCGTGATTTTTTTTAACATGGTTGCTTAATTCTTCGTCAAAAGGGATTTCTGAAAGAATCAAACAATAGCTTCTTTAAATCAAATTATAAAATGGCTGAACCAGCAGACGCAGACGGATCTGATCGCTGCAAGAGCTTGCACGTCTGCCCATGCGATAAAATGAACAGCGGAGGCAGATGTTCTTGACTTAACGCATGCGCAGATGTTTCGGAATAAAATCGCTTGGGAAGAAATGTTCTCAGCGAACGGTATCCAAAAATTTCGATTCCGATTGTTCGTTTCCGAAGCGTTTCCAATGTAACACGCGGGTTTTCATCGGAAACAATGGTTACCAATTTTATTGCGGAGATTCTGTTCCAACATTTCGTTTCCGTTCCGAAGTAATGTGTGGCAATCTTAACAGTACGATTAAAAGCAGAAATCGTAAAAGGGTATCAGGAAACATTTTGTAAATAGCATAGCAAATGGAAAACAACACTGCAGATTGAAAAATACACTAAGAAAAAATTATCTGTATTGATTTTTTAACTATTGAATGTAATGATTTCCTTGTTTTCAGTCAAAACTAAAAGATGGATAATAAATCTTTGGAACTGTTTGTTTTTTCCAGGCAAATACTTGTCATTTGAATTTCTTTTTGCGTCTAGAGTGCTGTTTCAATGATACTGAAATTTTAATATCTTTAGGAGCTTACTATGGTTAGCCATTTGAATATCAGCATGGCCTATAGGGTTTACAATTTTTTAATAAAATTAAATATTCTTAGATTCACCGTGAAAAACTCAGAAACAAATGTTTGCTAATATACATCGTGAGTATGCGTTTTGTGTAACTCACACCGATTTATTTTGGTTTAACTTTTTTCTTGCTCAGGCAACGTTAGATTTATCTGCCTGAAAATATGATAACTAAATGTCATTATATTCATGCTTTTTCTCTCATTTAATATAAGATAATTTTAACATTTTCACATATTAACTTAGAAGTCTGAAATGAAAGAGACTAGTGAACCGCAGTACAAAACGTTTCTAAAAATATTTAGTAAATAGCTTCTTGATTTGTTTTGCATTCTTTGATTTCTCCCACTAGAAAACGGCTCTTGAAGGTATTATGGAAACACCTTATTAAAACTACCTAAAAATCGGAGATAGCTAAAAAGCTACCTAAAAATCGGAGACAGCTAAAAAGAAAAAAAAAAAAGGTTTGGAGGCAGTATATACGTCACAATCACTTTAGGTATTTTGTGCTTTCACAGTTCTTGTTCCTGTGAAATGAAAAATCCCTCGTTCTTGATTTCACTGTACACAGTTCTTGAGTTTTGCTGCTTTTTTGTAAATCTAAGAAACACATTCGGAAAAGAAAACAAATTAACATGCTGTTATGCACAAGAAGGATTTTTTCGGCATTAGCCCTTACCGTTTGGATATTTTTACGTTCTTCTACATGGAACATATTTCTTCACGTGGAACCAAATCACCAATAGCTTATGTATATCCGATAACAACTGCATTGCACTGGATAAATTGAAGAGTAACTGGTTTCTAATCTTACAAATGCCTCAGAATCAATATAGGTAGCTCTCGGTAATACACTGCCGGACAATTGCTAAGGACGGATGACAATAGCAACGATAGCAACCATAAAATGGAAGGCAGGAAAATGTGGAAATTAGCATAAGTGCGGGATACAGTAAGACGTGTTGTGCGTAGGCAAATTTTGGATTGCAGAACTTGTTCGTGACGTCATAGCGCTGATAAGAGATATAAAGGATTTGACGCGTATTGACCGTTGTTGTTCAAACGCAAAGTTGAAAGGGAAAGAATCAATTGACGAACTTGCAATTTTCAGTATGTCTTCCCGACATCACTTAGATGATTTTACGCGTGGCCATATTATTGGCAAGATTGAAGAAGGGCGAAAAATAACAGATGTTGCCAGGGAGTTCGACGTCAGCCACAGTGTTGTTTCAAGGCTTTGGAAATCATTCCAAACAAATGGAGAGTATAGCAAACGTCACGGGGGAGGTTGTGTTCGCAGTACGACACCTGTAGAAGATCGGTACATAGTGCTATCAACAAAAAGACACCGGCGCAGCACAGCTAGTGAGGTAGCAAATCAGTTTATGGCTGCTACTGGCAAGCGGATCTCCCGAAAAACTGTCGCCAGACGTTTGCATGGAGGAGGACTATACGCCCGCCGTCCTGTTGTGTGCATCCCATTGTCCAGACGTCACCGTACCGCCTGTTTGCAACGGGGCCATCAACATCGCAATTGGTCTGATAACGACTGGTCTGCTGTCCTCTTCTCAGATGAGAGTAGATACAGTCTATCGTCTGATTGTCGACGACAACTGATCTGGCGTGATAGTGGTACTGCATATTGTCCAGCAAACATACAGGAAAGGGACCGATATCCGACATGTAGTTTCGTGGTATGGGCTGGCATCGTGATCAATGGCCGTACGTCCCTCTATGTGCTTCCAACTGGGACTATGACTGGCCAACGATATATTAATGATGTTCTGCTACCTTATGTTCGCATGTTCCGTGGTGCTGTCGGTGATAGATTCATTTTCATGGACAACAACGCAACTTGTCATCGAACAGTCGCTGTCCAGGAGTATCTTGAGAGCGAGGATATTCAACGCCTCGTATGGCCAGCATGTTCTGATGATCTGAATCCCATTGAAAATGTGTGGGATTCTTTGGGGAGGAGTCTTGCTGGTCGCCAATGCTCTCCAATAAACAAGGACACCCTCATCCGTGCACTGACAGAGGAATGGGATAAATTACCCAACAGCTGCTTGATAATTTTGTGCAAAGCATGACACGACGTGCGGAATCTTGCATCGCCCTCCATGGTGGCCATATCCCGTATTGACATCTTACGCCGAAACGCCTGCTGACGGTAATTGCATTTTTTTCACTTTTACGTATTCTGCACAAAATGGCCTGTTTGTCCCTTGAACACCTTCCAAAGCTTTCTGGATTTCAGAGCACAATAAATTGTCTTTCTTGTAATGTCCTGGCATTCTGACATTATTTTATTTCACTTGGTATCCAACCACACTTACTTTTTTATGCGCTATATATCCGTTTATGATCCGTCCTTAGCAATTGTCCAGCAGTGTAGTTTTATGAACAAAGATGTATGAAAAGAACCCGTAGTTTCAGAAGTGTTTTGGTACGCATCTCAGTTTTGTGTTCCTTTGTGTTCTACTTATTGAATCAAAACGGAGACAAAACGCATAGTTTGAAAGATCCTGAACAGATATCAGGATGTTTTTATTGTTGTTTCCTTATCATTCTAAATTTCATTGCTTTCGCATGTGACAATGAATCTAAACGCAGAATTTTCATTCTGATTTAGTCCTGCGAGATCAGAGTTCATGTCCGAAGTGCCATCTGTGGATCAGGAAGATTAGTTCGAGGTCTGTTAAGTTTGCTGTCAGTCTGAGACTCATTTATACACACTGAAGTAGCAAATTATTAGCAACATTCAACAGACCTCAATTTAATCAGACGTGAGACGTGTGCTATCCTCACTTACGTCTGCAACCATGACGTTGAGAGTGTTTCTAAACCGTTCACTGCAAAGGATTCACACGTGTACGAACAGTAGGTAACGGCAATATGAGAAAGACTCGTGTCTTAAGCGACATCGAAAAAGATCTGCTAATGGGTGCAAGAAGGGCATGTGCACACATCTGAGAAACGGTCAATTTTCTCGGCTCTGCAAGAACAACTGTATCGAGAATATACAATATGTGGTGCACAAACGACAAAACAAGCAGTTGGCGGCCATCTTGTTGTAGGGAATGACTCATCGATGTTCGAGAACAACGGCGGCTTGTTGGTTGGTTGGAGTTTATTGGCGGAAGAGCCAGCCAGCGGCGGCTGGAGAGAATTGTCGATGTAACAGACGAACTCCACTGCGTAATGTAACCGCTTAGCACAACAGAGGTACGGAGAAGATAATTTCAGCTTTCACAACCCGCAACACATTGGTGCGAATGGACTGTAACGGCAGACGTCCCCTTCGAGTACCTCTGGTATCTGCTAAAAATCAACGATTTCGCCTGCAGTGAGCATGGGAGCACCAAAACTGGAGTCTTGAGGAAAGGAAAAATGTCGCCTGCTCCGATGATTCACGTTTGCAGTTAATACACGCTGGTGGATGGGTCATAATATGGCGTCAACAGCAAGAATCGATGAATCACAGCTACTGTATATGCTATGATTCATCGATTATTGCTGCAAATCGATGAATCACAGCTAGCATTAACTGTATAAGCTGGTGGAAGTGGCATAATGGTATGTTTTCATAGCGGTTATTGGATTCCTTAAAACCTCTAAAACTGCATTTGGACTATACGAGACATCTTAACATCATTGAGGGCACTGCACATCCGTACACGTGCAGGGTGTTTCCTGATAGAAAAGGCTACTTCCAGCAGGATAACGTCATGCCACAAGGCTAGCATCGCCCCACAGTGGTTCCAGGAGCACGATAGGTATTTGAAAGGGCTAAAATGATACCACAGCCCCAGATCTTAACCCAACTAAACACCTGTGTGATCCTATTCATTACAGAGATCCTCCTCCAGCGAACATTCGGCAATTGAGAAGCACCATTACATTCGCTTGAATGAACATCGCTGTAGAACTGAACACCAACTGAACACCTCGTTGAATCCGTGCCACGTCAAATCGAGGCTGTTCTGAATGCCAAGGGTGGCCCAGCAAATTAACAGGTAGGCGTTTCCAAGAAAATGCTACTTTAGTGTATATTACCATAAGGATGCCCGTAAGAGTTCCACGAAAGTAGCAACAACTTAATACGCATCAGATCACGGGTCACGGGGTATGTATGATGTCGCAGTTGTACTATGGTTTTTTTGCAAAAGTTGTTTTTTCTTTGTTGGAGGTTTAAAGACCACTGTTAGCAACTCAGTAGGATACAAGCTGTCGCCCGTCCCTAATTTAGGGCCACTGGTTCCCGGGAAGGGAGAAAACCGATGCCACAAGACAAACACAACATTCATGCCACATATTCGAACCCGTTTCGGACGAATGGTCATTGGCCAGCGTTTGGACCACTGTGCCACCTTCAAGAGTTCCAACCACTTGCATCACGTAGCTGAAAACAATTCAGTTTCGTGTACTATGGCAGCTATACGTTTTCTTCTTAATGCACGTGACGCGTCAACATTATTCAGGACTTCTATTTTAACTGAGGTACAAGAAAAAGTGCATATCGATAAGCACAGTATTTTAATAGAACGCTTAAACCAGATTCATTTTCTGTCATTCAGATTTTGTCAGCGGCAATCTTAGCACACATTTAATACACGCCTCACACATGAAGTTTCGTAGTTCATCTTGTTTATCTTTTCTTACGTTCCTAAATCTGACCCTTGCACAATTCCCTTGGTTTTCCTTTAATTTCCTTTCTTGTCGCTGGGACTTAATAAATTCTTGGAGTTATCACTTTCTCGTTCATTCTTTTAGCACGAACCTAACCCCTCAGAATATCTTGTCTCAGTAATACCAATAAAATCTTCTTTTTTTCACAGTACAGGACACAAACCATTTTGTTTCCGTGGCTAATCAGAACGGGCCTTCCCACAAAGTTAAGTGACGCATCTCCCAGCACACAAACAATCTCTATGTTTCTTCAGTAGCACCTAAAGTTTCGCTACAATACAGTAGAGTTGCCATAATTACGTCTTTGCGCAAAATTTTCAGAGTCTTTATGGCAGCTCACTCGCCTACTAATTTCTCAATTCAGTTTGTTTCCTCTGTCAAACGTACTTTTTAAATATTAAAAAAAAAATAATTCATCTGGTCTTAATTTGTTCGAGTCAAAACAAATTTGAGTGAAGTAGCAGGAGACCCTTGCTCAAAAGACATGATTTTGGTTTTACTTTATTTATATTCAGTTTGGATTTTATCTACGCGTTGTTCATCCTGGACAATGTATTCTGCAGCTTACTGTTTTTCTGAAACAGCAAGACCTTATCATTAGCATATAACAACCGGCGTACACGGAAATCTGTACGTAAAAGTGCACCCTTCCAAAAGCTGAAGTTCGCCAGTTTAACCACATGGGAGATCTTTTATTTACATAGAGTTTTCTCAGTATTACATATCCTATGTGCTATAAAGTCCTTCATTTAGGAGTGACATGCTAGAATTGCATCCCAAAACAAAGTTGCTTGAAGTTTAAAAACTTATTATTGAGCTACCGAAAAGTATATAAAAAGAAATAAATTATATTACAGTGTACTATTACTATAATTGATCATTTACAAATGTAATGCGTCCTTTCTTGCATAGTAATTTATCAATTTAAATTGCGGTAGGAAAATATATCTCTTAAATAGATATTTTAATCAACAGCTCGCGATATCTTGATTTTTAAAAACGAAGAAAGAAAAAGAAAGAAAAAATCTGAGCCAATGTGTGTGCAGCTGACAACTCTTGTGTAATTTTTTGCAGCTATCCACGGCAGTTCAAGAGATGCTATTCACATTTGGTTCATACTTTATCCGTATTTTTGTTCATACTTATCCCACATTATATCCAGATTTAGGAGCTCATTCACTTCTGCAATTTCGGATTTACTTACCATTAAAGCTTATCCAGAATATGCCTTTAGTTGCTTTACGCTGAGACAAACAAACCAGCAATCCTATTTTGAATAATTTAAATCTTTCAAAAAGTGATCGTTGATGTTATAACCATAGGCTTTACCTTTTTCATCTTATAAATTTCCTAAAACACGAAAGATTACAGCCAATATAATTGAAATGAGAATGATGCCTATCATTTTCATTTCATACATCTGCATTTTTTTCTGTCACCACCGAAAATAAGCACAGAAGAAATTTGATCCTCTAGTCGCGAGGTGGTCTGTGTGAACGTTCTCCCACCAAGTAAAAGCTATTAAATGCAATATACGCATGCAGGTTTTTTTAAAAGCGTTACCCATTTCGGGGGAGAGTTTTTATTTCTTTTAAAGTTACATTCTCCATTGTCATTAACACCGTTTTTTACTGAAATGTCGGTTTTGGATTTTTCCGTTTTTATACGGAAATTTCAGTTCAGATATTTTCCAGTTTTTATAAAGATTTTTCCCGAATTTCCAAAAACTTGGATTTTGACATTGTCAGTGTTAATACAGAATTTTCCTTCGCTTCAAAAAATTTCCATTTCCACATCTTTTCAGTCTCTTTATGAAGCGGCCACGTGAACGGAGGGAAATGACTTGTGTGGTTGCAATGACGACAGTTGCGCGCGCACTTATACGTTATAACGAAGTAAATTTCTCCGTCATTTTTGGTCCACGCCGGGAAACGAACCCGAGTCCACTTATTCCGGAACAAGTCGCTCTACCAACTGAGCTACGCAGACGTTCGTTCTCGCTGCTATCTGCCTTTATGTCGTGTGCGTCCTGCTGTCAGGTACGTCACATATCCCCCCTTTCCGAAAGAGGGCCGGGGTCATGGCCCACGGGCCAGCCGTGACCATGAATCGTTTCACGCAGCCATCCGCCGGAGAACGCGCACTTGAGAACTCGCAGTCAATCTAGTGTGTGGAATGCAACGTCACACACATTTATTTTTCGAAGCGCTGGAGAAGAGATTCTCTTATTTTTCCCATCTCGCGGTGTGCAAAGAACATCACACCATTGCGAGACCTTTAACGGCGGGGTCATCCGGGAAGTTCGGGCGCCATTCATCCAGGAAGTTCGGGTGTTATTCATCCGGGAAGTTCGGGCGCCACGCCGGGAATCGAACCCGAATCTAATTATTCCAGGACAAGTCGCTCTACCAACTGGGCTACGCAGACGTTCGTTTTCGCTGCTATCTGCCTTTATATGTCGTGTGCGTCCTGCGGGGCAGGCACGTCACAACGTTTTGCAGCACTTCGTGCATCGGGGCAGGATATATTCCTTACGAAGTGAAAGAAATCCTTCCTCTGTGGGTTCGAACCGGCGATGGTATGTACGCGAGCACGAAACACTGTTGACTGAGCGAGCAAGTCACTTTCCATGCAGTTATGTTTAAGGCACAAACGTAGGGGAGGTCGAGTCACTATGAATCCAGTCCAGGTAAATGATTAATTTTATTTTCTATTAGAGCTTATTATTTTTTTGAACATGTTTATAATAATTTTATTTTTTCGATAATCGGATTTATCACAAGAGGAATTTTTTCATCATGATTTTTTAAAGCAACAGAATTGTTTTGGATGAAACTAATTCGTGTTAAAATCCAATTGTAGAATTAAATTGTCGACGAAACACGATAAAAAGGAATGCAGTATACAACGTACCACATGTTAAAATACACCTTACACTTCATTAGATCTTTTGAAGACACAGCGTCTTCATCATCAGATGTTACAGTGTAATATCCCTAGAAGGACATTGACTTAAATAATGTTGGGAGACGTCACAAACACGTAAATCACACCATCTATGAAAGAACAATGCTGATTTCAACCACATTTCGGATACCCCATTAATATTAAAAATTACTAAAACATTTATCCATGGTTTGGCTATCGTTTTTGGCACATAATCATTACAGCACCTATTTCCAAGTAAAGAAATATTTCCTCACTTGGAAATAGGTGCTGTAATGATATTTGAGGAAATATTTCTTTACTTGGAAATAGGTGCTGTAATGATTATGTGCCAAAAACGATAGCCAAACCATGGATAAATGACTTAGTTAGTAATTTTTAATATTAATGGGGTATCCGAAATGTGGTTGAAATCAGCATTGTTCTTTCATAGATGGTGTGATTTACGTGTTTGTGACGTCTCCCAACATTATTTAACCCTCCAGGTGGCAGGAGCTTTGGAAAAGGCAATGCAAAAATCTTATCTCATATGTAACAGAAAACTCCCCTTCCTTTGTGGAGTATTCGTCGTCGTGAAGATGCGCAAATATGCGTTCCCGCACCTATCAATCTGAAAAATGTTTCTACGCAATATTGCGTTTTTGCGGCAGTTGAACAAGTTTTCGATGAACGCATTATTGCGTTGTTGCCGCTTTGAGCACAGAAACTTCCGAACGTATATATACGTGCTGTAAATAAGCTACGTATAATGGACGCTCCCTATCTTCTGATTCAAGGCTTCTTGAATTGGAAGAGGAACTACAAAGGATCAAGTGGGACATCGTCGGGCTAAGTGAGGTAAGGAGAAAAGGAGAAGATCTCATTGAACTGAAAAATGGACATCTCTTCTACTATCGTGGGACAGATACTGGCAGAACTAGCGGCGTTGGATTTATAATAAACAAGAAACTGAAGGATAAAGTTGTAGAAGTTGAAAGTTCCTCTGACAGAGCTGCACGACTCGTTATCCAACTCTCGAGAAGATACCAGGCTCAGATTATTCAAACTTATGCACCCACCACAAGTCATCCTGAAGAAGAAATTGAAGAATTTTATGAGGAAATTCGTCATCTAAATAATAAAGGCAAGCAGCACTTGAAGATAATTATGTGCGATTTCAATGCAAAAATAGGGCAACGGTAACAGAATGAAACTTCAGTAGGTAAATTCGGTCACGGCAACAGAAACCATCGTGGAAATACTCTCGTTGAGTTTGCAGAGGCAGAAGGGTTTTTCATCTTGAACTCCTTTTTCAAGAAAAAGCCACACAGGAAATGGACATGGAGACATCCAAATGGGACGACAAGTGAAATTGATTTTATTATGTGTAACAAAAAATTCGTCATAGAAGACTGTAGTGTGTTAAACAAGATCAACACAGGTAGTGACCATAGATTGGTGAGATGTAAGATGCACCTCAACACTAAACTCGAACGTGGCAAGCTCATAAGACAAACAAAATGTATTGACATAACCAACCTTAAAAAATACCATAATACCTTCAAGTTGGAACTGAAGAACAGATTCTCTGCTTTAGAAGGCGGCCTAACATCGGAAGGAGTGGATATTTCTGAAGTTAACAGAAAAGTAACCAAAGCTCTTATGAAAACAGCAACAAAATTAGCTCGGTCTAAGAACAAGTTGCATGTAAACAAACTATCAGGAAAAACCAAAATGTTGATACGAAAAAGAAGAGAGATGAGGACAACTAAAGAAGATGTGACTTCCAAAGAGGAATACATAGAGCTATGCAAGACAGTACGAAAAAGAATCACTGAAGACGTAAGAAAATTCAACTGTGAACTAGTGAGGAAAGCAATTGAAAACAATCAAAGCCTAAAGACAGCAAAGGGACATCTTAGTAAAGGAAGAAAACAGATTATGGCACTGAGAAAAGAAGATGGTTCTGTAACAAGAAATAGACGCGAAATTTTGACAAGAGTGAAAGATTTCTACTCCAAGTTATATGAAAGGGATGATGCATGTTCTCCAGACTACATGAGAGGTACCAGTACCAGAGTTCTTCCAATCCTCCCAGCAGAAGTTGCACATGCAATCAAGAACATGAAGCGGGGAAAAGCTCCAGGAGAAGATGGAATTACTGTAGACATCATACAAGAAGCAAGTGGAGAAATCGAAACAGTATTCGCCCAATTTTTCACTCGATGCTTTAATGAAGAAAAGATTCCTGAGGATTGGAACAACGCTTCAATGACCCTGCTACATAAAAAAGGTGAAATTGAAGATCTCAGGAACTACAGACCTATCAGCCTCCTATCAGTGGTTGATAAAATCTTCACTAAAGTTCTTTCACACCGTTTGACGGTAACACTGGACATGGCTCAACCGAGAGAACAAGCTGGATTCAGGAGTGGCTACAGCACAATAGATCATATCCACGTACTGAGAGAACTAATTGAAAGAGCGAGGGAATATGAACTTCGATTGTGCATGGCTTTTGTCGATTATTAAAAAGCCTTTGATTCGGTGAAACCATCAGCAGTTACAATGGCTCTGAAATCCTGCGGTATTGAAGATGCATACATTATTATTATTAATAACATCTATGAAAATGCTATTGCAAAGATTCGGCTGTTTGAAAATACAACACACATAAAAATTGGAAAGGGAGTGAGACAAGGTGACACCATATCTCCGAAGCTCTTTAACGCCACATTGGAAAATGTCTTTCAATCACTGAACAGGGAAAACAATGGGATAAAGATTAATGGAGATTATCTAACCCACCTTCGTTTTACTGATGACATAGTCATTTTTGCAACTACTCCATCATAGCTGCAGATTATGATCCAGGAACTTGCTGACAAGAGTAACGAAGTGGGATTAAAAATGAACTTTCGGAAGACAAAAGTGATGTTCAATGCTTTTACACGAAATGAAGATTTATCGATTGATGGAGAAAAGCTGGAGATAACAGACACGTACGTTTATCTTGGACAGCAGATATCAAGTGAGGGTCACATTGATGAAGAAATTAATCGGCGTACAAAACTTGCCTGGAGAGCTTTTGGAAGAAACAGCATAATTTTCAAGAGCAATGTGCCATTATGTCTTAAAAGAAAAGTGTTTGATCAATGCATCCTTCCAGTGCTTACGTATGGTGCAGAGACGTGGACCTTAACTAAAAGAGACATGCAAAGGCTGCAGACAACTCAAAGCAGCATGGAGAGGTGCATGCTTGGTGTAACCAGGAGAGATAAGAAGAGAAACTCGTGGATCCGAAAAATGACAAGAGTGGAAGACATCATGATCAGACTTAAATTCCTGAAATGGCAATTGGCTGGGCATACTGCCAGAAGGACAGACCATCGATGGACAGCCAAAATTTTAGATTGGATTCCAAGGGACAGGAAAAGACCCAGAAGAAGACTACATGGGAGATGGGTGGATGAAATTCGAAAGTATGCGGCAGTGACATGGAGGAGACTGGCGCAAGACAGACCGTTGTGGAGGAAACTTGGGGAGACCTTCGTCCAGCAGTGGATTGAAAATGGTTGACAATGATGATGATGATAAACGTGCTTGCCACCCGGAGGGTTAAGTCAGTGTCTTTCTAGGGATATTACACTGTAACATCTGATGTTGAAGACGATGAGTCTTCCAAAAGATCTAATGAAGTGTAAGGTGTCTTTTAACAGTAAAGGGTTTTAGCATGTGGTGCGTTGTATACTGCATAATGTTTTGGAGTTTGAGTTTTATTTTAAAACCGACAATGACTTTGAATTATGATATAGAAAAAGTGAAATTTATACTACTTCATATCAGTATTTCATACAACCCCTAAATATGAAATTTGATTTTTATAGCTATGATAGCTTTTGAGTTAAGGGATCCGTAGACTGATATATGGACATCATGCGCTCAAACACAACAAACACTTCAAGAACCTGGTTTCTTCGGCAACAGAACATACAATAGTTGGTCCATCAACTGGGAGGGGCGAGGAGGGTACATTGTCTCAGTAATTTTAGCATCATGAGATAGGCTATATACAATATCCTGTCTCTCTACAGTACCTAAAAATCAGGACCTTCTGCAGACAAGTGCGCGAGTGTGGCCACCAAGAATGTTTAACCTTTTAAGCGGCCGATGCACCTGAACCAAAACTTGCCCAAATTTTCCTGAGCTCTGTGACGTGTCGGCACCGCAGGCCGCACATGAGATGCAGGCAGATAGCAGCGAGAGCATACGTCCGCGTAGCTCAGTTGGGAGTGCGACTTATTCCGGAATGTGGGCACCCGGGTTCGATGCTCAGATTGGACAAAAAATGACGGAGAAATTTACTTCGTTATATTGGCGCCCGAACTTTAAGAATGACCTGGCCGTTAAGGTTCTCGCAATGGTGTGATGTTCTTTCCACACAGCGAGACAGGAAAAATAAGAGAATCCTTTCTTCAGCTCTTCGAAAAATAAATGTGTGTGATGTTACGTCCCACACACTAGAATTGACGGGGGTTTCTCCTACGTACGTTCTTCAGCAGATGACTGCCTACAGCGACACATGGTCCCGGCTGACTCGTGGGCAATTTTACTTAAATTTACTTCGTTAGAGCTCCTCAAACACAAGTGTTCTCGTAGTGACTGCGCTAACTCAAAACATTTCCTTTCATCTAAGGAGTATCAACCATAAATATTTCGCTGTTTGTAAGTGCTCCCTTACAGTCCTTAATCTTACAGTATGTAGTCTGATTCGCTTATAGTCCTTTGTTTCCTGTTCCATTACCCAAGGAATGATTCGGAAGCAGTAGTCCCCCAGACACGGACATCATGTCACTGGGTAGAAACAATTTACTTAGGAATCTTTTCTCTTCTTTCTTAGGTTCGTCGCCCTTTTCTTAGCAGGTAAGGTAATCAGACAGGAAGGATTAATGATAATCATACCATCCAAATGACCACTTGGAAAGACAATCGGTTGGTAAAAGCAACAATTTCTGATGCGCAGGTACACTCGTTCCTGTAGCATTCGGCCCACTTCCAGGCAGCGAATACATTCGTTCGAGCTGATTTCAGCCTAATTTGTTAACCCCGTGTTAATTCATTCCAGCCGGTTAAACAGGGCCTTCGCGATTACAACTTCTGATGGCGTAAACGATGAGTGATTCAGCAACACTGTTGAATTGGGATTTAATACACCCATTCTTTATCTCAAAGACTACAGTCTTGTGACGATTATACGTCGTATATAGATTAAGATAATACAACGTAGTTGTCACACATGTTTATATATTTTTTCAAGGCGACCATGGTTTCTCTAGGTATTGACCTAGGACGAATGGCACGTAAATATTCAAATTGTATATGACATCATAAATGGTGTTTACAGCCAACGTGTTTTGGTTAGATGCTTCCACGCGCTTAATAGAAATGGCGTAGGTGCCATGTCATTAACAAGTTGCGAAGACTTCTGATATATATGGAATGCTTCCAAAATATCAAGTTTGGTGGTTGAATCTGGCTTGTCAATTAGTTTTGCTTCTTCAAAGAGAAATTTATGGTCCTTTTTGTAACCGTGTTTAGCCATCGATGACTTCTTTAGGTCACAGCTCCGAATATAGGTCTTGTGCTCCTTCAATCGAAAACGCAAGGCTCTACGGGTCTGTCCTATATATGAAGCGCCACATTCACATGGAATTTGATAAATTCCTCACGAGTTTTTGTCTTCAACATAGTCCTTTGATCCTAAAAATCTCATTTTGTTTATGAGTTTAAAAATCACCTTAAAATTAGAACCTTTAATTTTAAGGTGATTTTTAAACTCATTTGTTTAATAACAGACGCCTGATATTTTCCTACCGCAGGAAAACAACATCAGGCGTCTGTTCGCCTCCATGACGGACCGTATTGCAGCATGTATTGCCGCACGAGGCGGTGCGACGCACTATTGAAGATGACCGGACTGAGTTCCACAGATCTCTCTGTAATTGTCCTGCAGCTCTGTTTTTGCCATCATGTGTATCATTCATCATTACGTATCATTACGCCCATAAAATTTCAGCTCAATCCGATGCTTCCATCTTGGTGCGCAAATTTCATTGTCCGTAAGTGTATATACGTATACGCATGTATAAGCTATGTAAATCATAATAGCACACATATGAAGAGAAATGGTAAAAACCATAATTTCATTTGGAGAAAACAATATTAAAATACGAAAACGCTAATCGGATAGGTAGCGCAGTTCGCAGCATACCTAATGGATTAGAAAAATAACAAGAAGTATTGATAAGAAGAAACCAAAAAATACGCAAATTCGAAGTAATACTCGGAAAATACGAAAAAGCTAATAGGATAGGTAGCGCAGTTCGCAGCATACCTAATGGATTAGAAAAATAACAAGAAGTATTGATAAGAAGAAACCAAAAAATACACAAATTCGAAGTAATACTCGGAAAATACGAAAAAGCT
Source organism: Macrothele yani (assembly GCA_039090855.1). NCBI lineage: Eukaryota > Metazoa > Arthropoda > Arachnida > Araneae > Macrothelidae > Macrothele > Macrothele yani. The sequence continues at coordinate 104,967,816 of CM077023.1, forward strand.
AATAGGATAGGTAGCGCAGTTCGCAGCATACCTAATGGATTAGAAAAATAACAAGAAGTATTGATAAGAAGAAACCAAAAAATACGCAAATTCGAAGTAATACTCGGAAAATACGAAAAAGCTAATAGGATAGGTAGCGCAGTTCGCAGCATACCTAATGGATTAGAAAAATAACAAGAAGTATTGATAAGAAGAAACCAAAAAATACGCAAATTCGAAGTAATACTCGGAAAATACGAAAAAGCTAATAGGATAGGTAGCGCAGTTCGCAGCATACCTAATGGATTAGAAAAATAACAAGAAGTATTGATAAGAAGAAACCAAAAAATACGCAAATTCGAAGTAATACTCGGAAAATACGAAAAAGCTAATAGGATAGGTAGCGCAGTTCGCAGCATACCTAATGGATTAGAAAAATAACAAGAAGTATTGATAAGAAGAAACCAAAAAATACTAAATTCGAAGTAATACTCGGAAAATACGAAAAAGCTAATAGGATAGGTAGCGCAGTTCGCAGCATACCTAATGGATTAGAAAAATAACAAGAAGTATTGATAAGAAGAAACCAAAAATACGCAAATTCGAAGTAATACTCGGAAAATACGAAAAAGCTAATAGGATAGGTAGCGCAGTTCGCAGCATACCTAATGGATTAGAAAAATAACAAGAAGTATTGATAAGAAGAAACCAAAAAATACGCAAATTCGAAGTAATACTCGGAAAATACGAAAAAGCTAATCGGATAAGTAGCGCAGTTCGCAGCATACCTAATGGATTAGAAAAATAACAAGAAGTATTGATAAGAAGAAACCAAAAAATACGCAAATTCGAAGTAATACTCGGAAAATTCCGAAATACACAATTTTTTTTTTGCAAAATGACAATTAGAAATTGCCAATAGAAAATTGAAAACCCGGTTGCCTCCGTCAGGAGAAGACCAACCTGGATGTGTGGCATTTCTGGTGTCAATAAGCGACAGGGAATAAATAACCCATGTCGACAGATCTCGAAGGCATTACATTACAAGGAAACAAACAATGTAGAGTTGTAAACAAAACTATCTGAAAATTATGACGCTTACCGAAAAGTTTAAATAAGAAACTTACGGTAAACAAAGAACTTCTCAGACAGTAGCTGGAATATACCAAAGGAGTGAACTCGTCGAGACTGACAAGTAGGTTGAAAAGTAAACTGTCAATGAATGAAGTCGATTAAATAGAAGGAAGAAATATGTAACAGGGAATATGTTACAGTTAAATGAAAAATTAAGTGAACAAAAATATACCAGACTTATCCAAGCCAAAAAGGTGTCCGTAACCACTAGACGCAAGAATGTGTATGTAAATGTCTTCAGCAATTAGAGATCCTCCAAGTAGCACTTCGTATTACCTCGAGATATTTAAAATTGTAAGGTCCTGTGTTAGTCTAGAATGTTGATGTGCAATCTAAAAAACTGGGAAGTAGAATTAAAATTTAGGAATCTGTTTTAGGTAACGTGGTAGAAAATAAACCGGAAATTTATTTAAGTTAAATTTGGTGGTAAGAAGTTTGACGTTCTTGATGACATGTTTTTGTGTGGTACATATTTTAACGATTCTGTAAAATTCAGAGATAAGAATACTACGATGCATTTCTATGGAAACATTTGACAACCAATGCGCATAATAAATAATTTCAAGTTTGAAATCGTGCGTTTTGTCATATAAGTCGGTTTCATAACCCAAATTTTTGTTGCATTTGATCTCCAAGTCCAAGTTGTTAACACTGCCAGATGTACAGTTAGTGTTAGTTTTTCCAATGAAATCTTCTAGATATAAGGCATCACACATACCTGTAGGAAATTAGATTTATTGAAGTCATATATATGGAAAGCTGGAAGAAGACATATATATGGAAACTTGTATTACACCAAGTTCCTCTTCAGAACTTGGTGTTATACTCAGATATATACCATAAATATATCTGAATATAACACCAAGTTCGGAAGAGGAACTATGAATAAATTTCGATTCAAAGTGATGTAAGTAGAGGTTAGCAAGTTTCCTGGAGAAACTACAACCCACTGGAATGCTACGTGTCTGTTAGTAAAGTTTATCACCAACAACAGCATAATTGTGGTTCATGCAAAAATCTATAAGTTAGTAACAATATTGAGAGGAAATAGCGAAATTGGTCTCCTGTTACTTTGAATAAGCCAACAAGTGAAATCGAAGAAAATGGGTTTTTGAGATCGTACAGTCCTGTTACACAATGTAAAAAAAGTCATTTCTTGAAAGATCCTTGCTTTCTACAAATGTCTAAAGCTACAAGTTTCAAATGTTAAGTACCACTTTATTTTCGGTATTCCTAAATTGCATAAGCAACCTGGTCCTTTAAATTTATTACCAGTGCACGCACTATTACAACAGCAGAGCAGGCAAACTGTTTAAAAAATTACTTCAGCCAAATTACGGAAAACAGAATTCACCTGGATTGTAAACAGCAATAACAAAGACATTGAGACTCTGAAATCCTTAGTCTCCATTGCTTCAGTTGACACTTTTGATTTCGAAAACCTGTTCTCTTCAGTTCCACTTCTTGTCTTATTCAAGGTAACAGAAGACCTATTCACTGAATTGGGCGAGAGTATTTCCTCTCGACATTGGTACTATCTTACAGATTTTTGCATTTACCATAATTATGCTGTTGTAAGGGATAAACTTTACTAACAGACACGTGTCATTCCAGCCAGTAGGCACTAGTTTCTCCAGCAGCCTTGCTAACCTCTACTTACATCACTTTGAATCGAAATTTATTCATAGTTCCTCTTCCGAACTTGGTGTTATACTCTGATATATTTATGATATTATTGTCTTCAATACCTCTAATTTCCTACAGGTGTGTGTGATAACTTATATCCAGAATATTTCAATGGATCTGTGTTAATTACTTGGACTTGGAAATCAAAATCGATTTTGAAATCGACTTATATGACAAATAGCACAATTTCAAATTTGAAATTAATTATTATACGCATTGGTTGTCAAATGTTTTCATAGAAATATATCGTGCTATTCTTATCTCTGAATTTTACAGAATCCTTAAAATATGTACCACTCAAAAAATTGCCATAAAGAACCTCCAACTTCTTATCACCAAATTCAAATTAAATAACTTTCCGGTTTGTTTTCTACGACGTTATCTAAAACAGCTAACCTTAAATTTTAATTCTACTTCCCAGCTTTTTAAATTGCACATCAACATTCTAGACTAACCCAGGCACTTACAATTTTAAATATCTTGAGGTAATACTAAATGCTACTTGGCGGATCCCTAATTGCCGAAGATATTTACATACACATTCTTGCGTCTAGTGTTACGCACACCTTTTCGGCCTGGTTAGTTCACGTATATTTTTGTTCACTTAATTCTTTCATTTAACAGCAACGTTTTCCCTATTATACATTTCTTCCTTCTATTTCATCGACTTCATTCATTCACAGTTTACTTCACTGGTTTTCAACTTTCTAATGACAATTTCTAATTGTCTTTTTGCTTACTAATTTTGGGTATTTTGGGGTTTTCTCAGTATTACTTTGAATTTTCATTGTTTCTTTTTGCTTACAATTTTTTGTGTTTCTGGTGTCAGAAATATAAAGGAGGAACTCCTATATCGACTAACCAAGCTTTCGTTGCCACAAGATTTCTTGAAATACAAGTCAAGAACCAATAAATACATAACTAAATGTGAACCCTGTTGCGTATGGGGCTCCGATACAGACGAATGGTCACTACACCTATGCTAACGAAGGTTCATCGGCAGGAAAGGCTTACATTTGCACGGCAGTATCAAAATTGGACCTCCGCTGATTGGCAAAGGATTGCCTTCTCCGATGAGTCACGTTTTCTGCTTCATCGAACGGATGGACGTTGGCGTATAAGGCGAGAAACATCGGAGAACAAACACTCTTCAACCACTGCTGGAAGGACACAAGCTGGTGGGGGCAGCGTTATGGTCTGGGGAATGTTTTCGTTGCATTACCTGGGTCCACTCATACCTGTGAAAGACACTATGAACCGAATTCGTTATGAATTCAGTCTTGCAGACTACGTACACCCATAGATGTTATCCCTGGGGCTGATGAGATCTACCAGAACGACAATGCGACGTGTCACACAGCTATAAATGTCCGAGAGTGGTTGGAAGAGCACGATGAAGCCTTCAAAGTACTTCCCTGGCCCCCTAATTCTCCAGACTTAAACCCAATTAAGCATCTGTGGGACAACCTCGATCGTGTTGTTCGCTCTATGGATCCTCCACCACGCACCCTCCAGCAGCCGTCAGATGCACTGCAGTCAGCATGGCTCCACATACCTGCTAACACCTTTCAGCACCTTATTGAGTCCCTCCCAGCCCGTCTAGCCGCTGTCCGCGCTGCATACGGTGGTTACTCTGGATATTAGCTGGTGGTGACAATAATGTGCCTCGACCGTGTATTTGCAAACGTCTCTTCACTTTTAAAAATTCGATGAAAAAGTCCTTGTACTGTTTTTCCGCTAGAGATCATGTATGTATAAACAGTTACCTTGCTATTATTTTACTCATGGCATTTGCAAGCTTCTTTTTCTATCGCATACGTTTCACTATAAAGAATAATTTCCGCACATTTCCTACTTTTCTGCAATTCAAAGTTCTTCAGCAAGTGGGAGACAGCGTGTTATATCTATTCGAAAGAGTATCTCAGATTCTAAAATTTCCGTGGAAAAATCCTTTCTTTTTTAGGATTCTCTTCAGTACGAAAAATATTTTGTGCTCGTATTCTTTTTCAAATAAAGCAATTCAAGGGGCGCAAAGTTTTCTCACGCTTTCTTCCATATCTCTGATTCTAACTTTTCGCTTTGAAAATTTATTTTTTCTTCGGGCATTTTTTGCTGTGGGGAACATTTTTTGTACAATTTCTGATTTCTCATAACGTATATTTCTTCCACCCGGACGTAAGTGGCTATTTCCACTTGCAAGGGTTTTACCGATTTAGGAACTAAAGTTGAAAACATTCCTTTAGTAATTGGCTACATTCGCTATGAAGAAAACTGCACACATTGTGTATTTTGAATAATACACTGTTTTTTTACCAAATGCGTTCTATTTTATGCCGATTTCTTCTTTTTTTACGCTTTCCAACCGTAGGTTGCAGAAGCGTATATGCTCCAGCTTTTTCCGTCTGTCCGTCCGCACGATAACTCGCGTAAAAATGGTTCGCTTTCGATGACATTTTAGTATGTGGTAGGGGACCACCTGGAGACGAACCCTATTGAAAATGGACGAAATTGGGTCAAATATCACGACATAGGAGCGGGATCTACTCCATTGCCCTTATGCGTCATAACTTGCGTAAAGATTGTTCGCTTTCTATGAAATTTTAGTATGGCGTAGGGGACAACCTGGACACGAACCCTATTGAAAATGGATGAAATGGGGTCAAAGGTCATGACATAGGAGCGGGATCCATTCCATTGCCCTTATGCGTCACTCATAACTTATGTAAAAATGCTTCGATTGCGAGAAAACTTTAGTATGTTGTTCCGGAGGTATACTGAACCGGTTCTGTTGAATATAATCGAAATGGTGTCAGAGGTCAGGATACAGGAGCCAGATTCATTCCACAGCCATTATCCTCATAACTTGACTAAAAATGTTTCATTGAGACAAAACTGTAGCATGTTGTTTCCGGAAGTATACTGAACCAATTCTGTTTAATGTAATCGAAATGGAGTCAAAGGTCAGGACACAGAAGCGAGATTTATTCCACAGCCATTATCCTCATAACGTGAGTAATAACTTGAATAATGATTTCTGGTATGTTGGAAACCGTATCATAATCAATGCATTGCATGATTTTACTAACTTGTTTAAAAATCGTCTTTGAAAAAATCTCTTCTTGTCGGAAAAGATTCAAAAGGTGTTTGTATCACAACCGAGAATTCGGTGCCATCTTTCTTTTTCCTTTTTTGATATACGTACTTCACTTTTACTTTCATTATACTCAGTATACTATACTTACTGTCTCGTAGTATTCAGTAACACGGTCATGTCCACTCAAAGACTCACACAGAGGTGAATAACTTTTGAAAAACTCATTCGTGGAAATATTCCCTAAAAGAATGTTGAAACGGATAATTGTTTTCAAACAAAATGAACTATCAACCTGCAAAAATATGGAAGCTAACAAACATGTGATATATTACCTACTTAAAAGTCTGCATTTCACAATACAATAATGAAAAATTGCCGTCCGAACACGGTGTACTCCGGGGTCCATATTGGAACACCCAGATAGGTTTTATTAAAACAGAAAAGTAATAGGTTAAAATTATAAGACCTTTCGGACACCCACACCGGGGTACATCATCAGTTACACTAAAAAAGGGAAAGATGGGCTACCCCAAACATATATACAGAGTGACTCAGAGCTCATGGGGCAAACTTCAAGGGGTGGTAGAGCACACTGGAATAAACATTTTTTGTATAGGAATGTATGGGCGCAAGTGACGCGTTGAGGCGCAAACACAAGAAATAGACATGAAAGGAAACATAAATTGTATACTTACAGCATCGTTGACAAGTGCTACTTTGCAGCAATGTTTACAATAATTGCTCAAAATTGCGTCCAGCAACAGTAATACATGAGTGGCAGCGTCGACGTACGAATAACGATTATCTGTGAATATGTGGGCGGGTATTGTGAACGACTTCCTGCTTGGCCCATATCTACTACCAACGCGACTCAATGGCAGAAGTTATCGTGTTTTTCTGGAAGAGGTTTTACCAGAATTGCTTCAAGATGTACCACTGGCCGTCCGACAAGGACTGTGCTTTCAGCAGGATGGGGCGCCAGCCCAATTCAGCATTAATGTGCGCAATTACCTGGATGCCACTTTTGGGGCGCAATGGATTGGCCGTGGTGGACCAGTCCGATGGCCACCCCGATCGCCCGATTCATCGATCCTGGATTACTTCTTATGGGGACATCTGGAGGCCCTCATTTACGAGACTCCAGTTGACTCTGTTGAAGACCTCGTCGCTCGAATATCCGTTGTGGTTGCCCGTGTGCGAGAAATACCTGGTATCTTTGAAACTGTACGCCCATCACACCGTCGACGCTGCCACGCATGCATTACTGTTAGTGGACGCAATTTTGAGCAAATATTGTTAATATTGCTGTAAAGAAGCACTTGTCAACGATGCTGTAAGTACACAATTTATGTTTCCTTTCATCTCTATTTCCTGTGTTTGTGCCTCAACGCGTCACTTGCGCCCATATATTCCTATACAAAAAATGTTTGCTGCAGTGTGCTCTACTACCCTTTAAAGTTTGTCCTATGAGTTCTGAATCACCCTGTATATAATGTTGTATATGGCGTAATTACAAAATGCCACCTAGTGTGGAATAGGAGCAAACTGACAAAACACACGATTAAAATACCGATTAAAGATCAAACTGTATCAGGTTGACCTGTCGAATTATAAAAAGCATTGTCCGAAAACAAGAAAATCCCAAGGTCTCGGTACAAACATGTGGAACAAAGTCATTGCGACATAAATGTCCCCTTCAAATAATGCATAAACTTTCGGCAAAAGTTAAATTCGACCTCTTACCTGTGGTAAAAGTTAAACGCGACCTCTTACCCAGGTAAGAGGTCGCATTTAACTTTTGCCGAAAGTTTATTCATTATTTGGAGGGGACATTTATGTTGCAACGACTTTGTTCCACATGTTGTACCGAGACCTTGGACGTTCTTGTTTTCGGACAATGCTTTTCATAATTTGACAGGTCAACCTGATACAGTTTAATCATTAATGGGTATTTTAATCGTGTGTTTTGTCATTTTGCTCCTATTCCACAGTAGGTGGCGTTTTGTAATTACGTCATGTACAACATTATACAGGGTGATTCAGCTAAGCGTGTACAAACTTCTGGGAGGGGTAGGTTGCACAGACAAATCAGAATCACATAGGAATGCAAAGTCGGAAACGCCATCTTCATGTGCTAGTAAACAGAGAGGACGAGAAATGAAAGAGCAGCGCGTAAGAGAACAAAATGCTTTTTATTACTCACAAGACATTTGCGAAATGCATTGAGGTTACAGAAGGTGTTCAAAGTTGCGACCATGAGCTGTGACATACGCTTGACATCATCGGCGCATGGAATCACGTACATTTTGGAAAATTCCTGGCGTGTCTCGGACTTCCAAAGCAGCTACAGAGAATGCGTGCTACAAGGTCCTCATCACTTTCAACGGGAGTGTCGTACACCAGTCCTTTTATGTAACCCCAGAAGAAGTGATCAAGCCATGTCAAGTCCGGAGATCTTACAGTCCAATGAACGGGACCACCACGCCCGATCCACTGATGTTCAAATGTCATGTGTAAATGATGACGAACGTCATTGCTGAAATGGTGGGGCATCGTGCTGGAACCACATTGCACGGCGCAACACTGTGCCGTGCAATGTGGTTCCAGTAGGATGGGGGACCTGTTGTTCGTTAAATAGCTCTGACAAGACGTCTTCCAGAAATATCCGGTAACTCCTTCCTTCCAGATGAGGTATAGGCCAATTAAGTGGTCCCCGACAATGCCGGACCAAACATTAACAGCAAAACCGTTTTGTTCTGCACGTGATCGTACAGAATGTTGGTTCTCCACTGCCCATACATGCGCGTTATGTGCATTCGAGCAACCTTCCCATGTGTAAAGCAGGCTTCGTCTGTGAACAGCACAGAAGCAGGAAATTGGGGTACCGCCGCACTCTTCTGCAGGTACCATTGCGCAAATGCAATGCGTTGAGGTTAATCCTCAGGGCTTAGTGTCTGAACGCGCTACACATGATATGGATGCAACTGGCCTTCGTGTAGAAGCCTCCATAAGGTCGATTGGGACAGGCCGAACCGATGGGCAATTGCTCGTGTGCTGGCACTTGCAGTGTCTGCTGCATGACTTAACACATTTTGTTCGATGGCAGGAGTGCGTACCCATCGTTTCCGATACATGGCAGATCCCTGGAAAGAACCAGTATCGCATAACCTCTGATGCAGCTCTGCAAACACTTGGTGGCTTGGCACTCGTCTCATCGGGTACCGTTCTTGGTACAGTCGCACGGCGGTTCGTCCGTTGCAGTCCGCTGCTCCGCATGCGAGGTGCATATCAGCCATTTCCACGTTCCTGAACTCAGCCATTCTACTACCTCTGCTAGCGGTTTACAAATGACGGTATCCTGAAAGAACGTATGAGCAACCTTCCGGCCGAACAACGCCATCTACCGCATGAAGATGGTGTTTCCGACCCTGCATTGCTATGTGATTCCGATTTGTCTTTGTGCAACCTACCCCTCCCAGAAGTTTGTACACGCTTAGCTGAATCACGCTGTATATATGTTTGGGGCTAGCATATCTTTCTCTTTTTTAGTGTACCTGATGATGGATCCCGGTTCGGGTGTCCGAAAGGTCTTATGATTTTACCTTTACTTTTGTATTTTAATGAAACCTATCTGGGTGTTCCAGTATGGACCCCGGAGTAAAACGTGCACAGACGGCATTTTTTCCTTATTGTTAGTCTGCATTTCAATTTGGTTGAAACCAAATGCGAATAGTTAGTATCATCATCATCATCATCATCATTGTCAACCATTATCAATCCACTGCTGGACGAAGGTCTCCCCAAGTTTCCTCCACAACGGTCTGTCTTGTGCCAGTCTCCTCCATGTCACTCTAACTCCCCTTCGTTTTGCTGATGACGTAGTCATTTTTGCAACTACCCCATCAGAGCTGCAGAGAATGATCCAGGAACTTGCTGACAAGAGTAAAGAAGTGGGATTAAAAATGAACTTTCAGAAGACAAAAGTCATGTTCAATGCTTTTACAAGAAATGAAGATTTATCGATTGTTGGAGAAAAGCTGGAGATAACAGACACGTACGTTTATCTTGGACAGCAGATATCAAGTGAGGGTCACATTGATGAAGAAATTAATCGTCGCACATAACTTGCCTGGAGAGCTTTTGGAAGAAACAGCATAATTTTCAACAGCAATATGCCATTATGTCTTAAAAGAGAAGTGTTTGATCAATGCATCCTTCCAGTGCTTACGTATGGTGCAGAGACGTGGACCTTAACTAAAAAAGACATACTGACAACTCAAAGAAGCATGCAGAGGTGCATGCTTGGTGCAACCAGGAGAGATAAGAAGAGGAACTCGTGGATCCCCGAAAAATGACAAGAGTGGAAGACATCATGATCAGAGTTAAATCCCTGAAATGGCAATGGGCTGGACATACTGCCAGAAGGACAGACCATCAATGGACAGTCGGAATTTTAGATTGGATTCCAAGGGACAGGAAAAGACCCAGAAGAAGACCACATGGGAGATGGGAGGATGAAATTCGAAAGTATGCGGAATAATTAGTATAGCTTTGGTTAAATCAATTCTTTCTTGACGAACCTTCGGATGTTATTCAAATTGAGAAGGAACAAAGGATCAACAAACCATTTTTAATTTACAATTTCTTTAGTATTTATACTCATGCACAGGACTCTTAATATTTAATATTGTAATCACAAAATTGATGAAAAAAAAAGAAAAGAAAAAGAAGAAATAAAAATAATAAAGGCACGGTAGACGTTTCGGAGTTATGAGGCTCTCAGTGGAATAGTTTGCGAATCAATATTATTTCATTTCAGGTGTGCCAACATTTCTAGTTTTATGTTGTTTATTCTCCTTAGAATTCTGACATTTTTTATAGATAAGTGCCTATCTTTCTTAGTTTTTCGATGAAGTTTTGATGATTGTGTTTGAAAGCATTTTCACAGCGATTATTGCGTACCTGAAAGGTATATGTGCCACCCATATGATTTCAAGCAGAAGCAAAAATAACATCTAAAGTCATGAGCTCTGCTTTTTATTTCATTCTGTTGAATTACTGTATTTCCATTAGGTGTGTCGACATACTGAGATATGACTATAAGAAAAGTAACTGCAACAAAAAGAAAAAAAGGGAGGAAAACAAGAACTTATGTTCCGAAAGAACGTCTGATGTCTGGTCTTGTAGAAGGTGCTGACGTAATGAACTGCGTTTTCGGACAGGTAGTTATACCTCGTGGAGCTTTCAAATGGCAATTTATGCTTCCGCCATTTCAGAAATAATTGTCTAAGAAATTCCGGAAAATTTCAAATACACATTTACGCCACCTAGCGAATGCCAATAATCATTTAGGTGATCTAGGAAGCAAATTGTGATCCCAGAAACAACGACCCGATTATTAGACTAAGCGGCACATGAAAGAAACACGATGGGATATAGAAATTATTCCCTTTTCAGATAATTTAAGAGAAGAGAGTCGGCGTTAGAAAGCCTAGATATGTCCATCCTTCAGCTAAACGTTCTCTAAGATTGCGGCGGCAATAGAGCTGTGTGATCTCTAAGAACGAACGCCACGGTGGGAACAACATCCCTCATACACTATCTACCAACAAGTAATTGGACATCCCTGCAATCGACGATATCTGCGGTCCTGATACACGTCACGGCCGCCGCCGTTAAATATCGTGTAGGAAACAACAACGCAACCAATCGCATGCAAGATACCATGCAGTTCGGAGCTCTCTGATTTCGAGAAAGGTGTAATCGTCGGGCATCACAGAAATGGCCGATCCATACGTGACATATCCAGCGAGTTGAAGTACCCAAAATCGACAGTGGCCTACGTGATTGGCAAGTGGAAGATGATAGGTGACTGTCGGAATGTGCCCCGACTCGGCAGACCCACAAAACTGGGAGTTAGAGACCGACGGGTGCTGGCCAGAGAAATTCGGAAGAACCGCACCAAATCGATGGGCAACATCCGCGAGGAGTTTCAACAGGTATCCGGGAGTGTTCTTTCGATGAATACCATCCGTTAGGAATCCCATCTGCTCGGTTATCATGGACGTGCGACCGCCCACAAGCCTTTGATCACCAAGTCCAATAGCGCTCCTCGGCTAACGTGGTGCAAAGAACGTCGACAGTGGACCGTTGAACAGTGGAAACAGGTTCTCTGGAGCGACGAATCAAGGTTCACCCTCTACCGTTCGGATGGCAGGGTCTGGGTTTGGCGTCTGCCTGGAGAACGCATCCTGCCGAAATGTATTGTGCCAACTGTGAAGTTCGGCGGCGGTGAAATTATGCTATGGGGGTGTTTCTCCTGGTATGGCACGGGTTCCTTGACCGCAATTCCTGGTAGACCCATCGCCGAGACCTACTGCACCATTTTGGATGACCATGCGCTACCTACGTTGTGGCAGTTTTACGGGGTGGACCCATGTTACTTTCAGGATGACAATGCCACCTGTCATGTTGCGAGGTCCACCATGGCTTGGTATGGTGACAATGGGGTTAATCGAATGGACTGCCCGGACCTTAACCTTGTCGAGCACCTCTGGGACGAGTTGGAGCGTCCCTACCGTCCGAAATCGGTGTAGGAACCGACCTGTCTTCTTCAAGCCGAGTGGATGAAAATACCGCTAGCTGCCGCACAACGCCTGGTTGAGAGTATGCCCCGGAGGGTCGCAGCTGTAATCGCCGCTCGTGGAGGCTCCACCAACTATTGAAGGTGAATGAACGTTGTTTTTCTTTGCTATCACAGGTGTCCAATTACTTGTTGGCAGATAGTGTATTATATTACACACGAATATCTATACTTTTCGAAACTCATCTGCAGCAACCAGGTCAACGTATTAATTACACATCGCACATGTTCTGAATTTGGTTGAGAAATATCTGAAGACTCATCGAGACTCAGAATAGTCTGTAAGCATCATGAGAGATCAACTGTGCTAAGTATTTTGGGCCGTGCCCCTGAAAACAAGTTGAATCATGTATCACTCGATGCCGGGAAATGTGATGCTCAATGTGAGATGCGGAATGCCATCGTGTGGCGCGAACCATGGGGTTTATTGACTATCACCGTATTATCCGTATGTAAGGTAATTTGTGCCTTCACTCCGTAACAGTAATCATATGATCTGTGATCTACCAACGTGTGTTATATATGGCTCCAATCAGAGTCCAGCCAGTTCTTCTAGGCGGTGCAATTTCAGTGCTACAGAGTGTATGTACATTTACGATAGGATGAGAAGTAAGCATATGGGTGACTTTCCACATATTTTCCAGCTTGTTTTGGTGCACACTTTCTTCGTTGTTTTGCGTAAAGGTTTATTTTCATTCTTCAGAGCGCTTTTACATTTAAAAGAACGATTGAAAAAAATCTTTGAGAATTCGGTATGACCAAGTTTTCCATAAATATTTTACTAATGCGCAATTTTCGTCTAGACAGCCAAGTTCATATTAGCATTTCCTACCATATTTCTGTTTAAGAGGACGGACTGGAAAACTTTTTTTCGTGTCGCTCAGAGGTGGGAATGACGAAGACTTTTCTATTTTTTTTAGCATAGAATTCGGTCAGGAAGACAAAAGTATACTTAAAATCACTTTTGAGAACATGACATTCCGTTGCATTGTAATTTTTACAGGCCGCCCCTCTGACGCAGTGGTCTAAGCGCTGGCTTCTGACCATTCGTCCGAAATGGGTCAGAATTCGAATCCCATTGCGGCATGGATGTTGTGTTTGTCTTACGGCACTTGTTCTCTCTCTACCCTGGATCCTGACGTCCTAAATTAGGGGCGGGCGACTGTTTATGGCCCATCGAGTTGCTCACTCTGGTCGTTACACAAACAATAACTACTTCAGTGTTCTATAAGGCTTTGAAGTTTTATAATATATTCTAAATTTGAAATTCCTTTGAATCCTCCTTACACTCGACATTTTGATGAGATTCTTACTATGTTTTTAGCAGGATTTTTCGGGAGTTGGCCCAATACTGAAAAAAAAATATTTTTAATATTAAGGAAACCATGATTGTATACGTGACATGTCGGGGTAACTTAGTTACATTTTTATATAATTTCTGCATTTCGAAAGGGAAAATCGTTCAACCTGCTTGAATGCAAAGTTCTCATCGAAACCCACCATTCGTGATGTAGTGACAGGTCACCAAAGTATATTTACAAACATTTTTTTTTTGGTATGTAGCTTGCAATGTTCACTCTAAGATGCGAGCAATCGCTTAGCGACTTAACTTCCTCCGCGCAGCTGAAATGTCTTCCGCGCAGTAAGCATTTTAGATTTAAATTCCCAAATCCCTAATTAATTTTCATAAATCGAAAATCAACTACATGCAAAAATAATAAATAAATAAAATTCAGGCTCTCAAAAGTCAAAACAATACTTTTCTTAAAAAACCGTTCGCCTCCTTCTAAGTTAGTCTCATTGTCCTCTTCATTCTCAAATGCTCCTTACAAAGTAGACTCGTGAGAGCATATAGTGAACGCAAGAATGCAGATCAGAGATTTTCCCACGCTGAGAAAGAGTCCGACATTCAGTCTTTTCTCAAACCAACACATCAGCGCCAGCCAATCACAGCAAGCCGTAACGAAGTTCATTGTACTAACCACGTTAGTTGGTGGGGAAAGGCATTCCGGTCAGTTAAACTGTAAGCCGCTGGTCTGTTAAATAGTAAGCATTCCAGAAGTGAGTTTGAGTTTTTCACTTTTTATAAAATAAAAGTTTTAATTAATTAAATGTTTTTAACAATTTTTTTTATTTAAAATCATTTGCGGAAAGAACAGTGATAAAAATAGGGGTATTATAAAAAATAAGGGTTCCAATCCAAGTTCCAACTTGTACTGCATTAGTAAGAGAAGCTGAGAATATAAAATTTCTTGCCCAAGTGGTTTTGATGCCTGCCCAGCTCATTGGGTTAGAAAAACTAAGGGTTCCAATCCAAGTTCCAACTTGTACTGCATTAGTAAGAGAAGCTGAGAAAATAAAATTTCTTGCTCAATTGGTTTTGATGCCTACCCAGCTCATTGGGTTAGAAAAAATAAGGGTTCCAATCCAAGTTCCAACTTGTACTGCATTAGTAAGAGAAGCTGAGAAAATAAAATTTCTTGCTCAAGTGGTTTTGATGCCTGCCCAGCTCATTGGGTTAGAAGAAATAAGGGTTCCAAACCAAGTTCCAACTTGTACTGCATTAGTAAGAGAAGCTGAGAAAATAAAAAAATTCTTGCTCAAGAGGTTTTGATGCCTGCCCAGCTCATTGGGTTAGAAAAAATAAGGGTTCCAATCCAAGTTCCAACTTGTACTGCATTAGTAAGAAAAGCTGAGAAAATAAAATGTCTTGCCCAAGTGGTTTTGATTTCTGCCTGGGTTAGGCGAGCATTGCCCATCATCGCTTAGAGGGAATATTGGTAGCTTGTAATATGTTAGATTTACTTATACTTCTGTGTAATTGATAGCGCAATTTTACCGCCAAGATAACAAACCTCGACAAATTACCTTTGATGGATTTGATACATGTTTGTTCTGAAATAGTAAAAACATTCAGAAAATTATGTAACAAATTGAAAGTATATACCCTACTAAATTGAATTGGACTCTAAAACTCATTTTTTGGCATTTGTGGGTGTTTTTGGAAAAAGTAGTTTCTGTCACCATTGGTTGTTGGGTCTAAAAGAAAAAAAAGCAAAATTGCCTTGTAAAATTCATCAAATTTTAGCCAGGCGAGAGGCTTGGTCAAAAATAAATGCAACTGAAGCCAGTTTTTATACCTAAAATTCTGAGTCACCTTTATTAATTGTTTAAGTGTGTTCAGTGAATCCAAGGTGTTGGTGAGTTAAGTTTTGTGCAATTTTTTTTTGTCAAGCTCATAAATCACCTCTGCACTTGGCAGAGTTCAAGGATCCAAACTAGGGTAAATTACAACGTGAATTTCATTGTTTGTGCATAATGTTTTTTTGTTATACCACTGCTTAAGTTTTTTATATATCATGTGCCATATTTTATTTTGTTCACAAGTGTATTTTTACGCATATGACAACTGGTCATTGTGACCCAGGATTGTTTCAACATGTCAAAGGGTAAGAAGGAAAACAATGGCAGTTTTCACAAAGCATTCGGTAGAAGGATGCAATCTAAAGAATATATTTTACCTTTCAATGACCTGATCCTAAATTACGGCTTTTATTGAGATTTTTATGCAGATGTTAGCTTTCTTCCTTGAAGACTTAAATTACCTCTGTCGAAAAAAACAGTTTATTTATTAAATTGCAAACTAAGCATTGCGCGAAACAGTTACCCTAAAAAAAAAAAAAAGTTAAAATACTTTTATAATGAGCAGTTCCGACGTATATTCTGCTCCTGTCGAAAACAAGGACTGCAAAACGTGAATATCAAATGGAAGGACATTGCTTCTTTAAACTATGTAAAACAAAAAAGGAGAATGTGAAACCGGGAAATGAAAAGTAAATTTCACGTTCCTTAACTTCTTTTTGTAGATCTCTTTGTTATCTCAACATCATTCGGGTAATTGCATGTCCTGCAAAGAAAGAAAAACGCACTTCAGTTGCCGTCATGTAAGGGACGATAGAAATTATTCCCTTTAAAAGGGACACGAACGATTAATAAAACTGTCCGTGGCAATCTTTCGTTAGCTCGTAACAGTTGACAGCATTTATGGTTGTTTTATGAGGGAAATATTAGATCTGATATTCATTGGAATTACGCAAATCATTTTCCAAAGGTCGAATGGACAATCTTTCATACTCGTTAGTTGTTTCCCCCCTTTTAACGGATAACGATCCAGTTAAATTTTATACAGCTCTGGTTTATTTTCCATTCCAGCTTTTCCATCGAAATATTTGCTTCCGTTTTATATTTTTATCATTTTCATCTCTGCAGTAAAAGCTTTTTTTTTTTTTACCAACTTTAATGAGTTAAACAAATTTCTATCTGAGGTTCCCAAAATTATTAACGCGCTTGACAGTTAAACAGTTTGAACATACATCGAGCGCACTGTTAAAAATTGGTACTTAGAAATAAGCGAAATATACTCGTTTGTAAGTATATTCTGGGCTTATAATAGATCCGAGTACTTGTGTTTCATTTTTGGAAAAGACATGTACTCATTTTTGAGTGCATACAGGGAATCAAGTGTGAGTATATCTGGTATTCCTAATTTGAAATATATGTACTAAAAAAAATCCATATATTTCAAAATTAATATATGAGCTCCAAATTCACGCAGTTTCTGTGCCCTTTCGGGCACGGCCCAGAAACTGAAGGAAGTTAGAGCGAATCTAGCGATTCTGATAGGACAGTTTGTAAGTGAGAGAGAGCACACTAGATAGCGCCACTGTACAAGCGCACGATTTTTCACGTAGAAGGAAGAGATAAATTGGGGGGGGGGGGGGTATTAAGAATGAACACCTTTACATGCAACCGGGGGATTTCTACCCGGTGGCCGTCACTTAACGTACTCGTCCGTTACACGGCGATTGCTAGAAATTCACACCACCACGCCAGGTTTGAACCTGGGGTCCCTCCATCAGCGGTCTGAATCTGTAACCACTAAGCCATCCGCTGCTCGATTTCAAATTTGGAATACGTGAACTCCATACATACTCCTTTATTCATAGAATCAACTAGAAGTATATTATTCGATGGGATAATAGATACACTCGCTGTCACATGCTTTGCGAATGAACCGCACAATGTTATGACAAATATAGTGATGAAGCAACAATATATTATTTATGAGATTGACACTTAATGTGAAAACGTACACAAAGATACTTTATGCATAATTAAATTACTTGTGATCAGTGACTTTGTTGTACTAATTTATTTATGTGTTTTACTTTACACATTTATTAAACAATTTCTCTTGAAATCTATAGTATCTAAAATGAAGTAATACGAGATTATATTTATATTTATTGACGCAGTTATTTGCAAGTACGTATGATTACTTAAATTTGAGCATGTCATGTACTTACTCGTTTATGATACGATTGTACTTAAAAAAAAAAAAAACAATTAGGTTCAGGTTCTCATTTTTGAGTAGATTCTGTTTAACAGTGTGATCACTGGATTATGACCACCCCTATTGAAAGTGCATGCGGCTCGTTGACCACGTGATTTCCAAGAGGGCGCGATTAGTCAACCGACGTAGCATGGAGCAGTAGGTAGAAAATTTCGGAGCGTGATGGGTAAACGGAGGGCTTTACCGGACTTTGAAAAGGAACAGATTGTGGGAGCTTGGAGAGCAGGTGCCTTGATTTCCCAAACGACTGAACTGGTGGGTCGTTCGGGAGTCGCCGCAGTGTTGAAGTGTATCAGGACTGGCGTGAAAATGGTCAAACAAAGCCCCGGAGGCAAAACTGCACAGGACGGCGAAAGGTTGATGTGAAAGGTGAGCGCCGGGTTCGACGACTCGTACAGTCCAACAAACGCAGCACTGTTCAACAGTTGACTACCCAGTGCAACAGAGGTCAACCCGGAACTGTATCTGTCATGATCATGGCCATGCGTCGCTCATATGGGCTATAACAGCAGACGACCCTGACGAAATCCTCTCCTAACTGTTCATCTGCGCAAAAGACTCGCCTGGTGCAAAGGTAATGCAGGTTAGACGTCGGATGACTGTAGAGAAGTGTGTTGGTCTGGCGAGTCGCGTTTTTTGCTCCACTCCGTGGATAGTCGTGCACGTATTTCGCGCAAATAACATAAGGCACTTGATCAATTCTGCATGGTCTCCAGAGGGCAAACTGTTGGAGGCGGTTGCATGGTGTAAGGCATGTTTACCTGACCGAAACTTGGACTCCTGGCGCATGTGGAACAACGTATGACTGGTGCTCACTATCATGAATTGCTTGCTGACGCTGTACATCCAGCAATGTTGCACTTTTTCTCGACTGGCGACCGTCTCTTTCAAGACGACAGTACGACGAGCCACAGGTCCAATGATATGCAGGAATGGTTTGAGGAACACAGTTCATACTTCCAGAATATCGATTGTCCTCCTACCTGCCCCGATACCAATCCCATAGAGCACTTGTGGGATACCATGAAACGGCATATCAGGCGTCTGGATACACCAATCAGATCCATACCTGCATTGAAGGCCGCATTACACTCAGCTTGGTTGGTTATACCTCCCAACTTCTTCTTTTTTTATTTAATGACTACCGTGAGCAACTCAATGGGCTATAAGCAGTCGCCCGTCCCTAATTTAGGGCCACTGGTCCCAGGGAACGGAGAAAGCAAGTGCCGTAAGACAAACACAACATCCATGCCTCGGCGGGATTTGAATTCGGACCCCCTTTCGGACGAATGATCAGAAGCTATCGCTAAGGCTACTGCGTAGTCGGAGGGGCCCCAACTGCTTCCGGCATCTTATTGAACCGATGACACGTCGGATAGCTGCTGTACTGATGGCAAAAGGATGACCTACGAAGTGTTAGGTAGGTTGTCATACTTCAGTGATTACTCAGTGTATGTTGAATAGATGCCACGTTGGATAGCTGCTGTACTGATGGCGAAAGGATGACCTACGAAGTGTAGGTAGGGGGTCATACTTCAGTGATCCCACAATGTATAAAAGGTAGTTTGGAAAAGATTTTAGTTGTTACGTATTTTCGAAGGAATGAGATAGCTAACGCGTATTTTGGCAAAATTTTGTGAGGAACCTCAATCAAGATTTCAGCTCCAAACTGAGTTTGAATTATATGGAATCGTATAAGTTGCTGTAAGAAGGCTAAGTCTGCCACTGTCGAAAAAAACAGAGTTTTATCCCGTGTAAATTAAAATCTTAGAGATTAAATACAATCGAAAGTATATGAATCCGGCATAAATTAAACATTGAGACATAATACATTTGTTCCACAGCAGAAATATTTCTATTTTTCCTGTAATATTGTGGGGCGAATTCAGTCGTTTTCTTATGGTGCTAAAAGTGGAATCAAGTACTTAACACTTTGTGCACCGCTGGGAAACATTTCGATATTATTAGTGACGAATACTGATCTCTTTGAACAGCAATCATAAATGACGAGTATTTGTGATTGGTCAGAAGAAAAGGCGAACTCATATTACTTTAGATAGAACTGTCAGTTTTACCAGTCGTTAGTTTTACGCAAATGCAAACAAAGTCACGAAAATCAGCAGAGTTTGCAATATATTATTTCAAAAGATTATGTAATTCGTGACTAAAATTATTTTTATTTTGCTACATAGTGCGGTCCGTTAAGGTTTTAGTTGTTCACTCAATTTTGTTGCAGAGGAACTCAGACTTCAAAGAACTTGAAACTGGTGGATCAATGCACTTATAAAGTAAAATAATTTTTCTGTGCCTGTCCACATAAAAGAAAAGAAAAAAAAACGTCATCGTAACGCCCATAAATTTTGTTGCTCCTGAATTCATTTCTCAGTGGGTAAGCTGAAATAAGGAACAGTGAAGAAATTTGAATGGTTTCCGACAAAACATATTTTTTTTTTCAAGCTAACAAAGGAAAAAACATTTTTTTTGCTTGACAGGTCGAAGGAACTTTTAATTAAAACACCCTTGAGTTTTCCTGTCATTCGGAAAATTTTTCATGAGGGTTTCTGACATTTGGGAGCCTGCAAAACATTGAACGAGGTTTTAGAAGCAGTTCCTTAAGTGCAGCAGGCAAAATTCTTTGGATAAGTAAGTTAGATAAATAATTATGCATAATTGTTCAAAAGTTGATTTCAAAACAAACATTAGCTTCATTTATCAACTTCCTTTCCGTACTAGGAGAGCAAGAAGCAATTGCGTGATCAACGAATAGTTTTTATCGATCAGTGGGTTCTATCAAGAACACAGAGCGAAAAAGCCTATTGGAATCCCAAAAGTATGAACAATGGTGATTTCCAAAGACGTTTCATGCATCATGTTAAATTATTTAATTATTTAATTTATTATACTTTCATGAAGAGTGGTTGCAGGTTCTGAAAAGATGTATTTGACTTAAAAGTTTTTCTTGGATAAATATCGCAACATGTGGGAAACGTTTCCGAAATATAGAAAAGCTCAAAAATATTCTCACACTTAATTAGATTTAGAAAGTGTCCAAAATGATTATTAGACGTGTTTCGTTTTAAGTCTCACATTTAAAACCAGTCAGAATTTAAAAAAAAAAGCAAAGCAATGAATGATATACGGAATTACACCATTGTACAATACAAATTCGGAAGATGTGAATCCGTTTATTGGTGCAAATACACTGCTGGCCACCCAAAATGTAACACCAAAAAGGACACGAGATAGCAAAGCCAGATTTACTGGACACATAACAACAGATACAAAGATGAAACGATTGAGCTTACAGGCCCGTGCGACTTGCGGAACACGCAGACATCAATAGTTTGTGTGGCCCCCATGGCTGGCAATAACGGACGCTACACGCCGCAACCCCGAACGAAAGAGGCTTTGGATGTGGGCTTGGCGTATGTCGGTCCAGGCTGCTTCCACACGTTGCCACAGTTCATCAGGCGTATCCGCGGGTGGTGCTTGCCGGGCCACTCGGTTGCCGATCAGCGACCAGACGTGTTCGATTGGTGACATATCGGGAGAACAGGCGGGACACGGCAGCAGTGACACCTGCTGAGCCGTGAAGAATTGTTGCACGATGCGTGCCACGTGCGGGCGCGCATTGTCCTGTTCAAACGTGGCCGCTGGCAGGTCATGCAGGTAAGGGAGGACTACAGGCTCTTAAACGTCGGAGATGGTGCGGTGGCTGTTGAGTGTACCGGCGATGCGTACCAGAGGGGTGCGGGTGTCATATCCAATTGCGCCCCAAACCATAACGCCAGGCGACGGACCGGTATGGCGACGCATAATGCAGGCGTTATACAGTCAGTCGCCGCGGTGCCGCCACACGCGGATTCGACCATCGTGGTGTTGCAGGCAGAAGCGGGATTCGACGGAGAAGACAATGTCGTGCCATTCCGTAGTCCAGGTGCGGCGTTCAACGGCCCACTGCCGCCGCACTCGCCGGTGGTGGAACGTCCATGGTAATCGAAGTAATGGGCGCCGTGCGACAAGTCCCAGCTCCTGCAGACGACGTCGAACGGTACGTGCTGACACAGGCTGTTGCGCAACACACCCTAATTCCTGCGCTAACGTTCGTGATGTGGCGGTGCGAGCCGTCAGTGCCCGCCGCACAACATGCCGGTCCTCGCGTTTGGTGGTGTGCCGTGGCTGCGGTAATCGCTCACGTCGGTCCGTCCGTTCCTCCTGCACCCACCGAATCCATACTCACCTCACTGTAGCTGGATGTCGTCCCACACGGGCGCCTATGTCTCGGTACGATAAACCGCTGTCGCGATAAGCCACTATTCGTCCTCTGTTGAACTCCGAAAGCGTGCTGGAAGGACTGCCGTCTTCTGCGACGAGGCATCAGGAAGCTTCCCACGAACAGGTCCAGCAGCACAACACACTTCCACTACTTACACCCTGCCTTCTGTGAACCCTTCTTATAGTGCTTCTCGGTGGCGTGCCGGGCGCACATGATTTGCATATGCCCTGCAATGCTAATCGTTTGCATGTCCTCTCGCGGGCGACGCATGCTGCGAATTTCAGGCCAATCGGATGCTTCCTACTTGGTGTTGCATTTTGGGTGGCCAGCAGTGTATGATGGTTATATTCAAATTAATCGGAAACTTGAAACTTGGTCGTTCTGGGTGGTGTAACGGTTAGCACACTCGGACGCTATACGCGGATTCAATTCCCGCTCCAGGACTACAACATTTTCGAGTTTTCGGATATTATCTGACTTAACATCCATGTCATATTTACACCAATCGGATTTACGTCTTCCAAATTTGTATTAAGCAAAGCAATGTTAAATTTAAGTATATTCAGTAGGTTTCATTAACTTCTCCGCCGCCTCGAGGGCGCAGTTGCCTAACCAATGGCTGCTGATCACTCTTCCGAGGGTTTAAATCCCGGTGAGGCATAGATGTTGTGTTTGTCTTACGGCACTAGCTCCCTCCCTTCTCTGGAGTCAGTGGCCCTAAATTAGGGACGGGCGACTGCTTATAGCCCATTGAGTTGCTCACGGTGGTCTTTAAACCTCCAATCAAAAAAAAAAAAAAAAAAAAGGAATCAACTTGTCCGAATTTATTTGAGTGTAATGTTTACTTGAAAATGTTTTTTTCTAGAAGCTATTGCTGATTTCCCTACGTCTTTTTTTTTTTTTTTGACGGTGGGGTGGGGGAGAGTTTAACGACTAGCGTGAGGAACTCCATGGGCTACAAACAGTCGCTTATCCCTAATTGAGGGCCACTGGTTCCAGGAAAGTGAGATAGCCAGTGCCATAAGAGAAATACATCATCCATGTTTTACCGGGATTCGAACCCAGACCTATCTCAGACGAATGATCAGAACAACGTCTTTTCGTAAAATTAATATTGGGATTATACAGGGTGTGCCATATAAAAGTGGCTCGAGTATAATGAACAACAACAGTCAGGCGATGTTACTATACATGGTAAAAATAGTTGAAATGACAGAAAACAGGAGTAATTTACCTTTTAGCTGTACACGCAGAAACCGGTTAGAAGTGGAACAAATCGTTTTATCGTTTTTAACTGGAAACTCGCCAAACAACTTTAACCCGCCTAACAACGTCTTTCGGGCATTTGTCATTTTCATGTAAGACTTCCGTCCAGAGGGAGTAGAGTTTTAGGTCCCAGCCACCTACAGCGAGATCGCCTTTTGGGCAGGACGCAGAAACGGAAGGAATGAGAGCAAGTCTAACGACTTTTGACAGAACAGTTTGTAGTGAGATTAGAGTACAGTAGATGGCGCCACCGTACAAGTACGATATTGCACATAGATGGGTGAGAGAATTTCAGGGAAGACATAGGAAAGGATACCCATTTAACCAGTGGGTCCAGCCTGGGGGCAGTCACTTTACGTGCTCATCCGATGCACGGCGGATATTCAGCGATTGTTAGTAAATCACACCATCTCTGAAAGATCAGCCCAGGCTAGAACCTGGGGACCCAGCATCGATAATCTGAAACACTAACCACTAAGCCATCCGCGGCTCTCGCCTATCAACGTCTGGCCACGTGGTCTCTTTTATACGGCGCACCATGTATTATCGTTGTTTTGTGCATTACATCAGAAAACATTGTCTCGTGCAGGAATACGTTTTTTTGGGTTCAGGGTTTACGTAACAACCATCATGCGCAGCTCAAAAGGCTATAAGCATTCGCACGTTCCTAATTTGAGGCAACTGGTTGCAGGACAGGATAGAGCCGTCATCAGGCAAACGCGCCACCCATTCCTCATCCGAAAAAAGAATGTTATACGTCAAAAATTAGGAAATCATCATCATCAGGAATTTCCACTACTAAGCTGATTTGCTCGACCATACAGTTCAGTCAGAGTCTTTCTCCACTTCTCTCTATCCATGGCCATCACTTCATCCAGTCCATTATTTTTTAGACTGGATTTAATCGCCTCCATCCAGTTTCTCCTTGGTTTTCCTCTTTTCCTCTTTCCTGGAGCCTCCCATTCCATCAGAAGTTTAGGAAGTCTCTCTGATGACATTCCCCTTACATGGCCAAACCATTGTAATCTCCGCATTTCAACATTGTGAAGAATGTCTACTTTAACACTCATAATATCTCGAATTTTTGTATTACGCACTTTTTCACACCATTGTAATCTCCGCATTTCAATAGTGTGAAGAATGTCTACTTTAACACTCATAATATCTCGAATTTTTGTATTACGCACTTTTTCACATCTGGAGTTTCTTGCAGAACGCCTCCAAAAGTCCATCTCTGTGCCCAATAATCATTATCGATGTATTTTATTCAGTGTCCACGTCTCCGCACCATATAAAATGATACTCTGTACAATCGCGGAAAAAATGTGTCTTTTTACTCTTGGAAAGACATTGCTGCTCCAAAGAACAGGATTCAAAACAGAGATAGCTTTCCTGCCCTGTGCAATTCTCCGGTCAATGTTATGATGACATGTACCATCCTGATGTATTATGAATCAGAGGTATTTGACCCATTTATGCCTAAAGGGGTAATATTGAATTTTTTGTAAAAATCACAATGAATTATACTTATTGCACCTTCTTGAAGGTAACAAAAATTTATATTTATTTTTCTAATTTTGAACAGCATTAGGGCTGTGTCCTTTGTGTAGGAAGCCAGGTATTCATAACATGTTTTCTACTACGTTTATACAGTGTGATAATCTTTGAAACATTTCACGTAGAGTCCTTTGTCGCACTCTTCGCATCTAGTTGTGACTTTCTGATGACAATGGGCACATCTGGTTTACTTCTCCTGGGGAAAAACCATAGGGTTATATCCGGCGCCATCTGTTTTTGATGTCTGGTGTTTAAATTATCGAGTATTTTGAAAACGTCCTACATATAGGACGCCAGGCATAATTGGGTTAAATTCCTCAACTGTTCTCAATGTAATATTATTGGTTTTTTCAATGAAGTCTGTGGGATCATAGGACAAGGGCTCAGTCTTATTTTTGTTAATTTTAAGGCCCCAACGGTCATATCCAGAGATCAGTTTACGAAACATATAAGCTACGTCATCCTTATTTTTTGCCAAGATTACTTGATCATCCGCAAAGAGCAAATGGTGCACAGAATAATTCTGAATACGTAATCCCAAATTCCTGCACTTCGCTGACCATTCTCTGAGACAAACTTCAATACGGATCTTAAATAATGTACGGGACATACAGCATCCCTGTAAAAGACCTTTACTACTCACAAAAACCACTGATAGTTGTTGTCCACACTTGATACTACATTTATTGTCACTATATATCTTTGGTCTTTTAGCATTTGTAAAAATTTTTACGGTGAACGAGGAGCTAACCCGTCGCACCAACCCCCATCCTGGAGGACCAGGTTACCCTTCTTAGTCTGACCACTCTCCTCAAACCTGTCAGGCTTAAATGGCCCTACCAGGAACGAATGTTCCCGCCGACATAGAAATCATTACCATTATGGAAATTAGAAAATACTTACCAAAAAATTCAAATTCAATGTTATCAGGGCTTTGACCAGAAAAAACTTAGTATTCTTCTTTTATGTAGAAGTTAAGTAGAAAAACAAACCCATGGCGGGAGGCAAGAGATTCTGGCTAATCGTCCCAGTTGGTCCGGAGTTCGAGTCCTTCATCTGATGAGGGGTGTATGTTTATGTTACGGGACTGGTTGTCTCTGTTTTTTTCCTGGAGCTAGTGACCATAAATTCACGTCGGACAGCTTCTATACCTTATCTTGAAAAGGAAACTACATAAAAACTGTTGAGAAACTTACACCAAACGTTTGATCGTCTCAGTGTTTTGATCCGTCACATAGTCACTTCTAAAGCACTCTCAGGAAAATATCTCTTCTTCATATTTGGGAAAAGCCTGGTCACTTATCATCTTGTACATCGTAATTAACTTCTGTTTACTAATAGTAAAGCACCAGCGCTGAAACTGTTTCGTTGGTTTCTCCAGAGACAGTTTTCGAACACATTCTGAAAAATACTGATCTTTCTGAAAACCAATGCAGTTCAAGGGAGGGTGAAAGTGAAAAAAAAAAAAACGAGTCGTTACAGCTAATCGATGGAGTATTACTGCACAAGACCTCAGTGTACAGGTCAGTAAAAATGCTGGAACCTCGGCATGTACACGTACATAGAGGTCTGCATGGGGCCGGGCCTTCAATATTTAATGTAAAACAGACACGGGCCGAGCAGGGTTTTTTTTATGAGCAAAACAATCGCTGTATATAGTGCCTTTCTCGTTTGGAAAACTCGTAACATACAGTAGCAGGATAAGATTGAATAATTTCCGCTGTTGGGAAAAATAGAAGTTTCACGATATCCTCCCCTCCAACGAAAAAATTGGAGTGGGTCAGCTCCCTTAGTTTTTTCAATGTGAATGTGGTCTTCTCTCTCTCTCCCTCTCTCTCTCTCTCTTCACTTTTACCCTTCTCACATGTTTCAGGGCAGGCTATTAACTGCAGAATTTCTAAACCGAGCCATCCGCTCGCAGACGATGTTTTTTATTTTTCTGGACGGCGGTACTTTGTTCTCTAGATGTGTAAAAAGCTTTTAAGTTGTCTTAAATACCACGGGAGAAATGGGCTGGGAGAAACGTACTTCTGTGTATAAATCTGCGCCGTATTTTCCCCATTTGTACTCTCAGGCAGCCGTTTTCAAAACTTCTGTGACACTGGCTAGCTGGGCAGTCTGTCGTTGTTTTCCCTCAGCATATGCTCAGTTCAGTGTTGCTGATAAATACTTTTCCATACTTATTATGGAGTTTAAGAAAGAGAAAGATTTTCGCGAAAAAATCGCTTCCGGAGAATATGTGCTTGTAGACAATGTAAAGGGGAAAAGCAATATTTGGAAATATCGTAAGCCGCCCCGGTGGCGCAGTGGTCTAAGCGATGGCCTCTGATCATTCGTCCGAACGGGGTCCGGGTTCGAATCCCGGTGACGCATGGATGTTGTGTTTGTCTTACGGCACTGGCTCTCTGCCTTCCCTAGAACCAGTGACCCTGAATTAGGGACGGGCGACTGCTTAAAGCCCATTGAGTTGCTCACGGTGGTCGTTAAACCTCCAAGCAAAAAAAGAAATATTCGCCAACCTTATGAAACTAAATACTTATTCTATTAATGGATAAGTAAGTTCAAATCGGTTTCGAAATTAGCAGTCGAAAAACGTTTTGTTAATTTAGCAAAAAAATTGTTGAATCAACCAGAAAATTTTGTCGATATGCATTACAAATGTATTTTGATGAAAATTATTGTTGTTTCTACAAAATTCATTGTTATCATGACAAAACGTTTTGTTCATTTAACAAAATGCCTAGGTCGATTTTTGGGAATTTGTTTGATCCAACAATATGTATTGTTATCGTGACACAGTAATTTCTTGCTCCAACAAAATGCAGGGTTATGTAGCTGGGCCACTTCGTCCCTAAACTTTTCCCCCGTAGGCAACACTTTGCCGGGTCAGTAAATTTAGGCGGTGCCCTTCGACCCTGGATGTCCGCCACTTTTCCATCGCCGTATTTATCTTCTAGTGGTGTTTAAATGAACTTGGACGGGGTTACGTCACGAGGAAATTTTTTCAGAGCCAGCGAAAAATCTCTCGCCGAGCGGATTCGAACCTGAGACCTTTAATTTACGAACTAGGCGTGCTAATCACTCGGCTATATCTGTTGTTACGTGTAAATTCTTATCTGCGAAATCAGCATTTGAAGGTTGGTTTATTACCTTCTGAAATGTTCACGGACGATTTATGCTTGACATAACGATGTATTGACACTATTTTGGTGCGTGTGTAACATGTTTTTAAATCCGATTTCTTTTTAAATGATTTCCTTAGTTTTTTGATGAAACAAATTACTGACATCTTTGGTCAGACAAAAAAAAAAAATCGTAATATCTTTCATAACGTTCCATATGTTCCAGGGTACTATCACAATGCAATCTTTGGTTGCCGCACGAATTTTGAAACAGCCTGCATATATAGCCTGTACATGAAATCAAGCTCTATACATTAATTACAACTCTTTTAATTACCTCATGTGCAAATTTTTATTTGCGATAAGGAATCACAAGCCGTCATAAGAAATACATTATTGCTTTATCAGAAATCTGGGTTTAAATTTAATACGTGCCCCTGTGCATCTAATAAGATGAAGATTCTATCGTGTTCATTGCAATTATAAGTCTACAAAGTGTGGCCAAATTATCACTGAAATTCACTGAATCCAACCAAAATAACTCACAATAAACACTAGCATAAAAATACGTCAGAATTATTAAGATATATTAGAAATTCGTACCTCTAAATACCTCACAGTTTTTTTCTTTTGATTGGAGGTTTAACGACCACCGTGAGCAACTCAAGGGGCTATAAGCAGTCGCCCATCCCTAATTTAGGGTCACTGGTTCCAGGGAAGGGAGAGAGCCAGTGCCGTAAGACAAACACAACATCCATGCCTCACCGGGATTTGAACCCGGACCCCAGACGGACGAATGATCAGAGGCCATCGCTTAGACCACTGCGCCATCGGGCGGCCCTCACAGTTGACAGCTCTCAGTTTCTTAACAATGTACTCACTTCGCAGTCAGCCATAATTCAAAACGAAATCTTAAGCACGAAACGCGATTCTTCTGGTCAGTGGTAGTCTGGTAGTGCCTGTATGTAGTAGCTAGTAATCACGTGCGCCTTGGCGTAAAGTCTATGCCACCTCCATATAGTTGAATTAACAAAATATAGCCAAGGAAATAATTTTGTGTTGCCAACAAAACAATTCCGATGGAGTTTGGCTAAAGCAACAAAAAAAAGCCCGACAAAACAGCTCAACAAAACTATTTTGTTGTTTCAAACCTTTTTCTCAGTGTAGTAGAAATGATTATCATGCGCAATTTAATCGGGCTAAGACTATCACAAGAACTCCATGAATTAAAGCTATAAATACGTATAACCTTTTTGATCATCATGCGCCTCGCTTTTGTGTAAAATGCGTACTGAATGCTTACAATGGCCCTCCATGAGGAAATTCTGTACACTAAAGAAGTTTATAAAGTTGCTACGGACATTTATGGCCAAGCGTAACCAATCATTTGAACAGTTCAAAGGGTACTATTATTTCGTTTCGAGGTTTAATTACCAGCATGGCAACTCATTGGACTATAAGCAGACGCACGTTCAAAATTTAGGGCCAATGGTTCCAGAGAACAGACAGAACTAGGGACATTAGACAAACACACCACTCATACCACATTCAAGACTTGAACCCGGATCCAACACAAAGGGATTAAGAAAGTGCAACGTTGGAGACCCATATATGCTGCATGGAAGTAATTTAATGTGCCCTATTTTAAATTTACTAGCCGTACGTTGAAAGGGAAACAGGATTTCTGAGAACTGTGGAAGGAGAAAGAATACATGTATCACACAAATATGGGAAGCAAATGACAGTACTCTTCACTGTGTAAAGTGGACTCTGTCCTAACTATAAAACCAAGAATCCCCAACACTGCATTTCATAGAACAACAAGGAAATTATCGCTTACAAGATACTCAGATGGAGAATAATTGAGCCCCTCAGAACCATAACGGGCTATCCCACTTTTTTCGAAATTTCTGGATTGGACCTAAGTTTAGTAGTTCACACTGAAAACTGCTATTACCACAGTGGATCATCCCACACTTTGTGACTTTTAAAACCAAATGTAGGATTATCCACTATATCAGAAGCAGTTTTCAGTTTGAACTACTAAATTTAGGTCCAAGTTGAAAATTTCAAAAAAAGTGGGATGACCCGCTTTGGTTCTGAGGGGCTCAATTATCAGTGTGTAGAGGTGTTGCACGCTTTTGAAGAAACTGTATTATGCGACAGTGATAGAGCGTTCAGCCCTAGCGTGTAATAAAGAAGTGTTTTTTCATCATAACAATGCATGACGGCATGCAGATAACCGCAGAAAATTAAAGGTGATTGAAATGAAATGCTTTTACCAGTTATAACGAAGTAAATTTCTCCGTCATTTTGGCCCACGCCGGGGATCGAACCCGAGTCCACTTATTCCGGAACAAGTCGCTCTACCAACTGAGCTACGCAGACGTTCGTTCTCGCTGGTATCTGCCTTTATGTCGTGTGCGTCCTGCGTGTCAGGCACGTCACATCTCCTCCCCCCCCCGAAGAAGGGCCGGGGGCATGGCCCACGGGTCAGCCGTGACCATGAATCGTTGCAGGCAGCCATCCGCTGTAGAACGTGCACTTGAGAGCTCCCAGTCAATCTGGTGTCTGGAATGCAACGTCACACACATTTTATTTGTCGAAGCGCTGAAGAAAGGATTCTCTTATTTTTCTTGTCTCGCGGTGTGGAAAGAACATCACACCATTGTAAGGTCTTTAACGGCCGGGTCATCCAGGAAGTTCGGGCGCCATTATAATGAAGTAAATTTCTCCGTAAATTTCTCTCCACGCCGGGCGGTGATCGAACCCGAGTCCACTTATTCCGGAACAAGTCGCTCTACCAACTGAGCTACGCAGACGTTCGTTCTCGCTGCTATCTGCCTTTATGTCGTGTGCGACCTGCGGGGAAGGCACGTCACACCGTCTATCCTGTTCTCGTAAAAACGTCGCCTGATTTTTTTAGCATTCAGGCGATATACTAATTAGGTTGACAAGGTAATAACGTTCTACCGTATGAGGCTTTTAAAAGGGTCAGAAATAAACTTTCTTATTCAAAACTCGGAGAATTTTGCGAAACATCTTCTCAAAACCTCATTGAAGAAAAACAGAAAAGACACCCTATCATTGCATAAAAATATTTCATATATCAATTCCAAAGATATTTCAGTTGTGTAAATTATACTCGATAAAATAAGTTCAGTTCAGTATTTAATAAACGTGTTGCTAACAAGGAGTGAAAAAAAAATTCTGCAAGGATTTACGGTGACCGTAAGAGGTTATTCCTCTTTCACCTAAAATGTCTCAGATAGCGGAATCAAAAAAGGAAAGAAAAAAGAATCAGTGGTGACTTAACTTCATCAAAAACTTCGATCTTTTTTTATTTCTGGTCGGTGGAAGAAGTCTCCGAAACTAAGAACTAGTAAGTTCAACTAGGTCAAGAACAGAAGTAACATTCATTCCGAATAGTTTAATGATTGAGACCGACGAATTCCGTCAGGATATGAGACGAAATAAAACACAAATCTCGGATTGTAAAACTGAAACTATTCAGTTCCCTCATAGTTTGTAATAATACTTGAATTATTACATGAGTAAAATTTTAAGTATAAAGAACTAGCAGTTGATATTCGGAAATGAAGTAAAAGTGTTCTGAGCGTATCTACGGAAAATAAAAATGTTCGTACTGGGAAGTCATCATCATGGAAAGAAAAACCACTTAAAGCTGAGAACAAATTTGACTAAAATAAACTACCCCAGAAAGCGGCGACATGCACAAAACCCATCCAACAGTTGAACTAAGTTTCAAATGCTCAAATTCTAACGATGTTGAGTGAATTTTTTTATTCATAGCTTAACTACCTTATTTTATGAAACGTGTATGTTTTCCCCAAACACTTATTTATTTTTTAATGTTTCTCTGAGAGCTGAAACGTGGTCACTTCTGAACAATAACACCGGAAGTCTGTTAGTTTGTGTTGCAACGTTTCATTTACTGGAACTCGTACACAAGTTAGTGCTGTCGTTGGTTTTCCAACATTTTCGGAACGTTTTTTTTTTCCGAACTTTCCCATGGCGTGCAAAAAACGGATTAATAAATGGCTGATTAAGTCAATCATTGAGGTTAATAGCAAAGTTCCTTGTATTCACGGAATCTCAATGCGGCCGCAAACACGCTTTACTTCTGTGAAATACTTCTCTTACAAACCAGAAATAGAGCCAGGGCAAAGAGACCGGAAGGTTTTTTGCTCAGTTAGAATTATTTCGTCTATTCCTTGGAGAAATTCCATGGATTTCGTTTTGGAAGTGTGCCAGTAGACACAGTGTCTACCGTATAGCCGGGAATATATCTCATATGTCACTGAATCGGGAAAGGAAAACTTTCAAACTTTCATTTTAAAGTTTATACAAACACATACTACCGTTATTTGGGTTTAATGAAAACATTGAAATATTTTATGCAAATCTGCAGAAGAAACATGTTTTGTTGAAAAAAATTAGTTATGGTACTGTAGATCGTGTTGTAAATTGCATTGTTTATAATTTTCATTACATCGAGGGGTTGGTAGCCAACTCCTGGAGCAGAAAATCATCCCGCCACCCCGGTGGCTCAGTGGTCTAAGCGATGGCCTCTGATCATTCGTCCGTGAGGGGTCCGGGTTCGAATCCCGGTGAGGCATGGATGTTGTGTTTGTCTTACGGCACTGGCTCTCTCCCTTCCCTGGAACCACTGACCCTAAATTAGGGACGGGCGACTGCTTATGGCCCATTGAGTTGCTCACGGTGGTCGTTAAACCTCCAATTAAAAAAAAAATCATCCCAATTACGTGCAGTTTTGTGGGGAAATGCGGGTATCTGAGAAGCCATCAATGTACTTCCAGGAAGAAATACTGCCGAAAACTTCGATCTGTCATCTCCCTACAGATATGGCTTTAATTTTCACATTTAATGAATTCGTAATGCTTTCAACAAGTATCAGAGTGGTAGGTTTAATATAAGCACTCTATCTCTCTTTCTTGCGCGTGGGAATTACACCGACACTTCATTTAGCTGCTGTGTGTTGTCAAATTATGTAGACGATCCAACTGAAACCGAAAGTGTCGTGCAAAGCGGAAGTGGCGACATCGGTGCGAGTGTTTCAATTATGTTATTAGTTTCCATCCTATGATTTCCACGCAATTTTTCTGCTGGAATTAATTCATACACTCGACGTGGATCAGGAACACCAAAAAGAAGTCACCGCTCTTTCCACGTTGATAAGGGAGTCACGAAAAAATGCTCATCGGCCGACATCAGGAATCGAACCCAAGGTCTTCCAGTTACGCGCCGGACATGGTACCACAGCACCACAGCGGCCTCGAATTCTCCGGCCTTACAAGTGATTAACTGCCAAACCGCATGGCAGGTTGCTTCATGGAGCCCCGCAATAGGGTGCTGGGGATTCACAAAAGATGGAAAGCAGCAACTGAACAAATAACTAGGAGGCGATTGAATTATTAATTCATACACTCGAAGTGGATCAGGAACACCAAACAGAAGTCGTCGCTCTTTCCACGTTAATAAGTGAGTCACGGAAAAATTCTCACATGGGGTTTGGCAGTCAATCACTTGTGAGTCTAGAGAATTCAAGGCCGCTGTGGTGCAGTGGTAGCAAGTCCGGCGCGTAACTGGAAGATCCTGGGTTCGATTCCCGGTGGCGGCCGATGAGAATTTTTCCGTGACTCACTTATTAACGTGGAAAGAGCGATGACTTATGTTTGGTGTTTCTGTTGGAAAGTATATTTCGATTAGTTCAAAAGGCAAGGGATGGAAGGAAAGTGCTTGTAAAGGGCGATTTATGGTGAAATACCTCGAAAGAAGCAGAAACTCCAGTATTAATTTCGTAACTGTAAAAGGCTTGCAATATAAGAACTTGTATTGCGCTGATGTCGGTGAACATCACTGCTACACAAAATTAAAGGATGATTTATAAATTCATACGTAACTTGAAGTATTTGTGAGGAAATTCAATGAAATTGGGTAAAGAGGTTTATTACTTTATTTTCAATGTAACTCAAGCAGATGAAAATCATAATATAATACTTTGCAAGTGTTAATATCATAATTTTGTAACTTACATGAAAGAGCCATCCTTGGAATAATGTTTAAAGTCTTTTGCTGAAGACATGTGATATTTTAACGTGGAGTATGATTACCGCTGACAGTCATGTAGCTCAAGCAACGACTCATACTCTTTATTAGGTCTTGAAGGATTAATGACTACTCCTCAACATGAACTGTTCGGAGTTCTCGAACTGTTTCTCCAATGCGTCTTTCTAGAGTATTTCATACATGCTCAATGGGATTGAGGTCAGGGTATCTGAGTGGCCATTTCATATTAGGTATTGAGAAAGGTCTTGAGGGATTAAGGACCACTCATCAACATCAGCATATTAGGTCTTCAAGGATAAATGGCCACTCCTCAACATGAGCATATTAAGTCTTGAGAAGTGTCTTGAGAGATTAATGACTACTTCTCAACATGAGCTGTTCTGAGTTATCGAAGTGTTTCGCCAATGCGTCTCTCTAGAATATTTCATACATGTTCAATGGGATTGAGGTCAGGGTATCTGGGTGGCCATTCCATATTAGGTCTTCAGGAAGGTCTTGAGGGATTAATGACCACTCGTCAATACCAGCATATTATGTTTTGAAAGATAAATGACCACTCCTCAACATGAGCATATTAGGTCTTGAGGGATAAATGACCACCCTCCAACATGAGCATATTAGGGCTTGAGGGATTAATGATCACTCCTTAACATGAGCTGTTCTGAGTTCTCGAAGTGTTTCTCCAATGCGTCTCTCTAGAGTATTTCATACATGCTCAAGGAAATTGAGGTCAGGGTATCTGTGTGGCCATTCCATATTGGTTTTGAGGGATAAATGACCATTCCTCAACATGAGCATATTAGGTCTTGAGGGGTAAATGGCCACTCTTCAACATGAGCATATTAGGTCTTGAGGGAAGCTCATGTTGAGCTGTTCTGAGTTCTCGAAGTGTTTCTCCAATGCGTCTCTCTAGAATATTTAATACATGCTCAATGGGATTGAGGTTAGGGTATTTGGGGGGCCATTCCATATTAGGTCTTGAGGGATTAGTGACCACTCCTCAACATGAGCTGTTCTGAGTCCTCAAAGTGTTTCTCCAATGCGTCTCTCTAGAGTATTTCATACATGCTCAATGGGATTGAGGTCAGGGTATCTGGGTAGCCATTCCATTTGGCGAATGTCTTCTTCTTCTTAGAGAAAATCGTCGACCAAATGAGCTCTATGAAGTTGGATATTATCGTCCATAAAATCAAATCTGGACAGATGGCTCACATGAATGGCCTGACATACGGGTTCAGAATCTCGTGTCTGTACATCAGAGTAGTAAGAGAGTGACTATGAAAGACGTACAGGTCTGTGCTCCCATTCATCAGGATTCCTGCACAGACTATTTCGCCACCACAGTAGCCCCTTTCTTTGATGCTAGAGAGATTCTTGAGGATCCCTAGTTCATTTCAGATGATAATACTGAGCGAATCAGTACTTAAGCTGAATCACGATTGATCTGTGATAAGGACATTCGCCCACTGAGCTGGACTCCAAGTGTGATGTTCGCTAAACTTGCTCGCCGAACTGCGGAATTCAGAAGTACACAAATAACAGGTCTCCTTGCATAAAGGCATTGTTTACGAAATCTTCTGCTAGCAATATGCCTTGAAACCCTCATTCTTGGAAATTCTGCAAGCTGCAAAAATAGTTGCGTAGCAGTCGTCTCTATGTCTTTTCTGGCAGTTAGATTCATATTGTGATCATCCGCAGCAGTTGTGGCTTTCAGACAGCCTTCTTTTGGTCATCGAACATCTCCTGTCTGTTAAAACTGTCTCGAGACACTTTGTGGAGCATTCATTGCTTTGGAAACTTCCTTACACTCTACTAAAACTGCCTACCAATCCCTCTCTCTCTCTCTCTGAAAATCACACATGCGATGTCATCGAGACACAATCAGCTTGACGTGCCACTCAACTGAAAGCAAGAGTCGTCTAGAACAGCTACAAGATGCGAGTGGACTCGAGCGTCTGTTTAACTCAATCCCAATTTGCATATCCCAACTTACCTGGGGCAAAAGTAAATGCGTGATATCTAACATTCAGTGCATTATTTTACACACATCGGCAGGTATGTACGTTATCGTAGATTTTCCATGAACTTCTACAACTTAGTTGCTTGTATTCCATGTATGGTCGCACGCTTAAAATTTACTGCTTTTCTAGCAGAACACTAAGCATTTGTGACTTCTTTCTTGCCTTTCCTACTAGTGCATGTGCCATTTTCAAGTTCAAACATGACATCGGGGAGTGGGTACAGACCACCGTGAACAACTCGTACGGCTGTAAGCAGTCACGTCAGATTCAGTGCCATAAGCCAAACACACCACCAATACCTCATCCTGGACCCAAACCCTCGCCCATCTCGGACGAATGGTTAGAAGCCAGTACCTAGGACCATTCAGACAGCAGGGGCGGCGCCTTCGCCTTTAGAACATTAGGGATTTCTAAATTTCGACACGTGTCTCCTTAAGATTTGGCATTTTTTTACATCTTGTATGATTTTTTGAGAAAACAGATATTTCCAACTTACCACATGAAATTTCATAACTTCTGGGCATCGAAATATTTTTACTAATTCTGAGAACAACAGATGGATGAATGCCGGTAATACTGACCTCTGCAGCGTCATCGAAATAGAGTCATCAGATGTGAACGAATATTCGTTCACATCTTTAAAGACCGCCGTCACAAACTCGAGCAATTGCCCGTCCCTAATTCGGGGTAGCTGGTTCCAGGGAAGGGAGAGAGCCAGAGCCGTGAGACAAACACAACATCGTTGCCTCACCTGGATTGCAACCCGGACTCATTGCTGCCGAATGATCAGAAGCCAGCGCTTAGACCACTGCGCCACCGGGCCAGCTTGCATGAAATTGCAGTAAGCTGAAAATAAACTAAATTTAAATTATAAAAAAAGCAGCACGTTTAATGTTCTTGCTCGATGAACATTTTACAACTAACAGATTATATTCTAATTGCTGAAATACTATTTTCACATGACATTTCGGTAAATAAAAGTATAAGTCCACAAAAGAGCTTAGGGCATTGAAATTTAGCTTTAATTAAATTCAAAACGTATGTTAACTGAAACGCAAAGGTTTGGTTTTTGGTACAAGTGATTTGTTCTGAATTAGAAGAAATTACGAAGAGCTTTGTTTGTACTCACTGGAGCGTTTCTTGAACTCGTTTACACAATAGCCGCGCTGTTCTCCGTAGTATTAAAGGGCACAGTATGCAGCGTAGAAAACAGATCATGTGTTTTGTAATTACCGCTTTTTACGCTTTCCAACCATAGGTTGAAGAAGCGTGTATGCTCCAGCTTTGTCCGTGTGTCCTTCCGTCCGTCTCTCCGCACGATAACTCGCGTAACAATGGTTCGATTTCGATGAAAGTTTAGTACGTGGTAGTGGAACCACCTGGGCATAAACCCTATTGAAAATGGGACAAATGGAATCAAAGGTCACGACATAGGAGCGGGATCCATTCCATTGCCCTTATTCATCATAACTTGCGTAAATATGGTTCGATTTCGATGAAATTTTAGTACGTGGTAGGGAACTAACTGGGCACGAATCCTATTGAAAATGGACGAAATGGGGTCAAAGGTCAGGACATAGGATCGTGATCCATTCCATCGCCCTTATGCGTTATAACTTACGTAAAAATGCTTCGATTG
The DNA here is from genome assembly GCA_039090855.1 of Macrothele yani. NCBI lineage: Eukaryota > Metazoa > Arthropoda > Arachnida > Araneae > Macrothelidae > Macrothele > Macrothele yani. The sequence continues at coordinate 105,005,757 of CM077023.1, forward strand.
AGACAAAACGTTACCATGTTGTTTCAGAAGTATACTTTACCGGTTCTGTTGAATATCATCAAAATGGGGTCAAAGGTCAGGTCATAAGAGCGAGATTTATTCTACAGCCATTATCCTCATAACTTGAGTAATAACTTGAGTAATGATTTCTGATATGTTGGAAAGCGTATCATAATTAATGCATTGCATTATTTTACTAACTTGTTATAAACTAATACGAAAATGTTTTCTTGAAGATTTTACTTATTTACCGAGACAAAAAAGCACCAAAAATTGCTTTTCTTTTTAATACTTTATTCAAAGCTGCCGTCAATGATACCTGGCTGTTTCTTTCACCACTTTCATATGAAGTTTCCGCAAAAAGTTTGGAAAATCCTTCTGCTTGGGGTTATAGGCCTCTCCGCACTGCTGGGGTTGCGAGGGCTGTCAGTACGCCCATGTGTTGCACTAATATTTAACAAGTTAGTAAAATCATGCAATGTATTGATCATGATACGCTTTCCAACATACCAGAAATCATTACTAAAGTTATGAAGATAATGGCTGTGGAAAAAATATCGCTATTGTGCCCTGACCTTTGACCCCATTTCGATGATGTTAAACAGAATTGGTCCAGTATACCTCCGGAACAACATACCAAAGTTTTTCGCAATCGAAGCATTTTTTACGTAAATCATGACGCATAAGGACGATGGAATAGATCCCGCTCCTATGTCCTGACATTTGACCCCATTCCGTCCAGTTTCAACAGGGTTCGTCCTCAGATTGTCTACCACCTCATACTAAAATTTTATCGATATCGAGCCATTTTTAAGCGAGTTATCGTGCGGACGGGCAGACGGATAAAGCTGGAGCATATACGCTTCAATCTACGGTTGGAAAGCGTGAAAAAGCAGTGATGAAGTAATGTTGCAGGTAGTTATTCATTCTGTTTTAGAAATTCAGCTTTTGCTCTGTACGCATGGCGATATTTATTACCTCGGGGCAAGAACTATTCTTCTGTGAAAGAAATCTGTGGAAGATGCAGAAATCCTCCTTTAGGTAAGCTTACCCTAAAAAAGTTAGTTGGCAAGAGTAACTGCGGTGATTTACGCTTTCGAACCGTAAGTTGAAGCAGCGTATATGCTCCAGCTTTGTCTGTCCGTCGGCACGATAAATCGAGTAAAAATGGTTTGATTTCGATGACATTTTTGTATGTGGTAGGGCACCACCTGGGGACGAACCCTATGGAAAATGGACGAAACGGGATCAAAGGTCAGGACATAGGAGCGGGATCCATTCCATTGCCCGTATAGGTCATAACGTGCGTAAAAATTGTTCCATTTCGATGAAATGATAGTATGTTGTAAAGGATTTCATGGGGACGAACCCTATTGAAAATGGGCGAAATGGGGCTAAAAGTTAGGACATAGGAACGGGATCCATTCCATCGCCCTTATGTGTTCTACCTTACGTAAAAATGCTTCGATTGAGTCAAAACTTTATCATGTTGTTCCGGAAGTATACTTAACCGGTTCTGTTGAATATAATCGAAATGGGGTCAAAGGTCAGGTCATAGGAGTGAAATTTATTCTACAGCCATTATCCTCATAACTTGAGTAATGATTTCTGGTATGTTGGAAAGCGCATCATAATCAATGCATTGCATGATTTTACTAACTTGTTATGCTTTAGGTTTGAACTCTAGGAGATTAAAATCATTGCATTGTATGATGAAGACTGCCTGTTTTTGGCTTAAGATCCAAGCGTAGCTTACGGATATATGCGAACAAGAACTATTTTTATCTGAAACGTATCTGCAATGAACCCAGAAATTATTTCGTGCCTTGAATAAAAACGTCCCTGAAAATAAGTCACGCAAATACCGTCTACTACTGAAACACAAAGGTAAATATCATGTAGTGTATGCGCCGTCATCTTAAGAGCAAAACAGATCTGCGAATTTGTAAAGGGAGAATAGAAAAATAAAATCTACTCCGTTACTTTCAGTTTCTAAATAAAACGGATATTTGACTGTTAGCAGTTTCCATTTTCAGGTTAAAAAAAAAAAAAAAAGGCCAAGACTAAATAACTTCGTGAAGCTGTCTCCCAGCTTAATAGTAAACTGACAGCAGAAAACTGCACGCACATGTCGTTGAATATCTGAGCGGAATATCAGAAGTGATAAATCATGTAAGTGACATAGGGAGGCGAAGATAAAAGTACCTGCGACTTCTTTCTCCGGCATTTTGTTGTATTTAAAAGACATGTGTTTTAATTTAGATTTGTCACATCGCGTCGCGGGACGTAATTCACAATGCAGTTGGCGACCATTCATAATTATGAGATGTCTGTCGTTCCTTTTTCATACTTCTTTTTCCCTTTAGAAGGTCAGAAAACGTACCAGTTAAGACATCACAACGGTGTAAGCTCTTTTAAAATAAAGCGGAATGCACTGTTTAAGCAGAAGTGTAAAAAAGAGTAGCATTAAATTTTAAGGTTTAATTATCAAACATAAGACATTCACTGTGTTTCGTGAGCAAGTATTCAAGGTGCGGAAAAACAAACATAAGACATTCACTGTGTTTCGTGAGCAAGTATTCAAGGTGCGGAAAAACAAACATAAGATATTCACTGTGTTTCGTGAGCAAGTATTCAAGGTGCGGAAAAACAAACATAAGACATTCACTGTGTTTCGTGAGCAAGTATTCAAGGTGCGGAAAAACAAACATAAGATATTCACTGTGTTTCGTGAGCAAGTATTCAAGGTGCGGAAAAACACACATAAGACATTCACTGTGTTTCGTGAGCAAGTATTCAAGGTGCGGAAAAACAAACATAAGACATTCACTGTGTTTCGTGAGCAAGTATTCAAGGTGCGGAAAAACAAACATAAGACATTCACTGTGTTTCGTGAGCAAGTATTCAAGGTGCGGAAAAACAAACATAAGACATTCACTGTGTTTCGTGAGCAAGTATTCAAGGTGCGGAAAAACAAACATAAGACATTCACTGTGTTTCGTGAGCAAGTATTCAAGGTGCGGAAAACAAACATAAGACATTCACTGTGTTTCGTGAGCAAGTATTCAAGGTGCGGAAAAACAAACATAAGATATTCACTGTGTTTCGTGAGCAAGTATTCAAGGTGCGGAAAAACAAACATAAGACATTCACTGTGTTTCGTGAGCAAGTATTCAAGGTGCGGAAAAACAAACATAAGACATTCACTGTGTTTCGTGAGCAAGTATTCAAGGTGCGGAAAAACAAACATAAGACATTCACTGTGTTTCGTGAGCAAGTATTCAAGGTGCGGAAAAACAAACATAAGACATTCACTGTGTTTCGTGAGCAAGTATTCAAGGTGCGGAAAAACAAACATAAGACATTCACTGTGTTTCGTGAGCAAGTATTCAAGGTGCGGAAAAACAACAGAAACACCTCTGTTTTTTTCCGTTAATGGAGATTACAGACAATGCCACGCTCTTGCCTTTCTGTATTTTTACAGGGTGCACTGCCAGGTGCTGCAACATAATCAACCAAGTGAATAATCCGGAAGAGTCACAAATTACGCAAAGACTTACCGGGTGATTCAAAAGTAACAGAAAATTTGAAAAATCAATCATTCGCAAAATATTTACAGTAATGAGATGCGGTTTTCACAGAAATGCACAGAAAGACGTGGGATTTGCAGAAATTTAATACCAGAATATATAGCGACTGTTTATAGCCCATTGAGTTGCTCACGGTGGTCGTTAAACCTTCAAATAAAAAAAACAACATAATAGTTACATTTTCGACCACCAGATGGAGTCACAGGTGACTGCGTAGTTGAGGTTGTGGTGTAGTACAGTTTACACCGAAGACATGATAACAAATGTTCAATGTGGTGCCCATCATTCATGAGCACAGCCATCAGACGACGTAAGACACTGTGCACAGCATTAAACAACATGTCAGGTGGTATTGCAGAAACATGACGCCGGATCGAGTCCTTCAACGTGGCCAATGAAGTTGGCCGAACTCTGTACATCTTTGACTTCAAGTAGCCCCAAATCGCATGTTGTAAGTTCTGGAGCCCTGGGAAGCCACTCATGCGGAAAGGAGCGACTTAGGACACGGTTCTCTCCAAACGTTAACCGTAGCAGTTGCTTCACAGGAGCAGCAATGTGCGGCGGTGATCCATCTTGCATGAATGTGACAGTATGGAGTGCTAGCCTGTCTTGCAAGTGTGGGATAATGCTGTTTCTTAACATCGCTGCATATCGATCACCTGTGACAGTAACGGTTTGAAATACAGAGCTGTGGACTTCCTCAAAGAAAAACTGGCCAATAACGAAAGAAGCTGTGAAACTGCACCACACGGTAATTTTTGGCTGATGAAGGGTTTCTTTCCACAACTGCATGTGTGTTCTCTGTAGCCCAAATGCGACAGTTTTGTGTGTTAACACTTCTGTGAAGTGTGAAGTGAGCTTCATCAGTCCACAGGACCGTTAAGAACCAGTCGGCATCATCTTCAATACGCTGGAACACCCAATTCGTAAAATCTCGCCGCTTCGTGAAATCGGCGATTTGCAGTTCCTGCACGTGTTGAATTTTGTTGGGATATCTCTTAAGGATGATCCGTAGTGATCTCCCTACAGTGCCATACGAAACGCCAGTTCGTCGTGAAAATGCGCGGGCACTGCATTCCCCATGTGCTGAAGCTGTCGATAGGGTGTCGATTTCGTGTTCGACTTCAGACACGATTACACCAGATGTTCGGGGTCTCCAGCTTCTTGGACGTGCTGCCAAAGAGCCCGTGTCTTCAAACTGTTTCATCATCTGCTTCAGTGCCGAACAAGACATTGGCCTCTTTCCACGACTCATATCCCGCATTAAACGAAAAGAGCGCAATGCTGTACTTGCACTTTGCGAGTTCTGATAAAACGGTTTAACTAACAGTGACAGCATGCTTATGCGTAGCAGTAGCAACTTACCTGGTACCCATTGTTCTCTTTAACATGCAGTTCGCCGTGTTCATCAACAGCAGGAACTTTACTCACAGCCCAATCAATCACACAACACTGATAACTCACTATGCACGTATGGCGGGTCCACACGCACGGGGCATCGGCAGGTAATTACAGAACCCACACTGATAAGTCAGTATTTGCCATTTTCTTGTAGGACTTCCGTCCACAGTGAGTAGAGTTTAGGTCCCAGCCACCTACAGCGAGATCGCCTTTTGGGCAGGACATAGAAACGGAAGGAATGAGAGCAAGTCTAGCGACTTTGACAGAACAGTTTGTAGTGAGATTTAGAGTACAGTAGATGGCTCCACCGTACAAGTACGATGTTGCACATAGAGGGATGAGAGAATTTCAGGGGGGGGGGGGGGGGCATTGGAAAGGATACCCATTTAACCAGTGGGTCCAGCCTGGGGGCCGTCACTTAACGTGCTCGTCCGATGCACGGTGGATATTCAGCGATTGTTAGTAAATCACACCATCTCTGAAAGATCAGCCCAGGTTCAAACCTGAGGACTTTGCATTGATAGTCTAAATCGCTAAATACTAAGCCATCCGCGGCTACACTGATAAGTCAGTCAGAGATTCTGTTTAAATACCGCCGTTAAGTCGCTCTCGGACTTCTTCATCGCCATCTGGTGGTCAGAAATGTAACAATTCTGGTGTTAAATCCCTGCATTATGCACAAAAAAATCCTACGTGTTTCTGTGCATTTCTGTGAAAACCGCATCTGATTACTGTACATACTTTGCAAATTATTGATTTTTCCAATTTTCTATTACTTTTGGATCACCTGGTATAAAGATCTGTTTTCTAAAAATACCAAACGTCAGTAAGTAGGAACTGTACATCAATTATACTCAAAATAGTATAACTATTCTAATAATCCGAAATTTCTTGGAGTATAATAGAAATAAAACTTTCCAAGCTTTCGCACATCAACCAGATGGCTTTTTCAAGGAAGATAGGCAGAAACTGCAAACTGGATAATAGAACGTTTCAACAATTTGAACGCGGTAACGTGACTAGATAATAAATGAATAGGCGCAATCGTGATAAATCGAAGAAACGAGATCACGTTGGTTGGACCATGGTAGAAAATGCAGAATTATTTAAAGAATTGATTCCAAATATTTCCAATAACCTTGGAAATGTTGACCAGCTACGAGGCTTGCAATGATAGCGTCTCTATGGGGTTGCCACGTATTTGGAATCAGTTCTTCAAACAATGCTGCGTTTTCTATCATGGTACCGCGTGCCCAACCAACGTGACCTCGTTTCTTCGAATTATCACGTTTGCGCCTATTCATTTATTGTCTAGTCAAGTCACCGGCTTCAAATTGTTAAAACGTTCTATTATCCAGTTTTCAGTTAGTTGGAACGCTATTTACCAAAGTTTACTGTTCCTACGGTCAAGTTTGGAGCTGGCAGTGTACTCGTGTGGGTGTGTTTTTCGTGGTATGGTCCAGGTCCATTGGTTATCGTGGACAAACCTGTTAACCAGCACGTCTACATTGGTATTCTGGATAATTATGCCCTACAAACTCTGTGGCAATACTATGGAACCGAGCCTTGTTGGTACCAGCAGGATAATGCACAGAGCCATAAAGCAAGGACTGTTACGGAGTGGTTTGACGATAACCCCGTATCGTGTGTGGACTGGCCAGCACAGAGCCCTGATTTTAATCCCATAGAACATCTATGGGATGAATTAGAGCGCCGCATAAGAAGTTTGGAACCAAGGCCTACCACTAAGCAAAAGTTAGCGGCAGCATTATGTTCTGAATGCAAGCGCATACATATCGCTGTGTTCCAAAACCTTGTCGAAAGCATGTCTCGAAAGATCAGTGCATGCATTAAGGCCAAAGGTGGACCGACACCGTACTAATGTATGTCAATAAATGCTAGGTTGTGTTTCTGTTCTAGGTGTCCGGTAGCTTTTGTCAATATAGTGTATATTGTGCATATTATAATGCTCCTTTGTGCTTGTATACTTAATGACCAACTTGCGACGGACACTGTGGTATTTCGTCTTGGTAGAGAATCTTTGAGAGTGCAAAGATATATAAAAGTAACAGATCCATAAAAATAATGAACCGTAGAAAACTTGTAAACTTCGATTGAACTTACCTTTCATGAAACGTAATGCATCCAAACATAAACAGTCTTCTTAAATAAGTGATTGTAATGCAGTATCCGGTTGCCCTGACCTGTATAATCAGTTATTACTGCCGTATACCAGGGTTCTGTAATCAACAGCAGTTGTGAGGTGACTTTTGTTTGAGATGTGAATTGCTACTGATTAACACACGGCTGTCCCGTTGGCGCAGTGGTCTATGCTCTGTTCCTTCGTACAAGATGGGTCCGGGCTCGAAACCCAAGCGAGGCACTGATGGTGCGTTTGTCTTACGGCACTGAGCCTCTCCAATCCGTGGCCCAAATTTGAAACAGGCGACGGATTACAGCACATTGAGTTGCTCGTAAAATCCCCAAACAAACAAACAAACAACTACAACCAACAACAAAAGATGCATACTCGGCACTATTGCCAGCGAACCGAGTACACGATGATTTTTGAACGCCTTTTGTAAAAAAAGTACGAGTTTAATAGTATCACTTTGTCCATCCGTCTGTGGACACCATAGCTCTGCACCTATTAGTCCTATTTGAAAAATCCTCTTTCCACTGGAAAGTTTGAAATGTGTGAACGATGATCCTGGCTTTCTGCTATTTCTTTTACGCTGTATAACATCACCGCTAGAGGGCGTAAATGTGATTCTATCAAATTCAAAATATATTTCATTACATATATTTTCTTCTAAAAATATCCGATTCACTAAACTATTTCTTTCTTTCGATGTCATTTATAACGAAAACCATTTTGGGCACAGTTTCTTTTTCAAGAAATGCACTGATTTTCCGCTAGGGGCGTGAAAGTAATTTGGCATTTCCCTGATACCCATGCTTCTGAAAGTTATATTTGAAAAAATTATCCGATTAACACAATTATTTATTTCTTTCGATGCCACTTATAACCAAGACTATTTTAATTACAGTTTCTTTTTCAAGAAATGCACTGATTTTCCGCTAGGGGCGTGAAGGTAAATTTGGATTTTCCCGATTTCTATGCTTCTAAAAGTCATATTTGAAAAATTATTTCTGCATCAGATAGAGCTCTTAGTGGGAAATGTTCTGCATATAATTCATGACATTTTGGTAAATTATGTTTTGGCTACCAGGGAGCGTTAGTCTTTGTTGCTTCCTGTTTCTCATATAGTTTCAGCAAAATCAGCTCTTCTGGAAACTCTATTTAGAAAATTTTTTCGTGGACCGGTACTGCTTACTACTAAAAACCTTTTGAAAATACCTTCTGCTTAAAATAGTGCATAATGGGGCATAGATGCATATCTTATTTTTGTCGATATCTATGCTTTTAAGAATCCGATTTGAAAAATTATTTCATTTTCGGAGAGCATTTCTGATGCGAAATGTTTTGCATATAGTATCAATTTTTCTCGCTCAAATGTACCAATAGATGGCGTACGTTTACCTTTCAGTTTACAGTATATTTGCACCACTATCTGCGAGACTGAAAACCCGATTGAAAAACTGTTGTCTCCGTCAGATACCGCTAAGTATGAAAGCATTTTGTGCATATTTCCTTCCCCCAAAAAATGAACAGTTTCTCCGCTAGGTGGCGCAAATGTTTAATTTGTTTTTTCTCGATATCTCTGCTTCTAAATGTTAGATTTTTAGAACTTTTTCAACATGGGATACCATTTGCCTTGTTAAATACTTTCCTTGTACTTGTGGAGACTTTTGTTGTTCACAGTTAGGTCGCTGGGTGGTGATAGTGTACTTCTGCTCGCCACTCTATCTTTGCTCGTAAAAACCCTATTAAAAAAAATTCTTTTCTTTTTACTATATATATATATCGTTGGCTACAATACAGATGGGGAAGATTATTCTCTTGAAATAATGTACAGCTTTCACGCTAGGGGGCGTAAATGTCAAAACCTTTCCTCCTGTATCTCTGCTTCCAGGAGAAGTATCCTGACAAATTCTTTTTCCACATCTTTTGCTTTGAAGAACCCTTTTCGTATATTTTCAACTTTTTTTATTATGCAAATTTCTTCCGCTACGGGGTGTAGAGTTATATCATGTTTCCATCTATATTTCTTCTTCGAACTGTTAGATTTGAAAATCCCTTTGCCTCTAATATGTTCTTTCTGCTATGAAAAACGTTTAGTGCACAAGTTTGTTAATTTTCGTCACATACTTGCCAGCCGTTAGTGGAAGTGAGTAGCTGTTTCAATTTCTGCTGCCTCATCGATTCTACAGATTTGGCTGAATTTTTTTCCTAACCGCCCATACAGCACCAAACGTTTCAGATATGTATCAATAATATTACAATCTCTCATTTTCGTTACACTTTCAGAGATATCTTACAATTACGTTTCAGCAACATCTACTTTGGAACATAACTCTGCACATTACGGCTACGTTAAAAATAGCATTCACCGATACTACTGTTTTATAGTTTCCATTGTGCATAATTGCTACCTTGTTGTTACATTCCGGCGATATTTAAGATTTTTGCTTTGGCAACGGCGTGGATGCGCATGCGCACTTATGCCATTTCACCGAAGCACTCTCGTTGTGGTATTTCCATGTGCTATTGGGATATTCTTTGGTGACAATTGTCGTACTTGAGTTAGCTAGTTAGTTGATTTAATATCTCATCCCATTTTGCTTTGTGATTCAAGATCATCTGAAAGTAAGTAATTGTTTTGATTATTATAATTTTTAAATTCTGAAAAGCGTTTTATAAAATCTAAGTAGATGGCTGTGTTGTTGTATTAGTATACTATACCAGCATGTTTTTTTTTTTACTTGAAGCTGAGAAATTTCATACTGGTAGATATTTAGAGAAATGAAGATTTCATTTTCTTTCCTTTTTTCGCTGAAATATAGCCTATTCCACATGTATAATAGAAATTCGACACCCCCATTTTGGACCTATTTTTATTTCTTTTGTTATCAATATATAAACGCCGCCACTGTTCCCAATGGACAGCGAACTGCGTTGAACCTGTGAGAACGTAAACAATTCGTAATACGACTGTTGTTGCTTTTGAAACAGCTGTCAAGTGTAATATTTTTCTATTGTGATTTTACAAAGTTTATTAAAACTCATGAAAGAAATACGGGATTACGCCATATAATATAAATTTTGAAGATGACAATCCAATTTTTGGCGTAAATGTGACAAGGATGGTACGTCAGATAATATCCGAAAACTTGAAAATTTTCATCGTTTTCGAATATTATCTGATTTACCATCCTTGTCACATTTACGCCAAAAATCGGATTGTCATCTTCAAAATTTTATTAAAACTATAATGTTCAACGTAGTAAATACGTAACAGTAATATGATGATGTCACAAATATCATTCAAACACGTAACAGTAATATGATGATGTCCCAAATATCTTTCAAATACGTAACAGTAATATGTTGATGTCACAAATATATTTCAAATACGTAACAGCAATATGATGATATCACAAATATCTTTCAAATACGTAACAGTAACATGAAGTTGGTATGTTGAAGTTACAAAGACCTTTCACTGTAACGTATCGGTTACGTTTCAAAGTTATGTAACGTTTGAGGACATTTTGACGTAACCGTAAGATTTCTGAAACATAACTGTTACATTGCTCAACTTATCTGAAAAAGTCTCAATGTTTCAGTGCTACATACTTGTAACATATACGAAATATTCTATGATGTGTGGGCGGGGTTTCATTACTTTGAATAAGTTTGAAGAAATTTATTCGCGTCGGAAAGGATTAAAAAAACGTGCTCGTTACAACCGAAAAGTCAGTATCATCTTTCTTGTTTTAATTATGATTGCAGTATTAATTATGATTAATTATTATCAGTCTCTAATATATATATAAATATTTTTGATCATGTTTCTGGTCGAATGTTTTACCATACTAACCGTGAGTGAGGGGTTTCAATATTTTCCAAACAACTATTAAAGAAGAATTTCTGCTGTGGTTTTACCCATCTATCCATACCGTACTTTTGTAGAACTTTTCAGTTTAGAAAACACTTATATACAGGATTGAGAAGCTAGAACGCTCCTTGGAGGACAAATTTTAAGTATCATAAAGGTTTACTGAAACAGAAGTTTTACGAGCCGTACAACCCAAAAGATAATGTGAGTTTGTGAGTTTAGAACATCTGCGTCCTGGAAGAAAACAAAAAGATTAAGATATTTATTTCTTCCAGGACGCAGACGTACGACATGCACGAAGTATAAACCGTTGCTTTACTAGCTACTACGTTAAGGAAACATAATGTCATGGAAATTTAATATTGCATTTAATAAAATATTGCGAAAATTATAAAGCATGCAATAATGTCTAAATAAATCATTTCAATTGCTTCTATATAAAGATTTGTGTTATTTCTTTAACTTGCGATATCATTCCGCTTTTCATGTAAATAAAAAGCCCAAAACTGTAAGATGGTATTTAAGGATAATAACAATTCTGCATTATTTTTACGTTTCGCAGATATATAACAACGCTGGGCCTTGGGTGCTAACTTAGGAATATTCCTTTGAATAAAATCTTCACCCAACTGCAATAATTTATTGCTAATGAAATTACAATTACTGTTTACTTGAAGATCACACAGTCTTTTCGCGTGATGTTTCATGTAAGCAGTAATTTGCTTACCTAAAATCGATTTAATAAAATATTCTTAATCTTGGTTACTCAGTCCAAAGAGTGGTTGTTAAGTAGATGTACTCTGTCTCTCCATTACTCTCTATTCTCTGCCGTTCTTTTCAAGTCATAGTATGTCCTAGTATTAGTGTCTTGGAGTAGCTGTGCCACAAAACAATTCTTTGGATTTACCTTCTTCTTTTCTTGGTTACTCAGTTCAAGGACTGGTTGTTCACTAGATGTACTCTGTTCCTCCATTCCTCTCTATTCTCCGCCGTTCTCTTCAAGTCATAGTATGTCCTAGTATTAGTGTCTTGGAGTAGCTATGCCACAAAACAATTCTTTGGATTTACCTTCTTCTTTTCTTGGTTACTCAGTCCAAGGACTGGTTGTTCACTAGATGTACTCTGTTCCTCCATTCCTCTCTATTCTCCGCCGTTCTCTTCAAGTCATAGTATGTCCTAGTATTAGTGTCTTGGAGTAGCTGTGCCACAAAACAATTCTTTGGATTTACCTTCTTCTTTTCTTGGTTACTCAGTCCAAGGACTGGTTGTTCACTAGATGTACTCTGTTCCTCCATTCCTCTCTATTCTCCGCCGTTCTCTTCAAGTCATAGTATGTCCTAGTATTAGTGTCTTGGAGTAGCTATGCCACAAAACAATTCTTTGGATTTACCTTCTTCTTTTCTTGGTTACTCAGTCCAAGGACTGGTTGTTCACTAGATGTACTCTGTTCCTCCATTCCTCTCTATTCTCCGCCGTTCTCTTCAAGTCATAGTATGTCCTAGTATTAGTGTCTTGGAGTAGCTGTGCCACAAAACAATTCTTTGGATTTACCTTCCTCTTTTCTTGGTTACTCAGTCCAAGGACTGGTTGTTCACTAGATGTACTCTGTTCCTCCATTCCTCTCTATTCAAGCCGTTCTCTTCAAGTCATAGTATGTCCTAGTATTAGTGTCTTGGAGTAGCTGTGCCACAAAACAATTCTTTGGATTTACCTTCTTCTTTTCTTGGTTACTCAGTTCAAGGACTGGTTGTTCACTAGATGTACTCTGTTCCTCCATTCCTCTCTATTCTCCGCCGTTCTCTTCAAGTCATAGTATGTCCTAGTATTAGTGTCTTGGAGTAGCTATGCCACAAAACAATTCTTTGGATTTACCTTCTTCTTTTCTTGGTTACTCAGTCCAAGGACTGGTTGTTCACTAGATGTACTCTGTTCCTCCATTCCTCTCTATTCTCCGCCGTTCTCTTCAAGTCATAGTATGTCCTAGTATTAGTGTCTTGGAGTAGCTGTGCCACAAAACAATTCTTTGGATTTACCTTCCTCTTTTCTTGGTTACTCAGTCCAAGGACTGGTTGTTCACTAGATGTACTCTGTTCCTCCATTCCTCTCTATTCAAGCCGTTCTCTTCAAGTCATAGTATGTCCTAGTATTAGTGTCTTGGAGTAGCTGTGCCACAAAACAATTCTTTGGATTTACCTTCTTCTTTTCTTGGTTACTCAGTCCAAGGACTGGTTGTTCACTAGATGTACTCTGTCTCCCCATTCCTCTCTATTCTCCGCCGTTCTCTTCAAGTCATAGTATGTCCTAGTATTAGTGTTTTGGAGCAGCTGGGCCACAAAACAATTCCTTGGATTTACCTTCTTCTTTTCTTGGTTACTCAGTCCAAGGACTGGTTGTTCACTAGATGTACTCTGTTCCTCCATTCCTCTCTATTCTCCGCCGTTCTCTTCAAGTCATAGTATGTCCTAGTATTAGTGTCTTGGAGTAGCTGTGCCACAAAACAATTCTTCGGATTTACCTTCTTCTTTTCTTGGTTACTCAGTTCAAGGACTGGTTGTTCACTAGATGTACTCTGTTCCTCCATTCCTCTCTATTCTCCGCCGTTCTCTTCAAGTCATAGTATGTCCTAGTATTAGTGTCTTGGAGTAGCTATGCCACAAAACAATTCTTTGGATTTACCTTCTTCTTTTCTTGGTTACTCAGTCCAAGGACTGGTTGTTCACTAGATGTACTCTGTTCCTCCATTCCTCTCTATTCTCCGCCGTTCTCTTCAAGTCATAGTATGTCCTAGTATTAGTGTCTTGGAGTAGCTGTGCCACAAAACAATTCTTTGGATTTACCTTCTTCTTTTCTTGGTTACTCAGTTCAAGGACTGGTTGTTCACTAGATGTACTCTGTTCCTCCATTCCTCTCTATTCTCCGCCGTTCTCTTCAAGTCATAGTATGTCCTAGTATTAGTGTCTTGGAGTAGCTGTGCCACAAAACAATTCTTTGGATTTACCTTCTTCTTTTCTTGGTTACTCAGTTCAAGGACTGGTTGTTCACTAGATGTACTCTGTTCCTCCATTCCTCTCTATTCTCCGCCGTTCTCTTCAAGTCATAGTATGTCCTAGTATTAGTGTCTTGGAGTAGCTATGCCACAAAACAATTCTTTGGATTTACCTTCTTCTTTTCTTGGTTACTCAGTCCAAGGACTGGTTGTTCACTAGATGTACTCTGTTCCTCCATTCCTCTCTATTCTCCGCCGTTCTCTTCAAGTCATAGTATGTCCTAGTATTAGTGTCTTGGAGTAGCTGTGCCACAAAACAATTCTTTGGATTTACCTTCCTCTTTTCTTGGTTACTCAGTCCAAGGACTGGTTGTTCACTAGATGTACTCTGTTCCTCCATTCCTCTCTATTCAAGCCGTTCTCTTCAAGTCATAGTATGTCCTAGTATTAGTGTCTTGGAGTAGCTGTGCCACAAAACAATTCTTTGGATTTACCTTCTTCTTTTCTTGGTTACTCAGTCCAAGGACTGGTTGTTCACTAGATGTACTCTGTCTCCCCATTCCTCTCTATTCTCCGCCGTTCTCTTCAAGTCATAGTATGTCCTAGTATTAGTGTTTTGGAGCAGCTGGGCCACAAAACAATTCCTTGGATTTACCTTCTTCTTTTCTTGGTTACTCAGTCCAAGGACTGGTTGTTCACTAGATGTACTCTGTTCCTCCATTCCTCTCTATTCTCCGCCGTTCTCTTCAAGTCATAGTATGTCCTAGTATTAGTGTCTTGGAGTAGCTGTGCCACAAAACAATTCTTTGGATTTACCTTCTTCTTTTCTTGGTTACTCAGTTCAAGGACTGGTTGTTCACTAGATGTACTCTGTTCCTCCATTCCTCTCTATTCTCCGCCGTTCTCTTCAAGTCATAGTATGTCCTAGTATTAGTGTCTTGGAGTAGCTATGCCACAAAACAATTCTTTGGATTTACCTTCTTCTTTTCTTGGTTACTCAGTCCAAGGACTGGTTGTTCACTAGATGTACTCTGTTCCTCCATTCCTCTCTATTCTCCGCCGTTCTCTTCAAGTCATAGTATGTCCTAGTATTAGTGTCTTGGAGTAGCTGTGCCACAAAACAATTCTTTGGATTTACCTTCCTCTTTTCTTGGTTACTCAGTCCAAGGACTGGTTGTTCACTAGATGTACTCTGTTCCTCCATTCCTCTCTATTCAAGCCGTTCTCTTCAAGTCATAGTATGTCCTAGTATTAGTGTCTTGGAGTAGCTGTGCCACAAAACAATTCTTTGGATTTACCTTCTTCTTTTCTTGGTTACTCAGTCCAAGGACTGGTTGTTCACTAGATGTACTCTGTCTCCCCATTCCTCTCTATTCTCCGCCGTTCTCTTCAAGTCATAGTATGTCCTAGTATTAGTGTTTTGGAGCAGCTGGGCCACAAAACAATTCCTTGGATTTACCTTCTTCTTTTCTTGGTTACTCAGTCCAAGGACTGGTTGTTCACTAGATGTACTCTGTTCCTCCATTCCTCTCTATTCTCCGCCGTTCTCTTCAAGTCATAGTATGTCCTAGTATTAGTGTCTTGGAGTAGCTGTGCCACAAAACAATTCTTTGGATATACCTTCTTCTTTTCTTGGTCACTCAGTCCAAGGACAGGTTGTTCATTAGATGTACTCTGTCTCTCCATTCCTCTCTATTCTCCGCCGTTCTCTTCAAGTCATAGTATGTCCTAGTATTAGTGTTTTGGAGTAGCTGTGCCACAAAACAATTCTTTGGATTTACTTTCTTCTCTTCTCGGTTACTCAGTCCAAGGACTGGTTGTTCAGTAGATGTACTCAGTCTCTCCATTCCTTTCTATTTTACGCCGTTCTCTTCAAGTCATAGTATGTCCTAGTTCTGGTGTCTTGGAGTAACTGTGCCACAAAACTATTCCTTGGCCGTCCTCTTCCTCTCTTGCCTTGAAGTTTCCCTTCCAAAAGTTTCAGAATCGGGCCTCCGTGGCGCAATGTGTGTCCCATCCATAGCATTCTTCTTCTTTTTAACATGTTGATCAGATTCCTGGGTTTCCCCAATCTCTCCAGGACCTCCTTATTAGTCTTTCTATCGTGCCAGCTTAATTTCTCCATTCTTCTATAGCTCCACATCACAAATGCCTCCAGCCTTTTCACATCCGTCTTGGTCAATGTCCATATCTCAGAACCGTAGAAAGCTACTGGCCAAACATGCCTTTAAAATTCTCTTCCTCAGTTTTAGATCTATATTTTTGGCTGTCAGTAGTCTTTGATTCTCTCTAAAAGCCATGTTTGCCATCCCCGCAGCCTCAGTCTAATTTCCTTTTCACATCTCGCATCTTCAGTAATAATTTGACCGAAATAGCGAAATGATTTAACTTGTTCGATTTATTGTCCTTTAATTTCAAGAAAAGCCTGTTTTGGATCCTTCCCTATTACCATTAGCTTTGTCTTATTTTTATTTATCTTCATTACACAGATATCCGCATTTTTGTGTATTTTTTCTTTTTTTTTTTGATTGGAGGTTTAACGACCACCGTGAGCAAGTCAATGGGCTATAAGCAGTCGCCCGTCCCTAATTTAGGGTCACTGGTTCCAGGTAAGGGAGAGAGCCAGTGCCGTAAGACAAACACAACATCCATGCCAGACCGGGATTCGAACCCGGACCCTTTACGGACGAATGATCAGAGGCCAGCGCCTTAGACCACTGCGCCACCGGGGCGGCCGTGTATTTTTGACAACATGCGGTATAATGATTTGGATGATCCTGCAACTATTGCCTGGTCATCAGCAAATTTAATGGCCTTAATTCTCTCTCCATTAACCCAAACTCATACAATGGAAGTCCCCAATGCCTGGTCGATCATAAATACTATGAGAATTAATATGTTCAACACTTGATCCCAAAACATATTTGGATTATAAATGTGAACCAACACACACTGTGTGACGAATTTATTAGGAATACCTTCATAAAAAATATATTAGGCTACATTTGGTCTTCAGAACAGCTCCAATTCACCTCGGCATTGATTCGACTAAATTTTGGTAGAATTTCGCAAATACAAGTGCTGTCCCAAAAGTTCTCGGCCTGACCATAAAGGAACGGGAATGGGAAAACAACACCACTTAGGTTATAGATATAATTAATCAGAGATAATGTTTAAATACGCTTGGGCACTCAGGCGTGGGCACACTGGAACCAAGGGACCTGAAGTCTTCCATTAAAACAAGACACGCTGACACAAAACAGAATGACACAAGACAGAATGGTATTTTCCATACTCATTCTCCCACGCAGGAATTCCTCGGCCCACTTCTTTACAGTATTGTACGAAGGGCCATCATCCCCTAGTGTCACCATTGAATCTTCATGGATGTCCTTTAACTCCACCATTTTTTTTGGAGATACTTTATCACAGCTATAAGCGCTTGCTTCTCCATTGTTCCCTCCTCGATTCACTTAGCAACCTCAAGGATCTACAAGAAATAATGAACATTACTATGAAGCTGAAAATTGGTATATAGGCTTATAGATATTTGTATTATTACTTCAATGTACAGGTAATGGACAGAAAAATGGAAATACCAATCTCTCCATGAACGCTAGTGGTTGAAACAAGGCACTCACTAAAACATATCGCTAGCAAACGCGGTTCATACGAAAATACCCTCCCAACGTGCTTCTCACCCTGTGCTTAAAAGCAAACGACAATCTTAAGTGATCATCTGCATCCCTAGCTGCAAAATTTGGGCAATCCGGCAGCTTTTGTGTTTCAACATGATAACGCTCCCATTCATTGAGCGTAAACGGTCACTTAATGGTTATACGAACATGCCACTGAATTGTCTTGTATGCCCTGGTCATCGTAATCTCCGGACCTAAATCTAATTGAACATAAATGGGAAATATCGGAAAGACGTCCCAGGCATCATTTCCTACGAAGTATGGAGAATTGATCCAGTATTTCATGGACGAATGGTGCAAAATCTCGCTTGTAGGGATCCAGGCATTCGACTGCTTCTATGCCCCGTCTAATACGTATGAACCGTACTTGCTTCCCGTGGCGGTCCAACCCCTTATTAGAGACTTTCCCCAGGTGTTTCCATTTTTTTTGTTGCCTGTATATTGACCCGCGTATGCCAAATAGCATCTTCCAGTTCACCCACGTTATATGGCAGTGGATCCAGACTGCTGATGTCTCGTTCGATTTCATCCTGTAAATGCTTTATGGAATTCAGGTGGCTAATATGAAGCAGGGAAAAGTCTCCATCACATTCTTGAAAATACTCCGCGACAACGTCACATGGGGCATTGTCCTTTTTTGGAAGTATCCATCCCCGTGAGGGTAGTGAGTGACTGTGGTTGGATTATAACTTAATCAGAGACAATGTCTAAATACACTTGGGCGCTCAGGCGTGGGCACACTGGAACCTAGGGACCTAAAGTCTTCCATTAAAACAAGACACGCTGTTGCACTGCCTTCGCCAGCTTGAGAAGTTGTGGCCACGCAAGATGAATCCAAGTTTGCATGCTGTTGTCTCCAAATTCTTACTCCACCTCCCTATCAGAATGATGCAGTTAAAAACATGATTCATCACATCGTGTGAAACTTTCCCAATAATTCAGGGTTCACCTGGATGCCGTCGAACCCATTGGAGACGTTTTACCTTGTTTTCTCCAGACAGAAATGATGTAAAGACAGGTTATCTAATATTGTGATGTAGACAGCGCACTGTTAAATGCGATGCCCTCTGATATTGCACCTGATTTAAACCCAGCGTTATTTGAATACACGTCGCACATTTGTTAGCCCTCACAAATCGGCCTATCCTTCACTCACCTCATGTGTCAACAGCCCGTTTATAACTCCCCCTACCGATTTTCTTTTTGAGTCAGCCACTATCTGTATAATCTTATTGCTGTTGAACTTACACATTCCTCAAGCGCAGCTGTTCAGTTGTTACACACATCAATCTTCCAAACATTCACTGCCATCCCACGGTCGATGTCCGTTATATCACGACGCTTTCCCAATAATTCTTCTGTGACTGATTTGAAACCACTACTATATATACCGAATGCGCAAGTTATTATAGAAAAGCATTCCTAATAACGTGTTGGGCAGCATTTGGAGTCCAACCCAGCCTTGATACGATATGACATGGGTTCAACATTGTGCTAATGTCATTCTACAGGTACGTTCAGCCAAGCGGTTGTGATGGCGTCCGTCAATTGCTGATTGGTCTCTGGATGAGGATCTGTGTTACGAATGGCTCTCTCAATATTCCTTACACGTTCAATTGAGTAAGTTCTAGAGATTGTGAGCGTCATTTAGCACTCTGAAGTCACTGTTGTGCTTCTAGAATCACTTTGTGACGATTTGTGCATCGTGCATGGCATATTATCCTGCTGGGAGTAGCTCTCTCCATCAGGAAACACCATGCACATAATCGGCTTTGCCTGGACAGCAGGGATGTTAAGATACCTCGTGGCATCCACATACTTCTACAGAGAAGTTATGGAACCCAACGCCAGCCATGAAAACAGACCTCAGACCGTTACACAGCCTCCACCAGTATGTAAAGTTAACGTTAGACAGCTGGAATCCAACGGGATTTATCGTACCAGTGCTCGAGGTTCCAGTTTTGGTGCTGCCGTTCCAACTGCATACGAAGTTGTCTGTTTTTAGCAGAGATGAATGGTACACGAAGTGGACGTCTGATGTTATAGGCCATTTCCGCCAATGGCGGCCTGTATAAGCTGAAATTCTTGTCTCGATACTGCTTTTTTACTGCGTGGTAACTTGACGCAATGGGGCTCATCTGTTACCTCGTACAATCATCTTCAGTCGCCGTTGTCCTCAAACAGCAACCAGTCGTTTTCGTTTGCAGAAAGACCGCTGACTCTTTGTTTCGTTGTTTGTGTACCACCCATTGTACACCTTCGATACAGTTGCACTTGCAGAGCCGAGAAAGTTTTACCGTTTCTGAAATGCTTGAACGTGCCAGCCTAGTGCCCACTATCTTGTTTCTTACAGATTCCTCTTATTCCTACATAAGTCTTCCTCATATTCCGCCACCTACGCTTATACATGTCTGAATCCTTTGCTGGGAGCTATGTATAAAGCCATCTCAACATCATAGTTGAGTATGTAAGTACGCACGTGTCGGATCGCTGTTTGATGTTCCTAACAATTTGCTGCGTCAGTGTATGTTGATAATGAAGAACGTGCAGAACATATACAATAATAAAGAATGGCATCTAATGCACGATGTACACCGAAATCCACCTTCGGACTACCAGCCAAGATTTATTAAAACCAAATGATTAAGTTAAAACGTTAAAAGTATGAGACCTTTGGGACTCTTGCACCGGTGTCCATCTTCAGACAAGTTGAAAAGAGAGAAAGTGGGCTAGACACTTTCATTCTTTTATATATGTGTTTGTGTCTAGCCCACTTTTCCTCTTTTCAACTTGTCTGAAGATGGACACCGGTGCAAGAGTCCCAAAGGTCTCATACTCTTAAATTTTTAACGTTTTAACTTAATCATTTGGTTTTAATAAATCTTGACTGGTAGACCCAAGGTGGACTTCGGTGTACATCGTGCATTAGACGGCATTCTTTATTGACGTATAATACGTGTACCGTTCCGTTCCAGTACTGGGTCCCTTGGTAAGAATCCGTGTACCCCAAAAATGTGTACACCAGACTTCCTTCAATAATTTCAAAACTATAAAAGCTAGCAAAAATATTATAACTGAGGTAAAGAGAGAGGAAGGTCCAAAGAGCCTACTGAAATAGCGTTCAAGGTCAGACGACGCAACAGTGAGCGGCGCGCGCATCCGTCATTTTATGGTTAAATCGGTGCTCGGCGGGCGCGATAAAATTAGTATAACTTAGAACCACTACGTGATAGCACGTACCGCAAGGTGTCATTCGCTTCGTCTACGCGAGATCTATCAATATCTGTAATAATATTTGTGAGAAAACGTGATCAGGTGTGTGAATTGTGAAATACTTGAGAACTTTGTGAAAATTTCCGAAATGTCTCAATATCTTAATTTAAATAGATCGACTTGAACGCGAGAAAACGGGTAACTGAAGACTACGTGGGAGACACGTGCCTCGTCGACATCACACTGAATGGCAAGTCACGCTTCATTCTCTGATGCGTTTACATTCACCTGAACGTCTCCATCTCGGACCTCGAAATGTTTCTCTTTGCGGTGATGATCAAGTACTCCGAGAACGCCAGGAAAATCAGCAAGAATATGATTGGGGACACAGAGGTACTGATGATAATCATGGGAGACTTTAACGTCGACGCTCAAACGAATCTACACGAGCTCGTTTTCATGAAGATTCAATTCAACTTGAACTTTGTGCCGACGTGATCGCCAACCACGCTGGGAAACACATACACTATTTACCAACAAGTAATTGGACACCTATGATAGCAAAGGAAAACGAAGTTTATTCACCTTCAATAGTTATTGGAGCCTCCACGAGCGGCGATTACAGCTGCGACCCTCCGGGGCATACTCTCAACCAGGCGTTGTACGACGGCTAGCGTTATTTTCTTCCACTCGGCTTGGAGAAGACAGGTCAGTTCCTTTACCGATTTCGGAAGGCGGGGACACCCTCAAGTCGACGCTCCAACTCGTCCCAGAGGTGCTCGAGAGGGTTAAGGTCCTGCCTCTGCGCAGACCAGTCCATTCGATTAACCCCATTGTCACCATACCAAGCCATGGTGGACCTCGCAACATGACAGGTGGCATTGTCATCCTGAAAGTAACATGGGTCCACCCCGTAAAACTGCCACAACGTAAGAAGCGCATGGTCATCCAAAATGGTGCAGTAGGTCTCGGCGTTGAGTCTACCAGGAATTGCGAACAAGGGTCCCGTGCCATACCAGGAGAAACATCCCCATAGCATAATTCCACCGCCGCCGAACTTCACAGTTGGCACAATACATTCCGGCAGGAGGTGTTCACCAGGCAGACGCCAAACCCAGACCCTGCCATCCGAACGGTAGAGAGTGAACCTTGATTTGTCGCTCCAGAGAACCTGTATCCACTGTTTAACGGTCCACTGTCGACGTTCTTTGCACCACGTTAGCCGAGCAGCGCTATTGGACTTGGTGATCCAAGGCTTGTGAGCGGCAGCACGTCCATTATAACCAAGCAGATGGGCTTCCTTACGGATGGTATTCATCAAAAGAACACTCCCGGATGCCTGTTTAAACTCCTCGCAGGTGTGTCCCATCGATTTGGTGCGGTTCTTCCGAATTTCTCTGGCCAGCACCCGTCGGTCTCTAACTCCCAGTTTTGTGGATCTCTCGGGTCGGGACACATTCCGACAGTCACCCCTCATCTTCCACTTGCCAATCACGTAGGCCACTGTCGATTTTGGGTACTTCAACTCGCTGGATATGGCACGTATGGATCGGCCATTACACCTTTCTCGAAATCAGAGAGCTCCGAACTGCGTGGCATCTTGTATGCGACTGGTTGCGTTGTTGTTTCCCGCACGATATTTAACGGCGGCAGCCGTGACGTGTATCAGGACCGCAGATATAGTCGATTGCAGGGGTGTCCAATTACTTGTTGATAGATAGTGTACATCGACTTGACTTTCACGAGAAACATCATCGTCGATATCATGCCATACGTGAGCTACTTCTCGTACCATCGGCCTTTCGTCAACAAAACCATTCTCAGCATAGAAGAAATAAGCCATTCACTCAAAATACATTGCTCTCTGCACACGATTTCTTTGAACAGCCAAAGAAAATAAAAAATAAATCTCTCTAAACCTAAACCCTGCACATTCACTCATTTCTAACACCCACCCGACAACCAACAGCCATGCGACGTATTCTACGCCCGAAAGGCCTGCGGCCATGGCTCCGACACAGACCCCGCCAATTTTTTTATTCCATTGTTCAGTGTATGTTGCCGTTTACTTGATTCTGTATTCTTTGTGACGTCACAATAACGAACTACGTCTCAGCCTATATTAATGCATTGCTGTTCTGGCCCCAATAAATTTGACAAACCGTGTATGTACACGAATGTGAGACCTGTATAACACATTATTTATATAGTGCGAGAAGTATTTCCTTTCTGACTTGGAGGAAGATTTATTATAGTTAACTTCATCATTACTTTTGATACAAATATCTTACTTTAAGACTTATAGGCATTGCTCTTGAAGTTTTCGGGTCTTACAACACTCCCCCGCGTTTCTGATTGCAATTATATCTTCCTTTCAAACATTTTACATTTGGCTTCCTACAGCAGAAATATATTGTTTCGTTTTGACTTCCCAGAGATCATTGACTCTTCCAAGAAACCATTGTATGAGCTTTCCTCTTTTCTACTTGCGGGAAATTCAATATGCGTTACAGTTCGTATTTTTCTAAAAACTTAGATTAGATTTGGCTGGTTTCATCCCATGTCGCTTTGTGATTCATATGAAATTCTACACTCACTTCATCACAAAACTCTCAGGGTGGGAGATAAATCAAGCATTCTCTCCAACACATGATTTTGGCTTCATGTATTTCCCAATATTTCGTTTTCTTGACATTTCCTTCTTAAAATATTCGCAATTGCCATCTAGTTTATATAATAGTTTTCTTCACTATTATAATGCCGATGACCCTCCAAAAAGGTCTTGTTTCTAAAATCATTGAAAAGTTAAGAGGGGAAAAAAGATTTTGAAGATAACATTTCAGCTCATGTAACGTGTGAATGCTATAACGAAGTAAATTTCTCCGTCATTTTTGTCCACGCCGGGGCTCGAACCCGGGGCCCCTCATTCCGGAATAAGTCGCTCTACCAATTGAGCTACGCGGACGTTCGTTGTTGCTGCTATCTGCCTTTATGTCGTGTGCGTCCTGGTGGGCAGGCACGTCACATCTCCCCCCCTCCCCCGACGGAAAGAGGGCCGGGTGGCATGGCCGACGGGTCAGCCGTGACCATGAATCGTTGCAGGCAGCCATCCACTGTAGAACGTGCACTTGAGAACTCCCAGTCAATCTGGTGTGTGGAATGCAACATCACACACTTTTTATTTTTTCGAAGCGCTGAAAAAGGGATTCTCTTATTTTTCCTATCTCGGGGTGTATAAAGAACACCACAGCATTGCGAGATCTTAAACGGTCGGGGTCATCCGGAAAGTTCGTGCGCCATTATAACGAAGTAAATTTCTCCGTCAGTTTTGTCCACGCCGGGGCTCGAACCCGGGCCCCCTCATTCCGGAATAAGTCGCTCTACCAATTGAGCTACGCGGACGTTCGTTGTTGCTGCTATCTGCCTTTGTGTCGTGTGCGAACTGCTGGGCAGGCACGTCACAATGCCTTGTTGTTTTATACACTGATAAGCCATTACATTATGAGCACCTACCTAATAAGCTGAAGGACCCTCTTTAGCCAGCAAAACAGCGGCCACTCGACGAGGCATCGATTCGATGAGGTGGCGATAGGTATCCTGGGGTATCTGGTACCATAATGTCAACACCAGGTCCTCCAGTTCCCGTACATTTCGGGGTGGTGGTGATTTAGCGCGAACCCGCTTTTCCAAGTCGAACCACAAATGTTCGATTGGGTTCATATCAGGTAAATTTGGAGTCAAGGGCATTAACAGAAAGTCACCAGCATGTTCCTCGAATCACTCCTCGGTGATTCTGGCAGTGTGGCATGGCGCATTATGCTGTTGGTAATGGCCACCATTAGCAGGGAACACAGTTGCCATGAATGGGTGAACATGGTCCGCAACGATGCTCAGATACCTGACAGCTGTCAGGAATTTTGTTAATTGGATAATGGGGCCTAAAGTGTTCTTAGAAAACATCGCCCACAGTAAAACACCACCGCCGCCGGCCTGTTTCCGCCCAACAGTACATCCAGGTGCTATAGCCTCCGTTATCAGCGTATCCCCGCTAGGCCGTCTACGTGATATACCAGGAATCTTGATTCGTCAGACCAGGCCACTTCCTTCCAATCATCCGCGGTTCAATCTCGATGATATTGGGCCCACTTCATGCGTTGTTGGCGATGACGTGCAGCGATCATGAGGACCCTGATGGGTCTTCTGCTGCGCAGGCCCATGCGCAGAAGGCTGGGATGAACTGTGCTGTGACACACTGACCACGGTAAACAGGGTGCTACATAAACATCTACGCTTATATGCATACGCCGCCCCGGTGGCGCAGTGGTCTAAGCGATGGCCTGTGATCATTCGTCCGTAAAAGGTCCGGGTTCGAATCCCGGTGGCCGCCCCGGTGGCGCAGTGGTCTAAGCGATGGCCTCTGATCATTCGTCTCGAACGGGGTCCGGGTTCGAATCCCGGTGAGGAATGGATGTTGTGTTTGTCTTACGGCACTGGCTCTCTCCCTTCCCTGGAACCAGTGACCCTAAATTAGGGACGGGCGACTGCTTATAGCCCACTGAGTTGCTCACTGTGGTCGTTAAACCTCCAATTAAAAAAAAAAAATATATATATATATTATAACTAAAAGAGACATACAAAGGCTGCAGACAACTCAAAGAAGCATGGAGAGGTGCATACTTGGTGTAACCAGGAGAGATAAGAAGAGGAACTCGTGGATCCGAAAAATGACAAGAGTGGAAGACATCATGATCAGAGTTAAATCCCTGAAATGGCAATGGGCTGGACATACTGCCAGAAGGACAGATCATCGATGGACAGCCGAAATTTTAGATTGGATTCCAAGGGACAGGAAAAGACCCAGAAGAAGACCACATGGGAGATGGGTGGATGAAATTCGAAAGTATGCAGGGGTGACATGGAGGAGACTGGCACAAGACAGACCGTTGTGGAGGAAACTTGGGGAGACCTTCGTCCAGCAGTGGATTGATAATGGTTGACAATGATGATGATGATGATGATATTATATGCATACAAAGTGCAACTGTTACAAGCACTAGACTACGACGAAAACAATTCGCAAAAGGGCAGAAAAACGCTCTTCTTAAAAAAGCAGAAAAGACTCGTCATCAGAAGATTCTTGGTTCCAAGAATTCAAAGAACGTGATTCTTGGTTCCAAGAATGCAAAGAACGTTTCAGTAAAGGATTCATGATTATTACTGGTTTCTAGTAAAATGGAAAATTAAAGTTAAGCAAAGTTAAACATAATGTTAAAATCAATTCTACATAATTTTTTTATTTTTGAAGGTTTAGCGACCACCGTGAGCGACTCAATGGGCTATAAGCAGTCGCCCGTCCCTAATTTAGGGTCACTGGTTCCAGGCACGGGAGAGATCCAGTGCCGTAAGACAAACACAACATCCATGCCACACCGGGATTCGAACCCGGACCTTTTTCTGACGAATGATCAGAGGCCATCGCTTAGACCACTGCGCCACTGGGGTGACTTCTACATACTGCAAAAATAATGTTTTAACTCCTATATTTAAAGAGGAAATGCCATTCTTTTATCCACAGGCAGTGCCGTCTTAGCCTTTTTGGGGGCCCTGGGGTATCACATTTTTTGAGGCCCCTGATCTTTATATATCATCACAATCGCCAACCATTATCAATCCACTACTGGATGAAGGTCTCCCCAAGTTTCTTCCACAACTGATACATAAAACATTCACTATCAAGCAATATCCAGTAACTTTTTAAATAACACTTGAATGAAAAATGGTACATGACAAAAAATTGTAGAACTCCATGTACCAAATGCACTAACACTTAGTTGTTTAGAAAATTACGAGAAAATGGGTTCTGAAAGATATGTTTATCCCTTATTTTACAAATTATTCAACGAAAACTAAATTAAAACAGAAGATAAACCAACCAGCACCGGCAATAGGACGCACCAGGACAAAAATGCCGATATGCGGCCCCCTTATTTTTATTTATGTAAACAACGAAGATTGCATATACACTGACGGAAAAAAATCCCAACACCAAGAAGGGGTTGTGTTAGATAAACGACAGTTGGCAGGCGGTGAGAGTACATCTGTAAGATGACGTCTATGCAAATTTCGCGCTCGGCGCATACCTGTGGCGCTAGTAGCGCCCCTCGGACATGCAAAGCAGGCTTGCTGTAAATACGCGCTGTAACGTTCGTGAGCGTTAGTTGTCGTTGAGATTCGACGTAGGGTGTTGATGTTAGTCAAGAATGCCTTTAAGAAGACGAAGAAGCCATTATCAACAGCTCACGGAGTTTGAACGAGGTCGTGTAATAGGGCTACGAGAAGGTGGATTTTCTTTCCACAATATTGCAGAACGACTTGGCAGGAATGTAGCTACTGTGCATGATTGTAGGCAGCGGTGGTCAAGGGAAGGTACTGCCTCAAGAAGACCGGGTTCCGGCAGGCCACTTGGCACTACTGAGAGGGAAGACCGCCGTGTACGGCGTATGGCCGTGGCGCATCGTACCGCGTCTGCAGCAGCAATTCGAGCTGCAGTTGCCACCACAGTGACACAACGAACTGTTACAAATCGGTTACTTGAAGGACAACTCCGAGCCAGACGCCCTGTAGCGTGCATTCCACTTACTCCAAACCATTCCCGTTTGCGACGTCAGTGATTTCAAGCTAGAGCTCATTGGAGGACGGAGTGGACATCTGTTGTGCTTTCTGATGAAAGCCGGTTCTGCCTGGGAAACAGTGATGGCCGTGTGTTGGTTAGAAGGAGGCCAAGTGAGCGCCTGCAACCAACCTGTCTGCGGCCGAGACACACTGGACCTACACCTGGAGTTATGGTCTGGGGAGCAATTTCCTATGACAGCAGGAGCACTCTCGTGGTTATCCCACGCACCCTGACGGCACAGTTGTACGTCAGTCTGGTGATTCAACCTGTTGTGCTGCCATTCATGAACAGCATTCCAAGGGGTGTTTTCCAACAGGGTAACGTTCGCCCGCATACCGCTGTTGTAACCCAACATGCTCTACAGAGTGTCGACATGTTGCCGTGGCCTGCTAGATCACCAGATCTTTCACCAATCGAGCTCGTATGGGACATCATTAGACGACAACTCCAGCGTCACCCCCAACCAGCATTAACCGTCCCTGTATTGACCGACCAAGTGCAACAGGCATGGAACTCCATCCCACAAACTGACATCCAGCACCTGTACGACACAATGCATGAACGTTTGCGTGCTTGCATTCAACATTCTGGCGGTTACACCGGTTATTAATGTACCAGCATTTCACATTTAAAATGGCTCTTCTCGCTCTTACAATAAGCTGTGATCTTGAAACCTTAATCGATTAAATGTGTTACCTATGCAAATGTATTGCCGCCATTTCATCCCTCTACAACTATTTTTTCGTGGTGTTGGGATTTTATTTTCCGTTAGTGTATATAAGTAGCCTTGGTGAGCAAACCCTAGTGATAAACATACTGTACGTGCACTTCTGTGCACCATTTTTGATACTTACTCACTACAGCGGTACGTGAACAATTCACAAGCCATGCCGTTTCCAAGATCGTAGTTCCAAAGCGCGGTGCCGCCTCTATTTGCACTTTGCCAAACTCCGATAAGTCGGCAGCTTTTCCCATTCTGACTCGGGACATTCTACTAACCGAAAGCCGGTCCACGTGGTTGTATATGTACTGCTGCGTGAACGTCACCTGCGCCACCGTTCGGTATCCAGGCGCGCTCATTTCTCTTGGCTGGGGATGGTCATAATGGAATGGTTCATCAGGGTATGCTTTGTTTTTCTCTCAGAAATGAGAGACTTTCGCCAACCCATAAAAGTAATCATGGGTTTCTAATCGTGGGTACCAAACTCCTGACTGCTGTGAAAAACACAACGGAAGTTTGCTTTGTGGTACTAACTTAATGAAAGATAAAACGACCAGCAGCAAGAGAAAATTTTCCCTCTGCAACCATTACAAGTATGATGCCACCGAGTTATCGAATGCACTAAGCCGAATTTTTGTCGCGAAACAATCTTAGCAACTTAACCCTTTACCGACCATAACGCCCAAAACGCCCGTACATGCAAATGACCGTAGCCGCCCGAAACGCCTCTGTAGGGTGAGTCAGATTTCCTACCTTTGCCTTTTCTTTAAATTTGCACGACCTATGAGGGATCATCAGGGGTCACATTCAGTCATTATTATTGTTACTAAACAAAGAAGCGGACCAACAGAGAGTTTAGGGCGTTATGGTGCTTAGAGGGATAAAAAAGTTTAGGGTCCTGGTTGTTAAAGGGTTAAAAAGAAAAACAGCGACTTAAAAAGAAACTGAGATAATCACTGCAACTTAAAAAGAAACTGAGATAATCACTGCAACTTAAAAAGAAACTGAGATAATCACTGCAACTTAAAACGAAACTGAGATAATCACTTCAACTTAAAAAGAAACTGAGATGATCACTTCAACTTAAAAAGAAACTGAGATAATCACTGCAACTTAAAAAGAAACTGAGATAATCACTGCAACTTAAAAAGAAACTGAGATAATCACTGCAACTTAAAAAGAAACTGAGATAATCACTGCAACTTAAAAAGAAACTGAGATAATCACTGCAACTTAAAAAGAAACTGAGACAATCACTGCAACTTAAAAAGAAACTGAGATAATCACTTCAACTTAAAAAGAAACTGAGATAATCACTGCAACTTAAAAAGAAACTGAGATAATCACTTCAACTGAAAAAGAAACTCAGATAATCACTGCAACTTAAAAAGAAACTGAGATAATCACTGCAACTTAAAAAGAAACTGAGATAATCACTGCAACTTAAAAAGAAACTGAGATAATCACTGCAACTTAAAAAGAAACTGAGATAATCACTTCAACTTAAAAAGAAACTGAGATAATCACTGCAACTTAAAAAGAAAGCATAAGCCCACCTTTCTCCACCGTGCGTACTTTTATAAACTTTGCAAGATATATAAATTAAGCGTTCTGTCGCTTCTAACCGTAAGCAGTATTGGTACTGTAACGTACAGGTCGGCTAAGTTTTGCTTCAAAGTTATCCAGTTTGCTGACTTCAAATGGTAGTCCAGTGCAATTTTTCACCCTTTACTAATCCCCTTAAATTACGTCTTTACATATGTTAATCCTTATGTTACCCCGATGTTCTCAAATCTGATTCTAAGAGAAGGTTTGGTATTCTTAAAAGAGAAGTCTCATAGAATACCACTGCAGTCACCCTGAAGTAGAAGAATCTCTGACACTTGTAAGAACTTTGTTTCAGACAAAATCGTCTCGTTTTTCGTGGGATATACACTGCTGGCCACCCAAAATGCAACACCAAGAAGGACATGGGATAGCAAAGCCAGATTTACTGGACACATAACAACAGATACAAAGATGAAACGATTGAGTTTACAGGCCAGTGCGACTTGCGGAACACGCAGACATCAATAGTTCGTGTGGCTCCCATGGCTGGAAATAACGGCCGCTACACGCCGCGGCATCGAATGAAACAGGCTTTGGGATGTGGGCTTGGGGTATGACGGTCCAGGCTGCTTCCACACGTTGCCCCAGTTCATCAGGCGTATTCGCGGGTGGTGCTTTCCGGGCCACTCGGTTGCCGATCAGCGACCAGACGTGTTCGATGGGCTACATATCGGGAGAACAGGTGGGACACGGCAGCAGTGACACCTGGTGGGCCGTGAAGACTTGTTGCACGATGCGTGCCACGTGCGGGCGCGCATTGTCCTGTTGAAACTTGGCCGCTGGCTGGTCCTGCAGTTAAAAAAGGACTACAGGCTCCAAAACGTCGGAGATGTAGCGGTGGCGGTTGAGTGTACCGGCGATGCGTACCACAGGGGTGCGGGTGTCATATCCAATTGCGCCCCAAACCATAACGCCAGGTTACGGACCGGTATGGTGATACATAATGCAGGCGTCATACAGTCTCTCGCCGCGGTGCCGCCACACGCGGATCCGACTATCGTGGTGTTGCAGGCAGAAGCGGGATTCGTCGGAGAAGACAATGAGAAAAACATACATGAGGAATTGTGAACTAAAGAGATTTTCTAGAGTTCAGAACTCTTATAAAATGAGTCAGGGATTTTGTTTGAAGAACCTAAACTTACTTACAAGTTCGACGCAGTTATGTAGCTGGGTACTTTGGAAGCCTTCAACATAATCAAAAGTTATTCGCAACTTGATAACTCTTTTGTCTTCCAGTCCTTTCCTGCAAACTGCATCGAAATAATTTAAAAAAAATATTTATGCACGGCATCACAAATGCCTCCAAAATGGACAGACTACAATCGCACCGCCGCCCCTGTGGCGCAGTGGTCTAAGGCGCTGGCCTCTGATCATTCGTCCGTAAGGGGTCCGGGTTCGAATCCCGGTCCGGCATGGATGTTGTGTTTGTCTTACGGCACTGGCTCTCTCCCTTCCCTGGAACCAGTGACCCTAAATTAGGGACGGGCGACTGCTTATAGCCCATTGAGTTGCTCACGGTGGTCGATAAACCTCCAATCAAAAAAAAAAAAAAAAAAAAAACCAATCGCACCAAATGACCTGATGAAGTTTAGTCATTGTCAATGAAATTGCGGAATTTTAATTGTTTCTCAAACGTTGAATGTATAATCTCTATTTTGCCATGCTTGGAATATGACTCTGGAAAACTTTAGTGAAGCTGAAATTAAGACACATGATGTTCTCAAGACTTCCGATGAATTCTGGCATCGAGCTACACTGACGGAAAAAAAATCCTAATACCACGAAAAAATAGTTGTAGAGGAATGAAATGGCGGCAATACATTTGTATAGGTAACATATTTAATCGATTAAGGTTTCAAGATCACAGCTTAACGTAAGCGCGAGAAGAGCCATTTTAAATGTGAAATGCTGGTACATTAATAACCGGTGTAACCGCCAGAATGTTGAATGCAAGCACGCAAACGTTCATGCATTGTGTCGTACAGGTGCTCGATGTCAGTTTGTGGGATGGAGTTCCATGTCTGTTGCACTTGGTCGGTCAATACAGGGACGGTTAATGCTGGTTTGGGGTGACGCTAGAGTTGTCGTCCCATGATGTCCCATACGTGCTTGATTGGTGAAAGATCTGGTGATCTAGCAGGCCACGGCAACATGTCGACACTCTGTAGAGCATGTTGGGTTACAACAGCGGTATGCGGGCGAACGTTACCCTGTTGGAAAACACCCCCTGGAATTCGGTTCATGAATGGCAGCACAACAGGTTGAATCACCAGACCGACGTACAACTGTGCCGTCAGGGTGCGTGGGATAACCACGAGAGTGCTCCTGCTGTCATAGCAAATTGCTCCCCAGATCATAACTCCAGGTGCAGGTCCAGTGTGTCTCGGCCGCAGACAGGTTGGTTTTAGGCGCTTACCTGGCCTCCTTCTAACCAACACACGGCCATCACTGTTCACCAGGCAGAACCGGCTTTCATCAGAAAACACAACAGATCTCTACTCCGTCCTCCAATGAGCTCTAGCTTGACACCACTGACGTCGCAAACGGCAGTGGTTTGGAGTAAGTGGAATGCACGCTACAGGGCGTCTGGCTCGGAGCTGTCCTTCAAGTAACCGATTTGTAACAGTTCGGTGTGTGACTGTGGTGGCAACTGCAGCACGAATTGCTGCCGTAGACGCGGTACGATGTGCCACGGCCATACGCCGTACGCGGCGGTCTTCCCTCTCAGTAGTGCCACGTGGCCGGCCGGAACCTGGTTTTCTTGAGGCAGTACCTTCCCTTGACCACCGCTGCCAACAATCATGCACAGTGGCTACATTCCTGCCAAGTCGTTCTGCAATATTGCGGAAAGAAAATCCACCTTCTTGTAGCCCTATTACACGACCTCGTTCAAACTCCGTGAGCTGTTGATAATGGCTTCTTCGTCTTCTTAAAGGCATTCTTGACTAACATCAACACCCTACGTCGAATCTCAACGACAACTAACGCTCACGAACGTTACAGCGCGTATTTACAGCAAACCTACTTTGCATGTTCCGAGGGGCGCTACCAGCGCCACACGTATGCGCCGAGCGCTAAATTTGCATAGTCGTCATCTTACAGATGTACTCTCACCGCTACCAAATGTCGTTTATCTAACACAAACCCTTCTTGGTGTTGGGATTTTTTTCCGTCAGTGTATTTTAAATAAACTCGATTCACACAGTCTTTTTCTACCTTGTTTTGTTGGATCTCTAGCTTCCTTTTAAGCAGCAGCATAGGGTTTTTTTGAAGGTATATGATGTAGTTCATTTTCTCTTAATGAAGGTGTACCTAAAAGATCGATTCTGTCACCCACTTTGTTTCTTTTGTATGCCATTGATTTCCTTTCCATTATAGCTTATCCATTTTACAGTTTTGTTGATGACAACGACTTCATGTATTGCATGCACTGGATTTTCGCGTTTTACTAATAAATGTCAGCGGTAGAACTGTCGTGTTACCTCCTCCTTGAACTGCGATACTGAGATCATACTTCCAGGATAAGAATAGTCTTGTAGAATATTTTTTCTTGCACGAAAATGTTTGTTTGTAAGCCACAGATAATACAAAACTTTTCTTCCTGTCATCATATCCAACGCACCTCTCACAGGGACATTTTTCAATCAGGTCTTTGGATATTTTCTCCAGATTGTCTTAACATAATCGCATTTAATACACTGCTAAATCTGTTTTGCACAAGGGGAAAATGTGTCTTTCAAGCAAATGTACTTTGTCTCGAACAACTTTTAACATTACGTGAATCACAAGTTTGCCCAACACTAGGATGTTGTTTCTTCATTCGGAATAGTGCACCTAAACCACTTCTAAAACTTCGTTATTTTGTCTTGAAAACTGAAGTTCTCTGGGTTACGATAATTACTTTCACTAATTCTTTTCAGCACTAATTCTTTTCTGATATTACTTTCACTAATTCTTTTCAACACTAATTCTTTTCTGATATTACTTTCACTAATTCTTTTCTGATATTACTTTCACTAATTCTTTTCAGCACTAATTCTTTTCTGATATTACTTTCACTAATTCTTTTCTGGTATCACCTGTCCTGCCTCCGCACGACTATTCCTTTCGAATAGTCATGCAGAGACAGGTCAGGTGATATCATACATCACCTGCCCTGCTATCATAGGTGATATCATGACAAACGCTCGCAGCCTGTCGTGGTGCGGAGGCAGGACAGGTGATGACATTACTGAAGCTCGCAGCCTTTTGTCCTACTACCAAAAGTTTTCCTTCACCCAAAAAAAAAAAAAAAAAAAAACATTTTTAACCAACACTCATTGCATATTTAGCTGAGTTAAAATGTTTCTGCTTTGGATAGATTTCTTTATGAATAATATTTTACGCGACTTCAGTACTCACATAATTCAATTTATTGGTAGAAACGCAAAAAAATATTACTAGTTGCAACTTTTTTGTCTTTTTTTAAAATACCGATTTCACAAGTGTTTTTTCATCAGACTATATTTTCTATGAAAGAAACTTTGTAATTTATCCTTAACTCTTATTAGTTATAAGAGATCCAAAAGATATAACATTTTATATTACTACACATCATTTTTAGTCAAAGATGTTCTCATTGCAACCGGTATTTTGGTGACGTCAGTCCTCTTTTATTAATGTCATTTCTGGAAAGCATATCCCAAATTATTTGTTGCGGAAGTAATTTCATGTAGTGCAATTAGATGCTGTACGAATCCCATTTCAGGATTCGTTTCCGTTTTCTGAGACTAAAATAGAAAAAAAAACAGCTTTCCAGATGTACAGATGTGTGTGTGTGTGTGTGTTTCTTTGTTTTACAAAAAGCACCAAGAAGCAATGGAAAACTCTTTTTCCAAAAAAGGAAAACTTGATAATGGAGAATATATAAATGAACTTAGATAAGTCGAGAAGAAAGAAAATATATTAAAAAAAAGTTTTCCTTAAAACTCTGAAAACTAAAATCCGAAATTCTTCTAACAGATAAGGTTATTTTAGTTTGAAAACTGGCAGTGATCAAAATTCGTATATGAATACTAAATTTGTGTCCATTTATTCAGTCATTGCAGTATGTAAAGAATAAAAGTGAAGGCCACCATTCCAAAATTAAAAGAAACAAATAATTTAAAGAGCACTAATAAGACCAAAAGAAAAAAATTAGGCAGTGAGGCTCTAAAACAACACTTCTCCATATCACTCAATTATTGATAACGCTTTAGAGCTGCTTTTTCTTGATCTACAAACAGCAGAAAATCCTTATTCATTCAATTATCACATGTTCGACTCCAACTAAAGTTGCAAAATATACGGGTAAGTCTCAAATAAAAGCGAAAGGAAAAGCAATTGTTAAAAATGACTGAATATATGGATTACAATGAAACAACGATGATATTTAACAACTAAGTGCGAAGTGCTTCGGATTAAAATTTCAAAATTTTCTCCAGAACCGAAAGAAGTAGAGCGCATCTGAAAGAAATAAGAATGCTTATAAAGCAAGTCGTGTTCAATCAGCCTGTGTTTTCTGAGCAGGGAACAGCCCCACTTAAGTTTCTCTTGACAGCTTTAAAACCATGGTAGTGCAGGGTACAACCGAAAGCACTTACCTCGAGTTAACTGTGAGTCTTCTGAAACTACAAATCTCCTTTGTGAGAGTTCTTCGTGGTTGCGAAGGTGGAACTTACCTCCAAATCCACATCAAAAATGACGGCCAAGAGGATGGGTCCTAAATTGTTTCAATGAGAAATCTCGGTTTTTTTTCAACCTTTCATTCAATTTGCCATGAGAACCGGATTACACTGGATACATTTTAATTTCCTTTTTCTCAGTGACACACAGCTTCATTTTAAAAAGCAGAATTGGAATCGATGTTCGCATATTTTGATATCTGTTGTAACTCTGACTTGGCTAAATCGCATATGACAATTTTCAGTGATTGCAGAAATCATCATGCAGAAATATCAGCACTTAAATATGAAGCCCAAGCTTATCCGCCATCGCTTCTTTACTGAGGCAAAATATCTTCTGTCTGGAGGCATCGCATAAGGAGTCGGTTTGAATTTTCTTCTGTTTATTAGATTTTATTCAACAATATTTTTCCTTGCAAGCTAAGAGCTCGTTTCAGTTTTAATATATTCAGCCATTCGCACATTTTGAAACTACAACGTGTAATGAAATTGTTCGGAACTTAAAATCTTAATTGATAGGAAACACATACCTGACACTTTCTGAGGTGATAGTTTCTACATACACTGAAGAGCAATTGAATTAGAGACAGTTGGCGTTATGCAAATGTGGCGCTGAGTGCGGCCCTGTAAACGGAAACGACATGCATACGTCAGTATGCAGCAATCCGACAATATAAGGAGTGATGCGACGGGAATCAGTAAGAGTCGGACGCAGTATGAGTAAGACGAAGGATCTAAGCGCATTTGATCGTGGGCAAATTGTCGGGGCACGACGAATGGGTCACTCCATTTCGGAAGCCGTGCAGGCCCTGGGATTTTCACGAGTCACTGCGTCACGGGTGCACCGTGAGTACATCGAATACGGTAAAACCATCCCTGCAAGGGCCAACTGCCGTGGAAAACAGCGTGTGGATGAGCGGGGCCATCGTCGGCTAACTCGCATTGTAACAGCGGATAGACGGGCCACAGTGCAAGAAACCCCTCGGCAATTTAACGCTGGTGCACAAAAACGTGTGAGCAGCCACACCATCCAGAACCATCTCCTCGCTATGGGGTACAGAAGCCATCGTCCCACGACGGTACCGCTGCTGACCGCACATCACAGGGTGCAAAGATTAGCATGGGCGCGAGAACATCGCCACTGGACCCTAGACATGTGGGAAAATGTTGCCTGGACTTATGAGTTGAGATTCACGTTGGTACATGCGGATGGCAGGATACGAGTACGGCGCAAACCACATGAAGCGATGGATCCTTCTTGCCAGCCGGGTACTCTTCAAGCTGGTGGAAGTGGCATTCTCGTCTGGGGACTGGTTACGTGGACTGAAATGGGACCCCTGGAAAGTGTGATATCGTCCTTCACAGGTCAACGTTACCGGGATATCCTGGACGACCATTTGCTACCGTTTGTGCGTCTTCAACATCCCACTGGGGACCTCATCCTGCAGCAAGACAATGCAACGTGCCATCGCTCCCGAATTGTATCCGAATGGTTGGATGGACACTCCACCGACGTGACCTCAATCCCATCGAGCACATCTTGGATGCCATCGAGAGAGATGTTCAAGGCTCTGACCCCTCCATCAAATGTTCGTGAACTGTGGGAGCTTGTTCAGGGGTTGTGGATCCGTATGGCTTCCCAACGCTTCCGGTGTCTTGTCGAGTCCATGCCGAGACGAATCGCCGCCGTCATCAAGGCGAAAGGTGGTGCTACACGTTATTAGACATGTATCTCTAATGCAATTGCTCTTCAACGTATAGTGCGTCGCATAAATATAGAGACAGAACAAATTCTCGAATAAAAAAGAAACAACAACGAGCTGAAATGTACACCTCATATTTATAGCAAAAATAGCATAGGACACGCAGCTGCACAATAGTTTGACGGAAACATAACAATTCCAACGCCAAGTACAAGAAAAAAAAACAGAAATACGATGTCTCAAAATTATAAAGACTTACTAGTTATGAGCACCTCCGGTACGAATTGTGGAGTCGTTGTTCCGAATAACACTAAACCCGATTGGTCAGGCTGTCCACCAAGTGATGTAATTGTTCTGGACGGAGTGCGTACCAGCTTCGTTCAATATGCTCTTTCAACGCCACCACACTTGAGAACTACCGTCCATTCGCATACACATCACGAGCGAGAATACCCCAGAGGTTCTCGATAGGGTTCAGATATGGACTGAATGCTGGCGAATCCATTACGGTCACATGATGAGTGTTAAACCAGCTTTTCGTTGGTGCAGACCGATGGATAGGGGCATTGTCTTGCTGGAACAGATAATCAACACCCGCTAGAGTTTCGGCAAACGGTAGGAGGTGGCTGCTGAGTATGTCCTGATACGTTTCGGAGTTTTGCCTGCCTTGCAGGAAAGCGATATCCATTGTCCCATTGAACGCAAAAAGCTCCCCAGACCATCACAGATCCCCCTCCTTTCTGTCTGCTGAAGAAGGTACGTGGCTCGCGTCGTAAATCATGCCAATAGCAGTTCCAACCGTCAGGGCTCTCCAGGTTTAACTTTTTCTCATCGGAGAAAATAGATGTGATCTACTCGTCCGTTCAGCGCATGTGGCTGCTTGCCCATAACAATCTAGCTTCCTTGTGGCGCCGCGTGAGGTGTGGCAGACGGCGCATTTTACGGAGCACAATGTTGCGACTTTCCTTCATTCGTCGATGAACTGTGTCCTTTGAGTCGATGACACCAACAGTCCGAGAAACTTGATGTAGTGATAACATTTGGGATGAAACTAAACGCATGATGGCACGATCATCTCGTTTGGTTGTTGTTCGAAGCCTTCCAAGCCGTTTTCTGGCAATTAACGCACCGCGTTTCGATAAAGTCTTATAAATGACTGCCCTACTCCTCCCCATGGCTTTACAAATTTTCGCTACAGGCAATCCATTTGCTCTCAGTCTCCAAATCGTCTGCAGCTCCTCACCAGAAAGTTGACTGTTGCGTGGCAATTCGGCAAATGAATGTCTGACGGCAGGTCCGCTGTATTTTGTAGGCTGGACCTAATTACGGCCCATG
Source organism: Macrothele yani (assembly GCA_039090855.1). Classification (NCBI taxonomy): domain Eukaryota; kingdom Metazoa; phylum Arthropoda; class Arachnida; order Araneae; family Macrothelidae; genus Macrothele; species Macrothele yani. The sequence goes on from CM077023.1 coordinate 105,044,410, forward strand.
CGCGTGCGTGCAACATGCTAATTTGTACATCTCATTTGCACGTGGCTACTTTACATAGTTGTCTTTATATTTACGATACACCTAAAATTACACTTATTTCACTTTGTGGTGTTCTTTTCACACAATCCGGTCATCTCGACGGATCGAAACGTTTATCGTAGGGTTATGTCTAATTAGGTACCACTTCAGCTTCCTACCTATATTGGCATTGCGTTCACGGTGCAAAGTAGACTGTCTCTATATTTCTGCGACGCACCTTATAACCTCTTAACTTATAAATCAGAGGTAACGTTCTCCTTGAAATGCATTTGCATTGGTTTTTTTTTTTGCTGAAACAGCCACCTACAATTTCTGTTTATTAAAACACTGTTTTCGTTATTCACTGACGGAAAAAAATCCCAACACCAAGAAGGGGTTGTGTTAGATAAACGATAGTTGGTAGGCGGTGAGAGTACATCTCTAAGATGACGTCTATGCAAATTTCGCGCTCGGCGCATACGTGTGGCGCTAGTAGCGCCCCTCGGAACATGCAAAACAGGTTTGCTGTAAATACGCGCTGTAACGTTCGTGAGCGTTAGTTATCGTAGAGATTCGACGTAGTGTGTTGATGTAAGTCAAGAATGCCTTTAAGAAGACGAAGAAACCATTATCAACAGCTCACGGAGTTTGAACGAGGTCGTGTAATAGGGCTCCGAGAAGGTGGATTTTCGTTCCGCAATATTGCAGAACGACTTGGCAGGATTGTACCCACTGTGCATTATTGTTGGCAGCGGTGGTCAAGGGAAGGTACTGCCTCAAGAAGACCGGGTTCCGGCCGGCCACGTGGCACTACTGAGAGGGAAGACCGCCGTGTACGGCGTATGGCCGTGGCGCATCGTACCGCGTCTGCGGCAGCAATTCGAGCTGCAGTTGCCACCACAGTGACACAACGAACTGTTACAAATCGGTTACTTGAAGGACAGCTCCGAGCCAGACACCCTGTAGCGTGCATTCCACTTATTCCAAATCACTGCCGTTTGCGACGTCAGTGGTGTCAAGCTAGAGCTCATTGGAGGACGGAGTGGACATCTGTTGTATTTTCTGATGAAAGCCGGTTCTGCCTGGGTGCCAGTGATGGCCGTGTGTTGGTTAGAAGGAGGCCAGGTGAGCGCCGGTAAACAACCTGTCTGCAGCCGAGACACACTGGATCTGCACCTGGAGTTATGTTCTAGGGAGCAATTTCCTATGACAGCAGGAGCAGTCTCGTGATTATCCCGCCCACCCTGACGGCACAGTTGTACGTCGGTCTGGTGATTCAACCTGTTGTGCTGCCATTCATGAACAGCATTCCAGGGGGTGTTTTGCAACAGGATAACGCTCGCCCGCATACCGCTGTTGTAACCCAACATGTTCTACAGAGTGTCGACATGTTGCCGTGGCCTACTATATCCCCAGATCTTTCACCAATCGAGCACTTATGGCATATCATGGGACGACAACTCCAGCGTCACCCCCAACCAGCATTTACCGACCCTGTATTGACCGACCAAGTGCAACAGGCATGGAACTCCATCCCACAAACCGACATCCAGCTCCTGTAAGACACAATGCATGAACGTTTGCGTGCTTGCATTCAACATTCTGGCGGTTACACCGGTTATTAATGTACCAGCATTTCACTCTTAAAATGGTTCTTCTCGCGCTTACATTAAACTGTGATCTTGAAACCTTAATCGATTAAATATGTTACCTATACAAATGTATTGCATGTTGGGTTACAACAGCGGTATGCGGGCGAGCGTTATCCTGTTGGAAAACACCGCCTGGAATGCTGTTCATGAATGGCAGCACAACAGGTTGAATCACCAGACCGACGTACAACTGTGCCGTCAGGGTGCATGGGATAACCACGGGAGTGCTCCTGCTGTCATAGGAAATTGCTCCCCAGACCATAACTCCAGGTGTAGGTCCAGTGCGTCTCGGCCGCAGACAGGTTGGTTGCAGGCGCTCACCTGGCCTCCTTCTAACCAACACACGGCCATCCCTGTCACCCAGGCAGAACCGGCTTTCATCAGAAAACACAACAGATCTCCTCTCCGTCCTCCAATGAGCTCTAGCTTGACACCACTGACTTCGCAAACGGCAGTGGTTTGGAGTAAGTGGAATGCACGCTACAGGGCGTCTGGCTCGGAGCTGTCCTTCAAGTAACCGATTTGTAACAGTTCGTTGTGTCACTGTGGTGGCAACTGCAGCTCGAATTGCTGCCGCAGACGCGGTACGATGCGCCACAGCCATATGCCGTACACGGCGGTCTTCCCTCTCAGTAGTGCCAAGTGGCCGGCCGGAACCCAGTCTTCTTGAGGCAGTACCTTCTCTTGACCACCGCTGCCAACAATCATGCGCAGTGGCTACATTCCTGCCAAGTCGTTCTGCAATATTGCGGAAAGAAAATCCACCTTCTGGTAGCCCTATTACACGACCTCGTTCAAGCCCGTGAGCTGTTGATAATGGCTTCTTCGTCTTCTTAAAGGCATTCTTGACTAACATCAACACACTACGTCGAATCTCAACGATAACTAAAGCTCACGAACGTTACTGCACGTATTTACAGCAAACCTGCTTTGCATGTTCCGAGGGGCGCTACTAGCGCCACAGTATGCACCGAGCGCGAAATTTTCATAGACGTCATCTTACAGATGTACTCTCACCGCCTACCAACTGTCGTTTATCTAACACAACCCCTTCTTGGTTTTGGGATTTTTTTCCCGTCAGTGTATATATTTATATGTACAAGGTGAGTAAAAAGTTCCAGGACACCCTTGAATTTCGAAAACGGGAGGGAAAATGAAATATCTGAATACCCCAGCAAAGAATCAGTGAGGGGGGGGCTATCTTTTAGGCTATTTCCGGAACATGGCAACCATCTTGAAATCCGCCATATTGGATCAAGGTCAAATTTTTCAAATGGTAAGGGGGTCATGTCGCATATCAAATAAGACTAGAATTTTCTCAGAAATTGATTGTCCAAGATACGATCGGTTTTATAAAATCAAACCATCATACGGGTTCTATTACGCCATGCCGGTGTCATTTTCGAATACGAATCGTTCTGCTCATTAGCCGAATGTTTTCCCAATTAAGCTACACCGACAAAGCTTGTCGCTGCAATGTCGTCTTGACATGTGCGTCACTTATATCCCCATCCCTTGAAAAGGGCTGAGACGGAGTCGTAGGATTCCGGGTCGGCTGGCAAACCACACTTGAAAGAGAGCTCACTCTAGAAGAAAGAATTCTGACTAATTCCAGACAATGTGTGGAACGAACATCTCCCATTTTTTTGTTTTTGAGGAACCCAACGGCCAGGGGATTCATTTTACGTTTGTACTTCAATATCGCGTAAAAGCCATTTACTGGTTGCGGTAATCGAACTGGCATGCTTCTTCTCCGGAGTCAAATTCCTTCTCAGTTAAGCTACACCGACGAAGTTTTTCGCTGTAACATTGCCATCTTGGCATGTGCGTCACTTCTGAAATAGATACGTCACACACACACACACACACACACACACACACACACACACACATATATATTTATATATATATAACACATAAAATTTGAAAGGGAGTGAGACAAAGTGACACCATATATCCGAAGCTCTTTAATGCGACATTAGAAAATCTCTTTCCATCACTGAACTGGGAAAACAAAGAGATAAAGATTAATGGAGATTATCTAACCCACCTTCGTTTTGCTGATGATGTAGTCATTTTTGCAACTACCCCATCAGAGCTGCAGAGTATGATCCAGGAACTTGCTGACAAGAGTAAAGAAATGGGATTAAAAATGAACTTTCAGAAGACAAAAGAGATGTTCAATGCTTTTACAAGAAATGAAGATTTATCGATTGATGGAGAAAAGCTGGAGATAACAGATACGTAAGTTTATCTTGGACAGCAGATATCAAGTGAGGGTCACATTGATGAAGAAATTAATCGGCGTATAAAACTTGCCTGGAGAGCTTTTGGAAGAAACAGCATAATTCTCAAGAGCAATATGCCATTATGTCTTCAAAGAAAAGTGTTTGATCAATGCATTATTCCAGTGCTTACGTATGGTGCAGAGACGTGGATCTTTTTTTTTTTTTTTTTTTTTTGATTGGAGGTTTAACGACCACCGTGAGCAACTCAATGGGCTATAAGTAGTCGCCCGTCCCTAATTTAGGGTTACTGGTTCCAGGGAAGGGAGAAAGCCAGTGCCGTAGGAGAAACACAACATCCATGCCTCACCGGGATTCGAACCCGGACCCCTTTCGGACGAATGATCAGAAGCCATCGCTTAGACCACTGCGCCACCGGGGCGGCGACGTGGACCTTAACTAAAAGAGACATACAAAGGCTGCAGACAACTCAAAGTAGCATGGAGAGGTGCATGCTTGGCGTAACCAGGAGAGATAAGAAGAGGAACTCGTGGATCAGAAAAATGACAAGAGTGGAAGACATCATGATCACAGTTAAATCCCTGAAATGGCAATGGGCTAAACATACTGCCAGAAGGACAGACCATCGATGGAGAGCCTACATTTTAGATTGGATTCCAAGGGACAGGAAAAGACCCAGAAGAAGATTACATGGGAGATGGGTGGATGAAATTCGAAAGTATGCGGGAGTATGAGAGGAGACTGGCACAAGACAGGCCGTTGTGGAAGAAACTTGGGGAGACCTTTATCCAGCAGTGGATTGATAATGGTTGACAGTGATATAATGCATATTTTGTTACATATAATGAAATCTCCATTAACGGACACCTTCGAACAACGGTAACCCCTAAAGAAGAGGAAGTTTTTGTTCGTACAAAGCAGCTGCGGTGGAATTACTATTAGCGATAACCGCCAATCAACGGAACCTCTTAACAGCGGTCAACGGACACCCCGGTCAGTCCGGAAGGAGGTCTAACGGACACCTTGTACCTTAGGATATAATACTTATCTCCTTCTGTACTTTAGCGCGTGAGTAATATGGGGACAAAAATGTTGCTGAATGAACTGTGGCTTGGGCTTGAGCAGAATAGATTGCATTACGGCTGACACAATGGCATGCTTAAGTGAAAAGAAAGGAATTGAAATTTGGTTCGACATGTGATGGTAATTTCTATGTCTCAGTCCCCCACCGTGGAAGGTGGAGATCGTTGTTGGTACCAGGAATATTGCCCGTTAGCGGCGGTGTCTGTTGGTTTGGTCCCAGTGGGTTCTGTTTCTGATATTTCGCACGGTGTCGCCTAACAGTGCAGTTACACTTCTGTTTCTAAAATTGTTCTGTTTTCTTTCCAGTAGGGTACCCTAACATTTATCTCCAATATTTCTAAGGGCTCTTTCAGAAGACAGGTCATTGCCTTCATAAAATATCCTACATAATGATTGATTGTTAAAGTTTAGCTAGAGGCTTTACAATTCTAATGAACAATACGTGAAGATAACGAGAAAAATTCTTGCGTTTAAACTATTAAGGCCATGCTTGTTATTCGTGTTGCTGGTTCTAAAATTTAGCTGAAGATAATAGCTGTTTTTATTGCTCTAAATCTGGATACTTTAAAACTAAGCAAAGTTGTCTGTAAGTTAATATTATGCTTACATTCTGATCTCCGAATCGCTACAGTCGCCAACCGCGTCGCTCTCTAATTCCACATTGACTTCCAGGATTTTCTCAGCCCAGACACAACTTACCTTCAATATTTCCTTCGGCCTAATAACCTTCAAACAACGGCCACCTCCCAACAACGGTTGCTTTTCTTCTGGTCCGAGTGCGATGACCTTTATTCCCAGGTTTAACTGTATATTGTTTATCAACAGACGTACAGTAATTAATGTATGTTTTCTGAGTGAATATGCCTAAAAATCGTAGCTCCAGTTTACAGATAGACAATATAATTTTATTTTTTTTTGATTGGAGGTTTAACGACCACCGTGAGCAAGTCAATGGGCTATAAGCAGTCGCCCGTCCCTAATTTAAGGCCACTGGTTCCAGGGAAGGAAGAGAGCTGGTGCCGTAAGGCAAACACAACATCCATGCCTCACCGGGATTCGAACCCGGATACCTTTCGGACGAATGATTAGAAGCCATCGCTTAGACGACTGAGCCACCGGGGCGGGGCGGCCATATAACTTTTCAGTTTCTCCGGCTGTCATCAATATTATTCTGGTGAATCATGCGTCTGCGGACCGTAGTGCATTTCACGCTGAAATCTTTTAGTTTGTGACTACAAATTCAATAAAACCTTTATAACGAATTAAATTTCTCCGTTATTTCTGTCCACGCCAGGATTCGAACCCGGATCCCCTCATTCCGGAATAAGTCACTCTACCAATTGAGCTACGCGGACGTTTTATTCAGATTCCTATCTGCCTTTATGTCGTGTACGTCTTTCGGGCAGGTACGTCACATCTCCTGGTACGTTACATCATCTCCCCCTTATTATTTTTTTTCGAAGTGCTGGAGAAGGGATTCTCTTATTTTTTCTATCCCGCGGTGTGGAAATAACATCACACCATTGCGAGATTTTGAACGGTCGGGTCATCCGGAAAGTGCGGGCGCCATTATAACGAAATAAATTTCTCCGTCATGTTTTGGTCTACGCCAGGAATCGAACCCGAGTCCGCTTATTCCGGAACAAGTCGCCCTACCAACTGAGCTACGCAGACGTTCATTCTGATTGCTATCTGCCTTTATGTCGTGTGCGTCCTTCGGGCAGGTACGTCACATCTCCTGATACGTTACACCTTTTCACTCAGTTTGTTATCATTTTTAATCATTTTATGTATGATGCATACTCATGCGGTGTGTTCACTATGTATATCTCACCCGCAGAACCACCAAAAATGGCATACTTGAAAATCCGTTGAATGCAAGATATTTTATTCTTACTCGGCAGAATTACTTCTTCGTTTCAGGATTTAATGACTCCGTGCGCACCTAAAGCTACAGGGTGTCTCTCGTCATACATTTGGAGTCACCGGTTTCAGGGAGGTGACAAGGCAATCGGTATGGGGATAGGAGTACAACCCATGCCTCATGCGTGACTCGGACTCGATACCAACTAGAGCGATTGGACAGAAGACAGAGTCTCTTACCACTGTGCAGAGTTAACGTTGGAATATGAATCGAGCATTCAAAACAGCAGCAAAAGTACTATTGGGCATCATAATCACAATTTTGAGTGACATACTGTCAGCATCCTGATAATATAAGGATGTTACAGAAGTCTTAAAACCGAAAGCTCGTTCATCTGAAAATTTTTAAGTCAACGATATGATAAAGTTAATTACAATATACACTATATTGACCAAAGTCACCGGAAACCCCTTGAAAACCAAATTAACAGATTCTCTGCGTTGTTAAGATGCGCGGTACAGCTGCAAACGGTATAAAAACAAACCTGCAGCTGAACGCGATCATATCGCACTGTCAGGTTGAGTGAAAATGTTCCTGTGGGAGAGAACTGACTTTGAGAAAGGAAAGATTGTTGGGTGTTACATTTGTGGGTTGTCCATAAGAGAAACCGAGCGGCGTTTGAACATACCCAAGTCAACTGTTTTAGATGTACTGAATAAGTGGAAGACACATGGCGTGCCTGAAGCAGCAAAACGTACCGGCAGGTCAAAGAAAATCAGTGATTGAGGACGCCGAAGCCTCAGGAGAATCGTCACAGCTAATCGACGGAGTACCGCACAAGACCTCAGTGTACAGGTGAGTAAAAAGTCTGAAACTTCGGTATGTACACTTTACCATTCGCAGAGAACTTCATTCCATGGGTTGCCGTGGTCATACAGCTGCTCGTAAGCCTTTCATCTCCACTCGGAATGCTACTCGTCGTTTAGCATGGTGTAAAGAACATTTATCGTGGGCCGTAGATCAATGGAAACGGGTCCTATGGACTGATGAATACAGATACACGATCCATCATGTGTGGGTATGGCGGCAGCCGAGGGAACGCTATTTACCACAGTATACTGTTCCTACGGTCAAGTTTGGAGTTGGTATTGTACTCGTGTGGGGGTGATTTTCGTGGTATGGTCGCGGCCCATTTGTTATCGTGGACAAACCTGTCAACCAGCACGTCTACCTCTATATTCTGGACAATTATGCCCTACCAACTCTGTGGCAACTTTATGGAACAGAGTCTTGTTTGTACCAGCAGGATAATGCACCGAGCCGTAAAGCAATGACTGTTACGACGTGTAATTCCGTATCGTGTGTGGTCTGGCCAGCACTGAGCCCTGATCTTAATCCCATAGAGCACCTACGGAATGAATTAGAGCGCCGCATAAGAAGTTTGGAACCAAGGCCTACTACTAAGCAAAAGTTAGCGGCAGCATTATGTACTGAATGGAAGCGCGTACCTATCGCTATGTTCCAAAACCTTGTCAAAAGCATGTCTCGAAGGGTCAGCTCATGCATTAAAGCCAAGGGTGGACCGACACCATAAGAATGTATGTCAATAAATGCTATGTTGTATTTATCTTCTAGATGACTGATGAATTTTGTCAATATAGTGTATTTAGGTTTCTGAGTAGCAGATGACGCTAGGTGTATCCTGGATAGAGTATTCGTAGAAGACTACACTATTCCGCTGAGTATAAAGCTGTGTTGTTTAAGGAAGTTTAATTTTCGACGAAATCTTTTGTGATGACAAGAACAACATATTGTGAAAAAATTCAACATAATGGATGCGCCAACGAAGTCTTCTATATAAAAAAACATCATGATGCGATTTCGAGATCGTGGTACTGTAACAGATCCACGTCAGAGCGATTGGTATCAAATGTTTTCTTGCCGAAAATTTGGTAAAAGTTTAGACTTGAACGCCGTATTTGGAAATGACCACAGAGTCCTTTCTAAGTGTGAGTTGTCTTACAGAACATATCAACGGGTTGTTCATACTTGGCATCATTCGGGTCTAGCAGTTGAGATCATCAGATAAAGATAAGGGAATTGCATTTTACCAGCTGCTTCCGAAGCATATCGCAGATGATTCCGATTTCTTAGATCTCGCTTTCTAAATGGATGAAGCATGGATTCATCTAATTGGCTATGTAAAATGTCATACCACAAGGGTATGAAGCAGCAAGATCTCACACGATGCAGCAAAGGAGACGCTCCTGCATTCGCTAAAAATCGGTAGATTATGGGGGATGTTCCAACTGAAGATCCAACTGAAGTCATTTTCTTTGACCAAGCATTGAAATTCGAGCATTACCTATCTATCGCCGACGATCTCAGCAGTTGGACAACATCGTCTTGCCCAGTTACTGACATCAAGATGCCTGAACATACCACATCTCATGAGTAGCAATGAGGGAGATTTCTTTTACTTGTGACCTCCGTGATAGCCAGAATTTAGCTCAGGTATATTTGGGGGGGGGGGGATGCTTCAGGGAGCAAAATTTGAGAGTAATCCAAGCAGCGTAGAGGAACTTAAACACAACAGTGCTTTGCACTTTACAGCAGGTTCTCACAATTTATGTCTTCGTGTAAATTTGTGAATGATGGATGGTTGCTGCAATTTCTAACATTTGCTACGATAATCAGAAGTACTCAAGTTTCAAACTCCGTTGTTTTCAGACACGCTATATGCAAATAAATAAAATTTTGGGTTCCCTAATTTCAGGCCACTTCGCATAATGTTATGCACCATAAAGAAGCTAAAACTCAATTATTCACGCACAACGATTTTTATGGGGAATTTGTGTTGCGTATTCAACGTCTGCGGTGTTACGCAGAATACAAACTTAAGATTGTTGCCCTTGTATCCGCCATAGAATGTTAATGCTACATGATCACTTTAAGAGTAATATTTATGTTCAATGCTCTGGTTGTGATAGTTGCGATAAACTAGTTTTGGTATGAGTCATGTAATGAAGGTTTTATTAACGTTTATGTCCCATTTTATTCTTGCTGCGATGTGAAAGCAATTACAGATAGACGTTTGTCCAAGATATGATCGGTTTTATAAAATCAACTTAGTTCGATAGGAACAAAAGTGTTTGATGAAATAGATATTTTCGCAACAACAAATTGATCTTAGAAAAAAGTTGGTAATTTACCGTCTTATAAAAATTACAAGATTGATATTGAAAAAAATGTTTACGCTTAAACTGCTTCTTATCCTTCGTTTATGTGTTGCTACATTTTCTAAAATTTATTTTCATTCATTTTTTTTATTGGGGGTTTAACACGACCACCGTGAACAACTCAATCGGCTATAAGCAGTCGCCCGTCCCTTATTTAGGGTCACTGGTTCCAGAGAAGGGAGAGAGCCAGGGCCGTAAGACAAACACAACATCCATGCCTCACCGGGATTCAAACCCGGACCTTACGGACGAATGATCAGAGGCCATGTTGCCACAGGGGCGGCATTTTCATTCATTATTATTAAGGTGGACGTCAAGTAATTTTGTTTCCTATACTTCAGATGGAAAAATGTCTGTACACATTTTCTTCACAATTAATGCGTTCCCAAGGATGAAAATTTTAACATCGATTAAAATAGCTTCATTTTATAACTTGGAATACTTAATATTTTCTAAAACATAACTATAATTATGCAATCCAACATTTGTTTGTCTACTGACGTCATCAAAGTACAGGTCGCGCCATCTTTTTTCTGGTTTCAACACCACCAAAGGAAAAGTTATTGATTTTTAATATAATTATGGTTATGTTTTAGAAAATATTAAGTATTCCAAGTTAAATAATGAAGCTATTTTAATCGATGTTCAAATTTTCATCCTTGGGAACGCATTAATTGTGAAGAAAATGTGTACAGAAATTTTTCCATTAGAAGTATAGGAAGCAAAATTACTTCACGTCCACCTTAATGCTTCTATTGAATTTTCTACTTTTGTAAATCTGATTCTTTAGCTGTTTGGCTATAGAGATTCCATTCATCATTTTGAAAGCAACCCATTTCCATTTCCTGTTTATTAATATTTATCATGAAACTTTATTATTCCAATCCTATTTTTTATTGAGCAATATTTTACCGAAAAAAAAATACAATTAACAGCTTCCTTGTTGAATGAAAACTAGATTCACGTCAGATGTGACACACTTTTTATACTTCTATAATAGATAATCTACATGTGAAAGAAGTTAACTGAAATGTCGTGTCCAGGCAGTCATTTACATGTAACTGCTTTATTCGGGTTCATCCTTCTACTTAATAAGAAATTCTATTAAAATACAATTGTTCTCCATAAAATGTTAATAATGGCGAAGAGCCATGCTCAAAGAACATTTCAGTCACAATTTACTGTAAGGCAACCAAATAATAAAGACATTTTCGAACAATGCCGGTGCCGACACGAGTAGATCGTGAAGAACAGATCATGTAAGAACAGCTGCCGGTTTTCCCAACACTTGGATCATCAACTGATCTCAGTAGCTTCAAGAATTCCATTATTGCTGTCCTGATAGATTTCAATAGGAAGTCAAAGCTGACAGTGTTTTGCATAAAACAGAGGATTCAATAGTATTCTACTCATCAGACCATTTTGATGAAATTTAATTAGCCCATTTAAAGTTAACAATTATTCAATTTCATTCGCATCACAAAAGAACAATGGCCAAAAGGAAGTAGATGAGTCACGAAGACAGATAATAAATAAAAGCAAAAGGAAACTTGTTATCAATTCAGAGAAGATTTTTGGGTTGCAACTGTCCAGAATGCAAATGTTATACAAACTGACGAACTTTGTTTAAAGATATTAGTATCAAAGCTGAAGATTACAATGATTTCGCATTATATCTATGAAAGAGTTTATAGGTACCAGAAGACATAAACTCCTGGGGAATTTAGCAGATACCTTGTGAATGTGGACTTTCACATACAGGGTGTTCGTAAACTGTTTTGACAAAAGAAGAGGGGTGATAGTACCCATCAAGACGAACAATATTTACAATGGAACCTAGGGTCGCATTCCACTCTGAGTGTCAGAAAAGAGTAACTTCGAAATACGTCCAACAAGTACAAGTCGTCACCTCAGACGTCATTTCTTTCATGCTGGAGAAGTAGCACATCGCCAGAACATCCCCGTCAAGCATTTACCGTATGCAAATTGCCAGAGAAAAGACGCAGCATCGACAGTTGCAGCTGATTGGCTTATCAAGGTGCAGTAGACACTTCCGGGCTGCCCCGGTGGCGCAGTGGTCTAAGCGATGGCCTCTTGATCATTCGTCCGAAAGGGGTCCGGGTTCGAATCCCGGTGAGGCATGGATGTTGTGTTTGTCTTACGGCACTGGCTCTCTCCCTTCCCTGGAGCCAGTGACCCTAAATTAGGGACGGGCGACTACTTATAGCCCATTGAGTTGCTCACGGTGGTCGTTAAATCTCCAATCAAAAAAAAAAAAAAAAAAAAAAGACACTTCCGGAATGCCACATATCCCGCACGATGGATTGGACGTGGCGGACCTGTGGCATGGCCTCCACGCTCACCGGACTTAAACCCACTGGACTTCTTCATCTGGGGGCACATGAAATCATTGGTGTACGAGACGCCTGTGGACTCCGTGGAAGATCTCGTAGCGAGAATCGTTGTTGCAGCGGACAGGATAAACACGACACCAGGAGTCTTCGAGAGGGTGCGCCAGTCTTTTCATTCGCCGGTGTGAATTGTGCAAGGACACCCGCCACTTTAAGCATCTACTTTGAGTCTGTCCCTGATCTCCATAAGTGGGATTCTGCAACTTATGATGTCGTTAATTCTCTTTCTTTGCATTGTTGAAAGTTCAACTTGGACATCTAACTTTACTCTTTTCTGACACTCAGAGTGGAATGCGACCCTAGGTTCCATTGTAAATATTGTTCGTCTTGATGGGTACTATCACCCCTCTTCTTTGGTCAAAACAGTTTACGAACGCCCTGTATAGGACAGACTTGCAGGGCTTTAAGTTTCCGTGTGAAGGAACACAAGACCTATGTACGGAACTATGAACTGTGTAACGTACCAGGAGATGTGACGTACCTGCCAGAAGGACGCACACGACATAAAGGCAGATAGGAATCAGAATAAAACGTCCGCGTAGCTCAATTGGTAGAGTGACTTATTCCGGAATGAGGGGATCCGGGTTCGAATCCTGGCGTGGACAGAAATGACGGAGAAATTTACTTCGTTATAACTGAAGAAGTCGTCTACAGCCCAACATTGTCAGGAAAATAACCATAAATTTTTGTTTGGAAACGCTACGCTTATTGATAAACCTGACTCGACTATCAAACTTAATATATTAGAAGCTTTCCACATATACCGGAACTAGTCACGTATTGTCAACGACATGACGTCGACTCCATTTCTTTCAAGCGCGTGGAAACAACTCACCAAAATCCATGACCGTCAGAATTCTGATGATGTATCAATGATTTGAATGTTTACGCTCCATTCTTCCTGAGGAAGCAGAACCAAAAGCTCTGCGAAACTATATTCGATGTATGATAAACATTTTATTGTGCGAAACGGTGTTATTATTATTCTATCTTAACACAACAAACTTAGTAGTCATAAATTACTGTATGTATAACCAGAACAACGTTTGGAACAAATCCTTTCTAAAATCTCACTGAAAAAACCCCCTGTATATCGAAACCAGTCTGGTTTATCATATTGCATAGAAAGGTAAATACAGGCTGGTACGCAAAGTATCAAGTAACCACAAAAGTATGTGCCAAACTAATTGCAGACAATACCGTCTGAGCACGATTTATTAAAAGATGAATGCTATGTACAAATTAAAACCATATGTACTTTCAAAGTGACGATCACCTCATCTTCAGATGTATCAGACACGCCAACATAACATCTTATATACACTGTCCATGTGCACCATGGGTAAGTTACTCCAGAAACACGTGACAAAACAGGAATTTTTGTAAACAACTTACGCAAATCATGATGAAGAAGGTAAGCTGTAAGAACAAGTTATAGCACAGCCCTAGCAAGGAATGTCAATTCGGGAATTATGTACCCGTACTGGCAGAACATCAAATTATTAGCAACCCTCCTCTGCCCATTCACTGCTGTGCATGGAAAGTATTGATATTACAGCTTTTGGTGACCAGTGTTGCAACGAATACAGTCCTTATGAACTGTCTTTAACTTGGGAGCACTTTCTTCAACATGATTTGCATAAGTTGTTTACGAAAAATCCGGTTTTGTCACGTGTTTCTGGAGTAACGTACCCATGGTGCACATGGACAGTGTATATAGGATGTTATGTTGGCGTGTCTGATACATCTGAAGATGAGGTGATCGACACCTTGAAAGTACTTATAGTTTTAATTTGTACATGTCTTTTAATAAATCGTGCTCAGACGGTATTGTTTGTAATTAGTTTGCCTCCTTTGCACGAAGTTTTTCGTCTCGCATAAAGTATTTGCCGTTTTTCGAGGGAGCAAAAGAAAAACCTTGTAATTATTGAATTTGCGGAGAGATGGCGTTCCGCTCGTGGTATATCGTCAACTGAAATCCCAAGATGCCTTACGTATATGAATCAGATGAGTAAGCAGTTTGGTAGTGGAAAGGCGTGCGATTACAATGGCGGTATCAGTGGAGATTATTCATAGGTGTTTGTTTTACGAATTTAAACTCGGCTCATTTGCTGCAGAAACAACTCGTCGCATTTGCTTAGCAATCAGGGCAGATGCTATGAAGGAACGCACAACTCGGAATTGGTTTCGAAACTTCAGAGCCGGAGATGAATTCCTTTAAGACAAGTCCCGGAGTGGCCGTCCTGTCAGCCTTGACACAGAAACCCTGAGAGTTGCTATTGGGCAAGGAAGTAGCCAAACATGCCAGGAACTAGCCCAGTCATTTGATGATAGTGAAGAAACATCTGCATACGATAGGTAAAGCATGCGAATTGTCTAAGTGGGTCCCCCACGAATTGTCTGCAGTGAACAAACAGGAACGTGTCTCAGCTTGTCTTGAATTGGTATCTCGCTATGACACGGGAATCATTTTTCGATAGGGTACTCACATGTGATCAGAAGTGGGTACCCCAAAACGTTTCAGACATTGGCTGTCCACAAGTGACTCAATTCCTCACACACAGAAGCCAGTACTGCAACTACGTAAAATTATGCTGTATGTAAGGTGGACAGCTCGTAATGGTATTCATTATGAACTCTTGCAACGTGGCCAAACGATCACCACAACAGTGCACTGTCAACAACTGAAGCGTGTGCATGAGGACCTGAAAAAGAAGGAAGCAGGACTTGTCAAAAGAAAGCGTCCTTTTCACCTTCAAGATAACGCTTGTGCGCACGCCGCTTCATTGACCAGAAACACTATAGAAAAACCTGGGCTGGAGCTTTTATGTCATTCAGCTTACTCACCAGTTATCTCTCCTTCAGACTATCACTTGTTTATTTCACTCGACAATCATTTGCGTGGACACCACTTCTCCAACTTTGATAAGTTGCACGCTGCCCTCCAAATATTCTCTCTTCCCATGACACAGCATTTTACCGCAGGGGTATGACACGGCATTTTATCATAGTGGCCGATTTATTATGACCACCTGACAGTGTAAAGCAAATGAGCTATGACTCCGCTCTGTTGCCGCCAGAGGGCGACGCTAGTATAAAAAGGGAAAGCTTAGTGCTTGCGACAGTAGTAGAAGTGATTTTTGGGTGACGAGATGAGTAAAAAAAAATGCGATTTGACGGACTTTCAACGTGGGATGATTGTAGGAGCTCGGAGCTATGGAGCGAGTATCACCGAAACCGCCGCGTTCGTGAAATGTTCCAGAGCAGCTGTTGTTAAATTGTTTAAAGACTGGACTGTCAGCCAAAAATACTGGGTCTCTACGTGCAACGTGTGGTCGTCATCGACTAGTGACTGCTCGGGTGGAACGGAGAGTGTCCAGACTGGTAACAGGCAACAGTGGAGCAAATTACAGACCATCTTAATCAAGGATCACCTCAAATGATCTCTGCACGCACTGTTCGCCGTACACTGCATCGGATAAGATATGGCAGCCGAAGACCTGTTCGAACACCTTTGCTGTCTGCAGTTAACAAGAGAAAACGTCTCTAGTTCGCACAGGAGCTCAAGGATTGGACAGTCGATAATTGGAAGCAAATTATGTGGTCCGATGAATCACGATTTCAGTTGCACCATGCCGATGGCCGAGTAAGAATTTGGCGGAAACAGCACAAAAGCATTGACTCCAAATGCATTGCCACAACCCTTCAAGTTGGTGGAGGCAACATTATGGTTTGGGGAATGTTTTCCTGGCATGCTTTGTGCCCTTTAATTCGTGTCTGACTGGCACATTATATCTAAATATCGTTGCGGACCAAGTGCATCCTGTGATGTGGATGGTTTATCCCAATGGCGATGGCTACTTTCAACAAGATAATGCGTCCTGCCATGGTGCTCGTATTGTACAGGATTGGTTTCAGGAACATGCCGGTGAGTTTACTTTGCTTAGGTGGCCCCCACAATCTCCAGATCTCAACCCCATTGGGAATTTGTGGGATGAAGTTGAACGAGCCATCAGACAGCTGGATCCACAACCCTGCAATCTCACACTCCTGGAAAGTGCTATTCATCAAGCATGGTCTCAGATTCCACAAACCACCTATCAAAATCTCGTGGAGGCCATGTCACGAAGAATCGACGCAGTATTAAAGGAAAAAGGTGGCCCGACGAATTACTGAGGGGGTGGTCATAATAAAGTGGCCACGCAGTGTATAGGTTGTTAACACGTTGGCAGAACGTTGTTGATGCCATGGTAATCATTTTGATGAATAAATTGCTTTTCTACTAGTATGTGTTATACTTTGTCTCAGTCTTCAAAAACGGCAAATACTTTTGTGGTTGCCTGATATATATACAAAAGAAAAGTACTCGAAAGTGAGATATCCAACCGACGTGGAAGGAAGAAAATCGATCGTATAGGAGAGTATATTTTATAGTGACCCAGGAGACGATGTGCGGTACTTACAAAACATAAATGGTGAGATACCGTAGACAGCAGAAAAGATCCAATTCCAAAGTTGTAGAGTGGTACTCAAAAACGCTCGACACTCCAACAACGGTGTTGAGGATGGCCGTAGGCTGAAGACTCCGGGGAAATCTATTGGCATAAAGCCTTGCAGCAGCGCTGTTGTCCCACTAGCACTCGGTGTACAGAAGAGACATTTCGCAATATTTAGCATGTGCGTAAATGGGCTTAATGTTTATTGTGACGGTTTTTATAATATCATTGTACCGCATGAACGTGGATGCTCGTTTATCCATTTCGACTCTACCAGAAATCCTTCGCATATCGCTACTTTTCATGCGCTAGTCGTGTGTAACGATGGGTGGTTAACTTCCTTGTAAAACTGCCTGCCAGCCGCGAATACACTAGTAATATCCCATCACGCCATAACTTTTCATTACACTTTTCTGCTGGCAGCCAAGTTTCACGATTCCGCATTGGGCTAACATGATCTCTGCAAGCGTGCTTGTAGGAAAGCTCATATACGCTTTCCTATAGGACTACGTTGCTCTCCACACCTCGTTTGGACTACTTATTTTTCAGTAATTGTCCTGGGTAAGAACTTTGCGCAACACCTTGGCTCGTTTTGTGAAAGATGATATCGCCAAACTTGACCAAAAATCAAGACGGAATAGTTCACGTATTTTGCAAATAATTTTTGGTTAAGTAAGTGTTATTTCCTTTTATGGTTATTTTCTCTCATGCTCTTTAACAAACTGATCATGAAAGGTAAAGCTTACAGTGCATATAATACTGTGAGTACCTCTTTTTAAGTGTGGACATTAAGTTTGCTTTTAATGAAAGCAATTGAGAGGTGTAACGTTCGTAACATAACTTCGATGTCAAGGAGTGTTACTTCTGCGGGAATGAATGCTTTAGCAAACAGATGCTAGACTCAATATGGATGTTCCATGACTGTACAGATTACTCAATGTAAAGTTATCGGAGGTGGGACATCTATATTGGCATCTTTACAAAAAAACGTTATACACAGTGTGACGTACCTGCCAGCAGGACGCACACGACATAAAGGCAGATAGCAATCAGAATGAACGTCTGCGTAGCTCAGTTGTTAGAGCGACTTGTTCCGGAATGTTCGAATCCCGGCGTAGACCTAAAATGACGGAGAAATTTACTTCGTTATAATGGCGCCCGAACTATCCGGATGACCCGACCGTTCAGAATCTCGCAATGGTGTGATGTTATTTCCACACCGCGAGATAGGAAAAACCAGAGAATCTCTTCTCCAGCGCTTCGAAAAATAAATGTGTGTGACGTTGCATTCCACACACCGGATTGACTGGGAGTTCTCAAGTGCACGTTTTACAGTGGATGGCTGCCTACGACGATTCATGGTCACGGCTGAGCCGTGGGCCATGCCCCCGGCCCTCTTTCGGAGGGGGGGAAGACGTACTTGCCAGCAGGACGCACACGACATAAAGGCAGATAGCAATCAGAATGAACGTCTGCGTAGCTCAGTTGGTAGAGCGACTTGTTCTGGAATAAGCGGACTCGGGTTCGAATCCCGGCGTAGACAGAAAATGACGGAGAAATTAACTTCGTTATAACAGTATAAATTAAGGTTTGCCGCCCTGTGGCGCAGTGGTCTAAGCGATGGCTTCTGACCATTCTTCCGAAAGGGGTCCGGGGTTCAAAACCCGGTGTGGCATGGATGTTGTGTTTGTCTTACGGCACTGGCTCTCTCCTTAAATTAGGGACGGGAGACTGCTTATAGCCCTTTGAGTTGCTCACGGTGGTCGTTAAACCTCCAATCAAAAAAAAAAAAAATTATATTATGTGAAATTATATTCAGTGCAAGGATGTCAATCAAACTTATTGTTGTTTACTGCTGTGACGTGCCTGCACCGCAGGACGCACATGAGATAAAGGCAGATGGCAGAGAGACATTCTGTCAGCTACGCTGACAGAATGTCTCTCTGCCATCATTTGGAAGAGCGACTTACTCCGGAGTGAGGATGTCCTGCGCGGACAGACTTGTACGTTATATTGGCGCCCAAACTTCCAGGATGACCCGGCTGTTAAGTTCCTCACAATGATGTGATGTTGTTTCCACACGGCGAGACAGGAAAAATGAGAATCCCTTCTTCAGTGCTTCGAAAAAATAATTCACGTTCGACACACCAAATTGCCTAGGATTTCTCAAATGCACGTTCTTCATGGGATGCCTGCCTACAGCGACAAATGGTCCCGGATGACCCGTGGGCCATGCCCCGGCCCTCTGTCGGGGGGGGTTGGGTGAGATGTGACGTACCTGCTCCGCAGGACGCACATGAGATAAAGGCAGATAGCAGTGAGACATTCTGTCCGCGTAACTCAGTTGGGAGAGCGCTATACTCCGGAGTGAGAGGGATCCGGGTTCGATGCTCGGCGCGGACAAGCTTGTACGTCATAGAACATCTATTTATTTATGTATTGATCTGGACGCACTGTCCTTTGCTAAACATTTGTATTCCTCTTTGCAGTGTTTCCGTTGAAATTAGACCCCCGCATTAACATTAATTTGCCCTTCAACTAGCCAAAACTGAAAGAGCCAGAACAGGCAAGCAAGTTTCATAAATAAATAGTTTGCTACACTCTTCTGAATACACAATTTACTACAATTATCCCCACTTGGGATGTGCTACAGTGTTCCATAAACGTTGTAACAAATTAGGTATTTGTTTAATCTTTTGAAGCTCTTAGACCCTGAGATATTCAGCGTAACATGTGTCTTTTCCTCTGACTCAGGTAGATGAAACAATGTGATTTACTCTGAATTGATTAGATGCCTTCCGAAAGAAGGTTCTAAGGTGTGCGAGTTCACAGAAATCGTTTTTCCTCTCAGTAAACGTCGCCTTGCCCAGAGATAGCCGTCAAAGCAGAGGCAGGGGGAGCCATCGTTATTATTTATAAGATCATTTTAGCTTACAGAAGTAAACCAAGAGTGAACCGAGCTTTGAATTACCGAAAATGATGTATTACTTTCGAAAGAAACGCTAGTGGATGTCATATTTTTTGCCCACTTCCGCAAAGTTTCAGTCTATTCGATTTACTCAGAGTAGTGAAAAGAAAACAAGAATGCCTGTCAGATGAAAGATCACGAATGGATGAGGAAACTTTGGCAGAGATGGACCACTCTCCCTTTCCCCATCCTGTCTGCTTCATCCGCAAGCGTTGATCTACCCGTGACATGTACGTCTTTTACAAAATGACCATCGAACGCAAATGTGTTTCTTTGTTTACTTGAAAAATCTTAGCACGGGGTCAGATTTGGTCAAGGAGGGCCGAGATATGTTGGACAGAAAACTTGAACCTTGCCTATTTTTGAGTTGACTAATTTTAAATTGGTCTGTTTTTATCCAATCTATGCGTAACTGACAAGCTTCATTCAGGTAATTTTAAAAACCCTACTGTGGAGTCTAAAACATCATATCGTCTAAACTTTTTTTCAGTTCTATTGGAATAATAAAATACGCTCACGGACAATAAAATTTGCGCACCAAGAAGGAAGCATGGGATTGAACTGAAATTTTATGGACGTAAAGATACATTTGAATGATACACATGGCAAAAACAGAGCTGCAGAACAATTATAGAGGGATCTGTGGCGCGCTGTATGGTCATCTTCAATAGCGCGTCGCGCCGCCTCGTGCGGCGATACATGCTGCAATACGGTCCGGCATGGAGGCGAACAGACGCCTGATGTTATCCTGCGGCAGACTGGCCCACACGTGTTGATCGGTGTGCTCCAAATCCCGGATAGTGCAGCAAACGCCTGCAGCCGGCATTTGAACTGCTCCCACACATGCCCAATAGGGGGCATGTCCGGGGAGCGGGCAGGCCATGGAAGTGTCTGGACATGACGTAGGCAGTCCTGGGCAACCCAAGCCGTGTGCGGGTGGGCGTTATCCTGCTGGTATAGGGCACCTGGAATCCCTGCCAGGAATGAGAGAACATGAGGCCGTAGGATCTCATCCACATACCGCTGGCCCGTCAATGATCCACGTACCGCTACTAGAACTGATTGGGTATCTTAGGCAATGGCTCCCCAGACCATAATGCCTGCAGTGGGATAGGTGTGGCGCTCGATAGTGAGGGTGGGATTGTGCCGTTGACCCGGGGACCTCCACACCCTGACACGATGATCATCTGTCCCCAAAACGTAGCGGCACTCAGCGCTAAGCACCACACGTTGCCAGCCTGTGGCGTTCCACGTCGCTCTGGTCTGTCACCACTGCACACGGAGCCGGCGATGTTCCTGTGTTAAAGGCAGCACACGCAAGGTGCGTTGTGATCGCAGATTCGCTTCGGCGAGACGTCAGGAAATGGTTCCAGGGCACACAGGAGCCGCTACATCTGCCTGTATAGTAGACTGGGTCTCCGTGTGATCCGTTCGTGCCTAGCGCACGAACCGTCGATGCTCTCTACCGGTGGCCCACCTGGGCCGTCCGGAGCCGCTCCGCCGTGTGGCAATGCCGTCACGTGTCTGCTGCTCCCAACACAGTCGGACGGTATGGTCAGAACGATCCACGTGGTGGGCTATACGGCGTGCCGACCACCCTGCGGATTTCAGCCCAATAATCAGGTCTCTCTCAAAGTCCGTAAGTTGCGTAAATCGACGTCTCTGGCGTCTACCCGGCATTTTTGTTACTCTGTACTCTTGCTCGCGTCGGTCGGTGCTTTTGGCTTTCACGGGGCTTCGACTACGCGCCGGTTTATCAGGCTGCCGGTTCGTGCTTGTAGCGCCACCACAGGGTGTGCGGTCATGCACACTCGGATCATTTGCATACCAGCACGCATTCTAGCTATTTGCAAAGTTTTGCGGGTGAAACATGTTTTCTTCTAGGTGCCCAAATTCCATTGTCCGTGAGTGTATAATTTAATCAGAAGAGTGGCTGACATTCTTCTGATAAAGATCTTAAATTATTAAATTGCCCCCTTAAGCCTGTGGTTGACAATTTTTATGGAAAGTTGAAGAATCGGATTTTCAGATTACACAATTCGTGCGTCGGAAGTCTTCATGGAGAAGAAACAAAATCAACTTTTATTTTGTAAAATTCTGTCTTTAAGTAAAATAATTTTTCAACAAAAGAAACACAATGATAGTAGTAAATACCCAGCCTATCCACCGTACGCACTGTGTTCGCAGTCTGTTCCGCCGCCCCGGTGGCGCAGTGGTCTAAGGCGTTGGCCTCTGATCATTCGTCCGTAAGGGGTACGGGTTCGAATCCCGGTCAGGCATGGATGTTGTGTTTGTCTTACGGCACTGGCTCTCTCCCTTCCCTGGAACCAGTGACCCTAAATTAGGGACGGGCGACTGCTTATAGCCCATTTGAGTTGCTCACGGTGGTCGTTAAACCTCCAATCAAAAAAAAAAAAAATCAGTCTGTTCCCAGTATAAAAGAAATTGCTGAACGAAGTGAGGATACTTGTTACCAACAACAATAAACTGACATATTTAAGTTGAACACAATGATCTAAGGGTTCAGTTTTTTTTGTAAATGCAAACCTACCCCCCTCTACGCATCAAAGGCGTTGCAGAAAGCAAGTCGACATGAATTTGATAATCTTTAAATATGTTTTATAAATGTGATGTGGCGGAATTTTAAGCGTCAGATCACCCTGAAAATTCGGTTTCCCACGTTTCCGGTGAGCAAAGGTGATGCACTTACTACTTCTGTGTTAATTCAAGCACTGTCCAGATAAAACATTGGGTGAAAAGTTTGAAGAGTGTATGAATGAACGCATCTTCAATGGATCTGTGATGAAATAGCATGATTGTGACGCTAAAGGAAGCTGTGTCTCATGAAGATGGACGTGAAGCCGAACACCACTGAAACGGCGTACAGGTCCATTACAAGCTTTATCAGCTTTAAAAATTCATAGATCGTGTCAGACTTGATTCTTGAAATTGAGACACATACACTATATTGACAAAAGTCACCTGACACCCCTTCAAAAGCAGATGAACGGGTCCACTGCGTTGTTAAGTTGCGCAGTACAGCTGCAAACGGTAAGAAAATAAGTCTGCAGCTGACCGCGATCATATCGCACTGTGAGGTTGAGTGAAAATGTCGCGGCGGAAGAGAACTGAGTTTGAGAAAGGAAAGATTGTTGGATATTATATTAGTGGGTTGTCCATAAGAGAAACCGAGAGGCATTTAAACATACTCAAGTCAACGGCTTTGGATGTACTGAATAAGTGGAAGACACATGGCGTGCCTGAAGCAGGAACCAAAGGAAATCAATGTGCTAGACCAAAGAAAATCAGTGATAGAGGACGTCGAAGCCTCAGGAGAGTCGTTACAGCTAATCGTCGGAGCACTGCACAAGACCTTAATGTATAGGTGAGTAAAAATGCTGGAACCTCGGTATGCACACTTACCATTCGTAGAGAACGTCATTCCATGGGTTACCGTGGTCGTGCTGCTGCTCATAAGTCTTTCATCTCCACTCGGAAGGCTACTCGTCGTTCAGCATGGTGTAAAGAACATTTATCGTGGACCGTAGATCAATGGAAACGGGTCCTATGGATTGATGAATCCAGATACGCGATCCATCAGTCTGATGGCCGTGTGTTGTTATGGTGGCAGCCAGTGGAACGCTGTTTACCACAGTGTACTGTTCCTACGGTCAAGTTTGGAGCTGGCAGTGTACTCGTGAGGGGGTGGTTTTCGTGGTTTGGTCCCGTCCCATTGATTATCGTGGACAAACCTGTTAAACAGTACGTCTACCTCGATATTCTGGACAATTATGCCGTACCAACTCTGTGGCAATATTGTGAAACCGAGCATTGTTGGTACCAGCAAAATAATGCACCGAGCCATAGAGCAAGGACTGTTACGACGTGTAATTCCGTATCGTGTGTGGTCTGGCCAGCACTGAGACCTGATCTTAATCCCATAGAGCACCTACGGAATGAATTAGAGCGCCGCATAAGAAGTTTGGAACCAAGGCCTACTACTAAGCAACAGAATAGAAGCTCATACCTGTACTGAATAGAAGCACTGAATAGAAGCTCATACCTATCTCTGTGTTCGAGAACCTTATCGAAAGCATGTATCGAAGGGTTAGTGCATGCATTAAGGCCAAAGGTGGCCCGACACCGTACTAATGTATGTCAATAAATTCTATGTTGTGTTTCTCTTCTAGGTGTCCGGAGACTTTTGTTAATATAGTTTATAATGTACTCACGTATATGCTGAGTTTTTTTACGCATGTTCAATGTATATTCCCTGGGTAACATGGCGCATATTCCTGCGATAATCGAGTTTCTGTTAGATCCAGTCCAGTCCTGTTTCGTCTACTTACAAATGGCATTTGAAACCCGATTTTTAGTTTAGCAACTCACGTAGACAGTATCTCTATAACATAGGCCAGTAAAGCGAAATCCGGCGATATTAAGTTTGGTGACTTTGGAGGCCATGGAATACTACCCCCGTGGCCGATTCTTTTTCCACGGGAGTGGCTGTCGAGGGAGTCGCGTGCATCCGTCGAGAAATGTATCGCCGTCTTATCGGAACAAAATATTAGGCTCCATATTAACATTCAGTTGCGGAACGAGGAAATTTTCTAAACTGTCCAGAGACACAATCCTGTGACCGTTCATTTCCACAAGAAAATTTATCCATGCACTCTTTTGGGGTTCATCGCTGCAAATACCATTACATTTTTATTTGCACACTCGTCGGTCAGCATCCCTTCTCCATGACTTTCTGTGCCCGAAATGCAAACGTTGTATTTATTTTCCCACTGATATACACTGAAGAGCAATTGAATTAGAGACATTTGGCGTTATGCAAATATGGCGCTGTGGGCGGCCCTGTAAACGGAAACGACATGACATATGCAGCGATCCGACAGTATAAGGAGTGATGCGACGGGAATCAGTAAGAGTCGGACGCAGTATGGGTAAGACTAAGTGCATTTGATCGACAACATAAGGAGTGATGCGACGGGAATCAGTAAGAGTCGGACCCAGTAGGGGTAAGACTAAGTGCATTTGATCGACAATATAAGGAGTGATGCGACGGGAATCAGTAAGAGTCGGACGCAGTATGGGTAAGACTAAGTGCATTTGATCGACAACATAAGGAGTGATGCGACGGGAATCAGTAAGAGTCGGACCCAGTAGGGGTAAGACTAAGTGCATTTGATCGACAATATAAGGAGTGATGCGACGGGAATCAGTAAGAGTCGGACGCAGTATGGGTAAGACTAAGTGCATTTGATCGACAATATAAGGAGTGATGCGACGGGAATCAGTAAGAGTCGGACGCAGTATGGGTAAGACTAAGTGCATTTGATCGACAACATAAGGAGTGATGCGACGGGAATCAGTAAGAGTCGGACCCAGTAGGGGTAAGACTAAGTGCATTTGATCGACAATATAAGGAGTGATGCGACGGGAATCAGTAAGAGTCGGACGCAGTATGGGTAAGACTAAGTGCATTTGATCGACAATATAAGGAGTGATGCGACGGGAATCAGTAAGAGTCGGACGCAGTATGGGTAAGACTAAGTGCATTTGATCGACAACATAAGGAGTGATGCGACGGGAATCAGTAAGAGTCGGACCCAGTAGGGGTAAGACTAAGTGCATTTGATCGACAATATAAGGAGTGATGCGACGGGAATCAGTAAGAGTCGGACGCAGTATGGGTAAGACTAAGTGCATTTGATCGACAATATAAGGAGTGATGCGACGGGAATCAGTAAGAGTCGGACGCAGTATGGGTAAGACTAAGTGCATTTGATCGACAACATAAGGAGTGATGCGACGGGAATCAGTAAGAGTCGGACCCAGTAGGGGTAAGACTAAGTGCATTTGATCGACAATATAAGGAGTGATGCGACGGGAATCAGTAAGAGTCGGACGCAGTATGGGTAAGACTAAGTGCATTTGATCGACAATATAAGGAGTGATGCGACGGGAATCAGTAAGAGTCGGACGCAGTATGGGTAAGACTAAGTGCATTTGATCGACAACATAAGGAGTGATGCGACGGGAATCAGTAAGAGTCGGACGCAGTATGGGTAAGACTAAGTGCATTTGATCGACAATATAAGGAGTGATGCGACGGGAATCAGTAAGAGTCGGACGCAGTATGGGTAAGACTAAGTGCATTTGATCGACAACATAAGGAGTGATGCGACGGGAATCAGTAAGAGTCGGACCCAGTAGGGGTAAGACTAAGTGCATTTGATCGACAATATAAGGAGTGATGCGACGGGAATCAGTAAGAGTCGGACGCAGTATGGGTAAGACTAAGTGCATTTGATCGACAATATAAGGAGTGCTGCGACGGGAATCAGTAAGAGTCGGACGCAGTATGGGTACGACTAAGTGCATTTGGTCGACAATATAAGGAGTGATGCGACGGGAATCAGTAAGAGTCGGACGCAGTATGGGTAAGACTAAGTGCATTTGATCGACAACATAAGGAGTGATGCGACGGGAATCAGTAAGAGTCGGACCCAGTAGGGGTAAGACTAAGTGCATTTGATCGACAATATAAGGAGTGATGCGACGGGAATCAGTAAGAGTCGGACGCAGTATGGGTAAGACTAAGTGCATTTGATCGACAATATAAGGAGTGCTGCGACGGGAATCAGTAAGAGTCGGACGCAGTATGGGTACGACTAAGTGCATTTGGTCGACAATATAAGGAGTGATGCGACGGGAATCAGTAAGAGTCGGACCCAGTAGGGGTAAGACTAAGTGCATTTGATCGACAATATAAGGAGTGATGCGACGGGAATCAGTAAGAGTCGGACGCAGTATGGGTAAGACTAAGTGCATTTGATCGACAATATAAGGAGTGCTGCGACGGGAATCAGTAAGAGTCGGACGCAGTATGGGTACGACTAAGTGCATTTGGTCGACAATATAAGGAGTGATGCGACGGGAATCAGTAAGAGTCGGACGCAGTATGGGTAAGACTAAGTGCATTTGATCGACAACATAAGGAGTGATGCGACGGGAATCAGTAAGAGTCGGACCCAGTAGGGGTAAGACTAAGTGCATTTGATCGACAATATAAGGAGTGATGCGACGGGAATCAGTAAGAGTCGGACGCAGTATGGGTAAGACTAAGTGCATTTGATCGACAATATAAGGAGTGATGCGACGGGAATCAGTAAGAGTCGGACGCAGTATGGGTAAGACTAAGTGCATTTGATCGACAACATAAGGAGTGATGCGACGGGAATCAGTAAGAGTCGGACGCAGTATGGGTAAGACTAAGTGCATTTGATCGACAATATAAGGAGTGATGCGACGGGAATCAGTAAGAGTCGGACGCAGTATGGGTAAGACTAAGTGCATTTGATCGACAACATAAGGAGTGATGCGACGGGAATCAGTAAGAGTCGGACCCAGTATGGGTAAGACTAAGTGCATTTGATCGACAATATAAGGAGTGATGCGACGGGAATCAGTAAGAGTCGGACGCAGTATGGGTAAGACTAAGTGCATTTGATCGACAACATAAGGAGTGATGCGACGGGAATCAGTAAGAGTCGGACCCAGTATGGGTAAGACTAAGTGCATTTGATCGACAATATAAGGAGTGATGCGACGGGAATCAGTAAGAGTCGGACGCAGTATGGGTAAGACTAAGTGCATTTGATCGACAATATAAGGAGTGATGCGACGGGAATCAGTAAGAGTCGGACGCAGTATGGGTAAGACTAAGTGCATTTGATCGACAACATAAGGAGTGATGCGACGGGAATCAGTAAGAGTCGGACCCAGTATGGGTAAGACTAAGTGCATTTGATCGACAATATAAGGAGTGATGCGACGGGAATCAGTAAGAGTCGGACGCAGTATGGGTAAGACTAAGTGCATTTGATCGACAATATAAGGAGTGATGCGACGGGAATCAGTAAGAGTCGGACGCAGTATGGGTAAGACTAAGTGCATTTGATCGACAACATAAGGAGTGATGCGACGGGAATCAGTAAGAGTCGGACCCAGTATGGGTAAGACTAAGTGCATTTGATCGACAATATAAGGAGTGATGCGACGGGAATCAGTAAGAGTCGGACGCAGTATGGGTAAGACTAAGTGCATTTGATCGACAACATAAGGAGTGATGCGACGGGAATCAGTAAGAGTCGGACGCAGTATGGGTAAGACTAAGTGCATTTGATCGACAACATAAGGAGTGATGCGACGGGAATCAGTAAGAGTCGGACCCAGTATGGGTAAGACTAAGTGCATTTGATCGACAATATAAGGAGTGATGCGACGGGAATCAGTAAGAGTCGGACGCAGTATGGGTAAGACTAAGTGCATTTGATCGACAATATAAGGAGTGATGCGACGGGAATCAGTAAGAGTCGGACGCAGTATGGGTAAGACTAAGTGCATTTGATCGACAATATAAGGAGTGCTGCGACGGGAATCAGTAAGAGTCGGACGCAGTATGGGTAAGACTAAGTGCATTTGATCGACAATATAAGGAGTGATGCGACGGGAATCAGTAAGAGTCGGGCGCAGTATGGGTAAGACTAAGTGCATTTGATCGACAATATAAGGAGTGCTGCGACGGGAATCAGTAAGAGTCGGACTCAGTATGAGTAAGACGGAGTGCATTTGATCGACAATATAAGGAGTGCTGAGACGGGAATCAGTAAGAGTCGGACGCAGTATGGGTAAGACTAAGTGCATTTGATCGACAATATAAGGAGTGATGCGACGGGAATCAGTAAGAGTCGGACGCAGTATGGGTAAGACTAAGTGCATTTGATCGACAATATAAGGAGTGATGCGACGGGAATAAGTAAGAGTCGGGCGCAGTATGGGTAAGACTAAGTGCATTTGATCGACAATATAAGTAGTGATGCGACGGGAATCAGTAAGAGTCGGACGCAGTATGGGTAAGACTAAGTGCATTTGATCGACAATATAAGGAGTGACGCGACGGGAATCAGTAAGAGTCGGACGCAGTATGGGTAAGACTGAGTGCATTTGGTCGACAATATAAGGAGTGACGCGACGGGAATCAGTAAGAGTCGGACGCAGTATGGGTAAGACTAAGTGCATTTGGTCGACAATATAAGGAGTGATGCGACGGGAATCAGTAAGAGTCGGACGCAGTATGGGTAAGACTAAGTGCATTTGGTCGACAATATAAGGAGTGATGCGACGGGAATCAGTAAGAGTCGGACGCAGTATGGGTAAGACTAAGTGCATTTGGTCGACAATATAAGGAGTGATGCGACGGGAATCAGTAAGAGTTGGAAGCAGTATGGGTACGACTAAGTGCATTTGGTCGACAATATAAGGAGTGATGCGACGGGAATCAGTAAGAGTCGGACGCAGTATGGGTAAGACTAAGTGCATTTGATCGACAATATAAGGAGTGACGCGACGGGAATCAGTAAGAGTCGGACTCAGTATGAGTAAGACGGAGTGCATTTGATCGACAATATAAGGAGTGATGCGACGGGAATCAGTAAGAGTCGGACGCAGTATGGGTAAGACTAAGTGCATTTGATCGACAATATAAGGAGTGATGCGACGGGAATCAGAAAGAGTCGGACCCAGTATGGGTAAGACTAAGTGCATTTGATCGACAATATAAGGAGTGATGCGACGGGAATCAGTAAGAGTCGGACGCAGTATGGGTAAGACTAAGTGCATTTGATCGACAATATAAGGAGTGATGCGACGGGAATCAGTAAGAGTCGGACGCAGTATGGGTAAGACTAAGTGCATTTGATCGACAACATAAGGAGTGATGCGACGGGAATCAGTAAGAGTCGGACGCAGTATGGGTAAGACTAAGTGCATTTGATCGACAACATAAGGAGTGATGCGACGGGAATCAGTAAGAGTCGGACCCAGTATGGGTAAGACTAAGTGCATTTGATCGACAATATAAGGAGTGATGCGACGGGAATCAGTAAGAGTCGGACGCAGTATGGGTAAGACTAAGTGCATTTGATCGACAATATAAGGAGTGCTGCGACGGGAATCAGTAAGAGTCGGACGCAGTATGGGTAAGACTAAGTGCATTTGATCGACAATATAAGGAGTGCTGCGACGGGAATCAGTAAGAGTCGGACTCAGTATGAGTAAGACGGAGTGCATTTGATCGACAATATAAGGAGTGCTGAGACGGGAATCAGTAAGAGTCGGACGCAGTATGGGTAAGACTAAGTGCATTTGATCGACAATATAAGGAGTGATGCGACGGGAATCAGTAAGAGTCGGACGCAGTATGGGTAAGACTAAGTGCATTTGATCGACAATATAAGGAGTGATGCGACGGGAATAAGTAAGAGTCGGGCGCAGTATGGGTAAGACTAAGTGCATTTGATCGACAATATAAGTAGTGATGCGACGGGAATCAGTAAGAGTCGGACGCAGTATGGGTAAGACTAAGTGCATTTGATCGACAATATAAGGAGTGACGCGACGGGAATCAGTAAGAGTCGGACGCAGTATGGGTAAGACTGAGTGCATTTGGTCGACAATATAAGGAGTGACGCGACGGGAATCAGTAAGAGTCGGACGCAGTATGGGTAAGACTAAGTGCATTTGGTCGACAATATAAGGAGTGATGCGACGGGAATCAGTAAGAGTCGGACGCAGTATGGGTAAGACTAAGTGCATTTGGTCGACAATATAAGGAGTGATGCGACGGGAATCAGTAAGAGTCGGACGCAGTATGGGTAAGACTAAGTGCATTTGGTCGACAATATAAGGAGTGATGCGACGGGAATCAGTAAGAGTCGGACGCAGTATGGGTACGACTAAGTGCATTTGGTCGACAATATAAGGAGTGATGCGACGGGAATCAGTAAGAGTCGGACGCAGTATGGGTAAGACTAAGTGCATTTGATCGACAATATAAGGAGTGACGCGACGGGAATCAGTAAGAGTCGGACGCAGTATGGGTAAGACTAAGTGCATTTGGTGGACAATATAAGGAGTGACGCGACGGGAATCAGTAAGAGTCGGACGCAGTATGGGTAAGACTAAGTGCATTTGGTCGTGGGCAAATTGGCGGGGCCCGACGAATGGGTCACTCCATCTCGGAAGTCACTGGGATTTTCACGAGCCACTGTGTCACGGGTGCACCGTGAGTACATCGAATCCGGTAAAACCATCCCTGCACGGGCCAACTGCCGTGGACAACAGAGTGTGGATGACCGAGGTCATCATCGGCTAGGTCGCATTGTAACAGCGGATAGACGGGCCACAGTGCAAGAAATCACTCGGCAATTTAACGCTGGTGCACAAAAACGTGTAAGCAGCCACACCATCCAGAACCATCTCCTCGCTATGGGGTACAGAAGCCATCGTCCCACGAGGGTACCGCTGCTGACCGCACATCACAGGGTGCAAAGATTAGCATGGTCGCGGGAACATCGCCAGTGGACCCTAGACATGTGGAAAAATGTTTCCTGGGCTGATGAGTCAAGATTCACGTTGGTACATGCGGATGGCAGGATACGAGTACGGCGCAAACCACATGTAGCGATGGATCCCTCTTGCCAGCAGGGTACTCTTCAAGCTGGTGGGGGTGGCATTCTCGTCTGGGGACTGTTTAAGTGGACCGAAATGAGACCCCTGGTACGTGTGACATCGTCTCTCACAGGTCAACGCTAACGGGATATCCTGGACGACCATTTGCTCCCGTTTGTGCGTCTTCAACGTAGCACTGGGGTCCTCATCTTGCAACAAGACCATGCACCGTGCCATCGCTCCCGAATTGTATTCGAATGGTTGGATGAACACTCCACCGACGTGACCTTGCTTCCTTGGCCAGCTAGGTCACCTGACTTCAATCCCATCGAACACATCTGGGATGCCATCGAAGAGATGTTCGAGGCTCTGACCCCCATCCATCAAATGTTCGTGAACAGTGGGAGCTAGTTCAGGGGTCGTGGTTTCGTATGGCTTTGCAACGCTTCCGGTGTCTTGTCGAGTCCATGTCGAGACGAATCGCAGCCGTCATCAGGGCGAAAGGTGGTATTACACGTTACTAGACAGGTGTCTGTAATTCAATTGCTCTTCAGTGTATAGAAGACTGCCTCGTCGAAGGAAACGATTCTGTCGAATGATTGGTCGTCGAATCAATCTTGCTTTCAAACCGTACAAACTGAAGAATTTGAAGTTTGTACGGTTTGAAAGCAAGTCCTCATTGCAGGATCTTTCACATTCGCGGCTAATGAACTCGGAGCTTTGGATTTTACGATACGCGGACTTTCTCGGGCAAGGAATATTTTCTCGTACTCTTTCAACAGTGTTCACTTATACACGTGATCTTGCACAACCCATTCCCTGTAGAGAACATAAACAGCTTTGCTCAACAGAAGATTTGTACTCAATGGAGACAGTTCTTCTAGCGGGACAGTTTTTCTCCTGACTTTAAGTTAAACTACAACACACACTGTGCCTTCTCTGCCACACTGAAATCATACGTTTCGCATGCTCGATTAATGAGCTGCAACCTTGTGGCCTAAACTGTTAAAAATCTACTTAAAAATGAGAACCTGAACCTACTCGGGTTTTATTTTGAAGTACAATCGTTTCGTAAACGAGTACATGATTGCTCAAATATAAGTAACCATACGTACTTACAAATAACTGCGTCAATAAATACAAATATAATATCGTATTACTTCCTTTTAGATATTGTAAGAGAAATTGTTTAATAAATGTGTAAAGTGACACACATAGATAATTAGTACAACAAAGTCACTGATCACAAGTTATTTAATTATGCATAAAGTATCTTTGTGCACGTTTTTACATTAACTGTATTTGTGTCAGTCTCATAAATAATATATTGTCGCTTTATCACTGTATTTTTCATAAAACTGTGCGGTCCATTTGCCCAGCATGTGACAACGAGTATAACTAATATCCCAGATGTGCCATCAAATAATATACTTAGTTGATTCTATGAATAAATGTGTATGTATGGAGTACAGATATTCCCAATTTAAAATCGAGCAGCTGATGTCTTAGTGGTTAGAGATTCAGACTACTGATGGAGGGGCCCCAGGTTAAAACCTAGCCAGATAGGCTTAAACCTGGGGGCTCCTCCGTGGCAATCGCTGAATATCGGACGAGCACTTTAAGTGACGACCCCGGGTAGGAATCCCCCGGATACATATAAAGGTGTTCATTCCTAAGCCTCCTCCCCCCCCTTCTAATTTCTCTTGCCTTCTATGTGCAAAATCTCACGGTGTCGCCATCTCACAAACTATCCTGTCAGAATCGCAAGATTCACTGTAACTTGTTTCAGTGCCCTGCCCGGAAGGGCACAGAAACTGAATGAAGTTCGAGCACATATATTTGAAATATATGTACTCAAAAATGAGTACATTAACACTTATCGACCAACAAGTATTTGGACACCTGTGATAGCAAAAGAAAACGAAGTTTATTCACCTTCAATAGTTGGTGGAGCCTCCACGAGCGGCGATTACAGCTGCGACCCTCCGGGACATACTCTCAACCAGGCGTTGTACGACGGCTAGCGGTATTTTCTTCCACTCGGCTTGGAGAAGACAGGTCAGTTCCTTTACCGATTTCGGACGGTGGGGGCACCCCTTAAGTCGACGCTCCAACTCGTTCCAGAGGTGCTCGATAGGGTTAAGGTCCGGGCTCTGCGCAGGCCAGTCCATTCGATTTACCCCATTGTCACCATACCAAGCCATGGTGGACCTCGCAACATGACAGGTGGCATTGTCATCCTGAAAATAACATGGGTCCACCCCGTAAAACTGCCACAACGTAGGAAGCGCATGGTCATCCAAAATGGTGCAGTAGGTCTCGGCGTTGAATCTACCAGGAATTGCGAACAAGGGTCCCGTGCCATACCAGGACAAACAATTCCATAGCATAATTCCACCACCGCCGAACTTCACAGTTGGCACAAGACATTGCGGCAGGAGGCGTTCTCCAGGCAGACGCCGAACCCAGACCCTGCCATCCGAACGGTAGAGGGTCAACCTTGATTCGTCGATCCAGAGAACCTGTTTCCACTGTTCAACGGTCCACTCTCGACGTTCTTTGCACCACGTTAGCCGAGCAACGCTATTGGACTTAGTGATCAAAGGTTTGTGGGTGGAAGCACGTCCATGATAACCGAGCAGTTGGACTTCCTTACGGATGGTATTCATCGAAAGAACACTCCCGGATGCCTGTTGAAACTCCTCGCGGATGTGGCCCATAAATGTGTTGCGGTTCTTCCGAATTTCTCTGGCCAGCACCCATCGGTCTCTAACTCCCAGTTTTGTGGGTCTGTCGGGTCGGGGCACATTCCGACAGTCACCTCTCATCTTCCACTTACCAATCACGTAGGCCACTGTCGATTTTGGGTACTTCAAGTGGCTGGATATGTCACGTATGAATCGGCCATTTCTGTGATACCCGACGATTACACCTTTCTCGAAATCAGAGAGCTCCGAACTGCGTGGCATCTGGCATGCGACTGGTTGCGTTGTTGTTTCCCACACGATATTTAACGGCGGCGGCCGTGACGTGTATCAGGACCGTAGATATCGTCGATTGCAGGGGTGTCCAATTACTTGTTGGTAGATAGTGTATTTCAAATTAGAAATGCCAGATATACTCACAATTAATTCCCTGCATGTACTCAAAAATGAGTACGTGTCTTTTCCAAAAATGAGACACAAGTACTCGGAGCTATTATAAGCCCAGAATGTACTCAAAAACGAGTACATTTTGCTTATTTCTAAGTACAAATTTTTAACAGTGTACGTATAAAACAGTCGTATGAAACTTGAGGATATAATACACACATGAATGCGAGTTTCATAGTTGTAGATTAGTTGTAAGCGGCATAGAAAATGTTAATTTTTTAACAAAGTATGTAATTACCTTGTATATTTGCGTCACCACATTTTGATTATGAGTTTGCAATCATGATACAGATTTTTACCGTATCACATGAAAACAAACGAATTTTCTAAAGGAAGGAACGATAGATGTGTCTCATCAAAACGTTTGCTGTGTCGTTCACAAGAGTTTTTTATTTTTTATTTTTCATGCCTTCTGTACCAATGAAGGTGAGTTGCGCTGGCTATGATACTGGTTTCAGTACAGTAACATAAATCCGTCATAAAATATGAAGACTCCTGTGTCCGTTCATATCTGATACTTCGTTGGTTTCTCGCCGTATTTTAAACTCAAAATGAGTTAGGTCATGTCAGCTGCTGAACAAAAAGCATTTGCAGAGCGTCCGATATTCTAGTAGTCAGAAGGACGTAGACACGAAGGATTATTTTAAAATGGAAAGTTTTAATGGAAAGTTTTGCATGATTTTACTAACTTGCTTCAGAGGAATCCTCACTTAAATTTCATCAGATATAAAGTTGGCAGCAGAAGCTTCAAGCTGACGATGGCGAATTCGTAGCGTGCCGCTTCGTATCACATACGCTGTATAGTGAGACGGCAGAGAGCAAACGCAAAACTTATTGCATCATCACAGGCACTTTGGTTAGTTTCCTAAAGAAAACTGGGAAATATATTTTTTTTCAAGAGCCAACGCAGACAGAAAAGTTTGGCTGTTAAAATAAATTGGCGAACTTTGGTGGTGCGTGTTCAGTGTTTAAAGGAGGAATATTACTTTGAGGACGAACGTAAAAAACTGGTGTCTAACGTGCATCAGTAATTTTTTATTTACTTCCCATGTCAATTAAAATATCTTGCCTTAAGAGCACTATTCCTTTCCTTCGCGATCTCATGAAGATTAGCATTCTTCCGGGCAGATATTTTCAAAAATTTCATGTTAGAATTAATCACAGCAAAAAATTGCGGGCGGGCAAACTCGCGGCTTACAACTAGAAAAAAATTAGCCTCATGCCGTTCTCCTCTTAAGGTGGTTCCACCTGAAAAATCTGCCTTATATTTCCAATGGTAAAACTTCTTCACATATTTTGTTCACAATTAATGTATTCTCAGGGATAAAAATTTGCACATCGATAAAGCTAACTTTGAGTTATAGCATGAGGTACTTAATACCTGGAAAAAACATAACCATAATTATATTAAAAATCAATTAGCTTTCTTTGAGTAATGTTCAGATCTGTTAACAGATGACGCGACCTGCACATTGATGACGTCAGTAGACAAACAAATATTGGGTTGCTTAAGGTGGACGTCAAGTAATTTTGCTTCCTATACTTCCAATGGAAAAACTTCTGAAGACATTTTCTTTACAATTAATGCGTTCCCAAGGATAAAAATTTGAACATCGATTAAAATTGCTTCATTTTATGACTTTGAATACTTAATATTTTCTAAAACATAACCATTATTATGCAATCCAAAATTTGTTTGTCTACTGACGTCATCAAAATACAGGTCGCGCCATCTTTTTTCTGGTTTCAACCCCACCAAAGGAAAAGTTATTGATTGTTAATATAATTATGGCTATGTTTTCGAAAGTATTAAGTATTCCAAGTTATAATATGAAGTTATTTTAATCGATGTTCAAATTCCCATTCTTGGGAACACATTAATTGTGAAGGAAATGTGTACAAACGTTTTTCCATTGGAAGTATAGGAAGCAAAATTACTTGACGTCCACCTTAAATATGGTTATGTTTTATCAATTATTAACTACCTCATGCTATAACTCGAAGTTAGCTTTATCGATGTACACATTTTTCATCCTTGGGAATACATTAATTGCGAAGAAAATATATGTAAAGAAGTTTTACCATTGGAAACATAATGCAGAGATTTTTTTTTTTTTTAGTTGGAGGTTTAACGACCACCATTAGCAACTCAATGGGCTATAAGCAGTCGCCCGTCCCTAATTTAGGGTCACTGGTTCCAGCGAAGGGAGAGAGCCAGTGCCGTAAGACAAACACAACATCCATGCCTCACCGGGATTCGAACCCGGACCCCGTTCGGACGAATGATCAGAGGCCATCGCTTAGACCACTGCGCCTGCAGAGATTTTAGGTGGAACCACCTTAAAATGAAGCCTGCATTTTTTGTTGTTCGGGCTTGATATAACTAGGCTAACGAAATGCACCTTGCAAGAATCAGCTGCCTCGGCAGATGATCTCACGAATTAACAGTTTTCTCAGTTCGTCTTGTTCATAGCTTTCTATATGCAGATATTATCCTTGTGCGATGACCCCCCCCCCCTTCTCCCAAATCCAACAAACCAGAGTAACAAAAAAAAAATAAAAAAAAATTGGACATGCATGTGCCAAAGCTGTAAGAACGAACTATCAATCGTGAATTAGTATTGAAAAGAAAAACAAAACATTCTAGTTTGCTCGTATCAGGGATGTATAGATTTCCGTAAGCTTTCCAGTTACTAAAATGTTTTTTCAGCATTTTACAAGATTGCTTTCCCATGCTTATTCGTAATCAATAAGCCCCCCCCCCCCTTTTTATTGGTTTCTACTATATCAGGAAAAAATGCGGAAAATTTTATAGTTAATGCACCCGTAAATCGAGTAAAAATAAACTAGGGTTTTATTCTACAACTAAAACAAACGAAAAGTATTGATGTTTCTTCATTGTATCTGAGAGAAACGATCCAGATAGAACAACGACGATGGCTGTACCGTTTAATGATAATGTAATCGCGCTGCAAGGCAGGCAAGCAAGCGTTCTTGATTTTCAATAGCGTGATGAATTATGATTTCGCCTGCTGACAATAGAGGCAACCTTAGCGGGACAGAACCTCTTGACTCGCGGTCGGAAGTGATAGGGGTTCGCTTGGGCTCGGGAGTTCCTGTTTTTCTCACGCAGCCGTGGCATCGATTACCCAGCTGCAATGGATCAACCGCCAAATCCCCCATAATGCCCCTGATTGTTTAGAATGGGATTGGGTGGCGCTCGTCCGTGTTTTCCGCCACGTTACGCAAGTGTTTCAGAACAGCGTCAGAAAACCAAAAGTGGATATCATAAGCTTCAGTTCTTGTGCTTCGTAAAAACTTGATCGGCAGGGGATCATATTAACCAGATACATCACACACTTTTTATTACGTTCTTTTAAGAAATCGTAATGTGTGTGGAGGAAATATTAAGTAGAATTTTTTGAACGACAAATATGTTTTGAGATTTGTTAATATCGCGACACGATTTGCATTTTCCACTTCACGAGTTCAGCCTGATTCATAGCGTTCTGTTATAAAAACGCGAATTCTGTAGAATTAAGTCGTCTTCAGCGGAAGACGAGTAATTTCCTATGAATTCCTGATGCCTTTGAACGAAAATTAGGAAGATTTTTCACGCAACCTCAGTAAATCGAGGTAAAACTTAAAAACTGATGTCTGTATGTTAAATAAACGACTGGAAAACACAGCTCATAAATTATCGGCAATCAATTTACGAATATAATTAATTCATACATTGGACGTGGATCAGAAACACCAAACAGAAGTAATCGCTCTTTCCACGTTAATGAGTGAGTCACGGAAAAATTCTCATCGGCCACCACCGGGAATCGAACCCAGGGTCTTCCAGTTACGCAAAAGAGCAAAAGAGCTGAATTTCAGACTTTGCAGGATTACATTCGTCACGAAAGAATGCACCCTCAGGATGATGGATCCTGTACCACGACAATGAGAGACCTCATATTAATCATGCCGTCGTCTATTATTTAGCCAAATTTAATGTTAGATGTGTTTCCTTATCCACCCTACAGGCTTTAACTTCCCCCTGCAATTTTTTTGTTTCCAATCTTAAAGAAGGATTTCAGAAGGCCAAAGTTTTTATTTGTCAAGTCAAGTTGTTAAGGCTTCGGAGGCGGTCCTCAACGGCATGTCAAAAGGGCCTTCCATTCGGTTTATGAAGAACGGATCCTACCTCGCACTTTCACCCTATGTGTATAATTGTTACTAACTCAACAATACATGTATGCTATGTATTGTTGAGTGAGTAAATAATTATACACAAGTTAGAAATGCGTTTATATACTTAATGTATTTTTTTAAAAAAAGGAAATCATATTTACAGCAGATTTCGGCACATCATGTAATCTTTTTTTTTTTTTTTTTTGATTGGAGGTTTAACGACCACCGTGAGCAACTCAATGGGCTATAAGCAGTCGCCCGTCCCTAATTTAGGGTCACTGGTTCCAGGGAAGGGAGAGAGCCAGTGCCGTAAGACAAACTCAACACCCATGCCTCACCGGGATTCGAACCCGGACCCCGTTCGGACGAATGATCAGAGGCCATCGCTTAGACCACTGCGCCACCGGGGCGGCCATGTAATTTTTCTTTCCATATTGCTGTCTGTGTGTGATACATACGTTGTACATCTGACGCTTGAGGCATAAGTGAGAATTTATACATACTCGTGTGTGTGTGTGTGTGTGTGTGTGTGTGTGTACATGGTGAGGTATAGATGGTGACTATTATTTTATTGCTCTGGTCTCCGAATTTCAATGTATTCAGTGGGCTCAAGTCTGAAAATGAGCTGATCTTTGCACTTGTACTGGAGTTGGCAATGATAGGAAAGCAACTAAAAACCTAACCCAAATTTCATCCACACTCGAAAAAGCGAAGAACCATAAAAAAACTGAACAAAACTAAACGATTTCTACAGGTAAGACCGTTTGTGTAAGGTTTGTCCGTCATTTGAGCGAAAATAATTTTTCTGTCCAGCTATATGCGATATTATTATAAACATCGAGCTGAAGCTAAGGAAACTCCTTTTGAATGAATAAAAGTTCTTGTGTTCTGCATGTCTTAGAAACCT
The DNA here is from genome assembly GCA_039090855.1 of Macrothele yani. Lineage (NCBI taxonomy): Eukaryota > Metazoa > Arthropoda > Arachnida > Araneae > Macrothelidae > Macrothele > Macrothele yani. The sequence continues at coordinate 105,084,145 of CM077023.1, forward strand.
ATCAATGTCACCATACACTGTATTAACAAAATCCCTATTTCTTCTAGAGCTTATCTGAGAAGTTAAAAATTGACCATTGGTTTTTTCCTGCTGATTTCAACCTTCATATATATCTTACGACATGAGGGCCCATTAAGAGAAATCCAAACGTATGAAGTCTAAAAAATGCCTCCCTCCCTAAAGAGTCTCTAGAATAATGCATTTTGACTGGGATTATTTCATTAATTCCTTACTAAAATTGTCTCCAAATGTATTTTACATCCTTTTGGAATCATCTTCACTAAAATATCACCCCTCCAAATCCAGGAAGGCGCATACACACACAAATTAATGGATGTGTATCAGTTTGATGGTACAATCAATCTGTTGCTATGAAACAGTGGTGATTGGAGGTAAGAAACACTACAGCCGTTTTAATAAAAAATACAACACATTAACGATTTTTCTCGAATACATTATCAAAAGTTTTGAATTATATTGTTACTAAATTAAAATATAATGGGTAAAATTTTAGTCCAAATCAATGAGATCATTGCAGCTGCTTTCATTCACCAAGAGTACCAATTCCAAGAAAAGTTTTTAAGAAAGCATATGACATGCTTTTATTCGAGACTTCTGTGAACAGCCTTTTTTATGGTACGTTTCAGAAGGCCCAGTTATTCTTATTAAGATCTGAAACTTTCGTAAGGGTCGATCTACAGCTAAAGATGGGCGGAGGATACGCAGTTAAAACGTTTGGTTAATGCGCAGAAGAATTGACATACACGGCTGGCCACCCAAAATGCAACACCAAGAAGGAAGCATCCGATTGGCCTGAAATTCGCAGCATGCGTCGCCCGCGAGAGGACATGCAAACGATTAGCACTGCAGGGTGCACAGAAGGCGGGGTGTAAGTAGTGTGTTGTGCTGCCGGACATGTGCGTGGGAAGCTTCCTGATGCCTCGTACTCGACGCAGAATACGGCAGTCATACCTTGCACGTTTCGGAGTTCGACAGAGGACGAATAGTGGCTTATCGCGACAGCGGTTTATCGTACCGAGACATCGGCGCCCGTGTGGGACGCCATCCAGCCACAGTGAAGCAGTATGGATTCGGTGGACGCAGAAGGGACGGACGGACCGACGTGAGTTATTGCCGCAGTCGCGGTACATCACCGAACGAGAGGACCGGCATGTTGTGCTGCGGGCATTGACGGCTCGCACCGCGACAACACGAACGTTAGCGCAGGAATTAGGGTGTGTTGCGCAACAACCTGTGTCAGTACGTACCGTTCGACGTCGTCTGCAGGAGCGGGGACTTGTCGCACGGCGCTCATTGCTCCGATTACCATTGACGTTACACCACCGGCGAGTACGGCGGCAGTGGGCAGTTGAACGCCGCACCTGGACTACTGAATGGCACGACATTGTCTTCTCCGACGAATCCCGCTTCTGCCTGCAACACCACGATGGTCGGATCCGCGTGTGGCTGCACCGTGGCGAAAGACTGTATGACGTCTGCATTATGCATCGCCATACCGGTCCGTCGCCTGGCGTTATTGTTTTGGGCGCAATTGGATATGACACCCGCACCCCTCTGTTACGCATCGCCGGTACACTCAACAGCCACCGCACCATCTCCGACGTTTTGGAGCCTGTAGTCCTCTCTAACTTTCAGGACCTGCCAGCGTCCACGTTTCAACAGGACAATGCGCGCCCGCACGTGGAACGCATCGTGCAATAATTCTTCACGGCCCACCAGGTATCACTGCTGCCGTGGCTCGCCTGCTCTCCCGATATGTCGCCCATCGAACACGTCTGGTCGCTGATCGGTAACCGAGTGGCACGGCAAGCACCACCCGCGGCTACGCCTGATGAACTGTGGAAACGTGTGGAAGCAGCCTGGACAGACATGCCCCAAGCCCACATTTAAAGCCTCTTTTGTTCGATGCCGCGGCGTGTAGCGGCCGTTATTGGCAGGAATGGGGGACACACGAACTATTGATGTCTGCGTGTTCCGCAAGTCGGACGGGCCTGTAAGCTCAATTGTTTCATCTTTATATCTGTTGTTTTGTGTGCAGTAAATCTAACTATGCTATCTCGTATTATTCTTGGTGTTGCATTTTGGGTCGCCAGCAGTGTACAATCGTTGCCAAAAGTCCTGCACCAGCAGACCGAAAGTCAATTTTTGATGTTTGAAATCAACTTTTACAGCGTAATGGTAAAGTCGGGAATACACATTATACATCATTTTAAAGGAAATTTTATGTTGAATTCAAATATTTTCACAGAATGTTATTACCAGTAATAGAATCGAAGTTACATGCAGAAGTACAGCTTTTAGTCATAAAAAGCAAAAAATAGTGGAATTTGTGAAATTAATGTACAGTGTATTTAACGTAAAATTACTGCACAGTACATTATTGAAACTTCCAGGACATTTGAAGTAACTTACAAACAAGCAAAATACGCTTTAATATTTAATTGGATAACCACGGTTTCTTAGTAACAAAGTGCACCTTCTTGGCATGGAACTAATGAGCTTCTCTAGTTGTCCATTGGTGATAACACGGTGCCATACGGCCCTTACAGACTCAATTAATGCTGTTGTAGACGTGGATCCTTGTTGACGGATCTTTTGCTTCAGTCTCACTCACAGATTCTCTATTGGATTAAGATATGGTGACTGTGCCGGCTACTGAAATTTTCTTATAACTTTTCGTTTAAACCACTTGTCAACCAACTTAGACTAATGGCATGGCGCATTATCGTCCTGAAAGATAAAATTCCGCAAACCCATGTCTCGTGCAGATGGTAGCAGTTTGGACTCAAAAATATCCGCATACTTCGATCCATTCAATGTGCCATCAACAATGTGCAGACGGCCAACACCACTGACTGAAATACAAGACCATAACATCACCGAATGTGGGTGCTTGATTGTTGGCTGGGTGCAACATGTCTTATATCTTTCACCAGCCCGACGACGTACATAATTATTTCCATTATTAGCGGAAATAGTAAGAGTTGTTTCATCATTGAAAATAACATTTTTCCATTTATCAACTGTCCAATTCTTGTGTGCCTTGGCCCAAGAAATTCTTTTGAGCCCTTGTTGTTCAGTAAGAAAAGGTTTTCGTGCAGTCAGTCCATTATCTTGTAGCCTACAACGAACTGTTCGTGCATATACAATAATTCCTACCTCATCCTCCCATTAATTATTTCTTAAATCAGTGGCTGTTTTAAACCTTGATTTTAAGGAACGACGAATCAACATGCGATCATCACGCGCAGTACACAGTCTTGGTCGACATGTTCTTTTTCTGTTTCCGACATATCCAGTTTCTGCAATTGATTTAATGGTGCGCAAGACAGTGGAATGATCACAGCCACATTTAACACCAATTTTGGCACCGGGCTATCACCAATGGACAACTAAAGAAGCTCATTAGTTTCATGCCAAGAAGGTGCATTTTGTTACTAAGAAACCGTGGTTTCCAATTAAATATTAAAGCGTATTTTGCTTGTTGGTAAGTTATTTCAGGTTTCAATAATGTACTGTACAGTAATTTTACGTTAAATGCATTGTACACTAATTTCACAAATTCCACCATTTTTTGCTTTTTATGACTAGACGCTGTACATTTGCATGTAACTTCACTTCTATCACTGGTAATAACATTCTGTGAAAATATTTGAATTCAACATAAAATTTCCTTTAAAATAATGAATAACACGTATCCCTGACTTTACCATTACGCTGTATAAGTTGACTTCAAACATCAACAAGAAAGATGACACCGAATTTTCGGGTGTAATAAGCACGTATTTTGAATCCGTTCTGACGCAAATTAAATTTATCAAAGCTATTCAAAGTCAATGGAACCGGTACGGAAAACAGTAGATCTGACGAAAGAAAGAAGATTTTCAATCGGGTTTTTAATCCCTCAGATATTGCTGTAAACGGAATCGTGAGTTTACGAACTCTTAGAAACAGAGATATCGACAAAAATAAGATGTGACTTTATGTTCCCTGGTGGGAAAACCATGCATTATTTTAGGAAGAAAGTATTTTCAAAAGGTTTATCCATATAAGCGGTATCGGTCCAAGAAAAAAAAAAATTAGTCGGGTTTTCAGGAGCCCAGATTTTGCAACAAATACTTCAGAAGCAGAAATTAACACTTATGACCCCTGGTGGCTAAACTATCATTACCAAACATTAGAAATTATGTGAACAATATTTTCTATCAGGTCTTGTATGCCATACAGGAAGAATATTTCAAATCAGAGCTTTAGGAGCAGAAATAACGCAGAAAACGCAATTTACTTTTGTGCGCCCTAGCGGAAAGTCTATGATTTACTTCAAAATTTTGAATTTATAGGAAAAATATTTCGCATCGGAAACACTATCCACCAAAGAATGAATTTTTCAAATCGTACTCTTAGAAGTAGAGATATTGACAAGAATAAGATATACATCTGCGCCCCCTGGCGTAGAAACCATGTATTTTTTCAAAAACAAAATTTTCCTAAAAGGTTTGTCGACATGAGTAGTATCGGTCAACAAACGACTTTTTTTTTCAATCGAGATTTTAGAAGCTCATATTTAGCTGCAAATACAACAGAAGCGGACATTAATACTTACGCCACCTGGTGGCCAAACCATTTCTTACAAAAATTAGAAAATATGTGCAAACGATTTCCCATCAGGAGCTGTATGTGGTGCAGAAAGAATTTTTCAAATCAGAGATTTAGAAGCAGAGATATAGGGGGAAACGCAATTTATATTTACACCCCCTAGCGGAAAGTCTATGAATAACTTGAAAATTTTGAAATTGTATGAAAAACATGTCACACGGAAAACACTATTCAACAAAAAAGGAATTTTTCAAATCGGACTCCTAGAAGTAGAGATATTGACAAAAAACAAGATGTACATCTACGCCGCCTGGCGGAGAAACTGTGAAATATTTTAAGAAGAAAATGTTTCTAAAAGGTATGTCGACATCAGTAGTATCGGTCAACAAACGATGTTTTTTTCTATCGAGAATTTAGAAGCTCATATTTTGCTGCAAATACGACAGAAGCGGAAATTAAGATTTACGCCCCCTGGTGGCTAAACCATTTTTTTACAAAAATTAGAAATTATGTGCAAACGATTTCCCATCAGGAGCTGTATCCGGTGCAGAAAGAATTTTTCAAATCGGATATTTAGAAGCAGAGATATAAGGGGAAACGCAATTTACCGCTACGCCCCTAGCGGAAAGTCTATGAATTACTGGAAAATTTTACAATTATATGAAAAACATGTCACACGGAAAACATTATCCAACAAAGAAGGAATTTTTCAAATCGGACTCTTAGAAGTAGAGATATTGACAAAAATAAGATGTACATCTACGCCCCTGACGGAGAAACTGTGGAATATTTTAAGAAGAAAATATTCCGAAAAGGTTTATCGATGTGAGTGGCATCAGTACACGAACGAATTTTTTCAATCGATATTTTGGAAGCTCCGATTTTATGCCAAATACAGCAGAAGCAAAAATTAACACTTACGCCCCATGGTGGGTAAAGGTTTCTTTACCAAAAATTTGAAATTATATGCAAAGATTTTCCATCAGGAGATATATCCGCTGAAGAAAATTTTTTTCAAATCGGAGTTTTAAAAGAAGAGTTATCGGGAAAAAATGTAATTTACTTTTACGCCCCCTAGCGGAAAATCTATGCGTATTTTGAAAAAGTAACCATATCTAAAATACTCTTCGACATAAATGGAATCGAAAGATAAAAAAAAATTCAATCGGATGTTTAGAAGCAAATATGTGGAATAAAACGTATTTTTGAATTCGACATCATCTGCATTTACGCCCTCTATCGGCGAAATTGTACATCGTAAGAAAAAACGAAATAAAGGATCACCATTTGCATATTTCAAGCTTCCTAATGCAAAAAGAATTTTTCAAATCGGACTAATAGTTGCAGAGATATCGTGGGCACAGACGGACGGACGGACAAACCGATAACAGAAGCACGATCTTTTCTTACAAAAGACGTGCTAAAAATGGACTTTCAGTCTAGTGGTGCAGGACGTTTGGCCACGACTGTATTTACGATACCCCCGAAATTGCTATTTCTTGTTCTGCAAAGATGAGCGGTACAGCTGCAAACGGTATTAAAACGTTCACTGTCTCAACGTTCAACTGTTAACCACATATCAACGTTTTAAAAAGGTTTTAAACCAACCAGGGAATAATTATCAACTACCAAACCCAAATTCGAACGTTGAAACAACGTTACATGGGAAAGAGTTCTTCACAGGTTTAGCCAAGGGGATTTAATGGCATCCGTTATTTGACGAATGTTCACTAGAAAAGGATATATATTAGAAAGATCTGTCTCATTCCATGGTTGTTCGATTGATTTACGCTGTGGGGCCCATTTTAACACTTTGAAGTCACTATAGGGCTCGGGACCATTTCGTTATAATCTAAGCCTTGTAGCATGGAGTTATTATCCTGCTGACAGAAAATATCATGCATATGTACGGGTGTGCCTAGTCTGCTATCATGTTAAGATATCCGCATCCAAATGCTGCTCCATAGGTATTAAGGAACCAAATGACTGCCATGAAACACCCCAGATCATTGCACCGCCTCCACCAGGTAACGCTAGGGAGCCGGAATCCGTCGATTCGTGCTGTTGGTGCAATATTCTGGCCGATCCATCGGTATGTGTAAATTGAAATCTTAATTAATCGTGCAAGGCGACCTTTTCTCAGCCCTGAAGGGCCCAGTTTTAGTGTTCCCTGACGAATTTTGTCAGTTATTAGCAGAAACGAGTGGTACACGAAGAATACTTCGAATATTATAGCTCATTCGTTATTGTAGGGCGTGGTTACTTGACTCTATATAGCTCGTCTGTCACCTCGTACTAAGGAGGATCGATAAGTAACGTACAGCATTTTTGGTTAGAAACACTCAGTCACTTAGCTAAACAGTTGAACTCGTTCGGTATAAAATGGTACGCACCCTGAATTCATGGTTGCCGTGTCTGCGAAAGAGATAGATAAAACGAGAAGATAAGCACGAAGTATTAATACATTTCTCATCCATGACTCTAACTCAGGCTGTTGGAAGGAGCAACTGGCTATTTAGTCTCACGATTACGAACCAATGTGAATTTAGCAGAAAATTAGGAAAATTCTGCTACACGACAACGCACTCTTGCATGTGGCGACAGTGTGCCAAGATATGCTACGGGGCTTCCGCTGGGAGGTCCTAGACCATGCCCCCTATTGCCCCGATCTGTCCTCTGCGACTACTACATCTTCGGGTCACTGGAAAACAGCTCTCAAGGGCCACCGGTTTGCTAAAGACGCTGAGGTCCGGGACGTCGTTGAAGGCTGGTTCCACAGCCAACCACGGACGTTCTTCGCTCAGGGTATCGACAATCTCGTGCCGCGCTGGGACATTTGCTTGAACCGATAAGGCGACTATGTGTAGCGGGTATGTAGCCCATGTATCACTCTTACTTCCTGTTTGTTCACATATTCCAACCTATAAACCATTATGGCAAAAAACCGACAGTCTCAGTTTCATTTGGACGACCCTCAAATGTACTCTCTCGTTGTAATGCTTTTGAGGAATTTTGTATTTAAAAAAAAAATCTTGTCGTTCTGTTTATTCCTTTGCAATTACTTCCTTGAAAGGTGATCTATACATTCTCTTGGAAAATATGTGTGACGTACCTGCCAGCAGGACGCACACGACATGAAAGCAGATAAGATTCAGAATAAACGTCCGCGTAGCTCAATTGGTAGAGTGACTTATTCCGGAATGAGGGGATCCGGGTTCGAATCCTGGCATGGACAGAAATGATGGAGAAATTTACTTCGTTATATATGATATTGGGTTGTCGGAAAAGTCATGACGTATTTTGGCACCCGATGGCGGTTGGGCGGTTTTTGAAGTACTAGAGACATGCGCAGCTCTGTTATCGCTATGGCATTCGACAGGTGCTAGTTCTAGCTGCAGTCTAAAAGGAATAGTGAGAGATTTGGTTGATTTGCGGAGATTTGATATCAAGTTGAAGATGGAAGACCAAACTGTGCATTTTCGCCATATTTTACGGTTTTACTTCCGTTAAGGGAAGAACGCGCGTCAAGCTTGTGAAAAGTTGCGCAAAGTGTACAGTGATAATGCTCTACAAGAACGTCAGTACCAGCGGTGGTTCGCAAAATTCCGTGGCGGTGATTTTGACCTCAACGATGCTCCTCGGTCCAGGAGGCCAACCGAGGTTGATGACGACCAAATCGAGGCATTGATCGAGTCAAACCCATGTTACACGACACGAGAGATGGCAGACACATTGCACATCCATCATTAAAGCGTTCACGACCACCTGAAGAAGCTGGGATACGTAAGGAATCTCGATGTGTGGGTTCCTCATGAACTCAAAGAAGCTCAATTGACGGCGCGTATAAACATCTGCGATATGCTCATTAAACGTGAGGAAAACGATCCTTTTTTGAAGCGACTGATAACTGGTGACGAAAAGTGGATTGTGTACAACAATGTGCTGCGCAAACGGTCTTGGTCCCGACGTGTTGCTTAGCCTCAAACGACGTCCAAAAACAGACATTCATCAGCGGAAGGTTCTGGTCTCAATGTGGTGGGATTTTAAAGGTGTCGTGTTTTTCGAGCTCCTACCACGAAACCAACCAATCAATTCGAATGTGTACTGTCGCCTATTGGACAGTTTGAACGAATCCATCATCCAGAAACGTCCAGAGATCGTTCATCGTAAAGGTGTTGTGTTCCATCACGACAACGCGAGACCACACACAAGTTTGATCACCCGCCAAAAATTATTGGAGCTTGGGTGGGATGTGTTGCCCCACCCAGCATACTCACCTGACTTTACGCCGTCAGACTTCAACTTGTTTCGCTCTCTTCAACAGTCCTTGCGTGGTATAACGTTCAATTCAGATGAGGCTGTAAATCAGCACCTTGTACAGTTTTTCGCCATGAAAGACAGGTCCTTCTATGAACGAGGCATTCTGCAGCTCACTGAAAGATGGCAAAAGGTTATCGAACAAAACGGGCATTATATCATTGATTGATCTTTGTTCTTTCTCTCAATAAATGACCTTTGCAAAACATGGCTAAAATACGTCATGACTTTTCCGACAACCCAATACATGTTTAAGTGTTTTTGTTTCAGGTAACACTGTATTAAGCATTTACGCCGAAGAAGAATCATAAAACATTTTATATTGCGTTGAACTTTTTTCGCGTTATGCATTACAAGCGAAGCATTCCTGCAAAGAAAAAAGCGTTCTAACAGTCAATACCGTTAACGATAATCTTTTTTTTAAACAGCTGCGCGATGTAGGACTTCTCCGCGATGTCATAGAACCTTTGAGAATAACGAAATGCATTTTTTGTTGATTTTGTTATTTAAAGAACTCACATACATCATAAAACAAAATGGAATAGTTCTTCTTTAATTAAGGGTTACTGCCTCAAAGAAAAGGGAAAGATCGGGAATTAAAGAACTGATATAAAAATTATGTCTCACCCTACACAACAATGATTGTTTTTAAAGACGAAAGACATTATACTACACAAAATTCTTTCCACCATGAATAAGAATTAAAATCAATTAGGTATTTAAACTTTAATCGACGTGATGTTATTTTCATGACTATGCAGGATAACATTCTAGTGTTCTCGAGGCTGTCGCTGGAATTCAAATTGTGGGTGCTAAATTTTGTGAAAAAATACTCCACAAATGATATGAAAATTGCCCTAATGGATTTGCGTTTGACAAATTAGGCCTGCTTTTTTTTTTTATCCTCTGACACTATCTAATGGTGCACGAGCCAATTATGAGTGACGTCAGAAAATTAATAAGGTCCGCAAAGTCAAAGGGAAGAGCCTTATTTACACTAGGGGCTTGTTACTTGTCATTGACGCGTGATGTCGACGGAGGTTTTCTGAAAGTTACATGATGTTCACTGCTCTCGCGGGTGAGATCACCATCTGTTTGCGGAGACTGATGGGAAGGCACTCTATTCTTCTACCCTGTCATCTGTGGAGCAGAGTTCTCTCTTAAGCTAATACTCAGCTCTTAGGAACTAAGATCAACTTTTTTCTTATATCACACCAGTGGATGGTGATTACTTTTCTGTGATGCTTTCGCTCTTCATATGCTTGTTCATTAAACGGACAATTTTTTCATTCGTTCTCTAAAACTCAAAAATAAAGCAGTTTTACCAATTTACTCTATAATGAAGCATAAGTTAAGGAGAGTCAAATGAAATAATTCTCCAGAGGAACATCGATTTTGTAAAACAGTAAGTCAAGTTCTCAAACATGATTGTACGTCTCTATATTTTTTTACGAAAAAATATGAGCAGATCCTGATTAGCGTACAACGTACAGATCCTGATTTGCCGCCACGGTGGCGTAGTGGTGGTCTAAGCGCTAGCTTATGATCATTCCTCCACGATCGGTCTTGGTTCGAATCCCGGTGAGGCATAAATATTGTGTTTGTCTTAAGACACTGGTTCAGCAGGACGCACATGACATTAAGGCACATAGCAATCAGAATAAAACGTCTGCGTAGCTCAGTTGGTAGAGCGACTTGTTCCGGAATAAGCGGCCTCGGGTTCGAATCCCGGCGTAGACCAAAAATGACGGAGAAATTTACTTCGTTATAATGGCGCCCGAACTATCCGGATGACCCGGCCGTTCAAAATCTCGCATTGGGGTGATGTTATTTCCACACCGCGAGACAGGAAAAATCAGAGAATTCCTTCTCCAGCGCTTCGAAAAATAAAAATGTGTGATGTTGCATTCCACACAGCAGATTGACTGGGAGTTCTCAAGTGCACGTTCTACAGTGGATGGCTGCCTGCAACGATTCATGGTCCCGGCTGACCCGTGGGCCATGCCCCCGGCCCTCTTTCGTGGGGGGTGTGGTGGAGATGTGACGTACCTGCCAGCAGGACGCACATGACATAAAGGCACATAGCAATCAGAATAAAACGTCTGCGTAGCTCAGTTGGTAGAGCGACTTGTTCCGGAATAAGCGGCCTCGGGTTCGAATCCCGGCGTAGACCAAAAATGACGGAGAAATTTACTTCGTTATAATGGCGCCCGAACTATCCGGATGACCCGGCCGTTCAAAATCTCGCATTGGGGTGATGTTATTTCCACACCGCGAGACAGGAAAAATCAGAGAATTCCTTCTCCAGCGCTTCGAAAAATAAAAATGTGTGATGTTGCATTCCACACAGCAGATTGACTGGGAGTTCTCAAGTGCACGTTCTACAGTGGATGGCTGCCTGCAACGATTCATGGTCCCGGCTGACCCGTGGGCCATGCCCCCGGCCCTCTTTCGTGGGGGGTGTGGTGGAGATGTGACGTACCTGCCAGCAGGACGCACATGACATAAAGGCACATAGCAATCAGAATAAAACGTCTGCGTAGCTCAGTTGGTAGAGTGACTTGTTCCGGAATAAGCGGCCTCGGGTTCGAATCCCGGCGTAGACCAAAAATGACGGAGAAATTTACTTCGTTATAGTCGTTAGACCTCCGATCAGAAAAAAACAGATCCCGAAATGCGTAAATCGCAGGTGTTGATTGCTGTACGAATATTGTACCACACTTCCTACATAATTGTAGTCATTCGAATGCTGGAAGAGGGATATAATGTCTCCATGTGCAAGTACTGTCGTCCATATCTGATGTTCAGTACAAAGATGAATGACAAGGTTAAGGTTGGAACAACTTATCGTTCTGTGGTAACAATGAATTCCTTTTGTTCAAACTATGTATGGTAAATACAAGCTGTGATGCCGCCCCGGTGGCGCAGTGGTCGAAGCGATGGCCTCTGATCATTCGTCCGTACGGGGTCCGGGTACGAATCCCGGTGAGACATGGATGTTGTGTTTGTCTTACGGCACTGGCCTGGAACCCGTGACACTAAATTAGGGACGGGCGACTGCTTATAGCCCATTGAGTTGTTCACAGTGGTCCTTAAACCTCCAACCAAAAAAAAAAAAAAAATGCTGTGATACTCAAAGTTCATCACAAAGATGACGGCGTGGTGGTCAGTCGTTTGTGTCTCCATCCTGCAGTTACCATGTACCCTAAATTGACAAAAGTCACCGGACACCTAGAAGAGAAACACAACATAGCATTTATTGACATACATTAGTACGGTGTTGGTCCACCTCTGGCCTTAATGCATGCACTGAACCTTCGAGATGCCGCCCCGGTGGCGCAGTGGTCTAAGCGATGGCCTCTGATCATTCGTCCGTAAGGGGTCCGGGTTCGAATCCCGGTGCGGCATGGATGTTGTGTTTGTCTTACGGCACTGGCTCTCTCCCTTCCCTGGAACCAGTGACCCTAAATTAGGGACGGGCGACTGCTTATAGCCCATTGAGTTGCTCACGGTGGTCGTTAAACCTCCAATCAAAAAAAAAAAAAAGACCTTCGAGACATGCTTTCGACAAGGCTTTGGAACCCAGCGATACGTATGCGTTTCCCTTCAGTACATAATGCTGCCGCTAACTGTCGCTTAGCAGTAGGCTTTGGTTCCAAACTTCTTATGCGGCGCTCTAATTCATCCCATAGGTGCTCTATGGGATTAAGATCAGAGCTACGTACTGGGCAGTCCACACACGATACCGAATTATCGTTAAACCACGCCGTAACAGTCCTTGCTTTATGGCTCTGTGCATTATCCTACTGGTACCAACAAGGCTCGGTTCCATAGTATTGCCACAGAGTTGGTAGGGCATAATTATCCAGATAATCAATGTAGACGTGTTGGTTAACAGGTTTGTCCACGATAACCAATGGGCCGGGACCATACTACGAAAAACACCCCCACACGAGTACACTGCCAGCTCCAAACCTGACCGTTGGGAGTACACTGTGGTAAATAGCGTTCCTCAGGCTGCCGCCATACCCACACACGGCCATCAGACTGATGGATCGTGTATCTGGATTCATCAGTCCATAGGACCCGTTTCCATTGATCTACGGTCCACGATAAATGTTCTTTACACCATGCTAAAGGACGAGTAGCATTCCGAGTGGAGATGAAAGGCTTATGAGCATACGCACGACCACGGTAACAGATTGAATGAAGTTCTCTGCGAATGATACGTGTACATACCGAGGTTCCAGCATTTCTACTCTCCTGTACACTGAGGTCTTGTGCGGTACTCCGTCGATTAGCTGTAACGACTCTCCTGAAGCTTCGACGTCCTCTATCACTGATTCTCTTTGGTCTGCCGGTACGTTTTACTGCTTCAGGCACGCCATGTGTCTTCCACTTATTCAGTACATCCAAAACAGTTGACTTGGGTATGTTTAAACGCCCCTCGTTTTCTCTTATGGGCAACCCACTAATATAACATCCAACAGTCTTTCCTTTCTCAAAGTCAGTTCTCTCTCCCCGCGACATTTTCACTCAACCTCACAGTGCGATATGATCGCGGTCAGCTGCAGGCTTGTTTTTATACCGTTTGCAGCTGTACCGCTCATCTTAACAACGCAGCCGATCCGTTCATTTGCTTTTGAAGGGGTGTCCGGTGACTTTTGTCAATATAGTGTATACACAAGCTGTATTTCGGAAGGTTTAAGGTTCATGACTTGTTTGGGTAATATTTGCCTTCCGCCGTAATGGCATGTTTGGAAATTCTACATAGATAGAGATAGTTACAACGGTCAACCGCATCATAGCCCACGTGAAGAAAAACGTACCCATACCATGATAACACCTCCTTCGAGCTTCCGTACAGGAAGATTGTAAATAGCACTGTCCTGATAGTTTTTAACAATCGCGATGATAATTACACATGATCATGATGAAATGTAGCTCATTTCTACATGTATTCGGCTTCCTTTGCTTAAGATCCCAAGTAGAATAGGGTATGTACCTGACTAAGCGAGGCGTCCATACGTCCGGGCAATTAATGCTTAGTTTATACACTATGCATCATCAAACGTTATTTTTCTGTTAATATGGCATACTAACGGTTGGCCTTCAAACATTTTAAGAAACATCAGTATGCCTCGTGCTGAACGAAATGACTTGAAATTCAATTATCATTCCTTTTTCAAGCTGTTTAAGTTCAGAATGACAAGTCACATTGGTTTCTAACGCCTATGATGAAGCAGTTGATGCTGCTCCGGTGGCGCCGTTGTCTAAGCGCTGTCTAATGATTTCTCCTCCAAGTGGGCCCGGGTTCGAAACTTGGTGGGGAATGGGTGTTGTGTTTGTCTTACAGCACTGGAACCAGTGGCCCTAAATTAGGGACGGGCGACTGGAATATTTATGTACATCGGACTCTGAAATACAAAATGGATTTACGAATAAGTCTATATTACTTCTTTCAGATTCAAAAGCAGAAAATCGAATTAAGAATGACTCGTACAAGGATGTAATAATTGATTTGCATTTTAAATGATCCATGGTAAAATTACTGTACTTCCTTTTTTTTTTTTTTTTTTTGAGTGGAGGTTTAACGACCACCGTGAACAACTCAATGGGTTATAAGCAGTCGCCTGTCCTTAATTTAGGACCACAAGTTCCAGGAAAGGAAGAAAACCAGTGCCGTAAGACAAACACAACATCCATGCCTCACCGGGATTCGAACCTGGACCCATCGCGAACGAATGATCAGAAGCCATCGCTTAGACCACTGCGCCACCGGGGCTTACTTAAGATTTACCGAATGGTTGAGAAATGATCAAGTTTGTCCTGCTCTAAATTGTAAGAAAACAATTTCAATTTTAATTTAAAACTGACCAATTTCACATCGGCATAATTTATAAAATCCGAATAAATACTGTCAAGAATAAAATAAAATGAAAATAAACAATAATAAAATGAAAATAATTATTATTTTCAGTAAGAGTTAAATTAGAAAAACAAAGTTAGGGCCTGGACTTCTGGGGGGGGAGGGGGCGGCGGGGGCTTTTAAAATGCCCTGGCGGGCCTAGGGTTGGGTACCCCTGTCCTAGGAACATGATACCGCCATAGCGGTACGTATTTTGCTGCATATGGTTGCATGGTGACCGGGTCTACGTTGTCTTCGGATGACAGCACGTCGAAAATCAGTTTTCCCAAACTGAATCTGACACTAACCGTAGAACAACTAGGAAAATACCGTGCTATTTTCCATAGGAACAACTAGGAAAATTGCTTAGGACAATATCGTGCTATTTTCCTAAGCAATCCTGCGGAAGTGGGTGTGAAGGATACAAAACATTATCAGCTCTGCATAACGCCCGTTCCGCTGAAATCTTTTGCACTACCAATCGTTGTTGTTGTGGGTGCAGAAAGTTCACGAGACATTCGCCAAGCTGATAGTTCCCAGCATAATCTAGCGGTTAGAGCCAGATAGCGCTCGTTCTGAGAAGTAAAAGCACTTGACGTCTCTTTACTAGACGTTTCGTTAGACATCCTACTGCTTGGAATTTTTCCTCACATCAGACATAATTTTTCTTGACACTCCTATCTTGGAATCTCCGCTTTAGTATTACCTAGCTTCCGCTCTGTCTATAGCTCTTGATCGCCAGTAAGTTTCCATTGCTGATGAAAATCATCGGCGTCAGAGAAGGAAAAATTTGAGATATCGGGTTCACTGTGGCAAGAACTAGTTATAATGAGATGGGTTGGTTACTCAAAGTGACCAACCTACGTTCTACGACGAAGTAAATTTCCACGTCATTTTTATGTCAGGGGAGGGAATTCAAACCTCCAAACCTTGGCTCCGGAGCTCCGAGTTGTATCCACTATACTACACTGGCATGCGCTCTCACTGCTATCTGCCTTTACCTCATATGCGTCCTGCGGGGCGAGGCACGTCACATCTCCCCCTCCCCGAAAGAGGGCCGGGACCATGTGTCGCTGTATGCAGTCATCCCATGAAGAACACGCATTTGAGAAATCCCAGACAATTTTTGGTGTGTGAAACGTAACATCACACTGATTTATTTTTTCGAAGCACTGAAGAAAGGATTCTCATTTTTCATGTCTCGCTGTGTGGAAAGAACATCACATTTCTCCCCCTGTGGCGCAGTGGTCCTCTGATCATTCGCCCGAAAGGTGTTCATTTTCGAATCCCGGTGAGGCATGGATGTTGTGTTTGTCCTACGGCACAGGCTCTCTCCCTTCCCTGGAGTCATCAGTGGCACTAAATTAGGGACGGGCGACTGCTTATAAGCCATTGAGTTTCTCACGGTGGTCGTTAAACCTCCAATCAAAAAAAAAAAAATGGAACATCACACGATTGCGAGAAACCTATCAGCCAGGTCATTCTTGAAGTTCGGGCGCCAATATGACGAAGTGATGATCAAATGATCATATGTAGAGGATTTTAAGAAAAGAGTGTCTTACCCCAGATCTTAAACAACCCTTAGAAATAGGAAGCCAGGAAATTTGGGCTAGAGTGCCCGATAAGAAAGTGCCACGGAAGCGAAGTAGAAAGGGGAGGAAGACGCCCTTATTTATTACCGGGGGGCCAGTACCCGGGGTCCCACGGCTTAACGTGCGCATCCGACGCACGGCGGATATTTAGTGGATCTAGCGTTTGTACCTGTCTTGGATCGAACCTGAGATCCCTTCCGTAGCAGTCACGAACGTTTCCCACTAGGCCGCCCGCGGCCCGATATGACGAAATAAATTTATCCGCCATTTTTATGCCAGGTGCCGCTTTCGAAACCACAACACTCGGCTCCGGAACTCCGAGTGCTATCCACTATACTACACTGGCATCACGCTACTGTCTGCTTTTATCTCATGGGCGTCCTGCGGGGCAGGGTAGGTACGTCACAGTTCACAAATTTGAATGCTACTATGCTCATAGACCGATAGTGATCGAATAATTGACATCTACAGTTACACTAGATACTCGTATATACGTTGTATTGTAGCTTCTTTCATGTAGTATTTGAATTGTATCGTGGTTGTTTTGATTCTGGACACGACGAATGGATTTAAATTACGAGAAAATAGAATTTTCATGAGATACCATCGAGACCAGTGTTTTTAAGCTATGGTGGAAAAGTAGTATTAGACAAATTATTTTGCCAAAAAAAAAAAAAATGTACTTAGCGACATATTTGTCTTCTATCGTTTAAAGGGGAATTCTCATTTTTTATGCTAAAATTACCGTTTTTGTTGTATTTATTTACGAAACTATGTAATCAATTGATTCCAAAGTAAGTACATCTGTTTATTATCGTTTCAGGTATTTAAAAAACAGGTTTTAATAAGTTTCATGAAGAATCATGCCCGCAGATCCTCCTTGACCATGACACTGCGCGAAGATCCGCGGTCACTGGTTGGCATGATTTCTTCACTCCAGGTGATCTGAAACAAAAAACCTCGAACGGCGTTTTACCCTATACACAAGTAGTTATCGTTTGGTGAACCAGAAAAAAAAATATATACATATTTGAGGAAATGGTGACTTGTTAAACTCAAATTATCAATTTAGCTCAAACATTGACAATGTTTTTTGCTATTAAAAATATACAATAACGTATCGCGTTTCTGGTTCAGCAAACGATAAAAAGATGTTTGCTGAACATGCAGTTTTACATTTGAAGTCGATCGGTCCAATAGTTTTTGAAATATCATGCCAACCATTCGCGAAAAAGCTGCTTCGGGGAAAACGTATTTAAAGTTTTAAGTACAGTTTACGGAGGAATATCGCGTACTTACAGCATTTTTCTGCTAATCTGTTATATCAGGGCCATACAGCGTTCCTTCCTCTGCTTCGTAGAATTCGTTTAGAGACATTTGCTCGCTTCTACACCTTGTACGAGCCTCTTTTGTAGCCTCAAGGCTGCGTCTCGACGATCTATGCAGGCACTGTTGGTCCCGCGCATTGGCAAATATCTTCGTTTACTCGCCAATAACGATACCCATCGTCATCATTTTCAGGACGGCAGAAAATACTTCATTAAAAATGCCTGCTGCTACATAAGCTGCCATTTCGATGGTTTTTGAGCCACAGCGAAAATGTTTGGGCGCGAACCGCCAAACAGTAGAATTGAAACTTTTGTCGTTGTTTTGAGTGTCACCACCCAAACACCTTTCTAGCAACTCTCTTGATGACAAATCGTTGTAAATCGGCTTTATAGCATTTTCGACATCTTTATGAAGTGGCAGTTCGTGATTGAATTCGTTCGGCTTTGCGACAGTTGCACCAACTCTGTGTGTGACCCCACTGGACAATAATAGAATATAATTTGGCCAATTTTGCGAATTTCGACTTGAAATTTGGTACACATATTCTTAAGACCTGAAATAATAAAATAACGTAATAAAAAAAAACGATTTTTTTCACAAAAGAAATGAGAATCCCCCCTTAACTTAAAAAAAAATAAAATTTTTTTACGAAAATCAAACTAGTGGAGAAATACAAAATAGAATGAATATCAAAATAATTAATAATTTATGATAAAGAAAGAGTTAAACGCCCATAGTGTTTTTATACAGTATGATGCATCGACCTACTGTGGTATGAAATTAACTCAGTGCTTTGGATTAAAGATCTCTTACTTATAAGTGAATCCGAAAGTGCAGTGTTTTGTTTCGCGTGTGAAACTGCACTTTTAAAGCATAAAATGCCGCCCCGGTGGCGCAGTGGTCTTAGCGATGGCCTCTGATCATTCGTCCGGAAGGGGTCCGGGTTCGAATCCCGGTGTGGCATGGATGTTGTGTTTGTCTTACGGCACTGGCTCTTTCCCTTCCCTGGAACCAGTGACCCTAAATTAGGGACGGGCGACTGCTTATAGCCCATTGAGTTGCTCACGGTGGTCGTTAAACCTCCAATAAAAAAAAACATAAAATAAATAAGAAAACCCACTATGGCTCTCTCATAACATCAATAATAATAAAACCCGATGGTTTTCTTACGCAGGTTATAAAAATGTGTAAGCAGATTATAAAAATGTGTAAGCAGGTTATAAAAATGTATATGTAGATTATAAAAATGTGTAAGCAGGTACGAAAATTTTAATAGATTAATATATTTAGCTCACACTGATATCTTTATTGTAAGAAAAATTAGTAGTTATGCTTTAGTAAACATAATCCATTCGAATTTAATTATCAGCTTAAGTTATCGGAATTGTCTGCTTCATTTGGGTAACACAAGGTAACATGTTTTGAATTCGGAGGTTAGTCAAATATAATCTTCTCTCGCAGTTCACAGAAGATCTGGTGGTATTGAATAATATACACTATAGAACTTGCAAGCGATTGATACAGAACGTGATAACTTTGCAATGAAAGGTTTGCAGAAGCCTGAATTACCGAGCGAAATAAATTAAGTACATGTCTGTCTTTTGATCAAGGGTGTTTATTCATAAATGCTTCATCATGGGCAAGCATACCACCAATCAGTTGCGGTAATACGAAGCCCCGATGAAACCTGCTCTTTCATTGTTTTTTATTCGATAGTCAGGTGCGCGCGATCTCACAATAGGTGATAAATTCCATCGCAAGTTCGCGAAGGAAATACATTTATCACTGAACAATAAAATTCCAAGGGAATTCCATTTTGATTTTCTTGAAAACAGAGCATAGATGAACAATGGATGAGCTACGAGTACGATGAACAATTACGCGTTCCTTCTCTGACAATTTTAAATTCAGTGAAACGATGTTCAATAAGTTTAATATTCTGATTTGTACCCTACATTTAGTAAAAACCAGATACTGGTAAATAAGGCTGTGACCATACTCGTGTGCGGAACGAAGTAGAACAAAATATCACGCGGTTATACTTGAAAATATGAATACTAAAAAAAATGTAATACTATGATGTGATTATTGGAACCTGCCCGTGTCTCAGTACTTCAGATTCTGGCTTCTCTAGATGAGTGCAGGGTAAGATATAGGGCTTGTGTTTGTTTGTGGTTCTGGTGTCTTCCTTCCTTGGAGTCGGTGCCAAAGTAGGAATGAACGTTTCTTTCTAACTTTCGATATTCATGATGGTCGTTAAATTATTAAATAATATACGGGGAGGGGGCTATTTGGGGATTTGAATTTTTCCTCCCACTGAACTATGAAAAATAAGGTAATGTTGAGACTAATATAGGTATCTAAAAATAAACAAAAACATCGCTCTTTCCACGTTTTAAGCAACACACAGCAACCGACAAATTGTTATTCGGTCACCGCCGGGGAATTAAATCCCGGATCTCTCGATATCCAGCGGAGCGCGTTAGCCTTACACCACAGCAGTGACCGAATAGCAATTTTTGGTTAAAAAAATTGTTGAGCGCGTTAGCCTTATTCCCCGGTGGTGACCGAATAACAATTTTTCGGTTGCTGTGTGTTACTAAACATGTGGAAAGAGCGATGTATTTGTTTATTCACTGACGCCACGTATTTGGAGGATTTTCACTTGGATCTCACCCTTTGGATTTAACTGCTATAATTAATATATAGCCAGTGCCGTTAATGACCACCAGATGGATACGTCTCAGTAGCTGAGCCCATCTTACGGATTTATGATGCCAGAAGCTGACAGAAAAACACACATAGCGCCGTGGATTGTTGTCTACCGTGGTGTAAGGTTAACGCGCTCGGCTGGATATCGAGAGATCAGGGATTCAGTTCCCCGACGGTGACCAAATAACAATTTTTCGGTTGCTGTGCGTTGCTAAAAACGTGGAAAGAGCGATGTATTTGTTTATCCACTGACGCCACGTATTTAGAGGATTTTCATATGTATCTCAGTTTATGACGCAAAAATTACACATGCAGTATGTTTTTTTTTTTTTTGACAGGCTCCGAGATTTAAATACATATGGGCCCCTTTTCGATTTTTTTGTTTCGAGGTTTAACGACTACCATGAGCAACTCAATGCGCTGCTCCGCTCCTCATTTAGGGACGCTAATTGCAAAGATGTGAGAGGCAGTGCCGAAAGACAAAAACACCATCTATGGATCAGCCGGGATGGTATGCTTGAACATCCCTGACTCAGTCCGGACTAAAGGCAAAACGCCAGTGCCTCGTTGCCACTGTGCCACATGGATGGCATACCCAGGGTTTACAGAAAAAGAACTGGGATTTCTGAGAGTTTCAAAGTTTTCCACATAGTGATATCAAAATGTTTATAATACAAGTGAAACAAGTAATTCTAATGAGGGTATTGCAGACAAAATGATTTTGTGTAAATTTATTAGTAAAGTGGCTGCCCGGTGGCCGAGCGGTCTGGGGCTTGGACATCTATCTGGCAAGCTATCCAAGCTGCTAATGGAGCTAAGTTCCAGACGTGGAACGAATGGCATCCCTGACCCACCGCGGAAGCCCTGCATTTCCTCACACCAGTAGCTCCAAATTTGGGACTGGCGATTTCTAGAGACTTTGACGCTCATGGGGGTTGCCAAACTCAGTAAAAACAAAAACAAGAAAAAGACTAAAATGCAGTAATTTCGGAAAGTACCAGGAACGATTTTTTTTGGACGTACTATGCGCGCCATCTCTTTTTGGAAGTACTATGTGCGCCATCTTTTGGGCTACACATGAACTATTTCCCATGAGCTTTTAGTAAGCGATTGCAATTTTTTCACCCCGTTCCGCTTCCACCGTGGTGAGCAGTGCACGTGTTTTTCATGCTGGAATTTTGACCTTGTCACACTTTAGAGTAGGGGTCGTCAACTTTTTAATACCTACCGCCCACTTTTGTATTTTTGTTGATATTAAAATCGCCTTACCGCCCACCGGTGCCGCAGTAACTCAATTTAGCGCAAGTGCGAAGTAATTTTTATAGGGTAGGGTTTGTAAAAAAATATGTTCTTAAATTTATCTTTTTATTTATACTTTATGTATGTTCATACATACTATACTGTGCAAATTAATTGGGACATAGTAAGAAATCACTCTTTTTTCCCAAACTATGCCTTTATATCATTCTATGCCTTGATATACACTGATAAATACCTGTATTAGTATGAAGTAGTCCTTTTTTAACAGAAATGGCCTCTTGAATTCGTTTTGGCATTGACTCCACTAATTGAGTGCACATATTTTTGACTTCATAATCGTGGAACCACACTTTTATAGCATTCGTTATCATGCGTTCTTTGGTTGTACAGCCCATTTTACCTGAACGGCTCTTCAAAATATTCCACAAGTTTTCTATGGGATTCAAGTCTGGTGAATTTCCAGGTCAATCAACCAAATGAATTTGATTTTCCAGCATGAAATTCTTGACCAATTTCGAATTGTGACATGGTGCCAAGTCATGTTGAAATGCCCCGTCAAAAGTTTGCAAGAATGGAACAACCCTACGTTGTAATATTTCTACGTATTTGGCTGAATTCATCATACCTTGAACAGGAACTAAGCTTCCAGTGTCATTTGATGTGAAAAAAACCCCAAAACATCTGTTTCAGAGGGTGTTTTACAGTTTGTTTGACATGCTCAGTTCTTAAGGGTTCACAGTTGCTTCGTCTAACGACATTTGCTTGGTAACCCTGCACAAATAAATGAGTTTAATCACTGAAAATTACCTTTTTCCAGTCGTCAGCAGTCTATGATTTACATTTATTTTTTGGCCCATGCTAAACGTTTTATCTTCATTTTCGCATTCAAATATTGTTTTCTTGTTGGTCTTCTTGCCTTCCGGCCAACTTCCAGAAGCCTACGGCGTACAGTTGAATCACTAACATCACAACCACTAGCCAATAAATCTCTTTGAAGGTCGGTGCTCGTTTTTTTTTTTGGATTCATTTTACTATTTCTGGTTAGATATTTATGGGTTCGTGGAGTTTTTTTTCGTTTTCTCCCACATTTACCTCTCCTTTTTGGAGACGATGATCCAGATGCATTGTATCGCCTAAGCAGTCTTGATACACTTGATTTGCCTACACCAACTGCAGAAGCGATTCTCTCACTGTCATATAAGTGTGATCCTTCAGAGCAATTATTTTTGCACGCTTCCTTGGGAAAATATCAATTTTTCAATACACGAAAGCAACAAGTACTCACAGAGAGCAAAAGCTAACATCCACCTGACACACACGAAAGCTCACAACTGAAGCTGAAGTGCCTATTTCCTGTTTAAAACCGGTCAAACCACATTCTTACTATAAAGTTCTAACAGTCACACCAATAAAAGCGGTTTACGTGGGTTTCCAACACCAACTAGCGATAACATTACAATTCTGAGAATAAAATAGCTTGTCCCAATTAATTTGCACGGTATAGTAGATAATTTCAATTTAATGAAATTCTGCATCGGTACAGCGCCTACTAGTGCTTATATTGAAGAAAATGAAATTTAAATGGGAAAACAATAAAATTCATTGAAATTACCTTTAATTAATGATTAATGAGATCCTTGAGGCTCATGCGGCGAGACTAAATATTTGATATCTGGTTCGATTTCGTAAGCAACAAACGAATGTCTCTTTCGGTGATATTCGGACGGTTTCTCTGATGATATGATTTACAGCAAAAAAGCCTGATTCTACAAGATATGAGGTAGGGAAAGGTATCAATAAATTAAATATCATTTTCCACATATTTGGATATAACGCAGACATTTTTATTTTTATTTTGCCAAGGTTTTTGGTATACACCACTATCGAAATTATATTTGCTCTCTTCATCATACTTAAACCTTAATGGTTCTCCTTGGCAAGTTATATCAAACACAGCAAAATTTGCAGTTAAATGATTTATCATCCAGTCATACACCTTCAAGTTCAAAATATCTTTAAACCGTTTTTCGATATGCAATTTAAGTTTGCTGAGGTGGCTACTGAACCTTTCAATCTCCTATGGAGTTACATCATCTTTTATAGATGCTAATTCGGGAAGCTGATGAAATTCTCTCTTCAAAAGATTATGACGGAGAAGATAAAGTTTTTCGGTGAATAATGACACAATATTTTTGCAACTGAAATATGTATAATTTAATTTCTTCTTATATAATTTTGTGCGTGATCTACATCATAAAAAAACGTGTTTTGTGTTATCCTCAACACTCGGTATTTAGGGATTACCTTCTTTTAATTATTATCTATATTCAAAGTTTAGAGATAGAATTCAAAAGTAAATTGAAAAAGCATATTTTAAAAAGTCAAACTCGTGAAGTTGTTAGCAATGTATTCGATATACGGCTGAAGAACAAAATTTGTAACAACGGACAAACCCCCCCCACCGCCCACCATGAAAGTTTAAATCGCCCACTAGTGGGCGATAGGGACCAGGTTGACGACCACTGCTTTAGAAGATGGAAGATAGGGCCAACACTAAGTTTTGCTTTAAAGGGGGCAAATCTGCATCAGAAACGAGCACATTGATGACACAAGCATAATGTGATGAATATTTATCTTAGACCAGGGTGTATGAATAGTATGCACGATGTCGTGATGGTCAACAGTCACCGGTCAACGATGAAAGGAGCGTAGACTTTTAACATGCAATACTGATGAAAGTGTGCAGTCTGTTCGCGTACTGCTGTCTATGGATCGTTGGTTACCATGTCGGATGATAGCAGAAGATCTGAATGTTAGTAAGACAGCAGTGCACAGCATCATGCGCGATGTCCTTGGAAAAAGAAAGGTGTGCACTCAGTTCGTCCCACACTTTCTCACTCCGGAACAAAAATAGCTAGCTGCGAGTGACTACTTCGCAAAACTTGGTGGAAATGGTGAATGGCAAACCAAATTTTCTCAGCAAGATAATAACTGCTGACGAATCATGGTGTTTTGAGTATGACCGATCCACGGAACGACAAACTAACGAATGGTCAGGACCTGGAAAGCTGAAACCAAAGAAGGTGAGGGCTGTAAAATTGAAAATTAAAACGATGCTCATCGTGTCCTCTGATTCTCGTGGTATAATTCACCGTTAATGTGGGCATGATGGACGAGCAATCAAAATGGATTATTCAAACAAGTTAGTAAAATCATGCAATGCATTGATTATGATACGCTTTCCAACATACCAGAAATTACTACTCAATTTATGAGGATAATGGCTGTGGAATAAATCTCGCTCCTGTGTCCTGACCTTTTGACCCCATTTCGATGATATTCAACAGAACCGGTTCAGTACACCTCAAGAATAACATACTAAAGTTTTGTCGCAATAGAAGCAGTTTTACGCAAGTTATGAGAATAATGGCTGTGGAATAAATCTGGCTTTTGTGCAATGACCTTTGACCCCATTTCGTTGATATTCAACAGAACCGGGCAGCCCCGGTGGCGCAGTGGTCTAAGGCGTTGGCCTCTGATCATTCGTCGGAAGGGGTCCGGGTTCGAATCCCGGTGAGGCATGGATGTTGTGTTTGTCTTACGGCACTGGCTCTCTCCCTTCCCTGGAACCAGTGATTCTAAATTAGGGACGGGCGACTGCTTATAGCCCATTGAGTTGCTCACGGTGGTCGTTAAATCTCAAAAAAAAAAAAAGAAAAGAAAAACAAAACAGAACCTGTTCACTATACCTCCGGAACAACATGATAACGTTTGTCGCAATCGAAACATTTTTTGGTAAGTTATGATGCACAAGGGCAATGGAATGGATCCCACTCCAGTGTCCTGACCTTTGACCCCATTTCACCCATTTTCAATAGGGTTCGTCCCCAGTGGCTCCCTACCACATACTAAAATTTCATCAAAATCGAACCATTTTTACGCAACTTATGACGCATAAGGGCAATGGAACAAATCCCGCTCTTATGTCCTGCCTGACCTTTGACCTCATTTCGCCCATTTTCAATAGGGTTCGTGCCCAGGTGGTTCCCTACCACATACTAAAATTTCATCGAAATCGAACCATATTTATGCATGTTATGACGCATAAAGGCAATGGAATGGATTCCACTTTTATGCCCTGACCTTTGACCCTATTTCGCCCATTTTCAATAGGGTTCGTCCCCAGGTAGTTCCTTACCAAATACTAAAAATTCATCGAAATGAAATCATTTTTACGCAAGTTATGACGCATAAGGGCAATGGAATAAATACCGCTCTTATGCCCTGCCTGACCTTTGACCCCAATTTGCCAATTTTCAATAGGGTTCGTGCCCAAGTAGTTCCCTACCACATACTGAAATTTCATCGAAATCGAACCATATTTACGCATGTTATGACGCATAAAGGCAATTAAATGGATCCCGCTCTTATGGCATGACCTTTGACCCCACTTCACCCATTTTCAACAGGGTTCGTCCCCTGGTGGTTCCCTACCACATGCTAAAATTTCATCGAAATTGAACCATATTTACGCAAGTTATGACGCATAAGGTCAATTGAATGGATCCTGCTCTTATGGCGTGACCTTTGACTCCACTTCATCCATTTTCAATAGGGTTCGACCCCTGGTGGTCCCCTAACACATACTAAAATTTCATCGAAATCGAACCATTTTTACGTGAGTTATCGTGCCGACAGACAGACAGACGGACGGAAAAAGCTGGAGCATACATACTTCTTCAACCTACGGTTGGAAAGCGTAAAAAAGAAGCTATGAATCGCCTTCTCGAGAGAATTCGATGAGTTAGGCGGAATTTGCGTTGAAGTGGAGAATGGTTCTTCCTCCATGCAATGCTCCGTCGGACACCTCGACATTGTTACCCAGTTTGTGGCTAAAAACCAGGTGACAGCGACAATGCATTCCTCCCATACTCGACGCATCTAGCCCAGGTAGACTTTTTCTGTCCCCAAAAGTCAAAACACCCATGAAGGGAAGACGATATGGGTCCATTCCAGACATTCAAAGGACGGTGACAACGTGCCTGAAGAACATTCCAGAAAATGACTTCCCCAGGGCATTTGAGAGAATTCTGGAACGATCTACGCTGTATATGCCGCCCCGGTGGCGCAGTGGTCTCAGTGCTGCCTTATGACCAATCTTCCGTGAAGGGTCCGGGTTCTAATCCCGGTGAGGCATGGATGTTGAGTTTGTCTTACGGCCCTGGCTCTCTCTCCCTTCACTGGAACCAGTGGCCCTAAATTAGGGAGGGGCGACTGCTTATAGCCCATCGAGTTGCTCACGGTGGTCGTTAAACCTGCAATAATAATAATAAAAAAATGTTGTGTATCGAAAAATGTTGAAAATTAAATCAGAAAAATTACTACAGGTAAGAAATATTTTTTTTTTCACTGAATTATTCCTGGAATGTTCTGGACTGACTGCGTACTTCGCAAAGTCACTATGTGTGGTAAAGGAAGTGAAACTGTGCTCTCGGTGTTACGCCGCAGAAATCATTGTTAACGCCAGAAGAGAAACACATGTCACTGTCATTGACCACCAAGAAGATATTTTATGTATCCGCTGTGTTTCTGTGTTTTTGCGATTTTTTTTTTTTGCTTTTCAAATTCATTATACTCAGCTGTTTTCGTGTGCTGCTTTCGCAAAAATGTGGGTATTGATCCTTCGCCTAAATACAGGGTGATTCATAAAGAAGTATACAGTTTCCAGATGCTGTAAAACAGTAACAGTTGAAGACACGGACCACAACTGCAAACCGTTAGGTAGATGCACTCATGAAGTTTGTGTCCCGCTACTGAGGGAAGTGACGTAAGCGATAGCGCGCGTGTCACGTGCGAGATTATCTCGATGAACTTCTTCCTCGCCGATGGATTGGACGAGCCGCTGACTACAACATGCCACTGACCCAAAGGCCACCCAGAAGTCCAGACTTAACACCTTGTGATTTTTTCCTGTGGGGGTACGTAAAGGACAAGGTATTCTCCCCTTCCCTTCCCTTCCTGTTGATCTAGCAGAGCTGAAACAGCGTAACACAGCCACTATCACTGCACTTGATACATATATCTTACCTCGAGTTTGGGCGGAAGTGGATTACCGGCTCCATGTGTGTCGTGTGACTGAGGGTGCACACATAGAACATCTGTGATTGTCCCTAAAAAAGCTTGAAACATTCCACAACAGTTCTGTTACAGGTAGCATAAATTATCTTACATTGTTCTTGTTTTATAGTGCGTTGAAACTGTACACTGAAGAACAGTTGAATTAGAGATACCTGTCTAGTAACATGTAGTACCACCTTTCGCCCTGATGATGGCGGCGATTCGTCTCGGCATGGACTCTACAAGACACCGGAAGCGCTAGGAAGCCATACGGATCCACGACCCCTGAACAAGCTCCCACAGTTCACTAAGATTTGATGGAGGGGGTCGGTGCCTCGAACATCTCTCTCAATGGCATTCCAAATGTGCTCGATGGGATTGAGGTCAGGTGACCTAGCTGGCAAAGGAGGCGAGGTAACGCCGATGGAGTGTTCATGCAACCATTCGGATACAATTCGGGAGAGATGGCACGGTGCATTGTCTTGTTGCAGGATGAGGTCCGCAGTGGGATGTTGAAGACGTAGAAACGGGCGCAAATGGTCGTCCAGGATATCCCGGTAACGTTGACCTGTGAAGGACGATGTCACACGTACCAGGGTTCCTATTTCAGTCCACGTAAACAGTCCCCAGAAGAGAATGCCACCCCCAGAGGCTTGAAGAGTACCCTCCGGGCAAGAAGGATCCATCGCTACATGTGGTTTGCGCCGTACTCGTATCCTGCCATCCGCATGTACCAACGTGAATCTCGACTCATCAGTCCAGGCAACATTTCTCCACATGTCTAGGGTCCAGTGGCGATGTTCCCGCGCCCATGCTAATCTTTGCACCCTGTGATGTGCGGTCAGCAGCGGTACCCTCGTGGGACGATGGCTTCTGTACCCCATAGCGAGGAGATGGTTCTGGATGGTGTGGCTGCTTACATGTTTTTGTGCACCAGCGTTAAATTGCAGAGTGATTTCTTGCACTGTGGCCCGTCTATCCGCTGTTACAATGCGAGCTAGCCGACGATGACCTCGCTCATCCACACGCTGTTGTCCTCGGCAGTGGGCCCTTGCAGGAATGGTTTTACCGGATTCGATGTACTTACGGTGCACCCGTGACACAGTGGCTCGTGAAAATCCCAGTGCCTGCACGACATCTGAGATGGAGTGACCCATTCATCGGGCCCCGAAAATTTTTCCACGATCAAATGCGCTTAGATTCTTCGTCTTACCCATACTGCATCCGACTCTTACTGATTCCCGTCGCATCACTTCTTATATTGTCGGATCGCTGCATACGTCATGTCGTTTCCGTTTACAGGGCCGCCCACAGCGCCACATTTGCATAACGCCAGCTGTCTCTATTTCAATTGCTCTTCAGTGTATAGTTCTTTAAGAATCACCCTGTATGAATTGATGATTATCGTTGTGTTAAGAACATCTCTTTAACGCATGACTGATTACTGAATGCATTTCTGGGACACATTAATATAATAATATTCAGGGGAAATGTCGTGGTCGTTAAACTCATGG
This sequence comes from Macrothele yani, assembly GCA_039090855.1. Taxonomy (NCBI): domain Eukaryota; kingdom Metazoa; phylum Arthropoda; class Arachnida; order Araneae; family Macrothelidae; genus Macrothele; species Macrothele yani. The sequence continues at coordinate 105,113,511 of CM077023.1, forward strand.
CTCTGTTGCATTCTTTCACTTTTGTCGCTTTCGTCCATAAAACGGTTTCCTGCACGCCAAGTGAAATTATCTGAAAGTAAACTGCACAGCAGCTTTCATGCCTGTTTGTGCAGTCGAAACCACATATACACTATATTGACAAAAGTCACCGGTCACCTAGAAGAGAAACACAACATGGCATTCATTGACATGCATTAGTACCATGTCGGTCTACCTTTGGCCTTAATTAATGCACTGATCTTTCAAGACATGCTTTCGACAAGGTTTCGGAACATAGCGATAGGTATGCGCTTCCATTCAGTACATAATGCTGCCGCTAACTGTGCTCAGTAGTAGGCCTTGGTTCCAAACTTCTTATGTGGCGCTCTAATTCATCTCACAGGTGCTCTATAGGATTGCGACTAGGGTTCTGTGCTGGCCAGTCCACACACTATACGGAATTATCGACAAACTACGCCGTAACAGTCCTTGCTTTATGGCTCGGTGCATTATCCTACTGGTACCAACAAGGATCGGTTCCATAGTATTGCCACAGAGTTGGTAGGGCATAATTGTCCAGAATATCGAGGTAGACGTGCTGGTTAACAGGTTTGTCCACAATAACCAATCGGCCGGGACCATAACACGAAAGGTACCCCCACACGAGTACACTGCCAGCTCCAAACTTGACCGTAGGAACAGTACACTGTAGTAAATAGCGTTCCCCCGGCTAACGCCATACCCACACACGGCCATTAGACTGATGGATCGTGTATCTGGATTCATCAGCCCGTAGGACCAGTTTCCATTGAGATACGGTCCACGATAAATGTTCTTTACACCAAGCGAAACGACGAGTAGCATTCTGAGTGCTTATGAGCAGCCACACGACCACTATAATCCATGAAATGAAGTTCTCTGCGAATGGTACGAGTACATACCGAGGTTCCAGAATTTTTACTCACCTGTACACTGAGGTCTTGTGCAGTACTCCGTCGATTAGTTGTAACGAGTCTCCTGAGGCTTCGGCGTCCTCAATCACTGATTTTCTTTGGTCTGCCGGTACGTTTTGCTGCTGCAGGCACGTCATGTGTCTTCCACGTATTCAGTACATCCAAAACAGTTGACTTGGGTATGTTTAAACGCCTCTCGGTTTCTCTTACGGACAACCCACTGATATAACACCCAAGAATTTTTCCATTCTCAAAGTCAGTTCTCTCCCTTCGCGATATTTTCATTCAATCGCACAGTGTGATATGATCGTGGTCAGCTGCAGGCTTGATTTTATACCATTTGCAGCTGTACTGCGCATCTTAACAACGTAGCGGATCCGTTCATTTGCTTTTGAAGGGGTGTCCGGTGACTGCTGTCAGTATAGTGTATATACGAACTTCGTTATATATCGAAAAAAAGATCTTGTATATTAGGTGTAAAAATAAGTTTTAAAGCGTTTTTTGTTTGATGTATACCGCTAATGTACATACCCGACATTGTACCGAAAGTAATGCAAAAGTGGACATAAAAAAAGTTATGCCTACTTTGGCATTATTTTCGGTACAACACTCGTATTTTTCGCTGCAGGTAATTTTGAAATGCATCAATGTTTTCTTCTATTTAGGAACTTAACGCACCCGATAATCATCTAAAACTGCAATATAGTGCGTCTGCTTCCAGGGATGAGACAAAATCAGCACAAACACTTCTCCCGTGTCTTATCCAGGTCCAACTCATATCATTAGCTAGAATCCCACTCCTCTGCCCACTCGGGCACTGGACGGCACTAGAATGTTCGTACTACTACTATTATTTGCAATTTAGTTCCATAGTTTCACATTATTTGCAATTTAGTTCTTACCCTGGATAAATAAATTATCCATATTAATTTTCCCGTCCTTATTTCAGTCCGCGCGGAAAACTTACTGTTCCTTTGATTTAAATATCTGTTCCAGTTTAAATATTCAGAGAATTCCCATGTAATTCCGAAACTGAAGACAAAGTGTTCGTGCCTCCAAATATTTAACGTTTATACGATAGTGAAAATTACATGTGTAACAATTGACATGTAGGCTACGAAAAGTGCATATTCTACAAAATTTTCTGTCATAATCTGCAAAGTTGAGTAAACGGAATGTAGATAGTCGACGTGATGGAATGTGAGTGACTGAATGTACGACCTCAACGATAAAATGTCATTTTTATTCATATGATTGGCAATTTGTAATTTCATTTTTCTTCGTGCATTCAAAAACAGCTTTCACATTTTAATGCCTTTCATTTCTTGAGAATAACCATAACTGCTTTTCAGGTGGACGTCAAGTAATTTTGCTTCCTATACTTGCAATGAAAAAATTTTTGTGCACATTTCCTTCACAATTAGTGTGTTCCCAAGGATGAAAATTTGAACATCGATTAAAATAACTTCATATTATAACTTGGAATACTTAATATTTTGTAAAACATAACCATAATTATATTAAAAATCAATAACTTTTCCTTTGGAGGTGTTGAAACCAAAAAAAAGATGGCGCGACCTGTACTTTGATGACGTCAGTAGACAAACAAATGTTGGATTGCATAATTATGGTTATGGTTTAGAAAATATTAAGTTATAAAATGAAGCTATTTTAATCGATGTTCAAATTTTCATCCTTGGGAACGCATTAATTGTGAAGAAAATGTGTACAGAAGTTTTTCCATTGAAAGTATAGGAAGCAAAATTACTTGACGTCCACCTTAAAGAAAAGAACTTCAGAAAAAAATTAACCTAAGGAATTTTTAAAGAATGAGACGGTCTGCGAATGATAAAAAAAGGTTTACTGGCAAAGTTTTATTGCCGCACACGTAGAATTTTATGTTACCACAATTGAAAACCTATTTTTGTTTCAAATCCTTTTCCAAAAGATTAAAAAATAGGAACCAATAGACTAAAATTTAGAGAAACTTTCATTGGGAAGCAGATCGGTTGCGATATTCTCAAACTGAAATATTACATCTGCAATGATTTGCGGAGGAAATCTTTGGCAGTTTCTGAATTTGACCTGTTACGTGTATTACATGCTAAAAGTAAACACCATTTGCTACTTTTATGCTTGGATTGTTCTATTTTTAGAAAGCGACTTCCTTCATAAGAGTAACTTTTTCGAACATTTTACTAATCTTGCATTCTGTTCTGTAAAGAATGAATGATACATTAAGTATGGCACCTTCTTTTCTGACTACTCTTCTGAGAGAAAAATCCACTTCCTAATCCATCTAACATCATCGGAATCGATACTCTTTCCTTCTCCGTCTCTCTCTCCTCTCATTCAAAGCCACCTGAGTTTTCCTTTCGAGTTAACAGATCTGCTGGAATAAGTGCCCGGGGTATTTTGCCACGGGAAACAAAAAAAGAGAAAAATACTTTCTTTATTCTTTTTAATCTGAAAGATTTGAGACACTTTGCAAAACTTTTGGAGTTTTCGAAAGCCACTGCAAAAAGCTGACTTTAACTCTTTCTTTCGTAACTTTAATGTATTTATAATCGGAAAATTTTGTAAATGTCTCAACGTCAGTAAGGTATACTTGTTAGGTAATGCAGTTGTGAAAATGAATTAGCTGGTGTTCTCAAAAATATTCTTGTTGATAAATTCGTAAGTTTTCATCTTTCAAGCTGTATTTGTTATAAAAACTAGTACAAATTGTAAAGCGACTGCATTGCTCTTCCCAATGGCATAGAACGACTGAAAATTTTAGATGGCATCCAGAATTTCTTTTAAACGTTATACATCGATATTACAATACATCTAGAAGCCTAGATCAAACAATAGATTGTTTCGAATGTTACTTAGGTAAATCATGAAGTAAAGTCAATTTGAGAATTACGTGGTAACCTCAATGGATAGAACCTGACGCAGCACAACACGTTTGCAATGGCATATGGGTAGTTCGAACACGCACAAAACAGTGCTCTGCCGTTAGTCTAATTCAAGGGTCATCATACTACGGCCAGGGGGCCGAATCCGGGCCGCCAGGAAATTTTTATTTTTACAATTTTAAAAATCATTTTACATAATTTAAATTTTTTTCTGACTAAGAAAGAGAGTTGCTATATGTCACAGTCATAGCAACGTTTGATTGACGCTTCGCTTTTAAAACCTGTTTATTATTACTACTAAAGTGCCTTTCAGAAGAGTGAGGGAGGATTTTCAGTTTTCTGACTCACAGCCCACCCGCGTCCGGCAGCAACATCTGCTGACTCACACACACACATACACATACACACGCACATATTCTCTCTCTCTCTTTCTCTCGCTCTCTCTTTGGCGCGCGGAGCTAGCCCCAGACAGTAGCCCCGCCCTGTTCTAAAAATAGATTAGAACTGAGGGACACAGCTATTTAGCACAGCTACCTGCTCCCACACAGGCTCATGTTCCCAGCAGTATTCGAGTCGGACGGCATCTCAACCACAGAGATTAAGCGCCGCTGTGCTAATTTTATTTGACATGATACACGCGTTTTTCTTGATTTTTTCGTTTTTTGAGTTCGATTGTTGAATTTTGATATGTCCCTACCAAAAAAGAGAAAGATGGACACTGAATACCGCATATTTAAAGAGCAATGGGAATCTTTTCGTTGGAAAACCAAATATCGGAAATGTAGCTAAATCATTCCAGAAACAATACCATTCTTCTTATTGATTTTTGTTCTAGTTTAAGATGTCATGAAGTCATTTTAGTAAGTTTAGCTTTGTATTTGCCTTAGATGTGTATAAATATCTTGAAATATTTATTTGAAAATTTTATGTTAAATTATAGAACATACAAAACTACATACACATTGACACATATTAGTAATTGGTTCATTGAAAATTTACAATATCTGCATTAATTGATCTTTGATTTACCATTTTTTTAATCCGCCCCACCGAGCTTTACCCAATTTCTCACTTGGCCCTTGTGTCCAAAAGTTTGGTGACCCCTGGTCTAGTTAAAGCCATAGTCAAATAAACACGGACGCTCCGCTGCGAGATTGCACCATTGTTGAACAACGCGTCGTAGTAAGATTTAGTCGAGCAGAAGGAGTGAAACCTGTTGAAATTCACCGAGGAATGTTGGCTCAGTACGGAAGTGAAAACAGCATGACTCAACGAAATGTTTACGAATGGGTTGAAAGGTTTCAAGCGGGATGAACAAGTTTAATTGACGGAGCTCCATCTGGTCGGCCATCCACATTGCGCACACAATCCAAATCGACAGGGCGAATGGCTTGATCAGACAAGACCCACGGGTTACATTGTCCACTGTTGCTGCACGTTTGGATATCAGCTACGGATCCGTACATGCGCATGATGACTTAGCGTTCCGTAAAGTTTGCGCAAGTTTGATACAAAAACGGCTTACCCGTACAGCACAAAACGTTTCAGATATGTATCAATAATGATACAATCTCTCATTTTCGTCACACGTTCAGAGATATCTAACAGATACGTTTCAGCAACATCTATTTTAGAACATAACTATTTGTACATTACGGTTACGTTAAAAATAGCATTCACCGATACTACTGTTTTATAGATTCCATTGTACATAATTGCTACCTTGATGTTACATTCCGGCGATATTTAAGATTTTTGGTTTGCAAATGCCGTGTATGCGCATACGCATTTATGCCATTTCGCCAAAGCATTCTCGTAGTCGTATTTCCACGTGCTACTGGGATATTCTTCGGTGATACTGTCGTACTCGAGTTAGCTTGTTAGTTGATTTAATATTTCATCCTTTTATTTTTTTTGTAACTCAAGATCATCTGAAAGTAAGGAATTGTAGCGATTATTATGATTTTTAAATTCTAAAAAGCATTTTATAAAATCTAAGTAGGTGACTGTGTTGTATTAGTATACTATACCAGCATGTTTTTTTTTTTTACTTGAAGCTGAGAAATTTCATATTGGTAGGTATTTAGAGAAATTACGAATTTAATTTTCTTTCTTTTTTTAGATGAAATATAGTCTATTCCACATGTATAAAAGAAATTCGCCACACTCAATTGGGACCGATTTTAATTTCTTTTGTTATCATATACACTTCTGGCCACCCAAAATGCAACACCAAGACAGAAGCATCCGATTGGCGTGAAATTCGCAGAATGCGTCGCCCGCGAGAGGACATGCAAACGATTAGCATTGCAGGGCATATGCAAATCATGTGCGCCCGGCACGCCACCGAGAAGCACTATAAGAAGGGTGTACAGAAGGCAGGGTGTAAGTAGTGGAAGTGGGTTGTACAGCCGGACCTGTGCGTGGGAAGCTTCCTGATGCCTCGTCGCAGAATACGGCAGTCATTCCACCACGTTTCGGAGTTCGACAGAGGACGAATAGTGGCTTATCGCGACAGCGGTTTATCGTACCGAGACATCGGCGCCCGTGTGGGAGGACATCCAGCCACAGTGAGGCGAGTATGGATTCGGTGGGTGCCGGAGGGACGGACGGACCGACGTGAGAGATTGCCGCAGCCGCGACACACCATCGAACGAGAGGACCGTCATGTTGTGCGGCGGGCATTGATGGCTCGCACCGACACATCACGAACGTTAGCGCAGGAATTAGGGTGTGTTGCACAACAACCTGTGTCAGCACGTACCATTCGACGTTGTCCGCAGGAGCGGGGACTTGTCGCATGGTGCCCATTGCTCTGATTGATGTTACACTACCGGCGAGTGTGGCAGCAGTGGGCCGTTGAACGCCTTACCTGGACTACGGAATGGCACGACATTGTCTTCTCCGACGAATCCCGCTTCTGCCTGCAACACCACGATGGTCAGATCCGCGTGTAGCGGTACCGCGGCGAGAGACTGTATGAAGTCTGCATTATGCATCGCCATACCGGTCCGTCGCATTTCGTTATGGTTTGGGGCGCACTTGGATATGACACCCGCACCCCTCTGGTACGCATCGCCGGTACACTCAACAGCCACCGCTACATCTCCGACGTTTTGGAGCCTGTAGTCCTCCCTTTCCTGAAGGACCTGCCAGCGGCCACGTTTCAACAGGACAATGAGCGCCCGCACGTGGCACGCATCGTGCAACAATTCTTCACTGCCCACTAGGTGTCACTGCTGCCGTGTCCCGCCTGTTCTCCCGATATGTCGCCCATCGAACACGTCTGGTCGCTGATCGGCTACCGAGTGGCCCGGTAAGCACCACCCGCGGCTACGCCTGATGAACTGTGGCAATGTGTGGAAGCAGCCTGGACCGACATACCCCAAGCCCACATCCAAAGCCTCTTTCGTTCGATGCCGCGGCGAGTAGCGGCCGTTATTGCCAGCCATGGGAGCCACATGAACTATTGATGTCTGCGTGTTTCGCAAGCCACACGGTCCTGTAAGATCAATCGTTTCATCATTGTATCTTCTGTTATGTGTCCAGCAAATCTGGCTTTGCTATCTCGTGGCCTTCTTTGGTGTTGCATTTTGGGTGGCCAGCAGTGTATAAATGCCGCCACTGTTCTCAATGGAAAGCGGACTACGTCAAACCTGTGAAAACGTAAACAACTCGTAATACGACTGTTGTTACGTTTGAAACAGCTATCGACTGTAATATTTTTATTGTGTTTTTACAAAGTTTATTGAAACTGTAATGTTCAACGTAGTAAATACGTAACAGTAATATGATGATGTCAGAAATATCTTTCAAACACGTAACAGTAATGTAACGAAATTACAAATATGTTTCAAATACGTAACATTAACATGAAGTTGGTATGTTAAAGTTACAAAGACCTTTCACTGTAATGTATCGGTTATATTTCAAGGTTATGTAAAGTTTGAGGACATTTTGACGTAACCTTAAGTTTTCTGAAACATTACTGTTACATTGCGCAACGTATCTGAAAAGTCTCAAGGATTCAGTGCTACGTACTTGTAACATATACGAAATATTCTGTGCTGTGTGGGTACTGATCAGCACAAGCAACAGCGCGTGGATATTGCGACCCAATTCCTGAAACGTTATGAAGAAGATTCGAATGTTTTGGAGCGGATTGTCACCGGCGACAAGACATGGGCTCATCACTGTGAACCGGAAAGCAAGAGATAAAGCATGCGCTGGAAACACTTCCCCCAAAAAAACAGTCTTGCTGGGTCAGCACTGGGTAATTGCTGGCAACCAGCACTGCCAGCAATGGCCCAGCACTATGTCGCAGCTGCCGAACCGTCAATAAAATGTCGGGGCGGCCAACAGAAGAACCAGCAGTTCAGGCCAGCAGCTGGCCAACAGTTGCCACCCCTATCAGTTGTCATATGCCACAACAGGGCCATCAGTTATTCATCACAGGCAGTAGTTGCCACTAGTGGCCCTTCAGCGGCCCTGCAAGCACGTAACATAAATGATGTCTAGACTAATGTGGTCCGCTAGTTTCTCGGCAGTGGCAGCCGGCAATCACGTGACGTAACTGATGTGCTTGGCGAATCTTGTCCTCCAATTCCGCGGTAGTAGCGATAAAAAAATAAATAAAGGATAACCGCAGTTTCCTAAAGCTACAACTATTTTTTTCTCCTTACGAAACTTCTGAATTATAGCACTGCGCTGGGGGAAGTTTTCACAAAAGGTCCGGAAAATCACCCGTTTGGATCTGGTTGGAAACGTTACAACGACTGTCTGCGTGGGAAGCGGGCGCTCTACCAAATGGAGTGATTTGGTACGCTCGAGCATGGCTTGAAGCTGACCCTCTTTTCTGCGGAACGAGTAACGATTGGTTCTGTGTTTAATTTTACAATACTGCGAGGTATTTTTCATAAATATCAGTTTCACATAATTCATAAATTTATTTTTCTATGTACGATTGTTTGTTTTTTACCTTAATGGAACTTCACTTTTTCAACGAGTTTATCAACTAAAGGCGCTTCCCAAAGTTTCGAGCTGTCTTTGTCGTCTTGAAAGGCGATTGTTGGATTAATATATTTACCCGTTGATTTCACATTCTGTTACATTTTTAACGTTGTATCTTTCCTTTCCGCTGTCCTAAGCTACATTTGTTTTTAAAGAAGAAAGATATTTTATTTTACTTCTCGTTATTTTTAGAAGTGAATTCTTCCAGTCTTGTGTATTCAACTCATAGATGAGTACATTATATCCACATAGCGTTTTTTTTGTTTCTTTTTTCAAATAATTGATACATTTTGTACGCGTGTAATTTTTTTCTTTCAACATAACGCTTTTTTAATGTTTTTCCAGGACTTTTGTTTCAAGCAGTTTAGTGAATGTTAAAACGAAAGATTACACAGAAATTGTTTCTTGCTATTCATGGGAATGGAGTGGGTGTGTTTTATGGCTGTAATCTAGTATTTCATGGCTTAATCTGATATCTTCGTGGACGTGGCATTTCATTAGGAAATTAATTCGCCTCTCTACATATGCTTTTTTTCTGAACATCCACTAAAATAACACGATGGCGATAGCGTCATCTTCAACCAACTGCTACCACGAGAGACACATCACGTGTTGTTTCTGCGCATGCGCAGTTCCGTTGCTTCCACCTGGTGTTGGGGTTTCATCGGTTGCCAGCTACGGGTCACTAGTAGCACTTGCTTGGTGCCCTGCAATTAACGGTGATGCTGCATGGCCAACAATGGCTGCCAACTGATGGCGCTGCCACCAACGGACCGCTACCGGGCCGTGAGCGGCAGGTTTCAGCCAGCAGTGACCCAACACTACCAGCTGGTGGCCAGCAGTTTCTCAACACTTGTGTTTTTGCTGTCTTCTCCAGCAAAGAAGAAATTCAAACGACAGTCCTCCGCCATGAAAATCATTCTGACCTTTTGGAGCATGAAGGGTCCTATTCAGGCGCATTTTCAGGAACACGGACAGTGACCAGTGCAACGTGCTGTGCTATGCTTAGAAAGAAATTGAGACCTGTAATTCGAAAAGAAGAGTAATGCTCTCAAAAACAGTCTTGATGCACCATGACAATGCACCTGCCCTTGCAGCGGCCGCAACGGTGGAAGCAATGCAACAACTGCGATTTGAACGTCTTCCACATTCCCCGTACAGCCCTGATCTGGCATCACGTGGTCGCAGGTTAACCTATGATAATGAGGCTAAGGAAGCGGTGCAGACCTGGATTCGGGAGCTGCCCGAAAGCTTCTTCTCCCAAAGAATGAAAAAGCTCGTGGAACGATACAAGAAGTGCATATCACACATGATGATGAACTGAAAGATATCTACAAAGCTCTAAATTTAAAAAATCAAACAAAATAAAAAATTATACTGAACACACCACTTGCAAAATCTATTTGGATACAACAAATACAAATAAAATTGGGAACATACATTCGCTATTTAAATTTTAAAATTTCACATAACATCGTTCCAAATCGTAAATGGCTGCATGAAATTCATTTATCAAATGATCCATACTGTAAATATTGTGGACTTTTTAGAAATCAGTGAACACATTTTTTGTAGAATGCAACTTTGCAAAATATATTTGGGCATGGTTAAAAAATTACTTAAACTGAACGGAAGATTTATATAACAAGTTAGTAAAATCATGCAAGGCATTGATTATGATACGTTTTCCAACATACCAGAAATCACTACTCAAGTTATTACTCAAGTTATGAGGATAATGGCTGTGGAATAAATCTCGCTTCTGTGCCCTGACCTTTGACCCCATTTCGATGATATTCAACAGAATTTCTTCAGTATACCTCCGGAACAACATACTAAAGTAAGTTTGGTCGCAATAGAAGTATTTTTAGTCAAGTATGAGGATAATGGCTGTGAAATAAATCTCGCGCCTGTGCCCTGACCTTTGACCCCATTTCAATTATATTAAACAGAATTGGTTCAGTATACCCCTGGAACAACATACTAAAGTTTTGTCGCAATAGAAGCACTTTTAGTTACGTTATGAGAATAATGGCTGTGGAATAAATCTTGCTCCTGTGTCCTGACCGTTGACCTCATTTCGATGATATTAAACAGAACCAGTTCAGTACATCTCTTGAACAACATGATGAAGTTTTGTCGCATTCGAAGCCTTTTTACGTACGTTAGGACGCATAACGGCGATGGAATGGATCCCCTCCTATGTCCTGACCTTTGACTCCATTTCGTCCATTTTCAGTAGACGAAATGGAGTCAAAGGTCAGGACATAGGAGGTGTCCCCTACCACATACTAAAATATCATCGAAATCTAACCCTTTTTACGCGAGTTATCGTGCGGACGGACAGACAGACGGACAATGCTGGAGCATATATGCTTCTTCAACGTACGATGGAAAGCGTAAAAAATTACTTAAATTTAACAGGTTTATATGATAATAAAATATTATATTATGTACCATTAAAATATAGTAATTTAAAAAGGTAATGCAATTCACTATTTAATAGCCATACAAAAATATAATCTTTGGAAAAATAGAAACTTAATGTCTGACAATCAAAAATATCGAAATTCAGAACAAATCAAACTAGGAATCAAACGTGATTTTCGATGAGTATCAAAATTTGAAACTAGAAAATGCGGAGTAATTAAGACTAAAGAAGTGGATATCATTAAAACCAATAGTTTACTGAAAAGGAAATAGTGTTTTCAATAGAATACAAATAATAAAAAAATATGTAAAACAAATACAGAAATATGTTGATGAATTAATTGAGAAAAGAACTAAACAAGAATAGCATCGCTCAACTGAACTTTCGAAACCTAACTGGTGCCTTTTGTGCAGTTAACATCCGATTTTCCAAACTGGATAAGCCTATATTAAAATATTACTTGGAAAATTCGTTGAAAGATATTGGTGTTATTCTAAATGCAAATTGGGTACTGAAATGCTATTTGCCGAAAATATATGACATTTACGAGCAACAAGTGAAAGATTTTTTTAAAATCAGTATCCAATGTAAGCATCGTAGCAGACGAATCAACTGATTCTGAACGCAGGTACATTTTGAATACTCCTGCTACTCCATCAGCTGAAACGAATGTTGAAAGCTATAATGCTGAAACCTCTTTGAATGCAATCTTGCTCGAGTGCATCACTTTGGAATCTGTAAATTTGAAAGCAGTCAGCTAGGCAAACACTTCAGTGCGTCAATAAGTATGAAATACATTTTGCGAATATAACCGCTTTTGTGACAGACAACACATCTTACATATCCGAAGCGTGAGGAAAGAGCCTGGAAACCAAATATTGGAGAAAATACGGTATTTCACGAAATTTCGGGGTAAATCCCGAAATTTCTCGATTTACCCATCGATCACCCCGCGAATTTTGCCATTTTTTTCCCGCGATAAAATACTACCCTAGCCATGACAACTGCAAGGAATTTTTGTATTTGAATACTCTTAACAAGTTAGTAAAATCGCGCAATGCATTGATTACGATACGCTTTCCAACATACCAGAAATCATTACTCCTCAAGTTATGAGAATAATGGCTGTGGATCTTTCGGACGAACGATACAGCTTCTGACTGTTAGGCCACAGAGGCGGCTCAGTGAGGAATAAATTTTGCGCATCGAAAAGGTTTATAAGGCATAAAATAAAAATCAATAGCTAAACAAAAGAATTATACACTTATATTGGGTGTACAAATAAGTTTTAAAGCGTTTTAAGACAACGCAACATGTAATTTCAGAGAAAACAACAATACCTTTACGATTCAAAATATGCGCCGTCCTTATCTATCACCTTCCGCCATCGGTCGGGCAGCTGACGGATTCCAGCCATGAAGAACACTTCGTCGTGTGACGCGATGAAGTCCTCAACCCATTTTTGCACTGTGTCACATGTCCGGAACCGTACAGCAGACACATCATGTTGCGTCAATCGGAACAAATGATAGTCTGAAGGAGCTATGTTGGCACTATACTCCGGGTGCTCCAAAACCTCCCAGCCAAGCGTCAATGCCGTGTCCTTGACCGATTTTGCGACATGCGGCCTAGCGCTGTCATGCAGTAATTTCACGGGACGCAATCCTTTGCCTGTGAATGGACGTTTCCGACATATTTCCTGACTCAATTGCAGCAATTGTTGCTTGTAGCGATCAGCAGTAACAGTTTGACCCTGTTCCAACAGTCCTAATAGAAAACACCCTTCATATCCCACCAGATGAACAGTAGAACTTTCTTGGAGTGAATAGTGCGTTTCGGTGTTGAATTCGTTGCTTTACCGGAGTCTACCCAGTGTTTTTCGCGTATGCGATTGTCGTACCATATCCACTTTTCATCATCCGTAACGAGTTTCCACAGGAAAGACTTGCTGTGTTGTTTATTCAACAGGTTCAAACACTTCACGACGTGCTCATCCTTGTTCATCTGGCTGAGGTCATGTGCCACTCATTTTCCTTCCTCTGAATCTTTCCCATTGCGCGTGAATGATTGGACTTCTCGATCGCTAACATCAAAATCACTTGCTTTAAACCATCTAAACCAAACCTCACACGTGTTTTTCGATACAATATTCTCCCCAGAATAGAACAGATCGATGCACATCCTTTTGCAGCACTTTTTCCTTGATGAAATTCGTAACGAATGCAGTGTCGAATAAATGCAGTATCGCTTGCTATCTTTCACCTATCGACGTGCAAGTGAGTTTGACTGTTGGGCAGATCAGATCATATGTAGAGGATTTTAGGAAGGGAGTGTCTGACCCCAGGTCTTGAACAACCCTTAGAAATAGGAAGCTAGGAGATTTGGGCTAGAGTACCAGATAGTAAAGTGACACGGAAATAAGGTAGAAAGGGGGAGGAAGACGCCCTTATTTATTACCGGGGGGCCAGTACCCGGGGTCCGACGGCTTAACGTGCCCATCCGACGCACGGCGGGTATATAGTGGTTCGAACGTTCGCACCTGCCCAGGATCGAACCTGAGGTCATCCCTATGGCAGTCACGAACGCTGACCTCTAGGCCACTCGCGGCCCTTGACTGTTGGGCAAACTTCTGTGTCACATTTTATACTCCGGAGCAGTTTACGGTCAGATGACAACAACGAGGGGGAATATTGTATATGAAAATTAGCTGTATAGATCACACAAAAAACGCTTTAAAACTTATTTGTACACCTAATAAATCGTAAATAAATGACAGTACATACATTTACAAAATATGCTTAAATTTCATAAAAGACAAGGGTACTAAACTCTCAGCAGATTAGGTAATTACAGAACTTCAAGCTCTTCCATGAAAAATGGAAGGAAGTAATATATAATAGTTAAAAACGTCATAGCAAATGATTAAATCTTTTCTATTCGTAAAAAATCAAGTATGAAAAAGTTATTCCATGTGTTGAATAAGCTGGCCTGTCCTTACCACGTTTGAACAGACAGAGCTACGAAAGGTGAGAGACTCTAAAAAAAGGAGAGAAAATCAGAAAAAGGAAAAATCTTTTGTTTCTAGATGAACTGAAGTTAATTACTCAGAAATCTGCTTTCGAAGACAGACAGATAAGGAAGTCAAGGGGTATGAAAAAATAGACAGCTTTAATCAATAGAATTAAACGTTCACCGCAATCTAGTATCAGATTTTGTTTTCTTTTCCAGTTTTTATTTTTGAATGCTGTTTTTTATAAATATTTTCTGCGAAAATAAATGACAATTTAGCTAGTTTAATATAGGAATAAAACGTCGAATTGTTTCTGTGAGGTATGGAAAGGAATCATGAGCACTCCTGAAAAAGTCAAGACTTCTAGGATATTAATCTTAGAAGAAAAAAAAACCGATTTGTGTTTGATTATTCAGTTCTTTTTTCTTTACTCTGATAGCGGTTCTCAAAAAGAACTAAGTCCATTTGCAAAGTTTTTGAACATAATTTGATATTTGTCACGTGTTTAACTATCTAAAATGCGATTTCAGGAAGATATTTTGAAGCTTTTCAGTTATTACCTCAGATACTGCTATAATAAATTCACAATACAAATTTTGAAGATGAATATCCGTTTTTGGTGTAAATACGACAAGGATGGTAATTCAGATAATATCCGAAAAATTAAAAATTTCGTCGTCATGGAGTGGGAGTCGAATCCGCGTCTCCCAGATAGCACCGGAGTATGCTAACCACTACACCACCCAGAACGACCAAGTCTCAACGTTCCGATTAATTTGAATATAACCATCAAATGAATAAACATGGTGGCTTTGACTAGCAAATCCTGTGATGGTTATATTCAAATTAATCGGAAACTTGAGACATGGTCGTTTTGGGTGGTGTAGTGGTTAGCATACCCGGGCGATATCTGGGAGACGCGGATTCGATTCCCGCTCCAGGACGACGAAATTTTCAAGTTTTCGAATATTATCTGACTTACCATCCTTGTCATATTTGCACCAAAAAAAGGATTGTCATCTTCAAAATTTATATTGTATGGTGTAATCCCGTATTCCATTCAAAATTTTCAATAGTTCTCAAACGTATTTCACCGAAGGATATTGAGCCTATTTGGCTTAAAAAGTGTCTTAAGCATTTATATTTAGAAGGGCAACCGAACTAACGACCACCCGAAAATTGCAGTACATGAATGTATACACTTTGGAAATGACGTTTTTTCGGTTTAATATAAACGTGGAGTAATATTTGGTTGTTAAGGAATTCTTTTGGAAAAAGGTTAAAAAAAGTTTGTTCTGAAGAGATAACGCACTTTCAATCAGAAACATTTTATACAAAAACCAAAAAAAAAAAAAAAAAAAAAAAAATTATAGCGAATCCTTTCCTTAGATGAGCGCATTCTTTATTTTCTGATGATGTTGATTTTACGCTGCACAGGAGAGAAAGAGAAAAGTCATCGTAAAACGCGACGTGTCATCTCTAAAACTTTTTTTTCTTTGATTGGAGGTTTAACGACCACCGTGAGCAACTCAATGGGCTACAAGCAGTCGCCCGTCCCTGATTTAGGGTCACTGGCTCCAGGGAAGCGAGAGCGCCAGTGCCGTAAGACAATCACAACGTCCATGCTTCACGGCGATTCGAACCTGGACCCCGTTGGGACGCATGATCAGAGGCCATCGCTTAGACCACTGCGCCACCGGGGCGCCCTACAACTTTTTTATATACAACATAAGGAATTTTCCATCGATCGCAAATATTGGTACCGAGCAGCAGTCCCGATTTTCAGTCACAGTGGAATATTCACTAATACTGGAACAAAGAAAATCAACGAAAATACCAGACACAATACATAACTATGGCGGGGATATTTTTATGCGGTCTACCTATAGTATGTCCTATTTTGGAGCGCTCAGTTCTCTATACTTTCTGGGCCTTTGTAGCCCTTACAAAATAAGAAGTGAGATATGACAAAGAAATACAAATGAAAAGTAAGAGACAGATAGAAAAAATCGATCTCACTCTTGTATACAAAGAAAAGGCAAACTTTCAGTATTTTATGCACCGTTGCTGTGAAAATTCAAAAATCAGTGGGAGGAATCATTATCTTGGAATAGTGAATGTACAGGGGATGAACAAAAATATAGAAACTCCTGGTAAAAAGTATGGGTAAAACGACCTACGTTTCCCACGTGAAAATGCAGATGGCGCCGGAGATCTTGATAGTGAATGTGCGCTATGAAACGTGGCAAACCAGCAGGTAGCCACAGTTGCTGTCTAGACATTGGTCTGTGCGTTGCAAGTGAATTATATCGGAGCTTATAGAGTTTCAAAGAGGACAAATTGTTGAGGCCCGTATGGTGGGTGCTTACGTGACCAAAGTAGCAAATTTATTTGGTGTATCACGAGATACTGTATAAAAGGTTATGACAGCACGTTGTGCTTCCAGAAAAACATCATCCGCTAAATACCAGCGTGTACGAAAGTGTGCGTTGAATGACACAGAGAGAAGGACATTGCGGAAGATAGGGGCCACAAATAAGAAGACAACAGCTGCAGAAGTTACTGCTGAATTGAATAACGTGATTTCAAACCTTGTCTCTACAAAAACAGTGCAAAGAGAACTCCATAAGCACGGAATTTATGGTGGAGTTGCAATCGCCAAACCACTGGTTAATAACGTGAACGCAGCAAGCAGGAGAGAGTGGTGCAACACTCATAAACAACGTGGACTGATGAGCAATGGAAGACTATCATCTGGTCCGATGAATCGATCTTTACACTGTTTCCAATTTGTTGGCGAGTTTACGCGTTGAGAACACCCACCCAAACGTACGATTTGGTGTGCCTTTTGCCGTCAGTGAAGCATGGCTGCAGGCCTGTCATGGTTTGGGCAGCCATATCATGGGATTCTGCCGGCCCCATTATTACCTTGCGAGGTCCTGTCACTGCCAAGGACTATTTAAGCATTTTGAGCGACCAAGTCCATCCCATGGTTCAAACAGTGTTTCCTGCAGGCGATGTCATTTATCAAGATGATAAGACACCAATTCATACAGCTCATATCGTTCAATCATGGTTTGCGGAACATGCTGATGAGGTTTTTAATCTTTCCTGGCCCTCCCAATCGACAGACCTCAACATAATCGAGCCCCTATGGCCCGTTTTGGAGAACAAGGTTCGAGCGCACTATCCGCCTCCAGTGTCTTTACAGGAACTTGAACGCGTGTTGCAGGAAGAATGGTATAACAACCCATTATCCACTATCCAAGACTTATATTTGTCCATTCCCAGGAGAATCCAGGCAGTCTTGAATGCAAAAGGCGGTCCAACACCATATTAGGTATGAAATTCCTTCTTTCACCCGGTGTTACTGTATTTTTGTCCATCCCCTATATTATCGCTGTTTGCAACAACGAATGTTTGTATATTGGAGCTAACTTCGCGGAGTTTGCAACAACGAATGTTTGTATATTGGAGCTAACTTCGCGGAGTTTGCAACAACGAATGTTTGGATATTGGAACTAACTTCGAGGAATTTGCAACAACGAATGTTTGGATATTGGAACTAACTTCAAGGAATTTGCAACAACGAATGTTTGGATATTGGAACTAACTTCGCGGAGTTTGCAGCAACGAATGTTTGGATATTGGAACTAACTTCGCGGAGTTTGCAACTACGAATGTTTGGATATTGGAGCTAACTTCGCGGAGTTTGCAACAACAAATGTTTGGATATTGGAGCTAACTTCGCGGAGTTTGCAACAACGAATGTTTGGATATTGGAACTAACTTCGCGGAGTTTGCAACAACGAATGTTTAGATATTGGAGCTATCTTCGCGGAATTTGCAACAACGAATGTTTGGATATTGGAGCTAACTTCGCGGAATTTGCAACAACGAATGTTTGAATATTGGAGCTAACTTCGCGGAGTTTGCAACAACGAATGTTTGTAATTGGAGCTAACTTCGCGGAGTTTGCAACAACGAATGTTTGGATATTGGAACTAACTTCGAGGAATTTGCAACAACGAATGTTTGGATATTGGAACTAACTTCGCGGAGTTTGCAGCAACGAATGTTTGGATATTGGAACTAATTTCGCGGAGTTTGCAACAACGAATGATTGGATATTGGAACTAACTTCGCGGAGTTACACCCCGCAGTGCCTGATGACGGACCCATAGTGGGTCTGAAAGATCTTCCGACGTTTTTCATCTGGTTTTAATTGTAAATAAAAGTTCATCTTTTAAAATCTGCAATTATTTCCATATTTTTTGCGTCGTGTCTCGACAGCATTGAGTTTTTGGTGTATATCAGCTGGCACGAATAAAATACGGAATCTTGGAACAAACTGTAATGATTTATTTTTTCATCGCTTCTTTTCATAATTAATAAGGCATATGTTTCAACTAAATGCTGTGGGGTGGGTGAAGGAGAAACTTTGCACATATTTGTAGTTAAAATTTGGTATAAATTTGCAGGAAGCAATTATTTATGCTAAATGAATGAGTCAGTTCATTGCAAATTGCCTGGCCAGAGAATTAAAGATTAAGCTAAATTCTGACCAGTTTCTTCAACACAGTACATATAACAAATTATTTGTTTTGCGATTTTCTCTTTTCCCGTGAGTGTTGAGAAAATGTTTTTTTATTCGTTTCATTACTTTGTAACCCTACCTTTCAACACTCCTGGTTATTGTACAAGATCATCTACTTTAGCTCAAAATGTTTCTTTTCCAGTCCTTACGGAGCAAGTCGAGACTGGTAAAATTCCAAGGTACTCAAAAACATAATCCTTTTCCACTAATCTGATGTTAAAAGGTTAAAACACCCCTCATATACTCCTAATTGCAATGCTTTTAAATTGACGAAGTAATTTTTGGATACACGGTTTTAAAAAAAATGTATAATACGGGATGATTGATTGAAAAGTTATTACCACGAACAAATTACAAAAGACACACGAACCACGTGGAAAACGGAAAGCTGAAGTTTTGTTGCAAAATCGATAAAAATTAGATGAATGAAATTACTCAGGAACGCTCTAGAGTGAACTTTGTTAACGGGATAAAGCATGATTTCTTTTTCCTGGCTATTAGAGTCTGCAAGTTAAACCTCGTGTATCAGTGAACACTTACAGAATTTGTCATCCTATAGACCAATCTAAATTTAATTTAGTTTCATTACGTGATTATACAGCACAAACCACACTCGTGAATCTTGCGTTTTGCATAATTCTATAGTTTATGCAGAGAAATTTGGATAAGTTTTTACTTCCGTGTTTAACCAAACTGAGAGAACATTTCATGTCCTAAGAGAAAAGTCTATGATCGAATTTTATGCCAGCTCTAGTCTTATTGCACTTAACCCAACATACAAAAACAGATTAGCAACATTTGAAAGTACTATTAAACAATTATTTGACAAAGTGGGAAAGAGATAGTTTCTCGGGTGTAATGGACACATCTGAATTCTATCCGACACGAAAAGCAGTTTCCAAAGCAGCATGTTAAAAGAAAAACTTTAGCGAAACAGAATTCATTTACGGCTCATACAGAAAATCTCCGCATAATTTATAATGTGCAATGTAAGCAGTGTTCTTAATAGAGTATTGTGCTTGGGACAAATATATCATCTTATCGTCAACCATTACCAATCCACTGCTGGGTGAAGGTCTCCTAAAGTTTCTTTAACAACAGTCTATCTTGAGTCAGTCTTCTCCATGTCACTTAACATGCTTTCAAATTTCATCCACGCATCTCATACGTGCTCTTCTTTTCGGTCTTTTCCTGTCCCTTGGTATCCAGTCTAAAATTTGGGTCGTCCATCGGTGGTTCGTTCTTCTGATTTTTCTTTGATCATGATGTCTTCCACACTTGTCATTTTCCTGATCCACAAGCTCTTCTCACCTATCCTGTTTACACGAAGCATGCATCTCTCCATGCTTATTTCTGTTGTCTGCAGACTTTGTATGTCTTTTTCAGTTAAGCTCCATGTCTCCGCTAAGTGCGTAGAAACTGGAAGGGTGCATTGATTAAACACTTTTCTTTTAAGACATAACGACATATTGCTCTTGAAAATTGCACTGTTTTTTCCAAAAGCTCTCCAACCAAGTTTTGTACGCCAATTAATTTCTTTATCAATGTGACCCTCGCTTGTATCTGTTGCCCAAGTTAAATGTAGTTACCGGCTATTTCCAGCTTTTCCCCATCAATCGATAAATCTTTATTCTTGCAATCATTTTTTTCTTGTGTGTGTGGTGGTGAGGGGAGGGGGCTGGTCATAACTCACCACACTGTCTAAGCGGGTTGGTGAGTGTGGGAAGTCGTCAGAGACACGGGAACAGGATGCACCGGGAGAAGGCGGGGTTGACATTTGTCAAGGAGAGGCTACATTATGCTTGCTCATTACCTGTCATATATATTTATATAAAGGACTATAAAGGTCATTCAAATGAAAACGAACCAACGAACACAGCAAACTGCCGAATAGGTTTACCTTGGCAGCGTCGACACCACTGTAGTGTTATGACGCATGGAAATTTGGAACTGCGGTCAAGCGACGTCAGCGTCATTTTCTTGTAGGACTTCCGTCCACAGGTAGTAGAATTTAGGTCCCAGCCACCTACAGCGAGATCGCCTTTTGGGCAGGACACAGAAACGGAAGGAATGAGAGCAAGTGTAGCGACTTTGACAGAACAGTTTGTAGTGAGATTAGAGTACAGTAGATGGCGCCACCGTACAAGTACGATATTGCACATAGAGGTGAGAGAATTTCAGGTGGGGTATAGGAAAGGATACCCATTTAACCAGTGGGTCCAGCCTGGGGGCCGTCACTTAACGTGCTCGTCCGATGCACGGCGGATATTCAGCGATTGTTAGTAAATCACACCATCTCTGAAAGATCAGCCCAGGCTTGAACCTGGGGACCCAGCATCGATAGTCTGAAACACTAACCACTAAGCCATCCGCGGCTCGGTCAAGCGACGACGGAAGCAGTTAGCCTTTGTACTAGAGCTTGTGCAGGTGTTCGGTCCAACCAGTCATGATTGAAGCAACGGACGTTGAACAGAGAGAGGTTATCGTTTTTAACCTTGGAAGGCGTCGGGAGTACAGAAATTCATCGCCGCATGAGTAGCGTGTGCGAAAACTGTATGTATTTGTAACGTGTTAAAGACTGGACTAAGAGGTTCGGAGAGACAGAAACTACTCAAGTTATTACTCAAGCTAAGAGTATAATGGCTGTGGAATAAATCTCGCTCCTGTGCCTTGACCTTTGACCCCATTTCGATGACATTAAAAAGAATTGGTTCAGTAAATCTTCGGAACAACATGATAACGTTTTGTTGCAATCGAAGCATTTTAACGTACGTAATGACGCATAAGGGGAATGGAATGGATCCCGCTCCTATGTCCTGACCTTTGACCACATTTTGTCCATTTTCAATAGGGTTCGTCCCCAGGTTGTCTCCTACCATATACTAAAATTTCATCGACATTGAATCATTTTTACGCGATTTATCGTGCGGACAGGGGGACAGACAGACAAAGCTGGAGCATATACGCTTCTTCAACCTACGGTTGGAAAGCGTAAAAAACATTCAAATTCATGTTAGTTCTTTCTGGTTTCACAAAATTTTCGTTGTAATTTTAGAGCACGAAATCATTTGCGTGTTGAATTGCTCATGTTTAATATAAAATAGATAAAATGGTTTTGGAAACGTCATCGAGTCCTCATTTCCTTCATTTTCGAGAATTATGCTAATGGATGCAAATAAATTCTAGTCTGAGTCTACGAAATATTTTTTTTTTCAAATATCTCCCATTAAACAACTAAATTTTTGGTTTTAGGTTTAGCACCAGCTCCCCTACCCCGTCCATGATAGCATCTAGGGCTATAGGTAATCGTTCGTCCCTAATTTAGGGCCGCTGTGTACAGGGAAAAGACACAACGGAGCCTTAGGACAGAAACTCCAAGCGCCATCTTGGACTCGAACCCGCGCCCAGCTCAGTGGATTATCCAGATATCCTCACATCTGACCGTTTGGTCCCCGGGACGATATTAAACGGCTTGTACTAACTTAAAATAAATAAACTCAACTTAATGATTTATTTTACACTCTGTTTTGGCAAGCGCCCCATTTCGTATGCTTTATATGATTTGCTCTTTCGCTTTTTTCATGATTGCAGTGTTTTTTTTATAACGTCTAGGGACTGAGGAATAAAAAAGGAAAACTGTTTTTCACTCATTCGTGGCGGCCGTTCACATTTCGAAACCACCTGTGCTTTTATCGCACGAAAAAAGAGAAAAAAAATCAATATGCGTTTCTCGTGATCAGATCACTCAAGTCATTGCTTTTAGTCTCCTGGTCGACAGTTTCTGTCAATCATTCTTCAGGGAGAAGAAGAGATCAAGAAGAGCGCAAAGGAAGAGAACAGGGAGTAGAAAAAAGATGGAATTTTCCAGAGACACCACTTGCTGGTAATCTGGTAATGACCTGGCATCGGCTGATAAACGGCATATTGGGTGTGGTCACTATAATAGCAATGTCAGACCCCTTCAAACAAGGAGGGAGAGTTGTTCTGGCGTATATGTGGGGCTCAAGAAAACTGCGTCAAATTCTCTCAGGATGGCTTAGCTCAGCTGTGGTCCAGTAATGCCAGGTGTGTGTTGTTTCTGTTTTTCCTTATCCCTCCCTGGCTGCCCCGCCCTCAGAATTCTTTTTCTTTTGGCTAGATGGCGTGAGAGTCCCTCTGTGACCTACGATAGGATGTTGCTTACAGTCAAACGCTGTAACATATCCTGTTATTCAAAACCATGTGGCAGGTTTTGCTTTGAACAAAATAGTGTCAGGAAGTTCGGCACCGAAAGCATTAACGCTTAGAAAATGCGTTCGTACGACTAAAGTCAATTTATAAATGAGTTGCACTCTTTTACGTGACGTCTTTGTTTTCTGTTCCCAAAGAAATAACAAAGACGTCGTGACACGTTCATTACCCCTATGGCAAAATGTAATAGATCTTCAATGCTCACGTAATTAATGAGCAAATTGCTGTGAGGTTCCGTTTATTTTTAATTTAAGCAGCATTATCGCTGTTATTAATTCGTGGCTTCTCAAAAATCGTTAACTCGTTTAATGATATTGCATGAGCACTTATATGGAATTCGGTACAGTGTAACCTAACAAAATATTGCTTTTTCACAATTTTCACGGCTGTCTTGTGTTCGGGACGCTGGTTTCTCACACCGTTGAATTTGGTTCAAACAGACACAGATGTTGTATTTGCTTCACGGTACAGTTCTAATTTGCTTTCTTCACTGTAACATGTGGCTTAAATTTGGGATGGCAGACTTTTCCAAGCTTTAAGGCTTTGAGCCCCCGTAAAAGATAGGGAAGGTTTTAGTGAAGTGCTTGAGAGAAACTTTGGCGATTTGCTGTCCAACGATGGATAGAAATATCTAAAAGGCTTTTCCTCCACTGGTTTTCAGTAAGCTGTACGTGTTCGTCTTTCCACTTCGTATTTATGCTTCCTCGTATTCTATTGCCACCTATTGACATCCAATCGGTGACCCTATGTGGGCGATCATTTTCAGCGTATAAATATATGCTTATTAATACACTATCTACCAACAAGTAAATGGACACCCCTGCAATCGATGATATCTGCGGTCCTGATACACGTCACGGCCGCCGCCGTTAAATATCGTGTGGGAAACAACAACGCAACCAGTCGCATGCAGGATGCCACGCAGTTCGGAGCTCTCTGATTTCGAGAAAGGTGTAATCGTCGGGTATCACAGAAATGGCCGATCCATACGTGACATATCCAGCGAGTTAAAGTACCCAAAATCGACAGTGATTGGCAAGTGGAAGATGAAAGGTGTCTGTCGGAATGTGCCCCGACCCGGCAGACCCACAAAACTGGGTGTTAGAGACCGACGGGTGCTGGCCAGAGAAATTCTGAACAACCGAACCAAATCGATGGGCCACATCCGCGAGTGTTCTTTCGATGAATACCATCCGTAAGGAAGCCCATCTGCTCGGTTATCATGGACGTGCTGCCGCCCACAAGCCTTTGATCACCAAGTACAATAGCGCTGCTCGGCTAACATGGTGCAAAGAACGCCGACCGTAGACCGTTGAACAGTGGAAACAGGTTCTCTGGAGCGACGAATCAAGGTTCACCCTCTACCGTTCGGATGGCAGGGTCTGGGTTTGGCGTCTGCCTGGAGAACGCCTCCTGCCGGATTGTATTGTGCCAACTGTGAAGTTCGGCGGCGGTGGAATTATGCTATGGAATTGTTTCTCCTGGTATGGCACGGGACCCTTGGTCGCAATTCCTGGTAGTCTCAACGCCGAGACCTACTGCACCATTTTGGATGACCATGCGCTTCCTACGTTGTGGCAATTTTACGGGGTGGACCCATGTTACTTTCAGGATAACAATGCCACCTGTCATGTTGCGAGGTCTACCATGGCTTGGTATGGTGACAATGGGGTTAATCGAATGGACTGGCCTGCGCAGAGCCCGGACCTTAACCATATCGAGCACCTCTGGGATGAGTTGGAGCGTCGACTTAAGAGGTGCCACCTCCGTCCGAAATCGGTGAAGGAACTGACCTGTCTTCTACAAGCCGAGTGGAAGAAAATACCGCTAGCCGTCGTACAACGCCTGGTTGAGAGTATGCCCCGGAGTGTCGCAGCTGTAATCGCCGCTCGTGGTGGCTCCACTAACTATTGAAGGTGAATAAACTTCGTTTTCCTTTGCTATCACAGGAGTCCAATTAGTTGTTGGTAGATAGTGTATATTTGACTCTAGTTTGTGGTTTGACGGAAGGAATTGGTAATTTTATCGTTCAGGGTTCTTCTGTATACGTTTGAGTGATATAAACCAAGATGGAAAATTGTCATACAGTTTCGGCATTATGCCCCTAACCAGCATTGAACTCAGACAAATGATTGTACAAATGTATAGTAGCCCCACCCTTTTTTTTTTTTTTGAAGAACGTTGAATTTACTGATAAATCTTCGAGTTAAAGTTTAGTTTCCATATATCATTGCAGGAAGATTGTATACCATATAGTCTTCTTTGACAAATGTTCGAGTTACAGTTTAGTTTCAATATATCATTACAGGAAGATTGTATACTTTGGAAAATCTTCGAGTTTAAGTTTAGTTTGGCAGTCCCGGTGGCGCAGTGGTCTAAGCGATGGCCACTGATCATTCGCCCGAACGGGGTCCGGGTTCGAATCCCGGTGAGGCATGGATGTTGTGTTTGTTTTACGGCACTGGCTCTCTCCCTTCCCTGGAACCAGTGACCTTAAATTAGGGACTTGCAACCGCTTATAGCCCATTGAGTTGCTCACGGTGGTCGTTAAACCTCCAACTAAAAAAAAAGAAATAAAAGTTTAGTTTTCATATATCATTACAGGAAGATTGTGTACTATATACTCTTCTTTGACAAATCTTCGAGTTAAAGTTTAGCTTCCATATATCATTGCAGGACTATTGTATACTATATAATCTTCTTTGAGAAATGTTCGAGTTACAGTTTAGTTTCCATATATCATTACAGGAAGATTGTATACTTTGACAAATCTTCGAGTTAAAGTTTAGCTTCCATATATCATTGCAGGACTATTGTATACTATATAATCTTCTTTGACAAATGTTCGAGTTACAGTTTAGTTTCCATATATCATTACAGGAAGATTGTATACTTTGACAAATCTTCGAGTTAAAGTTTAATTTCCATATATCACTACAGGAAGATTGTAAACTATATACTCTTCTTTGACAAATCTTCGAGTTAAAGTTTAGCTTCCATACATCATTACAGGAAGATTGTATACTATATACTCTTTTTTGGCAAATCTTCAAAGTAAAGTTTGGTTTCCATATATCATTACAGGAAGATTGTATACTTTGGCAAATCTTCGAGTTAAAGTTTAGTTTCCATATATCATTATAGGAAGATTGTATACTGTATACTCTTCTTTGACAAATCTTCGAGGTAAAGTTTAGCTTCCATATATCATTACAGGATGATTGCATACTTTGGCAAATCTTCGAGTTAAAGTTTAGTTTCCATATATCATTACAGGAAGATTGTATACTATATACTCTTCTTTGGCAAATCTTCAAGTTAAAGTTTGGTTTTCATATATCATTATAGGATGATTGTATACTTTGGAAAATCTTCGAGTTAAAGTTTAGTTTCCATATATCATTACAGGAAGATTGCATACTATATACTCTTTTTTGGCAAATCTTCAAGTTAAAGCTTGGTTTGCATATATCATTACAGGAAGATTGTATAATATATACTCTTCTTTGACAAATTTTCGAGTTAAAGTTTAGCTTCCATATATCATTACAGGAAGATTGTATACTATATAATCTTCTTTGGCAAATCTTCAAGTTAAAGTTGAGTTTCCACATATCATTACAGAAAGATTGTATACTTTGGCAAATCTTCGAGTTAAAGTTTAGTTTCCATATATCATTACAGGAAGATTGTATACTATATACTCTTCTTTGACAAATCTTCGAGTTAAAGTTTAGTTTCCATATATCATTGCAGGAAGATTGTATACCATATAGTCTTCTTTGACAAATGTTCGAGTTACAGTTTAGTTTCAATATATCATTACAGGAAGATTGTATAATTTGGAAAATCTTCGAGTTTAAGTTTAGTTTGGCAGTCCCGGTGGCGCAGTGGTCTAAGCGATGGCCTCTGATCATTCGCCCGAACGGGGTCCGGGTTCGAATCCCGGTGAGGCATGGATGTTGTGTTTGTTTTACGGCACTGGCTCTCTCCTTCCCTGGAACCAGTGACCTTAAATTAGGGACGGGCAACCGCTTATAGCCCATTGAGTTGCTCACGGTGGTCGTTAAACCTCCAACTAAAAAAAAGAAATAAAAGTTTAGTTTCCATATATCATTACAGGAAGATTGTGTACTATATACTCTTCTTTGACAAATCTTCGAGTTAAAGTTTAGCTTCCATATATCATTGCAGGACTATTGTATACTATATAATCTTCTTTGACAAATGTTCGAGTTACAGTTTAGTTTCCATATATCATTACAGGAAGATTGTATACTTTGACAAATCTTCGAGTTAAAGTTTAGCTTCCATATATCATTGCAGGACTATTGTATACTATATAATCTTCTTTGACAAATGTTCGAGTTACAGTTTAGTTTCCATATATCATTACAGGAAGATTGTATACTTTGACAAATCTTCGAGTTAAAGTTTAATTTCCATATATCACTACAGGAAGATTGTAAACTATATACTCTTCTTTGACAAATCTTCGAGTTAAAGTTTAGCTTCCATACATCATTACAGGAAGATTGTATACTATATACTCTTTTTTGGCAAATCTTCAAAGTAAAGTTTGGTTTCCATATATCATTACAGGAAGATTGTATACTTTGGCAAATCTTCGAGTTAAAGTTTAGTTTCCATATATCATTATAGGAAGATTGTATACTGTATACTCTTCTTTGACAAATCTTCGAGGTAAAGTTTAGCTTCCATATATCATTACAGGATGATTGCATACTTTGGCAAATCTTCGAGTTAAAGTTTAGTTTCCATATATCATTACAGGAAGATTGTATACTATATACTCTTCTTTGGCAAATCTTCAAGTTAAAGTTTGGTTTTCATATATCATTATAGGATGATTGTATACTTTGGAAAATCTTCGAGTTAAAGTTTAGTTTCCATATATCATTACAGGAAGATTGCATACTATATACTCTTTTTTGGCAAATCTTCAAGTTAAAGCTTGGTTTGCATATATCATTACAGGAAGATTGTATAATATATACTCTTCTTTGACAAATTTTCGAGTTAAAGTTTAGCTTCCATATATCATTACAGGAAGATTGTATACTATATAATCTTCTTTGGCAAATCTTCAAGTTAAAGTTGAGTTTCCACATATCATTACAGAAAGATTGTATACTTTGGCAAATCTTCGAGTTAAAGTTTAGTTTCCATATATCATTACAGGAAGATTGTATACTATATACTCTTCTTTGACAAATCTTCGAGTTAAAGTTTAGTTTCCATATATCATTGCAGGAAGATTGTATACCATATAGTCTTCTTTGACAAATGTTCGAGTTACAGTTTAGTTTCAATATATCATTACAGGAAGATTGTATAATTTGGAAAATCTTCGAGTTTAAGTTTAGTTTGGCAGTCCCGGTGGCGCAGTGGTCTAAGCGATGGCCTCTGATCATTCGCCCGAACGGGGTCCGGGTTCGAATCCCGGTGAGGCATGGATGTTGTGTTTGTTTTACGGCACTGGCTCTCTCCCTTCCCTGGAACCAGTGACCTTAAATTAGGGACGGGCAACCGCTTATAGCCCATTGAGTTGCTCACGGTGGTCGTTAAACCTCCAACTAAAAAAAAAAAGAAATAAAAGTTTAGTTTCCATATATCATTACAGGAAGATTGTGTACTATATACTCTTCTTTGACAAATCTTCGAGTTAAAGTTTAGCTTCCATATATCATTGCAGGACTATTGTATACTATATAATCTTCTTTGACAAATGTTCGAGTTACAGTTTAGTTTCCATATATCATTACAGGAAGATTGTATACTTTGACAAATCTTCGAGTTAAAGTTTAGCTTCCATATATCATTGCAGGACTATTGTATACTATATAATCTTCTTTGACAAATGTTCGAGTTACAGTTTAGTTTCCATATATCATTACAGGAAGATTGTATGCTTTGACAAATCTTCGAGTTAAAGTTTAATTTCCATATATCACTACAGGAAGATTGTAAACTATATACTCTTCTTTGACAAATCTTCGAGTTAAAGTTTAGCTTCCATACATCATTACAGGAAGATTGTATACTATATACTCTTTTTTGGCAAATCTTCAAAGTAAAGTTTGGTTTCCATATATCATTACAGGAAAATTGTATACTTTGGCAAATCTTCGAGTTAAAGTTTAGTTTCCATATATCATTATAGGAAGATTGTATGCTATATACTCTTCTTTGGCAAATCTTCAAGTTAAAGTTTAGTTTCCATATATCATTACAGGAAGATTGTATACTTTGGCAAATCTTCGAGTTAAAGTTTAGCTTCCATATATCATTACAGGAAGATTGTATACTGTATACTCTTCTTTGACAAATCTTCGAGGTAAAGTTTAGCTTCCATATATCATTACAGGATGATTGCATACTTTGGCAAATCTTCGAGTTAAAGTTTAGTTTCCATATATCATTACAGGAAGATTGTATACTATATACTCTTCTTTGGCAAATCTTCAAGTTAAAGTTTGGTTTTCATATATCATTACAGGATGATTGTATACTTTGGAAAATCTTCGAGTTAAAGTTTAGTTTCCATATATCATTACAGGAAGATTGCATACTATATACTCTTTTTTGGCAAATCTTCAAGTTAAAGCTTGGTTTGCATATATCATTACAGGAAGATTGTATAATATATACTCTTCTTTGACAAATTTTCGAGTTAAAGTTTAGCTTCCATATATCATTACAGGAAGATTGTATACTATATAATCTTCTTTGGCAAATCTTCAAGTTAAAGTTGAGTTTCCATATATCATTACAGAAAGATTGTATACTTTGGCAAATCTTCGAGTTAAAGTTTAGTTTCCATATATCATTACAGGAAGATTGTATACTATATACTCTTCTTTGACAAATCTTCGAGTTAAAGTTTAGCTTCCATATATCATTACAGGAAGATTGCATACTATATTCTCTTCTTTGGCAAATCTTCAGGTTAAAGTTCAGTTTCCATATATCATTACAGGAAGATTGTATACTGTATACTTTTCTTTATGTTGCTTTTGAGTATTTCTCTTATTTCCCAATTGTAGCTTATCCTATTTAAATTGTTCTACCAGTTTCCTTCTTGCTGACACTTTTCTGTTCAAGGTATACATAAGAATCAATAGCTCAGTTACGAAGACCAAGAGCAACCGTTTCGGGAATAGATTGACAGAATTTTCTTCTTACCGCAGCGAACTGTGCATATCAACATGAATGTATCTTTTGCTTAAAAACCCTTTGCCGAAACTATTGGAACTAATCCAGCGGAAATACTATATTATATTATTGAAACTAATCCAGCGGAAAAGGAAGATTCAGTGTGAATTTCGTAAAATACAGTGCTAGAGAAATACGTAGATGTGCGTGGAAATTCTAATCTTTGAACTTAGGGATGTGTAAATCAGTCATATTTCCTGCGCTATGGTGCTTATTTTATCTCAGAGAAAACACCGCTGGGCGTATTTAAATTGCAGTGAGTTGGCATATTTTTCAGAATGATACTCATACGCTGTTCTGTGTTCGTCATTGGATCAAGATACAGCATATCAGCACCGAGAAAAGTTATGGCCGGTAGCAGGTACCCACAACGCATAGAGGTGGTACACCTGTTTGCAACATTAGAGTACAAGGCTTGAAAGACCAATGGCAACCAAAACAGCTCTGTGAATCGCTATGAAAAAGAAAGAAGTAGTTTCCTTGTGAGGTTGTGTTTCTTCGCTAAGATTACGACTGCCTGCTGTTTAATGATGTTCTGTATAACAGTGTCCAAAGTATTGTACTGTGGATTAAAGCTTCGCTGTCATGCTTTGTGGCTCAGTCCCTTCCAGTCGTATGCTTTTTGCGCTGCAAACAAAGATAATAAAAGAGTTTAAATATCGTGGCCAACAGAAACCGCTTCAAGCAGTTATGTCTATAGTTTAATCTTTTCCCTTGAGAAAAGTTCTACAAATAAGTTTATACCACAAATAAGTTTCAATGATTGATATTTTACTGTTGGCAGCAAAAACAGCTTTTAGAGAGAATCAAAGACTACTGATGGCCAAAAATATAAATCTAAAAATGAGGAAGATAATTTTAAAGGCATATGTTTGGCCAGTAGCTCTCTACGGTTCTGAGACATGGACATTGGCCAAGAGGGGAGTGAAAAGGCTGGAGACATTTGAGATGTGGAGAAGAGAATAAGCTGGTTCGATAGGAAGGCTAATGAGGAGGTCCTGGAGAGAGTGGGAGAACCCAGGAATCTGATCAACATGTTAAAAAAAAAGAAGAATGTTATGGATGGGACACACATTGCGCCGTGGAGGCCCGATTTTGAAAGTTTTGGAAGGGAAAATTCAAGGCAAGAGAGGAAGAGGACGGCCAAGGAATAGTTTTGTGTCACAGTTACTCCAAGATACCAGAACTAGGGCATACTATGACTTGAAGAGAACGGTGGGGAATAGAGAGGTATGAAGAGACAGAGTACATCTACTGAAAAACCAGTCCTTGAATTGTGTAACCAAGAAGAAGAAGCACTACGATAATGGATGCCAGCTGGAGTATCGCATTTCAAAGTATATACTTTTACTAAATTTCGCATATCAAAATTAAATAAATGAACTTGACGTTTTTATGTTCTAAAGAAGATATTCCAATGGGTTTGAACAATCTTCGCAATTTTTGCTTATTTCCTTTGATTCATCAGGTCGCAGTTCTTCGTACAGAGGATTTAGTAGAAATCACATGCGCGCCTGTCAGTTTAATGTCCTTCCTTCAGTCAGCGAAAAAATATGAACATAAAGATAGAAATAATTTGTTTTTTCTCTCATATTCATAACAAAATTTTTATGTGATATCAGCATGAATAGCAAAAATTACAGCACAAGCATGTTCAGGAAGACATTTACACCTGCCCAGAAAATTACTTAATCACGAACTAGGAACTGGACCTTTGCTTTTAACGTTTGCTATTACGTCTATTGAGCCCGGTATTTATGATGCTGTGTATTTTTTCGGTGATGAACGACCCCTATGAGCATTTAAGACTAAAAAGGATTGTCTTGTCCCTGATTCAGAGCCTCTGGTTCCAGGGATGGAAAAACTCCAATACCGTAGAACAAACAAAATATTCATTTCTTGCGCCGTGATTCAGATCAAACGCAGGAATATAAATAGCCAGATACCTCCACCCTAGACCATTTGACCTCAATTAAATGTAGACAGCCTCCTTTTTTTGAAGGTTTAACAACCATCGTGAGCAACTCGGTGGGCTGTAAGCAGTCGCCCGTCCCTAAATTAGGATCATTACCTCCAGGAAAAAGAGACAGTAAATGCCCTAAGACAAACACAGCATTCATGCTCCACCGCAATTCGAACCTGGACCCCATCTCGGACGAATGCTAAGAAGCCAGCGCTTATACCACTGCACCACCAGGACTGCGTATACAACCTTTAACAACGTAGATTAATAAATGCCATTCCAGAGCATCTCTCGAATGCATTCCTATGACTAAAGGCATCCTAAAAATAAACCATCAAACTGAGGTTAGTCTGCATCTCATGAATAACTTTAGGAATTTACTGCCTAATATAAATCAAAAGCCATTTCACTCAGGAACATTTTGAACTGATTATTCAAATTCGTAGACAAGTCTTACACATATAAAAAATTGGACGTCTTACAATGATATGCACTTGAAGTTCAGTTGTTAAACTTGAATACGTGAAAAATGTGGTCTCAGAATGGAAACATGTATGTGTTCATAAGTTAAAAGCTAAATAAATACCCTACACTACTGAAATTGTCCTTTATTTTATAAAAACTGATTTTGAAATAACTGAAGACATCCAAGTGGTTCCACAAAACTTTAGAGTGCACAGGTAAGACACAGTGGTCTAAGAGCCGGCTTCTGACCATTTGTCCGAGTGGGCCCGGGCTCTAGTCCCGGGTAAGGCATAGGTCAAATACACCATTCAGTGCCACAGGTCATACATACAATACATGGCTCACCCAGGAATCGGACTCGGCCCTATTGTGACGTGCCTGCACCGCATGACGAACATGAGAGATAAAGGCAGATAGCAGTGAGAGCACATGTCCGCGTAGCTCAGTTGGGAGAGTGACTTACTCCGGGGTGAGGGGACCCGAATTCGATGCCCGGCGCGGACAAACTGGCTCGTTATACTATCTCGGACAAAAACAGAAGCCAATTCTTCAGACGACTCTACAATCTGGGCTGCAAAGTTGGTTTTATCATTGATCGATATCACATCACTGTCTAAGCTCCTGTACAATGTTTAACTGATTCATACTGTATATTGGTTGTCTGTTAACCTTTCAGCGATCATAACGCACGAAACGCCCTTACATCCAAACTACCACGACCGCCCGAAACTCCCGTCTAGGGTGAGTAGGATTTCATACCCCCACTAGTTCTTTGAATTTAACCGGCCTCTACGGGATTAGCAGAAGTCACAATCGGTAACCATTGTTGTCCCTAAACAAATAAGTAAAGCAGGCATTGGTATCTCCCGGGGCGATATTATTTCTTGCATGACATTGCCTGTCTTCTCTATGGAAGAATGCAGTGATCGCCTACGGGAAACGTCTGAAGATCAATAGACTACAGGTCTGAAGTTTCGCTTGTTTATGCTATTTTCGATTTCCAGATCTTTCTTATCCGCGCGATGCTTTTCAGTTGCCCACTAAAACCAAATCTTTAAGCACTCTATGAGTTTTGTTTCGAACTTTGATACCTAATGCACATTATCCCAAAATACATTTCGTTAACGACATAGCTTTTTCGTTGAATTACACAGATCTATCGGAAAAAGTAGAAAATGTATTAAGTCAGAAGAAATATCAGTTTCCAGGATTGAAATTGATATTTGAAACTATTGAAACATCAGACCACACAGTTAGATTCTTATTAAATCGGATGATAAATGAACAAGTTAGTAAAATCATGCAATGCATTGATTATGATACGCTTTCCAACATACCATAAATCATTTTTCAAGTTATAAGGATAATGGCTGTGGAACAAATCTCGCTTCTGTGCCCTGACCTTTGTCCCCATTTCGATGATATTCAACAGAACCGGTTCAGTATACCTGCGAAACAACATGACAAAAGTTTGTCGCAATCGAATCATTTTTACGTAAATTATGACGCACAAGGGAGATGGAATGGATCCCGCTCCTATGTACCGACCTTTGAACCCATTTCGCCCATTTTCAATGGGGTTCGTCCCCAGGTGGTCTCCTACCCCATACTAAAATTTCATCGAAATCGAAGCATGTTTACGCGAGTTATCGTGCGGACAGACAGACGGACAAAGTTGGAGCATATACGCTTCTTCAACTTACAGTTGGAGAGCGTAAAAAATGTAGTTAAAAATAAATGTTAATGGATAAATTAGTGAATTTTGATAGGAACTTAAAAAATAGCTCTTTTTCTTCGCACCATCATATTTTTCAGTTTATTTTATTTACCAGATCATCAGGTTTGCTATAAGTAACCTTTGTAACTTTTTGAAGAAGTTCCTTAAAATGTTTAAATATGTGATGTTGTTTTTTATTCATCTTCATCATCATAAATGCATTAGAGAACGTTTCGGATCTTCCAACAAATGAAACATCAAAGGTCTTGGTATGCGTTTTGCAGACATACCAGGATCTTTGACCTTTTTTAAAAGATCTTAGTATGTCATAACCACTACTATCCTTTTTTTTACCTGGTAGATAGATTATTTTGATTTGAAAGCTTTCATCTGTAAAAGGGGATATGAAGAAATTGTTTTTTAAATCTCAAAGAAAAACCAGTATAACGAAGTAAATTTATCCGTCATTTTTGGTCTACGCCGGGATTCGAACCCGAGCCGCTTATTCCGGAACAAGTTGCTCTACCAATTAAGCTACGCGGACATTTTTTATTCTGATTCCTATCTGCCTTTATGTCGTGTGCGTCCTTCTGGCAGGTACGTCACATCTCCTCGTACGTTACATCATCTTCCCCTTATTTTTCTTTTTTTTTCTTTCGAAGTGCTGCTCATATTTTTCCTATCTCGCGGTGTGGAAATAACATCACACCAATGCGAGATTTTGAACGGTCGGGTCATCCGGATAGTTCGGGCGCCAATTATAACGAAGTGAATTTCTCCGTCATTTTTATCCGCGCCGGGGTTCGAACCCGGGTCCACTCATTCCGGAATAAGTTGCTCTACCAATTAAGCTACGCGGACATTTGTTCTGATTCCTATCTGCCTTTATGTCGTGTGCGTCCTGCTGGCAGGTACGTCACATCTCCTCTCCTGGTACGTTACATCATCTCCTCCTTATTTTTTTTTTTTTTTTCGAAGTGCTGGAGAAAGGATTCTCTTATTTTTCCTATCTCGCGGTGTGGAAATAACATCACACCAATGCGAGATTTTGAACGGTCGGGTCATCCGGATAGTTCGGGCGCCATTATAACGAAGTAAATTTATCCGTCATTTTTGGTCTACGCCGGGATTCGAACCCGAGCCGCTTATTCCGGAACAAGTTGCTCTACCAATTAAGCTACGCGAACATTTTTTATTCTGATTCCTATCTGCCTTTATGTCGTGTGCGTCCTTCTGGCAGGTACGTCACATCTCCTCGTACGTTACACCAGGACTTTTTTCTATTTTTTGTCTTTTTGTCATTTTAGTTATGCTCGTAAAGATAATTTTCTTTCAAATAAATATAACAGTTAAACATGAAAACGTTTAAGAATCAGTCGTTTTTATGCGTCACGAGAATACTTGATTTCCTTTTTTTAGCATCCATATTTCTTGATTCCATCAGATTTTGGAGATCAGAAAGATTTGTCAGCTATAACGTTTTGGTCATTTCATGCGGAGATGAAAGTTGTTGCTTTCTGTGAAACACGCTTATGCAAGTTGTAATTCTGAAGCAAGTTTAAAACAAATCCTACCTTTTCTCTTTTTTAAATTTTGTCCACGATCTGTTCTACTTCCAAAACGCAAGACTATTAGGAAAAGGTGGGGCTGTAAAGATTCCTATACACGATTTACAGAGACAACTCTTTGGTACCTTACGTTTGACCTCAAATTCTCATCCAACAACCTCAGTGAACATTATCTACACCGCTTTATTCATGTAAAGCTGGATCGGATAAAATTCGTCATTAATGCTTTTACACTGAAGTGCAAAAAGTTTAGATCAAAGTAAGAAAAAATACAGCTTAGAAGCATTTTTGTATATCCTATTGATCAAATTTGCTGCAAGTAACATTTGCAACTTTTCGAAGCAGTCCCTTGAAGCACTTGAAAATACAGTGCTATTTATCATTCGTTTTCTTCAACACAAAAGCATAACAGATGATATTTGAAGATGAGAACAACGTAATTGAGGTGGCCGAGTGGCCAGAGCACTGACTTCTTCCTAGTCGTCAGGTTTGGGTCCCGGTTAAGGCTTGGGTTCTGTGTTTTATAACGTAATGTCTTTTTCGTGAGCAAGATTGGTTTTACGTTATGTCTAAACCATGACTAAGGAATGTTGAAATAAAATAAGAGTACGATGCAATAATAGTTCTTAATTAAGCTTTTACGGCCAGACGAAACATAAACAGAAGTCAACTTATGGCAATTCTTTCTGTATTCCAGCACTAATTCAATAGAGCTCCACAACATGGCACTAAAATTGTTAATTTCACATTTAGCTTAACAACAGAACGTCTACACACACTATAACTAAGTAAATTTCTCCGTCATTTTTGTTCACGACGGGCATCGAACCCGGGTCTCCTCATTCCGGAATAAGTCGCTCTCCCAACTGAGCTACGCCGACGTATGCTCTCGCTGCTATCTGCCTTCATCTCATGTTCGTCCTGCGGTGCAGGCACGTCCCAACACACACACATCCACCTGAGCAACTGTCGTATCGTCCTTTTTATCTATAGTTCTTATCGCAGTCATACGTCACTTTCTCTCTGACATCAAATGTGTTGCCAACAGTATTCTCGTGAGAGAGAAGATGTCACGTTAAGTTTGGAAGTATAACGGAGAACACACTCAAATTTAAATAGGAAAAGGAACTAAAAATGAAAGTTAATTTAGAATATACGTCATAGTCTGTCCTATGGCGCTGGCATCTGTTCCTTCCTTAGAACCAGTGCCTCTAAATTAAGAGCGGGATACTTCTTATAGCTCTAAGAAGGACTCATGGGGGTCGTCAAACCCCGAAACGAAACAAAACAAAAGAATATGGCTGACGAATGATTCCGATATGTATTATGGTTATCTCTAATCGCATTTCATGATTAACACTCTTTTCCTTCGAAGAAAATTAATATACTGTACGCAGTGTGATCAAAAAGACCCGAGACTAGGTACGTAGCGCGCTAACAGATGACAGTACGTGGATGCGCGAGCAGATGTCGAATGCAGTGACTTTCATGAGTCATTGTGCCGAGTGGCGTCGTTTTGTGAACCCCTGGAGCTGTGCTACACGATATATGGTGACCACGTGCAGAACACAGCTGCGTTTCGGTATGGAGTGCAAACTAGAGCAGCGAGCGAACATCAAATTCTGCGTCAAACTCGGCAAATCGGGAACCAAAATTCCTGTCGCGGGTCATCACTGGGGACGAGACTTGGGTCTACAGTTACGATCCGGAGACCAAAGAACAGTGGTCGCAGTGGAAAAGCCCGGCATTTCCTACTACCGAAGAAGACCCGACAGGTCCGGAACACAATCACAAGCATGCTCATCGCGTTATTCGACATTCGTGGGGTTTTACACCGTGAATTCGTCCCCCAAGGCCAGAACTGTCACCGCCCTTTTTTACTGCGATGTTCCGCTGCGTCTTAGGGAGGGCATTCGCCGCGAATCTTCATCACGACAACGCAGCAGCTCACAGAGCGTTAGCAACACGTCAGTTTTTCAGCAGCAACAGCATGACTACCCTCCCTCACTCGCCTTACTCGCCGGATTTGGCCCCCTGCAACTTCTTTCTATTCCCGAAGATGAAGCTGAAATTCAAGGGTCGTCGTTTTGAAACCGTGGACGAGATCCAGCGCGAATCGCAGACGGTGCTTGACACGATTCGCGAACAGGACTTCCAGAGAGCGTTCCAACAGTGGCAAAAACGCTGGCAGCGGTGTATCGCTGCCCAAGGAGACTACTTTGAGGGAGATCATAGCCAGACTTAAGTAACATAAGTACTTTGTTGTATATCGGCCTAGCCTCGGAACTTTTTGATCGGACCTTATTATCAAAAGTATTCGGAACACCACAATGTTTCAGGACAAATGGCTTGTTTATCGCAATTGTTGGGTCCACCTTTTGCTTGTGTGGCAGCGGCAACACGTCGAGACATACTATCAAACAATTTCCAGTTCGTCTTGATATTCGTCCTGCAAAGCTGCTGCCAGAGTGGAGAGCAAGGACTATCGCTGTGGTCGATTATGTACGCGTCGTCCCAGTTCATCCCAGAGGTAGGTTAGGATCAAGGTTCTGGGCAGGCCAGTCTGATAATCCCACGTCGTTTCCAAGAAACTAGTTCTGCAGACGCCGTGCAGTGTGTCAGGGAGCTCGATCGTGTCGGTCATTTCCATAATACTGACACATTGTTGATTAGACAGAACATCGAGGTACACTTCATAGTTCATGGTTTGTGGTATAATAAACCAACGGGCCGAGTCCCATCCACAAAAAACTACTCCATAATATGATAGAACCTCCGCCGAATTTAACAGTTGGAAGAACACAGTCGGATGAAAATCGTCCGCTGGCTGCAGCCAAATCCATACACGCCCATCAGCCTGAAAGAGCGAAAAGAGTGACTCATCACTCCAAAGAACAGCTTTCAAGTCTCCCGAAGTTAAGGAACGACGGGAAACACAACACTCTAAACGGCGCTTCGCATTCATGGTAGTGATGTGTGGCTTGTGTGCCGCTGCTCTACCATAATAACCCACACTGCGCAACTGCCTGCGGAGATGAAGGACGTGATTTTTTAACATTTCTCACATGTCCCTTCTGTTACTAACGTCAGTTTGTGCGGCCTTCTGGACGTTTTCTTTTTATGTAGTTGCACCGTCCTGCTTCCAACTCTTCACGACAGTGCTTACAGTCGAGTTTGGTATGTTTAGTTTAGCTGCAATGCTCCGTATGGAAACGTTACTCAAATGATATCCTATGACCAGCCCTCACTGGAACTCGGAAAGTTTACGTACACGGGGCATATCCGCTTCAAAGTCACTGATAACACGACAGAACATCTCAGCTTTGTATACGTACCTTACCACTCACAGCGCATCTCCCTGCCCAGCCGTTCTTTGCACTTATGCAAATATTTGGTGGTGTGTCGGAATACTTTTGATAATATAGTGTATCTTGCAGGCTATTAGAGAGTTACATAAACCTGTGAATGTGTGTAGATCCCAAAATAAAATACGAAGGTAACTGGACAATGATTCTGAAGAATCGTTATACAGAATCGTTATCTAACGAGATCACACGATTAAAAATCTTTCCCAGCGAAAACAATTGCATTTTGTATGCGTTCGTTTTCAGTAGGCAGCATAAGAACAGACAAGCCTTAGTTGGAGAACTTACAACATGAATATTAAGACTTTCAGTCATTCCCAGTCCCTCTGTGACTTCGATCAACTTCAGGATTTTAGTCAGTGCCACCTGAACAGCATAGGAAATATTTGATTCAAACATCTGCACGATTCTAGGGAAGTCGAACCAACAGCTGAGATTCCAGTCCATATCAGAGCGCCACTACCTACAAAAACTGTTCCATCACATAAAGAACAGAATCTGAATGAACAAACTTAAAACACTGAAACATATATAACACAGAAATGTGGTGAAAATTCCCTGCACAGGGCTCAATAGAGCATAAAATCCGAAAGAATGGAAAGTATATAATAAAACTCACCCCGGTGAAGCCATACCATAACATACACTGAAGAGCAATTGAATTAGAGATACCTGTCTAGTAACGTGTAGCACCACCTTTCGCCCTGATGACGGCGGCGATTCGTCTCGGCATGGACTCGACAAGACACCGGAAGCGTTGGGAAGCCATACGGATCCACGACCCCTGAACAAGCTCCCACAGTTCACGAAGATTTGATGGAGGGGGGTCAGAGCCTCGAACATCTCTCTCGATGGCATCCCAGATGGGCTCGATGGGATTGAGATCAGGTGACCTAGCTGGCCAAGGAAGTGAGGTCACGTCGGTGGAGTGTTCATCCAACCATTTGGATACAATTCGGGAGCGATGGCACGGTGCATTGTCTTTCTACAGGATGACGTCCCCAGTGGGATGTTGAAGACGTACAAACGGGAGCAAATGGTCGTCCAGGATATCCCGGTAACGTTGACTTATGGGAGAAAATGTCACACGTACCAGGGGTCTCATTTCAGTCCACGTAAACAGTCCCCAGACTAGAATGCCACCCCCACCAGTTTGAAGAGTACCCTACTGGCAAGAAGGATCCACCGCTTCATGTGGTTTGCGCCGTACTCGTATCCTGCCATCCGCATGTACCAACGTGAATCTCGACTCATCAGTCCAGGCAACATTTTTCCATATGTCTAGGGTGTAGTGGAGATGTTCCCGCGCCCATGCTAATCTTTGCAC
Source organism: Macrothele yani (assembly GCA_039090855.1). Classification (NCBI taxonomy): domain Eukaryota; kingdom Metazoa; phylum Arthropoda; class Arachnida; order Araneae; family Macrothelidae; genus Macrothele; species Macrothele yani. The sequence continues at coordinate 105,154,262 of CM077023.1, forward strand.
CCTGTGATGTGCGGTCAGCAACGGTACCCTCGTGGGACGATGGCTTCTGTACCCCATAGCGAGGAGATGGTTCTGGATGGTGTGGCTGCTTACACGTTTTTTTGCACCAGAGTTAAATTGCCGAGTGATTTCTTGCACTGTGACCTGTCTATCCGCTGTTACAATGCGAGCTGGCCTACGATGACCCCGCTCATCCACACGCTGTTGTCCACGGCAGTTGGCCTTTGCAGGGATGGTTTTACCGGATTCGATGTACTCACGGTGCACCCGTGACACAGTGGCTCGTGAAAATCCCAGTGCCTGCACGACTTCTGAGATGGAGTGACCCATTTGTCGGGCTCCGACAATTTGCTTACGATCAAATGTGCTTAGATCCTTCGTCTTACCCATACTTCATCCGACTCTTACTGATTCCCGTTGCATCACTCTTTATTTTGTCGGATCGCTGTATACGTCATGTCATTTCCGTTAAAAGGGCCGCCCACAGCGCCACATTTGCATAACGCCAGCTGTCTCTAATTCAATTGCTCTTCAGTGTATACCTCAATCCCAAAATACAAATATACTGAAGCGGTTGAATCTGAATAGTTCTGTTCAGGGAAGCACCTGTTCACCAAGTGACATTTCGAATAGGGCAACAGTCTGACTGTGGGCAAAGACCGTCCCACTGATCTCTAGGTCACCAAACAGAACCACCAAATGGAAGAAACTCACTGAGCAAAATGAACTGAAACATATCTCCGTACTGTCAAACCGAATAGACTTTGGCGTCCTCTATACAACTACAATGCGAAACTTATTACTAAGTAAGTTTGAAAACAGTGCAAAGCAGACGGAATACAGAGGTTAGTACATACATATTTATGTACTAACCTGAACAGCTTCGAAAATATTTGATTCTAACATCTGCACGACTTTAGGGAAGCCAAACCAGCAGCTGAGATTCCAGTCAATATCAGAACGTCACTACCTGCAAAACTGTTCCATGACCTTAAGGTTTCGGAAAACTGTTCGGCGTGTGTGTGTGTGTGTGTGTATGACCACTGTTTCTTTTCTGTCTCTCTTTTCCCGTTATATCGGACACCCGCCCTACACACACACACAGAGCAGTTTTCTGAAACCATAACATATTATATTGACATTACAGACATTAAGATATTATATTGACATTAACATATCATACTAACCTAGGACCATGCAAAGTTAAAATACGTATATGATACAAGATACCACTAGGTGGGTCTCGTGTTTCTACATTTTGACTCACAGCTTACACCTCATGACCTCACTGGACTTTGATCTGTCTCTTCAGTTAACCCTAACGTTTTTTAGTATCTTGGACGGGGTTGCACAGGGAATGATTATTCTGTAGGTCTTTCTGCTCCTGTGGTTTGTGCTGGTGTTCTCATTTGTGGTCATTCTGTTGTTTCTTTGCTCCCGTGTTTTGTTCTGCTAGGGATCTTATTGCTGCATTAAGAGTTATGTGTTGCAAGGTATGTCGCATTCAGTTTTAATTGTGTATTTATTTTTAGTTGTGTATTTATTGGCTCCTAACTTTAATTTTAAGAAGTCTTGTGTCGTCGGGAGCTTAGTCAGTCAACATTGGAGTTCCTCCTGTTGATTTCTGTCACCAGAAACGCCACTTAATTTGCAGAACCGAGCTCGCTGAATAAAGGCGGTAATGTATGCATATACACTGGCGGAAAGTGAAAAAAGAACACCAAGAAGGAATTGGCGGACGATCATGAAATTTACATATGTTAATGGGGTCGAGTGTACGTAGGTGTGATGTTAATGTCGGGACCAACCGGTGAGCGCTTACGCCACAGTACGGCATAATATGCAAATTATCGTCGGTGGTATTTAAGGAGTACGGCGAAGTGAATGTAATCAGTCGTCGGCTTACGGACACGTGCGAAGTGAATGTAATCAGTCGCCGGCGTACGGACACGTGCGAAGACGTTGCAATGCCTGGATATGGAAGACGTGTAGGGTTTCAGCAGTTATCGGACTTTGAGCGAGGTCGTTTAGTCGGACTCCGCGAGGCCGGGTGTTAGTATCGTTGTATTGCGGAGCGAATTGGACGGGGAGTATCGGCGGTGGTACGATGGTGGCGTAGATGGTCCGAGGAACATTCCCACACGAGAAGATGTGGAACCGGGAGTCGCAGACGGACTGATGAGCGGACCGATCGACGCATAAGAAGAGCAACGTTGTCAAGCAGAACATCCACTGCGACGCAAATCCGAGCTGCCGTTGCACCTGAGGTGACTGTGCGAACAATCCACAACCGTTTACTGGATGCAGGACTACGTGCACGTGTGCCTCTGGCATGTGCACCTCTGACTCCATCCCACCGTCAGGAATGGCTGCAGTGGTGTCGCCAACGTCTGCCCTGGAGAACGTAATGGCGATCTGTCGTGTTCAGCGATGAAAGCAGATTCTGCTTGGGAGCTTCCGATGGCCGTATGCGTGTTCTCAGAACCACAGGGGAGTGTCTCCACCCTTCTTGCATCCTCCAGCAACACAGAGGGCCCACACCTGGTCTCCTGGTGTGTGAAGCAATGAGCTATCACTCCCGTACACAACTAGTGTTTGTACCGGGTACGTTAAACAGCACCTCCTACATCAACAACATCCTTCAGCTCGTTGTTGCGCCATTTGTAAGGTCGGTCCATCGTGGTGTTTTTCAGCAAGATAACGCACGCCCACACACGGCACGTGCAACACAACATGCACTTCAGGGTGTGAGACAACTTCCATGGCCTGCACGTTCACCGGATTTGTCGCCCATTGAGCACGTGTGGGATTTTATGGGACAACGACTTATCCGCACGACCAGCCACGACCATCCCCGATTTACGCGTCCAGGTTGAGGATGCTTGGAACTCAATACCCCAAACTTACATCCAACATCTGTACGACAGACTCCATGCCAGAATTGCACAGTGTGACGCAGTTCATGACGGTTCAACCTCGTACTAACCATGTTACATGGAAATGTTATTTTTCAGTTTACCAGCAAATACAGCTTATTTTGCCATAATGCTTTGATCACGTTATCCTCTGTATTCCGTTATTATGCTGTATAAATTTCGTTGGTATCAGACGTCTCCTTCTTGGTGTTCTTTTTTCACTTTCCGCCAGTGTATATATATATCACATGAGTTCACTCTTTTTATCGGCCAACATGAAATCTGACGATTAGAGAGGATCACGGGGCTAAAAGAACTTGCTAACATATGCACACGAGTGCGGTGTGACGTAAGAAGACATTCCATGATACGCAGTCCATATGAAACTTTGCTGTGAGCACGTAACTGCCTGCTTATGACGCATAAAGACAGAACACCGAGTCAGGTCTCACGTGAGTTCATTCTTTTTAGCAAGCATTTTAGCGACGGAGCGAGAAAAATGTGCGTTTGAGATAACAAAAGGATGTTTTTCATACATCGTATGGATAATTTTACCAGAGTTCAAATTATCAGCAAGCTCGAAAAAGGAAAGTCCATAACCGATGTCGCCAAAGAGTTTGGAGTACCACACGGCATAAGCATGGTGTCTCGACTTTGGTCTACGTTCAAGAAACACGGAACCACTACCGCATGTTTTGCTGAAGGTTGTCCCAGCTGTATAAAACCTTACCTGGCCATGATGGCGGGGCTGAAAAAGTACTGTGAGCAAGTTGGCTAATCATCTTGAAGCAAGCACAGGTGTGCGAATCTCGCTCCAGACCTTGTCGATGTCTAGGAATACGTGCCCGAAAACACTTACGCTGTCTAACATTACCCAGGGTGCATCGTACATCCAGCCATCAGCGGCGTGTATCACGTTGACTAGTCTTCAGCTTAATAGGCTAAAGTAATGATCACAGATGAAAGTCGCTTTAGTCTTTCTTCGGATTCAAAGCTGCAGTTGAAATGGAGGAAACATGGGACTGCGTAGGATGCCAGGAACATCGTTGATTGGAACAGATATGATGGTTGCGATGCCATGGTGTGGGCCGGCATTATGATCAATGGACATACCGAACTGCAGATGATGATTTAAGGACAAACATCAGGCCGAAGTGCTTCAGTGATGTGATTCTTCGCCATGTTCCTCTGCTAAATGGTGTTGCGGGCGCAGGTTTCATTTTTGAGGAAGATAATGCCGGTCCCCACAGCGCAGCGGCTGTGGATGTAGTATTAGCTAGTGAAGATATCCCTTGGACAGAGTGGCCAACGCGGTCTTGAGATCTCAATCCAATCGAACATGCATTGATCACTCTGTATAAACGTGTTGCTGAAAGGAATCTCTACCAGAAACCATTGTAGCTCTTATTCTCTCCAGGAGGATTGGGACAACTTACCCGAAGTGCTCCTAAATCCCTTGGTAAGACACACCAGTGTCAAATATGCATTGTGGTACAGGGTGGACATATCCCCATCTGAGGACTTCGCCCTAAAATCTCTTTATGCAATACTGATGTAAAAATGTCACTGGAAGACAAGTGAGACTGTACCTCCTTTGTAAAATTGTGTTCTGTTTCGATGTCTATTTCATGATTTTTGATGTGTGTTTTATTTTACTGCTGCTATTATCATCGATACCACTTAGTGCTGTAAAATCGTCTTTCCTGAATTTACCTGGTCAAAATGTACGTCATCTTTAAGTTTCGAAAGGCAGCGTATCTTTCAGTTCTACATGAATTAAAGTTAAAAAAGCTCTATCCCAGCTAAACCCTTAATCTGATTAAGGACTAAGATAAAAATATCATTTAGTAATCAGGATTGAAAAGAGGAGGTACATGTTTCTTACACAGATTATTCGTTCAAATATTGCCATTCAAAAATGAGAGTCTCAGGTGAAATAATTTAAGTTCAAACATCCAGAAACCCTGAAGCGTGCTTTGATGAACTATAGAGTTATTGCTTTATTACCTTATCCGATTTATGTACATACAAACATCTTTATCTCAGACCAATTTCAAGTGAATTTGATTATCTTAATTTCCAGGCAAGAAGTTTTCCCTTTCCATTCAAAAATACACCATTTGATACACAGTTTAGTTTCTTCCTAGTAAATTAATTTTATGTCAACTATCAAGTTCATTTGCGATAAAAAATTATCACGAGATATCAAAACTGAATTCTGTTAGAATTGCTAGCATCTTCATAAACGAAATATAATATATTTAATAAAATTCTTAAAAAATTACTAAAAGATAATAAATTTTCTTCATACGTGTACTAGCTCTCTAAAGCAGAGAAATATGTAATATTATTTTGGTTAACCAAGAACGTATTACCAAAAATGTAAAACAGTTTTAAATTTTCTAAATTTTTCGCCTGCAACGAAAGATGTTATTCTTGAACGTGCGTGTTTCTGTGACGTTAGGAAAGAATCTAAAACACATAGGAACTACTGCAAATAAAAAATGAACAAAGTTTCATTAGTATGCAGAGGGGAAAATAGTAATTTGAGTAGGGAAGTACAGATAATAGGACAAAATAAGAGGCAAACCTGAAGAATATTGAACAAGAAAGATGCCACCGAATTTTCGGTTGTAATGAGCACGTCTTTTCAATTATTTCTGACGCGAATTAAATTTATTGAAGCTATTCAAAGTTAATAGAACCAGTTAGAGTAAAAATCAACGGGATTTCTACAATCGATAAAACATCGCTTGGTATGACAAGTGATATTTTATCGATTGTAGAAATCCAATCGATAAAACATCACTTACTAGCGGCTAAAAAGTTTGTTACGAAAATTAACTAATGGCGCACAAAAAGTTTCACACAGCAGAAGGAAGGTATCAGAGACAAAGATATTTTCAAATCGAACAGTTAAAAGAATAAAATATAGAAGGAAACATGATATAACTCTACGCCTTCTACAGAAAGAATTTTGTATAATGGAAAAGATGAGATTAGGCGAAGAATATTCTTCACGGAAAAAGCTATGCTAAGGAAAAATAACTTTCAAATACGTCTCTGAAGAGCAGAGAGAGCGGAAAAAGAAGGTTTTGATCTTTACTCCCCCTCAATTTTTACTTCGTAGAAGCGGAGATACAACTGCAAACAAAAGTACGCAAATACCACCTAACGACGGAACTTTGAACTATTGAACTCCTCGATTGCTAACCTAAAGCGTTCCACAAGGTTAATGGCATCCGGTGTGGAAATAATGGTTTTTAAATAGCACATGTAGAAGCAGACATGCAGAGAAAAACAGATTACACATTGGAGTCTCACTCAAACGGCGAAACTGTGCATTATTTTGGGAAGAAAATACCCACACAAAGTTTTCATAGTTAGCAGTATCTGACCAAAAATAATCTTTATGTCGGCCTTTTAGTCCCGCAGATATTTCTGTAAACGGAAACGTGAGCTTACGCCTTCTGGTGGTAAATTTGTGCATTAAGAAATATGTAATTTGAAATTATATGAGAAACATTTCACATCGGAAACGCTCTCCAACAAAGAAAGAATTTTTCAAATCGGACTCTCAAAAATCAGACATATCGACAAAAATAAGATATACATCTACACCCCCTGGCGGGAAAAACTATGCATTATTCTAGAAACTTGCTAGAATCAGAAGCCGAAATAAATGCTTGACGTCCCCTGGTGGCCAAACCATTCCTCATCAAAAATTAGGAATTATATACAAAAACATTTCCTATCAGGAGCTGTATCCGATGCAGAAAAAATTCTTCAAAACGGAGTTTTAGAAGCAGAGACGTCGGGGAAAACTCAATTTACATTTACGCTCCGTAGCCGAAAATCGATGCATTACTTGAAAAAATTTGATATTATATGAGAAACATTTCGCACCGGAAACGCTCTCCAACGAAAAAGAACTTTTCCAATCGGCCCCTGGTGGCTAAATCCTTCTTTACTAAAAATGAGAAATTATGTGCAAAACATTTTCCCAGCTGCAGGAAGAATTTTTCAAATTGGACTTTTAGAAGCATAGATATCGGGAAAAGGCAATTTATCTTTTCTCATCCTAGCGGAAAATCTATGCATTATGTGAAAAAGAAACTGCACCTAAAATAGTCTCTGTTATAAATGTCATCGAAAAGAAGAAATAATTTTTTCATCGGAATTTATCAGCAAATATATGGAATAAAATGTATTTTGGATTCTATATCATCTGCATTACGCCTTCTAGCGCCGAAGTTCTGAATAAACAAACCGGAATGCAAGGATCATCATTTTCACATTTTAAGCTTCCCAATGCAAAAATAATTTTTCAAATCGGACTAATAGTTACAGAGATATAGTGTCGACAGACGGACGGACGGACAAAGTGATAACATGCATGATCTTTTCTTCACAAAAGACATGCTAAAAAGATTCACGCCACAGAATTCCGATAAATGTCATACACTCACGGACAATGAAATCTGCGCACCCAGAAGAAAACATGCTACAACCGCGAAACTTTGCAGATAGCTAGAGGGCGTGCTGGTATGCAAATGATCCACTTTTGGTGCGAGCGCGCATGGCCACACACTCTGTGGTGGCGCTGCAAGCACGATCCGGCAGCTTTATAAACCGGCGTGCAGTCGATGGCCCATGAAATCGAAAAGCACCGGCCGATGTAAGCAAGAGTAAAGAGTGACATTAATGCCGTGTAGACGCCAGAGACGTCGATTTACGCAACTTACGGACTTTGAGAGAGGCCTGATTATCGGGCTAAAAACCGCACTATACAGGCAGGTGTAACGGCTCCTGTGTGCCCACAAACCATTTACGGACGCCTCGCGAAAGCGAATCTGCGATCCCAGCGCCCATTACGTGTGCTGCCATTAACACCGGAACATCGCCTGCTCCGTGTGCAGTGGTGCCAGGCCAGAGCGACGTGGAACGCAACATCCTGGCGACATGTGGTGTTTAGCGATGAGTGCCGCTTCGTTTTGGGGACAGATGGTCATCGGGTCCGGGTGTGGAGATCCCCGGGTCAACGGCACAATCCCACCCTCGCTATCGAGCGCCACACCTTTACCACTGCAGGCATTATGGTCTGGGTTAGCCATAGCCTACGATAGCCGATCAGCTCTAGTAGTGGTACGTGGATCATTGACGGGCCAGCGATATGTGGATGAGATCCTACGACCCGATGTTCTCACATTCCTTCCGAGATTCTAAGTGCGCTATACCAGCAGGATAATGCCCGCCCGCACACGACTCGGGTTGCCCAGGACTGCGTACGTCATATCCAGACACTTCCATGGCCTGCCCGCTCCCCGAGCATGTCGCCTATCGAGCACGTGTAGGACCGGTTGAAACGCCAGCTGCATCTCTGCCGTACTATCCGGAATTTAGAGCACACCGTCCAACACGTGTGGGCCAGTCTTCCGTAGAACAACATCAGGCGTCTGTTCGCCTCCATTCCGGACCGTATTGCAGCATGTATCGCCGCACGAGGCGGTGCGACGCGCTATTGAAGATGACCGGACGGCGTGCCACAGATCCATATGTAATGTCCTGCAGCTCTGTTTTTGCCATCACGTGTATCAATCATCTGTATCATTACGTCCATAAAATTTCAGTTCAATCCGATGCTTCCTTCTTAGGGCGCAAATTTCATTGTCGGTGAGTGTATATTGCTAATTTGGCATTCAGTCAATCAATACATCGCGACAATTTGTGCATGTATAGATGGGATGATACGCTCGTTCCTAGTTTATTTGGAAGAGCTCATTTGTAGATTGGATTTAGGGAAGACCGGTGCGTAGGAAAACTGAACAAGTAGTTAAGTCGATGAAAAACTATAAACAGAGGAGACCAGTGCAAAATTTGTCAAAAGCAGTGTTTCGAATTCGGAAGAAACCGAGCGTGGCAAACATTTGGACATCTGGACAAACATCTAGACGTAAACAGCCCCGCACTGTATTCATCTGGAGTAAGTAAGTAAGATACATATGGTTGAATAACTGAGAGCTGGTGGCATTTAATTGCAGGTACAATTGGTATTAATGGGAAATTAGATACGGGGTGAACTGTGAGCAAGGGAAATTAGGGACGGGAGTCGGAGAGAGAGAGAGAGAGAGAGAGAGAGAGAGAGAGAGAGAGAGAGATACGCACGTATGGAAACATGGCAGTATTTTCGCATCTATTCAACATTGATTCAGAAAAGAGAACCTTCTTGATGGATTTTCTGTACGCATTTTAATTACGAAATTTGTAGTACTTGAGCGCAAACGTTCCTAGATAATACAGTTCTAATTTTGCTGGACAACTGTTCGCTTTTTTGAAATGCACTGAAAGGACAAATTATTACGTACACCCCGGTGAAAATACACAAACCAGCGGGACAGCAGCAAATCGCGGTGTGCAGGATAATTGGTTGGGGCTATAAATAGAGTGGGTCGGTACGCGCAGGAATACATTCTTCTAAGTGCCAGCATGGGTCGAGGACGAGACTTAATTGAGTTTGATCGAGGTCAAGTCGTGGGAGACAGGAAACCCGGATGTTCAATCAGCGGAACTGCAAAACTTTTAGGAATTCCGCAACAAACCAAGTGTGTAACAGGAGTACGTGAAATCAGGCAAAACCGGAAACAGTCGGATGAAACGTGGCCGTACAAGTGCATTGGATGATCGAGGACGCCGACGATTGGCCCGCAATGATACAGACGAATCGGAAGGGTTGTTTGCAGCAAATCCCGTCACAAGTTAATGAAGGAGCATCCTCAAGCCGATGCTCAAAGGCAATTCACCGACACATGGCACTACTCGGCTGGGGCAGTCGATGATCACATCGTGTTCCAATGTTAACGACACAGCATCGCATGATTCGGCTGCAGTTTGCGAAGGCTCATCGAAACTGGAGCATGGATGATAGGAAACGCGTCATATGGTCTGACGAGTCCCGTTTCACACTGTATAGCGCCGATGGCAGGCAGCGTGTGTAGCGTACACCACGGAGCTCTGGTCCCAGCATGCCAAGTTGTAGTACTACAAGCCAGTGGAGGCGTTGTAACTGTTTGGGAAGCTTTCATGTGGTCCGGCCTGGGTCCCTTGGTACCTCGGGAGTCTTGCGTCACTGGTTCCAGCTATTTGCAGCTCCTGGCCAACCATCTCCAACCTTTCATTACATGCCTCTGTCCGAACCAAGTTCCGATCTTTCAACAGGAAAATGCTCCACCCCATCGGTCCCGGCTAGCGACCGACTGGCTCCAGGAGCATAGCAGTGAGCTTACCACACTGGCATGGCCCCCTCAACCCCATAGAGAATTTATGGGACATATTTGAACGAGCTGTTCGTGATCAACCATTTCCAATTACATCTCCGCCTGCTCTACGTCAAGCACTCTTAGATTGTTGGGCAGCGATACCTGAGTCTGTGCTTCGGGACCTCATTGCGTCCGCACCACGACGTTTGGATGCTGTCCTGCGTACAAAAGGCTGTGCCACACGCTATTAGGTGGGTGTACGTAATAATAATCATGGTCAAATGATCAAATGTAGAGGATTTTAGGAAGGGAGTGTCTGACCCCAGGTCTTAAACAACCCTTAAAAATAGGAAGCTAGGAGATTTGGGATAGAGTGATCGATAGGAAAGTGGCACAGAAGCGAGGTAGAAGACGCCCTTATTTACTACCGGGGACCAGTACCCGAGGTCCGACGGCTTAATGTGCCCATCAGATCAGATCAGATCATATGTAGAGGATTTTAGGAAGGGAGTGTCTGACCCCAGGTCTTAAACAACCCTTAGAAATAGAAAGCTAGGAGATTTGGGCTAGAGTGATCGATAGGAAAGTGGCACGGAAGCGAGGTAGAAGACGCCCTTATTTACTACCGGGGGACCAGTACCCGAGGTCCGACGGCTTAATGTGCCCATCAAATCAGATCAGATCATATGTAGAGGATTTTAGGAAGGGAGTGTCTGACCCCAGGTCTTAAACAACCCTTAGAAATAGGAAGCTAGGAGATTTGGTCTAGAGTGCCCGATAGGAAAGTCACACGGAAGCGAGGTAGAAGACGCCCTTATTTACTACCGGGGGCCAGTACCCGGGGTCCGACGGCTTAATGTGCCCATCAAATCAGATCAGATCATATGTAGAGGATTTTAGGAAGGGAGTGTCTGACCCCAGGTCTTAAACAACCCTTAGAAATATGAAGCTAGGAGATTTGGGCTAGAGTGCCCGATAGGAAAGTCACGCGGAAGCGAGGTAGAAGACGCCCTTATTTACTACAGGGGGCCAGTACCTGAGGTCCGACGGCTTAATGTGCCCATCAAATCAGATCAGATCATATGTAGAGGATTTTACGAAGGGAGTGTCTGACCCCAGGTCTTAAACAACCCTTAGAAATAGGAAGCTACGAGATTTGGGCTAGAGTACCCGATAGGAAAGTGACACGGAAGCGAGGTAGAAGACGCCCTTATTTACTACCGGGGGACCAGTACCCGAGGTCCGACGGCTTAATGTGCCCATCAAATCAGATCAGATCATATGTAGAGGATTTTACGAAGGGAGTGTCTGACCCCAGGTCTTAAACAACCCTTAGAAACAGGAAACTAGGAGATTTGGGCTAGAGTGCCCGATAGGAAAGTGACACGGAAGCGAGGTAGAAGACGCCCTTATTTACTACCGGGGGACCAGTACCCGAGGTCCGACGGCTTAATGTGCCCATCAAATCAGATCAGATCATATGTAGAGGATTTTAGGAAGGGAGTGTCTGACCCCAGGTCTTAAACAACCCTTAGAAACAGGAAACTAGGAGATTTGGGCTAGAGTGCCCGATAGGAAAGTCACACGGAAGCGAGGTAGAAGACGCCCTTATTTACTACCGGGGGCCAGTACCCGAGGTCCGACGGCTTAATGTGCCCATCAGATCAGATCAGATCATATGTAGAGGATTTTAGGAAGGGAGTGTCTGACCCCAGGTCTTAAACAACCCTTAGAAATATGAAGCTAGGAGATTTGGGCTAGAGTGCCCGATAGGAAAGTCACACGGAAGCGAGGTAGAAGACGCCCTTATTTACTACAGGGGGCCAGTACCCGGGGTCCGACGGCTTAATGTGCCCATCAGATCAGATCAGATCATATGTAGAGGATTTTACGAAGGGAGTGTCTGACCCCAGGTCTTAAACAACCCTTAGAAATATGAAGCTACGAGATTTGGGCTAGAGTACCCGATAGGAAAGTGACACGGAAGCGAGGTAGAAGACGCCCTTATTTACTACCGGGGGACCAGTACCCGAGGTCCGACGGCTTAATGTGCCCATCAAATCAGATCAGATCATATGTAGAGGATTTTAGGAAGGGAGTGTCTGACCCCAGGTCTTAAACAACCCTTAGAAATAGGAAGCTACGAGATTTGGGCTAGAGTACCCGATAGGAAAGTCACACGAAAGCGAGGTAGAAGACGCCCTTATTTACTACCGGGGGACCAGTACCCGGGGTCCGACGGCTTAATGTGCCCATCAGATCAGATTATATGTAGAGGATTTTAGGAAGGGAGTGTCTGACCCCAGGTCTTAAACAACCCTTAGAAATAGGAAGCTAGGAGATTTGGGCTAGAGTGCCCGATAGGAAAGTCACACGAAAGCGAGGTAGAAAACGCCCTTATTTACTACCGGGGGGCCAGTACCCGGGGTCCGACGGCTTAACGTGCCCATCCGACGCACGGCGGATATTTAGTGGATCGAGCGTTCGTACCTGCCTGGGATCGAACCTGAGGCCCTTTCCGCGGCCGTCCCGAACGTTGCCCACTAGGCCATACCGCGGCCCGGGATTACGTAATAATTTGTCCTTTCAGTATATATACCCAACTAACGGATGCGCCTCGACTCACCATGCACCTTAGCGTCTGTGTGGTTAGCATCTAGGATTTTTCTTTCAGAAAACGAAGGTTGCAGCTAAAAAACAATAGGACACTGTGAGCAATTCAATGAGCAGTAAACAGTCGCCCATCTATAATTCAGGGCCAGATGTTGTATTTGACAGGGCCAGTACCGCAAGACAAACACAGCATCCAAAACCGGGACCCGCTTGGACGAATAATTGGAAGCCATTGCTTCATACCACTTGGCCTCCGGGATGGCAGAAACATCAAAATAGATCTTTTTGGGGGTTTTTACGACCGCCACAAACAACTCTTAGGACTATCAGCAGGAACTCGTATTTAATTTGGGGCCACTCGTTCAAAGGAATGGAGTAAGCCAGGGCTGTAGGAAAACCACAGACCACATTTTGGACTGTAATCCTGACACAGTCTCGGACGACTATCCAGAAAATAAGGGCATCCGAACACTCAGGCAATGGGGCGACAAAGCAGATTTTCGAGTATCGGCCAGATGAATTTTATTTGGCAGTTTTTCATTCTTGATTAGGAGAATTTTTCAAAGCACCTGACACTATGAGAAACTGTAAACCTGAGTATGCCGCCCCTGGTGGCGCAGTGATGGCCTCTGATCATTCGTTCGAACAGGGTCCGGGTTCGAATCCCGGTGAGGCATGGATGTTGTGTTTGTCTTACGGCACTGGCTCTCTCCCTTCCCTGGAACCAGTGACCCTAAATTGGGGACGGGCGACTGCTTATAGCCCAGTGAGTTGCTCACGGTGGTCGTTAAACCTCCAACCTTCAAAAAACCTAAGTATCAGCACAAAAAACCGAAATTGCAAAAAATTGCATTACGTACATGAAAGTAGGAAGTACCTTCAGCCAATGCATTAAGAGAGAGCAGCAATTTCATCCTTCTGATTAGCAGTAAGGGTACTTTTTTCAATCAAGGTAAGAGCTCATATAGCAATTCGAATGCATTCTCGGATTAATCAAGTATAGTAATCAAAAGGCTTGTGATATATGAACTTTCCTTTTTTTACCTTATGTAAACACGTGTTTGTATTTTATCGTTCTTTCCATCCCTCTGTCCACAAGACCAACACTTCTTTGTCACTGTATTATTTTCTTCTGGGTTTTCTTGGTGCTAAATTTCCACTAAGTAGAATGAATATACATTTCTATTTTCTATTATAGCTCTGTTTTTTTTTTTTTTTTTTTTAACGACCACCGTGAGCAACTCAATGGGCTATAAGCAGTCGCCCGTCCCTAATTTAGGGTCACTGGTTCCAGGGAAGGGATAGAGCCAGTGCCGTAAGACAAACACAACATCCATGCCTCACCGGGATTCGAACCCGGACCCCTTTCGGACGAATGATCAGAGGCCAACGCCTTAGACCACTGCGCCACCGGGGCGGCCTAGCTCTGTTTCTGGGAGGCAGACCGGAAAACTTTTATCACAACATTTTTTGTCACCGGGATATATGTGAAAAAAATATTTACTAATTCCATCATTTTACTCGTCAGTGTCTTAATATTGGCTTTAACCATCATCAATATATTTTTTTTTAATGGATTTAACGACCACCGGGAGTAACTCGATGGGCTATAAGCAGTCGCCCGTCCCAAATTTATGGCCACTGGTTCCAGGGAAGGGAGACAAACACAACATCCATATCCCACCGGGATCCGAACCCGGACCCATCTCGGACGAATGGTCAGTAGACCACTCACCACCCGGGCGGAGACCACTCACCACCCGGGCGGAGACCACTCGTTTAGACCACTCACCACCCGGGCGGCCTCCTTCGTCTTCGTTCACTTGATGAGGAGAATGCGCATGTACATTTTACAAATCAGTTTGTGCTTTTGTGTTTTATTATAATATTAAATTAATTAAAAATGTCCTCTAGGGCATAGCAAAGTGTGTAATTAACTTCATTTTTTTTAACAACTGAAGCCGCTCTACTTCCATTTAGAAAAGCAGTAAATAAATGATGGCAAAGTCTATTTTCCAGTCGATTCGGTCATAAGGGTCATCTACTGCTGAATAATATTTGCTGGATTTTCCTTTGCGTTGAAATACTTTGTTGAAAGCAGACGAGAAAATACACGAAAGTGGTCATGTCACGGAACTCACGCAACCATCGCACATGCGGCATTGAAACATACGAATGCATATTCAGTATCATGTTCAGAATTTATTACCTCATCTTACTCATTTAGTCGACCGTTTTCTTTTTTCGTAACTTTGCAAGGTTTTGAAACAATTTTCCTTTTCAGATGTTTTTGTTGTAGTTCTCAAGACAACGGTCTTTGCTCAAGTATTGGTAACAATTCATTTGACATACATCGGAACCATATTCATAATTCACAAGGGGTTTTTTTTGTGTGTGTTTATGTCAATAAATATATATGATATCATTTTACGTAACCAACAGCTTTAAATTCCTCACTCAAAAGAGAGCAGGAAATCGTTTCTGGGGGACGTAGAATGCTGTCATCAATTGTCACCCATGCACTGCGCTCCTCGGGAAACTTGAAAGCTGCATAATCTCGATGAGAGCATCGAATCGGCATCTGCTGAATTTACTAACTTTACACCACTCTAGTCAATATTAAATAAATGAAGTTCATTAATCTGAATAAACAACCAGAGTGTGTTAGTCAAGGCTGTTCCAGTTTTTTACGCTTTCCAACCGTAGGTTGAAGAAACGTATATGCTCCAGCTTTGTCCGTCTGTCTGTCCGTCCGCACGATAACTCGCATAAAAATGGTTCGATTTCGATGAAATTTTAGTATATGATAGGAGATCACCTGAGGACAAACCCTGTTGAAAATGGGCGAAATAGAGTCAAAGGTCAGGACATAGGACCGGGATCCATTTTATTGCTTTTATGCGTCATAACTTGACTAAAAATGGTTCGATTTCGATGAAATTTCAGTATGTTCTAGGGGACCACCATGGGACAAACCCTGTTTAAAATGGATGAAATTGGGTCGAAGGTCAGGACATAGGACCGGGATACGTTCCATTGTCCTTTGCGTCCTAACGTATGTAAATATGGTTCAATTTCCAATGAAATTTTAGTATGTTCTAGGGGACCACCATGGGACGCACCAACCCTGTTTAAAATGGACGAAATTGGGTCGAAGGTCAGGACATAGCAGCGGGATACGTTCCACTGTCCTTTGAGACTTAACGTATGCGTAAATATGGTTTGATTTCAACGACATTTTAGTATGTGTTAGGGGACCACCTGGGGACGCACCATATTAAAAATGGGTGAAATGGGGTCAAAGGTCAAGACATAGGAGCGGGATGCATTCCACTGCCCTTATGAGACGTAATTTGCGTAAATAAGGTTCGATTTCAATGAAATTTTAGTATGTGGTAGGGGACAACCTGAGGATCCTATTGAAAATGGGCGAAATAGGGTCAAAGGTCAGGACATAGGAGCGGGATCCATTCCATTACCCTTATGCGTCATAAATTAACTAAAAATGCTTCGATTGCGACAAAACTTTATCATGTTGTTCCGGAGATAAGCTGAACAGGTTCTGTTGAATATCATCCAAATGGGGACAAAGGTCAGGACACAGGAGAGAGATTTATTCCACAGCCATTATTCTCATAATTTGAGTAACAGTTTGAGTTATGATTTCTGGTATGTTGGAAAGCGTATCATAATCAATGCATTGCATGATATTACTAACTTGTTCATTTAATTTTTCTAACATTTCTGGGGGACGTAAAATGGAATTCGAACTTATAGATACTATATACTCAGGCATAGAATGGAATCCAAACTCAGGTATTAAAAAGAGCAGAAACCACAAGGATTGACCAGTTCTTTTATAATTCGCCAGGAATGTTATGGTTATTTGAATAATGAGGATTAATTATTCACGAATGACGTCCTGCCTGTGGGCATTAATAGAAAATTAGCACACATTCCGTTTAAGAGCAGAAGTAATTTCGTATGTATGGTAGGTAACAGGTCGGTCTGTAAATCACAGGTTCCCGAATCCAGGTTTTGCCTCTCAAAGACAAGGAGATGAAGTGACTGAGGTATGGAGTTCTACAATGCATTGACCAAACATCACTCGTCCAAGCTGAATTCAAGAAATGACATAATGTGGAATTGCTAACTCAGCTCATGCCCTGGAGATCTCAACCAATTATTTTTATTATCCTAACAGATCTCAACCAATTATTCTCGCACGAGCAGCTGATAGCATATATTTAATAAAAACACACGAGAAGCTAGTATAATACTGTCGTTCCATTTAACCTACGTAAGGAATTTTGGGCTTCTTCAAAACGCAAAATTGTTTTCTTACTTAGATTTAATCATTTTAAGTTGGAATCTAAAACTTGAAATATGCAGAGAAATTCAGATATTAAATTTCACAAGAACTCTGTACTGCAATATCTATGGAGCAAAGTAGCAGTTCAATTTCCATATCCTGCTGTAAAGTGCTACTATTATTTTTTTAAGCTTTCCAACCGTAGGTTTAAGAAGCGTATATGCTCCAACTTTGTCCGTCTGTATGTCCGTCCGCACGATAAGTCGACTACAAAAGGTTCCAATTCGATGAAATTTTAGATGTAATAGGGGACCACCTGGGGACGAACCCCATTGAAAATGGGCAAAATAGGGTCAAAGATCAGGGCACAGGAGCGGGATCTATTTCATTAGCCTTATGCGTCATAACTTACGTAAAAATGCTTCGATTACGACAAAACTTTAACATGTTGTTCCGGAGTTATACTGAACCAGTTCTGTTTAATATCATCAAAATGGAGTCAATGGGCAGGACACAGGACCGAGATTTATTCCATTATCCTCTTTACTTGACTAAAAATGCTGCTATTGCGACAAAACTTTAGTATGTTGTTTCGGAGGTATGCTGAACCAAGTCTGCTTAATATCATCGAAATGGGATCAAAGGTTAGGGCACAGGAGCGAGATTTATTCCAGAGCCCTTATCATCATAACTTGACTAAAAATGCTTCTATTGCGACAAAACTTCAGTATGTTGTTCCGGAGGTATACGGAACCAAGTCTGTTTAATATAATCGAAATGGGGTCAAAATCAGGACACAGGAGCGAGATTTATTCCACAGCCATTGTCCTCATAACTTGAGTAATAACTTGAGTAACGATTTCTGGTATGTTGGAAAGCGTATCATGATCAAAGTATTGCATTATATTACTAACTTTTTTCTCTTGAACCCTATATTTTTTACCCATACAATTTACAGAAAGACCCACATATTAAATTTCGTGAAAATTCGTTGAGGAACAGCTGCTTCAATAAATGGGGTCTAAAATTTGTTATTCTGCAAGCGCTTTATCAACTGAAACAGTTGATGTCGTTTGTTTGAAATAGTGAGAAAAATTTCTCTGCAAAATTCCGCGAAAATCCATCCAATATTATCGTGATCCTTAAACGCTGAAAGACTGGCGCACAACATAACAGAACTCACGGATGCACATATGCAAACTAAGCAGTTAATGGTTAGACACTTAGAACTGGCGTTATACACCTGTATAGCTGAAGGGTATATTTTCAACAAACACTTAGGAGGGCCTCTAGAGAGAAATTAAACGAAATTATTTTCTTTCCACATCTTTGTGTGGAGCTATAAAACGTTTACTGTTCCTGCAAGGAGGCAAAATAAGCAACGCTATGAGGGTATTTGCGATTCTGTTTTCAAATTTGATTCTCGCAAAGAACGGGAGATCACCTTAGGTAGACAAAGTACATTTATCGATCCAGTTGCTTTAGAACAGAAAAAATTCGAATTTGTTAGAGCGTTACAAGGCAAAAAATATAGAAACAGAGGGCAGGGGAAGATAAAAAGCACGTGTTGTTAATCCATGAATATCTTTTTAAAGGAAAAAGTGATTTTGGTGTGCTGTTAATTTTACCCCTAAAAGTGATGTCTTAAAAATGTGATTTTGGTGTGCTATTTAGTTTTACCCCTAAAAGTGAGAAGTAAATGTCTCAAAACTGCGCTCGTATAAAGTGTTTCTCAAGTGTTTGGCCAAACTTGGGTACTTTTTTGTACAGTAGGAGAAAATTATGGTATAAAAAGTCATATAAACATAAGACCGAAAAAACGCATTCTAAAAGGGATACGGCGCGTTATCTGGCTATGAAACGCGACGCGAGGCTGACTACCTGTATACGGAACACTGTGCTGTCGGTACGGTGCTATGGAAATGAACGTAATTTGCATGCCACTAGGCCAGAATGGCCCTCGGGCCAAACATTGGCCCACTAGGACATTATGAATGGTCCCCCAGTAGCCCAAGCACTATTTTTTTTTCTAATTTAACTCTTACTGACAATAATAATTATTTTTATTTTATTATTATTTATTTCTACTTTATTTTATTCTGGATTCATTTTATACGATGACATAACTATACTACTTATCCGAATTTATTGGCGTAGATAAAATCTACGTCAATAAATTCGGATAACTAGTATAGTTATGCTATCGTATGTATAGTTGGTGTACAGTTCTTTGCGTTATTATTTATTCATTTTATTTTTATGTAATGAAGTCAACCGTTTTAAATTAAAGTTGAAATTGTTTTGTAACAATTTAGAGCAGGTAAAACTTGATCATTTCCCTATAATTCAGCAAATCTTCAGTAAGTACAGTAATTTTACCGTGGATCATTTAAAATACAAACCAGCTGTTACATCTTTGTGCGAGTTATTTTTAATTCGATTTTCTGCTTTTGAATCTGAAAATAGTAACATTCATAAATCCATTTTGTATTTCAGAGTCTGATGTACATAAATATTCTCCATCAATGCAAATCGAAATATTATAAATCTAAAGCCACTCAGGATTTACTGTTAAGTTTAAAGAACGATGTGAATCACCCATTGCTCCTAACTTGATTGAGTTCTAGAAATACGTCCCTAAAGAACAGTTTCCCGAGATTCATGACCTTGCTCTGAGGTTCATTTACAGATTCGGATCCACATACATTTGTAAACAAACATTTTCATCCATGAATGGTGTAAAAAGTAAATTTCGTTCAACTATCACGGATGCACACCTTGGTGATAAGCTTCTTTTAAGTACATCGAGAATTGCACCCAACATTGACAAATTGTTACGTGAAAAGCAGGTTCAAAAATCACATTAGTGTTGCAGGTGTGTAAAGTTCATAGGCACTTTGATTTTTTAATAAATTTTGTCTTTAATTTCTAGGAAAAAAGAAAGTTTTATTATAACAATTCAGCTTTTTTGCATAATAATAATTACAATATTATCTGAACGATTTAATAAAATGACTGTTTAAAAATTTATATGGGTTTCAATACTTTACAAAAACATAAAATAACCCCATTTTTAGCTGACAATAGTTGTCGATATTCAAGTTTGTTACGGTGGCCCTTAAAATGATTTCTATGAATTTACCGGCCCAATTTCAAACAAGTTAGTAAAATCATGCAATGCATTGATTATGATACGCTTTCCAACATACTAGAAATCATTACTCAAGTTATTACTCAAGTTATGAGGAAAATGGTTATGGAATAAGTCTCCCTCCTGTGCCCTGTCCTTTGATTCCATTTCGATAATATTCAACAGAACTGGTTCAGTATACTTCCAAAATAACATGATAAAGTTTTGTCGCAATCGAAGCAATTTTACATAAGTTATGATGCATAAGGGCTATGGAATAGATCCCGCTTCTGTGTCTTAACCTTTGATCCCATTTCGCCCATTTTCAATAGGATTTTTCCCCAGGCAGGTTCCTACAACATACTAAAACTTTATCCAAATCGAAACATTTGTACGTAAGTTATGATGCATAATGGCGATGGAAGTGATTCCGCTCCTATGTCCTGACCTTTGACCCCCATTTCGCCAATTTTCAATAGGGTTTGTCCTCATGTGGTCCCCTACCACATACTAAAATTTAATCGAAATCGAACCTTTTTTACGTTAGTTATGACGCATAAGAGCAGTGGAATGGATCCCGCTCCTATGTCCTGACCTTCGACCCCATTTCGTTCACTTTCAATAGGGTTCCTTCCCAGGTGTTCCCCTACCACATACTGAAATTTCATCGAAATCAAACTATTTTTACGTGAGTTTTCGTGCGGACGAACATACGCACAAAACGCATGACGTAATGTGGCAGATGGGAATCACGACCATCTGCTCTTAAGAGTGTGACGTCATAAAACTTTAATAGGATCCACACACAACGCGTGACGTAATGAGACAGATGGCGTGACCGCGCGCCAACATCTTATGGCTGGGCGCCTTGACACTACACTAAAAACGTGGTAATTCGGGGTGGTTATTTAACCCACTAAACGAATTTTCCTAAAGTCGAGATCAAGCTAAATCGATTTCTAGTACCAGAAAACGGTAGGTTAACGACGTTCATCAAAATCCTTAGAGCCGATTTCAAAATCAATTTACATACATACAAGAATTGCTCCTTTAAGGTGAACGTCAAGTAATTTTGCTTCCTCTACTTCGAATGGAAAAATTTCTGTACACATTTTCTTCCCAATTAATGCGTTCCCAAGGATGAAAATTTGAATATCGATTAAAATAGCTTCATTTTATAACTTGGAATACTTAATATTTTCTAAAACATAAACATAATTATGCAACATTTGTTTGAGTGCCGCATTAGAAGTTTGGGACTAAGGCCTACTACTAAGCAACAGTTAGCGGAAGCATTATGTACTGAATGGAAGCGCATACCTATCGATGTGTTCCAAAACCTTGTCGAAAGCATGTATCGAAGGGTTAGTGCATGCATTAAGGCCAAAGGCGGGCCGACACCGTACTAATGTATGTCAATAAATGCGATGTTGAGTTTCTTTTCTAGGTGTCCGGTGACTTTTGTCAGTATAGTGTATACTGAAGACAAAAGAAACTCGCATACTATTGCATGATTCTTCGGCTTCAAGGAACTTATCTTTTCTTGAAGCAAATATCACAGGGAATCACTTGTCAGTGATTTTCACAATTCCAAATCGTTATGGAAGCAAATGATGCTATCGGCACCGCTTATTTCACTGACCTTTATGCCAGATTTTATATAGAATTGTATTTTTTCATGGGAATGTGTTTCTAAATATGGCAGTTACACTATAAAATCATACTCCCTTCATGTGTTCATGTTTTCCGTACTACTTTCTTTTTTATGAAAAATTTCGCATTTTTTGCTTTACGATGGGATTTTTCAATAAAATTTGTAAAACTTTTGGTGCAGCTCTCAAATCAGAAGCTCCATTTCCAAGCGAATACGAACCAGATCCAGGAAAGATGCCTTACGGCGTCGCTCTTAACAGCTATGATTCTTAAAATGTTTGCCCCTAAGCAATTGTCATATGATACAGAGCTTGTTCCAACGACCTAAGCAATTGTCATATGATACAGAGCTTGTTCCAACGACCTAAGCAATTGTCATATGATACAGAGCTTGTTCCAACGACCTAAGCAATTGTCATATGATACAGAGCTTGTTCCAACGAACAAAGCAATTGTCATGTGATACAGAGCTTGTTCCAACGACCTAAGCATTTGTCATATGATACAGAGCTTGTTCCAATGAACTAAGCAATTGTCATATGATACAGAGCTTGTTCCAACAACCTATGCAATTGTCATATGATACAGAGCTTGTTCCAACGACCTAAGCAATTGTCATATGATACAGAGCTTGTTCCAACGACCTAAGCAATTGTCATATGATACAGAGCTTGTTCCAACGACCTAAGCAATTGTCATATGATACAGAGCTTGTTCCAACGACCTAAGCAATTGTCATATGATACAGAGCTTGTTCCAACGACCTAAGCAATTGTCATATGATACAGAGCTTGTTCCAACGACCATTGAGAACCTTGGGCCGGTAATATGAAGTGAATTGAATCGCAAGATGAGTTCACGTATTAAGACTATCCCAATCGCCGGCTTTCGCTGTGAAGAGTAATTTGCATTTTATCTGGCTTTCCTTGCAGACACTTCTCGAATAAAATTAATATGAGTATTCTTCATATGAACGCCTTGTTTTTGTCGTTTGCGTGATATTGATATTTTGTGCAATGTAGAACCTCAGATTTTCTTCTCAGTGTTGCAAAATAGTTTTATTTATACAAGCACTGCCAATAGTTTTGTGGCAAAATCATCAAAAACGTATGCTGTGTTGTCACATACACAGTGCGTCAAAGAATTTTTAAGACTGGGTCTGTAAAATGAAATAGAAACAAAAAATTATAATTTGTTTTGGTTTGTTATTCAAAATAAGTCCCTCCGGCATCACTACACTAGTTACAGCGATTTAATAATGATTCGAATGGCTGTTCCAGTTCACTTTGCGGAATTGCCTCCAAAGCACGCGTCGAAGCTGTTTGTATGGTCGAAATATCATCAAAAACACCCTTTAAACGTCATTTTAAGTTTTGGGAACAAGGAAAAGTCGCAGGGTGCTAAATCAGGAGAATACGATGGATGATTCAACACAGAGACGTTATTTTTCGCCCAAAATCTACGAACAAGAAGTGAGGTGTGACTGGGTGCATTATCGTGCAACAAACACCAACTATTTTCATCTCGATATTCTGGACGAATGCGACGAATTCTGCCCGTTAAACGCCTCAAAACATTTAAATAAAACTCGCCAGTAATTGTTTGTCCACTTGGAACAAATTCTTTGTGGATAATAACCCTT
This sequence comes from Macrothele yani, assembly GCA_039090855.1. Classification (NCBI taxonomy): domain Eukaryota; kingdom Metazoa; phylum Arthropoda; class Arachnida; order Araneae; family Macrothelidae; genus Macrothele; species Macrothele yani. Next base: position 105,177,783 of record CM077023.1, read on the forward strand.
GCTATCGAAGAATGTAATGAGCATTGTTTGTATTTCCGATTGAACTTTTCTTGTTTTTTTGGCTTGTGGTGAGTTTTTTGACTTCCATTCCGCACTTTGTTGCTTTGTTTTAGGATCATATTGACAACACCATGTTTCATCTCCTGTAACAATCGATTTTAAGAAGTTTGGATCATTTTCAGCGACTGAAATGATGTCTCTGCAATGTGCACTTCTCCTTGATTTTTGTTCATTGGTTAACGTGTGTGGAACAAATTTAGCACAGACTTTTGTTTTGCCCAAATCTTCATGCAGGATGGTTCGAATCGTTTCTTTGTTGATGTTTAAAGACTCTTCCATCATTCTTAGTGACGCACATCGATTGTTTGTCACGAAATCACGCACTTTTTCAATAATCTCAGGTGTCCTGGATGAACTTGGTCTTCCGGTATGCTTATCATCTTCTAGCGTCCCTCTTCCGTCGAAAAAAACGTTTGTGCCACAGGAAAACATTTGATCTACTTAAACAAAACTCACCGTAAACTTGTTTCATCATTTGGTACGTTTCCGAGGCACTTTTACCAAGTTTTGCGTTAACTTTAATAACAGCCCTTGGTTCCATCTTAATAATTCAACATGAGAAAAATTTTACTTCTGTAATGAACGGTCGTTTCGTTTGAGTTACTTTAGCAACTGCGCAGTACTTTTGGCAGAAAGCAAGCAGATGGTCACGGTTTATAACGCATTCGCGATTGCACTGGTGGCGCCACCGTAGGCTGAAATCTAGCGCCAGTCTTAAAAATTCTTTGACACACTGTGTACACTGAGAAGCCAGTTTACGAGGAACTCGTGCCTTCATAACATAAATGGATCCCTCCAACATCTAAGATGACACATGAACGCACTGGGAGGTATATATTGTATTGATGCGAATGGAATGTCCGGCGCGAACGAGCAGTGGAGACAGGCCCCCACCACAGCGTAATGGAACCACCCACAGGTGTAGCGGGTATTACGTCACAGAGTTACTATAAATAGCTAGCACTTGTGTGAAGAACAAGGTTCAAGCGTGGTTTGTTTGGACGTAACGTGGCTTGCAAAGGAAACATGCAGACGCCGGATTTAAACTGGGCCATTCTGCAGGAATTGCCGCTCGAAACGTTAACAAAGAGTTTGGGGAGAATACGGCCAACGAACGAACCATTCGGCGATGGTTTGGGGAGTTTCGAAGCGGAGATGTGGACCTGTAAAACGAAGCACGTGGTTACCGACCTTTCGCTGTTTCTGACGATGTTCTGTTACCTGTGATTGAAGCGGACCCCCGAAAAACGTGTCGTGAGATAGCGGCACAGGTAGGTGTCCACCATACGACAGTTGTTCGGCGTCTGGCGGCGCTGAGTAAGATCAAAAAGCTGGACATGTGGCTGACGCATGAGTTGACAACTGCCAACAAGACTAGGCGTTTGTAAGTCTGCGCGTCGCTGCTTGCTAGGAATAAACAGAAACCTCTACTGCATCAAATCGTCACCTGCGACGAGAAGTGGGTCCTTTATGATAATCGAAAACGATCTGCACAATGGTTAAGCAAGGCATAGCCTGCTGGACGGCGTCCTAGGCCACCCCTACACACCAAGAAGATGATGCTAGTGGTCCGCGGCCGGGATAATTCATCAGAATTTCTCGGCAAGAGGCCAAACCATCACTGCAGAACGTTACTGTGCTGAATTGCAACGGAAATTGCTGCAGAAACAACCGTCTTTAGTCAACAGACATGGTGTTCTTCTGCTACAGGACAACGCCCGCCGCCCTGATGTCGCACAACGAACGATGCTGACACTAAGTGCCTTGGGCTATGAAGCACGGCCTCATCCTGGTTATTCTCCGGACTTGTCTGCGACAGATTGTCATCTGTTTCATTGCTTGGATCACTTCCTGTCCGAGAAGCAGTACATGACAGATAACGAGGTTCAACGTGCCGTTGATGACTTCTTCGGGTCCCAGCCAGAAGACTTTCTCCGTTCCGGGATCATGGCCTTGCCTGACAGATGGCAACTATGTGTCGATGCTGACGGGGATTATTTTGCCTAGGTAAGTTGTCCTACTTTTCCGTTCTTGCCGCCCATGGGGGCTGGTCCTTTGCCGGACATTTCATTCGCACCACCCCATTAACAGGGAGACCAGCTCGTCGACAATAAGTTAGTACTCGATTGAGTGCTCGAATGGGAAAAACGAGTGACCTGAGCGATTTCGACAGTGGAATGATACTTGACCACAAGCGTGATGATTTGAGCATCTTTCAAACGGCTGTCCTCCTGGGCTTTTCACTGCACAACCGTAGCAACGGTTTAAAGTGAACGTGCGACACGCAAAAACTTCTGCCGCCCCCGGTGGCGCAGTGGTCTAAGCGCTGGCTTCTGATCATTCGTACGAGAGGGGTCCGGGTTCGAATCTCGATGAGGCAGGGATGTTGTGTTTGTCTTACGGCGCTGGCTCTCACTCTTCCCTGGAACCAGTGGCCCTAAATTAGGGATGGGAGGCTTCTTACAGCCTATTGAGTTGCTCACTGTAGTCGTTTAACCTCCAATAAAAAAAAATAGAATTCTAGTAATCGACAGTCCTGTGGACAAAAACAGTTGGTGGGTCAGACGGGTCAAAGATTGAAAGAAAAAGGACAAAAGATTGAAAATTTTCAGCAGTTTCTCCTTTCGTTGAAATCTCATATTTGTCTCTGAAGGAAAATGGAGGTGTCGTATATATTAGTGGTGATCATTTGTGAAGAAATTTGGTGAATATTATATTTTAAAAAGTGAGTTTGTAAGAAATGGAAAAAATCCATTTGTCCTTATGCCTCGTTGTCGCACAAAGTGTTCAGTGTTGGCTTTTGTTTTGAATATCATTGGCTCATTTCATATGTTTCATACAAGGTCAGCATTATTGCTTCACATTTTATAAATCACTCAAAACCGTTTTATAGAAATGTTCGGGAAAAGAACCAACTCCTTTATTTTGTTCAGGTTTCTTTCAAAACACTGATGGAATAAAAACTAACATTTACACTAAGTGCAGATGATCTCATTTGTTGGAGCGTCGAATTCCGATAATATTGCTAGTATCATGAGAACGATTTATTCTATGGCTCTGTAGATGGATTTTGTTCGAATTTCTGAAGCCACCTTTTCAATAAAAAAAAAAAAGCCTTCATTTGAGAAGTTAATATGCTTTGAATGTCTTCTTTCTCAACAGACATCATAAGGTAAGCTACATTAGTTTCCCTCTACTCTCTGAACTTAAAATTCTAATCTCGTTCTTCTGGGGGAAAAATTCTGCACGCAGTATAGTTAAAATGATGTAATAAAAATAACATGGCTATTTATAAATTCCAGTGACAGTCTACAGATTTCAAGGTTTTCAATAGAAGAACACAAATAAGACTGGCGCTTTGTGTGTAATATATTCATCATGGAATAAAATGCTGCAGACGATATTTAAACGTTAAAAGTTTTTATCCGAACACATAAGGGATTTTCTACCGATTTCGATTCCGCTCACTCGGACCACAGAATCTCTCTTCTTGGAGTCACGGTTGAGTTCCTCCGAGACGAGCAGATATCAAGGCAGGAGCAACGTCTGGATTCTTTGACCTCAGATTAATACTAAGAGGTGAATCACCAAGGACTTTCACGCACACTGAACGTGATAAATAGCAAGAAGGGTTAAGTATAGTCTTACTAAACATGTCATCGGTTATTTACTCTGCTAAATTGCTTTCAGATTTTCCACGATTTCTCCGCTTCGTTCAATGCATTTCTTAATAAATCGATCGGGGTTATGCATTGTTTCCATAGAAAAAAGATATCAAAATGGAAATGGAAGCATACAAATTTAAATTTCTAATTCCAATTCTTTTGAATTTTGTCATTATTTAGTTTGGCAGTAAAAATCAAGAAAGATATAAACTGAGTGGCCGCTTTAATGGGAACTAAATATTATGTCTACAGGAAGGAATACCCATAATTGGTATTGGCATGGCAACTACATAACACATCACTGGCCAGGGAAGTAGTTCGACACTTTGTAGGAAATATCTGCTTATGTTGGTAGTGTGAGGATGGGCGTTATCTCGTAGAAACTGGGCATCAAGGATACCCCAGAGGGACGACAACAAAACGCGATGCAGGAGCACATCGATGTACGATCGTCCTGCTGTCATTGTCATAACTATGCGTACGAGCAAAGAACGGCTAGTGAAACTGATAGCACACAATGCCATGACCCCAGGCTGAGGAACCGTATGATGCTCACGTATAAAAGCAGTATCATCCATGTGACCGTGTCCTTCCTAAATTCATCGACTATTATTGGCGCTGAGACAGAAGCGAGACTCATCGCTGAATACAACATGGTTCCATTCGTCACGGATGGCTGCCAGATCATCCCGGTGACCACGACGTCTCCAGACTCTCAATCGGCGATCTTCGGCGCTGAGACAGAAGCGAGACTCGTCGCTGAATGCAACACGGTTCCATTCGTTACGGATGGCAGCAAGAAGCTGAATAGGAGTTCGTCGTCGGTGCTGAGGCAGAAGCGAGACTCGTCGCTGAATACAACATTGTTCCATTCGTCCTGCCACGCATGTCTGGTAAGACACTACTACAACCCTTCGCGACGATGTGCTGCGGTGAGTGGCAGTTGTTACAATGGCTGTCGAGAGCACAAACCTGCCACAGCCAAGCTGCGATTTTCCATGGCTACCTGTACACCTCTTCGAACGTCATCCAATGCAGACTGCGAGGTTATTATGGCTTGCCGTCGAAACCGGTGATCCAGATTTTCAAATTTGTGCACGAGATAGGTAATTAGTCTCATGCACATCCCGCACAATTCAGCTGTCTCACATGCAGTTTTATCTTTCTTAAATGGAACTGGATATTTGTTCTCTGCCACATGACAGAGCGGTGACAATGATCTTCCACCGAATGACGTCATGCATAGCGTAAATAATCATCTGCGCAGTTCACCCGTAAACGCTGTTTCCAAGACGTAGCTAATAAATGACTTATTAAAAAACTACACCTTCTCTACGGTGTGTTTTACCGGGATTTTTTAAAACAAGTAAGTAAAACCATGCAATGCATTGATTATGATACGCTGTCCAACATACTAGAAATCATTACTCAAGTTATGAAGATAATGGCTGTGGAATAAAATCTCGCTCCTGTGCCCTGACCTTTGACCCCATTTTGATAATATTCAACAGAACCGGTTCAGTATAACTTCGGAACAACATGACAAAGTTTTGTCGCAATCAAAGCAATTTTACGGAAGTTATGAAGCATAAGGGAGATGGAATGGATCCCGCTCCTATATTTTTACCTTTGACCCCATTTCGCCCATTTTTAATTGGGTTCGTCCTCAGGTTGTCCCCTACAACATACTAAAATTTCATTGACATCGAACCATTTTCACGTGAGTTATCGTACGCAGAGGCAGACGGACGGACAAAGCTAGAGCATATACTCTTCTTCAACCTACGGTTGGAAAGCGTAAAAAACAGTCTCATTTTTTAACTGCTGAACTGATGTCTACTAATGTGCTACCTTCGATTCAATAACAACTTCGATGTTTGTATTGTCATGTTAGTCTGTCAACTACGAAATTATAATGGGTTTAAGCCATAGATGTGTGCAAATAAAAATCCGTGACTTCGAATATATACTTTAAAGTTTACGGACTGACTCTACTTACTTTACTGTATGCTTTTCGAACAGACGTTCATCACAACACATTAGCAGAACATTTGATGGGTTTTTGTTATGCTGGTAGAACATTAGTCCTGCTAGAATCTACGTTTGGGTTCAATTGCATGTTCATAACAACTGGGAAGGGAGAAGGAAGGGCTGCATTTTTTATTCGTGATAAAACAAATCAGTTAAAAAGTGATGGAATGATGAACTACAAATGTGCAGTTCACAACTTTTTTCCTTCAAGAGTTCAATTTTTAGAAAGGACTGTATAGTTATCTCGATGAGGTGGTCTTATTTTTAGCCTGACACATTATATTTAGGGGCTCAGAAATCCATGTCACTTTAAATTTTTAGATAAATCTGCCTTTTTGCTCCAACATCAGTGAAGCCATCTTACGCGCATAAAAACAGATTTTTTTGTATGATAGATATTTTAAATTATCATAAATTTTCTTTACAAAATATCGTCCATAGACTAAATAGCGCTTTTCTGTAACGCACTTTATGTCCAGGGCGGGAACAGTATTTATGTCATTGAACTGGGAAAGATTTTTCACGGTGAAAACCCCGGTAAGATTCCAATGAGTAAACTTGCACCGTAATAAGTTTCGATTCCCACAGGGCTCTTTGATGCACAAGAGCAGCAAATCAATTTCTTTTTTTTTTTTTCTTATTTTTGTGTAAAACATGTCTAAAAATAGTTTCACTTCCGTTTCTCATTTAACTTCTGTGGCGCTTTTGGCATGAATGAAACCAAAATTAAACTTTATTATTGGCATCTTGCACTGAGAGAATCTCAAATGTCAAATTGTTTGCTTTTTGTAGAATGGGGTACCTTATCTCCCACTTTGAAATTGAAATTAGTTTTATTTTCGTTTAAATACCTTAAAGATAGCATTGGCCGCCTCCAGAACAACATGAAAAAGTTGTGTCGGAATCGAAGCATTTTTACGTAAGTTATGACGCATAAGGGCAATTGAATGGATCCCGCTCTTATGGCGTGACCTTTGACCCCACTTCACCCATTTTCAATAGGGTTCGTCCCCAGGTTGTCCCCTACCACATGCCAAATTTTCATCGAAATTGAACGATTGGTCTAAGCGATAGTCTAAGTGGTCTAAGCGATTGGTCTAAGTGGTCTAAGCGATGGCCTCTGATCATTCGACCGAAAGGGGTCCGGGTTTGAATCCCGGTGAGGCATAGATGTTGTGTTTGGTTTACGGCACTAGCTCTCTCCCTTCGCTGGAACCAGTGACCCTAAATTAGGGACGGGCAACTGTTTATAGCTTATTGAGTTGCTCACGGTGGTCGTTAAACCTCCAATCAAAAAAAAAAAAAAAAAAGATAGCATTGTGGCGAAACGGAAAAGGAGTGCAGGGATGAATTTCACCATTCATTTTCTTCTTTCGAAACTATCTAGTTTGTATTTTTGGAATGCTTACCAAAATTAGTACATTACTTTGAATTGAAATTCTTTTTACCTTCTAAACAAACTCCAGAAAAAATCAAAACAAGTTAGTAAAATCATGCAATGCATTTCTTATGATACGCTTTCCAACATACCAGAAATCGTTAGTATTAATGAAGATGTCGTGCATATACAATACATAAAAAAAACTTACAACGTCTTTGCACGATATATTTAATTTAAAAAACGATAGATATTTACATATTTAAAAGATTAAAACCCGTTAGTACTTTCGGGTCGACAATCGACCCGTCTTCAGATGGAGGAGAGCCACTGCTGCACGTATGCTCCCATACATATGTCCGAGTATGATGACGTACATGATGTAGATTAGCGTTGCCAGGGTGTCACATGTTGCCATCATTTCATTGCTAAATCCCACATCAGACGAGGTCCATGTGGGAATGTGATAAACAGGTGCAAAATATACAAAATATATGTATTTGTTATACCTCACATATTTTACAAGAGAAGATGTTATGCAGGTTCATAGCTGAAATGAGTCTTTTCCAAATCCTGTGTAATTCATTTGGGGGATTATCGTTACAGCAATCGTCCCCGAAGGCCTCTATGTATAAACTTTCAGTTATGTACAAGTTATGAGGATAATGGCTGTGGAATAAATCTCGCTCCTGTGCCCTGACCTTTGACCCCATTTCGATAATATTAAACAGAATTGCCTCCTGAACAACATACTAAAGTGTTTTCGCAATAGACGCATTTTTAGTCATGTTATGAGGATAATGGCTGTGGAATAAATCTCGCCTTTGTGCCCTGACCTGTGACCCCATTCCGATGATATTCAACAGAACCGCCGGTTCAGTGTACCTCCGGAACAACATGATAAAGGTTTGTTGCAATAGAAGCAGTTTTACGTAAGTTATGGCGGATAAGGGCGCTGGAATGGATCCTGCTCCTACATCCTGACCTTTGACCCCATTTCGATAATAATAAACAGAATTGCCTCCTGAACAACATACTAAACATTTTTCGCAAAAGAGGCATTTTAAGTCAAGTTATGAGGATAATGGCTGTGGAATAAATCTCGCTCCTGTGTCTTGATCTTTGATCTCATTTCGATGATATTCAACAGAACCGGTTCAGTGTACCTCCGGAACAACATGAAAAAGTTGTGTCGGAATCGAAGCATTTTTACGTAAGTTATGATGCATAAGGGCAATTGAATGGATCCCGCTCTTGTGGCGTGACCTTTGACCCCACTTTACCCATTTTCAATCGAGTTCGTCCCCAGGTTGTCCCCTACCACATACCAAATTTTCATCGAAATTGAACGATTTTTACGAGAGTTATCGGGCGGACAGGCAGGCAGACGGACGAAGCTGGAGAATATTGCTTCTTCAACCTACGGTTGGAAAGCGTAATAAAGGCCTACTGGAATTTCTTTGTTACCGATAAAAGTGCGCAGCATTTCGTGAAAATTTGCCGCTTCTGAAAGCATTACATTAGGTTTGTTCCCTAAAACCCTGTTAGAATGCATGAATTGCCTTTTTTTTGCAGTCTACACCTAACATTGCATGACGATTTTATTAGAAACATACCCATGTCCACCGAAAGCGGTACGAACACGGCTGTAGCTAGGTGTCTAGGGCAAGAAAGCTCATTTGTAAGCCGGGATGACTATCCAGAACCCAACTACACTGCTGGCCCCCAAAATGCAACACCAAGAAGGAAGCATCCGATTGGCCTGAAATTCGCGGCATGCGTCGCCCGCGAGAGGACATGCAAAAGATTAGCATTGCAGGGCATATGCAAATCATGTATTCCCGGCAGGCCACCGAGGAGCACTATCAGAAGGGTGCACAGAAGGCGTGGTGTAAGTAGTGGAAGTGTGTTGTGCTGCTGGACATGTGCTTGGGAAGCTTCCTGATGCCTCGTCGCAAAATACGACAGTCATACCAGCACGTTTCGGAGTTTGACAGAGGACAAATAGTGGCTTATCGCGACAGCGGTATATCGTACCGAGACATCGGCGCCCGTGTGGGACGACATACAGCCACAGTAAGGCGATTATGAATTCGGTGGATGCCGGAGGGACGGACGGACCGACGTGAGCGATTGCCGCAGCCGCGGCACACCACCGAACGAGAGGACCGGCATGTTATGCGTCGGGCATTGACGGCTCGTACCGCCACATCACGAACGTTAGCGCAGGAATTAGGGTGTGTTGCGCAACAACCTGTGTTAGCACATACCGTTCGACGTCGTCTGTAGTAGCGGAGACTTGTCGCACGGCGCCCATTGCTCCGATTACCATTGACGTTACACCACCGGCGAGTGCGGCGGCAGTGGGCCGTTGAACGCCACACTTGGACTACGGAATGGCACGACATTGTCTTCTCCGACGAATCCCGCTTCTGCCTGCAACACCACGATGGTCGAATCGGCGTGTCGTGACACCGCGGTGTGAGACTGCACGACGCCTGCATTATGCATCGCCATACCGGTCCGTCGCCTGGCGTTATGGTTTGGGGCGCAATTAGTTATGACACCCACACCCCTCTGGTACGCATCGCCGGTACACTCAACAGGCACCGCACCATCTCCGACGTTTTGGAGCCTGTAGTCTTCCCTTACCTGTAGGACCTGCCAGCGGCAACGTTTCAACAAGACAATGCGCGCCCGCACGTGGCACGCATCGTTCAACAATTCTTCACGGCACACCAGGTGCCAGTGCTGCCGTGGCACGCCTGTTCTCCCCATATGTCGCCCATCGGACACGTCTGGTAGCTGATCGGCAACCGAGTGGCCCGGCAAGCACCACCAGCGGCAACGCCTAATGAACTGCGGCAACGTGTGGAAGCAGCCTGGACCGACATACCCCAAGCCCACACCCAAAGTCTCTTTCGTTCGATGCCGCTGCGTGTAGCGGCCGTTATTGCCAGCCATGGGTGCCACACGAGCTATTGATGTCTGCGTGTTCCGCAAATCGCACGGGCCTGTAAGCTCAATCGTTTCATCTTTGTATCTGTTGTTATGTGTCCAGTAAATCTGGCTTTGCTATCTCGTTTTCTTCTTGGTGTTGCATTTTAGGTGGCCAGCAGTGCATAAAAATAATATATTTCCACAAATACAGTCATTGAGGTTATGTTTTTTACGCTTTCCAACCGTAGGTTGAAGAAGCGTATATGCTCCAGCTTTGTCCGTCTCTCCGTCCGTCCGCACGATAACTCGCGTAAAAATGGTTCGATTTCGATGAAATTTTATTATGTGGTAGGGCTTCACCTGGGGACGAACCCTATTGAAAATGGACGAAATGGGATCTAATGTCACGACATAGGAGCGGGATCCATTTCATTGCTCTTATGCGTCATAGCGTGCGTAAATATGGTTCGATTTCAATGAAATTTTAGTATGTCGTAAGGGACCACCTGGGGACAAACCCTATTGAAAATGGGTGAAATGGGGTCAAAGGTCAGGACATAGGATCGGGATTTATTCGATCGCCGTTATGCGTCGTAACTTGACTAAAAATGCTTCTATTGCGACAAAACTTTAGTATGTTGTTTCGGAGATATACCGAACCGGTTCTGTTGAATATAATCGAAATGGCTTCAAAGGTCAGGGCACAGGAGCGAGATTTATTAAACAGCCATTATCCTCAAACCTTGAGTAATGATTTCTGGTAGGTTGGAAAGCGAATCATAAGCAATGCAGTGCATGATTTTACTAACTTGTTTACACTTCTTGTAGATATGTTATCTAGAGCGTCAAACACTCAATAGACAAAACATTAGATACACCTATCTATTCACGTGCTAATCCTCCTCAAGTGCAAATAACAGCCTGTACACGCAGAGGCATCGGCCCTACCAGATGCCGGGGGATTTCCGGAGGTAATGCCAGCCATGCCTGCAGTAGCATTGCCGAAAACTCAGCCCCGGACGTAGATTCAGGAGCCATAGAACTTATGTTCCCCTACAAGTAATGCCAATGAGCATATATATGGTTTTAGTCCAGAGATAGTGGAGCCACTGGATGGTTGCAAACCCAGGTGAGTGTTCTTTGAGCCATGCGTGAGGCGACGCATCATCATGCTGAAACGGACCATCGGCCGCAGAATGCGCGAAGGCCGCGAAAGCGTGTAGGTGGTCAACCAACACATGCCAATAGCTCGCAGCGGTTGAGGACCTCTCCAGACACACTCAGGGACCTAATGCGTCTCACGAGTAAGCTATCCAAACCATTAAAAAGCCACCACCGCCTTGAACAGAATTAGCACGGTGTAGCTGAAAACGGGATTCATCGAGTATTCAACAGTGGCACACGAGTAGGGCGTCGGCTCCCGTAGCCCATGGTATGCATTGTGCGCCATATCGTTCACTCGCTGACGCTGCTTGGGCCTCCGACATTTAGCCTGGATGTGATTTCGGCACAATGTCCGATGACGAGTATTCAACACTGGCACACGAGTAGGGCGTCGGCTCCCGTAGCCCATGGTATGCATTGTGCGCCATATCGTTCACTCGCTGACGCTGCTTGGGCCTCCGACATTTAACCAGGATGTGATTTCGGCACAATGTCCGATGACGAGTATTCAACAGTGTCCCACGAGTAGGGCGTCGGCTCCCGTAGCCCATGGTATGCATTGTGCGCCATATCGTTCACTCGCTGACGCTGCTTGGGCCTCCGACATTTAACCTGGATGTGATTTCGGCACAATGTCCGATGACGAGTATTCAACAGTGTCACACGAGTAGGGCGTCGGCTCCCGTAGCCCATGGTATGCATTGTGCGCCATAACGTTCACTCGCTGACGCTGCTTGGGCCTCCGACATTTAACCTGGATGTGATTTCGGCACAATGTCCGATGACGAGTATTCAACAGTGGCACACGAGTAGGGCGTCGGCTCCCGTAGCCCATGGTATGCATTGTGCGCCATATCGTTCACTCGCTGACGCTGCTTGGGCCTCCGACATTTAGCCTGGATGTGATTTCGGCACAATGTCCGATGACGAGTATTCAACAGTGGCACACGAGTAGGGCGTCGGCTCCCGTAGCCCATGGTATGCATTGTGCGCCATATCGTTCACTCGCTGACGCTGCTTGGGCCTCCGACATTTAACCTGGATGTGATTTCGGCACAATGTCCGATGACGAGTATTCAACAGTGTCACACGAGTAGGGCGTCGGCTCCCGTAGCCCATGGTATGCATTGTGCGCCATATCGTTCACTCGCTGACGCTGCTTGGGCCTCCGACATTTAACCTGGATGTGATTTCGGCACAATGTCCGATGACGAGTATTCAACTGTGGCACACGAGTAGGGCGTCGGCTCCCGTAGCCCATGGTATGCACTGTGCGCCATATCGTTCACTCGCTGACGCTGCTTGGGCCTCCGACATTTAGCCTGGATGTGATTTCGGCACAATGTCCGATGACGAGTATTCAACAGTGTCACACGAGTAGGGCGTCGGCTCCCGTAGCCCATGGTATGCATTGTGCGCCATATCGTTCACTCGCTGACGCTGCTTGGGCCTCCGACATTTAACCTGGATGTGATTTCGGCACAATGTCCGATGACGAGTATTCAACTGTGGCACACGAGTAGGGCGTCGGCTCCCGTAGCCCATGGTATGCACTGTGCGCCATATCGTTCACTCGCTGACGCTGCTTGGGCCTCCGACATTTAGCCTGGATGTGATTTCGGCACAATGTCCGATGACGAGTATTCAACAGTGGCACACGAGTAGGGCGTCGGCTCCCGTAGCCCATGGTATGCATTGTGCGCCATAACGTTCACTCGCTGACGCTGCTTGGGCCTCCGACATTTAACCTGGATGTGATTTCGGCACAATGTCCGATGACGAGTATTCAACAGTGGCACACGAGTAGGGCGTCGGCTCCCGTAGCCCATGGTATGCATTGTGCGCCATATCGTTCACTCGCTGACGCTGCTTGGGCCTCCGACATTTAACCTGGATGTGATTTCGGCACAATGTCCGATGACGAGTATTCAACAGTGTCACACGAGTAGGGCGTCGGCTCCCGTAGCCCATGGTATGCATTGTGCGCCATAACGTTCACTCGCTGACGCTGCTTGGGCCTCCGACATTTAACCTGGATGTGATTTCGGCACAATGTCCGATGACGAGTATTCAACAGTGGCACACGAGTAGGGCGTCGGCTCCCGTAGCCCATGGTATGCATTGTGCGCCATATCGTTCACTCGCTGACGCTGCTTGGGCCTCCGACATTTAGCCTGGATGTGATTTCGGCACAATGTCCGATGACGAGTATTCAACAGTGGCACACGAGTAGGGCGTCGGCTCCCGTAGCCCATGGTATGCATTGTGCGCCATATCGTTCACTCGCTGACGCTGCTTGGGCCTCCGACATTTAACCTGGATGTGATTTCGGCACAATGTCCGATGACGAGTATTCAACAGTGTCACACGAGTAGGGCGTCGGCTCCCGTAGCCCATGGTATGCATTGTGCGCCATATCGTTCACTCGCTGACGCTGCTTGGGCCTCCGACATTTAACCTGGATGTGATTTCGGCACAATGTCCGATGACGAGTATTCAACTGTGGCACACGAGTAGGGCGTCGGCTCCCGTAGCCCATGGTATGCACTGTGCGCCATATCGTTCACTCGCTGACGCTGCTTGGGCCTCCGACATTTAGCCTGGATGTGATTTCGGCACAATGTCCGATGACGAGTATTCAACAGTGTCACACGAGTAGGGCGTCGGCTCCCGTAGCCCATGGTATGCATTGTGCGCCATATCGTTCACTCGCTGACGCTGCTTGGGCCTCCGACATTTAACCTGGATGTGATTTCGGCACAATGTCCGATGACGAGTATTCAACTGTGGCACACGAGTAGGGCGTCGGCTCCCGTAGCCCATGGTATGCACTGTGCGCCATATCGTTCACTCGCTGACGCTGCTTGGGCCTCCGACATTTAGCCTGGATGTGATTTCGGCACAATGTCCGATGACGAGTATTCAACAGTGGCACACGAGTAGGGCGTCGGCTCCCATAGCCCATGGTATGCACTGTGCGCCATATCGTTCACTCGCTGACGCTGCTTGGGCCTCCGACATTTAGCCTGGATGTGATTTCGGCACAATGTCCGATGACGAGTATTCAACAGTGGCACACGAGTAGGGCGTCGGCTCCCGTAGCCCATGGTATGCACTGTGCGCCATATCGTTCACTCGCTGACGCTGCTTGCGCCTCCGACATTTAACCAGGATGTGATTTCGGCACAATGTCCGATGACGAGTATTCAACAGTGGCACACGAGTAGGGCGTCGGCTCCCGTAGCCCATGGTATGCACTGTGCGCCATATCGTTCACTCGCTGACGCTGCTTGGGCCTCCGACATTTAACCAGGATGTGATTTCGGCACAATGTCCGATGACGAGTATTCAACAGTGGCACACGAGTAGGGCGTCGGCTCCCGTAGCCCATGGTATGCACTGTGCGCCATATCGTTCACTCGCTGACGCTGCTTGGGCCTCCGACATTTAGCCTGGATGTGATTTCGGCACAATGTCCGATGACGAGTATTCAACAGTGGCACACGAGTAGGGCGTCGGCTCCCGTAGCCCATGGTATGCACTGTGCGCCATATCGTTCACTCGCTGACGCTGCTTGCGCCTCCGACATTTAACCAGGATGTGATTTCGGCACAATGTCCGATGACGAGTATTCAACAGTGGCACACGAGTAGGGCGTCGGCTCCCGTAGCCCATGGTATGCACTGTGCGCCATATCGTTCACTCGCTGACGCTGCTTGGGCCTCCGACATTTAACCAGGATGTGATTTCGGCACAATGTCCGATGACGAGTATTCAACAGTGGCACACGAGTAGGGCGTCGGCTCCCGTAGCCCATGGTATGCACTGTGCGCCATATCGTTCACTCGCTGACGCTGCTTGGGCCTCCGACATTTAGCCTGGATGTGATTTCGGCACAATGTCCGATGACGAGTATTCAACAGTGGCACACGAGTAGGGCGTCGGCTCCCGTAGCCCATGGTATGCACTGTGCGCCATATCGTTCACTCGCTGACGCTGCTTGGGCCTCCGACATTTAACCAGGATGTGATTTCGGCACAATGTCCGATGACGAGTATTCAACAGTGGCACACGAGTAGGGCGTCGGCTCCCGTAGCCCATGGTATGCACTGTGCGCCATATCGTTCACTCGCTGACGCTGCTTGGGCCTCCGACATTTAGCCTGGATGTGATTTCGGCACAATGTCCGATGACGAGTATTCAACAGTGGCACACGAGTAGGGCGTCGGCTCCCGTAGCCCATGGTATGCACTGTGCGCCATATCGTTCACTCGCTGACGCTGCTTGGGCCTCCGACATTTAGCCTGGATGTGATTTCGGCACAATGTCCGATGACGAGTATTCAACAGTGGCACACGAGTAGGGCGTCGGCTCCCGTAGCCCATGGTATGCATTGTGCGCCATATCGTTCACTCGCTGACGCTGCTTGGGCCTCCGACATTTAACCTGGATGTGATTTCGGCACAATGTCCGATGACGAGTATTCAACAGTGTCACACGAGTAGGGCGTCGGCTCCCGTAGCCCATGGTATGCATTGTGCGCCATATCGTTCACTCGCTGACGCTGCTTGGGCCTCCGACATTTAACCTGGATGTGATTTCGGCACAATGTCCGATGACGAGTATTCAACTGTGGCACACGAGTAGGGCGTCGGCTCCCGTAGCCCATGGTATGCACTGTGCGCCATATCGTTCACTCGCTGACGCTGCTTGGGCCTCCGACATTTAGCCTGGATGTGATTTCGGCACAATGTCCGATGACGAGTATTCAACAGTGTCACACGAGTAGGGCGTCGGCTCCCGTAGCCCATGGTATGCATTGTGCGCCATATCGTTCACTCGCTGACGCTGCTTGGGCCTCCGACATTTAACCTGGATGTGATTTCGGCACAATGTCCGATGACGAGTATTCAACTGTGGCACACGAGTAGGGCGTCGGCTCCCGTAGCCCATGGTATGCACTGTGCGCCATATCGTTCACTCGCTGACGCTGCTTGGGCCTCCGACATTTAGCCTGGATGTGATTTCGGCACAATGTCCGATGACGAGTATTCAACAGTGGCACACGAGTAGGGCGTCGGCTCCCATAGCCCATGGTATGCACTGTGCGCCATATCGTTCACTCGCTGACGCTGCTTGGGCCTCCGACATTTAGCCTGGATGTGATTTCGGCACAATGTCCGATGACGAGTATTCAACAGTGGCACACGAGTAGGGCGTCGGCTCCCGTAGCCCATGGTATGCACTGTGCGCCATATCGTTCACTCGCTGACGCTGCTTGCGCCTCCGACATTTAACCAGGATGTGATTTCGGCACAATGTCCGATGACGAGTATTCAACAGTGGCACACGAGTAGGGCGTCGGCTCCCGTAGCCCATGGTATGCACTGTGCGCCATATCGTTCACTCGCTGACGCTGCTTGGGCCTCCGACATTTAACCAGGATGTGATTTCGGCACAATGTCCGATGACGAGTATTCAACAGTGGCACACGAGTAGGGCGTCGGCTCCCGTAGCCCATGGTATGCACTGTGCGCCATATCGTTCACTCGCTGACGCTGCTTGGGCCTCCGACATTTAGCCTGGATGTGATTTCGGCACAATGTCCGATGACGAGTATTCAACAGTGGCACACGAGTAGGGCGTCGGCTCCCGTAGCCCATGGTATGCACTGTGCGCCATATCGTTCACTCGCTGACGCTGCTTGGGCCTCCGACATTTAACCAGGATGTGATTTCGGCACAATGTCCGATGACGAGTATTCAACAGTGGCACACGAGTAGGGCGTCGGCTCCCGTAGCCCATGGTATGCACTGTGCGCCATATCGTTCACTCGCTGACGCTGCTTGGGCCTCCGACATTTAGCCTGGATGTGATTTCGGCACAATGTCCGATGACGAGTATTCAACAGTGGCACACGAGTAGGGCGTCGGCTCCCGTAGCCCATGGTATGCACTGTGCGCCATATCGTTCACTCGCTGACGCTGCTTGGGCCTCCGACATTTAGCCTGGATGTGATTTCGGCACAATGTCCGATGACGAGTATTCAACAGTGGCACACGAGTAGGGCGTCGGCTCCCGTAGCCCATGGTATGCATTGTGCGCCATATCGTTCACTCGCTGACGCTGCTTGGGCCTCCGACATTTAGCCTGGATGTGATTTCGGCACAATGTCCGATGACGAGTATTCAACACTGGCACACGAGTAGGGCGTCGGCTCCCGTAGCCCATGGTATGCATTGTGCGCCATATCGTTCACTCGCTGACGCTGCTTGGGCCTCCGACATTTAACCTGGATGTGATTTCGGCACAATGTCCGATGACGAGTATTCAACAGTGTCCCACGAGTAGGGCGTCGGCTCCCGTAGCCCATGGTATGCATTGTGCGCCATATCGTTCACTCGCTGACGCTGCTTGGGCCTCCGACATTTAACCTGGATGTGATTTCGGCACAATGTCCGATGACGAGTATTCAACAGTGTCACACGAGTAGGGCGTCGGCTCCCGTAGCCCATGGTATGCATTGTGCGCCATAACGTTCACTCGCTGACGCTGCTTGGGCCTCCGACATTTAACCTGGATGTGATTTCGGCACAATGTCCGATGACGAGTATTCAACAGTGGCACACGAGTAGGGCGTCGGCTCCCGTAGCCCATTTTATGCATTGTGCGCCATATCGTTCACTCGCTGACGCTGCTTGGGCCTCCGACATTTAGCCTGGATGTGATTTCGGCACAATGTCCGATGACGAGTATTCAACAGTGGCACACGAGTAGGGCGTCGGCTCCCGTAGCCCATGGTATGCATTGTGCGCCATATCGTTCACTCGCTGACGCTGCTTGGGCCTCCGACATTTAACCTGGATGTGATTTCGGCACAATGTCCGATGACGAGTATTCAACAGTGTCACACGAGTAGGGCGTCGGCTCCCGTAGCCCATGGTATGCATTGTGCGCCATATCGTTCACTCGCTGACGCTGCTTGGGCCTCCGACATTTAACCTGGATGTGATTTCGGCACAATGTCCGATGACGAGTATTCAACTGTGGCACACGAGTAGGGCGTCGGCTCCCGTAGCCCATGGTATGCACTGTGCGCCATATCGTTCACTCGCTGACGCTGCTTGGGCCTCCGACATTTAGCCTGGATGTGATTTCGGCACAATGTCCGATGACGAGTATTCAACAGTGTCACACGAGTAGGGCGTCGGCTCCCGTAGCCCATGGTATGCATTGTGCGCCATATCGTTCACTCGCTGACGCTGCTTGGGCCTCCGACATTTAACCTGGATGTGATTTCGGCACAATGTCCGATGACGAGTATTCAACTGTGGCACACGAGTAGGGCGTCGGCTCCCGTAGCCCATGGTATGCACTGTGCGCCATATCGTTCACTCGCTGACGCTGCTTGGGCCTCCGACATTTAGCCTGGATGTGATTTCGGCACAATGTCCGATGACGAGTATTCAACAGTGGCACACGAGTAGGGCGTCGGCTCCCATAGCCCATGGTATGCACTGTGCGCCATATCGTTCACTCGCTGACGCTGCTTGCGCCTCCGACATTTAACCAGGATGTGATTTCGGCACAATGTCCGATGACGAGTATTCAACAGTGGCACACGAGTAGGGCGTCTGCTCCCGTAGCCCATGGTATGCACTGTGCGCCATATCGTTCACTCGCTGACGCTGCTTGGGCCTCCGACATTTAACCAGGATGTGATTTCGGCACAATGTCCGATGACGAGTATTCAACAGTGGCACACGAGTAGGGCGTCGGCTCCCGTAGCCCATGGTATGCACTGTGCGCCATATCGTTCACTCGCTGACGCTGCTTGGGCCTCCGACATTTAGCCTGGATGTGATTTCGGCACAATGTCCGATGACGAGTATTCAACAGTGGCACACGAGTAGGGCGTCGGCTCCCGTAGCCCATGGTATGCACTGTGCGCCATATCGTTCACTCGCTGACGCTGCTTGGGCCTCCGACATTTAACCAGGATGTGATTTCGGCACAATGTCCGATGACGAGTATTCAACAGTGGCACACGAGTAGGGCGTCGGCTCCCGTAGCCCATGGTATGCACTGTGCGCCATATCGTTCACTCGCTGACGCTGCTTGGGCCTCCGACATTTAGCCTGGATGTGATTTCGGCACAATGTCCGATGACGAGTATTCAACAGTGGCACACGAGTAGGGCGTCGGCTCCCGTAGCCCATGGTATGCACTGTGCGCCATATCGTTCACTCGCTGACGCTGCTTGGGCCTCCGACATTTAGCCTGGATGTGATTTCGGCACAATGTCCGATGACGAGTATTCAACAGTGGCACACGAGTAGGGCGTCGGCTCCCGTAGCCCATGGTATGCACTGTGCGCCATATCGTTCACTCGCTGACGCTGCTTGGGCCTCCGACATTTAACCAGGATGTGATTTCGGCACAATGTCCGATGACGAGTATTCAACAGTGGCACACGAGTAGGGCGTCGGCTCCCGTAGCCCATGGTATGCACTGTGCGCCATATCGTTCACTCGCTGACGCTGCTTGGGCCTCCGACATTTAGCCTGGATGTGATTTCGGCACAATGTCCGATGACGAGTATTCAACAGTGGCACACGAGTAGGGCGTCGGCTCCCGTAGCCCATGGTATGCACTGTGCGCCATATCGTTCACTCGCTGACGCTGCTTGGGCCTCCGACATTTAGCCTGGATGTGATTTCGGCACAATGTCCGATGACGAGTATTCAACAGTGGCACACGAGTAGGGCGTCGGCTCCCGTAGCCCATGGTATGCACTGTGCGCCATATCGTTCACTCGCTGACGCTGCTTGGGCCTCCGACATTTAGCCTGGATGTGATTTCGGCACAATGTCCGATGACGAGTATTCAACAGTGGCACACGAGTAGGGCGTCGGCTCCCGTAGCCCATGGTATGCATTGTGCGCCATATCGTTCACTCGCTGACGCTGCTTGGGCCTCCGACATTTAGCCTGGATGTGATTTCGGCACAATGTCCGATGACGAGTATTCAACAGTGGCACACGAGTAGGGCGTCGGCTCCCGTAGCCCATGGTATGCATTGTGCGCCATATCGTTCACTCGCTGACGCTGCTTGGGCCTCCGACATTTAGCCTGGATGTGATTTCGGCACAATGTCCGATGACGAGTATTCAACAGTGGCACACGAGTAGGGCGTCGGCTCCCGTAGCCCATGGTATGCATTGTGCGCCATATCGTTCACTCGCTGACGCTGCTTGGGCCTCCGACATTTAGCCTGGATGTGATTTCGGCACAATGTCCGATGACGAGTATTCAACAGTGGCACACGAGTAGGGCGTCGGCTCCCGTAGCCCATGGTATGCACTGTGCGCCATATCGTTCACTCGCTGACGCTGCTTGGGCCTCCGACATTTAACCAGGATGTGATTTCGGCACAATGTCCGATGACGAGTATTCAACAGTGGCACACGAGTAGGGCGTCGGCTCCCGTAGCCCATGGTATGCACTGTGCGCCATATCGTTCACTCGCTGACGCTGCTTGGGCCTCCGACATTTTAGCCTGGATGTGATTTCGGCACAATGTCCGATGACGAGTATTCAACAGTGGCACACGAGTAGGGCGTCGGCTCCCGTAGCCCATGGTATGCACTGTGCGCCATATCGTTCACTCGCTGACGCTGCTTGGGCCTCCGACATTTAGCCTGGATGTGATTTCGGCACAATGTCCGATGACGAGTATTCAACAGTGGCACACGAGTAGGGCGTCGGCTCCCGTAGCCCATGGTATGCACTGTGCGCCATATCGTTCACTCGCTGACGCTGCTTGGGCCTCCGACATTTAACCAGGATGTGATTTCGGCACAATGTCCGATGACGAGTATTCAACAGTGGCACACGAGTAGGGCGTCGGCTCCCGTAGCCCATGGTATGCACTGTGCGCCATATCGTTCACTCGCTGACGCTGCTTGGGCCTCCGACATTTAGCCTGGATGTGATTTCGGCACAATGTCCGATGACGAGTATTCAACAGTGGCACACGAGTAGGGCGTCGGCTCCCGTAGCCCATGGTATGCACTGTGCGCCATATCGTTCACTCGCTGACGCTGCTTGGGCCTCCGACATTTAGCCTGGATGTGATTTCGGCACAATGTCCGATGACGAGTATTCAACAGTGGCACACGAGTAGGGCGTCGGCTCCCGTAGCCCATGGTATGCACTGTGCGCCATATCGTTCACTCGCTGACGCTGCTTGGGCCTCCGACATTTAGCCTGGATGTGATTTCGGCACAATGTCCGATGACGAGTATTCAACAGTGGCACACGAGTAGGGCGTCGGCTCCCGTAGCCCATGGTATGCATTGTGCGCCATATCGTTCACTCGCTGACGCTGCTTGGGCCTCCGACATTTTGCCTGGATGTGATTTCGGCACAATGTCCGATGACGAGTATTCAACAGTGGCACACGAGTAGGGCGTCGGCTCCCGTAGCCCATGGTATGCATTGTGCGCCATATCGTTCACTCGCTGACGCTGCTTGGGCCTCCGACATTTAGCCTGGATGTGATTTCGGCACAATGTCCGATGACGAGTATTCAACAGTGGCACACGAGTAGGGCGTCGGCTCCCGTAGCCCATGGTATGCATTGTGCGCCATATCGTTCACTCGCTGACGCTGCTTGGGCCTCCGACATTTAGCCTGGATGTGATTTCGGCACAATGTCCGATGACGAGTATTCAACAGTGGCACACGAGTAGGGCGTCGGCTCCCGTAGCCCATGGTATGCATTGTGCGCCATATCGTTCACTCGCCGACGCTGCTTGGACCTCCGACATTTAACCTGAATGAGACTTGCGCCTCTGGTCCAAGCAGTCGGTCCGCACGAGCCAGGATAATCTGCGTCAGCCTCGGTCATCAATGGCTGATAGTTTACGTCAACCTCGGTCATCTCCACCGTTTGCTCTCTGGGCGCTGGTACGTCCGTCGGTGGTATTCCCGCGGTACACTCTTGATACGATTGCTTTCGGGAACCCTAGGCTTAGTACTGATTGGAAAATATAGGGACCCATCTGTCTTTCGCAGACAATGCGTCAACGATCAAAGTCACTTAGATCACCATGTTTACTCACGTTCATCGATGGCTATACACTGTTTTGAAGCCCTGCAGTCCGCCTTTTTATCGCCTGCGTTCGGTTTGGGTCTGTTCCACTCTGGGCGGCGGGGGGGGGTTGTCAGCAGCCCATCACCCCTATCTGTAATGTTTTTTTTACTGAGTATACCTGCTGCATGATAAAAAGTAAAACACACAAAAATCTAGTAAATTGGAGATATACCCTTGCATATACTGTTACAGTAAATGTCTGAAATTATAATCTTGTGAGTTATAATCTCTCATAAAAACCAACTTTGCTTATGATCAATATCACAATATTGATCATTTTGCATATGATCAATATCACATTATTGATCAATTCGTAGGTGTTTGTCAGTGTATTAAAATATTAAAATATGTGCAGTTTAACAGAAAAATAAGATATTGTAAAAAATTGTATCATTAAAAGGATTTTAGATATCTTTGGAAGTACATGGTGTCATTGTGAGATAGGAATAAATACAAACGTATAGTCTATAATATGTGAACTGGAAAAGCATAGGGTTTTTTGAGTAAAGGGGGATGGGACCTCCCAAAACTTGGTCACACTTTAATTAAAATGTGTTATTTTGCAACGGTGAGCTCTTGGTGAAAGTACATGCATCACTTGGTGTTTCACACTAGCAAAAAGATGTGATATTGATCACATATTGTTTCACCTCTCAATATATAAAAAGTACACAGCGATCCGTCAAAGTATGTGTATAACTGTCCTGAATCTTTATTTATTATTGCCAAACGTAATACACATGTCGCAATCAGAAGATGAAAGTAAATGTTAATTAAAAAGAAAATGCAATGTTTGCGATAATACAATAATGTGGATCAATTTCAGAATTTCTATTGTAAATTTGGACTTCCTAAAGCCTCTGAGGGAATATTTTACCATAGAAATTCCCAATTGATCCACATTATTGTATTATCGCAAACATTGCATATTGTTTCTTATTAATATTTACTTTCATCTTCTGATTGCGACATGTGTATACTGTATAGCTTATGGCAATGATAAAGATTCAGGACAGTTCCACACCTACTTTGGCGGATCGCCGTGTACTTTTTATATTCAAACGTGTGTAACAATATACGTGAGGGTATATCCCCAATTTATTAGACTCATGTCCTACGTACTATATATTTCAAATTGCTATGCATGTTGAACCTCATCTTCTGAACACAAAAAAATGTTTTATCACTCTAGTAAGACGGAATTCCTATTTTGATTTATACAGGACGATTATAATGAATGAACATAGCTTGTCGGGTGTGAAAACCAAAGATGAAGCATTCAGATGACTGAAATAAATTTTGTTTTTAAACTCATCATTTGACTGAAAATTTTGCAAACTAACCATAGTAAGATTTGTAAAGCTTTTGTAAATTACATTTCGAAATGGATTTCTCCACCGCAAAATAAAAAAAAAATAGCCGTAAAATCAAAACTTAAGTTCTGAGACTGCTTTATTCAAACAGGAACATAAATATCAAACAATTTTCTCTAAACCTTCTCCTGAAAATACTCCTTTGTGGACATGCATAATTTGCTAAAAGTTTTGGAAAAGTAGCGTAGCATTCCTTATTTCAGTTTTCACGGCAACTCTATCTTCACTCTCAATGGTGCTTCTCTGTTTTTCAAATTCCGCCTTTTCCCCAGAAAATACATGTTCCTTCCTCATTTAATTTTCAATACCAGCAAGCACTGTGGCCCTATGGAAGAAAATTATTCGTACTGCTATTATTGATTCTTCTTGACAAGTTGGTGTTTTTCTTGAGTTGTACGTCATTTGTGTAGCTTCACCTGGATTTTCTTTTCTGTTTTGAAAAGTTCGATATGAAAAAATAAATCTGATAAATATTTCATGCCCAGTTACTTTCATAAACCACAAAAATAAGCTTTCAGAGATTTTTCAGACTCTTGATTTTCAGAGGGCTTCGCTTGCTTTATAGGGTCTTATATTGCTTTATAGGGTCTACCTCCTCTAGCAACGGGCACCAGTAGTTTGAAACGTGTTACCATGGCAGCAGGTCACGGGACCAGAACTTTCCTGTATGATTAACTATGAAGACAAACTAAGCCGTTCGTTTCTTTTCTTTGCGTCTTTATAAAATGCTTAAAAATCAGGAAATGACTTTTTCTTAATTTTCTTTTAGTAAAAGAGGGATGATAATTGTGAGTTTATGCTGTTAAAAATTGAATGCGTTATGATTTAGTTTGCCATATATCCATTTTTTAGAGTAGATCCCATCGCGAAATAGAGAATTTTGTGAATTAAAAATTTAATTTCTCGTAGTAAACTAAATTGAAATTCAAAAAAAGGGGGACAAGGTGCAAAAAATCGGCCATTGCCCTACATGCTTACAAAGTGTCATGATTCTGTTGCTGTTAGTGTGTCCGGAACGCTAACTGAAAACACTTTTTTGCTTACCTTAACTTTGAAATACAATAGCTCTTGAAATATCGACAGAATCGAAAAACGGTATATGTCAGCTTGTTCTCCGAACAGTTCTCTACAAACGATGTAAATTTAATGTTCTTGTGTTCTATACGTTTTGTTCTGCGAGCTAGAAAAGCGCGAGTGTTCCGAATTTTTTAAAACAGCGGCGGCGGCTGCAGCGGCAGTTCCTTTTTATAGAATAGAGAGATTCACGTAATTTTCTAATTGTAGGAATCCATGCCGCATAATAGGCTTTCCATCTGCAGTTTTCTTATCTGCAGTAAGGGGCTTTCCATCTGCAGTAAGGATCTTTCCATCTGCAGTAAGGGCTTTCCATCTGCAGTAAGAGGCTTTCCATCTGCAGTAAGGGGCTTTCCATCTGCAGTAAGGAGCTTTCCATCTGCAGTAAGGGGCTTTCCATCTGCAGTAAGGGGCTTTCCATCTGCAGTAAGGAGCTTTCCATCTGCAGTTTTCTCGTTACAATTGATTGGTGTTGTGACGTATATTCTAGATTAACTTTCCTTTTTTGGTTTCTTTCTGTATGTAAATCTTGAGTTTATTCTCAGTATTCTTCACGCTTAACGAAATATCTTTTCTCTCAAACGAATACGTTTGGCAACACAATTGAGGTTGAATGAACGTGACGTATGCCTGATCTTGATAAGAGCAAGAGATAAAAACGACGACTGATCTATTGCTCGAGAGCGTTGCTTGAAAGCGTTGTAGAGAGAGCGTTGTACCGTCGAGAGTATTTCTAGAGAGCGTTGTAAGAGAGAGCGTTGTAGAGAGAGCGTTGTACCGTCGACAGTATTGTTAGAGAGCGTTGTAAGAGAGAGCGTTGTACCGTCGAGAGCGTTGCTTGAGAGCGTTGTACCGTCGAGAGTATTGCTAGAGAGCGTTGTACCGTCGAGAGTATTGCTTGAGAGCGTTGTACCGTCGAGAGTATTGCTAGAGAGCGTTGTAAGAGAGAGCGTTGTACCGTCGAGAGTATTGATAGAGAGCGTTGTAAGAGAGAGCGTTGTACCGTCGAGAGTATTGCTAGAGAGCGTTGTACCGTCGAGAGCTTTGCTTGAAAGCGTTGTAAGAGAGAGCGTTGTACCGTCGAGAGCTTTGCTTGAGAGCGTTGTAAGAGAGAGCGTTGTACCGTCGAGAGTATTGCTAGAGAGCGTTGAGGGAGAGAGCGTTGTACCGTCGAGAGTATTGATAGAGAGCGTTGTAAGAGAGAGCGTTGTACCGTCGAGAGTATTGCTAGAGAGCGTTGTACCGTCGAGAGTATTGCTAGAGAGCGTTGTACCGTCGAGAGCTTTGCTTGAGAGCGTTGTAAGAGAGAGCGTTGTACCGTCGAGAGTATTGCTAGAGAGCGTTGAAAGAGAGAGCGTTGTACCGTCGAGAGCGTTGCTTGAGAGCGTTGTACCGTCGAGAGCTTTGCTAGAGAGCGTTGTAAGAGAGAGCGTTGTACCGTCGAGAGCGTTGCTTGAGAGCGTTGTAAAAGAAACCGTTTTACCGTCGAGAGTATTGGTAGAGAGCGTTGTACCGTCGAGAGCGTTGCTTGAGAGCGTTGCAAGAGAGCCATTATTACGAGCGTTTGATTGTAAACTGATTATTATTAATAGGAGTATTGTGATAATGTGTGGTGTGTGGAGTACATTGTGATATTACCGTTCAGTTATGGAAGTGCTACTGCAGCCTGAATAAAGCTATGAATTCCGTAAGTTGACTTCTGTTATTTACATGTTTCGTCTGGCCGTTAAGGTTTCTTTCATTTAGGAGCTACTTCTTAGTATGTTGATGTGTTAAAACAGCGTAGAAGTTAGGAAAGACTTTTTCGCTACAGTGTATAAAATCAACTTACTGACACCTAACAACTAATACATCCAGTGTCTACCTTGTTTTTATAATGCCAAAGGTTGATGCAGTACTACCAAGTACTAACACAGTATTCATGCGTCATTGCATCATACTACTAAGAACTTACTGAATGCCCTCCGCAAATGTGGGCTTACAGAACGAACCATAATTAATCTTGACTGTTTAAAAAGAGTTTGCCATTGGGGAAACAGGAAATGCTTTAAACAAATCTTTAGCTCTACTACAACAAGTGATATCGCAGTTTGTAAACATACGACTGCAAACAGCACTGAGAATTATTCTTTTCCTCTTTTCAGAATTGAACCGTCAGATGAAAACTAGCTTTCATGAAATATATTTTTATTCAAGCAGCAAATGACATTACTCGAAAAATTTTCAAAGCTTTAGAAACTTTGCCACCTATTTATGTGGATAATTCATGCGCATTTTTTCAAAGCTGACTCATACGGAATATTCCGTGAATAACCAAGGTAACAAACATACTTTCTTTCCTAAGGAGAACAAAATTTCGAGTTTTATCTGGACATAAAACTCAAAACCCTTTTCTTGAGGAATGAGTTTGAAGAAAACCTCTAACAGCTGTTGAAGTTTCGCAGTTATAAGTTGTGTATTATTTGTTCAACGTCAAGCTGTATCCTCCAAAGACCACGGAAACCGAAACTGAAAGCAGTAAAACACCTACCAACTGACAAACCACAAATCTTATCTCTTGGAGAAGAGTCTGCTGGGAATCTGCATCTTCTTGAAAGTGTCCGAAGGGATCAATCAAATCACTGATACCGATCGATTGCACGTAGAGCACTGTTGATGCATCGGTTTACCTATCCACGTACAACGTATGTGCTCTGATAACCAGAATTCTTCCTTCTGCTCTCTCCCCCAAAAAGTCCAGTATCGAAAATAAAGGGAAAAATGCTCTCTCAATTTAAAATCCTACGTTATTTCAGGCACGGGCGTGAGTACATAAATCTCTCATGAAGACCAAAATAAAAAAAGGAAAAGTACATTTTAATGTTAGTACTATTCTTTGCTTAATAATGCTCAAGCTTCATCAAACAGCTCAACTTTTCCATTTAGTAAATAAAACAAACTTGGAAAGTATAATTTGCATTCAGTATGGCTTCTTTCTCTTTCTCTCTGTTATTCTTTCGGTACTTACGTATTAAACCGAAGACCTCAGCAGAGACCGATGTTGACGCAAATCTAACCACGGCAAGTACACGTACAAGAGTGAAAGAGTTTAATATAAAAAAAGAAACTCATACTGCCTAAAGTACACATACAAAAGTCAACATGTGCTGCCTGTGCTAAATTAACATGTGCTAAATGTGCTAAATTACACATACATTTTAATACCGTTCATCTATAGTTAACTCGATTTATATCAGTTGTTTTTTTTAATTATAGGCTGTAGTTTTCAGCCGTTGTTTTATCCTGCAAGTCGTGCAGCCAAATTCAGTTCCTCTTTGTATGTTTACTGTGGTTCAATGGATAAAAAAAATCGATGTATCACTGTGCTCTGAAAAGTGCCATTGATGAGTTTATGAAATGAGCAACACGCGGAAAAACGTAACTTTTGAATCATATTGCTGTGCTGAAAACCAGAAGATTAGGAATAAAATGTCTAGATAAAGGAGCTGTAACGTACGAATGCCTTCAGTTCGCTAATTTCTTTTAAGTCTATAGAATTGTAGGAAACGATGGTAAACGCGTCCCTACGGAGATTTTTTTATTCATACCACCAATCTTTGCCTTCAACAAGTTTAAAAAAATTATTAACGAATTAATTCTGCGTAAAATATAAAAACATTCATACAAAGTAAATGCTAATGTTAAGACGATGATGTTAATATTCAATTGCAATGATCAATTATTGACTCTTATCGTTTCCCATTTCAAATTAAATTCAGGCTAGGACAATTCAAACAAACCCTCGTGTTTGTAACAGCGGATTAACGATTTTTTTTATTTTACTTATTGAGAAATGTTTTTTAAAGTAACAATGGACACGTCATTTCTTATTTCTCTTGTGTATTGTGTTGACAGGAAAGTTACTGTCAAGGGAACATTCAAACAACTTTAAGCTGCTGGCAAGTGATCCATCAATCTATCACATTGAAAAAAACCAGAATATAATAAAGAATGAAATAGGGATACAAACAATTTGCCGGACTGCATGAAATCACTTAGAAAACTTAATTCTTTGTGAACACATACCTACACACAAAAAGACAAAAGTCACAAATGCAATTAGCGCAACGGCGGAAGCCTTTCCGCAAAATCAATACTTCAATTAAAAATTAAGTTCAGCTTTCCGTGCAAGCACAGCAATCGGGTCATGAACTGAATATATTGCATTCTTCTTGCTACCAGGATCTTATTCCACTCGTTCTTTTTGCGAGGTCAATTTTACATACAGGTTTTAATACGTTGCATGTTCAGACAACAGAGAATAAATTCTGTTACAGTTTACCTAATCCTTAATTTAATGCTGGATAACCTGAAGTAGACAACTTTCCAAGAATTCACTGCCTTTCAAAAGAGAATTCAACATGGAGAAGTTATGGCCTTTACTTTGATAATTTATTTTTCTTTTTTTTTTTTTTTCAAGGAAATAATGAAACACGCTGAAAATACACTGAAAATACACACAGCGTCGCAGGTCATTGTTACGCAAAATTCAAACCTGCAGTGAATATTTTATTATTTTTTCGGTTCCTAACGTTCCTCATTGTTCTGCAGCATACTGTTTTACTGTTTTGTTCAGCGCTCTACGGTATGAGACTTCATTCAAAGATGGTGAGAATATGCTAAAAATGTGAAAATGCAAATTTCTCTCGGCGCGACTAATTGATCAGCACGTCCCCTTCGAAATAGCTCCCTTTCGTGCTGATACACAGAGTCTTTGATCATCGTTGCATGTATTCTACAAATTTCTTTTCCGTACAATGTGAACTCTCAAGATCGAACGGAAAGACGGTTTTGCTGCAATAGTGAAAATGCTTCTATACAATGCAGAAAATCATGACAGTAAAACAATTTCTGAGAAATGTTTTCTACTTCGGGGTGTTTGTAGTGAAGTCTGTGAGATACTACAGAAGAAATGAACTGCTAAAATGTTAATGGCGAGCCTGAACTTTCTTACAGTTTTCTCCTTACAGTAAAGCCATGCGCCTTTAAACTGTGAAGACTGTTTCTACGACTGTGCGTTTGCTAATGCATCTTCTCCAAAAGCAATTTTACAAAATGCTATATGCTTTTGAAGCTATTTTATTGGTTTCAAACTGTAAAGAACATTTGATAAAAGAAAATCCTTCATTTCAATACATCATTTTAGACATCTCAGATCTTGTCTTACAAGTTTGTGCTTGCCAGCGTCTTTGAAGTGAGAGACGTAACATATTCACAAGGATACGCACGACAAGCTATTCATAAAAGGACACTCTGTTATCATCTAGAAGCAGATTGTTGTTCTCACGCCTATTATGTGAGTATTCCCGAACCATGTATATGGTGTCCATAGTGGAAGAAATTGCGCCTACCGTCAAGACGTACAACCTTTTAGAACTCTGAATGCACTAAATGGGAGACTATTACTGAAGTGAATTTCGAAAATACTAGTTTTTTTAATAGCAAAGTAGGTAAATATTTTTAGTGGAATAGTGAAATCTATTTTGAAATATTCGGGATCGCATTATTTTCAAAGTTTGCAATGTTCGTGAGTAGAGTATGTTGAATTGTACCCGTTTTCAGAGGGAACACGTTAAAATTTGCCGTACTCCAGATATACGATAGTATTTTGAACTCATCGAACAAACAAGCTACAGCAATGCATACTCTTAAAGACGTGTATCATTTTTCTATATTCTGTTGCTCACGTTTAAGTTAATCACAGCCCATGGTGGTGCATAGAATGTAGGAACTACTATATACAATTCAATTTTAATGTTAAAAAAATATACTACTTGCATACAATGCTTCTTCACTGCCATCCAACAAACACCCCGAGCTCCGTTGTAAGAATTGCATGAGCCTAGTAGTAATCCAAAAAAAAATGGTTTTAGGCCTATCACTTCCAGTCTGGTGTCGAGGCCAGTTGTAACAGGTAAGCATTGTGAAGCAAAGTTCCTTACTATGAATTGTTGTTTCCTTCTGTTGAAACAAATTTATTTCTTGAGGATTAGGACCTGTATCATCAAGTCAGCAGCGGTACCAGTTTATAATTTCGGTTCAGTGGGGACATGGGGTTAAAGTTGTCAACTGACCCAACACCAGTATCCTTGATGCGCTATATAGCCTGAACGAGAAAGTATAATACACAAGTTGATTATAAAGTCGATATGTACACCATATACATCCACCACGCGCTGCTATCCATTATATACCCATATCTCGTGGTGTATGTGGTCTAGCAGTAATTCAATGTACGTTCGTTTATAGGTCTATCACTTCCAGTCTTGTGTCGAAGCCAACGTAACCTGTAGGGTACTGTTAAGTAAAATTCCTCCCAATGAGTTGTTATGTCCTTCTATTGTAACAAATATTCATGAAGGCCAGTACTTGGATCATTAAATCAGCAGCAGTACTAGTTGACAGACTCAGTTCTGGAGGGGAGGGGGTTGAAGTCGTCAATTGACAAAACATAAGTATCCTTGAAGCGAAATACCAACTGAACAAGAACGCATAATACAAAGGTTAAAATAAAGTCTCTATGAGCAATATATACATCCACCACCAGCTGCCAAACACCATATGTCCATATCTCACGGTGTATCCGGACGCGCGTTTCACCAGGTTTGTCCCTGGCGTTTTCAACGGGAATGTTCATCTCATGTCAAAGTCCGATTCACTGAAAATCATGAGACTTAGTGCACATGAGCCTCTATGTAACTTAGTCTTCAATGCCATCTAGTGTTGAACCAAATTGTTCTGATGTTCGTCTGTGCTTATTGTTATTTTTTATTTTATTTTCAGTTTCAATAAGGTGCCTCCATGCGTATGATAATTCACATGAATTATTGTTATTGCAGTTAAATGGTCTTGTTTTATGTATGATAACTGCTTCTGCAATCTGGGTTGTTTTTATATTATTCTGTTCGTTGATTATTTCAGCTTCTTCCCAATAGGGAGAGCAGTTCAAACAATAGTCTACGAGTGCTGTTTTGTATTCCTTTTTGTTCCAATTGTTCTTATGTTCATTAATTCTTGTCTTAATATTGCGTTTTGTGCTACCAATATATTGGCTAACTATCTTATTTCGATCATTTTTAATTGGTATTAAGTAAACACCAGCTTTTTGTAAGATTGGTGTTTTTTTCATTGTAGTTGACTAAAGAGATCCCTATATCTATTGTCTTTACTCCAAAACTCAATTCAATTTTTTTACAAGTTTTTTTCAAAATGTTGTTAATTTCTGGAACATATGGTAATGGGCCACAGTATTTAAATTTCTGTTGTTGCGATATATGATTTTGTTGATTGTTTTTTGGATTACTTCTTTTGATCATGTTTTTTATTTTCATAACGTCCTAACCATAATATATCGCTGTGAGTTTTATCCAATTTAGTTCTTTATTTATTAGTTCTTCATTTGACGAATGGGTAAATGCCCTGTTAATGTACGATCTAAACGCGACATATTTGTAAGATGAAGGATGGTATGAGTTTTCAGGTATAATATTAGTAATGAAGTTTGGTTTTCTGTACACTTGAAATTCTATGTTGTTATTCTCATTACGCTGAAATAGTATATCTTGGTAAGGTAAAGTACCTTCTTTTTCTTTCTGTGTAGAAATATTGATTGATTCATAGTAACTGTTATATTCTTCAGTATAAGTTTGCAGTAGATTATCATCATGTGGCCACATCATAAAAATGTCGTCCACATATCTACAGAATAAAATTGGTTGTGGCATATTAATATTTTGTCTCATTGATTTTTCAATGTTTTGTAGAATCACTTCTGCAAGTAGTCCTGAAATGGGTGAACCCATTGGAGCTCCATCACATTGTCAAAATATTGTACCTTCATACTTGAAAGAATTATTTTGGTTGTTAAAGATTAAAGCCTTTTTAATGTATTCTATTTGTAAGACTGGTAACTTATTTTTATGTAATTCGTCAACAATAAGGTCTATTGCATCAGAGGTAGGG